>OX458998.1:8094232-9564232 GCA_949774965.1 Diarsia brunnea | reverse complement strand
AAAAGCTAACCAGGAAAATTTTAACCCTCTCCCTGGTTGACTCGGAAGTGCCATACTTGACCGATGCAGAGAGCGCCTGGAAAATGGCTTGCCCGAACACGGATCGGCCCGAGAACCCGTTTTCCCAAAGACAGTGGGATGAGCCGCTCTGCAGGTTGGTACGGAATAACCTTATTAATACGTCTACCAATACTGCCGAGCGTGCCCGCCTGCTGGCTGTGGGTGAATGGGAGTCGGGCCTCTGGCTTCAGGCACTACCGTCACCTAATATAGGCACTATGCTAGGTGACACAACCTTCCGGCTCGCTACATGTTTGCGTTTGGGTGCTCCGTGTGGGGCTCCACATCGCTGTCAGTGTGGTGAAGTAGTCGATAGCCTCGGACACCACCGCCTTTCCTGCAGTAAGAGCGCAGGTCGAATTGCCCGGCACGCCAGCATTAATGATCTCATTCGACGTGCTCTGGCCACCGCCGGTGTGCCTGCTGTTTTGGAACCCAATGGTTTGGCACGCGTCGATGGGAAGAGACCAGATGGTATGACCATAATGCCATGGAAGTTGGGTAGGCCTTTGGTGTGGGACGCAACTTGCGTCGACACCCTTGCGCCATCCCATCTTCCTAGCACGGTGTCCTGTGCCGGGGCGGCTGCTGCAGGTGCTGAAAACCTCAAACGGCGCAAATACAACAACTTAATTGGCAGTTATGTGTTTGAGCCGTTTGGGGTTGAAACACTAGGGCCTTGGGGTCCGAGTGCTCACCTAATATTTAAAGAAATTGCCAAGCGGTTGGTCGACTCTTCACGTGACCAGAGGGCTGGCCTGTTCTTTGGCCAAAGAATCAGCATTGCCATCCAACGTGGGAATGCTGCCAGCCTTCTGGGCACTTTTCCTGTTGACAGCGGTGTGGATGAGTTTTTTGACGCCATGTAATTCTTCTCGTTTTGATACTTGTATATATTTTATTATAATTTTAGTTCTGTAAATTGTAGTTTATACCCTGAAAGAATACAATTATCACTTCATAAGTACGTATAATTCTGAAAGAATTTTCTATCAACTCCTAACCGTTGAGGAGTTGAACCTTCCATCATCATCAGCAAATTCACATGATATTATAGTGGTCAGACGCAAATACTTAAACAGCTTTAGAAAATATATGAAAAACATCATATGTGCCTATAAAATTTGAGGGTTGCCCTCGATTTCCCTGGGATCCCATCATCAAATCCTGATTTGATGACAATGGGACCACCTCGGGAGTATACCTTTTCGAACACCAAAATAACTTTGAAAATCGGTTCATTAATGACCGAAATATGCGATAACAAACATACAAAAAAAAAAACACAGACAAATTGAGAACCTCCTCCTTTTTGGGAAGTCGGTTAAAAAGGCAAGGCAGATGATGATAAAATATTATTTGTCAAGATCAATAACTACTCTAGTATTATTTTAGTAAATAAGATAATCTTATTAGAGTCCGTCTTAATTTCAATTAATATTCTTCTTTTGATCGAGGGGCCTTAACGACGACGTCTAGATTGGTTTTGGAGTTCATAATTAGTAAGACAAGCGAACACAGGGATAAGTTGATAATATCTTCGGACAGATGAAGGTTCTTCAGCTGTTTGCGCGATCGAGTCGAGCTAAAAACAAACGCGAACAATCTTAGTTAAACTTCAAAGTTTTGTTAGTTCATTTATTACTTATTTATTTGTTTAAGATCTAAGTTTATTATTGATTATAATTAAATTTTGTTTGCGTCACTTCTGGGAGAGAATGTAAATTGGTTCAGCCTTATCGATATCTTTATTTACTGATACTAAAATGATTGTATTAGTTCGGTTGGCCGGGCGCCGCGCGCCGGGCGGCGCGACGGGCGTTGCGACGCGATTGTCACACAAAAGCCCGACGTGCCAGGTAATTGTTTATCAGTCGCTAACAGTTTTGGCGGAAAGAATTACGTGGGGATTGGGGATTGGTAGGTGTCACGCTAACGCACACCTTGTCAATTCTCTAAAGAAATGGCACGGTTTATAGAGAGTCACACCAATTTGGTGAAAATGATCGAAAAGAATCAGTGTATGATGAAATAATGATCTAACAGTGGTTTAAAAATATAGATATATACGTACTTAGTAGGGGTAATCTACACATTGGGATAATGGCTTACTTTTCAAGATATCTTTCAGAATAAGAATATAGCAGCATCTTAATACCTATTCGTATTATGACTGCGAAGGTTGCAGAAATGAGGGTGTCGTTAAAAGTCATGATCATAGTACCTAAAGTTTGACCAAGTGTTTTACTTTGTAGAACCTAAGTCTTGGTTAAAATAAAAGGCAAGGCACAAAAAGCTCTTTCAATCATAATTAGGAAAAGAAAAAAAGTTTAAGTAAGTAATTACTTAAAAGTTTTTCGTCGTTACCGTTTTTTCTCTGCGTAAAAACCTAGAGTTCTTATGAAACGTGGAGCGAACGAGAAGTCACTTCTAAATCCTTTCTGATATTACGGTCGTGGACGAAACGATGAGAAATATGATGTA
The DNA here is from genome assembly GCA_949774965.1 of Diarsia brunnea. Taxonomy (NCBI): domain Eukaryota; kingdom Metazoa; phylum Arthropoda; class Insecta; order Lepidoptera; family Noctuidae; genus Diarsia; species Diarsia brunnea. The sequence continues at coordinate 9,561,688 of OX458998.1, read as the reverse complement.
TGAAGTGTGTAGTTACGTAGTATGATAAATGCGAGGCGAATCCAACCTAAACCTCTGGGACCACTCTCCTAAATTCAGGTAGGTGTGCAAGTACTGAACTCATCGTACAAATGGTTTTGTTATTTAGTCCGTCCTTCCGTTCGTGAAAACGCATTTTATCCCTTTTCACCCCACTTATGGTTGAATTTGTGATCCTTTCTCGGTGTGCGTCCGTGTTGTGAATGGAATGTGCTCAGCTAGCACGTTTCAAAGCCACGTCTTTGGCGATGTCTGCGAACTGTCAGATGCACGGCTACTTGTTAGCTAATGATAGTGCACTGGCAATGTTGTTTACATTGGCTCTGCGAGGCTGTTGCCAGTGATATTTTCTTAACAATGTGGAGCGTCAACGTTATTATTTTTGTTTTTCTTTCGTATTTTTTAAAGTACCTGTTGTTGGTGCCTCTTTAGTCTAGTGTTCACAAGCGCGACTGCTGAGCATGCGGTCCAGGGGTCGATTTCTAGGTCGTACAAAGTGATATTTGGTTTTCCCACCAGGAATTTCTCAGTAGCAGCCACGGTGTCTGGATTTGTGCCCGTTTAATGGCAATAGGCTCGCTCCCTATTACATGGGCCTAGAATATAACTGACGAAATGTAGGTGTACTAGTACGTACACCTCTGCCTTACCCTTCGGGGATTACAGGCGTGATGTTATGTTACGATGATGTAATTTTATCTATTGGAAAAGTCTTCACGTTGTAGATTGTTTCACGTCTTTAAAATCTATCCGATAAAATCACAATATGTTTCAATATTTATTAAAAAGTCTCAACCATTGATCCGCATAGATTTCCAATTCATAATTCATTGCTCTCTTTAGGAAGCTTTGTCATCATGAATCACGGGGTGGGTCATAATAATTCGCTGGAACCATGGTGATTTTCCCTCAACTCTGCTAAATATAGCTCGATTCTAATGTGACTGATGAATTGTTTAGTCAACCGAGGTTTGGCGGACTCCTACTATTTATTTAGGTAGCTATGTGACTTGGTATTGGATTTCACGAGCGTAGGCGTTAATGTTTATTTAATTCCAACGGTATTTATGAAGTTTATTTTAGTTGTTTTTTCGCGAATCTGTTGGTGTGAGTTTTTGGAATAGCATTAATTTTTCACACGAAATGGTACTGCGACGTTGGACTAGTGATCGTAAGCGCTACTGCTGGGCATTAGGTTCTAGGATCGATTCCCAGCTCGGGCAAAATGTTATTGGAGTTTCTTATCAGGGGTTACTCAGTAGCAGTCACAGAGTGTGGATTTGTGACCGATTGTTGGTAGTAGGCTCGTCCCCGATTACATGAGACTTAAACATAACTTGGAAAATGTGGGAGTACCATTAATTAAATCGCTGCTTAACTCTTCAAAGCTTATAGGTGTGATCTTATGTTTTGATATTTTAGCAGTACAACCCAAGGGATGGAAACTGTAGATACCGCGAGCTCGACATAAAGGGCTAAAAAGGAACATGGGTGGTTTTTAGTCAGAAGAAGTCTGACACTCCCTTTCGCTCTGCCCAAGAGCGGGAGGGGGGATTTGATGATTTTCCACCCGCCAAAAAAAAAAGCTTGAGAACTGTTTTGTATTATTAAACAAAACATACCCAAGCTCTAAAAAGTCTAGCTGGCTTCTATGACCTAAACGAATCTATGACCACCTTTCGACCATTAAGAAGCATATCAAATGTACCTGCTTGGGATTTAAAAACTAACAACCAGAACTATGCAACACACTTGTAAAATAATATAAGGGGACAAATGCTAAGAAAACCCGACGTGATCTTTGAACTCTGTTTGATATCATTGTTTTTAAATTATTGTAAATTAGCTGATGCCCGCGGCTACACCAGCGTGGATGTCGCTGTCGTCAAATTATATACTAAAACCTTCTACACGAATCACACTATCCATTGGCGAAAACAGCATGGAGATCAGTTCGGTAGTTTTTATGTTTATCGCGAACAGACAGACAGACACGGCGGAGGACTTTCTTTTATAATATGTAGTGATTCAGTTTCAAAGCTCAAGATAATACCTATAAAACCAATTGAAGTTAGAGAAGTTACTTTAAGATCTACATGTACCTACAATAGTCTTAATTTTCTACTAATACTAACTATTGTTCCCACAAATTAGATTACATTTAATATTTTCAATCGAATTAAGATACGATAGTAATAATAATGAACAAACTAACATTATACGGAACTGAAAATTATAGAAATAGAATTTGGCGTGCAGCCAGGAACAACAGGCTCGCGGCGTATTGGTGATTGTGCGCCAATGTATGGCCCATTCTATACGTATATTGGTGTAGCTCGATACGGCTTCCGTAAACTACCATGAGTTTAAATGCTTGAATTGCGAATGCTTCCGCTTCTATTATTGTGACGCTGGAGTCGGGGGTTTTATAACCGCTGGAGGAGAAATATATAAAAACGTAAGCTTATCATTAATCATCCATTGTTTCTCTTACCATCCTCAGGGGTTAAAGGAAATGTGTTTAAGTAAAATAATGTATATTTTATGTTACAAGTATACTTATTTTTCAAATGATTATTTCGAATTGCACTAATTTATGAATGTTAAATCCACGGGAATATTCTTCATAATAAATATAAGCCGTGGATGTTGGGTAACTAACGGTACCTCAGGCGATGTTCATTCATTTGTAATAATAACTTAGATGAGGAAGTGCCTCTGAGACGAAGTTGCGGTTCGCGGCTGGCAATGAAATTCTTCTACAAAGTGTTACAGCCGAACTTGAGCAATTGCGGTGTCCCACAATGAGTTGCGCTCATGCCGCAATGCACTGTAACATAGTTTGCGAGATTTATTCCTTCAATCTCCGCTACTTTGGCGGGGCGAGGGGGCGAGGGCGCGAGGGGGTGCGGCGAGCGGCGCGGCGCACTCACTCACTCTAATGGGGTAATAACTACACTTGAACGTGGCAATTTGTACTACATTTTTTTCGCTAAAAACTTTTTCCTGTTAGTGAGCTTTGAGCTCGAAGTGTTGTGTTACTGCAACATAATCCCGGAATCCCGGAAAAATATTGTATACACGCTTTACCTCTCCCACGTTTCACCTTGCTCTGATGATAAAATATGTTTAAATGTTCCTCCAGGAGGCTCTGCGCTTTAGTAATTAACGTTTGTTTTCTTAATGCTGTCTAATTAACATCTTTTTCAGAGAGCAGCTTTTTAGCCATTAGTGTAATGAAATTCTTTTTAAAATTATTAATTCTTTATATGGTTGTTGTGTACTCTGGCTAGCGATACAATGCAACTGGAGTACGTACATGTAGGTACATTTGCTATCGTCTCATTTGGACGTAAGTAATTTGCATACATACATATGTTATGTGGTCATATGTTATGGCCATGTAAGCTTACTGGCTTTCACTAAGCCCATTAGCATTATTTTTTCTTAACTCATATTGTATTAGGATACTAATGATGGAAAAATCTTATTAATCTAGATCTGTTTCTATAAACAGATCTAGATCGTAATAAGATTTTTCAACAATTTAACAGACAATTAGGTTAGGTTAGGTTTAGGTTTTAATTAAATACTTATTAGTCTATACTAATAAGTTATAAGTCTATACTAATAATTATTTCATGAAAACCTAAACTGTTAAATTGTCTTTACTAAGAATATGACCAATGGCACTTCTTATTGTTTCCATTAAGACAAATACACTTATTTTTTGTATTTTTTTGGTAACACTTGTGTTACATTAGACTATTCACTATCACTATTAATTTTATGGCAACGCCCAATTCAATTATGAATCGGATACGGCACTAACATGCAAGGGAATTTAGAATTTCCTTGTACATTAACGCGGCAGGGTGTTAAGAGAAATATTCTAATGAGAATGCAAATGCAATGCGCAGTACAGCGTACTCTGTTACGCTGAAACAGAGCTGCAGTTTAGGCAAATTGAAACTATAATCAGATTTAAAAAATAAATCCAGCTTGTAATCCCCCTTTTATGTATATTAGTGCTATCCCGGGCATTCCCGGGTTAGTTCCCGGAGTTTACCTAGCGGATCTGCGACGTTATTGTGATTGGCTTTCGCGTTGATAGCTTCACTCGTTCCTGAAGTTTGTAAGTTGACTTTAGATTGGCTTTACGGCTTTTTCCTTTCAGTACCATCTTTTTTTTTTTTTGGCGGGTTGAAAATCATCAAATAACCCCTTCCGCTCTGCCCAAGAGCGGAAGGGGTTATTTGATGATTGTCAGACTTCTACTGACTAAAAACCACCCATATCTTAGCCCTTGCGCCGAGGTCGCGGTATCTCTTTCGAACAACCCGTAGCCCCGACGGGCGTCCGCCCTTGCGGGCTCCTTCCATGTTGCTGACATCTCCTTGAGGCGCGCGTGGAACATGAACGCGCCGTCGACACGGCCTGTCTTCGTCTTATGACGGACAGACGGTGAGCTAGCCCATTCCTCAACGTCCACAGGCCCGCGTCTACGGTGGCTGGAAGCCGTCACATGGCCCCCGACGCCCGGAGCGTCTCCCGCGGCGGCTGGGACGAGAGGTTCTCTCCCTCTATCAGCACCACCTTGCCTTAACAATTTATGTTTATGTACTTAAGTATGTCTAAAATTAAATCACATATGTCCAATTATAGCTGCTCGTGGCTTAATAATAACTGTCATTCGGGTCGATCTTTACGTTTAGCTGCGCTTACCTAGGTTGGTATGTGGATGGGTGACCCCCTATGTCATACCAAGTTTCCTCCGTGCGTCAGAAAGCAAGTTAAGTTGTTGGTTCCGGCTGCCATATACAGATGTTTGACAGTCGTTACAGGTAGTCAGTGACCTGAAAGTCTGATCTAAGTAGTCGCTTCATGAAAAATACCGGTTAGACTGGAAGTCGACCCCAACATAGTATGGGAAAAAGGCTAGGTAGAGGATAGTTACTAAGTTTTAATTCAATTCTAAATTTTAGTTATCTATGTGCTTTTTTATCTATTTTATTTAGCTTTTTAATTCAATGTTACGTCTTATAATGTGCATTAGTTTTGTACATCATTAAGTGACGTAGTTATTCAGAGGGAAGGTCTAATGAATTGTGAATATGTAGTTGTGGTAATATATAAATAATAATAATAACAAAACAAAAGCTCGTTTGAATTATGAGTTATGACGTAAGAATGTCATCGCAAATATTAAACCTTTATAAAATATGCACGTTGATGAATAGCATACAAAACACAGTCATGAATTATTTAAAACAATTCCGGTGGACAGTTCGTGCATGTTTTAATAAAATTAAAACCTAAACTGATTATTTCATCCAAGCGTTAACATATTGACTATTTAACAACGGTGGAAATATAAATAATGTAATAATTTTCGCTGGTTTGTTTTACTGATTTGTTTGTGTTAGAGCAAACAGCACACATAAATCTTCTGCTATGTAAATAACGTGACAGATTTGTTTTTTAATATTCGTAATGTTCCGTATGAGACGCGGAATTTAGAAAGTTTTCCGGAATATTGGAAAATTTAATTTCGGTAGGACAAGGTCTCAGTAGCTAAATAAAACTCTGTATTTATTTTACTTCGACTGTCATGTTGGTCTTGTGGTTGCAATCGTGACTGCTGAGCATGAGGACTTGGGTTCGATTCCCGGGTCGGGCAAATTGTAATTGGGTTTTCCATCGGTATATTCTCAGTCGTGCTGTGCCCGGTTGATGGCAATAGGCTCGCTCCCTATTACATGGGACTTAAACATAACTGGTGAAATGTGGGTGGACTATTCGGTTTACGCAGAGGGCTTTACGCCCTTCGGCGTTTGCAGGCGTAATGTTATGTTATATGAATGTTATTTTTGCTATAAAGGTCTGTTTTATTCATCGTCTTTGATTTTACAAAATAACCTTACAAAGAATTATAAAAAACTATTGTCTTTGTAAAATATAAAAAAGTCGCTGCCCAAGACTTTCAAAGACATAATTGTTGGCCTCAAAATGTCTATCATTTGCCACTAACTTCACGGCAAAAGTGGTTCTGTATGAAACAAATGAAATACGAGTTACAGCTCGTCTCCTGTCTCATAAACCTCCGCAGACTTTAGTAAAGTATTATTGTTTGCGATCGTTCACCGACTTTTTCATAGCTGGCAACACTACCCTACATCGCCCTTATGATAGCCGGATAAATAAAACATGTTACGTCTACAACTTGCTAGGGTTATTACCTCTTTTACATTTTATTACAACTTCGCTTGTGCGTGTACTATATCACCTTAATAGCAGTGATAGTCCAGTGTGAACATCGGACTGCCAAGTAATAGGTCGCGAATTCGAGCCTAAGACACGCACCTCTGATTTTTCGGATTCATAATTATATTTGCGTTGTATAATTATCACTTGTTTCGGTGAAGGAACACATCGTGAGGAAACCAGCATGCTTGAGAGATATTTCTCGTCATGTAAAGTCAATTCAAAGGCCCATGGGAGGCATAAAAACCAGGAACTGAATTACCCAAAAATTACGGTACCTTTAAATTTCGGTATGACGGCATACCGTTAAATAAGGGTTACCGAAATATTTCGATACCGTTATTTTTTTCGGTAGCGGTATTTTGAGGTTGGAAATGCATACCGGTATATTTCGGTAGAAGTACCGTAACCGTTATAAATGTATCGGTAGCGGTACCTAAACCTTAATAAATAGGGGTTTTCTTTGACGCACCGCCTCGTCACTCACACACACAACAAAGAGATAAGTAAAAGAGTAGCAAACAAAGTGTACAAAATACACAAGTTCTAACGTTTCCCACTGCGCACACGCGCGCCGAGCCCTGTCTCGCATGCATTTCGGTACCGAAATCGTATAAGGGTTAAATAACGGTTTAGCCCAACCTTTATTTGTAAAGATACCAGTATAGGTCAACCTTTATTTTGAACCGGTACCGGTATATTTTTGAGGTACCTTAACCTTTAACCGTAACCGCTTTCAGTCCCTGATAAAAACTCTGTCACCAGGTTAGGCAATAACCACACAAGAAAGAAAGATCCTAGGCCTATACCCCTTCGAGTACAGGCGTGATGTTTTATAATTAATATTTCACAGTTTCAGTATTTATTTAGGTGAGAAAAATTCAATGGTAAGGTAGTAAGGCTCATAAAGGAAACAGGAAGTAATTTATAAATTATTTCATTTCGCTTTTGACGGATTTCTTTTTAACAACAATCAGGTACTTGGAATATTGATGGAAAGTTCAAGGAAAAATGTAATTCTCGCAAAAAAAAAAATCATTTTTTCCAAACCAATTTACTATCCCTGATAGATTCAGGAAAATGAAATAGAAACTCGTCAAAAACGAAACCACGTAATTGAAAAAGGCGGATAAAAGGCAAGCAATGTAGATGCAATAACGTGCTCCGGAATCGAATAAACGGTAAAACAATGGGCATTTTCCAAAAATACTTTGATCTGTTGTTTTTCAATTCGTTCTCGAACGTTCGGCTGTGTATTATCCTGAAGGGTAATCGTGTTCAATCAATCACTTTATTAGAGTACTTTGGACGCGGGAAATTGTTCCTTGTCCTGGTATATTAGGCCCGTGTCAAAATACATCAACATACTCAGATGACGGTACGGCCGTATATATTATGTAAGCACACGTAAATTCATAACAATGTAAACATTTTTGATGTTATTTTGTTGGATGACGAAGTGGAGGGTTAGGGTTTCTTTATGGATGAGGTGTACTACGCGTGTGTTTCTAACTAATTGATGCGTTGAGTATAATAATGAGGGTCTATAATAATTAATAATGATGTCTAGAATAACTTTCCTTTGACACTAACAAGCAATTTTCATACATATCGCGAATAATCCAATTCTGAAAATGTTTTCACAGGTAGGAAAATATATTATTTGGGGGTAAAAATGATACAAATTATTATATACAGTTATGTATACAGTAGAATCCCGACTATCCTATTAGAACAAGGGGTTCAATTAAAGCAAGTAAAATCAAACAATATTAATAACTTTTTATTATTAATAGTGTTTCACATACGTCATTTAGACAATAAGATATTAAAATACTGTAATTAGAGCCGTGAACAATGAGTCCGGATAATCGGATATCCGGATAATCGAGGTTCGTATAATCGGGATTCTACTGTATACCGCGTCTACGCAGTGCTACATGGTCTACGCAGCGCCACGTGGTCAATGCAATGTAGTGTGGCCAATGCGACGCTACACTGGCCTACGTCACGGCACAATGGGCTTACGCGGCACTACGCGAGGTCTACACGGCGGTACGCGGTGTCTATGCGGCGCTACGTGGGGTCTACGCGGCGCTACGCGGTATCTACGCGGGGTCTACGCGGGATCTACGCGGGATCTACGAGGCGCTACGAAACTTTACGTCAGGCGTTATTGATGATCTGTGATAACAACGCGACGCCTTCGCTGGAGTACACATAGTGAGAGAACCCAGTAAACACAAAAAGCCCCTGTTTGCACTTTTTTGCCGAATAAATGCGTTTTAGAGTGCGGGCCGGCGTGGAGCACGTCGGGCGACGTTCCTGTGAAATAGAGTCACTACGTAGTTTTTTTGCATAGCAGCATATCCCTTCGTATTTCGGATGAGAATTTCGTAATGTTAGGAAACTAACTTTTAGTTGGTTACGTTCCGTTTCTGTACAGGCAACATTAATATTAGCCAAATAGTGCACTGTTTACTGAGAAATCCAAAGCAAAGTCCTTTTTTCATTTTCCAGCCAAAGAATCTGAAAATAAAGTCGTAAATATAAAATCCCAAAACCTACCGAATATCAGCCTTTTACATTTTTAAAGGTTATCGATAACGGAAACGATTACTGCTCCAATGCTTACCGGAAGGAACCGATTGGCTCCGAATTATTTTTTATAGCAAGGAAGGGAATTTTAACATCGATACGCGTAAATATGGTCGATATATTTTTCTCCGAAGATAGTATCTCAATTATTGTGGTGGGTAGTTTTTCACTATAATTTTAATTTAACATAACATCACGCCTGTTACCCCTGAAAGGTTAGGCAAAGTGGTACCCATTAGTACACCCACATTTCGCCAGTTACGTTTAAGTCCCATCTATAAGGTCCTAGGGTCGAGCCTATTGCTATCATACGGGCACAAACCGAGACCCCGTGGCTGCTACTGAGAAAAACCCAATGGGACTTTGACTGACCTGGGAATCTAACCCAGAACCCCATGATCAGCAGTCGTGCGTCGAGAAAGTAATATTTATTTAAATATGTAGTTAAAATAAATGGTAAATCCCAATTTGCGCGGATAATAGAGTTTTGAACGCACTCTTCCGTAAAGTACCTAATTAACAAAATTACGCATTGTTTCCTGCATAGCCATTGTCTATGTGAAATAAACTGAAAGAATAATATTCGTCCCTTAATATTTCTTTAATTATCATCTGGCCACAATGAGCCCCTTATTCTTAATGAGACCATTTAACTGTATTCAATTTAATTACTTTCGTATTATCTTGAGAATGGCACAAAGCAGCCATTATTTGCCGGTGACAATATTTTATTCTTAAAAGAATCGAATGTTTGGATTCAAGTGAGTTTTTTGGCTCGGAAATTATCATCTGCCTAGCCTTTTGCTAGGCTATAATATTTAGAAACTGGGTTCTGGGTGATCAAACTTCTGCTGAACTGTTCGAAAGAGATACCGCGTCCCTGGAACATAAAGGGCTCAAAAGGAACATGGGTAGATTTTAATCTGTACAAGTCTGACACTCCCTTCCATTCCGTTCTATGCGGGACGTCATTTGATGATATACAACCCCGAAAAAAGGGGGTTTTAATTAATTTAGAAAAAGTAAGTCATAAAAGTTAGTGACATTTATGACGCAAGTAAAGATATAAAAATCCTGCATCACTCAATGTTATCTGCGAGATAAGTAATGTACAGTACCCGGCGATAAATATTGCACATCGACCTTTGGAGAAACTATAATTATACGAAATGACTGTTCGAGACATCTCTTTTCCGCTGTGCTTTTATTTATGACAGCCGCAACCTAGGTCGGTTCGAAAATGTTTCTCGGCAAGCTAAATACAAAATAAAAACTTAATTAACGAAAAAATTGCATTGATTTTTTCAAAGGTCGATGTGCAATATTTATCGCCGGGTACTGGCACACCACATCCCGACAACAAACGGTGTTGGAGTTGCTGTTGCTTTTTGGAGCCGAAGCTCAAACGCTAAAGGCACCCCTTAGCAACACGCAAAAAAAAAGGACTGGTCAAAGTTCTTGTATATTTCTGTATCTAGTATAAGTAACACCTACGTTCTTGGAATCCGATGCAGCTATTGAGATATACCTAGATGCAGCATACGCCATGCATGGAAACTAATGCGGTGGTTATTATGCATTTACATCAGTATTAGTCAAACACGTCTCTGGTCAGATTCAATTAGAATTAACGGATATCCCTCTGTTGATTAGCAAACACTTGGTTAGGGATGCGTTTCCTATTATTAGCCGGAGAACTAATCTACCGCAGTATCCCTACAGTGGTAAATTAGTGTAGCATGTAGGTATTATTGAGAAGACAATATTTTTTGCCATTTTTTTTGTTTTTTGTGTGTTTTGTGCCTCGGAAAGCACGATTAGCTGTTGGTCCCGGCTGCTATATAGAACTTTGGCAGTCGTTACAGGTAGTCAGAGACCTGAAAGTCTGATAACCAGTCTTACCAAAGGGTAAGACTAGGTAATCCTATTACCAACTTACTATTAACTGGGTTGGGGAGGTCAGATAGGCAGTCGCTCCGAACTATATTAGGGTCGGTTTCCTGTCTAACCTAATGGATCTGAATATCAGTATTTCACATGAAGCGACTGCCTATTCAACCTCCAAAACCGAACATAAAATTGAGTTAAAACCTAATCGATATCGGGGCGCGCAAAACTACGGCGGATATAAAACATTATTTCCGATATTAAAAACATTGTGCGGATACATTAGCGTTTATTACGTCTGTTTACGAGTGGAGCGGCCCGCGCTCGAACGGTCTTTATAAATGGTGTCGGCAAATTATTGTTCTACCACTAAATTATCCATCGGTTGAAGTCGGCCCTTTATGTTCTCTCCAATGGATCCTTTCGTAGGTTTTCATTATCGTTTAGTGCTATTAGACACGTTTTTGGCACGCTTAACCGTTAAAATGGGAATAGTTAGCTGATGTTAGGAGTCCCCAATTAATTAAGAATTATGATGCGGTTGGACCACTTATACACATTATATGTTACACTTTACAGTGAATATTACTTTCAACTACCTTCGAATAAGCCGTTTTAGCCTTCTCGAAGCCTAACGATGAACAACATAGCTGTGGTAGCTGAATCCAATTATATTTTAATATTTAAAGCAATTTATTATTGTCTAAGCCTAATTACCAAATTTAAATCTTCACTAGACTAATAATTTTCAGCTTTCATTGTTCGTGTGTAATTTTCTTTTCCTTTAGTTAAACGCCCTCCCTAAACAAGAAAATCGAGTCGGGGACGTACTTATACTACCAATTTGATTTATTTAAAGAAATTAATTTCTTTTAGAAATTGGAGAGCGTAAAATTTTAATTTACTGTCAATATTTCGGCCGTTTTTTTATAAACATCAAAGGGAAAATTATGTGAAGACACGATTTTGGGTGGAATAATTTATATTCGTAAGGATAAGCCACGCGCGCAGTTTACTTTATGGAAACGTATCGCCGGGCTCCGCTGACTTACTGTGTGCCTATGAGGTGATAGATCGAAGGTATTTGACAAGGGTCGCATTACACTACTTCCGGTTCCCAAAGTTTGATTAAATGTTACTTCAACAAACAAAGCTACTCCTGAATTGCCGATCCAGTTACTTTTATTTCATAAATATGAAGGAATGTAGAGAACTCAGCGCAGTTGCGCGTAAAACATTACCGGTGGTAAATTCTTCTGCAAACAATTCATACAATGAAGAATTTAAAACAATATATTTCACGGTTTCAGGATGGCATTGTTCACGATACGAATTACCATTCTGACGATGTTTTAGGATACAATGGCGGACGTGGTCAAGGCAGCGATATGACAAATATCATGTATGAATGTGAAGAGGGTTTGGCGCTTGTCACCTTTTCAAGAATACATAATGAGGCAAAATGGGAATTATGGACTTTATAATGAAAACAGGTAGTATACTTATCGTTATTTAAGTAGGTTGGCACATATTATGTAGATGTTGTTTGGCGAGGTTCATGAATGAGTACAAAGTATTTTACAACTTACTTGTTTGCTAGATTGTGTCGAAATTATGATAAGCTTGCTCATTTTCAAAATTACAAATTATTAACTGTGAGAGCACTATAGGGATTCGGGTAATTTCGATATTGTCATGTCATTATTAACAATGCGCGATGAATCTACTTAGATATACGTTTCATAGTCATAGTTCAATCAGTAATTCGTGTAAACTTTGAGGTCATAATTATGTGTTTTCCTTTTCCTTATTTGGAATTCATACACGTGTACTGTTTCGCTTAGTAATATTAGTAATTTTAATGTTAATTCGTACGCAAAATAACGTTTTGGGCGTGGAGTGTCGAACACCAGCCCGTTATATACATTACAATAATTTTAATACCAACTAAAATAATATAGTTCTCATAACAAAACATTAAACATAATCAGTATTCCATGCATAGATACCAAACGTGTCATAATATTCCGTGTAGAGGTGCTAAAACAGAATTATTCTTTCAGCACAACGAAGGAAATTTAATTAAACCTGGCTATTTAGATAATGGAAGTGCCATCAACGCGTCCGGCCACGCGCAGATTATAAAATTATCACTTACCCCTTTTCAGTGGTGACAATTGTTTTAAGCCAACCCTATCAATGTAATTTATTTTTATTCCTCAACATTGTGAACGAATGGAACGTTCGCAGGCTCGCGGGGAAAAATATTCACGGAACTGTACAACATTTCGACAACGAGCCGGTAACGAGATGAGAGAAGATAACGCGATGTAATTGCGTTTTTTTCTTCGATTTTACAGATCTGTGTGATAATGCCAATTGTTTCTGAGATTTATTGCTTCCGACAAACGTTTGAGTCTTCTTTTAATTAAGCAAAATTGTATATATGAACATTTCTGAGCGGCTTTTATGAATACTGTATGCGTTCATATTTCTGTTTCTGTATATTAAATGGAAAATGATTGCTTCATTTCGTGTAAGGGATTAATTATTGAGCTTTCAATAAACTGTTATTATTTCTCCAAACCACGCAGCTTAAAGGGATATTATTGTGAACGTTATTATAAAATAATCGTATCAAAGGATATTTTCTAATTAATATTCGTAATGAGTTTGCATAGGAAGCAATCAAGACCCATAAAACACAGCTGGTTGTATTGCTTTATTTTCGTCTAAAACAAATTTTGGAAAATGAATCTCCATTATCTACTTGAAATTAATTGCAGTTAATTTATACTTTAAGAATTTGTGAAATGTAAATGTCCCCTTTGCTCATCATCATAGGAAACTTGAAGCTAGCCTAAGAGGACTTGTACGTATCAAAAATGTATCAAAGGAGTCCCACACTGGCTTTAGCGAATAAATAGTGTACACATGTCACTCAGTCAGTGATGAGGTAGGTGGTAGGTAGAGCAAGGTCGCTTGTTGGAAGTTAGAAATTATTATTCCAGTATGAGCTCTCACCGTAGGATACATTTCTTATTAAACTGACTTTTGTAACCTATTCTAAAAGCCGACTAACTCGTACATCACAATAAATAGGACAGGACAATAATTCGTAGAGTGAACATCAGTCCTTATCACAATTGCAAAAGTGAGCCATCTCCGTTGTCAGTTTTGTCAGTTGAGCCAGTGGCTGTGTCGTCTTATTAAGAGTGCGAGACAAGTCGGCGAGCTAATGTATGTAGATGAAGGCGGTTAACTTGACATCGGCTGCGGCCTGACAGGTGTCATGCGGTGCCACCGCGCACCGGATGGCGGCCGCGATACGGCTCCGGCGCGCCGTTTGTCGCCGGCGACGATTTGTCAGTGTCGCTTTGACGCCGCGTTACTAGCCGACGATCTACACGTCACGCCCACCGGATACCAACCTCGCTTACATCAGATTTCAGAACAAATTTTCACTTCCATCGACAAAGGAGGTGACCTAAGTAAAACCTTTGACTCCACTCACTTAAGATTTGACGGACGTCGGAGGAATAGCACCAATATTTTTTGTAAAACATTTTATCTTTTCTGTAAAGGCTACATTCGATTTTATGTAGCAGAAGAGATGTCGGTCGGCAAAGTCACTAGGTGAAATTGGATGGAATAGACTTTGATCATATCGCACCAGAAAATTGATTGCCGCTGTTTCACCTGACAGTCTTTATTTTTTCGTGTCGGGGTAAAATATAGAGCAAGGTGGAAGCAATTTATCCAAAATAAATCTAAGCTGAGGAAAGCCATATAGCTGCCGTTTTCCAATGTGACCTCGATCTCATAAATAAGAATGAAGAACGGCGGAGGAACAAAGCGGCGGCGAGCGATGCTCAAAGACGATTTTAAAACCTTATCTAAGTCTGAGGCGTGATTGACAAAAGTCGGGCGGAATTCGATACGACTGCGGATGTTTGTTGAAGGCTTTTTTGTGGGCGCGGCGGGAGACGCTTTCCGCCGCGGAAGCGCACAAAGAGATGTGGCTTTTGGGCCGCTCGTAAAATCCGTCGTAACTGCGCGTAATAGCAGCTGGGCTCTCGGCGTCGAAACACGGAAACTGAAAGTTGCTTCAAAATGGAATAAGGATTATATGTTTGTTCTCAACTTTGATGCATGAATTTTGGTCGAGATAAGCCGGTTTAATAGGGATGGGGCTATGAATATAATGGTACAGTTCAGTTTATATTTAATAAGGGACACGGGTGTGTTTTAACATTAAATATATAACAAAACTTGTTCGCAAACATGAACTAAAAAAAACTTAAATATCGCAATTGAAAAAAATGGAAAGCGATTTTCCTCAAATCAATAATCCAAATCAAAACGATTAAAGCCGAAACGAACGTAATGGAAAAAGTACATTCGCACCATTAAACTTATTTCACGATTTCATCGAGAAGATAATGTCATCGAAAAAAGTCGGCAGCGCTGTCATCAATCAGACGGACGCTCTCGAGCTCGAACCGAGTGTGTTTTTGTTTGTCCAACAGTCGCGAGTCTCGGAACTCTCGGAACTCTCGGAACGGTAACGCCACTGAAATATATTGTGTTCACTCACTAAACAAATTGTTTAAAAGCGGAAGAACGTTCCAGTTCCATCGCAGCTCGTTTACAGTTTAGCTCCAACTATTCATCTTAAATGATTTACGAATTAAGTGAAAAATGTTACCAGTTGCTACCATTTTTCTTTTCATGCAGAAAAGATTTAAATCGTTCCGCAAAATCTTTTCCAGAAAGTTTTTCAGCACTTTTTCTGATGTCAGAGAGATTCCTCCATAAATTACCTTGTACCTGAATCTGTAAATATAATCACGTCAGACATAATCATCATCATTCTCTTGCCCTTATCTCAATTCATTTGGGGTCGGCGCAGCATGTCTTCTTCTTCCATACTTCTCTGTTTCTCGTCATCTTATGAGTCAGGCATAACCAAAACAGTTATTAAATAGCCCAAGCCATAAAATAAAGGTCGTACAGTATTACTGATAATGTTTCCCAATTATCTGCTGAAATAACCGCACGTGATCCACTATTTGTCCTGATATAATCTGTCTGAAACACGTCTTATCTCATTCGCAGACGTAATTATAATATACTGCCGAATACAGATCCAAGTAATTATCAGTAATTATCTAAGTTAATTAAACATCGATTCTGTGATTTTCTGATTTATTGAACACACTTAGTTACAAATACGGTTTCAAGCTTTCATGGTTTATATATAACTACACTAATACTAACATTTAGGGAATGTCTTCCATGATTTTCCTTTACATATTATGAGCTGTTGATGTTTTCATTTTATGTTAAAAAGTTTTAGAATTTGTCTTGTAGTCGTCTAATCACAGCTGGAAAATTAGAGAATTTTTGGCGGATCATATTTTCTTTATTTACTAGTTGCTTAAAAAAATGACAGGGATATGTTTACAGCAGACCTTAATTTTGTGAAAAGAAACATGTTTGCTCTAGCTGATATTTTCAGAAAGAAAAAAGGTAAATACATTTTGTATGGATCAATCACAGCCCCAGTTCCCTCTCAATAAAGTTCGTACCGGTATGACAAGAGAAGAATAATGCATTCGTGAATATGATTTACAAAAAGCTTTCTTTTAATGTTTCGTTATTTACAGTACGCTTTATTCAAATCCTTAGTGAGTGAAACATAAAGACTACAACTGAGCATAAGTTTAAAACTTCATCCAACGGTCTTGGAACTTGTCGCGTGATTTGAATATTTTTATAAGGACGTGCATTCACCACCAGCTTATATGCACCCGTTGTACTGAATATCAGTCGTCTAATGGATGGTAGGTATTTATTTTTAAGAGCTGTTGAGGGAAATGTTGATGTTAATAATGTTGGAGGCCTATCGTGATGAGCTTAGGTAGATTTCTATAGAAAAGATCGCATGTTATATACTATCTTACATACAATTTTTAGGCATGTTAAAGGCGCTTTTAAAGACCATTTTTTTTGCTTGAAGTGGATATAATACTTAATATAAAACCTGGGTAGTTCTCCAAATTATAAGGAATACATTCCATTCAATTTTCTGGTGTTTTACTATCAACATTAATATTTTCTTGCTCATTTCGTACTGCTTTTGAGTTTCACTACAACCAAATGCAAATAAATGTGCTAAAGTGCAATGTCCGGTCCTTGAATGGTGGTGTCACACACAAGGCGCGTATGTGAATATTTGTCGTCTGGTGCATAGTTCGCTTTATATCTCGTGTCGGATGCAGTCAGTGGTGCAAACCTTTGTTGTCTAACTAACCAACTTACGAGCACCAGTTACGGGAAATTAGTTTAGGTTAAATAATAATAAATTATATTACGTGCCACATCGTTCGACGTTGAAATTATGAAAGCGAAATGTAGGAAATGCTATTGCCAAAATAAATCGTTATATTTGATACATAGCAATGGACGTGGGTTTCGGTAATTCGGTGTAGGTCAAATAAAGGAAAAAGTGAAATATTTTTTCTAGTTTTGCTTTCATGTTATAATCTACTGCAAACATTGCGCTTGTTTCCTGAAGATGACGCTTTCAATACAAATCAATTGATGTTGGAGACACTCATAAAATGACTCTATTTCTGTTTGATAATTTTCCAGTGAAGCAATTTTCTTTCATCACAAAATATAAAGGACAACTTTATCATCGTTTCTTATCTACAGTCACGCGAAATACAGAAACATCTTCAAAAGAAAATGTACATAAATACTTACCTCCAACAAAGAGGACCGGATATCGTTATTTTGAAATCTGAAAGCGGTCTGAGAAGCGTCGCAGGTGGCGCCACCTGCCAAGCTGTCTCTACGGGAATCTTCCAACGTAACGTGAATACATGAAATACCACGCATTCATAGCGTCGCTTCTGATGACACCACATTACACCCAAGGCTCACAGCGTGATGATATCTTTTTTATCGCCAATAAACCGAATTTACTGTTTCGTATTTCTTTTGTCTTTTTCTCTCTTACCGCCTTTGTTGCAATCCCATATACGCGACATAACTATGGAGAAAAAAACGAAAGTCATATGGGATCCTGCGCTATACTATCTTTTTTCGTTTATTTGTATTTGCAAAAGCCTCGGAGCATATTTACCGGTACTTATGAATACTGAGCGAGGCATAGACATTTCAAAGAGCGAGACGTCATATCGTAAGGGAGCACAGCGCGATATTCATGGGTCGGCAATTTTCGTAAATCGCTGAGTAAGTGAGCTCATGTAGCGCTACACGTACAGGATTAGACTAAGCTCTGAGAACTGTTTTTCCCTCCACGATTCATTCGAGAGAAAGTGTGCCGGAAATAAATAAAGCGGAGCGGGAATGCGAGACAAGAATACGACCTTAGCCAACGAATTTTCAGCGAATTTTCCACGAATGGCCTTAAGCTGGAAGATAATACAAAAGTATTGGACCGCATCAAAAGTAACACACGAGTTTTCAATCATTTTAATAGAAGTTTGAGCTCTGAGTGGTCCACAGATTTTTTGAAATACACTTCGACAAAGGAGGTTTCGTTGAAAAAATACTTTTGGAATATAAAGGAATATTCGCTTACTTTTATCAACGCTGAGTTCTCTCGCTCTTGAAGCTGAGATAAGTCATCAAATTATGCGAGCGCTATGTTGTTTACAAATTGTTTCTGAAACGAGTCACGTTTCCATTTAGAGGTAGGCGCAAAAATTGGCCCAATTTAAATAATGTTCAGTTCCTTACGTCCCCCCTACTCCGACAGACACTCTGTTTGTTTGGATTAGGTGACAAGATGACACTCGCGCAATTATCCTAATACACTTACATAAATTGACTCTGATTTGTATTTTTTGCGAGAGAAGGTGGAAATATTTTGTGACGTTTCGTTATATGCTGCGTTATGACTGCCTCGTTGGACTTGTGGGCGCAAGCGCGACTGGTGCGAATGTGTCCTGGATTCAATCCCTGTTTCGGGAAAAGTCGTATTGGGTTTTTCCATTAGGAATTTCTCGGTAGCAGCCACAGGGTCTGGATTTGCGCCCGGAAGATGGCAATAGGCTCGCCCCTTATTACATTGAACTTTGGCATAACTGGTGAAATGTGGGTGTACTAATGTGTAAACCTCTGCCTAACCCTATGTTTCGTTACATGCGACAATATTTCAGTGATTCTGTGCAGGTCATAACTTTTATTCAGTATTTGGTAACGTCGATAAAGCTTCAGTAAGTGACGTACATTGTGCGCTCATAAATCGTTCACGTTTCCGACGTGTATTCAGGCTCGCACGTAAAATCTGAGCCTATCAGCGTTGAATTATCACGCTGCACATTGTTCAAAAATAAACATGTATTTGCATAATGACATATTTATTATACCATTTATTGGCAAGAAACTCGATCGTGGAGAATAAATTTCATCCGCAAATAAATCCCATTTTGCCGTTCAAAAGGTTATTCGTCAGTGAATACGCAACGTGCGTAATTGTATTTATTAATGTGCAAAAATATTTGTATGCTAGAACAATTGCCCACATTGGGATTGTTTTAACGAGCATTTAATTTTAAAAGAGTAGGCTTTTATTTTTGTTTTAAAGAGCAATAAAACGTTTGTGAATTTAGTAGCCTTTTCCCTAAATGAGAATATTGGAGCGATTTGGTCGTTGGTTCGACATAAATAAGACTTTATTGGAAGTTTCAGGTTTATATTGTGTCGAGTGTCGTGTACACGTGACAGACGATTATTATTTCCTCCGTTGGTATACGGTTCACAAATGCATGTTTCCCCTACATTAATATTGCATTGAAACTAGCTTGGAAATATCGAGTGATTATCTTTTCCGTTATATATAAGTGATCAAGATTATTAAACAAAAATTAATGAGTTTTTTTCTACTTCAACAATTAAAACAAAATAAAGAAAGTAACGCTTTAACAGCCTACATAATTAAAAAAGCTTTTTAAATTGTAATCAGTTATGCGTAGTTTAAATAAAACTTTGCTTTAATTAACGGCTTTCTTTAGATTCGACTTTTTCCTTAACTTCCATTTTGATCCTTCCTTCCTTTCTCCCCTCTTCAAGTCATTTACTTGCACCAATGACTAATGAAATGGACTCGCAAACAAAGAGTTGTTGCTAAAAGGTTTCTGTCAGTCTTTCATCAAAATGAGAATTAAAGGAACCGCATTGAGGAGACTTCCTTGTTCTAAGTAATAAAGATTACGAAAGAAAATATTTATCACCAAAGCAAAAGAGACTTTAAAGTCAGCTGAAAAGTGTCTTAAAATTTAATTACAAGCGAACACTTAAGTTTTACACGACCGACTTCATATCCTTTGTTTTATAGACAAAGGGGGCGTCTCACGACTGCTTTTACATTAAGTCCCCCGCTTAAGTTCCGTCGCAAACGGCCACGG
The DNA here is from genome assembly GCA_949774965.1 of Diarsia brunnea. NCBI lineage: Eukaryota > Metazoa > Arthropoda > Insecta > Lepidoptera > Noctuidae > Diarsia > Diarsia brunnea. The sequence continues at coordinate 9,541,478 of OX458998.1, read as the reverse complement.
CCAATGTATGTAACGTACGAACTGATATTGACTTGCTCCAGCATTGTAAGTCATTTCCCTGATTGCATTCGGTTGAAATATGGGAGTGAGTTTGTGGAAGTTTGTGTGCTTGCACGAATCTTATTCATATTATCTTTGCAGTGTTTCTATCCTCAGCGATTTGAAATTTTGTGGGTTTTGGGGCAGCTTTGAACAATATACCTACTATGTGGCCGTTATAAAGTTTCCATATATGCAAATATTTCCTTGATCGGTATATGTAAAATTCGGCTACTTCTACTGACTAAAAACCACCCATGTTCCTTCTTAGCTCTTCATGTCGAGGGCACGGTATCTCTTGCGAACAACCCGCAGCCCCGTGTATTTTGTTCATCAAACTAACTAATACTAGGAGACTCTATCTATTTTCAGAACCCAGCCGAATTATAATCTATTAGACGTACAAACCTACGCCCACGACCAAAAGCTCCGTCAAGTGGAATTTATAAAAATACGCCAACAAATAGAATTTTCCCATTTACCATTTTGTGGCCGAAGATAAAATGAAATTTTGTTAAAAAAATCCGCTCACAAACGTTTTAATCAAATATCAATTTTGGAAGTTATTCACTTTGTTGGGAACGGAAATAAAAAGTTATTTTATCTGAGTGCTCATTCCACCTACCCATATCCATTTGGTGAAACCTCTACGTAGAGAAATCAGACGATATGCCAGAATGAATTTCATAACCGTAATATAATATAGCTTTTATATTATCTTCGCAACAACGTATCTCTATGTTTATGTAGGTAACCTGTGTATAAAAATAGATGGGATGGCAATAATGTTTGAGATCGTTTTTCTCTTATTATTTGAGGATAACGGTTAAGCCCGACAAAAAATACCGTACAATTTATCACCAGCCTAAACCTTTTTAAAAAAAACATTGTCCTACTTATTTTCCCTATATATCATAGGAATATTTAAAAACGGCATTCAATTAAACTCAAACTCAAAGCACTACTGTCACAGTCACAAGGAACAATAACTTGTTAAAGTACCTACAAGTACTGTAGTTGCCCATTCCACAGCGTAGATCTTTATGGACAAGAACGGTCAAGAAACATACATATGTTTCTTTCAAATAAATATGTACTGCTTTATGTTTCATTAGGTAGGTAGGTACAGTTACTCAGCTGTTCCAAATCTACTCTCAATGCTGAAATATGAAAAGATCTTCAGTCAAGTCTCTGCCCCATTGCGGTGTTAGCTATTATTCTTGTATGATGAGCCTCGAGGGAGCCAAGTGTTTCAAACCTAATATTTTTCAAAGAAAACGTATCTACAGTCATTTATCCTTGCATTTATCATGCCAACCTTGCCTTGCCTTTTAACTTCTAGGGCTGCCAACGATTTCTTCAGCCCATGAAAATAATATTCAGCTTACCGTGAAATTATCTTAGATTCCAACAATCCAGTAGCAGCATTCGATCATATACATTTTCCATCAGATTCATAGATATTTCAAATAAACGCGCGAGATAAATCCAACCGTATAAAAGCACCGTGACAACCCTAACCTTTAAAAGCATGGTTCTGCCTCGCAGTCCGTAGGTACTCGGGCCTGTCTAACGAACCGTGTTTAAAGCCTCGTTAGTATCACTTGTCTACGACTGGTGATGTACTACGGACTACCACACCTATTTGCGTACTCAAAATGTACCGAATACCGACTAATTTGGAGAACATACAAAAAGTTGGCGTCTGTGGCGCGACTTGAGTATTGACTCGGTCGTAAAGTTCGCGACGTTTAAATGTTTTATAGTGGCATGCGGGATTAGAGGTCAACTGTTTGCAGAAGTCAAAGCTTTTTGGAATCCCTTGATGGTGTTTGTTGATTTGTATTTTGTTTTTTGAGCTGGACTGATAGTAGGCACGTATGTTTATGTCCTGATATACCTCTACATGGTCAGATCTCTTTTGGTTTAGGTTAATGTGCAAATGGAGTAATTTATTTGTTAGATAATTGTGTCTACTGCCCTGGAGTGTAAATGTAGTGCTGTTCTACTAACGATGCGGCACTTAATATCGTGTCCAGCTATTGTTGTGCAGGAACTGGTGGACGCTACCAAAAGCGTTAAACTAAATAGTAGCTCCGTTCTGGGCCAACATAATTTAGATTGCCATCGGCACGCCAAGAAGAAGAAGAGGTGTATAAAACTCAATGTTGAGTAGATGAGTTTTTTCATGGTGCATATCTACCGTTTTCAGTTCACTTAAAAGCTTCGTTTTACGCAGTAACTGCGCAATATACTAGAATGAACCTAATATTATAACAAAAATGTATTAAGGCTTATGACAAAAATATACCTACCTTGGCCTTATTCCAGAACACCGCCGTTAAAGTAAGCAAAATGAATAATCTTCCTAAAGCTATTCAACTTCAAAGTATTCGATACATTTTCATTAGGTAGGTACGCTAGAAATTTTATTTATAAGAAAATACCAGTATCATCGTACCCATAGTAATATCATTTCGAATATTTAATAAAATCTCGAGAGAATTCAAAGTATTTTTCATGTTTAGATGACGTACGGTTGATTTATTTCTGTATTTACGATCTGAGATAAATGAGAATTGTAACAGGTGTCATTTTTGTGCTCTGAAGAAACTCAATAAAAAGATATCTCGCGTCCGAACCATTGAATTCTTGATTCGCAATGAAAAGAAAATATTTCAAGTTATTTGTCCATAATAATAGCTTCACAGTATTCGCACCTGGTCCTTTATAATGAAAGTCACAGTTATTATTCTTTTCGAGTCCTCCGATGACTGTTACGAAAATTATTATTTCATAAGTCTGTCGGTGTCGACACCTTGTCAGCAAACTTCTTTTTTGTTGTCTAATGAATACCGAAAGTGTTTGAAGTTCAGGCTGACAGTGTCGAACTTTTACAATAATCTTCCCTCTTCATTAAGAAGCCGAACAAAAACGGGGCCTCATTGGCGCCCAGGAGGGTTACTCCAACTGGCCTATTGAGATTAACCAACTTCGACAGAAAACAACGTAATTAAGTTTAGTGTTGGGCCTCGGTGATGTTTATTGGATCGCCACCTTACTTATTGATTTTCCAGTTCTTAAGTCCCCACTTATTGCTACCTATAAATAGCTTGTTATATTAATTTGGCGAGGTTACCCGTCGACGTTTACCACGAAAAATAAATTGTATTCTGGTTTGTTATTTGTTGCACAAACAGATTCTCAGAAATTTATTTCGGTAGCGATACTAGTTAATGAATTTAGCCGGAGTAGCCGGCTTGTTTGTCAAGTAATTACTCCAGCTAACAGCAATATTTAGAGTTATTTAGAATAAGTGTTATTAACAACTTTACAGACTTCAACATTGTTATTGGATAGCTGTCTTGAAGCCTTTGTACTTAACTTTAATAATACGTTTCTCGTTACTAATTTCTTTGTAACTGGATTAGTTCTCCCGGTTTATGTTCCAATGGAACTATTTATCCTTTGGAGGTAAAACGTGTCTTTGTGTGACGTCGGCGTCTTTTGTGCAAAGTTTCCTTGTCGTCCACTGAAACGTGATTGAGTAACAAACAAACGAAAGTATAGGGATCACAGGCCCAAATGTATTGAACTCGGCTTAAATATATTGTACCGGAAATATTCAATATTTCTTCAAAAACTATATATTAGACGTGTTTTTTTAGGCTATTGATGTCTCGACATTTCCCTTTTGTATTCTATCGTAAATAAAGTAAAAAAAAAAATTTCAAAAGCTATCAGGAAGACCTTAATATCTTCTGCTTCACCCAACTACGTATATTTATGCACTTATACCTTACCTTTATGGTCTATTTACCTGACAAGATAATATCATAGACAAACATATTATACCTCTAAAAGAGCCGCTGTTCAATTGTTTACGGGACATAAAACAGGATTTCTACCTTCAGATATAGACCTTTGCATATAAAAACACAATTATGCCTATGGGTTTCTGTAAACCTTTACTGGAACCCGAGATTTCTTTCGCTATAACATTTCTATTTCTGCAAAAGTGAATGGAAATTGTACAAAAGAAGTTTTATATATGTAATTTGGTATTTATTGTTAAAATTTACGTTTGGAGTTGGTAGCTTGTGGTCACGGGCAGTTAGGTAGTTTTAGATTGTTCTCCCGTGACCACGACCTTGCAAACTTTTGCTGTAAACGTGAGAGAACGAAAGTGTCTACTGAATATTGTATACAAGACACGTGTAACTTCTTAGCCATTATTTAAGCAGCCAAGCTAAGTGAGTTGCAATTGGGATAGGAAAGCGCTGAAAATAAATTAAAGAAGTTGCTTAAGTCACGCTACTAGTAACAGTAACGAGACCTTGAGTGACGGCAACAGTTCTCAAACAAAGGAAACCAGTGACGAGTGCCCGTGTCGATTAGCGTTAGTTGTATCACAAGTCACATCGCCCGAAGCCATATTATAGACTAGGTCTAAGATATAAATATCATCATTTCAGTCAACAGACGTCCACTGCTGGACATAGGCCTCCCCCAGATGTCACCACATTGACCGGTACCGTGCGTCTCGCATCCAGCGGGTTCCTGCAAACTTCACCAGGTCATCGGTCCATCTAGTGGAAGGCCTTCCAACGCAACGTCTTCCGGTTTGCAGTCGCTACTCCATATATATATATATATGTATACACAAATTATAAATACAATACAATTCTTTCACAGTCGACCTCACGTTGATGGTACGAGTAACAGTTTGACTTTGAGTTTCCCTTTCAATATAATAAGAAGCCACCTTATACTAGCTTTCTTACTACTGCGGTCTTCTGTACGAATAAAACTACTAATTACTAAGGGAGCGTTTAATTATAACGTAACGAATTTGGGGGGAGGGGGAGTTTCAACTACGCGTTACGTAACATTTTTTTTTAAACCCTACAGAACGGTCGCGTAATTCACTCATGCATTTTGAAAAACGTTTCTTTCTCAAAATTTCAAATTTAAGATAATACTGGTCATTTGGTGGATACGTAACGGTTTACTAGGGAGGTACAGAGATACGTTACGGCGCGTAACATGGGGGGAGAGGGGTCAAAAATCTCCAATAATTGCGTTACGTAATACTTTAACGCTCCCTAACGTTTATGACAATGTTAGTCAATAGTGGAAAACTTTTTGAAGTACATTACAAATTGAAACGACAGTGTCGACTTTCTAGGTCAAGCCATAAAACCTTCCTAGCAGTGATCAAAGCATACATAAAGAAACAATACAGCTACATACATATTGAACCTCATGACCTGATCATGTGGTGGTCAGTCGGATTCCAATCATGACCCCGGTGGGAGTGGCCCCTAAGGAAATGCTCTTCCTCGACAAGAATTCGTAATTTTTTGGACGCCCGGAATGATTTCCCCACTGCATTCATGGATGAGAAACCAACTAGAAAACTCAAGGAAGCCTGTCTAAATCTCCAGTAGATTTAAATATTTCAGGTTCAACTTTAAATATTTATCTTCACAGGGAGCCGCATTGTGGCTGTTTTCTGATTAAATATGTATGTGTGGTTCATTGCGATGGGAGGTGCCTACTGCCTACCTATGAGCAAACAACCTGCCTTGTGAAGTAATAACATTCAGAATTCACTGTATCAGATAAAAATAAAAGAACAGGAATATTCGAAGAGTAAAGATAGATCAGAACTTTGATTAACGTAATTTTTTTTAGAACTGCGATTGACTGAACGCCAAAAAATGTTGTTCACTAATAGAAAATCATCATAACGTCACGTCTGTAATTCCGAAGGGATAGAGAGGCTCACCCATCAGTACACGCATTTCGGCAGTGATTTTCAAGCCTCACGTGATAGAGGGCGAGCCTATTGCCATCAACCGGGCAATGGTAAAACCTAAAAACACTTGTCTGACACGGGAATTAACTCAGTAGTCGCGATTGCTATCACTACAACAACGAGAAATTGTTGGTTACTAATAACAAAATTGATTGACTGTTGTCGGCTGTTGATTGATTGATTGTTTTATTTAATTGTTGGTTAATTCTAACTTATTTTTGATTGGTAACATTTTAATATTTTACATTTTGACATTGACTTTTTATATTTTGACTTGAGTACCTATTTATTTTATTAATTGAATTTTGTTTTGTTGTTTTAATTGCAATAGTAGTGTGTTATGTGTATTGCCGATAATTGTATTGCTCCGAATATTTTGCCTACCTACTAACATTATTTTTAAGTATTACTACTAACCAAATTGTGGATTAATGTTGTTTGAGTTAAATAAATTATTATTATTATTAATAGAACATGTCATATAGTATAAAATATAATCCGTTTTCTGAAGCTTGTGATAAAGCAAAGCATCTCTTTGTGTGAAGTGTGGTTATTTATCTTGTTCACCGCTTCCATTTGCCACCGATCTGTTCCGTGTCCCGAAAGAAACAAAAGCGGTGTGTATGACATTTGTCAATTCTTATAAAGGATACGTTGCTATTTCGGAAATAAAAGACCTTTCGGGGATACGAATTATATCCCGATATGGGTCGTTATTCACGGATATATCTTTTATCTCTATACGCTATATGAAATCTGTAAAATACGGAGATGGTATCCTTTGTCAAAGTAATACATGTTTTTCGATGTCAGCTGATCGAAAATTGCAATGTTTTAGTGAAATGTCGATGTTATTGAAAAATGATAAAGCCTTTGTCACGCACTATTTCATGATTTATCAAAAAATGTGGGTCGGTTTTTACCAAACTAAAAATGCAATTTTTTTAGATTGGTTTGTTTAAACGACTCCAATCAGTGACATCGAAGTACGAGGAAAACTGATGCACACAAATTATTCATAAAATGCTTTAATTGGAGGTACCAAGCAGAAAGGTTTACGTTATGATTAACGTAAACCTTTCAATTCCAAGTGTAATATCATGTGATTTTTTTTTTTTTTGTTTTATAATGTTTATTTTAGAAACAGTTTTTAGTGCCGTAAGAACTTGTGTACTTGTGTTATTATACGTAACTACATGGGCGTCCTTTAGTCTGCGATATTTATTTTAGCAAAAAATCATAGCTGTCGAAAAGATTAAAATAAACTAACCAATATTTTTCTGAAACCTTATCTGTTTTATTCGTGTTCCTCAATTCGTAGTTTTTTTGTAAGCAAAAACGGCCTTGTTCTTGATAAATAACACAATCTAAGTTCCGAGTTTTTGGTCATAAATTGCCTACTTTGTATTCCTGAGGTATTGGATACCTGCGAGCGTGGGGGCTTTTAATGAGATTGGAAATATCATCCTGGGACCATGTACTGGGCTTATGTAACTTTATATTTTCGAAACAATTCGTATTGTAGTTATTTCTCTGTCCATTCGTATGTATTTTAAATCAAATTATGCTTTTGTAAATTACACTTTAAGCTTGTAGATATATAGTTATAATTTTATAGTTACGTGTGGTATTGGAGTTTGCGCACAATGGTAAGTGATTCTCTTCATAATATATTAGTATACCTACTCAAGTGCATTTTAAGCCCACTCAAAATGTAGCAGCCTTTATGATTGCCGCAGCTGCCTATTCTCGCAAAATAGCTATTATACCCAGAGGATTTATGTGCACATAGCAAGACGACGCGAACCGAAATTCGGGGCCCGACAAAACAATCTCGACATGACAAATCCGGGCTAATAATCGACACTCGTTATCCGCACACGTCCGGCTTCGCCCGGATAGATTCCGACGTATTTGTTACCGGAATTTAATATCGCTAATGTTTTATTGACAATCTGTAAGGCCTGATAAACGTTTTCTTTAAAGAGACAGAACGAAATGGTTAAAAAATCTTGTCTTAATGCGCAAAATTATTATGACAAGCAATTTATAAGCTTTATCTGCCTAGCCTTTATTCAATTACGTTGTTGTTTGCTTTTAGTCTAACCGTATGTAGCTGAATAACAGTATTTCACACGGAGCGACTGCCTATATGACCCCCATACCCAGTTCGTACTCGGTAATACGATACCTCTTGGTAAGACTGGTTGTCAGACTTTCGGGCCCGTGAGTACTTCAAAGATCTTGTCAAAGATCTACAAATGTCAGCCGGGACCAGCGGCGGCGTAATGAGCTTTCCGAGGCACAAAGGAAACTCGGTATGTAATGTGTGGTTATCCCATCTATGCACCAACCTAGGAAAGCGCGGCTTAACCTGAAGATTGACCTGAGTGGCTGTTATTATTTGTCCACAAGCTGCTTAAAAAATCTTGTTCCAATATGCAAAATTATTATGACAAACAATTTGTGATGCACATTCTAAAGTTTTGCTTAACCAATTTTGAGAAACTTATTCCCGTACACACGTATATTAAGCGCAGAACGTGAGTCCAATTTCAGCTACCCCAAGTTTATTTACTTAAGTGAAGCTACAGCTTTTGTTTGTGCCAATTAAGTTTATTGTGGACGCAGTAAAAGATACGTAGAACAAGTGAGACAAGTTTTACGGGTCACGACCTACATGATAACTACTTGCGTACTTTGTTTTTACCTACCCTAGTGCCTTTCCTAATCTTTATTTGATCGGTTTACTGGAATGTGGTTGGACCTAGATCTTTATGTTTTCTATCTAAGCTAAAGTTATTTGAGAATTCGCGAGTAAGATAAGCTATTTTGAAATTCTGCACTTCGGTGTTCCAGGTCTTAGATAACACTACACTACGCCTGTAATTCCCGAAGGGTAAGGCAGAGGTTTATCAAATGTTACACCCACATTTCGCCAGTTATGTATAAGTTCCATGTAATAGGGGGCGAGTCTAGTGCCTTCAACCGGGCTCAAATCGAGACTTCGCGATTGCCACTGAGAAATTTCTAGTTTATAAAATAGCCAGTAACACCTCGGTAATCAGAAGGCAGAGCAGTAGTCTTCGATAGAGCAGCGGTGGCCCAGTGGTGGCGGCCTCGACTTACGAACAGTAAGTCGTGGGTTCGAACCCAAGCAGGCGCATTACTTTGTGTAATTTATTTCATCACCGCTGCTCTAGTATAGTGAGGAAACCGGCATGTCTTAGAACCAAACAATTCGAAGACATGTGACTTCTACCAACCCGCACTGGGCTCGCGTGGTGGATTATAGCCCATCCCTCTCCTAGAGAGGAGGCCTGAGTTCCTGCAGTGGGAACATTATAGGCTGATGATGATGACTTCGGTAATCGAACCCAGGACCTCACAGTCACGCTTCCGACCACTAGACCAAAGCTCCACGTCTTAGCAAATGGATACATCACATCAACCTCGCATATTTTTGTACATCGCGATGTCCCGGGCACAATGCTTGTCTCCAATTGAAAGATTCGCTATCAGGTCACAGTGACACATTTCTCTTTGCCGACTATCTTTTGGGGCGGTTTACGTAAGTTCAGAGAACGCCTCATTCAATACGGGAACATGTGTGTTGACATCTGATTAATGGTCGTTTCGAGCTTTCCCCCATTTGGCTTCCAAGATTAAAAAGGAAAACACGGGAAAATGTTTTTCGCGCATCCCGTTGGTAGGCACAGTTGTTTGTGATGTCCATCAGAAGATATCCTTTGTAAAGACTTCGTTTCTATTTGTTAGCTTGCCTTTGTATTAACGTTGCGTATAATTTGTTACTGTTCATAATGTGGAACTGTAGGACAAAGAGTACATTACATCACGTCTGTAATTCCCGAACGGTTAAGCAGAGAGAACACCTACATTTTGCGTGTTATGTAAAGGGCCCATGTAATGAAGGCAAATCTGTTACTATCAACTGGGCACCAACCCGGACTCCGTGGTTGGTACTAAGAAATTAATGATGGATAAACCTAATAACACTTTGCCTAACCCGGGAATCGATCTCAGGACCTGCATGCTGTTGACTACTATAGTTTATGTTGATATCCCGGACGTGTAACAAAGTAGAGTGAAATTTAATATTCTTTTTTACATGTTGGTGTAACTTCCATTTGTCGGTGTCGACTGTCGAGCATGTTGGACGTTGACGACTGCCATGGATACAACAACGTGATACATGACGTGTTGCCATGACGTCACTCAGATTTATGACGTGAATTAATGAATGAAACAGTGGAACATGAAAAAATATTTCTGTTTAGGATATTTCTGACAACAGCTATACTGACTTATCGTCTGTGTTTGTTTGTTGCATGACAAAATTATTGAAATTCAATTACAAAAATATTTATAATATGGCCTTATAAATTATGGGCTCAAAATAATTGAATAAATAAAAAGGTATGTATCTGCCTAAAGAACGTTGACGTTGAAAACAAAATTGAAAAGAAAAACTAATCAGCCAATTTTTTTAAATTAAAAGTTTAATTATATTTTAGACGTTTAAAAAGAAAATAATTAACCACATTGGAGCTTCATTTTTGAAGCCAACTTTGAGCTTCGAAATTAAATAGAAATTTAAAATTTGTTCTCTGAAACGAAAGTAATAGGTATTGTAATGTTTGTGTGTATGGGTTTTTATTTTTAATTCGCTGCTGGAGTTAGGTGTAGGTAGTATAGGTAATTGATACCTCCTTGTACCTCGTTATAAATAGATTTTATTTTTTAATGTTCTAGAACAAAAGCTTGAAATTTAAAAAAATTAGGATGACTGGGAACCGGGTCGTCAGAAGCAGTCTACGCCAGGGCTCGGTACGGAAAACATCTCAGCTACGAAGTTTACTAGTTTTTTGAGCAATATAATCTCCATTGTGGTGTGCGTCGGGAAGAAAAGTGCCCGAGTGACGTTCCTCGGCCCTCCTCCTCGATCCTCCTCTTCGGGTCTCCTCTTCGGCACTCCTGACGTCCGCCGGCTGCTGCTACAGCCGGAGGGACGTTTCCTTGATCCTCGCGCCTCCTCTGCGTCTGATGGAAGCTGAAGTTTGACTGCAGGCTACAACCGGCCCCTCTACGAGCTCAACAACTGGAAGGCCTGATTTGAGGCTTTCCATCTGAGAAACCCCTGGACTCTTCATATCTAAGGACCTTCACCCCGGTTTCCCTGATTTTTATTTAGTATTTTAATAAGAATTCTCCAGCATCCGGTAGGTAGGGCCTGATAGGTTTATTTGTATTTTATTGTCTTAAAATTAAATAACTGTTTACCTTTTCCCTTTTTCTGTTAAACTGTGCTCTCCTCCTAGGTAGGAAAGTGCTTATTGTGGCCTTACATTTATCAGGCTCCCCCTGTTAAATGTAACGTTACAGTATTTTAATGCGATTTATTTTATTTTATAATATGGAGTTAGTTTTTAATTGTCTGTCAATTTATTTATACATAATTTCATAAGAAAACTGCTTATCTTCTCTATTTAAATAAAATTCTTGTGTCACAGTGTTACTTGCCATACTCTTCGGAAACGTCTTGGTGACCCATTTTATGAAACTTTATATGTGCATTCGGTAGGACTGAGAATCGGTCGTAATCTATTTTTCATACCCCTAAGTGTTAAGGGTGGTCCACCCCGAAACATTTATTTAGTCACACATCAAAAATTCCACAGTAACGAAGTCGCGGGCATCAGCTAGTACATTATATAGTTTAATGAAACATCATAAAAACTCGTTTATTTAATTGCAAAATGTATAGTGAATGTGCACACATAAAACTATATCATCCCAGTAAAACATATTTTTGCTTTGTATAGATTTCTCGTACAATGAGAGATCCGCATTAACTGGATTTGTAAAGCTTGATTGGTTGGCGAGCATCCTTTACGTTTGTCGTTTAGATATTCAACATTTTGATGCAAACAGAGGCAGAATATCTATTTAAATATTCCGGTTAACATTCGTTGCAAAGTTCGTGATTACAACAGAATTCCATATATTATAATCTGTACACAAAGAGCAGTGGCACACTAAATGGCATAACTATTTAGGTAGTTGTGTAAGCACTAATTGGTTACTGGTTTATTTCAACCAGTGCATTTTATATTATTTCATATATTTTAATAAAGCTATAAGACATCTTTGATAACATCCAATAGCGTCATTTGAACAAGTCCCGGGTCGAAACAAACTTGACTGAATAGCTAATAATCATAAAAGTCAAAGTAATGAGTGTGAGTCGAGTTCGAGTAACTTTAGACGAGAAAGTTATCGTCGTATTGAGATGATCTCATGCTTTGAAGCATTTGTTATGTTCATATATAGCTCTTATATGTTTGTATGTATGTAAAACATGACACAGGTAACATCACGTCTGTGATCTTATAAGGGTTGGGCAGAGGTGTATCCAATTGTACAACCACAGAGGGCAAGCCTATTGCTATCAACCGGGCACATTATCCATACTGCTACTGAGACATTCCTGATGATAAAACCCAATAGCACTTTGCCCGACCTGGAAATCAAACCCAGTACCTCATGCACAGCAGTTGCGTTTTCAACTACTAGACCAACGAAGCAGTCACCTGACAATGCACTATTTAGAAAATTAGAATAAAAGTTGTTCCAACAATTGAGTCCAATTCTCCAACTAATTCTTTATCTCATTGGTGACCTGAACATTAAAGTGAAGCTGGATTTTTTAAAGTAAGCTCTCGGAATTGGGACAATATCGGAATATTTTTCAGATTCCAAATTGGGTATCTCCGCCTCATAGCCATTGGTATGTAAATACAGAAATTTATATCGTTCCGAAATGTCTGTCGCGACATAAAAAAACTTTTCTTTTCTTACAATTGATGTTGATCCCTTTCATATTTTTCTCCAATCCAAATTGAGTTCTTTTTAAGAAGAAAAGAAAAGTGTGGAGTTTCTTTTTGGAGTATTTTTTCAGCCTCGTGTAACTACGTAAAATATTCATGGCTTTGGTGAAAGGTTAATTGCGTTTGGAGTTAAAGCTGTATTAGATGGTGAGGCAAAGGTACCTTCTTTGTTATAAATATACCACGATCAAGCGGAGCCAAAACATATCATAACATAACATCACGCCAGTAATCCCTGAAAGATAAGGCACAGATGTATCTACCCAATAGAACACTCAGATTTCGCCATTTATGTTTAAATTCCATGTGGCGAGTAATTTGCCATCAAACGTGCACAAATCCAGTCTCCATGGCTGCGACTGAGAAATTCCTGATGGAAAAATCCTATAACATTTTGCCCAATCTGGGAATCGAACAGAGGACCTCATGTTCGGCAGTCGCACTTGCGACCTCTATACCAACGAGGTAGCGAGCAGTAAACAGATAGGAGCAGAGCTAAAAATAAGAATCAACCTGTATTTCAGTATGCATGAGACGAAGATTAATCTAGCGTTCGTACACTGAAAAAACTGCGCACTAACTAAGATACATTTTCTCTTAGTTGGCATTAAAATGTTTGGAATAATTATTTATCTATTTACTTTAAACAATACACCATAGTTGCCAGAACAATCTCATTTTATTTAAGTCGACTAATATGCACATGTTCAGTATAATCTACGGTGTTTGTCACATCATATATGCTTTTGTTTGATTTTACTTTTCACTCTTATATATCAAATAATAATATAAGTTCATGGTAATAAGCAACTTGTTAGCATTATAAAATTTAAATAATAGTTTTTAACAACGAGCATGGTTGAATAAAGAGGCTGCATAGTTAAATCAAACAAGTGAAGGGTCGCATTTATTAACGCTTTGTAAAGTCAACTAAACGCGATGCTCCCCGCGCCTCTCCAACCCCCCATTGCTCATAGACGACCAAATAATATTGAACATTGAACAAACGCACGCGTTTTGACAAGTTCGCCGGCGTCTGCGTCTGAGTCTTGTGTGACAATTTTATATTTTACCCTAGAAAACAGTCGTGAGTGCTATAAATAAACATGGACGAAGTCGCCGAATTATTAAGGACATGGGAGCTACTTATGGTTAATTTTGTTAGTAGGATAATAGATAATTTGCAGACCACACCATTACTACCGGACAAACGGACTAATTCCACAAGATCGCACTAAGTATCGTGCAAGTGAAGTGAAGTGATACTAACATAGTTTTTAGTTATTTATACTAACACAAATGTTATTAGTACGTATATTTAGGTTAAGGTATTGGTCTATGGGTCTTTGTTACCTGAAAATAAATGTATTCTATTCTATTCTATTCTATTAATTTTGAACGGTGACGACCTACTGATCAAAATGTGTTCGCTGGTATAATTATCTCTAATAGTTTCATCTTAGATCACTACCTATATTGTGTAGGTAGGTATGACCTATCTAATGATAGGCGATCATGCGGTTAAACGTTAATAAACAATAACTTTATACCTTGTTCTCGTTTTGAAATTTATTAATTTCTTCAGTTCATCACGGTTATTTGATGCAAGATTTTAGTTATTGCAGTAAAGTTACTTTGTTAATATGCAAGAGACACTGACTTAGTTTGACGAACACAGGTAGTTCATATGACAACGACTCATGTCTACGACGAATATGAGATTAGTTGAAATAATAAGTTTATCACGGTTACTTGATGCAAGATCTTAGTTGAAACAACTTACGAATTTCATTGATCTGATAACGTTTCACAGACGTCTCGTGCAAGATCTTAGTTGAATCTACAAGTCAAGTGTGTTAATGTGACAACACATTTGAGCTGATTTAATTAATTTCCCGTGATTAAACCAATTCATTACTTAGTAGACGGAACTATGATAATTTAACAAAGTTCTCATAGTTCCAGAAGTCAAGATCTTAGTAGGCTCGTATGGAGTCAAGATGCGTGATCACAATAAACAAGATGTTTATTAAAGCAAACACTTTTTTTTTTCAGTGTATACTTAAGTAAATAGAAGCAAAGAGACGATAAACATAATATTGTATTAATAAACCTCCACAAAGAGTAATAAATATTTACACTTTTGTACCTATTTAACATACCTATACAGGGTTGCTGGGAACTCGACGTACTCCTTGCAGGATGTCGTAGTTGGGCGGGCAAATTTTTCAGTAGATGCCCGGAGCTTGCATCTTGGTGCTATAAAATAAATTAAATTAAAAAAAAATATTTCGTATAAGCAACATCCATAATATGGGTTAGTAAAAACAAAAATATAACTTATGTTAGTAAACTTAATTCTATTTCACAACAAGGCTGTTGTTCAAAATGCATCTCTGAACAGCATCACCTAACAAAGGAGAATCGTACCTCCCCGCTATGGTCGTCTTTGATACCCCGTGCCTTGGAATGCACGTTAAGCAGTTGGTCCTGCGTCTGATATCTCTTTGGTCGTGTCGGATTGCCGTCCCTTCGGACTATGAGAGAAAAGGAACAAAGAGTGCACCTGTGCCTGCGCACACAATTGTGGACTATAGTGTCTCCCGCGCCTATGGCTCATCTCCTCTAAGATTGGCCGCCGTGAACGATCAGGAAGACTATTATTACTTTTTCAGACAAGTTCCAGTTCAGTTTTACAGCTCGCTGAGACGATTTTTCATCTCTATCATAATATTTCAGTAACTTTTAAATTCAATTAATAAAACTTTTCAACGTAGAACGTCATTTTACTAAGATAATAATTTTTCTTTTAGCCTTTTTACTCATCTGCTTTTGAAAGGGATATGAAAACTTTAATTTGATTCATAAAAAAGTTGTTAAATTGTGGGAAACGTCTGTCGGAATGTTTCAGATCTCTACCTACTGGGACAGAAAACCTACATATATGACTAATTGAAAGATGAATAGTAATCTAGTCTCGTCTAAATTATTGTTTTTTTTTTCATTCCTATTATTTATTTATCATGTGGTTAGTGCCTACCTGGTGTCACAGTCTTTATGCCATCCATGGGCCTCTGACTTGGCTTTACATGCCGTAGAGACATATCTCTCATGTTGGTTTCCTAACGATGTTTTCCTTCACCGAAGCATGTGAAAATTATACAATACCCTCAATGAATGTAAAAATACAGAGCTACGTGTCTTGGGTAAGAACATGAGGCCTTTGACTTATCAGTCCGACGGTCACACTCTAGGCTATCAATGCTCTTTGGCATTATTATGTGTGATTATAAATCCAAGACATCAATTCCAAGAACAAAACTAAAAGTTTCAGCTTACTGCAGCCCTGTTGCATTTCAAACTCATTGACAATTTTCGTTGTCAAACAAGATGAAAGATTTAATGGCGTCCTTAGCAACCGTGTCACCACCATTGTTGCGAAACAATTTCCCGGCTTTAATCGCTCCCCTGAACAATTTGCCGCTCGACTGTCGCCCGCACGCGGTTACTTATTGTTTTATACTCAAACAGCCTTTTTGTTCCCTTTGTACCAGACTACCAGCGCTTTATGAATAATAACAGTTCCACTACAATCATGTTTGCCGACATAATTGGCCAAATAACTTGTTTTTAAAACAAGTAAAGCCTTTTATGTTGGGAGTAGTTTTGTTTTTGGAACGTGTTGAAGTTTGTTTTGGCGAATAAATATACGTTTGAGAACTTCAGAGAAACAACTAAGTAGACATGCGTATAGTTATTTTAATGATTATTTCAGTACTTTAGTTAGTTTTATAAATTCCTACTTTATGTCGTTAAGTGATTGAAGTGTTTAAAAAGACTAAACAAGTTTAGAGGTGGACAAAAATGCGTGTCAATTAACGAGACAAAATTGACGGCAAGCTGAATCGATTGAAAACGTGTTAATTTCTTAAGTGATCGGGAAGTGACACAAAAATCACTGCAAATACGAGTAGATGTCGGTTTCTGGTGTCGTTTTTAATTATTACACATTTTTCGGTGCAACCCATATTCCTTGGGTCGTGCCCACAAAAAAAATCAGAACGATAACGTGCGATAAAAAACTCCGTTCCAATTCACAGAAAATATTATTAAGTACCTAAAAGTATCTGCTTATTTCCGTGAAAATTTCTGCCAGAAAACGAGACAGGATAGTTGAGGAGAACTTTAAGTGGGTTTAGAAATATTTCATCAACGTAAACATCTGTTTAGAATAAAGGTGTCACTCCAAGTTGTTCCTATTTAGCCCCGTCCCGCTTGTCTTGTAAACTTTGGTTATAATTAAGCGTCATCTTAGGCGTCATAATAGTTATCGTTTGTCAGCCCCGTGGTTAATTAGGCACCAAGAAACTGTTTTGTCGTAAAATATTGTAACACCTCATGCCTTCATTAATTATTGTGTTTTGTAGTAGACAGTAATATTAATTGTTATTTGATTTACGTCATCATTTTAACACCATGCCTGTAATCCCTGAAGGGTTAGGCAGAGGTGTGCATAATACACACCCGCATATTGCCGGTTATGTTTAAGTTATTGCTCTCATTTGTTGGCGTTACATTTGTCACTACTTTATGTTGTGCGACCAATCATCATCATCTCTGGGAACAACATAGTTGGGAAAAGGCCAGGCGGCCTTTTCCCAACTATGTTGGGGTCGGCTTCCAGTCTAACCGGATGCAGCTGAATACCAATATTTTACATGGAGCGACTGCCTATCTGACCTCCACAATCCAGTTAATACTAGGTAATACGATACTCTTTGGTAAGACTGGATGTCAGAATTTCAGGTCACTGACTACCTGTAACGACTGACAAAGATCTATATATGGCGACCAATCACGCTAGAAAAATCCAATTTATGCCAATCTCACTTTGTACGGGAAATCGCATAATGAGAATGTCATCGCATAATGAGAATATGCATCGCTTAATGAGCCGCTGTGCGTACGTTTGATGGTTACATACGAATTGTAAATGTATAGGTATTGTCTTGAGAGTCACTAGAGCACTTTTTTTTTCTAAAAAAAAAACGCTCTTAAAAACACACACAGTTGCAGAACATCAGTTAAGCTGACACTTGAAAAGGCATATTTTTTCAATAAATGCGTTCGTTATACGATACATTAAATGTTCCTACATTTTACGTCTCTGTGAAAACAGACTCATACTTGTATTGAACTGTAAAATAATCGGCATACACACAAAGAGTTTAGTTCCCGTTCAATTGTTCATTTAGGCCCCACCCCAAGGGTGTTCTTGGGGCAAATCCCTCTGATGGAAAATGTATGTTGCGGCTGGATGCCCGTTACTGTACAATTAATTTCACCTAAATCTGCCGCCGCGCCGCAATGAAATACCCACAGTTTCACAGGCTCTAACAAAAACAGTAGGGTGATAAAAACGTAGAACGATTTATTGCAGCAAAACGGTCATTTTAATCCATAAAACCTATAGCTCCTGTGTTTGTCATTATCATCTGCCTAGCCTTTTTCAACTACGTTTGGGTCGACTTCCCGTCTAACCGAATGAAGTTGAACACTAGTATTTTACATAGAGTAACTTCCTATCTGACCTCCACAACCCAGTTAGTACTGAGCAATACGATACCCCTTGATAAGATTGATTGTCAGAATTTGGGGCCACTGCCTACCTGTAACGAAGATACTAACTAACGGCTTAATGTGCATTTCGAGGCACGGAGGAAACTTGGTATGTAGGCAAGCATGGCTGAACCTAAATATCGACTCGATCGGCTGTTATAATTTAGCCACAAGCTCCCCCTAGCTTAATAGTTATTGTCGACAAATACTAATCAAATCAAAAATCAAATCAAATAATTTATTCGCATAATATGGGTAAATAGATGATACATAATGCATTACATAATACAACAAAAAAGATCCTCATATTAACCATTTCTGGTATGCAAAATTTAAAACTTAAAATAAAAGTTTAAAAAATAATGAATTGGGTACCTATCAAATACATAGGTACACATTTACATTTTGAACTACATACTAAATTAACTAGTTATTATTGCACTGATAGGAACATTGTAAGGCGCTACACTAATTTTCTATTCTTATAACTAAGGTATTCCTGGGTCGTGTAGAAACATTTATTGACTAACCAGGCGTACAGTTTTTTCCGGAATAAAGGAATAGATCTAAGGTCTTTTAGTTCACTAGGTAATTTGTTAAATAATTTAATTGACATAGGGTAACAATTTCTTCTAAAAAGATCAGTTTTTATGTTCGGCAAGGGAAAACTATTAGGATATCGGGTATTAAAATTACAATAATCACCAAAGGATTTGTATAGATACTGGTGTGTTTTGACGAAATTACAAGATTCAAATATATACATGGACGGTGCTGTTAGTAAATTTAGCTTTTGGAACAATGGTTTGCATGAAGTTAAAGAATCAACATTACAAAGTGCGCGAATGCACTGTTTTTGAGCCAAGAATACTCTATTAAATTCCACGGAGCCACCCCATAATAGAATACCATATCGTAGGTTGGAGGCTACATATCCGTGATAAGCTTGTAAAGCTGTTTTTTGGCTGGATATACGAGTGAGACGCCAAAGAGCGTAAACATACTTGTTTATTTTGTTGCAGATTTTATTTATGTGTAATTTCCATGAAATCTGACTATCTAATGACATTCCAAGGAAAACTATGCTATCAGATTGTGCTATATAATTGTTATTGTATGAAATTTTTAGTTTGTAGTTAGATTGTTTTCTATTGTAAAATTGAATTATTCTAGTTTTGTCTATATTAACTTTTAGATTATTACGTTCTAGCCATTTGATAATGCTTCTAACAGCTTCGTTAACTTCTTTATTGTAGTTATCAAATGAAGTATTAGGTGTATGTGGAATTACTAATGATATATCATCTGCAAAAAGGGTACAATGATGATGTGTCACGTTAGGCAAATCGTTGATGTAGAGTAGGAATAGAAGAGGACCTAATATACTTCCTTGTGGGACTCCGACTCTGTTAAATTCGAGTTTAGAATTATATGCAAATTCTATATTTTCGTTATTAATGTTGTTGATTTCTACATATTGTTGCCTATTTGTGAGGTAACTTTGTAACCATTTATGTGCTATACCGCGAATCCCGTAATTATAGGCTTTTTTGAGCAAAATATCATGATCAACAAAATCAAACGCTTTGCTCATGTCGAAGAACACAGCGCAGGTGTTAATACCTTTATCAAGATTTTCAGAGATCTTTTTTAGGGTTCCGTAGTCAACTAGGAACCCTTATAGTTTCGCCATGTCTGTCTGTCTGTCCGTCCTCGCTTAATCTCTGTGACCGTTAGCACTAGAAAGCTGAAATTTGGGACCAATATGTGTATCAATCACGCCGACAAAGTGCTAAAATAAAAATTGGAAAAAAATGTTTTATTAGGGTAGCCCCCCTATATGTAAAGTGGGAAGTGTTTTTTTTTTTAATTTTAACCCTAATGTGTGATATATTGTTGGAAAGGTATTTAAAAATGAATAGGGGTTTACTAAAATCATTTTTTGATAATGTCAATAATTTCGGAAATAATCGCTCCAAAAGTAAAAAACAAAGCGTCCCCCCCCCTCTAACTTTTGAACCATAAGTTTAGAAAATACGAAAAAAATCTGAAAAGTAGAACTTTATAAGGACTTTCTAGGAAAATTATTTTGAACTTGGATGGAAACAACAGATGGAAACTGCAGTTAACCAATATAATTTGGTCCCTGAATCGTATGAGCGCCTATACAATCCAGAGGTCAAGTTTCATTTGCCCGTATTTTTTTTTTAACTTCGTTTACATAATATTTTATTATCTACGGAACCCTACACTGAGCGTGGCCCGACACGCTCTTGGCCGGTTTTATTAATTTAAAGGCAGCTAGTGTAGTAGACTTTCCTTTCTGAAAATAATAATCTTTCTAATACACGAAGTGATAGTATTTGTCGACACTAAAATACACATGAGTAAGGATATCTCAAAAGATCTGAAAGGCTATTTTTACTTTCATTTTATATTGCTTTCATAATCAAAACAAATCAAATCATTTATTAATTTGCGAATATGGGTACAAAGAAAAGGTCGTAAATTAACAATAGTGTCCATTAGCCATATCCTACCATAAGGCATTCAAATTTACACATAATATTACAAAAAAATATCCTGTAAATATTCAGTGACAGAATAGTACGATTTTTTTGTAAGTGTTCTGACATTGTATTTAAAAATATTTGTATCATTTATCTCCAGTATACAGTACATTTATCTCATTGTATGTGTTTTATAAGACCTCAAACAAATTATCACATAATCTATACCTACCTTCTTTTTTTTTTATTTTTAAAAAAAAAAACGTTCTTTAATAATAAAGGTAGTGTGGATTTATAAAAATCCTGCAAACGTAAGATATAGGTCATGAAAAGGTTTGACCTGTCCGAAAACGTTGAACGATTTAATTAATATTTTTATTCTCACAATTAAAATTTACGAGTCCGTGTGATAATTGAAAGGCACGTTCGCATTTTATTCGTGTCAATTAAGATCGAGTGACAGTACGAGGTGCAAATTAAATCTGTGTCACGTGACAATGGCTATCGACTTCATAGCTGTCACAGACACACTTTCACAGTAAGTTTTCCACATCCAGCTACAATCCAAAACCAACCGTATTGAGAAGGAATTAAGATCACTGTAATTTAGATAGTCAAAGACAAAGACAAAGACATTTATTCGTAGGATACGGTATTCATTAAGTTTTTACAGAATTGGTATGGTTCTTGACATATCCACCGCTAGACGCGGCATACGAATATTTACATAATTGATAGATACTAAAGTTAATACTTTAGTATCATAATTTTAGTAAATTTTTATACACACAGTCATGGAAAATGACAGGTAACTTAATAAATTAACTGGAGTCGGTCAATCATATAATAGTAAGTAACACTAGAGCGACGAAAAGAGCCTTTGCTGCTATGAAATACAGAAGAATATGAAATACAGCTGTCAATGTCAAAATGTCATCTGTTGTGCTAGCGTCAAGACTACTGTATATAGATTCACTTTGAATTTAATGTCAGTCTTTCAGAGCGTAAAAGTACTCATAAGTTTCAATAACTTGTAAATCTCAGTTTTTTTCACTACACTTTCTTGGTTCAATTTCTTTTTAAACATTACCTATATATAACATTTTTTGAATAAATAGGCCGATGCCCTTTTTCAGGTATCAAACTAGATAAGACATGTGCCTGTTCCACCACACGTAGCCACTGATTGTGTATAAATACGTATAAAATACACCCACGTACGAGTATCTTAAATAAAATGAGGCAAAAAAGGTTTTTAAACGAAAATTGCCGATAGCACGATTTAATCTACAGTAGATTTTTGTCGACCTCATAATCTGCTCCCATGGGTAGCGAGACAGCTTAGGGGCCTTAAATAAGGGGAGGGTGGCAGATTATTACCCTCTGCGACTAACAAACATAAACGGGTATTTCAGAAAATACTGTTAAGCTTTGAATTTTCAATTCATTCAAATTATGGGTACAAGTAAGTAATGTTTCAATGAAGTTGTAGAAACGTTTGCAAAGTAATAACTAACTTTGCATAAACTTGTCTAGTTAGTGAAGTAAATTAATGTAATATAAAACATTTCAATTCCACACACACAGGTCTTATTACTACCCTAACAAGTTCGTAACTAAGTACCAATGGACCTATTTACCCTCTAAGAAGGTTGTCGCAACCTGTAGGGATGATTCAAGAGACAATAATTCCTAATGAACAATCATTTACGAGCATACAAGACGAGTTTCGAAATTAAACTGTATTCTCAGAAATGTGTACGAATACGCATGTGTAACATAGAGCTCAGACACCCCGAAATTGGAGATGGCATTTATGTTGGCTTATATAAATAAATTCTTTATTTCACCAAAACCCATCACTTTACAATATCCATAGACTAAGAGCATTATAAGGCTTATAACTAGGTCACAATGATTTTAATACACTGACTCCTAAACTAGGTATAGTGTCTGTTTCTTAGAAGTCAGTGAATTTCCGTAATAAATAAAATATGCTAAATCGAAAAGTTTCAACAAAAAGCAAAAAATGGTAAAAAGAAAACTGGATATCATTTATGGAAAGAAAATACAAATGAAAGACTGTGTGATAAGGCGAATAAACGTGGAGTTTAAGTTTGTGTGTACTGTGTAGTGAGTTAGTGTAGGATGTGTGTGTGTATTTAGCAAGTAGTGTAGGGTGAGCGTAGTGAGAAGAAATCGGTGTAACTCCGTGTTTACCAGTAGACATGCGTTTATGATTAGATTTAGATTTATATCGTTCATTATCATTGTGAAATACCCAGCAGAAGATCCTCAGTGTTATTATAAATATAAGGTAAATCGAGTCGTGCTCCGAACCTATATTTTTTAGGTTAATGTAAATTTTATTGGTTGAATTGCTTTGTTCTTAAAAAAGTTTCGATACAAAAAAGATCGTGTTCAATAGTACAAATAAATTAATATACCTAGTGCTTGCTCATTTCATGCAACTTTGAATTTTAATAAGTAGAGTGTAATTTCAACTTGTACGTTTTTAATAAATAAAACTCTCACTCAAATAATGTAACTTTTGTTTTCTCTTTAATAAAAAAAACTTTGAATTCCCCATTTTTTACGTGGCTAAAACGCTATACGCGAAAAGCCAAAAATAAAGAAACCTCATTATTTTAGTCTATGGCCAATCGCCATTGTTAAATCACGCGCGCTTAAGAAAACTGATTAATTTTTCCCGCCATCGCGAAAAAAATTTCAGAACTCGTTTTAACTGTTGAAAATGTTTTTTAGTAATATTTTCTTCACAAGTGTGTTGAAAAACGTCGTATGGTGCACGTGTGTATTGATGATTACCGTCCTCGGCTTTCTTAAGACCCTTACGTGGCGGCTCGGGTCTCAATGGCGCCTCAGCGGTAATCCCCAACATTACACACTTGTGCCATAATGAACTATCGCTGTCGCCACAATGCATAGTTAGTCTTGCCTAAAGAAAAACAAGACAGACTGAACAGCCGGAAGACTCGAGGCCACTGGGGCAGTGCCGTCTCCAGTGTGTATGCCTTAAGGACCTGTACCACGGGAATTAGAAGCCAAGTCACGCTCCACAACGAGTATTATTATTCCATTATAGGATCCGGGGAGTGTGGATAGCTTAACAGTAATTATGGCGACGTACGTGCCGCGAGGAATTTCTCATATTAGTTCGCACGGGCTCACTTTAATTAGCCAGGTGACAGGGTCTCCCAACTTTGTTAGTTAGGCCGACCTAATTAGGTATATTTTGGGAGGAAAAAAGTCAAAGTAAATTACATTAATAATGTCAAAAGGTGAACAAATCTCATTCACGTAATTACATACATATACACATGCATTATTTAAGGAACTAGTTGAAAAGTAGTAGAATGCTGTTATTCCTGTTTCAAAGAAAATTGTTGTTTTTTGTAATGTGCTTTTAGCTGTGTATTTTTAGGAAAACTGACTGCCATATTAACGAATTAGGTTAAGACCTGTAATGTTAGTTGTTAATTGAAAGTAAATAAATAGATAAAATAAAATATTAAAAAAAACTGACGCCTTTTTCATGCCTTTTCCCATACGGGCAGGCAGTATTCACAGATCGCCACCTGCTACGATCCTTACATACTTCTTTTGCCTTGTTCACTGTCATGTATCTGGTCACACACACACGCCAGAGGCGAGTGCTACAAACCTTACTATTTCTATCCTGAACTCTTCATTCCCTTAATTATTTTTTCATCTATTATATCCCATTTTGCAGCAAAAGGTACGTAAGCCAGGCGTAGTAATATATTACAGGTAGTAACTAATTTGGTACCATTGATGGTACTTTCCGGAATTCAGGTGGATATTTCAATTAACCCTCTATCCATTTTAAATACAATTTCTATAAACGCTTTACCCTCAAAATCCTTTCACCCGTAAATATTTACGTGTCATATAATCGCTATTTCACTATAAGTGGGAATGCCGGGATTCTCTCAAAGGGTTTAAAATTAATTATAACGAAACTCATTGGACGACCACCTTTGGATACAAAGGCCGCAAAATCCAGTGATGCTTACAAAATGGCTACGGTTTCAATAAGAAGGGCTAAGAAGGAACATGGGTGGCTTTTAGTCAGTAGAAGTCTGACACTCCCTTTCGCTTTTCGATTTTCCACCCGCCAAAAAAAAAACCTTACAGTATTAGTGACGCCCACGTCATTGTTTGATTACAGTATGATTTAATGATCATTACGTATAATGATCTGTATGTCCAATTAGACATGAATTATTATTACACTTACATTTCGCCAGTTATGTTTATCGCCCATGCAATAGGGGCGAGTCTGTTGCCATCTATCGGGCACAAATCCACACACCGTGGCTGCTACTAATAAATTCCTGACGGAAAAGCCTAATAATCCCATCCCACCGATCATATGCTTATTATCCTTTACTTAGGTATCTTTACTACACATTCTTTACATTTTTCCGCTGGTATCGAGAGCAGGATCCAAGCTACCATTGTGCATTGTGGTTAGGGCTCCAAAGACATGGAACCTCCTCAAATTGCGGGCCGTATCGAAGAGTATTCTGAATCAGGCTCTTGATCCAATTTTCTAGACCCTTGCTAGAAAATTCGATCAAGGAAATTACTCAAAAGATGTTCATGGAGGCTGTTTATATATTGTCATTATCCATTAGTAGTGCACTAACGGAGACAACACACACCCTGAGTGTTGTGTGTTGTTTCCTCCGCCATGTTCGTCCCACCACCTTTTTAGCCTAATAGTTAGCTGACGATACCTTCGGTTTAGGACCCACTACAAAGTTGTTTTACCGGTGTCATTTTAATTTATAATTTGTCCCAACTAATTTCAAATAATGGCGGTGAGATGGGCGGACGACATAGTTGCCATGGGAAAAACCTGGTTGAAACTGGCACAGGACCGTGGAGATTAGCACAAAAAGAGAGAGGTATATACCCGGCAGCATAAATTTGGGCTGTGGATGATGATCTGTTGTTGTTATAGTGGATTGGAGTGATAAACACAGTTGGAAAGAAGTGAAATATTTAATATATTATTATAAAATTACACATGACATTTTTACATAGGAAAAATAGTTGCCGAGTGACTATTTTTCCTACTTACTACTACTATTTGCATTATCTTATTCTTACAACTCCTAGTTGTAATAATAAGTAAAAGTGATGACGCGAGAGTCCATCTCTAGTTATTTTTACAGGCAAAGTTATAATAACTGTAATCTGGTGTTGGTTTGATTTCCAGCGGGAAAACTAGAAAACTGTAATTGGATTTTTCTATCTGACAGTTCTGAGTTGTTGAGGGTTGCAAAATAATATCGAAGACCCTATTAGACTTGACGTCAAATCGTGGGTGTAGAAACAATATTAGAAAAGTTTTCGTGTTGTATTTATTTATTCTTATATATTTCTATAGTACTTATCCAAAATCTATTCTTTATTTTAAAGGTTGTATAGCTTGCCTATTGCTTTATTTCTGTAATTCATAGCCAAAATACCAAGAGCAATTATTTTCCCTTGTTGCTCTGGGAATTTATCGAAGAAATATCTGGAATTTACGATAAATCTTTATTAACTGTGTTCGCCAAGCTGACTATATGGATACTGCTGAAACAATAAATCTCTCAAGTTAAAACGTTTCATAGTTACGGTAAGCGTATGAAAATATATCAATGGGTCTCTTTTGTTAACTAATAGCAAAATATCGTTGTAATTGGAAGCCAGACTTGTGTAGACGGGTTTGTGGACGCGTTACTGAAAGGCCGATTTAGTTGTTGAAGTTTGATTTTTAATTGCAATTCACGTAACTATTTGTATAGCTTCGTTTAGTCAATCATATAAAATCCACTTCCCCAACAAAATGACGATATATATATTAATTTATATATATATGTATATATTAATTTATAAATATACATATATATTTTTATTACGTAATCAAATTGGCAACATGGCTGGCAACTAGAAACAAGTTCAACTAAGAATAAAAGTCTAACTGACTGCCAGTATATATAAAACCTTTCATCTGTTTTCAAACTTACCTCTATAAAAGTTTGTATTTCATTATTTAAAGTAGCATTTTTACAAGAGAAGCCTTAATAGCCCTAAGCTGACTGGAGACAGCGCTAAGCGTTTATTTCTTATTTGTTGCTTGTTTGGACTTGGAAGCGCCTGTCTACTTAATCCTGCTTTTTGCTCTGCAGTTGCGTCAGGCGTCCGTGGATAAGGCCACTATTGAAACTGAGGGACAAACATTATTAGATACCCGTTTGAATTTAGTGACTTGTTTTTGGAAATAATGTGCTTTGTGTTGTTGGAGGATTTTCAGTAAATTATGAATTGTTGAACGGGTTTTGATTGATGTTGCCAGAAGCAATTTTAATAATTGCAGATGTTGTTTTGGGAATGTACTGGAAAAATCCGATATTGAGGCACTCTCTTACTGTAGTGATGCAGTGATACTGTAGGTATTACCAACTCGAAGTCTTGCATTACAATAATTTAAAAGACAGTAAATCGCTAAGAAAAGGAAAGTGAGTCAAACTAGACGGCGAAGAAAGCTTCAGAAGTCAGAGATAAAAAAACATTACCCTTCCCTTGCAGTCGGGTAAAAACTAAATCAAAAAACAATAATCACCGACTGCTGAAGTTAAACTTTTTGGTTTCTTATAAGGTCGGTTATAAGCATAACAAAATTAAGTGATACATAACTAAACAATGTTCTGCCTACGTCAACTTTTCTTTCATAACTGCAATTAATTTGCCACCACCCTTATTGTCGACTTTAATATGCCAAAGCTTCCAGATTATTCCACGGTCCTTGGAAACCCCATTATTAATGTACCTAGTCTAATGGAAAGTGTTATAGCGTCGCCTTTTATTATCCCCTTTGCTTATTGTATGGTGCTGCCCGCTCAAACACTTCGCTTTGAATGAACATAGCTATAAGTATGCAAACAGGCGTTTTAAACGTTTCCATGAAGTGAAGGTTTATACAGCGTGTAACATAAATGTGCGGTAATATTTCAGGATGTCAAACTGAACCACTTTGACTAATATCGTAATCGCAAAAATATTCCATGTATATGTTCCGTTCAAACACTACATTCAAAACCAGCAGCAGCTGTTCAATCCCAAATGAATGGAATAGCTGATATTTCTCAATAATTTCCGAAGAGTTAGGCAGAGGAGTACCCACTAGTACACCCACCCACAATTCGCCAGTTATAATTAAGTTCCGAGTAATAGGGGCCGAGCCTATTGCCATCAACCGGGCACAAATCCAGACTCCGTGGCTGATATTGAGAAATTCCTGATGAAAAAAACCAGTAATACTTTGCCCGACCTAGGAATACTCTAATACCACTATACCAACGAGGCAGTGGTTTTGTCCGTATCCGTCCTTTAAAAAGTACCAATCCTTGCGTGCCTGGTTTTCGTACTGTCTTCTATACTTCGTGGAGGTAAAGTTTTCTTACCTTACAATATTTTATCGGTAAACAATAAATCTCTGCCCGCATGATCTCGGAATGAACTGAAATGGAATGTGTCAGCAGGCTCGTGATTTAAGGGAATCGTTGTGGGCTGTGTTTACAGCCGTTGACAGTCTTCTTACTCGTTGTCTGATTTAAGGTTAACCAGGTGATGATGGCAACTTTCTTGATACATTCTGTTTTATTAACCTCCGATAGATAAAGAGGGATGGCATGGCAACATTCTATGGATTCTTTGAAGTCCAAAATAAAAAGTTTTTTTTTATAGGTTTAGATTTGTCAGAGCAGTGATAGTCATGTGGTGTGATCGTCGACTGTCAAGTCATAGGTCTTGAGTTCCAACCCAAGACAGACCAAGACTGCGGGTTGTTCGAAAGAGATACCGCGGCCTCGACGCAAGGGCTAAGAAGGAACATGGGTGGTTTTTATTCAGTAGAAGTCTGACACTCCCTTTCGCTCTGCCCAAGAGCTGGAGGGGTTATTTTTTCGGATTAATGCACGTATTTATAATTTTCACTTGATTCGGTGAAGGAAAACATCGTGAGGAAACCAGCATACCTTTTTTTTTTTTTTTAGGGGGTGGGAAATCATCAAATGCCTGAGACATATTTCTTGACGACATGTAAAGCCAAGTCAGGGGCCCACGGGTGGCATAAAAATGTTGACACCAGGTTATGTACCAACCCCGTAGGTACTAACCCCGTCGGGGCTGCGGGTTGTTCGAAACCCGTCGGGGCTGTGGGTTGTTCGAAAGAGATACCGCGGCCTCGGCGCAAGGGCTAAGAAGGAACATGGGTGGTCAGTAGAAGTCTGACACTGCCTTCCGCTCTGCCCAAGAGCGGGAGGGGTTATTTGATGATTATCCACCCGCCAAAAAAAAAAAGGTTATGTACTAACACACAATAAAGAAGAGGAAGTATAGTTTTGACTCTCTATGATCCCTTGACTCTTAAACTTAAATTCCAATTGAAAAATTAACCAAACCATTTTTTTTCATTCATGCTTTAGACCAAACACGAAAGCTTACATGTGATTTAACGGCAGCCATTGATCACTGCTCTTCCAGTTGATCAGGTTTTCAAAAACCGAGAGAGATTCTATTGCGGTTCTTTTTTGTTTCTGTAGCATCGGGTGGCTAATTGCATTACCCACTGCTATTTCAAAGCTTTAAAAGGAGGACAAATTGGGCTTTAATTCTTCGTCGGATGTTCGTTTCATGGAAGCACGTTACGGATATGTCAGGGTCTATTTGAGTCGGTTATATTCCTTTTAATCCAATGTGGATCCACTAGTGGTAGCAACCTTTCAGCGTAAACGGGTAACTTCGTTATTGTGTGTCCGCATTGCCTTTGAGGAGTTTTATTTCTGGATAGTTTTTTTTACTATTCTGTTGGTTCTTCAGTTTCGAACCTATAATTACGATGTTGTACTAATAGATGAGTGTCGGGCGGGTGACGGCTTTCGTCCGTAATAAGTGTGATATCTCGGCTAATATGCATGATACAAATACAATTTAGGGTTTTTAGCACCCAAGAATAATGTATCTTTCTATTACTGAAAAAAAAACAGAATTGAATCATTAGTTCCGAAGATTACCCAAACAACCCACAAACTTACGAACATATTTTCTAATATTAAGTACCTATACCTAGATAAATGAACTCGCGTGACAGTACTCTCCGAACGGTGAAGGAAAATACAGAAAACTCGAAGACATCAAGAATATCAATCCTCCAAACACCCGCACTGACCTGGTCATAGCCTGCTCCTCCCCAAAACAAAACCTGTGTCCAAGCACTGAAAACGCTATAGACTAATTACTATGAAACACATATAACTAATTCCATCAAAAAGTCTGCAAAAAGAGCAACACTTACCGTGATTAAGTTAATTTCCGCCGCATGCAGCGTAGGCATTTCAACTTTGAATGGGCACTTGAATCGCCAACTTCTAAATCTCTACACAGCCATGACTAATGAGTACTTTACTCACTTTTACTGCACTTTCCCGACTAATAATGGCACTTGATGAACTTTTCCGAGTAAAAACAACCCGCGATGGCTACATCGACGAACTTGCTGACTGGAGGCTGTTGCTCATTCGCAATAGCCCATTATGTCGCCACTAGCTTTATCACTCGATTTCATCTGTGATTAAATTGTTTTTTGATAACGGATTGATTCATAACTGGAATTGGTTATCCAGATAGCCATTATAGAAAATATGCAGAAGACGTAGGTACGGGACGTAAATTAGGTATCTAATTTTCGCCGGCCACTATTTTGAAGCATCAATATTCCTTTCTGGCGATTTTGCCCAATATACATTTCCCAATAAATTGTCTGCATTCGGACTCCTATTTCCAATATCCATATATTGGAAATTTTAGTACGAATGCAGAGTTGTAAATGGTAGTATCTGACATAAATTGGGGAATATTTTCAATGTTTATACTCGAGAATTAACTTCAACATGTCATTAAAAAGTAAGCATTGTTCTGATTTAATGCAATAACGCTATACATGTTTCACGAACCGAAATGGAATATTATTCAGTATTTTGCATCCTTTATGATGCACTGTAACATTATTTATCGTAAAAAAACAAGCGAATGATTTCAATATTACATATTTTATGTCAGTCCGTCGGTAAAATATGTATGAATCCGAACGCGGTGCCTTTTAAAGTGTACATAAATAATTTTGAATGTATTCGCTCTGTTGTTTTTGAAACGTCACGCCTACATGCCTAGATAGGGTAGGTTGTAAGTGTCGCGTCGCACACTAATAATTCACTCATGCCAAGCCTATCGCATATTAAGTACAGGCTTTTAAGATGGACACTCTTAATCAAAGGTTTTATTCATACAGGAATATATAGTTTGAGTTTAGCCCAACCTTCCTCATGCTCGATGACTGTAATTTTCTCAAGTTGGTACATATTACTGAGAAAACTCAATAGCTTAACAGTACCTTCTGTATACCTGGCCTCTTTGGTCTAGTAGTCGCAAGCATGTCTGCTGAGCAAAAGCATGTCTGCTGACAAATAAAATTTTGCCCGACCCGGGAAATTTTATTATGTTTTTATATCAGAAATGTCTCGGTAGTAGCCACGGAGCCTATATCTTTGCATAGTAGGTGACAATAGGCTGGTCCCATATTACATGGGACTTTAACATAACTGATGAAATGTGGGTGTACTTTTAGGTTCACCTTTACATAACCCTTGCGGGCTGTTGTGTTATGTGACCTACTGATATTGCCACTTCATCCTTACCTTTAAGATATAAATGTAAAGTATAGTAATAGTAAAGTCTGTCTGTCTGTCTGTAGCGCTTTCACGCCAAAACTAGGGAATCGATTTAAATGAAATTTGGTACAAAGATAGTCTAGAGCCTGAGAAAGGACATTTACTACTTTTTAATGTGAAAAAGGATGTAAGGGGTTGAAAGAGGGGGGTGAAAAGACTACTTGTGAGACCGCGGGCATCAGCTAGTTTAAAATAAATAGAAGAAAACACGATAGGTATGAAATCCTTCAATTATAGGCTTAGTCGTGTTCTACGACTTCGTTAGGCTGAAAGTAAACACAGAACTTTGTTAAACATATGGCGCACGTGTTGCTGCATAACAATTTGTTTATGGAAGCTTTACAGAAGGCTAATGTTGTGGATTATACTTGCTAATAGGTAGTTATGTTATTGGTTCAATGTTCGTATAAATTAATTACCCATACACCCTACCTATTATCACCCTACCATACAGGGTGTAAGGGGCAACCCTCCGCGAGCTGCCAGGGTGCATTAATCTTTATAATTTGAATCTTATTCCACCGGATTTTTTGTCTAAAGTTGTGGGATGTTTTTGGTTACTATTCCTTCAAAACAAAATAAAACTCATCACATCATTGATATTGTTTGTAAAATGTTTGTTCTGTGTAGCGTGCAAATCATACCTTTAGTTTTTTTTTTCTTATCTCATAATAATTATAGTACTTTAGATTTCAAGCACTGTTTATTTTATTTTCTTATTTATATACCTCTATACTTAACCTCTTGAACGTCCGCTAACATTGCTTGAATGTCTTATGATCCACCGGGTGATCATAAGGACGCTCGAAGACTTAATATTAATGCTGTCTTGACTTTCGTACGCTTTTTCACGGGTGACCACTGAAAACCAGCGCTGTGCTGTGGGTCCCCATAGCACAGCACCATGCTGAGTGGTAACCTGCTTGTCGTAGTCACGCACGACGTGCAACTTTCGTTTTATTTTCCTTGCTTGTATTTTTTTATATTTGTTATGTGTTGTATGTGTACCTATTGCTTTTTTATTGTCTTATTGTATGCTCGTCATGTTTCTGCGACAATAAATATTTTTTCTATCGTTTCTTTCTTTCGTTTTAATATAAAATTACACTCTCTGTACGCAGTGCTCCATATGTCAATAATACGCCTTAAATATATTGAAAAACCAACAATGGATCTTGAAATACTCTAACAAACGAATTATTTCTTCTACCGGTCATCTTCGTATGATGTGACTGTAACGAAAATTAAAGAAAGACATTTATTCATCATGTTACTTTGTTAAAAACAGCAGTTTGCACTAATTGTACGGTTTGACAATGTTAAAGTAAAGAAAGCCTTGGGTGCAACAGAATCTCTGTTGAAGCCTGAAGCAATTCTAGGAAGAAGTACCGGACGTTATGGTAAAATATATTGAATTGGGATTGAAATAGTAGAAATATTCGAGTCTGTGCAACTCGATGGGCGAGGCATACCATTACTTGCATGCTTGCATGATTTTGTGTTATCTACGAAATCATATGATCCAAGTATGTCCGCATTCCACTCGATGCCTGCAATCCTGCATGCTCCAGTAGTTTTTAAGGCTTGCTATTTATAGATACCTTTTGCTTTGCTTGTGACTATTTCAATAGGGTAGTTAACTAAAAAAATCTAATTAGTCTGTCAGAAAGATTTCCAAAAAATATTAGACACGTATTTTTTCTTTTTTCACGTAAACAAACAATGAAGACGATGAAGTGCTTTGAAAACTCGTGTGACGTCATATTTTAAGACATTAGTATGACATTTTTTTTCGGTGAGTGACGTCACAACCCGCCACTCAAATCTTTGACGCGTTTTATTTTGTCAATTTTTATTGATTTGATAAAACAAAAAATACGTATCCAATATTTTTCGATAATGCAACAGACGGACTAATTACAATCATATTTTTTTTAGTCAGTAACCATCTTGTTTCAAACAATGTCTGACCTATGAAGCTAGATGCTACAGTAAACTAAGAAACTACAAATTCAATAAAGCCATTTTTTCTTCGGTTCGACGACATCGTGCGAGTCGCGGGCAACCGGGTGGATGCAAACGGCAGGATGCCGTTCGTTATCGCGTTCTATGGGGGAGGCCTTTGTCCAGCTGTGGACGTTTTATGGCTTATGATGATTTTTTTCTTAACTTACAACATTTTATTTTTTAAATCAATATTTTTTCCCTTTCTGTCCCATAAAACTATCCCACCTATGGAAGCAAGAGGTTTGTTTTGGCATTTTAAAGTCCCACATTTATTTATTTAAGTACAATTTTTATTGACAAAATAAATTGATAAAATATAAGAAAATCTGAAAGTTTAGTTTAACAGTGAAAACTTAAAGTAGTGTTTGTGTATTAAACAAACAATGTTTTTCTCTTTCTCGGTTTATAACTCACGAACGAAATTAATACTGTCACTTATACTTATACGAATATTCGTTATAATGAGCTCCCGATATTTCGAGGCCTTCCCGATATTTGATGTTCGGGATGACTATTGATAATATTGATATCCCGTAACTGTCAGTATTAGTTACTAAATCACAATTGAAATACAAAAGGACATAATCTCAAAATAGTCTTATTTGCAATGTTAATGGTCAAATCAACCTTTAGTTAACCTCATCCTTTACGGCACCAATCAACGACTACTTCCGGCAGATTTAACAGTCAGATGTTCATTTGTTATTGGATATCGGTTAATAAAAGCTATTGGTGGTTTGGTTGGCTATTGGTCTAGTGGTCGCAAGCGTGACTGCTGAGCATGAGGTCCTGGGTTCGATTCCCGGGTCGAGCAAAGTGTTTTTGGCTTTTTACATCAGGAATTTATCAGTAACAGCCACGGAATCTGGATTTGTGCCCGGTTGATGGCAATAGGCTCGCCCCCTATTACATGGGACTTAAACATAACTGGCGAAATGTGGGTGTACTATTAGGGTACACCTCTGCCTAACCCTTCGAGGATTACAGGCGTGATGTTATGTTGAAAAATAACCCATTTTCGTTTTATACGCTGTAATAACATAAAAATATTATTACGCCTTTAATTCCCGAATTGTTAAACAGAGGTGTAACCTATGGGTGTAACTAATAATAAACCCACATTTCGCCTGGTACGTTTAAGTCTCACTCTGTAATAGTAAATAATTATACATTTTATTTATTTTGGGCTGAAAAAGTAATAACCTGAAAATACTGAACCGTTTCGTGGCCTTCGAAGAACCGGGAAAACAAACTTGATCAAAGACATACACGGGCAGGTAAATAAATAAGGGTTTATGTAAATACAAGATTGAGAATTGACACACAAGTGGTATTCTGAGATAAAAGGAAAACCTTGCACACCGGGTAGGGATCCGTAGGAATAAATGTGAAATTGATACAGCCGTGGCTTCGCTTTCCCTAAACAAACATTTCTACTAGTTTTTATTTCCATGGTAATGTAGATAATTCCGGTCCTCGCTACATGTCTCCATGGTGCCGGGAAAACCCGAGTCGAATTGAAAAGGGAGAATTTGTATTAACACGGGTAGGGAAACTCAGCAAAGCTTCTATAAGTGATGAGATCTAAGTTCAAGTGCTCCAAATTTTGAAGTTTGTGTTGTGTAAACTCCTTGTTGGAGCTTTGTAGAGCTTCCGAATCTGGAAGTTTGTTTGATCGACATAATGTACTAATACAGTATTGATTACCGCAACATAATTGTTTCTTTTAATATGTCCGTATTTGTTATATGTATTTTTATATCCTTGTAGAAGTATAGTATATTTGTAGTATAGCATCTTTATTTATTAAATTAAACTCCTACTCTTGGTCTCTGCATCACTCAAAAATTGGGTGATAGAAAATGTCTATGGCATAAAGTCCACCTCCGTAGGTACTTTGTGCTTAAAGTGTTAAATAAATAAATGAAATTCGTAGCGTTAAACAACTACAACATTAATTTATTTTTAGGGAACTTTGACCATAGAACATAACATACATAAATATGATACAATTATATCTACCCCAATAAACTATTTCAATTTCTTGTTTTTATTATATAACATATACAGCACAAAGCTTGGTTTAACTGAAATCCAATATAAATAAAAAATCGGTAGCTTCCAGCGGATTACTTTTTTCGCATTGCAGAAAAAACTCAAACCACTCATATCTTTTTCCAGTGATATTTTACCAAAATTAAACCGATTGCCTTCATATAATAACGCATCCAGTTTATACCTCAACCTTCTGTGTTCCTTTACGTATTAATTAATATGCAATATGTTTGTTATTTCGTAAGGGTTTCTCAGAACCCTCGTAATAATATAATACGTACCTGCTTAATATCTACAGAAGATGGGTGCGTGGGATTTACACACCCTTTCTCCCTTGGTTAATAAAGATTATGTGGAGTTGAGACTTAGGAGGCGTGCGCGGCTGCAGCTTTCATACAAGCAACGTTTTAATATTCATGGAATTTTAAATACATAATCCGTCTACATACGCCTATCAGACTTATCTTCAGATTTCAATCGTTCATTGCTCCTACATATTTGATGTGTCTTTGTTCAACAAAGTCAAAACCTTATCGAGTACGAAAACAGGCAAATTCAGGCCATTTATTTTTTCTTACGCTTTTTAAAGTAATCTGGCGATCTTTACAGTCTTTAAGGATTCTGCTTTGGCTTTGTATTCAAACAAAAGAACACACAAATGTATATTTTCCTCGAGAAAAAATGTTCAACGATTTCCTAGACCGAGACGACGACGGCGGCGCCCGATAAACGGCAATTCCATAGCTCTTTTATCGGCGTCCCATTGTGGGATCCCCTTTGCTTATCGCCATCAGTTAATTTTTCCATGACATAGCTATAAAAGTATGGAGATCTAACTAAGGGCAGCGTCTGTCCTAAAATTTCGCCTCCTTTGGGAATCGGAGGGTCGTCCTCTTTATCATTGGACCTAATAAAGTTATCGACGGTCCACAGATGTAGATATTTGTATTTATGGCACTGCTTACCTCTGGGAAAAGGGAAGGTTTGCAAGGGTAAAGTTTATAGTGCCAGCATATTTTCTAAAGAGGGCGAGAAGTGTTAAGTCGTCTTAAGCAGGCTACTTATGTTGGAACTTGGCACCTTACTTCTCCGAGTCAACATGTTTCTCGCATACTGAATTTTCTTGACTCTTGTTTCCGTTGTTTTATACTTGAAAACCATTCTGGTATGATAATATCCTTTTTAGTCAGATACATGGGTTAAATAGTAACCATGTGAGTATTAATGTTTCATTCGTTTTCAATTTGTACTATACTAGCTGATGCACGCGGTTTCGCCCGCATGGTTGTCGGAACTTGACAAATTATTTACCAAAACCTTCCTCGAGAATCACACTATCGATTGGTGAAAACAATATGATAATCGGTGCAGTAGTTTTTGAGTTTATCGCGAACAGACAGACAGATGGACATGGTGGAGGCCTTTGTTTTATAATATGTAGTGATTAGGTAGTACCTAATTATTAGGTATATAAATATGAGTTTGAGCTATGATTTAAATGCTACGTTAATTGAATCACAGCTCAAATTCATGATTATCTGTTTCCCGGAAACTTTTCATTGTAATATATGGAATAATGTTCTATTCAAATACTGCCATTATGTTGTGTAATGCTGCGAAACATATAACTCATATTTGTTCAATTAAAACAATTGTCAGTAATGTATTTAGATAGGAAGGATATTTATCTTTCATCAGTCGTAACTCAAATATATCTACTAACCTTACTTATGCCCAAGGGAATAAATTCGCCTTTGTACAGTTTTAATAGTAGATAAAGTTTTCATTAAAAATAAGTAAGAAATAAAACAATCATATACATTATATATTTATCTATATTCAGGATCTTAATGGTTTACTTTGTCACTAACTAATCAATAATTAAATTAAAATCTACATGTACAAAAATTGTTTTATATACACGAATTCATGCAATTACTATACTTAATCTAATTGGTAGGTACATAATGACCGTGACGCTCGTTACTCGAGGAATTTACAAATACAATTAATATAATATATCTGACGAAATTCATCATTTTGACACATTCAAGTAAATCCAAGTTTTAAAAACTTCCACACTAATTAGGGTTGTTATTTATTTTAAGTAGCTAATCGCTAATTATATTTAAATTACAATTTAACGTCTTTGTGAACCTGTTTGACGATTTTTGCAATAATTAAAAATTGACGATCATCAATTACATTCTTAAGATTATGAATTTCATACATGAAGATCGTTAACCTAATGCGTTTTCAATGACACTGAGTTTGAGTAAAAATGATCGAATAAATATGATTTATTCTGAAAATGGGAACCCCACGACATTCCACGTAAGTAGTGCGCAGCCAAGCGCTCGGGGCGCGGTATGGAGGCCTGTGCCATGGTGGTCCTAGTCTATACCCGCTAACGTTAATGTCTCTATACGAAGGAATATTATGTTATATTTACACGCACACACAGACGCACGAACATTTGGCACAAAGAGGCGTTTCACGCTCACACACGGGCCACGGCACGATCCACTACAGGTTCTGAGCAAATATAGGTATGCGGAGAGATATCTACACAAGTATGTCGTAGCCTCACCTAATAGTCTCCACTTATAATATTGGTGAGTTCTTATTCTACTTATTTACATCTCACAATCAGTCGTAAATAGTTAATATTTTGGCAGATAATTTCCATTTAATAACTATTTTTAATTACAGAAATATTGTTGTTTACAAAATAAATATCAAACGCGACAAAACCATCTGGGTTGGCACCGTTAAGTCCTAAATAGGCCGGACTAAAAGCTGCTTAAAATATCATGCAAAATGTAAAGTCGTATCGTATAAATTCAGAAATACGAGTCTAATTTCGATCTAATAATGTTCGGTTTCATAATGATAAAATTATTTCACAACCTGTTACAGTATGTTTTGAAGTTAATGACTAATCTACACAGAATGGATGAAACGTTCTATTCGAGTATTATAAATTATGGTTCGAGATTAAAAGGAGATATTGTCAAGATTGTGTCAAGTCTCAGTAGGCGAATATATTTCTAGAAGGGTCTAGAAGTTGCTGTCGTAGTCGGAGCGGCGACGCGAGTAGTGCGAGCGCGGGTACTCGCCCGTGTAACCATACACCTGGGAGCCACCGCCCGTCTGGCCGTACAGCTGCGAGCCGCCGCCGTATCTGTCGACACAACACACGTTTATTAACATACATAATATGTTCCCAAATTTAAAACTTGTCCGACCCTGCCCAGCCAAAGTTTGCCCATGAAACAAGCAGCGGTTTTCCATGAAACATGTAAGGCAGGGTTTCGCTGTGGGAAAAGTTTGCGGTAAAAGTAAGCTTTGGTCGTCTCTAGCGTATTTCAGGGAAGTTGGATGAACGATACAAAAATTCTACAGTATCGGGCGGTGCTATTTATCCGTTAAGCTGGCTCACACCTGTCGTCTTTTTCATGTGAGTTTTATAAATAACTGACGGACGGACAGCTTAGCGTTCTGTCAACTAAGTATCGTTACATTTTTGAAATCAAATTCATGTTCGTACCCATAAGCATTTCCAACAGGCCCGTAGATCTGCGAGCCACGTCCTGAGTCAGGCGTGTAATGCTGCATATACTTCTGGAGCTGCGGAGTCCACTCAGACCGCCACGAGTCACCCGGGTTTGGGTAAGCCAACTGCTCGATGAAGGCAGTTGACATACGCTGCACAAAGAACAAGAACACATAAGATATGCGGAAGACAAAATGATAAAAACTTTAAATAAACGGATTATGACTCATTTTACCTTGCCCGAAGGGAGATACGGCAATTCACGTTCTTTCACTGGATGCACGTCATCAAAGCCTCCCATATGACTCTTATCCAAATCACGAAGCATTTCCTCGCTTAGAGGTATTGGCTGTTTCGCTTTTGAACTCTTCTGTCTGTTAACCAACTGAGAAAATAAAAGGGTAATATTAGTAACTAAACTAGTAATAAATGAAATTGGAATTCTTTAACTCTCTCCCTTTCTCTCGGTTCACTTACTACTGTAACTCCAAATATAACGACGAACAGAAGAGAAGCCATCGCAATGACGATCACAGCAATGCCCCACTGTGGTAGGAATGATTCTTCTTCGGGTGCTACAGGCGTAGGCACCTCACGCTTAGGTAAAACTGTACAAAACAGAGAAACATAAAATTAGCTTATTCAAGTAAGTACCATTAAGCTAATGAAAGTATTTTAAGTGAGAATAATCACCTATGAACTCTGTGTAAGCAGGATCCATTACGAACTTTCCGATTTCTAATTTTCCAGCTGACTTATCAATGGTCTTAGTCATTTTCTCGTTGCTCTTCTTCATCCGGTCTTCATCAGGTTGATCACCTAACATCACGTCAGGATCAAAATCATCATCATCATCATTGGGTGCTTCAGTCACTGTTACAATCACAGAACCAGGCTTTGCATCGTGAAGAGATTTGTGGAACATTTTCTTCAAGTCCACTGTGTCGACTCTTTCCTCTACCTCTTTTAGTTCAATAAAGTAGTCTACAAGAACGGATCCTTCGCTGAACCCATCAATTCTAATACCCTTGTACCATTTACTTAGAAAATCTGATTTTGAATAGACGGAATTTAACTGAAAAAATGGTAAAGATTAAATTTAGTATTTCAAAAGTTGACGGTGTAATGTTTAATAACACTTATTTAAACCGATAATCACTTTGGGGCTTTAATAAGGTTTTAATTTACGACTCACCTCTTGCTTTACATCAGTGGCAAGTCGTTTCCATTCTACAGTATTGTGGTCTAACAATTCGGGTATCCATTTGACTCCTGAAAAAGTAAACCATAGTCAGATGCTTTAAAAATCTGATCACTTATAAATAATTACATCAATATTGATGATGCAAGACGTCCTCTTAGCCCTAAAACTTGCAGCTGATGTTACCTTTGCACTACAACCGACGACGTGGTGTCCAGGGCTAACAAAATATAGAAATTGTCCTACAAGCGACACAAATGCAGAAGAATACAAAACATAGAAATTTATAGTCAACCTATGACGGATTCCCACAGCTGGTACGTTTTTCTTTGAGATAGATCAGGTTGTACGAGGACGCATTGCCGGTAAGTTAAATTGATATTAAAGAAATATACCTGAAACGATTTTTATAGTGGCAGCGATGTCACACTCTCTTTTACATAATCCTGGAGTGGTCGGTGGAGGGGGAACGGGTGTCGTTGTTGTCGTGGTCGCACGTCGAGTCGTGGCTTCTGTACTAAATTCTGGCATTGGACTTGTAGCAGTGGCGTTCCTTTGAGCTTCTAGAAGTTTCTCTATCGAAAATGGTGTCGTAGACGGCGATGGCCAACCAGTGAATTCAGTTGAAGCTCTGAAAGGATTTAATAGACACTAATTATTATTCAAAAGTTCAATTTAGTCACATTAAAATCATACAGAGTAAAAAAAGTAAATACCTTGTAGGCCAACCCTTTTGTATTTTCGGTGCGTCTGGAACTGGACCCAGTGGCTTAGAAGTGGTTGTTTTTCTTTGTAATTTCGCGCCTGGTCTTGAAGGAAATACCAGTTTAATCATGCCTCCGGGAGCTTTGGTCGTATCACTGGGTGGTGGTGGTGGTGGCGGCTCCGGCGTTTCCTCAACTGTTTCGTTTAATTTAAATCCAGGTGGTAACAGACTTACAATATCAGCCACTTTCAGTTTTATAATTGGGGCCTCTTTTTCTGTGTCGTTTAGTTTAAAACCAGGTGGCAATAATGCTGATACGTCTATTGGGACAGCGTTTGCTGGTAATTTGAGGTCAACCTTTGGTTTTTCTGTCACCGTAGTATTTAACTTAAAACCTTTCGGCAAGATAGCAGATATATCCAATTCTTGAATTGGTTTGGCTTCTGAACTCTCCGTGCTTGACGGTTTATAATTCGATGGCAACAATTTACTAAGATCATCCTTTTGTAATGTTTTGACGAGATCTTGGGGCTTA
This sequence comes from Diarsia brunnea, assembly GCA_949774965.1. Classification (NCBI taxonomy): domain Eukaryota; kingdom Metazoa; phylum Arthropoda; class Insecta; order Lepidoptera; family Noctuidae; genus Diarsia; species Diarsia brunnea. The sequence continues at coordinate 9,499,695 of OX458998.1, read as the reverse complement.
TTTTCTTTAGGCTTATATTCTTTAGGAAGTAAAGATTTATAATCTAATACAATAACTTTATTCTTCGCACTGATACCGGATGATCGACCTTGTGTTCCATTGATGATAGGAGGGAGCTCACTAGATGTCTCTGGGGTAGCAGTAGTTGTCGTTGTAGTGGTAGTCGTGGTCGTGCTGGTTCGTTTGTCTTTGTACGAGTGTCTTGGTTTATAACCAGCAGGCAACAGTCCAGCTATGTCATCCATAACAGTTACTAAAGAAGGCTTTTTTCTCGGCTTAGGTGTAGTAGACGATGTAGTCACACGATTTCTTGAATCGAATTTCTTGATTTGTACTGGTAATGGATCTGGAGATGACCTTTCTGTCACAGAAGGAATAGTGGTGCTCTTTAAAGTAAAGACTTTTATTGGCGATGGGGTCGTAGTAGTAGTAGTTGTAGTCGTAGTTGTTGTAGTCGTACTTTCAGTAGTTGATTCAGTTATGAGCTCAATATTTTTATTATCGTTATTTAATGATCCTGATAATACTGCACTCGATAGTTCCGACTGAATACTATCCAATTTGTCATTTATGTTTTCAGTTGACGACGGAGTACTTATTAGTCCATTCGTTTCTAGTCTTGGATCTTTTGTGACAGATTCCACGTCGTCATCATCTTCTTCTTCATCGTCGTCCGCTAACACCTGTTTCTTTTCATCTTGTTCCACAGTTGGGAAGGGTAAGAAACGAGCACCTGATACACTTCGGCTTGTCTGAACTGATGCAACTACAATCCAGTTTTCAGTTGTTACAGGAACAGAGGCATCATTCATTTGGCTGCTAGAAGATGAGGTACTTTCTGAAGCCGGACTAAGCTTAGTAGTACTTGGTGCATAAGTTACGTCTGGAATGGAAATAGTGCCATTAACTACGCTCTTAGTGGTAACAACAGACACAACTTCTTGTCCTAGAATTGAAGGTGTTTCTATCGAAGTAACATCTTCTTCAGAATTAGGTGCACTATAGTCAGTCGCCGGAGTTTCCTTTTCTTTATTGTTTTGTTTATATTCAGTTTGGTCTATTACAGTAGTGTCTACAAAATGTTTGAAATTATCATCCTTAACCATTGTATTTTCAGGCTTCATTACTAGGACATCGAAAGATTCCGTATGGTTTGTTTTGGTCAATTCTGTAGGTTTTTCGGGTTCTTCAGTTGTGTCGTATTCTTCGTCATAGATGTCGGTAACATGTTCTGTTGAATGTGGCTCTTCAGTGGTATGTTTCACTTCAGTACTTTCAACATCATCGTAATATTCCACATACTCTCCTTCATCTCCCGCATCCTCACTGTCATGATCTTCATCAGAATTGATACTACTCTCCGTCGTAGTAGTTGTTGTTGTAGATGTAGTCGTAGTAGTCGGTTTAACTGAACCTGTTCTTGGATAGTTGTCTGAATTCATAGAACTCGCATCAGGTTTACTGTCATCAGCTGATTCAGATTGTGTTTGATTAGATTTAATGACTTCCACATCGTAAGAACCTTCAGTATTCTTCATGAGCTCTCTAAATGAACTAATATCGCTTATATCATCTTCAAGTAAAGGTTCTATATCTAGGAGTCCCTTATATTCGGTGGAAGAACCATGATATAGATTGGCACTCGGTTTAGGAGCATTGAAATTATTGTTCCTGTTAAATGCGTTGATTGGTGTATTTTGAGAGTTCGTGTTTTCATTTAAAGATGGTGAATCTAATTGAGAGAATCGTGGAGTATTAGGTTTAATATTCAGTCTTTGTTTGATTGCGAGTTTATGAGGATTATAAGTGGTCACCCTGTGATGGTCAAATAAGTCTTGGTTGTCATTTTCAATATCTTCTTCATCGTGTGGAATGTGACCTGTCTGTCCGTTACTCTTTAAGCTATTACCGTCAAATGGCATATTTTTAAATCTGTTATTCTGTAAGTAGTCAATATCAGGATTGTTTAGAGTAATTTGACCTAAAAATGTTTCAGGTTTTGACGGATCATTTTGATACGCTACAGAGTGTATTTGTGGTGGTACATCGGGCCTTTTTGTTGAGGCTGGATGCACGAATTGGAAATTGTAAGGTAAAGCTGGCCTGAACCTGGATCGTTGTGCGGTAAATTCGGGTTGGTTTACGTAATACTGTGTTCCGGCTTGACTCCTGCCCGTTGGTAATTGGAAAGGTGTCGGATTCTGGTTATAATTAGGACTAGGAAATCTGGCTTGTCCCTCATTGTAGAGCGGTTGCTGCACAGTCGGAGCAACTCTGTAGTTGTCCCCATGTTCAAAAAATGAAGATGGGCGAGTGTTCGGAAATAAAGGCGGTTGAACTTGAGCAAAACTTTTTTCTACCGGTGATAAGTAATAGTTAGCATCTGAAACAAAGAAAAAAAATTAATTAATATTTCCCTAAAAAATCATTTGTTATTATAAGCAAGTTTAGTACTGCACGTTTTAAATCTTTTGCAATGTAGAAAGAATATAAAATGGTTGACCTTCCACTGCGCGATGTCAAATTTTGCATTGCGGGTGGGTAGTAATCGTAAACAATGTGAGGAATGTATTGGGTATTTCCGCAGCATACAGATACGAAGAATAGTGGTTGAGGGAATGCAAATCTCTGGAATAAAATATTATATTTCTTTGTTGGGCATTTTAAATGCAACATAAATTTAGATAGCACGCGTCGGTACCTGATAAAACTATAGATTGTTTTGGCATGATTAAAGTTGGCATAACAAATTTTCATAAATGACAAACGCTTACTGTTACTAACCATGTGTAGATATTTATCATTATTGTCATAGCGTAATATGTTACTAATACCTGTATTTACCGATTGTAAAGTCAGTCTCTCGGGGGATTCAACTAATCCCAATCGGCTACAAAGGTAGAACTAGGCATTCACTAATTAGCAAATAGAACGGAACCTGAAATAACTTATATGCATGATGAGTTGTAGTAAGGGTTGTGACGTAACCTGCGGAATATTTCACACGTTACGCGATTCGTGAACGTTACATGTGTACGTAATGTATCAACTGTACATGACGTTGACGTACGGCTCAATTTTATGGAAATTAACTACGTTTTGTTAAAAGCCACTCTGTTTTGGCTTGTATGCATTATGAAGTGTTCGTAGAATGTTGTGATTTATATCTATTACGGAATAATAATATACTATGCTCTTTGAAATTATGTTCATTTTTAAGTAATTTTTAAACGAGCTAAAATATGTAATAACCCAGGTTTCTCAGGAACCGGATTTAGATATGTTTACGAGTAGCAGTAAAGCTTATGTGCTTGTTTGTTGTTACAATTGTTAAGCTTATGTGCTTGCTGCACGCGTTTGTGCAAACTCTAAGTGTAGCAAGTATCTCTCAACAATAAAAAAAACCCGTAGCGTAAAACACCTATTCAGAAAATTGCACATTGTCCAGGCTAATTCTCAATAAATTAGCAAAGTCCATCAAAGCATAGCTTCATATTAACTGATCATTAACCCATAAGAAAGTTATTGAATGTTACATCACAAACCACAGGGGAACATAATAAATAACCGAATTAATAAAAGTGAGTGAAAAGTAATCCTATTATTCGTCCATAAACTAAGTTAGTGTACAGAACATCTCCTCACTTGTGGGAAACTAGGGAAAAACAATATCGTAATGGCTTCGGAGTTTGTTTTGATGAATTTTTGTTATAGTCGGCTTTAATACATTTTTGTGAGTGAAGGGTATTGTTGGATCAGCTAATGCAAATGGCGTGGCTTCTTCGGAGTTTGTTACATCATATTTCATATATGTGTCGTAAGCAGACTTTCAGTGTTCATCTGTTTGTTTGGCAGCCTACTACTATATTAGTGACTTCTACTGACTTCTGCTTTGTTAAGAGTAAGTTGTTTGAAAAGTAGATACGATAAGGAGATGACTGTCAAATAACAGTAGTCAGCTCAACATATCGGATAACTATAGTATACCGTGCCTCGGAAAGCACGATAAGCCGTAATTAATTGGTTCTGAGTCTCATTTGTAGATCTTTGACCATCGTTACAACCCCGAAAGTCTGACAACCAGCCGTACTAAGGGGTATAGTATTATCCTATACTGCATGACTGGGTTGTGGAGGTTAGATAGGTAGTCGCTCCGGTAATTGCAACCGGTTAGACTGTAAGCCGATCCAAACATAATTGGGTAAATGATAGGCAGATGATGAAGTGACGGCTATTTGTGATCACCAATATATCTGCCAAGAGATTTTTTATAAAATTCCTTTATCTTTAGTCATTTGGCTGTCAATGTTCACCAGGAGCATAAATGTACCATTTACTATACTACTGTATGGTTAACATGGTTCACATTAAAGCATAATAAGGCCGAAGGTACAATAACCACCGGGATTTATGGCCACTACGTGCGAGACTACGAAACGATTAATATAGTGATAAATGAACATTCTCTATCGTGGAATAAATTTACCGTCTCTTTGTTACACGAATATGTATGATGCGCATATTTCAGGACTTTCCTGCCTTTCATTTGACCTTGTAATAAATAATGCAGTTTTAGTACACCTTTTTAACAGGTTAGGTTGCTGATGGCTCTTTATTACGTAGAATTGTGTACAGCGCTTACAGTTTTTATCGACATGATTTTTTATGCGTGGATATTCTGTTACAAGATTTGTTGGATTATAAGTCTCACATTCATGTAACGTAACATCACGTCTGACTCGAACGGGTAGGCAGAAGTGTATCTAATAGTACATCCAGCCTATTGCCACAAACCGGTCACAAATCCAGGCTCCGTCGCTGCTACTGTAACTTCCTGAAGGAAAAATTCCATAATACACATCTCGATTCGGCTTTCGAACCCTGGACCTCATATATGCTCATCAGTTGCACTTACGACCACTTGACCAACGATGCAGTTATATATGTATACATATATATTTAGCTATAATAGGTTGGTATATATCTAGCAAATAAGTAGGCGTTATAATTTTCTAAACCCTAATTATGAACTTATTAACAAACAGAAACTTGAGTTCAATAATTAATAGGTAGGTCAGCAGGTACGTAATATATCTAATTAATTAAAACTGGTTAAGCCAATTATGAAGGTACATGCCGTTCCTAATTAACACTTAATGAAGGCTTCAACATTTTTGGTTAAGATTGGCCAAGTACTGCTGAAGTAGGCTTAAATATAATGAAAAAGTACAATTACGGTAGAAGATATTCTCTGATGGCCTCGTTGGTCTAGTGGATGCAAGCACCACTGCGGAGCATGAGGTCTTGCGTTCGATTTCCGGGTCGGGCAAAGTGTTATTGGGATTTTCTTGAAGAAATTTTTAGTAGCAGTCACGGACTCTGAATTTCAAGTCCCGGCTGATGGTAATAGTCTCGCCCTCCATTACATGGGACTTTAACATTGCACAATGTGAGTGTGCTAGCAGCTACACCTCTGCCTAAACCTTTTGGTATTACAAGCATGATGTTATGTTATAAGTGCAGTTAGGGTAGCAGATAAATTCTCAGCGGTTGCGTTGTTACCATATTACCTTTTTTTTTTTTGGCGGGTGGAAAATCATCGAATAACCCCTCCCTTTCTTGGGCAGAGCGAAAGGGAGTGTCAGACTTCTACTGACTAAAAACCACCCATGTTCCTTCTTAGCCCTTCATGTCGAGGCCGCGGTATCTCGTGCTAACAACCCGCAGCCCCGACGGGTTACCATATTACCTCGGGTCATGATTGAACTAGAAGAGTTTTCTTGTGTTGGGCAGAAAACTCGTTTGTTTTATCTCTATCAGAAGTTCTTCAATCTTCATTATGACTTACCTAGCGACTTTAATATGCTTGTGCTAAAATTAATCATATCTCCAAGCAGACCGCAGACTCTAATCACATTTTATGACTCTTTCAGTTTATCTCATTTTTGGTTTCGCCCTGTATATCGTTCGGGAAGATAATCTCGAGGAAATTACTTTCTGGTGGATCATATCCCTAATTAAGAATGGCGGCGGTGTTCATCAGGTCCCAAGTGGGAGTATCGCAGGCTTAATAGGAAATCGATCAGCCCAATAACCCATAAACTTGAAGGACTCTTCGGCCTTAGAAACTTTCAGGCCTGCTTACGTCACGGATACCACGTGTAAATAGGTACCTCTATTTGAAGGTTACTTTGCGAATAACTTTAAAGAATAAAGGTCCCTTGTTTTTCTTCCTAAAAGTGTTTCGTATTTTTACCTAAAATTATCTCGGCATTTTAGTTATTTTAATGTCCGCATTTTTACGACGGGAGAAGTTCAAGGTAAGCTAATTAACTTTTTAATTTATATTATGTTAAGTAATTGCTCCACTTGCTTATATCGTAACCGCTAAATGCATAACTCAAATAAATTAAGAACCGTCTGAAATCAGCATATTAATGTCCGCGCCATTTGTCTGGAAATTTTAAAGATCCATCGTTTATATCAAGCTGGAGGAAAATTCAAAGCAAATTAAAGAGATTTATGTTTCGATTACACTTAAGGGTACGCCTCTAAGCTCGGCGTTTTTAAATTTAATATTATGGGAGTCAAGAGTGCCATTGAAAGTAAGGTAAATATGGGTAAAAGAGCATTTTCATGTTCGATGTAAATTGGCGAACGGTTTTATTCGCATTTGAATTACGCTACCTAAGCATTTGAGTCGTATAGGCACACAATTGTTTCTTTACTTGCCTACGACATTCCTACATAAAGGTACCTTCATTTGCCGTCGCTTTTTATAGATCGCCGAATTCATTATTCCACAAAAAAGAATTTCTATTGTGAGATGAAATGTATTATGCTTTGAAGTCAACGGAGTGTTATTACTGCATTCCTTTTATACCAAGATTTGGCGATGGGGCGGATTATAATAACTGATTGCCGCCTGACCTCGCGGCTCCCGGAAAATTTTCGTATTTTTATCAGAACAAATTACCAACCCTAAATATACTCCGGCGAACTGATGGATTAGAATAAATTTTGATGTATTGTATTCTTGTTTCTCTTTTATACGGCTGTCAGAGCTCGGAGGAAATTCTGATAAGAGGCGAAGCTCGATGTTATACAAGATTGGTTTCAGTAAAAAAGAAGTATTGGATTCTTTAAATTTATTCGCGGCCATTCTTTTTCCAAAGTCAGAGAAGAGGCAAACTCTGTCGTTGACAGGTAGAAAAATAACTTAAACAAGTCTCAAAAGTGAAAAGGGCGTACATAAATCATATACTTATCTGGAGCTCGATCTCTGAGCCAATTTCAGCTTAATTTCATCCTTTTCAAACATCAGGCCTCGCTCAAAAAGGCACGAAATCGACAGGCGAGGTACACCTGATGAAAGAAATACTGTAACATTCGCGGTACCTTCAATATATTTTCTGATTAACTCTAAGGTCGCAAGAAACTGAAATTTCCCCTGAGACTGGCCGAGTTTTGCGGTTTTATCGCTCATGTCAATGTTTATACGCCGAGGTTGATTATGAGAGCGGAATTGCAATACCTACCTAAGCAGTAGAAGAAGCCGTGTGTGGCCTCTTCAAAACTTTCCTTTGTGAATGGAGAATGAATCGAATAGCTTATTGAGGCTGTATGTCTTGCGAACAACCCGCAGCCCCGACGGACCGGCTGCGGGTTGTTCGCAAGACATACCGCGGCCTCAACATAAAGGGCTAAGAAGGAACATGGGTGGTTTTTAGTCAGTAGAAGTCTGACACTCCCTTTCGCTCTGCCCAAGAGCGGGAGGGGTTATTTGATGATTTTTTACCCGCCAAAAAAAAATAGTACGCTGTATGTAAGGGATTGAAGTAAATAAATTATTTAGATTTTTTGGAAAATACATAAAATGTATAATATGATTAAGAGGGGTATGGCTATCATATTCTCATTTATTTTGCATATCAAATCAACTCTACATAGGACAGTAATGTAAATTAGTCTAGGAGATCAGCTGAGAAGTAGATAATAAACCCACTTCATTTATGGATAGAATTTTCGTCCAGTAAACTGTTGTGATGAGCTCCATAAGGAGGTCTAATAATAGTCATCACCGCAGTATAGTTGGGTTCCCTTTTCCCAACTATATTGCGGTCGGCTTCCAGTCTTACCAGATTCAGTTGAATGTCAGTATTTTACAAGGAGCGACTGCCTATCTGACGTCCACAGCCCAGTTAGTTCTTACTAGGTAATGCGATGTCTATTAGTAAGACTGGTTGCCTGGTTGATAAGCTCTTTATTATTATAGGCTCCAATAATACTCAGTTATGAAACGTTCCTGCACAAAACTTTTATACAAGAAACGTTTACAAAATAAGCTACATTCTTATAAGGGATCGGACAAAAAAAACTAATTAGTCCGTGAGATAGATTTCCAAAAAATATTGAACACATCTTTTTTCACATAAACAACAAAATGAAGATGATACAGTGCTCCGAAAACTCGTGAACTCCTCGAAAACGTCACATGTCAGTACATTTTTTACCTACAAATGACGTCACAACCCCCCTCATGATCTTTGACGCGTTTTATCTTCGTCAATATTTATTAATCTGATAAAACAAAAAACACGTATCCAATATTTTTCGATAATCTAACTGACGGACTAATTAGAATCATATTTTTTTGACTCAGTCCGATCCCCTATTGCCCACAGTGCCGCGGCTAAACTTGCTGGCTCACGATAGAACGAAAGGGCTTTCTGTAAAACAAACACATGTCAAGTACACGCATCGTCATGACAACCTCCCCCCCGACCCTCGCCCCCCGGAGGTACTCACAGCGGGTACTCACGCGGGAGACTCGCATTTTGATCAAGTGATTGATACCCATGTGTATTAGATAACAAAGGAACGTGACTGACACGTATTGGTAATTAATATAAGAGAATTATGGTATTTGATAAAATGTCGACCCTATTACGTTATGGTTACAATGTTTAATTGGAGTGTACGTTATTTCTCTCTTCATTACAATTACAGTCCACTCACTATTGTAGAGACGAGGACAGTGCTTCAGCAGTAGGTACATTACATAGGATAGAACATAACACATCATGCCTGTAATCCCCTAAGGGATATGCAGAAGTTTACCTAATAGGGCACTTATATTTCACCAGTTTTGATTAAGTCCCACGTAATAGGGGTCGAGCCTATTACCATTCACCTAAAAATCTAGACTCCGTGGCTTCTTCTGAGAATTCAAGACCGAAAAACATAATAACAATTTGCCCGACCCGGGAATCGAACCTACGTGCTCAGCAGTCGTGATTGCGACCACTAGACCAACGAGGCAGTCAAAGGATAAAATCACGCTTTAAGTTGATAACCGTTATTTGAGAATAAGCTACATGTTTTCAGCCTGAGTAAGAAAATGTTGTCCCTTTTAAGCAAAAGAAAACACTAAATAGCCGACGACATTCAAAATAACCCTTCACGTATCCAGAAAATATACTGCCGTCCCTCCATTTATAAAATCCTGGTATAAAAATAATATACACATACAATTAAGGTCAAGCATAATTTTGTTTCCTACCCTCGTTAATGAGGCCAGCATATCAAAACAATATTATTTACATGAAGTTATCTAGGATCAAACGAGGATCAAAGGAGGTCTATATTTAGATAGGTCGACAGTATTAGAGAACTCTTCATTAACCGAGATACACCTACGAACGGCAAAAATGTTTGCCAGAGACAGACATGAAAAATTAACTCGTCTGTATGAAAACCGGGGGGATTTACGAGGCCTTTGGGACTGAATGTGGTATGTTATGGTACCACTAATCTCACTTATGCTTTAGCTCAAAATCTATGTTTGTTAGGGATCTTTACGTTAGTGGGAGCCCCAAAATAGGGGTCATCATTTTGGGATTCAGAATATCTAGAAGTGGATGTAAGTGAAATATTACCCACTTAATCCACTGAACCCAAAAGCATTAGAAAGATCTTCAAACTCGACCAACAATGGCGGTAAATGGAATAACATACGACCAAAAAATTAGTCCAGGCTTTTTGCGAACATTTTGAACTTTCATTAGAAGGTCACTTGGGGCTAAAAACAACATCCATTGGAACAATAAGTTGTAATTAATATTAGGGGAGGGGCACACGTCGTAAATCGCAGGTAATTAGGCAGGCACGGCTAAGGCCCGGCCTGTACGTGACGTGTGCGGAAAGGGCTTAAAAGCTCTTTGTAATACCGCTGCCCCAACGTGTAGCTCGCTTAAAGGTAAACATTTCACTTTTTATTTCCACCGTAAAATGTTTGCATGGAATATTTTTTACGAGACAAAATAAAAACAGGTTGTATATGTTTTGTTTTCTTTTTATTTTGTCTACAGACAATCTTATCGTTTAATGTGTGAACTTAAGCAGCTATCAGTAAACTCCAGTATTAAATGTTAATATTCAGTGACCCCAAATTTTATATAGCTTCATGTTTACTTAAACGAGTCTGGAGGTAAAACAACTTAATTTCCAGTTTGTAATAATAATATTAGTACCGAAACCCCAACGTTGTAGCCGATTATCCCTAACATTAGTTTCAAAAAGTGCGCTCTCAATGAAGTCGTAACGTGGAAACTGGATTAGTCTCTCCTCAATGCTCGGGACCTCGGGTGCCCGGGGGCTTAGGAACTGGATCATAGTCTGACGAAGTGTAATCCCAGGAGCACACTGCTGCGCCACACGATCACAACTTTATCACTAGCGACATAGTCTAATATCATTTAACATTAGAAGTCTTCCGACAAAATCTTGCAGCAATTTGTAAAATTTTGCTCTAAACCATTTATCCCTTTTAGAGGTTCATTATGGGAAAATTTAGCCAATTTGCTTACGTCACTGTAGCTTATTCCTCGTTTTAGAGGACTTTAGTTAATCTACCTAAATAAATGGTCGGACAAAAATACTAGATGCTCTTTTACGTGCAATTAGGCAGAATGTTGCTATTTTCTTGATGTTACAATTGAGATAAAACAAGAAGGATGAGTGAAAAACATTAGCATGTGGCTGAGATGAGACTGCTAAAAGGTGTGTTGGTACGTAAGAGGAAGACTGAAAGTAGGGTAAGGGCAGGATATTATTATATTAGCCGACGCCAATATAGTTGATGGAAAAGACTAGACAGACGAAAACGTTATAATGGTAAGATTTAATGGAGTGCCTAAAAGATAATGCATTAAACGCTAACTACTGAGTAAATATGGTAAACCGGAAGGCATACCCAAACAAACATCCGGCTTTAATCTTGTTCAAATAATAAGCAAAACCGAGCCGAGTTAATTTTGCACAGTTCCTCAATTCCACATAGTAAGTTGTGGGTCTATTAGATTAATACCGACGTCGACCTCGTCGTGAAAATAATTTAGATTACCTGCCATGTAGCCTTCCAAGGCTGGATCAAGTTATGAATCTTTCACACTAACAGATATTCGCTATGCAGTCCAGACGAGGCAATTAGTATGCAAACTGAGCAATCTGCGCAGAGCAAGTACGAACCGTTATTAGTACTCGCAAATAGACCGTATGCATCTCGCGTTTTATATATAACCTAGCGGTAGACTGAACATTGTCCTACTTTAATACCATAAAAATTCTGCATGAGATTTCAGTTTCTTGAACCGCGAAGTTTAATGGAAATCTTGTAATTATTTTATAGTATTCTAGATGTGACTACTTTGTACGTGTCTAGATTAGATTTAGACTAAAATTGCTATTCCTAACATGATTTTGCCGTCTGACCAAAAGTGGTCTTTAACCATTTTGAAAATGATAAGATCCCAAGTGACTTTTTTTCACTGCCTCGTTGGACTAGTGGTCGCAAGCGGGACTGCCGAGCATGAACTCCTGAGTTCGATTCCCTGGTTGAGCAAAGAGCTATGGGTTTTTCCGTAAGGAATTTTACAGTAGCAGCCACGGAGTCTGGGCTTGTATCCGGGTTGATGGCAATAGGCTGCCCCAATTACATGGGACTTAGACATTAGTAGCGAAATGTGGGTGTACTATAAGGTACACCTCTTCCAAACCCTTTAAGGATAACAGGCGTTATGTTATGCAAGATCCTAAGTATAACGCTTCTTTTTACCTTACATTTTCTTTTTACGACAAAACCTTGTTAAAAAACTCGCCTATCCTCATTGTATTAAAGATAATGTAAGTAACAAACAAAAAGGAAGCGCATCAAGTTTTATAGGATAGAAAAGTTCCCCGTAAGCGAGGCAGGGGCGAAAAGTTAGTGCAATATTTAGCAGGTACACCTGCGTTACTGGCGGCTGTTGCGTAGTTTTAGCGTTTCGTAATATTAATGTAACTTACCCGTTCGAATAACCGACGGTTTAATGGTTCCCTAATGAAGGGGAAAGGAGTATCTTACATGGAAAGGTTTAATTACTCGGGGCCGTTCATCTGCGGAATCCTCAAAAAGGAAAAGTAACTATCATTAGCAGAACCCCTGATGGGAGGGTACAGTATAATAATTAGCGACATTAAACGCGAGGTTCCTTTTCTATTTTCCGTTTCTTTTCTTTTACGTGAAAGGATGTTTTTAATATCTTGAGGAAAAACTTTGGAGTACCGACGGGGAAAAGTTAAGTGCAGTTGGTCCGTTTACTTGGAATGATGAACAAAAAGGTTGGATTCAAAAAGTATTTAAAACGCTCTCGGATTTATGCCAGACTATAGCTGAGCCCCGCGACTTTCGTTCGCGTATTAAAATACTGCTACTATATTTCAAGAGACAAGTGGAGCCATCTATTATCATAAGAATATTATAGAACTTATGTTCCTTGGGAACAGTACGTTTTTTCGGGATGAAAGGTACCGGGTTACTTCCGTTTCTGTACACCAGACAACGTGTCTGCAAAATTGCAGAACGATTGGTTCAGTGGTTTAGACGTGAAAAGGTAACAAACAAAAAAATAAAACGTTCGCATTTATAATATTAGTTAAGATACCTTTTTGGGGTTCCCTTTTTATTTTATTTTGCAAGTCGTTCTTAACGTTTGAGTGGTCCAACACTACTCTAGATATTTCCAAATTGCCCGTCGGGCTGTGGGTTGTTCGAAAAAGATATCGCGGCCTCGAAATTTGTGTCGCTAAGAAAGACCATGGATGGTTTTGAGTCAGTAGAAGTCTGACACTCCCTACCGCTCTGCCCAGCGGGAGGAGTCATTTGACGATTTCCCAACCTTTAAAAAAAAAAGATATTGCCCAATTCAAAATTGCCAATAACTCCGATCGGTACCCATTGATCATTCCAAGTCTAGACAAAATACCTAGAACTCTACTAAATAGAAGTCAACTTCAACCACTACTATACGAAAGCATAAGTACCCAGAGAAAGTTTATTGGTTTGTTTGTTCGTACCAATGTTAGTAAATATTGAACTGATTTGAATTTCTTTCTACAGCGAAAACATAACTGCACTATCAACAAACTTCATGAATTGCAAGAACAGGGAGAGAACGATACGCCTAAGCGTATTTCACATAAGTATTTGAATAATTTCTCCAATAAAAATGTACAAAAAGACACCGAAACAAAATTTCACGTGGCACAATTGAGCCAACTTAAAATTATCAAAGTTCCCATACTTCAGAACGTTCGTTGGTAACAAAGAATAAATCAAAATACAATTTAGAATTAATGCGAGAAGACACAAACTTTACGGAAAGTTTCGCTAAATTACTGTTTCATTTTATTCTCACTAGCGACCGCCTCTGACTCTGTCCGCACAAATATTTCCGCTTGATATTTTCAAACCCAATTTAGTAGACGACAGGTAACAGAGTGCAAAGCACAAGTAATAAGCTTGTCAAAAATTTGATGTAGGTTCAATCGAGTAAAATTAGCTTGGGCACGTACACAGAACAGGGAAAACATGAATCAAAATACATGACATACATATTTTCCCAACTCAATCGATGTTTGTAAATAAGATGATATTTACCTAAGGTTCGATATTTTATATGGGTTGAAAGATATAATATAAATACTGACATCAGTAGGTATAAGCTCTTGTGCGCACGGACGATTTCTAATGCGATGATTTTTTAATACCCGAAGTGTGCGTTGGTGTACCTAATAGATACCCACATTCTGCCAGTTTTGTTTAAGTCTTATTTTAGGGGCGAGCCTAAGCCATCATTCGTACACAAGTCGACACTGTTACTGACTTACTGCGAAATGAAAACCCAATAACAATTTTCCCGACGTGGGAACTGAACCCAGGACCGCATTAGACTAGACCAACCAGTCAGTCAAAAACCACTGTGTTGATTTAAACCTCTCTGCTTAGTGCTCATTTCAACGCGTTAAAAGTCGCCCGTGCGTACAAGGGTTAAGAAGAATCATGAAAATGTAAATCGCGTCAAATTAATATTCAGTACGCGTGGGAATTTTAGTTATATGAGCAACATACGCAAAATATTTTGATCCAGATACTTCGTGTAGTATATGAGGGGGCTCCACATTGAGCCACTTGATCCCTAATTAAGTAGGGCCCTCACGTACGCACCTCTGCAAACCTTTGAATAAGAGATGTTCGAAGCCCACACGACCATAGTTGTATACACTGGTGTCACATAAATTACCTTTCGAATACCAATTACTTATTGATGGAAATATAACACAGACGAGACAAAGTAACTTTCCCATTAGGGAATTAAAAAGTGGAACCTAAATGTCGAATTTAATTGGGGTCCATCCTACGCACATTGAAGGGCAAAATTGTTTTTATATAGCTTCACGTTTTTTGTTTAGGTTTTAGAGGACTCTTAGTAGGGACCTACTTACGTTCCTAAATAAGCTTAGAACGTGACATATTGTAGGGAGACGATCTTTATGTGACATCTTAGTTTCAAAAGGGATTTACCAATGTGTATCTTTACAAAACCTAAGATCGCTAACCTCATTAGTAACTAAAGCTTTGAGCCGTTTGGGGTCGGAAGTTTTTAAGGAAATCTCTCGCCGACTGGTCGACACTTCGTGTGACCAGAGGGCTGGCTCTTTCTTTGGCCAAAGATAAGCATTGCCATTCAACGTGGCAATGCGGTCACGTTGGATGGTAATGCTTATTATGAAAATGCAGTCTTCTGGGCACGTTTCCGGATAGTAGTGCAGCAGAGTAGAACTTTGACGGCTTAATGTCTTTTTGTCGGTGTACGTTTATACGTTACATGTATGTAGGTACTTACTAACGTTAATTTTTTTTTTTTAATTTTTAAGTCTCTTTGTATACAGGGTGTAAACGAACCCTTCACGCATCCGTCAACCAAGCATTCTGTACTAAACTAAGTACCCCTACGCAAAAATTTTTGCTGGGAAATGACTTTTTTTTTTGGGGTCAAAAATCACATTTTACGGTAAAACTCAAAGTAGCACTCTTAAAACATTGTGCTAGTGGATGCTTTGGATAGTAAACGGGTCATGGAGGTAATTTAAGTAAAGTTAAAACCTGAAATACTAGTATTTACAAAAACAGCTGTGAAAAATTTGGAACTTTGACCCCCAATATCTCCGTAACTAGGAGGTTCCCAGGTATGGTCTAGAACAGAGATTATCAAACTTATTTTTTTTACCGCCCCCTTTGAAAATTAATTATTTTTCAGCGCCCCCTATTTTTTTTACACTCCTGTTAATCAAATTAAAACAAACAAATAGGTACTATAAATAGATACCTAATCAATATTAGTTTTAAAACTAATCTAATGAGATGGATGAATTTGATGATTTTGAATGAGTTTGTTGATGTCAGGTTGAAACATGCAAACGATTTCTCTTTTTTGTAAGCAGCGTTGTCACAGCGCTAAATCCACGTTCACACAGATATCACGACGGGAATGCTATCAAAAATCTTTGAACGATCGACCACAATCCAGGGTACAACTGCGAGATTGACTTTTGTAGCCAAAATTCTTGGTAGCCATTTTTGAATTTGATTTTTAACCGTCTTCCAAAAAGGAGGAGGTTCTCAATTCGTCTGTATGATTTTTTTTAATATGTTTGTTCACGGATATCTCCGTCATTTATGAACCGATTTTCAAAATTCTTTTTGTATTCGAAAGAGTATACTCCCGAGGTGGTCCCATTGTCACCAAGTCAGGGTCTGATGATGGAAACCCTGAGAAATTGAGGGCAACAATCGCTTTTCAAGTATTCGCATCTAGCAGTAATCACTTCATGTTGATGAGCTGACGGTGGAAGGTATAACTCCTCAACGGTTAGGAGTTGGAGGATAATTCTTTAATAAAATATTATGGGGACGTATATGGTTGTATTCTTTCAGGTTTCCTAGGTGAGCTGATAATGGAAGGTACTACTCCTCAGTCCTCAACGGTTAGGAGTTGAAAGCAATAATAAGGGAATCTTGAAGGTTAAGGGTTAAGTTTCTTGGTTGAATGTTAAATGCATAGTAAATACTGTGTCCATTTTTAGGGTTCCGTAGTCAACTAGGAACCCTTATAGTTTCGCCATGTCTGTCTGTCTGTCTGTCTGTCCGTCTGTCCGTCCTCGCTTAATCTCTGTGACCGTTAGCACTAGAAAGCTGAAATTTGTGACCAATATGTGTATCAATCACGCCGACAAAGTGCTAAAATAAAAATTGGAAAAAAATGTTTTATTAGGGTAGCCCCCCTATATGTAAAGTGGGAAGTGTTTTTTTTTTTAATTTTAACCCTAATGTGTGATATATTGTTGGAAAGGTATTTAAAAATGAATAGGGGTTTACTAAAATCATTTTTTGATAATGTCAATAATTTCGGAAATAATCGCTCCAAAAGTAAAAAACAAAGCGTCCCCCCCCCTCTAACTTTTGAACCATAAGTTTAGAAAATACGAAAAAAATCTGAAAAGTAGAACTTTATAAGGACTTTCTAGGAAAATTATTTTGAACTTGGATGGAAACAACAGATGGAAACTGCAGTTAACCAATATAATTTGGTCCCTGAATCGTATGAGCGCCTATACAATCCAGAGGTCAAGTTTCATTTGCCCGTATTTTTTTTTAACTTCGTTTACATAATATTTTATTATCTACGGAACCCTACACTGAGCGTGGCCCGACACGCTCTTGGCCGGTTTTTGTTTTTATTAAGTTCAAGTTCCTTGACGTTGAAGATTCATATCAAATCTTATACGAATATAATAAACTTTAGTGAATTTTAAAATATAAAGTAAATGAAATTGCAAATCAACCATCGCCCCCCTAAACCTCGCCAACGCCCCTCAATTTTTTCTGGGTCCCTCAATGCCCCCCTCTAGGTCTCCAACGCCCACAAGGGGGCGCTATCGCCCACTTTGAGAAAGACTGGTCTAGAACAAAAAAATGATCGCAGTGGTGGGGAGAACAAATGCCCTTCATTTGCGTTAAGGGTACTTTTACACCCTATATACTGCCTACAAAATTGCATGGATACTTTAGTGTGTATTTTCCTGTGAACGTTTATAGTCGATGACTAGTTTACGTTAGGTGGCGTCATATCTCGCTTCACACGATTTTAGTTCTGATCTCTTGTTCATGCATTTTTGCAGGTGACTGTAGATAAAAGCTTTAATTTTAGATGGGTAACTTCATACAAAAACCTTACTCAAAATCTCTACGGGTCTCTCGAACACGAATCTCTGGTTTCATGTAGCCTTATACTAACGCAGGAATTATAACAAAGTAGGTAGTTATAAAAGCCGTTCATGTTTTATGGTACATTTAACAAAGGTACGTTTTTCTCTCAGGGTATTTAATTTATGTTACAGCAGTAACTTGAAATGAACTAGGAAATTCGTTTCATTGTCTCCCCGCATTTTTGTATTGTCGACTTCATCACGTTTTATTGTAAATTGTTATTAGCCGTAGCAGGAGTTATGTTGTTTTACGCACTGTGTTTATTTCGGTATGTTTTTTTATCTCCTAGTTATAAACTGGCTAATTTCAAAGTTTATCTCTGAGATTAAAGTAGCGAATTTGTCATTACAGATTTTAAGTCATTAGTCATTTATTCTTAACAAAATACATTTGTGTCAAATACAGAGTAGCACAATGCCTAATAATAATCAATAAAGTTCCAATCAATAATATAGATAAAAAGTATAAAATATATACATATTATTTGTTATATATATGTGGCCTCTTTGCTTCATTCTTCTATATATTTCTTTTTTACATTGTCTTGTGATCTGGTTGTCACTGTGACTGATATTGAAAAATATATTATGTCTACTACGAATTGAATTGTTTAATTAGTAAACAATTAGTGTCGCATACATTTTAGATTTGAAACGGAGATAGACTCAGGTACCGCATATACAACCCGCAGCCCCGACGCGTCGGGGCTGCGGGTTGTTCGCAAGAGGCTAAGAAAGAACATGGGTAGTTTTTAGTCAGTAGAAGTCTGACACTCCTTTTCGCTCTGCCCAAGAGCGGGAGGGGTTATTTGATGATTTTCCACCCGCCAAAAAAAAAACGGTCTCGTTTGTAATACTCTAGATTTGTGCCCGGTTGATGGTAATAGGCTCACCGCCTATGACAGGGGACTTAAACATAACTGGCGACATGTGGGTGTACTGAATGAGTACACATCTGCCTAACCCTTCGGAGATTATAGGAGTAATGTTATATGCTTATGTTTTATTCCAAAACTCTGTTATAACTCGGAATTGTTGTTAGAAAAAAATATATTATCGAGCTCAGAAACTTGTAGCTTGCTAGACTAGCACAACAAGACCACCTAGCTTCGGTACTGAAATATATGCTGATATTTTCTACAAAGCTTTGTTTTCATAATACATAATTACTAAACTCAACACGGGCTGAGCTACCAGCCAACACTGGTGTTTTAAATAATGTCAAGTTTGTTGAATAGAAACAGTGCTCCAAACCACAATATCCTTTATAATTAAAGCAAAATTATCGCAAAGAGAACGAACTAATTAATATTCAATCAAACGTAGACGGTAAGTCCGCCATCAGGTTCTGTCAAAAGTGTCCAACTTTGGTCGGCGCCTGTCCGAAGCGCGTCTTATCTTCAAATCTCTCTTCAGTAGCAATTTGAAGAGGTTTTAACGAAACTCGAGTACCATCCCTATCTTGATACACCCGCCTCTTTGTCTTACCAACGCTACTCTTAAGTGCATCTAGTAAACTCAAGATACGACGCATATCCTTGAACACTGTTGTATCCGTACCAAGGTCGCACAGACCTTATATTCCAATTTACCGGAAACTGTGAAATAATTGACCTACATTTTAACATTGAGCTAGTTCCGATTAATTTTGCTAGCGAATTCGTTAATTTCATGTAAATATATTGCAATAACTAAATGAAATAGTGGACACGCATTTTGTTTAATTAATTTAACAATCAATTTCTGCATTGTTAATCAAAATATTCGACATGTCACATTTGATTAGTGGTGATTGCAATGAATATTGTGTTGTAATAGAATTGTCGAAAGTCACAATAGTTGATTTCAATATTTTCCGTGCTCTCGCCGCAGATTCAAAGGCAGCAACGGTAATAAATTATTTGTCTTGTCAAGAGAAGAAATGGAAATCTGTAGAAAGAAAATTGCTGAAGTAACGGGAAATAAATTCAGCTTTTCCGTGGGTTTTTCTTACTTTTTATTTATATACTGCTGTCGTGGTTGAAAATTCTTGAATGCCATAGGTAAGTACTTTATTTTAAACTATAGCGTCACAAAATAAGTACATGTTACTAAATAAGTACTTACTTACAGACCAAAGACCAGATTTGGTCAGAAGAAAAACCAGAAAATCAACGCTACTCAATCACATTTAACGTCAAAAGGCAAGTCTTAATTACAGAGCAGGCGTCAAAATGTCAGGAAAAAGGCACGGACAGCTGATAGTTTAGTATACAATGTTATCGCAACAAGTACCCATGTTTAAGTAAAATGTTGGATTAGACTTGAAAAAACAAAGATTTTAAGTGGGTACTTTACGTACAGACAAACCCACACAGTACAGGTAATCCTAATTGTATATTTTGAGAAGCCGTAAATAGCAAGAAATCTATTTAAAAACACTAAAACTTGAAACCGATCACAGGCTGTTGCTATTCGTGGCTCAGCTCTTGAATAATAAATAAATAGAGCACCAGTGACTGTGCTCACGTAGGCGCACCACTTGCATTGTCCACCCACGCTTCACAACACAGCTTGCACGCCATTTTTATGTCATTTTACGCCAGTTCTGTCTTTATTGTCTCTTTGTTTATCTAGGTTATAAAGCCAGTATTGACTCGAGACCTTACCCGTATACCCTGTTTTTCAAATGACCTTATTCTGCTCGAACGTCGCAATGTTATCTTCACACATAACAATTTCTTATTCCAACTACACGGAGCTGTAATTTTTGTAACCTAAGCAAATTACATCACTTGGAAATTCAAAGGATACATTGTTAATTCATGGTGCTCTAAATACCTCGATTAAACTAGATTTTATAATCAATCTCTTCTATGCATAAATTAGTTCGGTAAAGTCTGTTTTGAGACACCTCAGGGAGAATATGTAATGAGAACCTCGTTGGGGGATTAGCTTAGATAATACATTATTGACAATGAATAGAGAATGAGCCAACTTTAATCATGCGACGTATGTGTACAGGCCCTACTACACGTCTACCGTGCACTGTTACTCAATGTCGAACACGAGAGCAAGTTGTAAGACTTGTAAGCGATTAGTTCTTACCTTGACACTGCGTGTCTTTTATTACGAACAGCAAGAACGCCGTGATTGTAACTAATCTCCAACGTCGCCTCCCCATTGTTGTGATTAATTTTCACCGAGTCATTGATACTGTCACACACACCACTAGAATGTCCACTTTAGAGTTCATCAAGTGTCCCGAGGTTTGGAGAAAGCCATGTTTGGCAGTGGAGAAATTGGAAGTCTTCGCTACGCCATGCCGGTAGCTCTGTCACATCTGAAACAAAGAAAACAAGCGTCACTTCATTGTTTTTACTAAAACTTTGCATTGTTCTTTTGATGACCGTTTCCAATAAGTACCAAAATACTCATTAGGAACTGTAATATTGTCGACCATAAAGAAAACTATCTTTAACAGTCACCGCACGCGGTGCTCATGTGGGTTAACAGTTTTACAGCTTTATAAAAAGATTATAATCGCGCGTACATGCTTTTAAATTCAGTAGAGCCACTGGATGCGTCATCTTGCTAAAATGGTTTACTAAATACTATTTTCATCACTCAATTTAACGGTTCAAGAGTCGAGTTATTCAACTAGAAAATATTTGTTAGTAAATAATTATGATAAGCTAACTACAACCCAAACCTAAGCTCTCGCAATCAATAAACCCCAAAATTGAGTGGTATCCAATCAGCACTCCCGAGACGAGGTGTCAGGTAGCCAGCAAACTTTAGGATAGGTTCACTGAGCTCGCCCGGCGAACAGCGATACTGTTGAAGATTATTAGAACATTGTCTGACAGCGGGCACTGTCACGCTACTACAAAGTTTACGTGACAGCCTTCCAAACTTGAACGGGACCGGACGTGACCACAAAGATGGCCGATATCAGCTGTCATTGCGCCGCCTTTGATGTTTTGATTTGCTTCAGCTTGGGATGTTGATTCATTAGTCCGTCGCTTTAAGGGGCTTGTGTAAGATTGCTTTGAAGCCCTTCTGCTAAGTCACCTTTCAAAGGTTTGTATTTGACACAGATTGTGAAACTCAACGCAAGTGAGTAGTCAGCTTAGTCAATTGAAAATTTACAATTACCAGAGCCATTTTGTATCAAAATAAAAATGGAGGCTTGTTCTGAGTCAGCTCCTTAATAAGTTGTTATATGAGCTCTTCTAACCTTCAAGTAAACTGTTCAAAAACAAGTATAGAGGTGTCGGAACGAATAAGGAGCGACAGGACGGAAAACATTCCAACGAAGCACTCGCTTTAACGACCTGATACCAGCATTAAGAACCGGAAAATATCTATTTCCGTCTCCCAGGAGAGTTGCAAGTGACATAGTAAATATTGTGTTTAATAAATTATATTTATCATCTAGCTGAATTCATGTCTGTGTCTTTGTTAAATTGTACTCGGGAGGAATATTACCTCTTGTTATTTACGCAGGTTTCTTGGTCCCGAAGGAAAGACACACTTGGAATACTGTTACTACCTTTTATTGTATTTCCATAACGGCTTCATAAACATAGGATACGTTAGTGCTTCTTACCATATTAAAGAAGAGCTTTACACATATTTAATGGAGGGACAATCCAGAGAAAAGAAATTTTAATGCCAATAAATTTTAATGCAAACCACATAACAATGAGTAGTTAATGGACGCATACGTTCGTTTATGCAATAGTACCCATATCACAAATTCGACAAAGCTACAACATAACAATAATTATCGCTAAACACTGTCCTAATGTGTAATCATTCGGTGATTACAGTAATTAGTGTCTCTTCTGGTGGTTCAACATCTA
Source organism: Diarsia brunnea (assembly GCA_949774965.1). Lineage (NCBI taxonomy): Eukaryota > Metazoa > Arthropoda > Insecta > Lepidoptera > Noctuidae > Diarsia > Diarsia brunnea. Next base: position 9,477,202 of record OX458998.1, on the reverse strand, counting down.
GGTCCCTATTACCGGAGGTAGTGAAACGTGCTGTGACGTCATTGCGCGTCACGTATAGACAACGTACGCTTTACGCCGGCGCGTCGTGAAAGCGGCGCGTTCCGGCTCGACGGACAGTTTCTCGCGAACACATAGACCGATACACGTTGATGCGTTAATGTCTCTCTAATAATTCACGTAATCAACAAAATAACTCGAGAAATAACAATAGAAAGTCGTTAGACGACGAATTTCGACGAAGTTGTGTCAAAGCATGTAATTGGAAAAGTTTGTTTTGAACAAAATTTTTGAATAGTCTTCGTAGTGTATACTCTATTTTGAATGAATTTAATACTTAATCCCATCTGGCAGGTACGAAATTGTTTACTCCCGAAGAGTATATTAAAGTAAAAAGTAAGAAGAAAACTAATCTAAGAAGATAAAGTTTATTCAAAATGCACTGTTATTAAGACGTTGAACGCTGAGGTTGTTATTAATAACAATGACTAATAAGAAATCGTCATAGGTCATCAGTTCATCACTTTTGAATGTCTCAATGCCACAAAATGTAATTTATTTGAAATTTTGACAAGTAATACCTGTCAAGGTGAAGTTTAAATGGTTTAGACCAAATGGATTCCCAGATTATAGGTGGCTAACTAACTTGAAGAGGCGACTGGGAAACAATGGACATCTAATTGCGTTTTGGGAGACTCGTTATACACCATTTCAATATTGTCTTTGTTTCTAATTACAATGGAAAAGTTTAGATTAGTTTTTGAATCATAAAATTGATGAACTTCAGAATTTGGCTTGGCCAACATGATTTTGTTACTAAAGAATTATTACTACGTTGAATGAGATTCTTCTACGCATCTGTCATTGATTATTTAGTATTAGTATACCGAAGGCCAATTTTGTGTCAATTCTAGAATTTCCATGATAATGAGTGTCCAACGAGCGACATACTTGATCAACTCATTGCCAAATGCCAGGTCGATTCTATCCATGTCAGGGTTAAAATAGTTAAGTATTGCCTTCCTTCTGATTACTTTATTAATTTCTCTGCATAATTTGTTATCCGAATAAATAATACGAATAACAATTTCGTGTTTTGTTTCTCTCTCAATCTTCATGAATATTACTTTGTATTTCGCGAATTACGAATTATTTAATGCCGATCTGTTATGGTAATGCCGATAATAAGAAAATGATAACTTGTGCGGCTGTGGGCGACGAAATTGATGCGAAATCTATCGTATTACAAGACTGGTTCCCTATCGGATGATTTTAATTGAGAACTTGGAAATACTGCTTGTATTTTGTTTTGTTTATGTATGGCTTACGTTTTTGTTTATTTATTTAACGGTTACAACCACAACCTAATAATTTATTGGTAATTCAGGATCAAAAATCTGTCTACCAAAGAAGTTCAAAGAATTGTAAATAAAAGTAATGTGAAAAAGTGTCGGGCAAAGCAATGTTGTCAAAAACAACATCGAAGTCAATGGTAATCACGTAATTAAGCATTTGTAACAAAGTATTTTACTACAAATTCAACAAAAATTTAAACAAAAATACCTGTTTAAAGTCACATTGAACAATATGTAAATTAATTGACCTTATCGCCGACACAATCCGCACAGGTGAAGTCTTAATGTCACGAGAGCCATAAGTAGGAATGACGATCTTGTTATGTATTTTATAGCTTGATATAACAAGATTAAAGCGGATATGTACCAATATTAGGTAGGTTATTTAAATAAAATACTTCCCAAATCTTCATTTCCATCGTGTGGTTAGAGCCGAAGCTGGCCTCAGGTTTTAAGCCACTCATGGGCCGAGGCACTTGGCATTACATGCCTTCAGGATATACGAGTATCTTACAGGCATGCTTGGTTTCCTCACAATGTTTTCCTTTACAGTCTTTTCAAAAGTGACGACTGACATTAACTTGGTCCTTATGGCTACAGTAAATAGGTAAATATTCGTTTTCTCATAGATAAATGATAGTTGTAAACGAACTTCAAACAAGACTAAAAATACCAAACGAAAAGCAGAATACGATCGCTATCGTCATGCTAATTTTTATCAGCGACCATTTTACGCTAGAATACGACAACCAGACAATTGGTGCTGACAGAATTCTCATTTGACGTCACTGTACCCATTGTTTTGTTTGACATCATCTCCAAATTCCGTGGGCTGTGTTCAGCAATTTGCAATTATGAACCGGACCTGTCTGCTTCCACTGTGACCGAACACTTCGATAAGCCATCAAGGTCAAAAGGAATTAAAAACTCTTTGTTTGGTCGCTTGAATTTGCATTCTCGCATATCACCTTTTTTAGCTTTTTATCTTCCGCTAAACTCGACAAGCTGAGGCACTCGAGGTGCTCAATTACCACAAGATCTTATTTCGTCTAATAAACTTTTTAAATATAAACTTTTTCATTTTACCTGCTGGCACTTCATTATTTAAAATGAAAAGTACTTATTCAAAAACTTGTTGAAACTCGTTCGTAATAGCAATTTAACCTACGTAATTGCCCACCTTAAAAAGTAAAAGAAAATTTTAAATTGCACCGCGACCTTTTAACGAACTAAATTAAAAGCTGTTATATATTTCACAATTAGGACGTAGGTGATAAAATTTTCATTCTCGCTTTGCTTAAATTGTCGATTAGCTAAAATATTGGGACGTGTAGTACGTAGGTTTATTGCATGTGCGTTGTTGTTAAGTATTCTCGCATGCAAATAGGGAGTCCGAGCATGTCTGAGGCGGACTTAAATTGCCCCCATTGTCGGGTATTGTGTGGGTTACAACACTAGCAACACATTCTCACGGTCGTCGCGACCCGCGACGCATTGCTGACGCGTACGAGTATGCTAAGCCCATAGACACTCAAACACCTTAATGGATAACTAAAAACATTTTGGTTATTTTACTAACGACTTCCACAAGAAGTTACATTACCAATAATTAACATAGAGGTCAACAACAGCGACAACAACTATGTGGTTGATGTGGTTTTTAAATGTAAACTATTCGAGTTTTAACAATAATATTGCAATGTGTACAGCTTTGTTATGATACGTGTCAATGACTGACATTAACAGAACTTTAATCGTAGAGTTTCAAAATATTAAAATAACAAGCTCAGTGGCTGATTACTTAAGAGGTATCGGTGTTAGAATATTACCAAATATATTTCGTTTCGATACAATAACGATTGATATTTTAATTGACCACAAAAGTTACGTAAATACAGACATTATCATTAACTCAAATATGTGTGATATGCAATAATTTCTCACTCAAAATTTTGTCATACAGAGAACACACATACAATATTATATTAATCAGCGGACGTTCATAGAATAAACCTTGTATACATACAAAGGCACGCACATAAACCACAAAGTGAGAGCTTAGACTGTGAACTTAAGGTCACCGCGTCATAGCACCTTCATCAAAACTAATTCTCGTATCTAAAGCAGGCAAAGCCGCATATATTTCTCAATCGAACGTTACATAATATACAACAATGTCAACCCAAAGACTCGGGCACAAAGGACGGAGTTTCGGTCAACCCTCAACTGTTTCAAGGCGCAGTATCATACTAACAGCTCTATGAAGGCCTGTTTGACACTTAATAACGCCATATACTCGTAGATAAATCACGATTCTCCTATAAAATAGGTACACAATGTACGCCGAAGTGATAAATATTTAACGCCATTGACCTCTGCGCTTTATTGCTGATAAAAACAATACTTTTCAATGATTTTTCGTTTTAAATCGTTTCGTGTTCTTTTCTTACTATGCCATTTAATTGACTCATTTATATAAGACACATACAAATATCATGGAATATTTTAAGTACCTATTATAAACATGGAGGAAATAAAAAAAACAAAAAGTATCGGTTAGTTATACCCAAAAAAGAAATACGCTTGATTGACGTTACCCGCTTTGTAGCTTATCAATAGGGTAAATAAGAATGCCCTTTTGAACAAGCATGTTTTTCCTGGAAACGTTGCTATTTTTAAAGAGAAAAAGGAATATTTATAGCCAGCATGAGTTTACATATATTACTATAAACGAAATAATCTGAATAAAAATAGCAGGTTCAATTTTAATTTAATAGCGAGCTCTAATTCTACCCCGCACTCGACCTCGACTTCTCTGAGTAATCTGATAAAATAATAATCAATCAGTTTTATTGCTCGGGGGATAGTAGTCAATATAAAATACTTTAGGTTATAAAACTAGAGGCCGTCTTCACACTTTGGAAGTTTTTTTATAATAAATGGTTTATGGAGGTTCTTGCCGGGATTTCTCAGCGATTTGCCCCACTTTCAAGAGTTACAGCGAGTGGCCTATTTCGCGAAACTTGTCTGGAGTTACAAACGTCAATAGCCTATCGATGGGCATAAAAGTTCTTTAAACAAACAACTGTGACTGACTTTAGTTAAATAAATATTAGGTTGTGTTTTGAGAAAGTGTGAGAGTGCTTTTAAAGCATATTTTTGTTTAATAGACTTTGACGATAGTTTTTTGATAGTTGAGACTGGTTGATAATGCAACAAGCAATATTCTCTCATAAAGATTTGGTCGTAAAGTGTCAATAGGAGAGCGTAATTTAACACAAACTAGTAGGAAATTGCCTTCCTTGTTGATTGTGAAATAATTTCTATGTTAATGGAAGAATAACGAGATGCTTGAGTAGTTTGTCTTCTCATTTAAATTACAAGTAAAATGGTGCGCGATTGTCTCCAGGAAATAGGCTCTTAAATTGTTTTCAAAGTAAACTGGCCTCAAAGACAGTTTTTGAGCTTCAACTGAGCGAAAAGCTTACATGCATTAGGCAAATTCTCTGAACAGTATCTGAGAACTTTAATATTCGACTCTATTCCACGGTATAAACCTTTTTTTTGGGGGGTGAGAAATCATCAAATGACTTCCCCCGCTCTGGGCAGAGCGGTAGGGATTGTCAGACTTATACTGACTAAAAACCACCCATGTTCCTTCTAAGCCCTTTGTGTCAAGGCCGCGGTATCTCTTTCGAACAACCCGTACCCACGACGGGACGGTAAAACCCTCATCACATAACTGTTTACCACAAAAAAACAGCATTTCAATGCAGTGGTGAGACGTGAATGTTATGATGAATGTGAATAAAGTATAAATCAGATTAATCCCTCGCCGAGTTCGTTACATCGCAAACCGCTCCCCCGATGAATTAGTATTCCTCCGGCGTAGCTTTGACCGCTAATGCCAGCTCCTATCCACCACACTGCCAGCAAATTTTATAAAAACATACTATGTTTTGTCTTAAATCCACGTAGTTTTATTAACGTGATGTTAGTAACATGACTTAAGGTTCAATCTTCAAGTAAAGGATCAAATTCAATCTCTGCCAGGTCATTGCAAGGTCGCCGTAATGAAAAATGTGATTAATGGTTTGAAAAAATACACTTATCTCTGGACGTCAGGCCGAAGCTCGGGGCTACGTTGATTTAAGATAAACCGACGTTGATAGCAAGGATTCATCTGGTTTTTCTGTTTGTGTAATTATCGCCTTTCTGAGAACTTAAGCAGCCTGCCCGGGTGTCTGACTGTCTGCGTTATTTTTCTCTCACAGATCATCTGTACGAGTATTACTGTCTGTGTCTTATCGTCCATCATCTTTACATCTGACTGCGCTTGTTTCTCCACAGCATAATATTTCAATAATTTCCGTATCTCGACGTCAGCTCCGCCGGAATGTTTTATACTTGACTGGCTTCTACCGCCGAAGAATGAAATCCTGGCCCAATTTTTGTAATTTTTCCCAATATTAAATTATAATATTTCCCAACTGCGGCAAAAATAACGCAACATGTCACGTTTCAATGCACACGGACACACATAACTGGAGCGTAATAAATTCTCGCCTTTGAGGTAACACCAATCATATTATTTCACAGGCGAGTACAGTTACTGGTGCGCGCCGATAATGTTTGTTACTCAATGGGATTATTTTGTGTGATCATACTGATTGAGCGCGATCACCTCAACCGCTACCCAATCACATTTTATACGTAAACCCTTTTATAATTAAGTTCAAAATGGTTTCGCAATGTACAAAAATTGGCCAGTTCATTTGGCAAGCGCATGCTTTCAAATTCGAGTATTGACGTGAACGCCTGCCAAGTTTGGAGTGGTCAAGTATCTGACCGAGTTTTATTAACGTGCACTGTGTTTGCTTGCACCGTTCTGCTATCTTTGCTTCGTGAATACATTGCAAAACTGCTAGTTGAATATTTATAAGTCATCAATCCCTATAAGTCCAGCGGATCTAAGTATCGATAGAGTCTTGAGAATGCATATTATTTTATAATTATTACTTTATTTAAATCTTGACCATTTCTTTAACTCGGGGACACATACACTAGCAAATTCTGAACAGTGCCAAATCGGTAAATATTCGAATGCTTATCGGAGGACTGGTATCTGGTACGATGACCGGAACTGCTCTGAGCAATTAAACATTTACTCTTCGTCCAGTTAAGGATTTATACCTAATCCAAACACCTTTCAATCATCTTAATACCATCAACGGGCCTGATGTTGAACCCCGAAGTTGTGCTCACGTAACCAGACAAGTTAAAAGATCTTTTATGTAATTACATCTTTAACGCAATCATAATTACTGATTATACACGAACAGACCTCACTGAAATAACATGTAATTTTGAAGCAAAACAATTAACCTTGTTCTACGTTATCTGAATAGGAAACCTGAGTGTCTCAACATCACAATGGCACCATACATCACCGAATCATTAAGGCGGCTAACGCAACGCTTATTACTTATTACTCAATGCGTTGTTTGGCATGTCTAGAGCCGGTGCAGCCGGTTCGCAACCTTGTGCCCCCCTCCCCCTCTATATACCAACCCCCCTACCCCACCTTCCCCTCCACCGCCCTCGATTCACTTTCACTAGCTTAGCTACTCGGGCCAATGCTTCGGCCTCCCTCGGCCTTCCTCGGCCGTCTTCGGTATTTCTGTGTACGAAGAATTGGAATAACAAAAATGTTTCCTTGTGGCAGCTTGGCGGTTTCACAAGAATTTGTTTGTATGGATCGCGTTTTCAATGAAACGAAATGCAAACTCTTTTGTCGTGAACTTGCTCCTAAAACGGATATGTTTTAGAAAAGTTTCTTTAGAAGACATACTATTGTATTCAAACTGTTTCAAAAAGAAACTATGCGAAGTATGAGAAAGCAATCTTGCGAAAACAATTTGATAATAGACATTTACTTAAATTACCAGCTGTTTTAATTGTATACACGAAATACTCGTAGAAGGTTAAAAATCTCATAATAGATTCCGTGACAAGACTACGCTAAATATTTCAAATGTTTTTGAACAAAAAATCTTAATTAGCGAGTTTTTTTTACTTCCTTTGACAATTTTAATTAACGAACTAGTAATGCACGGTCGATCCAATCAGCTAAATGATCCGGCCTTCTCATCAAATTCAATGAATTGATATATATCAATGGACAGTATAACATTTTATAGGATAATTTTAAATAATTTAGTAATTTCGTCTGATTTTCAATAACAAAGCGGCCTCTAGGTGCGGCTTAAAATGTTTACGTCACATCGAAACTGCGTAGAGGTTAATCTAATTATATCCAAGAGTTGACCCTAAAAATAACTGGTAATAAGCAAACTAAATACTTATTTGTGAGCAATAGTAATAAAACAAAATGTTTGTATTAAAAGTTTCTGATGACTAACGCGTTGATGTCTTTTGAATGACTTGATCTTGCGACATGTGCTTCACACATCATGGGAATATTTTTTTAAATACACAATATAAGATTACGCCTGTAATCCATGCTTAAGTAGCATATTATAGGTGGCCTATTGCCATCAACTGGGTACGGATCCAGACTACTTGGCTGCTACTGAAAAAATACTGATGGAAAATCCCAATAACACTTTGCCCGACTCGGAAAAAGAATCTAGTACCTCATACTCAGCAGTCAATCTTGAGACCACTAGACCAACGAGGCAGTCAGTCTCTATAGATAACTTCAACCAAATACCATTTACTATTTAAAATAAACACCATCAGAAAATAATTTTAGTTACAAAACACGTAGTTTTGATTAAAATGAATGAATCCGCAAACATCCAATTACAAACTTATTTTAATTAACCTTTTACGTTATTGCGTATGTAAGATTATATTCACAAGCAAAATATATTTTAAGCAAAGTTGATGCTATCACATATTAATTAAAGTTTCATGTGCGGATATCAAAAGAATGTTAACCTGTGTTACAAAAAACCAAGATGGTTGCAAGGACCGGTTTATGCAGATATCACACGGTGAGTACAAAATAACGAGTGTCCGAGGCACGGAAGACCAACTGAATGTCACTTGATCACCTTCTGGACCAAACCGACCAGATAGAACATCGTCACAGATACTAGTCATGTTTATAAATATTAGGTACTACTCACCAACCAATAGAGGTTTTAATCTACCTGTATTCAGTTTCGATTGACGATTTTTTGTCGTACCTACTCATATATGAGACTTGTATAATATAATAATATTTTATGTATGGTTGCAGCCCGCCTAGCATGCCACCGCAGAAACGGGTTTTGTCGACGGAAGAATCGACAAAATGACAGATTGTAGCAAAATTTAATGTCAAATTGTATGGAAAAAGCTTTTTGTCTATTCTTGGTAGAATAGAGATAGAATCGCCATACTACGCGTGCAGGTTGCAATCTGGGAGTGCCGGCAGAACTGAAAACTTGAACATTAACGTTGTGGATTTTCGAATATTTGGAATGGTTAGGGAATAATTAGGCACGAATTGCTGTATTTATCAGCATAAAAGTACGATTTTTTTTTTAGGTGAAGGAAATTATTACGTTCAGAAAATTCCAAAGATTGTGCTAGATAAAGCGAAACAAACCAAAAGTTTTAAGACTAAAATCAATCACAAATCTCAAGGCCGCACAAGATACTGGCTGGGAAGCACAGGATTATAAATCAATTTCTAAGTTGTTATTCTATCATCGATTTAAGCAACCTCAGTCTCGTATCTACACCAAGCTAGACTGGAATCGTAAAATAAACTTTAAATATACCGAAATTAAATGACAAGGGCTTACATTGAGTGCATTGTACTGAACCAAAGTTTTTAATACCGACTATAAAATAGGAATTCGGCGATGACGTGACACCAGGTGGCAACCGGTTCTGCGACGTCCTTGTGAAGCGGACCCTCGCAAAACCAACACAACAAGAGAGAGAAAAAACTGAATGTACCGGCGGCGGGAAAAGAGGTATGTATATCCAAGCACGACTACGGAAATGTCAGGGTACTAAAGAGTTTTTAACCCATATTCTGCCTTACCTACTGGACTAAAAGTTGTAAGTTTCATAACGTGAAACTTTGCCAAGACTTTGTTATTTTTAACGTCAATGTAAACGTTATATACACTCAGTTGATTACATTGAATAGATATTATGTACTGCATGCAAATATGTTTATTTTTTGCCTGCATACCTTGTTTTTTGTTAATTATATGTATTTTACATAGGTACATATATTATTATGTCTATTTAATGTTTTAACCCGTGTGTGAAGTATGCTCATTTAAACTTTGATAAAGGTAGTATAAAATTAGACTTCAAATTTGTTTGATTAAAATTCATGGAAGTAATATCAATTTTAGATTATCCGACCCATCCATTTCGGACAAGCCTAACTTTACAAGCTTCGACTAAACTAAATTGTAGTTGTGCCTGCAAACGACAGCTACTCAATTATCCCAACTAACCAAGTTTATTCAACCATCGGACTAAGGGACTAATATTTGCAAATTGTGTATAACGTCAAAAGGCAAATTTTATCACTATCCAATACAAAACAGGAATCACGATTACTGTACATGCTATTTTCAGCTTTATATACAAAATAATAAATACCATAATAGCGGGCATATTAAACTGGCATAATGTTACAAGAGTTGGCAGATGTGCGGAATTTCGGCGAAGCTCGTTTGTTTGACGGAATCACGTCGCGATGGCAGCGAATATCGACCATCGAGCTGTTATTACCGCAAATTATGTAAATGTACGCACAGTTATCAAATTAACGTTTCCCTCCTCCAATTAGTGGAATAACCTCTGCAATACTGGGATCCATTCATTGAATTCACTCCGATATGAAAGCGCCCATTCAATGTTGCCACGCTCTGTCTTCTAGGCTTTTGATCGTGCTAACTCACGTAACGATTTTGCTTCAGCTCTTAACAACAAACCAATTAGTTTCCACAATAGCAAATCTAAATAGAATGAAATCATTTTCATTTGTGCGTGGGTTTATGGGTAAAGGACTCCTTTTTGAAATTAATTAATAGGTCTTGAGGAATAACAAACATCCATCTAAAACCAGATACTTATATAATGATTGTAGGAATAATACAAGTACAGCCTTAAATAGAATCGAGATACTCTTCTTCATTGTGTGCCTCCCATGGACCTCTTACTTGGCTTTACATGACTTCGAGGAATAATCAAAGTAATAATCCGAATACTGATAAAATAAGAATCCTAGATTATAATAAAATTAATTGGGGACGGAATTACAGTATAAGGAGGGATGCATTTAATGTAACTTCTTAGCATAAAACTTGATGAGTTTCATTGAATCCATTACGATTTCAGAGCCTTCATGATCCCTCTAATGAAATCTGTAAAGAACATTATCTCGGCAATTTATTACCACTTGAATATTAGCTAAGTTTTAGAGTTATAGCACCGCATAAGAAACTTTTATATCCGCCTCGGCAACTTGCTGTCGGCGACGAAAATCGTTATAAATCTTTTACCATTTCTCCAAGAGCGCGAGCGTCTAAAATATTTCTGGCTAAATTCGTCGGGTAGCTCGTGCGAAAACCGTTTAACTTGTTAACTTTCATATAAAATAGGTAACTGTCCGTTTACTAACAACCAAATTACATGGCGGTTTCAATTGTTACCACGTCGGTGACTTTGTAAATCAATTATCTTGCAGGTATTTTGTTACTTAATATCTAAATGCAACGCCTACTTGTGTGTCTGATTCCAATTTGAAAGTTTTCATGCCATTTCCTTCTTATTCAACTTCGTATAATTGTTTTGTTCTATCTAATAAAGTAAGCCTGGTGAGTTAAATCGATAATTCCACTCACTATTCTCATTCAAACTTCACTGCCGATAAAACTACGCTTTCGCTACGTTATTTGCTTCGACAAATATTTAGAAAAACAATAAAACCATTGAAGAATATAGTTTAAATGTTCCGGCAATTTGTAACGCAGCAAAAACGTTTAGAACAGAAAAACAGCCTGCTCCATTTTGGCCAGAAAACCACAAATATTTATATACGGAACTGGAATTTCTCATAAATTCATAGTTTGAAGCATTAATTGACCACTTATATTTGTCATCTAATAAAATGTTCCTAGTTCCTATATAGTTAAAATGGTTATTATAGCAATTACATGAAAATGTTTTACGTCAATAAAATCAGAGTATGATTAAAAAAAAAGGTGAGGTCATGCTGTTCATATATCAGAGAGCGATCGGCCTTGCTTTGTCGTGGCTTATTTATGCAGGAATTTCTTCTACAAAGATAAATCGTATCACTTTTATGAATGTCTTTCTAGATACGCTATATTGCTATATTTGCTATAAGTAAGTAGTACTCAATAGACATCAGTCATTACTTAGAACAAAGCCAAGAAACTTCTCCGTATGACACAAAGCGAGTGATAAAAACCTGTTTGCTCTAACTTCTTTACTCGTATATTTTCCGAGCCATCTCTAAATTAATTATTTCTGTGACGAAATCACGTCACGGTTTATCGTGCAACCATAAAGTTGGTCCGGTTTATTTTCTGCTTTTTTTGGCCTCTTTCTACCTTTAGTAAGGGCTATGTTTGGCGCAGATAAACGTGAACTAATTTTCGTTACGCCTCGAGCGGTTGCCTGACAAAAGACTCGGTTGAGTATTTTGATGTCGTTTTAACCAACAAATAATAGCAAAGAAAATTCTGCGACAAACAATACACTTGGTTAGAGTTTTGTCGCTAAAGATTTGGACAAACTCAAGCGAATCCCGCGTGGGACGCAAGGAAATTCGCTAGCGCTGATTGTGGCAAATAACTTCTATGGTGCGTCAGTTTAAACTGGGCCAAATAATCGCGTGACTTCCTAGTCATTTAAACAGTACGCATTCCGAGCGGGAATCGCCTCAGTATGACCAAGTCTCAATGCGGCAGTCGTAAAAGATCCTCACAATGTCGAGTATCAAACTTTCGTCGCCTTGTGTACAAAGAGCCTAAAGGGGAGGGTTGACTTCCCTTGATCTGCATGAGCCCATCAACGAAAACAAAACAACAAACAAATACGCGGAGGCTTCGTAAAAGCCGTCACATAAATACTTCGCTTGTGTTTTACATTCCTTCGCTTCCCGGATGCAATCGATCTCGAACGCGACTGAATGTTGCTTTATTCGCACTCTTTTTTATAGTTAGGGGAAAAGGAATAAGTCAACACACTTTATGGGTGTAACATTTTTCTATCATTTCAGATTAGAATTATGTTAGTTTTTACGGTTAATTGTATTAAAGGTCTATTAAAATATTTCTGTTTTCTTTATGTAGACTAAAAACAAAGTGTACCCTCGAATTATCTTTTCCCAACTTAAGTTAAAATTGAAATATAATCCACAAATCGAAAAAGGTTTTTATAGACTCTTTTTATTCAGATCTGTCCATAAAATTTCGTCTAGAACTTTCGATTATTTTGTAAATATTTGACTCACTTTGCGGTAGACTCGCCCCAGGCTTTGACGGTTCGAACCTTTTTAGTCATTCAGAATTCAACACAGGCATTTGGACGTTCTGTATCTATGTATCTACCCACGTATCTACCTGACAACCGCCTACGCCTCATAGTACTAGACATTTATAAATAATATTGAAAGAAATCTGTACATGTATTTTTCAATAGGTGTTTTATGTTTTGAGAGAAATGCTTTTAATATATTTTTCAACAGGCGTTTTATATTTGGTGAGAAGTACTTTTTATAGTAATAAAGTTACATTTATTGACTAACAAACTGAACAACAGTGTAACACTACCATACCTACGAAAACCCCATAACCCTTAAATATGACCAGAAACAAACTGATAGAAAAAAACACAAAGAAAAACAAACAAAACTCAAAAAAGTTGTGTAATCCAAACCACTTTAGCAGATTTTAGTCGCGCAGACTGCTAATATATTAGTTTCTAAATAATTAATAAACATGCAAAGCAACTAAATAATTAATATGTTGGTTTTATGTCTTTTCTACCAATTTCACTAACAGGTTTGTCAACTAGTAATCATTAATATTATTATAGCTATTAAGTAATATACTTGGCTTTCCAACGTGACTTGAAGCTAAACACTTTTTAAACATGGTAATGTTTGTTAAACACATATTTTCTAGAAAATTCCTTGACACTACAATTAGTTGCATGGTCAATCTGTAGTTACTAGTTCGGTTTACCACAGAGTATAAATAATTGCAGAAGTTAAACTATGAAACGATGGCAAGCTGATGCACTCGAATCTCGAAACCAACATCATCATCTGATGTCAATCTCAAAGTTCCTGCACCTGTATCATTCAACTTTTACCGCGATAGCAACTATGTTGTCTCACCATCTCGAAACAATAACATGCAAAATTAATATGCATTGGTAAGTCGGTTTCGCTCCATTCCTACTTAAGTATACCGTGCATGTTCACTTTACATAATTAGGTCGTTGAGAACTTTAACTAAGTTAGTGTGTAGGACGAGGAAATGAAATATAGAGCACTCGTCCCACACTTAGTTTACATAACTTAAAACAAGTCAATGATCAACCGGCACACCTTTCGCGTCTGTATATTTTGAATTGAAAGCATCAAGCTCAAAATTAGCGTTACGAATTTTGGTCAACTTTTCACCTATTGTGTAAGTATAATGTTGCGCTGTCGTCTACACATACACTTGAAGTTGTATAAAACCAGGACGTGTCACTTAGCCTTCTCGACACCATTACTCCGTGGTGTACCTAGTTGCTAGTTAGTTCCTGCGGCTACCGAGTGGTCGCACTTTCAGTCTTGAGCACTCGTCGACCTCGGCCCACCACGCCTTGTCGCCGTTCACATGCCATACCTGCGCGTGATTCGTGATCTAAACTTGTTTATCAACACTTCTCTGCGCATTCGCGTCGATTATGCTTTGGCAATATTAGAAACTTGTATGACTTGTTTGGCATATATTTTGCATATTAATTTGTAGCTTGCTCGATTACCTATGCTGAATGCTAAATGTCTGCAAAATAATATTTTATTTTAAAAGTTTTAGTTTTATTACGAGAGATTTCGACAAACCCATGTATGGTGATATCAGCTATAAAAGTGAAAGAAATAGTGCAGATATAAAGAAATAAACTATGTTATCGTATTTTCTAATATGCAAATTTTCTAGTTAACGTACCTACATCGAAATAATTGCATCATTATCAAACGTGTTCGTAAATTCATCGAATGTCTGTAAATTTCCAAAATGAACTCCTAGTAGGCGTCTGAAAACATCTTGGAATAACCTTACAATTAGTACGAAATTAGTTTTATCATGAATATTGAATAGGTGTAATTTAACATACCGCGTGGGAGAGAACGAACAATAACATTACTAGTCTCCACCACAGGCAAGAACGAAAACAATTAAATTCTGGCATCATCACATCAAACGAGGATACATTCTTTGAAGGGTCAATAGATCGCACCTTCACATCGCCTCCATTTAATCCCGTTTTGAAACTTTTTTGTTCCTGGTAAAAATAGAAATGGGGATCTGGCACAAAACCATAACATGCCCTTCAAATTCGATAATTGAATTTGAATGTCATCCAATACCACGAACGATGTCCTAAATATAGCCACAAAAAATCGATACCGATCCCTAATTTGATTTGGCAAATAACTCAAAGACCAATGCTATTTATCGCGCAGAAAAATAATTTATTTACCAACGGAAATGTTTGGAGGGTTCCACTAAATTAAAGGCACCGAAAAATCGTACAGTCACCCGGTCGATTTCCAATGTCATTAACAGAACTGAAGAGTGTCTGTAGCGGGCTGAGGGCGCTCGGCTCTCGGCTCTCGGCCCACGGACTCGGCTCTTTGTGAATTTCTCGATTCGTCATGGGGACGGTACACCGGCTTTAATGGGAAACGCTTGACAATGAACGAGGAAATTCCGGTGTGCACCAGCTGTGTCCTATCCAATTATTTTCGCGAATCATAGCGTGGTCGTTGCTGCTGTTAATTTAACGCGAGCAAATAATCCCACGAAGTACGGTTCTCATATTATATTTTCGCTTGTGACCGTACTCGGAGCAGGATATAGTTTGACTGCAAATATGTTTATTTTGCTAAGCAATGTTTGACCCTGAGATCATCAGTACTATACGAGAAGGTACGGGGATTACGTCATCTAAGTCTAATTTTGTATTACTATTTCCAAAGTCGATGCCTGACACTGAGTCACTGGGTAGCTGGACTACAGTCGCTTATTTGTACAAATGCAAAATAATTCAAGTCGTATATGACAAGACAAGCAATCGTTTTTATCGTGTTCCAATAAAGGGTTATCGAATTAAGGTATCAGACCGTGTAATGTCGTGAGAAACTTAAATGTTCGCACGAATGTAATAAGTAGTGCTTTATTGTTACTTTATCTAATAAATCTTCGCCTTTACTTAATCTCGGTAAGAAAGAAGCAAGAGTTTCAAAGTAAAAGAAATAAATAGTGCAGAACTTTTAACTACATAATTATGTTACGTTACCGGCAGTTATCTCAGCTATCTCTATGATGTGGTTCCGTGGAAGATCAAACTTGTTATTTCAAAACTCAATTAGGTACACAATAGCAATCTAAGTCAGAGCTTAGGAGTCACTTTAGCTGAGCCTGCAGCTTCTAACTTTAATTGGCTTTTGAACAAAGTTACCTGGATTCAAGACTTGAAAATAACTTTAGAGATGTGTTACAGAATTAGAGAGCACGGTAATAGCACAGTAAGGTTTCAAAGCCTGGATCGGTTCACACATTTTAGATTTATCTACGGTTAAGAGTCGTGATTTCCTGACTTCCACCTACATTAAGAACCACGTCAAGTCAATTATGGTGTTCATAATCAAAATCATAACAAACAAAAATAGCAAAATAAAACCAGGAAACTTTATCAGCTGCACGATAAAATTGAACTAATCGGTTCGACTTAAAGGTAAGAATAATCGGAAAACTATCAATCGGAATAGTTTCAAGGACTGGTTACCAAACATTTATCGTCAAGCTCTACAAATAATACTACATTGACCTCGGACTACAACTCGAGCATAGCAATGAGAAGCATTTTAAAATATATTGTAACATTTAATAAGTGCGAATATTTTCTAGCGGTCAATTTAAGTTGGACTGATTCAATATGTGCGCAATTGTGCATGTTAGGAAAAAGTTTCCAGACTTATTTTATTTGCTTGAATTATTTACTTAAAATGAGAAAACTTTGTTTTTGTCGATACTATACTTTTTATATCTATCGTACACTGAGTTAAACGTATTCAATAGGGTTAAATGGATCATCGAGTTGTAAAATTATTATCACCAGTACAGTAAGTATGCCTGAAAGATATTTCTCGACGACATGTAAACCCCAGTCAGAGGCCCTTTTTTTAATTTTTTTATGGTGGGTGGAAAATCATCAAATAACCCCTCCCGCTCTTGGGCAGAGCGAAAGGGAGTGTCAGACTTCTATTGACTAAAAACCACCCATGTTCCTTCTTAGCCCTTCATGTCGAGGCCGCGGTATCTCTTGCGAACAACCCGCAGCCAAATCAGAGGCCCTTGGGTGGCATAAAAACTCCGATGTGAGTGGTAAGTGCCTAACCTGGGTCACTAACCACACGATAAATAAATAAAAAAAGAGCAGATCATCAGCTGAATATAATGAACATTAAATGCCGACATGTTTGGAAGTCTCCTCCTTCAGCAGTGCTCATCAGATTTGAGAATACCTTTATTAAACACAGGAAATGCAAGTAAAGTTTTGAGGAAGCTTTAATAAGTGACACGTAATATAGTCGGTACAGCCGGCAGTGACGAAAATTGCCTCACTCACCTACAAAGCATATTTCATTATGAGCCGTTTTTGTGTCGTAACTTCAGTAACTTCATTTATCCTTGTAAGTAGCTATAAGATTTTAAGTCGCACTTTCATAGCTCTCGCTTGGAACTAGTTGAATTTTAACGTCTTTCCTGCACTATTTACTTTGATAATGGAGCTTTTCTTTAAGATAATAAGCTCGTCTAAGCCAGCTTTTTGAAACGCTGGAGTGATAACTAAGATGTCTTTATTCCCGTTGGGGCTGCGGATTGTTCGCAAGAGATACCGCGACCTCGACATGAAGGGCTAAGAAGGAACATGGGTGGTTTTTAGTCAGTAGAAGTCTGACACTCCCTTCCGCTCTGCCCAAGAGCGGGAGGGGTTATTTGATGATTTTCCACCCACCATAAAAAAAAAAGATGTCTTTATTAGTTAAAGAGAAGAGTTACTTAAAGTGTAGCAGTAATAATTATGATAAATGATGCTTATTTTGCAAATATGTTTTTACATTATTTAAAACTAGATGGTTTGGTACTTGACTAGTCTGAGAAGAAACAATTAAAACAAACACAGAGGTCCTAGTCTCTATTAAAATCCAGACATAATCTTGGTCAAGTCACATGAAGACTATGTAGATTAGAGTCTGAGATAGCCTTTTAAAACTTTTATAAATAGGTAACAGCCATCTAAGAGGATCTGACGATGGTAGACCTACATTTTAAGTCTACTCCGTGTCTTAGAAAGCTGGTTAAGCCACCTCCAGCCAGTCCTAGCTGGCCTTTCCAGTTTTTGATAATAGTTACTGGTATTCAGAATCCTTAAAGTGTGCCAGTTTTATCACCTTATTCAGTAATTCGCATTTGGTTAGACTGGAAGCCAACTCTTGAGCCAACCATGATAATTAAGATTTCCTTACAACTGAACTGAAAAGGCACCACGAATAAAAAAGTGAAAAGTATCAGTCTAGCTAGCCCCGTGTGTAAAGTTTACAAACGACACTCGACGTAGTTTATTTGTCCTAAAAACTAGAAATACCAAGTAAGTTCATGACACTTGCAGTTTTATAACTTGTTTTAAAACAGGTCAGTTTCCTAGTCAACAACTGTCAGCAACTTGTATATCTTCAGATCTAAATGTGTACAACATGTTGATGATTCTAATCTGCATTTCCACGAATTGGTAAGTGTTTAATCTGATCAAGTGTTTAGGAGAAAGTTTGTGTTTTTGTTTTGAAATGTTTAGCGAAATTGTTTTGAGCGAAATAGTAAATTAAGAGCAAATATTTTAGAGGAGCAACATTTTAATTAATCAAGGAATAATTGAATGATTATTTCTTGGTTTGAGATCATTATGACGACGATAGGCCGTGTCGACGGCGCGTTCGTGTTCCACGCGCGCCTCAACGAGATGTCAGCAACATGGAAGGGGCCCGCAAGGGCCGACGCCCGTTAGGGCTGCGGGTTGTTCGCAAGAGATATCGCGGCCTCGACATGGAGGGCTAAGAAGGAACATGGGTGGTTTTTAGTCAGTAGAAGTCTGACACTCCCTTTCGCTCTGCCCAAGAGCGGGAGGGGTTATTTGATGATTATCCACACGCCAAAAAAAAAGGGATCAGTTTCCTATTTCGGAGTTATTTTAATTGCCCTAGGAATTATATCCATTTAGTCCCAACTTAAAGTAATTGTGACATAAACAAATTAATGTTCTTAAGTACCTAAAGGTAAGTAAGTAAGCAGGTAAGTTCGAGGTATCGGTTAATATCGTAGTACACCTCCACCCAACCCTAGGGGAGATCAAAGGGATGTTGTGTTCAGTCGTGTTGTAATCCAGTAAATAAAATCAAAACCTAAACAAGCTTTTATTCGGAAAAACAAACAGGACTTCAACAATTTCTGAAATAGACATCATACCATCTGATTCAGTTTAAATGTACAATATAGCGTGTTCTCAATATTTATCGATAGAGCGGGCGAGGGAATTTCAATATTGTCTCGGGCCGGGCCTGCTGGATTGGAGTCACGCAAAAACTACATAGGAGTAAGATATTTTCATATACGAAACAAGGCGGAGGAAGTAATATGTAGCTGAAAATTGTAGCTTTTCTTTTTCTTCCCAGCTCTTAAAAGTTATATTGCTTTGGTTTTAAAATTGTGCAATAAGGAGATGATGGCGCGATTTAAACTTAAGCTTTTAGGTTTAAAGTAGGTTGGCAGCTTTTGATTACTTTTCAGGATAGAATTTCTTGACAGGCGATTATTTTTCTAATCTTGTTTGACAAGTAACATGCGTTTAGTTGCATCTAGCTAAAATAAGATAATCTTGATGTTGCACCGTATTGTAACTATATACCGCAGATATGATCCTGTAATACCTCAGTACTTAGTGGTTAGTCAAGCTACAAGAAATAACTAGGTAACATAGCAATGCTGGATAAGGTAAATGATTAGTGTACATAGCCTAACTAAGCTAGATATAATTAACGACCCACGGTGCCTTGCAATAATCAGATATCTGGTTATATATTTATGAATACCTGGCACTTATCTAACCATGTTGAAATCCAAACGGTTAAGAAATCAAGCGTGAACGATGTGGAATCTAGCACAAACATACTACTTACACGTACTGTAAGTTTTTGTAAAGCAGCGTGTGGCGGTTACGACAAAAAAACGAACTGCCCAGTATGATACTCACTGAATATTTCATAAATACAGAAAAATATGTGCCATTGCTCTACAACAGAGATTTTTTCAAACAGCTTTAGTTTGATTCAACGATACCATTCGTATCAAACGCTTATGGTTGAGCGGTTGTCGAAAAACGAGTGAAAAATCCGATTCACGTAGGGACCCACAACAAAAGAAGAAAAAACAGTTTTATCCGTGGATGCGTGAATGATTCATGGGTTTTGCCGCGTGCAGTGAGTCGGCATTGCGTGGGTTGGACGCGGCAGTGCGAGTGCGGAGTTCTGCCAACCCCCGCGACCCGCCCCGCGTCGTGAGCATAAGGCATTGCGTTGCGGTCACATTCCACGCGCGCCGATGTCGCCTGCCCGCGGATAGGGCTGCCCGGCTCAAACAAAATGCTAATCTTGACAGGACGGGTGTGACACGACGCGCGTCGCCGCCGCGCCGCTCTGCTGGACCCGACATTATCGTGCATTTACAGAAATGAAGAAAATTCTGAACAAAACATAATATGAGAGATAATGAATAAGTTACGATGTGCAAATTATGGTTATTATCTTGAATTAGTTTTTCATGAATACTTTTAATTTGTAAACAAAAAACAAAGAAAAAAGTCCTAGGTGCATAATTCACAGTGTCTCCCACATTTTAATAGAAAGCCTGGTACAACCCTAGCAGCGGTTGTCAGCTTTTTGCGAAAAAAAATCAAACTACATGGGTTTAATTGCTTCATTCTGCTATTTACATAATTGTTATTACATGTGATGCCGACGCGGAATGCGCAATCAAAATGTGTTTACACGCTTATGAAAACCGTATTTTTACAAAACGAGTCTTTCCCAACGTTGCCTTAGTTATTTGCCAAAAGAATGACGGCATTTGTATAAATCAGGCTTTGAACGAAATGCAATTTGTATGTCGTTGGTAACATATAAAATGGAAACATTACAGGCATATTATTTCTATGGCTTATTTATTATGAAACACGTGCATAATGTAATTGAACGATCACAATGCTGCAATGTTACATCATTTTCATGCTAATCGGATACTCGTTTATGCATCACGGGTTATTAATTATTATGAGCGATACTATCACATGCTAAATATTTTAGGGCTTCCGATTCTTTAATTAGCGGTGAAAGTAAACAGACGAATTAGAAAGTATTTGTTCGCCAACTATTGATATTTGCATTAGAAATCTGTGAAACACAAGTGTTACTTTCTCACGCGGAGATTCAACGCATCACTCGAAGAGGACTTTTTGCTTAACCAGCGTTTTTCCACAATTTTCTGATTCCCTCGCGACACAAATACACCTTTGGTCACACAATTGTGCAAATTCCTTTCGACATCCAATGTATAGGACCCTCGATTTCCATTTTATTATTACATAAGAGTCACAGTAATACCTCACAATACGAAGGTGAAAGGTTCTGTATAAATTCAGACATCACTGAGTTTCCATCAATATTATGAATGGCTATTAGGCAAGCCGACGTAGGCGGTACGTGCGTACGCAAAATACTAAAAATAGAGTACATTTAGAGGAAAAGTTTGATTATTGTGGTCGTCGGGCTCGACAACACAACTCTTTAATATGTACACCATTATACCAGAAGAAAATTTAGTTATTGTTTAGAGTGAGCCAAGTTTTATCCCGAACAGGACGGATTGATGTCCTCGGGGGAGACGGCGATGTCGCAAACAAAACAAAAAGATTCAAGACGCTGTCAGGGGAGGAAGTGTTCTTACATACGACGCTACCCGCGATCCCTGCCTCGGGCTCTCAACTTATTATAATAAATAATGGAAAGTCTTGATTCGTTACACTCGTTCTTAATTTTCGATGAAATATATTTTAGAAAATGCTTTATATTTCGAACTTTGTTGTCAAGTTTGAACTTCAAATAGACCCTTTTCTAAGGAACTCCACGAGGGTGATATAGATAGATAAGGGGATACAAAGTTAGGCAATTTTAACAAAACACGAAGCGTGAAGTGTGAACCTGTCCACAATGGGAGAACTGGCTTTGACGCGAGTCGTAAAAAGTTGAAAAATTTTTGGTTCTGCATGTAAATAAACTTTTACTTTATTGCACACCAATAAAAGGAGTCTTCTTCATATTTTGTGAGGCATAACATAACACAATATCGCACCTGTAATCCCCGGAGAGAGAGAGAGGTGTACTTAATAATACACCCATATTTCACCAGTAATGTTTAAGTCCAATGTAATAGGTGGCCTACAAAACCCATTGCCATTTTTATAAGTAAGTGAACATTACTAAACAGCAAAGTAACATTGTTTATGTATCGCGTAATCGTTTGCTAAACTACGAATTTAAGTAACTAGTTAATTTAGGTAAATAGCCAACAAAATATTCCAAAATCATGCAACCATTTGTTCTTGTCATAAGAGCTTAAGTAACGACCATCAAGGGCCCGAATTTAAATAAGTCCTCGTTAGAACTAGCCCCATTATCCCGAAATACGGCTTAAAAATAATTGAGTGGGGCCAAATCCTCTGCGGGGAAATTAAAAAGGAGTCCACTGCAGTGTCTTCCGCAAATAAATGAGCTTTGCTTTCAAGTGGCGTTTATTGCCTTATCTCAAGGAGAATGATAGCATTATACCCCAGACAAAAAATACTTGTTCCATGCCTTTGAACCTTGGCGAGACATCTTGGATTCAAGCCAATGACACTGCGTGAGCTCGGCTACTCTAAAAAGGCAGAAACATAAAATTTATGTTAACATTTTTACGGAATTTAGTTTAATTAACGGGTTTAAGTAATGCTAGACTAGACACTAGATACAACTTAAATTAACGTTTACTTAGGCTTCTTACTTTAATTATTGTAAAGCAAACTGGAAATAATTAAGCTGAAAATAATTGCTTGGTAACTTAATTTAAATTAAACATAGCTCTCAGAAGTCAAGATTTATGCTGACGACAGTCATAAAACCTATGAACTTTATCATCAGTATGAACAGAGCTGTTTTTCTTTGATATAGAAACTAAGAATTCTAATATCGTAGTGCAGCAGTCACTGACTCACTGAAATAGAATATCTATCCAGCAGAAAATTTCTCACTACAACAACCACTTTGATGTTCTTAGCTTATTCGAGAGAGCTTTAGGATGTCTCAAAGGCATGTTACTTCCCCGGACTAGCCCAGTCAGATTAGACAGATTGAATAAGCGGTGTCAAAGACGCACCATACCTACTTATGTACACAGGGCTCCTTCGCTAAAGGGACTGGCCTTTATTCAATTTTCATCGCGAATTGTGTGATGTTTTCTTTCGGAAATGTGTGGCCATTTTCTTTTCAAAAAATTTAATCTCTTTGGAAAATCCGGAAAATACCTAGGTATTGCCGGTTTTGTAAAATCCAGGGTTAAAATTCTAGTTGGGACACAAACAAAGCCAAAAAATGGCCTTTTCCCGAATGGCAAACACGTGAATTGGTCGATTGGTTCTAACGTGAAAAAAGCAACCGAATTCAACAAATAACTTGTGTGTGTACCTACATGTATGTAAATACCGGTTATATTCGCAGTCATTTGTTCGGATTTATTAGACTCCTACAAACTTGTAATGCTTGTTTGTTTTATAAGTAGCAACGAATAAAGGCCGAGTTATCATTTCACGTAAATTAACGTAACTTAGCTTACTTACTGGAACGTGTTAAACACATTTTTACATTATTATTTTGTATAAATTACGCACTCTGATTAATATTTAGGCAACTACTCGAATAAATTTGAAATATTTTGAAATTAACTTTTGTTATTGCCATTTGAATAGTAACCTACACACGCCTCCATTCATTAGTATTGAAATAAGTGCGAGTTTGTTTGAATATTCCATTTTTATTTCTCTTTGATACTACATTTAGAGTAACGTTACTTACACCAGTTCAAAAGAAATCACTTACCAAGACTGTCAAAATTAGGTTAACTTAAAAGGCCTGAAGTAACAGACGAATATTAAAAGAGTACCTACTTTATCTTAAAATATTATGTTTATTAAATCTGTTTATCAAAGCAATGTAAGTTCTGTCCATTAGGAATGAGAGAAAACATTATTATTCGGAGACCATTTAAACAGTGGCGCTTGTCCTACTTAAAGTTCAGTTGAAGTATGTACCTTAAGTGCATCGTATAATTTGTACACTTCGTCCAACATAGTTGGAACACTTCTAGAGCAATACATAGCTGAGTCACTTTAATTTACGAGCACCACAAAGTAAACCGCGTCCCATATAAACGGACGTTGAGAAACGCGTCGATAAAACTACTCCAATCAAACCATTCACAGTTAATATTTATGCGTAAGTTATTATTAATCATATTCAGCTCACATCCCGGTCCTTCGGCTCTATTCACTGACTGAAAGTGGCTCACGTAACAAAGGAACGGTAACCTAATACGTGACAAGAAATATGATGTATTAGTCGCGACGTATATTCTATTGTGGTAGACCTATTTACCGACTAATTGGTTCCGACTGTTCCAGAGTTATTTGTGACTTTCGCAGCGTATCGCGTGCGTAGTGAAATCTCCGCTCCGCTACGGTGACGCCAGACGCCCAAGTTTCCACCGAGAAGCGGAGCGAGGAGCAAATTGAGCGGATAATTCGCTAGAAGATGCTTAGATCGTACAGTAGCATTGTCACTATAAATCTTAGTTTACAGTAAAGGAATAGAAGTATTTTATTAGCTTGCATTGTCTAGATAGCTTAAGAACTATGTCTTGGTCAAATTGGTTATTTGGTTTAGCAATTCAAATACAAATTACCTTATAAAGTCAAAACGAAATCTAAATACTTTTAACGAAACCCGACTCGATCACGTAAAATAACTGTTAAAATAACGGATTCTCGGTTTTTAACTAACTTGACTATAAAGGGAAACTGTGAATCATCATTACCATTTAAGTAGTTTTTTGTTGTTGTTAAACGTTAATGGCAGAGTTTTGCAGCGACTAGAGATTATTTGTTGCAAAAGTGTTTGCAAAAGCAACAATTTTAGCATTATCTACTCAGATAGATAATGACTATATCTTTAAGACCTGATAAAGAACTAAATCAAAAACCCCAAGTCTCAGGTGAAAACATAGTTTTGGCGCCATAATTTGGCGGGATCTATAGGTATATGGGACATAATATCTGTATGTTGTCTGTTACAACGTTGTCACTGTACTGAAATAAAAAAATATGTATGTATAGCTGTGCCGGATGTGTTGCAATGTACTTTTTACGAACAACTACCATAAAAAAATACATCATGACTTCTCATACCTACCAAATATACAAAAAAAAACATTAAAATCGGCCGAGCCGTTTCGGAAGACTGCGACCACAAACACCGTGACACTAAATACATGTTTATATATTAGAAGAAAAGATTTAAACCTCAAAAAAGGGTGAGAAAGGTAGGTAAAGGTGCTCGCACGTATCACGCCATATCTGACTCACTCTCAACCTGTTTAATATGACATACACCCGAAGGAATTTAAAGCCTTATTGCTAAGACAAAGTTGTGTCACTGAACGACCTTATGCAATCACTTTGAAGGCACAGACGCGTTGCGTCACATTATTGTAGCATATCTTCTCCAAGGGAATAAGTGTCTATTACATACTAATTACAGTGGACAAGGTCGCGTGTTTATCTTGTGTTTATGACGCCTTTTATTTAGTTACCCATATAAGGTGACCCGTCGAGATAAGACAAAGCGATACAAGGTTATTCGGTAAATTACCGAAATAAAACGTCTCGAGCTTTTGTATGAAGCTTTTTAAATCTTCCTCATCTGCCGAGTCTTTTCTCAATAAATTTAGGGTGGGCTTCTAGTTGCATCGGATGCAGCGGAATACCAGTATTTTACATTAGCGTCTACCTAATCTGACCTCCACAACCCAGTTATTACTGGGTAATATGATACCCCTGATATGACTGGTTGTCAGACTGTCGGGCCACTGACAAACTATTGTGTGCTTTCCGAGGCACGGACAAAACTCGGTATATAATCATGGTCGACCATCCAAAGGCCGACCATCCAAAGGCCGGCCTAGGCAAGTGCAGTTTAACCTACCGTAACCTGTAAAACAAAACGAAGGTTATTCGGTAAATTAACGAAACAAAACATGTCTCAAGCTTGTATAAAAACCTTTTAGAATATCTGGATATATTTATAAAGAATTTCAAATCGTATTTTTATGTTCGAGAGAGAAAATACCATTGATATTCGAAACGACACTCCACACTTCAAACGTATATTTTATTTCTCGAATGTAAGCGTGACAAGCTCTTAACAATAGTTGTGGCTTTTGGTAAGCTGTAAATACTGGATATGCTATAGAACAGAGGTTCTCAAACCTATGTCGTCTACCGCCAAATTTTAAAATCAATTATTTTCAGCGCCCCATTTTTAAAAAGCCACTATGACATTAATTACTTTGAAAGTGTACTAATGAAACAAGGCAGGAATATGAACTAAATAATCGATGTTGTACTGATCGATTTCTACACAACAGCGATTACATGCATACCTGCTATGTAGGTAGGTTTTAATTACTGTAAATATTAAAATATTGAGTAGATTTGTAATTTCGTCTTCTTAATATTTTTAATCGCTCTCCCAAACCCCTCAACCCCCCATTTTTATGGGCTCCTGGCGGCTTTCCTCTAGGCCTGCAGCACCCAGAAGTGGGCATTATCGCACACTTTGAGAAAGACTGCTATAGATTAAGAGCTATATATCTGTTTACCCTCAACTACAAGGCTTGCGGGAAACAAACATGGGTGAACTCTTGTGCGCAGTGTACAATGTGCTCCGAACTTTTGCGAACAAATAAAAAATACATGCTCATGTAACACTACGTTTAACTTTTATTACTCATGTACGAGTATGTGCTTATCTTTTGAATTACCTTTTGAAATACTTGATTAGGATCTTTAGATTTTTTTTGAACTGACATTACTATTTAATTCGGTGAAACCGGCATGTATTAGATCCGAAAATTCGAAGACATATTATAACATTCCCATTCCCTCTCATGTAAAGGAGGCCTGTGTCCCAGCAGTGGGATCATTATATGTAGACTGATTATGCTTACTATTCTTACTGTTTTACTTATATTTTGCTGTACAATATTGGTACTTGAAATACTTATGTACCTAGCGACATTATGTAAGTTTCGTTATAATAAATCACGATTTTACAACACAAAAAAACACAATTATTTTTGTGCAGATCGGTATACTTAGTTTGATAAACAGAATGCTTGTTTGCGGTTTCGTGAAGAGTTCATTTACACTTTGTATACACGTACTTATAGTAGGTCCTATATTGCTTTTATAAAGTGCAAAATTTAATTAATCCCAATTAAAGCCTCGATAACTCCCGTGCGAAAACATAATTAAACGACGGAACTGGAAACAGTTAATTAATGTCCCATTAACTTACATTGTATATTATCTTTGTTTACAAAACTTAATTTATTTAACCAAGGTCGTGTAACACCAGGTGTCTCAACTAGTTTGAGTATCAACGCGAAAATGTTAAGTTATCCAAATTATTCCGTCTAGGGAGCTATTTGCGTCAAGTCGGAAAATTAGCTTTAATTCCACTAAATAGAAGAGAATTGATGTTAGTTCCTCAACTAATTTGCAATTAAGTGCTGAAACAGCCGTTATTGGAATACCTCGTGTTTAATTCTGATTACAAAAGGTACGTAGAGTAGCGTGGGAAAACAATGGGAGAAATCAAACGAACCTTAATTTGATTGCGGTAAGCTAAATTGAAATATGTAAACTGTATTTGTAAAAACTTTTAGCTTTTCTTCAACTATGTCGACTCGGTTTCCATTCTAACCGCATGTAGTACTAGTATTTTACATGGCGCGACTGCCTATCCTACTCAGCTCCATTTCTGGGTAATATACATACAGCTTTGGAAGACTAGTTGCCAGATCAGACTTGTGATATCCGGTAACTACTGTCAAGAATCTACAAATAACCGGGACCGAAATAAACGCAGAATAAAGTACGTTAATTTAAATTGCATTTTATTTGGTTTGGCAATATTGCCTGTCTGGAAATATTGCAAGATGAATATTATAAACAAAGAGAAAAGTACATTTTTGCCCTCCAGTAGGAACTTTTTTCTGAGAAATCAAGAATAACTTTCACGTTAGATACCAGCGCTCAGATACGTTCTTACCTGTAAACATACAGTAAAGAGATTTGTAAAACTTGCACGTAAGTGTAGTCACCACATTTATCCTCACTTTTTTCGAAGGCTTTAGTTCTTGTGCGTGATCTCTTTCCTTGATTAGTGCGTAGTGCGTAGTACGTAGGTACCTACCTTGCTACCGTTGTGTAATGAAAAGTTGTGTGTATAGTGCATTAGAGGCGGATGTTGATCGACCTCGGATAAGTTTCCAATAGTACTGTGAGTCTGTGACTCATTCGAAATGAGAATCCTATATCTCTGCCCACACCACGCTCCTTCAATGTCATGACACCCAATTGTTGTCTAATAAATAACCTTATGTGTATGACATTCTAAGTTTTAGCCTTTGAAACAATATCTTTGTTTTTCGATTGCTCCGAAAAACAAGCAGTCGATAGGTTTTTTTTTACCTGACTGCTGGGAAGTCCAAAAAGAGGGTTATCAAAAAAGTCTCTGGTGGTGTCAAGACATATAAATAATTCTTTGTTTATATGAAGCAAAATTGCACATTTCAATCATAAGTTTTATTTGTGCACCTAAAACATTTTATATTATAATTTAAAGTTCAACTTAATTCCCATTAAACCATCAATATCATCTCAAGCAGGTAATTTAGATTAGCATCTATTTCCTATTATTGGTTGAACAACACTTAATCGCTAGAACAATGGGAGCACTGATAAGTCATGTCATCTCAGCATTGTACTCTAGACTAAAGCTAACATGCTTGTCGGAATTAAAGCATATAGCACATATATCTATAGACAGATACATCTAAATACAGCAAGAAACATCAAGTACAGATACAATACAGAAGATCAGTTTTATACTAAGAGCGTAAACCATCTACACAATAGACACGTTTCACATACAGCGAATGCAAGAGCACTCGAGAATGCAAGCATCCGTTTGAGATCACCGTGCTTGGCTTGTCTATAGGTGTGCGCCAGTTTCAGTTCGGTATATGGAGTTACCCTTCTGACCTATCCACTTTGTGATAGTATACGTTAGTGTCGTATTATGTTGGTAACAGGAAGACAGGTAGAAATGGAGTTTGACTGACACGGTAATCGGGAAACAGAGAAGGTGCTGATCCGACATAGTAAAGCGTTGTTGGTGATCCCTGAAGTGTGAAGAAGGATTTAAATACATATTGTTTGTTATATTAGAAACATTACTTACTTCTTTAGAAAAAGTATGCCAGTGACGTTTGTGTTATAGGAAGGAGCTAATCTCAAATAGTACTGCCCACTGCTTCAAGTTTACACTAATAGCATAAGAATCTATATGCCATCAAAATAGCCAGAGTGAATCTGCAGATACCCCGGATAAGGTTAATGCGATACATTATGTGTTATGAATGAACGGAGCTTTAAGGCCACCCGCGCGAGATCGGGAGGGTCAGCTAGTGAAATACAATATTCAACCATACATAAATGAAAAGCCCGCAACATTGCTCGATGTTAGTACAAAATGATGTCGGAAAACACAAAGAGAAGCGTCTAATTTCGTCGTCATTAGGAGCAACCACTAAACAAGAGAAAAAGTACGCGGCGACTAATGTAATTAAGTGTAATGTTATAGAAAGAACGGACAAAGTGAACGAGATTGAATCGGGAACCAGCCAGTATCCACTTGAGCGGAATAAAGATAGTTAAGGAAAAGAATGCGTTGCTTTACAATTCCTGAAGCAGAAAAGTGCGAAGTTCTATCTAGTAGAAAACGTCTAAGTGATCAACAAAAGCTTGACTTAGCTTTGGCAGCTGAAGTCGAGCGTCTCAGACGGTTTATTGAATTTTATTTTTAAAGCAAAATAGATTAGTATCTTATTGGATGAAAACTTTATAGATTTTAATTACTAGGTAATATCTTGTGAGAATTATGATTATGACAAGTATTATACACAATCGTACAAAACTATTAATTTAAGCGTTGAAATGGTCAGAAATTCTATTTGTTGCAAAAGGGACCGATTAAGTTTAATGATAGCTATTTTACATTTTGACTCAACCGAATGAAATGGACTATCTGACACACAAATGTCCCATATGATTATGGGTAGTTATCCTAACGAAGTGTCTGAGCAAAATCAGGGTTGAAATGAAATGTTAACGCTTGAGATTCGTTATGTTTAGTCGAGTTAAATAAAGTTAAACATGGCGCATAATATAAGTGGACATATACTAGACCAACAGGCAGATGGCTGACCTAGCCTAGTACTGGACTTTGTTCAAGATCAGACTGGACTAAGGACCTAGGCATGAGAGAGAGGAGTCCTTTTTTTTTGGCGGGTGGAAAATCATCGAATAACCCCTCCCGCTCTTGGGCAGAGCGAAAGGGAGTGTCAAACTTCTGCTGACTAAAAACCACCCATGTTCCTTCTTAGCCCTTCATGTCGAGGCCGCAGTATCTCTTGCGAACAACCCGCAGCCCCGACGGGCGAGAAAGGAGTCCTTAAGTCAACAGTGACTGGAACAAGGTAGTGATGATGATAATATAAATTCTGACAAATAAATAGCAGATAAGTACTTACAATATACATCCTGCTCTTAGAATAAACTGGTGTTATGATTAGACCACGTTCCGCTGACAGCAAAAACATAATTTCCCTTGACACTCCAATAGCTATCGTCAACTTGACAATGACAAATCAAACTGTCATTTTCAACCGGATCTAGTTAACGCGTGCAATATAACTCGTTACGTATCGTATCATTAGATAAAAAATAACTATGAGATTGCTTTGTGAAACCTTTGATGGAATTATTGATAATGATGTAGAGAAAACTCGCTGGAAGTAGGTTAACAAACATTTCTGGTTGTTGATGATTGTTTTTAGTAAAGAACGCTTTTTTTTAATTTAAACTAGAATGTACGTATACATTTCCTTTGATTTTTTTACATAATAGGTATTGTGTAAACTATTGATTCTATTATCTAAAGAAAACAAATTAATATTAATATAACCAGACGCTTGGTATAACAAAAACATTGTTATCGGAAGAAAATTATTCATCAATTGTCCTCAATTTGGTAAGGCTCTTATGCTCTTCTTCCGATTCGGAACACGGACACATGCGGAAAGAGTTGAATGATCAAAAACCTGATTCAGATCAAACGTATGATCAACTACGGTTGATCGGCACCACGGGTGCTTTATGAAGCATCAATATTTTGTTAAACGAGCTGGGGGAATATTTGGGCTAATTTGATTTACGATAAGGCATGGCAACGGTTACTGACTGAAGGTAAAATAATTGAGGAAGCAAACTAACAGCCGATAACCACGTGGGTGAATAATATGACAATCAGAAGATAGCGGGTAAAACCTGCAAGGCTATTGCGTATCTTTTCAAATGTCAGTGGCTATCATAGTGTCCATCAATTAACTGTCAAATGGTTAGTTTAGTATACCAAATCACACTATGATTACCACTGACATTTAAAAAGATACTCAATAGCCCTGCTGCTGGTCAAACTCAAGCAGATCAGAGAAG
Organism: Diarsia brunnea; assembly: GCA_949774965.1. Taxonomy (NCBI): domain Eukaryota; kingdom Metazoa; phylum Arthropoda; class Insecta; order Lepidoptera; family Noctuidae; genus Diarsia; species Diarsia brunnea. Next base: position 9,445,520 of record OX458998.1, on the reverse strand, counting down.
GTTGTCATAAAATGGAAGAAGCCGGTCTATACCAGTGGGTAGAATAAGGCTGCAAATGATGTTGATGATGAAGGCATAGAAGTTTCCGTCGGGGCTGCAGGTTGTTCGAAAGAGATACCGCGGCCTCGACACATAGGGATAAGAAAGAACATGGGTGATTTTTAGTCAGTAGAAGTGTGACACTCCCTTCTGCTCTGCCTAGAGTGGGAGGAGTCATTTGATGATTTCACACCGCACAAAAAAAAATAGGTATAGAAGTTTTACATGCAATGCTAATGTTACTGCAGCAACCGACGGAAATAAATTTCTCATGACGTTTACAGTAGCATTTTCCTCTCCTTCCAAAGGTATAGTGCAAATATGCTCTTTGACATATCATCAAAAGTCCAAACTCGCAGTTTCCTGTCACCATGATTAGTTTTACTGCAGAAATAACCGCCTATATAAATGTATTTGTTTGTTATTTGCGTTTTATTTTAATTAAAGAAGCTTGAGCTTGATTGTGCTAAAAGCAAATGTATGTATTTCAAATTCTATTCTTCGAAAGAATTATCAAAACGTTCTTACAAAAAAACTATTTGATTAATCCATTTCACGTGAACATTCTAGACTTAATGATCAAACTGGTTTGATTGTAAACTTTAATACTCGTAAAACAAGGCCTATTTTAGCAACCAAGTAAAATAAAAAGGTTTGAATAGGCTGAATTAATTGTGTCTATAGAAATTCTGTTTACTTTTCGTTAAATATAATAAACATTATATAGCAGGATCGCAATTTATTTGTGCTACGGTGGATAACAATTTAGTACCTTGACGACCGAGCTCTGTTCGGGTGAAAATAGAAAAAACTATTTTTTCTAGACATGAGACCTAGCTGCCTCGTTGGTCTAGTGGTCGCAATCGTGACTGCTGAGCATGAGGTTCTGGGTTCGATCCCGGTTGGGACAAATTGTTATTGGAATGTTCTATCAGGAATTTCTTAGTAGCAGCAACGTAGCCTGGACTGTGCACGGTTGATGCAATAAGCTAGCCCCCTACTACTTAATCATAACTGGTGAAATGTGGGTGATTTCATCGAAATCCTTAGAGTCGTTTTAAATACAAATATTGCTTATTTAACCTTTCGTATTAACGTAGATCCACGCGAGACACAATGGCTTTTTAATTGTGTCTAATTACACGGCATACGAAAGATTAATAGTATAGGAATAGGTACAAAATACATGTTCGCAACGTTAAGCTCTGACTCAAAACGTATTTATAAAGATACCTAAAACTAGTTTTATATTCAGGGATTTCCAAACTTCTTTTACTTGTAAGCCGAAATGAGTAGGTGTGTCATCAGCATAAAATAAACATATGTTTTGGTGCGAAATCTCAAACGACCTTTGCAATAATATAGATAAAGGTTAAATGTAAGTTATTCGGTTCGTTATTCTTCTTTAGGGTGCTACATCATTCCGTCGGGGCTGCGGGTTGTTCGCAAGAGATACCGCGGCCTCGACATAAAAAGGCTAAGAAGGAACATGGGTGGTTTTTAGTCAGTAGAAGTCTGACACTCCTTTTCGCTCTGCCCAAGAGCGGAAGGGGTTATTTGATGATTTTCCACCCCAAAAAAAAAAACATGTTCCTTCTTAGCCCTTGCGTCGGAGCCGCGGTATCTCTTTCGAACAACCCGCAGCCCCGACGGGGGCGTTGCATGCCCTGACACCTGCGCACTTGACTATCGTATACTGCATCAGCGATTGGAGTTCGCATAGTTGAATTTTGGGCCAAATATATTTTGACAATTAATTCGATGACTGTCTCGTTTATCGGGTTCGATTCGCAGGTTGGGCAAAGTGCTATTGGGTTTTTCCATCAGTAGTTTCTTAGTAACAGCCAGGATTCTGATTTGTGCGCGGGTGATGGTATTACGCTCGCCCCCTATTACATGGAACGTAAATGTAACTGAAATTTGGGTATACTAATAAGTACCTTTTGGGGATTACAAGCGTGATGTTACGTTACGTATATTTAATGATAATTTGCTAAGGAATAGGTCCCCGACACTATTTAGAAAAATTCTGAGAATCTGATTTGATTACAACTATTAGAACTACGCCAAACAATTTCCAGTAATTAGCAATCCTCCAAACCAGGCCTTTGATAAAAAACTGAACCAAAAAAGTTGAATTAACACCGCCTACTCCTTAGTAAAACAAGTCAGCTTTAACTACCCCAAAGGTTCTACCCACGCTTTATTTTTCTATTCTTGGTATACGTTTAAATACCCTGTCTATTTATTTAGTGTCGACTTTTAACTCGAAAGGACGCGAAATACGTAGGCAATAGATAATCTCCTCAATTTAATCAGAGCTAGGATTAGGCAGCAGCGTTGTCATATGGATCCTGTAATAATACCAATAAGGCTTTTTTTTTGGGGGGGGTTAGGAAATCATCAAATCCCTCCTACTCTCAAGCAGAGCGGAACGGAGTGTCAGACTTCTACTGACTAATCAATCAATCAATCAATATTCTTTATTTGTAAACATAGGTGACAGCAGTATGCAAGATGACTAAGAACCCCCCATGCTCCTTCTTAGCCCTTGTGCCGAGGCCGCGGTATCTCTTTCGAACAACCCGCGGCCCTGACGACGGTCGTTGGCCCTTGCGGGATACCAATTAGCCTAACGTCTTTTATCCTCTCGGACTTTGTGGTATCCTCGAAGAAGAAGCTCTATGATCACGGTAATGTCCTGAGCGATGGTCAAGTTTTGTGCATGTTGTTTATACTTTTTTGACTTTACTAATTATATCATAACATCTCGCTGCAATTCTCGAAGTGTTATGCAGAGATGCACCTAATAGCACACCCACATTTCAATAGTTATGTTTTAAGTCCCATCTTAGAGGGGGCGACGCAATTGCCATCAATCAGGCATATGTCCAGAGTCCGTGGCTGCTACCGAGAAATTATTAATTGAAAAATCCCGATCACACTTTGCCCGACCTGAGAATCAAACCCAAGATTTCATTCTCAGCAGTCGCACACACGACCAACGAGGCAGTTTTTTGACTTAGTTTCTTTTGATCAGTTTTCTGATTCTTCCGTCATCACGCATCTACAATGTGGAATTAATTCCTAATGTCCCAGTTGTGTAATCAATGTAGTATTAAACATAGATGATTTCGTGTCTGATAATCTGATATGAACCCTTGAAAATCGTTTCAAGGGTTCATATCAGATTAATAAGAACATTTTTGAACGACATTTTCGTAGGTCCACCAATTGCAAACACAGTAGCTTCATCATTGGGGTGCTAGGATCAATACTCAAGTAGGTAATTGGGTTTCCTGTTGGCGAATCCTCAAAAGAATTCGAGATAAATCTTATCTCGGTTCAATAGCGTTGATCACGCCTATTGTATCATTGCCAAACTTATATCTGTCGATGGATTGGTCGATGTCGCTGTTTGTATGACAGTAGGTACGTATCTACTTGTACTACTTACGCTTCTTGACTTCTTTAAGCTTCGAATGTTATAAAATCATCTTTCTAAACTTCATGTTAACTGTGGGCCATTAACAGCTGTAAAAATGTCCTAATCATCATCATCGTCGCCAGCAGCCTTGTTCTATCACTGCTGAGTACAGGCCTCCTTAGTTTGGAGCATTTTTCCCTGGCCTGCGTGAGTGTGGCCTTGCACTTATCCCTCTGTTAAGGGTTTAAACCTTTTGATAGCCTTTTTCCTTCACTAGATGGTCTGTCTACCAATTTCAGGGTTTTTTAAACATCTGCATAACATCTAATCATCTTGTAGTCTTTTATATGTCTGGTTTTGAATATAAGTCTATTGAATAGTGCAGTATAAGGGTTAGCTGTTCTTTACAGACAAATCATGAATGAAGAACCCTCCATTTTTCACCCCCATTTGTCAAGAGAGCCGTATTTAGGGGTATTTTGAACCCCTATCTGTTTATTTTAACAGTAATTCGGATATTCATCAAATTTGCAGTTTAAAAAAACAAAAATGTGGTAACTGGAAGTTGTTGTGACTATTTTACAATACATGCCAGTATCTACGATGTAAACTCTATAATCAGTGAGCAGCAACCATTGCTCAGCTGTGAAACCACGTAACATAACCAAAAACACATGTGGCATACTCGGCTTTCCAAAAGCTTCACTAAATACATATAGTTACTTCATTCAACTTGGATAGCGTACAACCATGCAGCAACTCTACTGAACACTTGTTACGATGTCAAAAAAGCAATATATTAACAAAAACTTAAATAAGAATGAATTATCATTCAAAAATAGGGATCTATTTGATGTAAATAAAATAATCGTGAAGAAAAAAACATACAATTGCAACTATTATTAAGCCAATCATAAAAATAAAATACTTTAACTTACCAACAACTCCAGTGACAATCCAAAGATACAGAAATAAATCACAACAGAAACACAGAAATGGACGATACAATGAACACCACGGGAGAGGGTTACAAAACAATATAATAAAATAAAATCACCAGGGTCAAACAGGATCGCACAATCAAAATTAACGCGGACGCACCATGCACACTCTTACGTAGGGATGTCCAGGACTCGGCCTTACAGTTACAGACGTTTCATAATCAATGCGTGAGTGTTGTAATATTTACGTAATTTTTTTTTCAGCTTGTCAGACTGCCGGCGCGATGTAGTGTGGCCGCAGCCGAATGTACTGCTCCCGGTGAACGCACGGGCCGCACTGCTTGCCCATAACGGCAAAAGGTCGTTCGTTACCCACATTCTCTTTCCGCGCAAGCCTTCTCAAGTTAGAAAGAGATGGAACATTTACAGCCACGCTAAACCGGCTGCGAGAACGAGACGGACGTAGCACAGCCTCACAGGAAAACCCGAACTCGAGTCTTGATAGTTCTAACTTAAGACCGTGCTTTGCCTTTGTGAATTATTTGAAAGGTATATCTCATTGCACAAGCATTTTATTATGTGTAAAACGGAAACAACAAAAACGTTCTAATTGTCAAATGAATGGGCAGGCATTGCAAGGTAAATGTCTATTTCCACACAAGTTCGCACTGTGCGTGTGTTTCTGCGATTCCCATAACGTAGTAAGTAGTATGCGTGCGCCCCAGGCACTCGGAAATATTTGATTGTTTCAGTATTATTATGTGTAGTTGGCCCGGGTCGTAGCAAATATTAACTGAACAAGTATCTAGTTAGTGGGAAACATACTCTAATTAAACATAAGCTCTTGTTATCTCTATTTTAACAGCACAATTTAGTCATCCATTTAAATTCCCAATTTACTATTTCGGGTAAACAGAAGATTCGAAATAATTAATTTCGACTAACATAGTCTATGGCGTATAATCCCTGAACCGTAACTGTGCGTTCTCGATTTGAATTTTCGCCGCTCAGTGAATTTTATCCGCGAACCGATAGCTGCCAGTACCTAAAGCTGAACGATTACTCAAATTACGTGGTGAATTTTGCTATTCAATTTAGATTCCATAATGAAGGATTTTCTCTATGATTAAGTAAACTTTGACTTTTACGCTCTTTTCAGGAAGACTGGTAGTTTGAATTCCCAAACCGCAGACTTCATTTCTGCTGCTATAAATTCAATCCACGTTCCTTATATTTTATTACCTCTTTGTGATTGAAGTCGAAGGTTACCTTTTATGTATTTTCTTTGGCCTAATAAAAACGCGTAGGTTTATTCAAATATTAAGTACTTGCCGGATTCCCAAAATTATTCGGTTCCTCTCTACCCACACAAAAACGCATCAAAGACACTTTTAGCATTTGGAGCATGTGAAGTAATTACGTATTCCAGTATAATATTTTATTAGCTCTTAGAAAATGAACAATTTCTAAAGGGTTAGCTCGCAATATGTAGGTAGAGGCAGCAATATGAATTAATATTAAACTAATTCTGATTATCAAAGTGTTGTAACCTCTTCTGCAGTACCGCATCCTAACTAAACTTTTCGAAAAGACAAAGGCTGTCAAAAAAAATTGCCACAACGATTTTGCTTTAGTTAGGATGTGGTCTAACTCTTTCGTTCATTGATTAAATTAAAATCGTGCTGATTTTTCCGGAGAGTAACGGTTATCGTTCTGTTGATTTCAGAGAGAATTTCTGCTATAAAGCTGAAAGGCAATGGCCAGTTGTCAGTATTATTCACTCTAAGGCTTAAATTATGACCCGAGCCGTAACTTTTCCCAGGAAATATCGATTTCGACTAAAAAGATTTGTGAAACTGGAATACTGGTCTGACTGAATTCAAGATTTCAAATAGCTTCAGTAACACTGCTAACAGTTATTGAGGAATTTTATTGTTATGCGTATAACGGTTATGTGTAACAATTTCCGTTTAATTTTCTTTTTAAAATAAGTTTTAAGTTTGGCTTCTCCTCTATGTTTTGTGCGCCCTCCATGACTAAAAACATGATCACTTGGGCACCCTTTATCAAACACCATACTTGCCAGTACCTAGTGTAAACATAAAATATAGTTTAGATAGATCAGATATTCCGACGGCATGTAATAATTGCGGCTTAGAAACTCTGTAACCAAGTTAGGCACTAACCACACGAAAATAAGAAAAAAAAATGTTTTTGATAGAGAACGTAGTAGTTTGGAAAAGTAGGTAGATAAGAGGGTGAAAGGAAGGTAAAGAAGATAAACAACAACAAATCAGAAAGAATAGGGTAGTTGACAAAAAAAATCTAATAAGTTCGTCAGATAGATTTCCAAAAAATATTGGACACGTATTTTATTATTTCAGGTAAAAAAAATGAAGCCAATACAATGGTTAGAAAAGTCATGTGACGTCACGGCTTGGTACATTTTTCACCACGAAGTAACTCATGATCTGACACTTTTCATTTTTTGCATTTTTATTAATTTGATGATATTTTTGCATTTTTATTAATTTGATGATATTTTTTGCATTTTTATTAATTTGCTAAAACAAAAAACACGTATCCGATATGTTTCGATAATCTAACAGACGGACTAAATAGAATCATATTTTTTAGCCAGGAAACATCGTCTATCAATGACGCAATGCTCAATTCTGATTAGGGACCTGTTTACAAATGATCAGTAATTGGGTCGGTGGGTCTAGCATTAAGCATGATTGTTTATTCAGCACAGCACTGTTGCTGGTTACAACACTTGCTGTTGCGACAAATAATTAATGCCACTGGTGGATGGCTAGCCTTAATTAGCGGTCATTACAAGTGACGTCACTTTAACACTTTGAACTTTCGACTTTTTGGACCATAAATTGTGATCGCAATTAATTGTTGGCTGTTTATAATATACTAGCGACCCGCCCCGGCTTCGCACGGGTGCAATGTAGAGGGCTCTTTAAACCTTCCTCTTGAATCACGTTGCGTAGATAGTTTAAATTATAAAAGATCTAAGTGAGCAGTAAGATCAGCGGGAGCAACATTGTTTTATACTATGTAAATTTGGTGCTCGCACAGGTAATTATAATGAAAGGATAATACGTTTATTGACACAAAACATCTTTGTATACAATACTAAGACATTTCACACAGAAACAACATTGGATTTTGGAAAAAAAAGTTTGTATAAAAGTGAAAAACCCTGCCTCCTAGTCTGGGGGACCCTGTCACTTAGAAGTCTGTGTTCTACTGTAGTTTCGTGTGCAAAATAAACCTTATTTAACACAAATAAGACTTATTTAACACAAACAAATCTTACTTAACACAAATAAACCTTATTTAACACAAATAAACCTTATTTAACACAAATAAACCTTATTTAACACAAATAAGGTTGGGATTAGCATGAGTCACTGTGTAGTGACACGTGATTTTTATACAAACGTCACACCTATAATCCTCGTAGTTTAGGCAGTGGTGTACTTAATAGTACATCCACATTTTGCCATTTAGCGAGGGCTTGGGCGAGCCTATCGCCATCTGCTGCTACTGAAAAATTTTTGATGGAAAACCCAAACTGAAATGCCTGACCCGCGGATCGAACCCAGGACCTCATTGCTCAGCAGTCGCGCTTGCGACCACTCGACCAACGAGGCAAACTGGTTTGAGCTCTGAACAATCCCTAAGCACACAATGATAATTGAACAATACAAAACTCGAGCAAAAATACAAGATTTCATAAAAAGAAATTGTGGTCAACATGTTTGCAAAAGAATCAAGTCTCGCGATGCCAGAGGCGATGGCAAAGATCAAAAAGACTTTGTTTGAATATAATCCACTCAAGTGTAAGTCAGATCCGTCAATCTACTCAAGAAAGCACACTCAGATTCTAACTCTGTTTTTATTTTAATACAATTTATTTTCTTTCTTTCTTTCTTTGAAATTATTATCAAATGTACAAGAGTTTTCCGAAACGTACGACTGTAGTGTTTCTTCTCAGTCACTTGTACACACAGCGCCAAGCTATACATGTCCAGTACAATATGGCCTCGCTTTGTATAGATTTCACGTACCATAAGAGATCCGCATAAACTGATTATATATGGCTTGATTGGATGTCATGTGCACCTACGTGTGATAGACGCCAGTACTCCTCGAAGGATTTGGCAGTTAGCGGTGTTCCTTACAGTTGTAGGACATCAGTATATCGTCATATTTAAGTCCCTTGTAGTAGGACCCGTTTTTTTTTCTTCTATTCCTATTGCTATTCAAAAAATCTGGTAGAAAATCTCATTAACACTTATCATGCTTCGATAAGGCTTGCGCCTAACCCAACCTACCGCTCACACCTAAACCAAGGAGAAGCAGCACTAAAAGTGTAACTGAACGGTTAGCCGATAACCGTGTACTGGATATTATAGACTTCCTTGTGTTTTGCAGGTGGAATAGGCTTGGTCAACTTTGGCGAGTCGGTTTTACTTCTCTGCTCATTAGCAAGCGTACTGTGATTCAGGGAGTTTCCGATTACACGAAGATGCTCGTACAGCGGATGCCTGACCTCCAGAAATTCTTCAATGTGGCATGTAGTAGTGTGTTTGTAATTACTCGGTAGTTTTTTCTTCCCCTAACCCTTCGAGTGGCACTTTTAGGAGTTTTAGAAACCTGTCTAAGCCCAATGCTGTCAACGACACTGAGTTCTGGTCGAAAAAAAAAATGTAATTTAATTATTATGAAAATCATCGACTAGAAGAGGAAGGGTTTTGGGAGACCCGTCGGGGCTGCGAGTTGTTCGAAAGAGATACCGCGGCATCGGCGCAAGGGCTAAGAAGGAACATGGGGGTTTTTAGTCAGTAGAAGTCTGACACTCCCTTCCGCTCACCCAACAAAAAAAAAAGGGTTTAGGGAGAGCCTAAAATGGACTATTGAATCCTATTGTGGCTTCTTTCAATGCGAAATACTTACAAAACAAAATAAAGTACTTAAACATAATCAGATAAAAGTTGCTGACTTATTAGATTCCGCTATCTTATTGTACAAAACTTTATATTTTTTATTAAATGAAAATATTTGTTAGAAAATGATAACCCCTTACCTTTGTCACTTCTTAAATATAATGGCATTATTTCCGGCACACAAGTCGAGCCTCCGTCAAAACTTGGTTCAACAGAAACAGTGTATTGTGTTTCTCGCATAAATATTATTTACATATTTAGTTTATTCGGGTACGTGGTTCTAATCTCGCGTCCATTGTTTTAGTTTCACACGACTTGTTCGTTGTTACGGCTGGGATACATCCTCGCGCATATCGTTTGGAATCTATTTCCTTTTCATTTGTTTTGTGCCGTGTTTTGTTTATTATTTTGTTGGATAACATATCGCACAAAAAGATGATATTTTGTACAGTTTTGTGTTAAAGTAAAAGTTCTGAGTTGTTTGAAAATTACCTTAGTTTTCGGTAGAAACAGTGATTTTTATCAATGTATATTTTTAAAAGTGGCGTCAGTCTTTGATACAGAATAAGTACCTAGTGCTGTGAACCAACTTTTAAAGGCTTCAATAGTCAGAAGCAGGCTTCTCACGCTGGTATTGAATTTTCCATTGTTATTCATTGGATTCCACACAGTCCATGATCGATATGTGTGCTTAAATCAATCAAATAGACATTTGTCAGAGTTCTAGATACAAACGACATCGCGAGGGCTTTAAAATTGATGACAAATGCAATCAAGTGACTGCAAACATCTATCTATCTGCATTTACTTAAAAATATTGAACGATATCAAAATTCAGACAACTTTACGTCTCAATAAAATGTTGAAGCTATTTTGTGAGCATAAAAGGCCACGTACTTGCACTACAATGTCGGAGTGGACGCGGAACTGGTATTGAATGCTAACAACCTTCAGGCAGCCATGATGCAGCTCGAAATATTGCGATAATGTGAGGTTAATACACCACCTCACCGTACAACCGCCTTCTTATATGCAAGTGTTAGGCAACAAAAAAAGAACGATTCTTTGTCTTTGGAATGCCGAGCGTTGAGAAATAATAGAACTTAGTCTATGGACCAACATTACATGTATATTGTCATGATATTTTGAATATCGAACGGTCATAAATAGTGTTTGCAGTGCATTATGTTACGCTAGAAATATTTTTAGTTGCCAGTAACATAACAAAGTGCTAATAAATAAGTTATCATCCCCACAAGCTAATGAGTATTCATGCATATTTCAACAATAAACGTTAAACTCAGGCAGTTAAATTAGTAGCTACGTACGTTCATGCAAAATGAAGCACATTAGTCAGGCGTAATAATTCAGACCGAGCAGGGTATTTAAAATTAGCAACGGAGTATTTGTTATGCAGAGCTACTTACAACTTGGGGCATTCGGAACTTTATCAAGTTCAGTGTGTTCAATGTATGTAATCATTGTTGTTTAAACTTTATAAGATACAATTTGTTGATTGAACGCAAGCGCTGGCTGTTTTTTATAACAAGGATAGGCTATTGTTGCATTTTTCTTTCTTTAAGGAGTTTCGCAGGAGCAGACCGAAGTCACAATAAGCTCGCCTTCTATTTCACAGTACGTAAGTATGTGTAGCTAGAGGCATGTTAGTGTACCATATATCTTCGCCTTCGGGAAATACAACTATAATATAGTTATATTTTATATTTATTATAGCTAGCCTATGTTGTCCCACTGCTGAGCAAAGGCCTCCCTCCATTCCTTCCAATGGTCACGATTCTGTGCAACGTCTCTCCAATTCTCAAGGAAGACCAATTCGTCCCGCCATCTCTCCTTTGTGGTCTGCCACGACCTCGTTTAACTGTTTCAGGGCACCAATCCTGAGCTTTACGGGCCAACAGCTCGTTCGGCTTGCGACAGACATGTCCTGCCCAGTCCCATTTAAGTGTGGCAGCCTTTTGAGCCACGTCAACAATTTGCGTTTTGGAGCGCAGTGTAGTGTTTCGAACCCGATCGGTTAATTTTACACGTAAGATACTGCGCTTCATAGCATGTTGGCAAACCTTGAGTTTGGACTTTTGGATGTTAGTCAAAGACCAAGTATGTGCACCGTAGGTCAACTATATACCCGTCACGGCTGCGGGTTGTTCGCAAGAGATACCGCGGCCTCGATATGAAAGGTTAAGAAGGAACATGGGTGGTTTTTAGTCAGTAGAAGTCTGACACTCCCTTTCGCTCTGCCCAGAGCGGGAGGGGTTTTTTGATGGTTTTCCACCTCCCAAAAGAAAAAAAAAAAGGCCAACTATATAGTGTTTTGTTTAAATTGTAGCAGTTTATAAAACAGTTATGAAGCTTTATTACTTGACTGCCTCGGATGTCACTTTATTGTATGAGGTCCTGGTTTCGATTCCCCGATCGGGCAAAATGTTATTGGGTTTTTCCATCAGGAATTTCTCAGTAGCAGCCATGGCCAGTTGATAACAATAGACTCGCCCCTATTGTATAAACATAAACATAACTGGCGAAATGTGCGTGAACTATTAGGTACCTACACCTCTGCCTGACCCTTTGGGTATTACAGTTGTGATGTTACTGTATGTTATAACTGCGCTGCGTGTCGCGGGTTCGATACCCGCACGGAACATATATTTGTATGGCCTACAGATAGTTGTTCCGGGTCTGGGTATTTGTGTATGTGAGTTTAAATGTTTGTAAAGGCACCCACGATACAGGAGAAATTCCTAGCGTGGGGCCACGTTTTTTTAAAAAAAAAAAAAAAATTGTTAATGTCATTATAGCAATTTCATTCATCGACGCAGGTGTCGTATGACGGTCGCCGCGCAAAACAGCGAAACTGAATCGAGGGCACGCCAAGGCCCCGGTTTTTTGCGATGATCCAATAGTACACGTCTGAAAACGTAGCTGCCTTCATAAAGTCACGTATTGTAAGGGTTGATCCGTGACGTGAAATATAAAATGGTGTCGTACAGCGCCGTCCTTTGCCGGTGGATATTTGCGTCCTAAACGTTTTTGGAAATACAAATTCGTCTTGCGGTTCGTATTTTTGCTTTAACCGCACTTTTGTATTTATTGGCGGGAACCAGGGTAGGTTAGGTATACAGAAAATATATTATGTACCATACTAACTGTGCTTAGGACATAAATGTACCTTACACTTTTTTGTGTGATAAACGCTTACAATATTACATACATACACACATACATAAACTCGCCCTTTTCCCATGGGGGTAGGCAGAAACCACAGAACGCCACTTGCTACGATCCTTACATACTCCTTTTGCCTCGTTCACATTCAAACATACAACAACAACAACGACAACAACACAACAAACAACAACAATACAACAACAACAACACAACAACAACAACAAACCAAAGCTTACAATATTGATGTCGGTAAAATCTCTACTCAGCTATTGCTCCAGAGTAGATAGGGCTTTCGAATGCAACAAAGAAATAATAATATAACACAACAATGAAATCTTGTCATCTTTGGATGATGTATGACTTGAGGCGGAGGAGCAAGATGGCTAAAAAATATTAGCCGCTCGGGGTCAATCTTCAGCTAAGCCATTAAGCCGCGCTTACCTAGATTGGTCTGTGGATGAGTGACCTCCCATTATATCATAATAAGTTTCCTACAAGCACCTCTCCTCACCTCGTCCTCTGAAGCACGTTAAGCCGTTTGTCACGACTGTCATTTGTAGTTCTTTAACAATCGTAACAGTTAATCAGTGGTCTGAACTAGAAGTGTTACCAGAAGTATCGTATTAATAGGGTAGTTATAAAAAAAAAAATCGAATTATTCCGTCAGATAGATTTCCAAAAAATATTGGACACGTATTTTTTCTTTTTTCACGTAAACAAACAATGAAGACGATACAATACTTTGAAAACTCGTGTGACGTCATATTCTAAGACATTAGTATGACATTTTTTACCGGTGAGTGACGTCACAACCCCCCACTCAAATCTTTGACGCGTTTTATCTTCGTCAATTTTTATTGATTTGTTAAAACAAAAAATACACTTCCAATATTTTTGATAATCTAACAGACGGACTAATTAGAATCATATTTTTTTTAGTCAGCAAACATCCCTATTACCCAGTAGGTACTAACTGAGGTGTGAAGTTCAGAAAGAAAGTCACTCTATGTAAAATACACGTATTCAGATGCTTCTGGTTTGACTAAAAGCTGACCCCAACATAGTTGGGAAAAGGCTAGGAAGATGATGACGCTTGAAACTAATTTTAAATTATAATTTAAAATCATTATCAAGCACGATTAGCTAGTACTTCAACAGTCATAAGACAAGAAATGTCGCTGTACTTATGTTTCACATGAATCACTGTCTACGATACATCAAGACAAGCTGACGAGCCAGTTACTATTTCAGCCCATGTTGTATTAAATTACATTGCGGATTAACTTATTGTGTCAACGTAAAAGAGTTTTTTGTTAAAAATATTAGGTGAATAAAAACTCCGCCTAACATTTACCCGTCATAATCGTACTTTGGATTGCTGTTTAATATCCTAACGACCTAACTCTTAGGTAGGCTAAAGTTAAGGCTAGGAAAAAGCTGAAAGGACTTTCTTTATAACCATAGCCAGTACCAACAGCTCTCGTGCGAACTACTTGAAAGTCCTCCGGTTGTAAAGAAGAAAGAATACGTCCGAATATTTAAACTCTCGAACTTTACCTACAACCGTTCTTTTCACTAAAAAACCAATGGTACATTTATGAGCATAAAATTTATTGAATATCTTTGCTTAGAACTATATCCCGGAATATCGTTTGTGTCTACAACAATATAAATCAGTACGTTATCACTTCAACATCATGTTTTTACATCACCGAGTTTCAGTAACAACACTGACAATGCCATAAAAAGTAGCAAAACGGGTCACCAGCAACACTGAACAAAATCCATAAATTATTTAAACAGATGTAGAACAAACTATATCGAGAGTTTAAAACAACAATGTCCACTTTAGCCCACACGGACAAAACTCAGCTGTAAATAAAGTTGAACTAACTTTTACGAGCGTCCGCAGCTACTACAAACACGAAACCTTTTAAAAATGGCGATGAGCTCGGGGATTCTGTTTTTTATTTAATCTTCCCGTAATCTGGTCGTAAAAAGGACAACCGGCCGCAGCGCCACCTAGCGGCCGGGCCCTACTGCTGCCGAAGCGCGGCCGTAAAGTTTTTATTGTTTCCGGGTCACGGCGCTTCGACAATTCGGTTTTCCAATCAACATCTTTATAGTGATAGAGAGCGTGGTAGCCACTACAATAAAGCGTTTAGGGTTCGAATAGTGCTAACTGAGCCTTTATCTGCTTTACACATGACCGGCTTTCAAGATCCTGTAGCGATATTGGTTTGTAATGTTTGTATGTGCGATGGAATGAATATACAGAGCCCTCTGTGCCAAGGTAAGCACCTTAAGCCCTGCTCTCTACTGTTATTGTATATACTGTTATTTGTAGATATCGAAATGGAGTACCTAATTAATGAAAAGGGTTGCTAATGAAGACCTCACGAATCTCGAATTCCCGACGCAAAAAAGATTTTTGTATAATAAACAGACTTTTGTTTGTGTTATGAATATAAATCTTGATGAACCCAAAAGAAAGATGAATGGATTGTGTGAGAAATGATTTCATGGAAAAAGGAGTAAATGTACGTAACGATTGACAGCGGAAAACGGAAGAAAACGTGTTAAATGATGTTAGATGTTAAAATAATAACATGGGACAAGTGCAGGAAAATGATGACAGGCTTTAGTCAAAACACTAATAGTATATTATGCAACTAGTGAATAAAGGACGGATTTAAAGCGAGGGCCGTAGATGAGTCACGAGCAAGTGAAGGATTCTAATGATTGAATCACGAACGCAGCGAGTGATTCAACTGTTAGAATCCTGAACGACGGGAGTGATTCATGGCCCTCGATATAAATTCTTACTTTATTCAGGAGTTGCATACTATACTTTATATCATGACTACGAGAAAAGACATAATTTAAGCGAAAATAGAAATTTAATCAAGAAATAAGAATTGTTACATTAATTGAAATGGACATTAAATTTAGAGCAATGACTGAAATTAAGCGTAATTTTCTTATTATTATCATTAGGGTGGTCAACTTGTGAAACAATATTTATTTTTCTATAAAGGCAGCAAAGAACACAAAACAGTTTTTAATCTAATGCCAAACTCCTTGTCGCAAATATCGACCAATCAAATCTCGAGAATTTATTTGCACCAAAGAGTTTTGAATTTCGAATCTTAGCGCAAGGAGTTTGTGTAAGCATTGAAATAGAGACAGGATATATTTTTGTGTTCCAAATTCAAACACCAAAATAGTGAATAAAAACAAAACAGTGAATAAAAGGCCTTTTTATTCACTGTTTTGCGTGAATAAAATAAGCTTTTTAGAGTAGGTATGGTATAAAATCTTTTTAACAATCAATAAGATAAAGGAATAAATGAAAAATGAATACCAAGATAATTATAATAAAAGTACCCACGGAATTGTGAAAATTGGAGAACCATAAACAAAACTCACCAACTTCCCTGTCTATTAATAGAGCGGAACACAGCTGAAAATCCGCGTATAAGCCTCATTGTATGAAACGAATGAATTAATTTCATGCTTACGTTTGGTTTCGTTATGAACAGCGGTCTCTTTTAACAAGTGGAAAATTCACGGAACGTTACACAGATAATTTAATTCCTTTGAACCGTCCCATTAAATACGTATTGTGGCACCAAACGTTTGCGTATTAGGATTCACCGGATTTCGTTTTTAGTCTATTCTCAAACCTATTTATAAAACAGCCAGATTTCCGTGGTCAAACATTAGAAAACAGAAAAGCTAATAGAGACCGTCTAGACTCGTTTAAAGTTTAAACCTTCGTTGTGTCCTCTCCGTGTCAATTTGTGGTGCCACCCACCGTTATAAGAAAGTGCCAAAAACATTTTCCGTCGCTTCCACCGAGCAGAGCACAGTCGGAGCTTAAAGCCGACATTTCTTGCGAACGAATCGTTGTTTTGCTTCAGAAGTGTACATTACTCTTTTAACAGTTTCTGATTTATTATTCGAGACAAACGAGGAATTCTACTCTCAGTAGAATATTTTAGTATACAAAACGAAAACAAGTCATCAGATAATTATGATGTCCATTTATATCTCAAACGCCTTAGATTTAACATAATGATTGACACCGACTCATCCAAAATTCATTAAAATAATGCCAGTCAGTATATTTTAAGGGGTTGTCTAATAGCTAAGATTATGGTAACGCGCCTCCCTAAGATTTGAGGAGGCTTTTAGGGGAAGATATTATTACGCCGCTTTATAAATTATCTTCTACTTTTCATATTAAAAACGGTAATTTATGAGATCTTTAATTTAATTTCGTTTGGCAAGATTTTGATGGGAATATCGATATTAATAATGTTAAGAGACGCACTTAACAGTCTGATATAATCCTATTATAGCATCCAATCAGGAGTTAATGCAGCACTATACGGGTAATGATATTACCTCTAAACGGAAATCGCTATGAGCTTCACAAAAGCTCGTCTCGCTCAAAGGACCTACTTAGCTTATTCATATTAGGAACAATATTATAGTTACCATGACAACACTTGCTTTATGGTGTTGATATATATATATTAGATGCATTTGGACAGTACTTTAAATATAGTAAACTTACTTATTAAAATGTTTTTATACAAGATTACATACTGCAACATACGTAAGCATAAAGTGTAAGGATTTTGTGTGTATTTAATACAGCGACAGTGAATTTAAGAGAACACCATTATGTTTTTTCGAGATACCCAGAAAGTTATAAAAGCCCTACAATTTTTTTCCTAACACTAATATTTTTCTAAACTTTTAAAAGCTCACGACTGTTTGTGTTTACACTTTTTTTTTTTTTTCGGCGGGTGGAAAATCATCAAATAACCCCTCCCGCTCTTGGGCAGAGCGGAAGGGAGCGTCGACTTCTACTAACTAAAAAAACCACCCATGTTCCTTTTTAGCCCTTGCGCCGTAGCCGCAGTATCTCTATATGTTTACCCTTGATCCACCCGTCGCGTCGTACGTCGAGTGCAAATGGTGGACACAATTGTTTCGCTTGGCATACCTTTGAGTGGCGACAAACGTGACCAGTCGTGTCCCGGTTCTGCATTGCGGCCTTTTGTGACGCCATACTTTACTTCCAATTTATTATGTCCATTATTTAACTTAATTTATTTTGGAGGAAAAACTTTTATGTCAATTTATTGGAGTCGAATTGTAACAAATAGTGACTAAAAATCTTTTTCATCCCTTGTTAGTCACATAACATCACATTTATAATCCCAGAAGGATTAGGCAGAGGTATACCTAACAGTATTCCCACCTTTCGCCTGTAATGTTTAGATCTCGCGAGCCTATTGTCATCAACCGGGCGCTAATCCAGACAAGACAGTGACTGCTTCTGAAAAATTCCGCATTAGATTAAGAAATTTTGAGAGACTGAGAAATTCTTGTTAGTGACGTTGTTGATCATTTTGAAGATATTCGTAGATGAATTTTCTTTGATATATTCATATTTTAGTCGGACAGCACGTAGCGGTGCTACACAACGTCTCAACAAACATCGTCGACGCTATGCAAGTAAGTCGGTGTGCATCTTAAAATGTCACCACCAAGTTACCCCGCGAAATTCAAATTTTCTCACGTTTTTTTGCAATTTGCAATTTGGTTTTGTGTTGTTTCAATGTTGATTAAAATATTTATAGAGATATAATAATTAAAATCCTCTTGAGTTGATTTAGTTCCATTGAGTGACCATTTGATGAAAAAGGCATTCAAGGAAGTTATATGAACTGAGAGAGTTGTATTGGTGATTTTAATCATTATTACTCAGTAAAGTCACATTTGCCGCGAATCATAAAACCTAACACCTTTTTTTTTTGTTCTCGGGGGGAAACCTTCAAAAGGCGACCGGCCTTTGGGGATAAGACCGGGGAGTGTGGGATTTTTACCGCACTAAAACCACCCCGGTGGCCACCATCCGCACATGGGAGGAGGCACCGTTTCCTCTTAAAAGACCTGTCCGGAGCCCCCTCTGTGCAAAGCCTGTTATGCACATCCCTGGGGAGATTGTAAAGTGATGTCCCCCGAGCCTCGCTTTGCAATTGTGCACGGCAGCACGTGACCACTGTGCCTAAAACCTGACACCTGTAAATTGCAAAAAAACGTAAGAAAATTTGAATTTCGCGGAATACCTTAGTACATCCACCTTAAAGCATCAGGAGGTCGAAAATCCGCGGTATGCAGGATAGTAAACATAATTTATGGTGTAAACAAGGTATTGGGACAGGCACGAAGCTCTAGGAGTTCGCGTTAATGTGACTTAACACCACTTTTTGTTAGTCATCAGAGTTAGGATATACTAGTGGCTTGTTTTCACTATGGTCCTATCTATACGCTCTGGGTGTGCATGGATCTTGGCCAACAGCATATCAAAATACTGCTTTGTTGGTCTAGCGGTCGCAAGCGCGACTGCTGTGCCTTTGGTCCTGGGATCGATTCCCGGGTCGGACAAAGTGTTATAGGGTTCTTCCATCAAGAATTTCTCAGTAGCAGCCCCGGAGTCTTCAAATACAGCCCCTGTCCCCTCTTAAGTATTGCAAAGTTCAAGTTTTTCCAGTCGCGATCAATCAAAGACTTGAAGAAGTTCGTAAATTGCCGTTTATCTTGGCAACGAAGGAGAGGGAAAGATAAGCAACTTGTTATAAAAGCTTTTACTGAAAGTTCTAGAAGAATTTGAAAAATAGGCCTGTGTTTCACCTGTTTTTTTCTACAGCTCAAATGTTATGCGAACCTACTCTATGTAAATTAATCTTAAGCTATATTTAGCCGTCCGAATATAAAATACAACATTAATTATGAAATATACACACATCAAAAGTGTCTAGGGATCAACATATATTTTTGCAATAACTTTTCTCCTGATTGATATTAATTAAAATTTTCTTTAAGGATTCATCAAATAAAGTGTTTTCGTTTGTCACAGTAACGATAAACTAAGTCACCTTTGCATTAATAAAGAAATTTGCCATTTTCCTAATAAAGGGATTTTTGACATTTGAACCACTAACATTAAATTTCGAAAAAAAGACTGAAATAACAGTTTTCTTTAAAATTTTATTGGGTAACTTAAACAATTAATAATCCGTGTTTCTACCGCGAACACTAACAACACAAGAACATCGGTTTGGCATACTCAAAATGAGTTCATCCAAATCACGCTGTGGAATGGCCGCCCATGTTCGTTGCAACAACAAAAAAAGGTATTCTTGCGACTGGATACCCTCCATATTCGGCAGAGCTCTTCTCTGTAGCATATCCCATGCATGCTCAATCGGGTTCAAGTCTGGCGACTGAGCAGGCCAGGGCAGGACATTGATGTTAGCTGCGGCGAGAGTCTGTCTTACAACTCTTGCGGTGTGCGGTCGTGCATTATCATGCATTAACTGAAATAAGGGACCGATTTGCACTTGTAGAGGAACGATGACGTCTGATACAATCGTCTCAGCATAAATTTGAGCGTTGAGGTTGCCTCTGATCCAAATTAACTCAGTTCTTCCGCCGATCCAAATACCCGCCCATACCATGATGGTTCCACCACTATAAGGATGGACTTCCTGGCAGGATTTTAATCGCTGTTGGCGTCCAGGGGTTCTCCAGTGTCGTATACGTCTTGTATCCGGTCTCATACCAAAACGAGACTCATCAGAAAAGCACACGAAACGCCATTGTTCTTCTGCCCAATTTCTGTGTTCAAGAGCCCATTGATATCGAATCCTACGATTGTGCATTGCTATAGGTGGTACCCGTAGCGGTCTTCGGGAATGAAGGTTCACTTCATGCAAGCGGTTTCTGACTGTTTGGTCGCTAATTAAGTTCCCTGAAGAGTGATGAAGCCTCACGGCTAACATCATGGCGGTTATTGTTGGAGCTCTTCGAGTTAAGATTTGAATGTATCGGTCTTGTCTCCGTGTGGTGCAGCGATACCGTCCTCCATGGCGCTCAGCCACGGTACCAGTGCTTCGGTAACGTGTCCAAAGTCGACTGATAACACTCTGACTTGTATTCAGAGCTAAAGCCACAGTACGTTGCCGGGAACCAGCTTCTATCATTCCCACGGCTCTGAGCATTTCTTCCCTGCTTAAATGACGTCGCCGCTCCATAATAACGTTGGTTTTAATCAGTAGTAGAGAAACAGTAGCACTAATAATGTCTTCAATGCGTTGTATGTTTTTATAGGGAAAATATTGACAGCTGATTTTCATCTTTTACTCGAATTTGATTCACAGTTCCTGATTCAAATTATGAAATGCACCAAAAAGGATCCATATAAATTTATAAATCATAAATTTATTACAAAGCCACATCTCAATCTCAAGAAATCCGCATAAAAATGCTTGATCCCTAGACACTTTTGATGTGTGTAGATTCTTGATGATTAATTTCAAACATTTTTTTTTATTTTATTAAGAGACTTAATAATGTTACTGTTATGTTCATCAAAGCTTTTCTTGCTTTCATTAACGAGCTGTATATGGATGCATGGTTGAAGCACGAGCTAAACTAGAACGAAGTTATAAGTACGGGAGAAACGATGAAGTTACTGAGAAACTTACATAGCTGAGCAAGAACATATCTACAGGATGGATTTTTTCAATCGCACCTGGAGAAAAAGTACTCTAAATACTGAAAATAGCAAATTTTACTCTAAAACGTTCTCTTATTTCAAAAAGATACAAATCTGCATTCATAGTTTTTTCAAATTTCGCTTGTCACACTCGGGAATCAAACAGGTTAAAATCCAAAAAACTAACATCCTGTACTTTTAGCAAATCTCTTTAACAAACATGGTTTGCTCTTTATCGGGTTACACATTTAAACAATCTTTGAATGCAGTTTCGTTTCTTTTTAAAAATAAGGCCTGTTTCTTTTCAGTAAAATTTGCTGTCTCCTGTATTAAGAGTACTATCCTTTCAGGTTAGATTGAAATATTCCACCCTGTAAATACCTACACGTAGGTTAATATCCAGCCGTCAAACAACACCAGGTAGTTCCTACTTCGCCGGCAACTCTGTTCTAAGACTATAGTGGAAACTGTCACTTGTCACCGTTCAAGATCTTCGTAATATAGGTACCTAGTTGTGGAGATGGGTGTCACTTGGCAGGCTATAAGCAATTTCGCTCGCTACAGCCAATAGCCTCTTGCGACACGTCACTGTTTGAGACCGCAAGATATTAGGAGGATGCGAGGCGATAAAGGCGGCCTGTGAGAGTTAATTTAGTATTACGTCCCTCTAATGCCTATTTGGACCGTATATGATAGACATTACATGCGTGCTTTTACGGAGAAATTAATATAAAGTGCTGGCCTAAGAGATGTTTGATTATGTTGTGGTGATATCTTAAAATGAGGACTGTATCAGTTTTTCGAATCTAGTGAGATTCGAGAATGTGAGGTATCAGTTTTTCGAATCTAGTGAGATTCGAAAAACTGATATAGTCGGAAATTATGGAATGGGAGTATGGCTTTACACAAACTCAAGGCATTTATTACCTACATATACCATTACAGGCAATTTTGAATGTCACAAAAACCAAGAAAGGGAAGCTACTCTCACAGTCACAAAGCATAATAACTTGTGAATCTACGATAGTTGTCCATGCCTATTCCAAAGTGCAGATCTCTATGAAGAAGAATGGACAAGAAACTCCATGGACATTCATTTAAATCAAAATATCGTTTCAAAATCTGGGTACACCATTCATGTTCTCGTTATTGATTTCAAGTGATAAGAAAATAAACTAATAATTTATTGATGGACGTTTTGCTGTGAAACATCTCTAGAGTTACAATCAGTAATCAAAGTTTGAGTCATGGATTCACATTTATCGCGACAATCTGTCGCGACAAACGCGGCAACAAGCTGACACGTCGTTGGCTGTATCTCCGTTTGTTTAGTTGTCCTCGGGATGTATTCAAATTGAATAACGAAGTGTGACAGTCCGCCCATTAGTCTGCCTGCAGCTACCAAACCTATCCCTGAATTATGGACGAATAAACCTCGTAATGGACGGTATTGTCGTGAAATTCGGACCACACTTGGGCTCCGCGATCAATTCTATTGCAATTAGTCCAGTATAAAGGGTTTACGGCTACCGAATTTTGTGTCCAACCATTATACGATTCAAGGATATTGTACAGTCCAAATCGGTGATTATGCCTAACCAGCCGTTCATCGCCGATGTTGTGCCGGAATTGATTTTGAATTAAAGCTCGAGTTCCTCGTATAATGACGTTTAAATTACTGAATTTGTTGTCATGCTCCATACATCCCGTTTTACATCTAAAACTAACAATGGTCGCAAGTAATTAGTGCTGGCGACTGTTTGTCTTTCACAGTGGTCCTTGTTATTAATCGATTCTCTCGTCGCTTCGACTACAACATAGCTCTCGGCGATTGAAAAAACGAGTCGTGTCAACATGTCGCCGCGACACCCAACAAGCACACAAGTGCACATGCCCGGGGCTTGTAGAACTTCAAAGTTTTTCTCTGTGTACTGTGCAGCCAATAACAGTTTATCAGTGGAAACAAAACATTGTGGTGGGCGCGATCCCAGCGGCACAATCAAGTTGCGAGTTTCCAGTGCGGGATCGTTTCACGCGCCGCCGCCGGGCCCTCGAGTAATGCGAGAAAGTTCCTTATTGCTTCCCACCGTATTCATCTCACCTGCCGATATTGTAATCCGGGAGTCTTTCATGCGATTGCTTTCGGAATCCCGGGCCAATTTTATAGCTTTAGAATAAAAAAGAAGAACAAAAACGTGAACACCCGACAGTAATACATTGAGATAGAAACAACTGGCTGCTTATTGCCTTTTTTTGAATCCGTAATTTTGAAATGTGTTTTCGCGGTTCGGTGGTAATGGGGTTAGGAAAATTAGGAATTTTATCGGAATATTCCGTAGGTATCGACATTTACGATGATATAAATCGGATTGAATATCCAATTTAATGATGTATGTATGTATATGTATGTTCTGAAATACTATTACCTTCATGTCATACCTACTGGCATTGCATAAACACAGACGAGTGGTTATTGATAAGTGGCTTGAGTAGAAAAACTCAAGCTTTTGCAAGAGCTTACAGTAATCTCAGTAGAAATACTCGTTTTCTGAGCGGGATTGGTTTAAATCAAACTTTTTGTTTTATAAATCCTATTTTTAAAATCGATCCAAAACAAAACAAGCTTTTACTTTTCATCTGAAAAGAAAATAACGACGGACGACATTTTTAAGCAAGCATTTTCAAATAACCTTAAAGGGACTCAGCGAGATAAAGAGGATTATTCGCTTAACGTTTAATGAATTGAATGCTATTATAAACCGCTTAGCTTAATGCAAGGGCATACGTCCTAATGGAATAAATAAATTACTTCAAAAATACGTTACTTACATAAATTCATAACAAATTATAATCAATTTAACTCCAAAGTAATTTTTCATTCGATGTAATAAAAATAACATTTTCCCAGAAATTTACATTTTAAGCCTTTTGGGGGATAAAACCGCTTTATCCAATAACAATTTAGGCGTGTTCTAAAAATACATTCGAATAACGTTCGTATAACAATTCAATGTTACCCCATTTGTTAGAGGCGGACGCTCGATAGCTAATCAAGCTACATATCAATATAAGCTGGCCTCTCACTGTTCGAAAAGCTTAAACTTCTGGTGAGCAAAAGTCAATACTACTTTGCCCGATCCAGGAACAGAATCCAGGACCTGCGATCACTAGATCAACGAAGTAGTTAGGTTAAGATAAGCTATTGACCACAGAACGAATAAAAGAGGTTTTATCTGTTCTGTGCTATTGACGACGACCGTTGAGGCACACGTGATCTTGAGCGAAGACCGCGAATCGACAAGCATAAGGTGGGACTCCCATTTTTTTGTTTTTTAGAGGGTGGGAAATCATCAAATGATTCCTCCCGCTCTGGGCAGAGTGGTAGGGAGTGTGAGACTTCTACTGACACTCGTGTTCCTTCTTAGCCCTTTGTGTCGAGGCTGCGGTATCTTTTTCAAACAACCCGCAGCCCCGACGGGACGGGGAACTCCCTCAGGCTCGGTAGAGAGACGATGTTCGCAGGATGACTGGTAACAACTGGGTGAGAGTTGCCGAGAATCGAGTTGAGTGGCGTGCGTCTGATGAGACCTATATCTATCAGTAGACTTTACCGTAAGCTGATGATGATGAAGCAATTAAATTGCAAAATAATCTAGATATTTCGCAGAAAAACTATTTTCTCGATTATCCTACGACATGTACAATATGTGAAGCGCAAGGTTTCGGTGACTTGAGCATTGTTCCCCTTTCCTTTGAGATCACGACATTAGGAGCTGAGTGAAGAATCGCTTCAGGCACTAAGCATTCACGGAGTCTGCATCAATCATACCTTTTGTGGGAGATGGCAACAAAGCAATGTGTGTCGTTATCAGGTGACATTAGGTATACTTTGCTACGTAGGTATGCTTTGGAGATTTAATTTTAGGTAACAAGGTAGGTACAATGTTAACTACACTTGGTTCTACTTCAGCCGAAAGTTGGCCACTGTTGGACATAGGCCTCCCCCAAGCCGGGTACTAGGGGCCATTCCTTTGTTGCATACATTCTCACTAAGAAATGGATCCCGCCTAAATGCCACGCCATGCCCTATCTCTGGTAAATTCTAGGCACCTGATCAGATCGCATTGAGTAAGTCATACGACACACTCGCTCGCACTCACCGTGCGATGATCGAAATACTTAAATATTTTTTCTGTTAAAAGTTAAAATAATTTCTTCAATTATTGACTATCAAAAAAAGTTTCAATTCATAGGGTATAAAACAAAGCGTTAGGCTAATAATTATGTAAAACAGAATAATAAAGTTTATATAATTTAATTTCAATCACTCGAACCGATTTGACGATTTTGCTTTTTGCCGACTAATATTCGCCTACTTCAAATTTGGTCGGTTAGTCGGCTTTCTTGAGTAGTCGGTAATTTCATACAAAATAAGTTAATAACTTCCCATAATTTCACAAGACGCAGTTGTTTACAAGATGTTACGTGAAGTAGCCGCGACTACTATGTGGCAATTGATTTGTATAAAGTAGGTCATTTGTTTTCTACTGAGATAGTCAGGTATTAGATATAATGTATCTACATTATTTCTAGGAAGAGAAAAATGGGTGGGTTACCAGACAATTAAAGAAAATCAACATCAAACATAATGCTTTAGCGATAAAGTTGAAAATCTATTAAAGCAATTTGACAGATTGTTGTAGCTTGCTGGCGTCTGCACATACTACAGTTTGTTTGATTAATGGTCCTGGACTCCTGGTTCATAGAAACTATATAGCCGACGTTTAGGTGTGCACTTATGCTATTAACTCCAGAAACGAAGACGCAGTCGCAACTAAAATTAAAATGCGTCATCTTGAAACCACTTGCGCAACTTGTAGAAAAAAGTTTGTAAACTTCTTGTAATGCTAATGTAGCGGTCCATATTTTTGTGAAACACTGAACACAATTACGTGCTGCTCTAATACACTCCTGGAAGTTCGGTTAACAACCTCAGCTGAGTATAATGAGCGGATCAATCAAAGGTGAGCTGAGCACGGCTTGCAATTGATTGATGATTTTGTGCTGAACTTAATTGAGCAATCAGTTCTGAACGCTCTTCTGGGCAGGAGAGAATTTCCACGTACGTAGGTACCAGGTAAATAGGTACGTATCGCCACGCCCGTACATCCGTGGTACTGTATAGATAGAGTACAGAAGATTAACTCCATACGACGAGCTAAACAGCGGGTTGCTGGAGATAGGGATATTCAGTCACTCCATGTAAAATACTGGGTATTAAGCAGCATCAGGGTGTAATAATAATAAAAATCATCCAATCCCAACATAGTTGAAAAAAGGTTATGCCAATGATAACGACGAGCGAAAACCGGCACGCACATAGACCCGAGAATACGGTAACTCAAGCAGATAACAGAAGCAAACGCGCCGTTTGAAATAGACGTCATCACCTTTTTTTGGCGAGCGAAAGGGAGTGTCAGACTTCTACTGACTAAAAACCACCTATGTTCCTTCATAGCCCTTTATGTCGAGACCGCGGTATCTCTTGCGAACAACCCGCAGCCCCGACGGGAGACGTCATCACCTTCGTTTCGGTTGGGATAATGTGACACCGCTTCGAATGGCATGATATGTGATCACCTCAAGCTGAATCCACGTCGAATATTGTGGCCACTCACTAAAGCTATGTATTACCAGCATAAGCTGACATCTTGGCGTACGGAATGCGATGTAAAACGATCTTATACTATACTTTATACTGTGTATATTATAGTGGAGATTAGCGATTGATTAAACATTCTATGCATTTAAGTGAGCCGTGTCTAATGACTGTGTGCGTGCTTTTTCGAATACCACAACACGCCCTACGCGGTCTTCAATCTTACCTTAATAATTTTTTTCTTACTCCTATGCATTTCTTTAAGCTTCATTGCCTCTGCGCTTTTCTAACTGTTGATACCCACTTTCAGGAGTTGCAGTAGTTTGGGAACAATGTGGTATGGCTTGTACCTTCTGCGCCTATATGTTCTGTGGCAGTGCTCTAATAACGTCCTCGTTAGCGACACTTGTATCCGTCGGTACGACTCAGCTATCGGTTGGGAAATAGGAACACATGCGCTAAACGATGACACGACATCACTGATCAGATCCTCGTACGACTGCGCTGTGTCCGATTGAGTGAAATGACGTGAGATTTAGAGCGGAATGATGTCTGGGTTTGATGATATGGATGCTATCATATTAACGACATAGTGACGCCGCGCAGTACTAAATAATTCCATGCACATGTAGTGGCACAGATCTGCCAAAACAGAATTGTAAATAAAAAAAACGTATTTGGTTTTGTTTTTGTTGTAAATAATGTTTTAACCGTACCAGGTGTACTTGACCACGTTTAAGGTGAAGATCCACCAAAGAAACAAGCAATGTTATTTGAAGCTGATCGAAAACATAAACAATAAAAGCCTAGAGTCGTCACGCAGTTATGCTGCTAGAAGATTTTGTTGAGGCAGGCCTAGGAAGCTCTGAGTTCATGATTGGCATGTAAAGCCTAGTCAAAGCGTGATAAAGAAGAAGAGTTGATTCGGACGACGGTTCAGAAAAGGCTGCACGATATAAATTACCACAGAAAACAGATCATAGTGAAGGCTATTGCTCGGCTCGATACCATATATGTAGAGAACATCAGTTCTCACATACGTTAAACACACAAATTAACATTTACCGTTTAATGGACTCAGACTCCAATTAATTTGAGGTTTCGACCATTGCGAATGATAAATGGAGCTAATTACGTATTAAATTAATGCAACATGTGACTGACTACATTCCAGTTCAGTTAACACAAACTAACATAAACAATATCAACCATAATGAAAATTGAAAATTTCTTTGGCAGTCGTTACAGGTAGTCAGTGACCTGAAATTCTGACATCCAGTCTTACCAAAGAGTATCGTATTACCTAGTATTAACTGGGTTGTGGAGGTCATATAGGCAGTCGCTCCATGTAAAATACTGGTACTCAGCTGCATCCGGTTAGACTGGAAGCCGACCCCAACATAGTTGGGAAAAGGCTAGGCAGATGATGAATGAAAATTGAAAAGCATGTTCTTGAAAGTCCTTGCAAACTTGCGTAGACGTTTGACGAAATCGAATCAAACATTTATACACGAATATATTCAGATATTATTCACCGCCAGTGCGAGTTAGTATGAATTTGATATGCGGGAATATAATTGAGTTAATTAATGAAAATCTTGACTTACTTGACATGCGTGGATCGCGACCGTGCGTGAAGTGTTCCCATAATTGAATTGCTGTCTTTATCTATTTATTTACATAATGCTTGAGTTTGTATGTGCGGCTCATCTGACGAGCCATAAGCCACAATACTGAAGAAATGAGCGTCGTATTTTTATCAGTGGGGTGATATTTTGAAAAGGGGAAGCGAAGCGAGCTCCGCCCGCATTGAACAACATTTGAGCTTCATCTTAATAAATTCGAGCAAATTGTTGTGAAATTGGAGCTTCTTTGTAAAAATCGTATGATTTGAAAATTTCTTTTGTTAGGTATCAGGGTATGGTTTTGTTTGTTGGAAAATATTGTTTGTAATAAGAGCTCATGATTTTGATTATAACTAGGTTTGTTTGATCAAATAACAGTAAAACATACAATTTATTTATAACTAGCTGTTGCCCGCGACTTTGCTCCACGTGAAATGGTTATAAAAAAAACTTGAGAGGTGTCAAGGAACACCCGGATGGAACGAAGTTATTGTTCTATTTGAATTGGGATTTGTTAAACATTTCAAAGATTTTCATTCTTCTCAAATTAAAATAGCTTAAGTTACGCCTAAATAAGAAATGTCAGCTATCTGTTAGTGAAAGTCTCGTCAAAACCGGTCCCACCGTTTCGGAGATTAGCCGAAACTAACAGACAGACTGACAGAATTTTTTTTTACTTACGAAGTTCCTTATCGCGCGTTGTGAAAGGGGGCTAGACGGAAAAGATTCTTACGAAAAGTTGACACTTTTTGCTATAGTAAGCTATTGTAAGCTGTGCGGCGTCGCATGTTTCTCTGTCTCTCTCTTATAGACAGCAAGCCAGATATTTTCATTTCTACATTTCTTTTTTTTTTTTTTTTTTACATAATAAAAAATAATAACAATAACTTCGTTCCATCCGGGTGTTCCTTGACACCTCTCAAGTTTTTATTTGTTATAACTATCAAAAATAGTTTCATATACATTCAGTAAAGCTATTATTTTAAAACTACAGACAGACACTTCATTATTTAATGGGACAGATAACCTTTACTGAAAATTTAAAAAGAAAATCTTTCGTTTCGAAATCTGCTATCCTTGTAGAACTAAAAATACACGGCTAAAAGCTACACGCGCCTAAGTTTCTGAAAAGAATTTTAATCACAATTGTGAGTCAGCAACGAAACGGCTCACCCTCATTAACATGGAAAGGAAGAATAATTAAAACTCACGAAAAAGTCGCGTCGTGTCTTTGAAACTCAAATTACAGCTTCCTGCAAAAGTTAAAAGATTCCCATACGTGCCGAAACGATGTTACATTTATCCTTGGTAGGGTTGCCAGGTTAACATAGTACATGAGTTTGCAGCATTCATAGAGATTACTTTACTAATAATTGTGTATTTAATATTATAAGCACACACGCACTGTGTGGTCTTCGTTGAGCGAGTGGTCGCAATCACGACTGCTGAGTATGAGGTTATGGGTTTGACTCACGGGTTTACATTAGGAATTTCTCAGTAGCAACCATGGAGTCTGTGTTGCCCGGTTGATGAGAATAAGTTCCACCCTATTACGTAACTTGCCAATTGTGGATGCAGGTATTGCTTTGCTATTTCACTTGTCAATGACTTTCATCCAGTACAATATTATGTATATCTAGAAAATCAGTCCGGCCTTTTAAACTTGACATGGTCACACTATAATTGCGAGTTACGCAGCAAAGGAAGGTTGTATCTTCGCCGGAAGGTATGGCTAAACGTGTGTAATAACAAAATCGTTTAATGTAGGAAAGTGCTCTAGCAAGCCGATGTTTTACTGCTAACTAGTTTTTTTCCTATAAGATATTTTACGTAACGTACAGTTTTGAGTACACCAGCACTTCACCCGCGACTGACTCATTTGAATGAATTATAAATAATATAGTCCATAGCACCCACGACCAGTGTAGCTTTCTACCAATGAAAGAAAATGATGCTCTTTAGCTTTGGAGTTTACCCCCACACAAAAATACAAATAAAATTTACCTAAGATAGAATATGATATTTTTTACTCCCTTTGCGTAACTTAAAATAAAAGAAAGAATAAATATCAAACTAGAAAAGAAGTCTTAAGTCCAAAGCAAATAATATGAAAAAATTACTTTACAATAGCTCACACAAAACACAGCTCTCAAACAAGAAGAAAAAGTTTGCAGACCGCTATTTTTCTCCAGCGTAGCGTCCAGCTTTAAAGAAAAGTACTGTAAACTTCGACCTTTGGCAATGCTAAAATGTGAATAATTGCTATACTTATATACCTACGTGCTTATTTATAAAATATACTTGAGTAAGCGCTTACAGTCTTGATAGTATTATTTTTTCTAAAGCTTGTAGGTTTTTTATTTATACTTAATGATAATAAAAGTTTATATGATGCAGAAATAGCTTACAAGCCTCTCTGTTAAAACAAAGGCCACTAAAAAGATAGGCAGACGCTCCATGTAAGCGAGCTACTACAAGCGGCACTTGGTAAGACTCGAAACGGCTAAGCAGTTGACGATAACAGTTTACACGGCGGTGCCTCTGCTGACCATGGATCAATGAAAACATTAGGTATATAATTATGGATGATGAAGATAATTTTGCTGACCACACTGGTGGGTTTTGGTGGTGGATGATTTTTTCTGAGGATACTACGATCCATCCTCCTTAATCCTCAGTAACCCGGACGGATAAACCACAACCACGATAAACCTCTACAACCAAATACGTTGTTAAACTAATTTACGACGGAAACTTTGTATTATAATTATGTGTGCCGATTAATACTGCCTTGTCTAAAAGCAATAGTGGTTTCGCCTTCTATACTACACACACATTATATTTAAAATAAAAAAAAAGACGTGTGGCACTGGAGACTGCCGCGGTAAAGCTATTGCATAGCATTTTTTATCAACTTATGCAATTATAATTATTTATTTATTTTATTAATGCAGTATTTTTTTTCCTTTGTTTTAGATGATAAATACCTATACACCCATATACTTTCTAACAAACAGCTGATTACGGTAGTTTTCCAATACAACCAATGCCACCTAAAGGCGGGTTGCTGAACTAAAGAGACAAGCGTGATATTTCAAAAAGTCATTAAAAGTTCTGGTATTTATCGATAGATGGAAAAACTAAAAAGTATCACCGCTGTGCCGGTCGGAGTGAGGGGTGTTAGGTTTTTTTCGTTACGGAATTTCTGGATTCGGTCCCCACGCTCAAGGCCCGCGATAGAAGCTATGCAATAGCTTAATAAACATAATTTAATACAAAATTTAGTCCTATTCTTTGTTATTATATTACGTTAAGCTTAGTTATTGATATATTTATTAGTTAGTGCAACAATAGTTTAACGCCAACTGTGGATGCTTGAAAGTGGCTTTTCGTTTAAAGTTCTTGCTTTATTAGCTGTTAGCCACCCCTGTTAACTCTTTCTTAAATCGATATATTTCTCAACCTTATTACCATATTATACATTATAAAGACAATAGATGTAAAAAAAACAGGTAAATTATCATTAGTACAAAAACAAATAACGGACATCAAGTTTTCCTTGCAAGATAAACCGAACAACAGCCCACCATAGAGAAGAACCTGCAAAATTACGATGCTATTAACAATAACGATGGCGATGGCCAACAAAAATAATTGTTTCCCCCAACAAAAGCCTCGCTCATTCCTCTCCCAGTCATCAACAGCATCCCTCTACAACTGATTAGTTTCTGCGGACGTCCATAATCTTATAACAGATAAACCAATTTGTGCCATCCCTGTTTGGCTCTGACAAGCGAATAATTGACTAGATGGAGGCAAACAATCGAAATGTAATAAATATACGTTGTTAATAACGATCACGATTGCATTGTCTTCGGGTTTTGTGCTGACGATGACGAGAAGACGGCGAATTACTTAGTAGTATTGATCAGCGTTTGCTAGTATGATAGCTAATTAATTATGTAAGAATACTACCGAATTAATAGAACCTCGTATTCAGCGGCATCCGGTTAGACTGGAAGCCGACACCAATATTGTTGGGAAAAGGCTTGGCAGATGATGACTCCCGAATTCCGCAAAAAAAATAATGAACCCATTTATAATAGATTCACCTAGTTTGTATAATTAAAATTAAAATAACACAAGCAATAAATAGCTTGCAAAACCAAAAAAAAACTTACTTCTAAAAATACACTAGAAAAGTACAAAATTATTTATATTTCGGATGACGGTGACTTTGTTTGTTTCATAGGCTTTTTTGGCACTGATTTCCGAAAGTAAAGCTATGTTGTACACAACAACAATTTTTTTTATAGAATCCACACAACTTCTTGCCATGAAACAATTTTACATTGTAACTAAAACTTATTAAGAAACCGAAATGACGTTAACAATCGAACAAAAGAAAAAAAATGTGTATTAAAGCGGCTAACTTCTAAACTACTTATTCAAGCAAAGTTGATTAAATCTATATACATAGGACCACCGGCTTCCTCTACCAAAATGTAATAAGAATCAAATATATCTGCCTAGTAATCACGGAGTTTTCAGTGGACATACATGAAATACCTGAATAAAAACAGTTTTAAGAAGTCGGCTCATAATTATGCATAATATGTTAATTAAGCATCAACTTTTTTCATAGTAGAGCGGTTAATGAAAGGGTTTAGTAACTTTGTAGTACTTTAAATTTAATAAAGTATTTTTGCTGTTACGTTAATTAGACTTCCAATATTTCTTTAAAACAAGAAAACTCAGGCTAATTTTTCGTCGTAAACTACGTTAATCCTCCTGTTTTTTTTATGTTTTCTTCGAAAACTTTTTACCCTCTATAGTAAATAATAGAAGCTCATTAAACCGTCTTTTGCAGCATAAAATGTACTGGCTGGAGGCCCTTACCTAAAAACTTCTTGAAATTTTAATTTGCTTATTTGCATTAAGTTCAAACTCATTTGTCGCCGCGGTAAAGCGAACGTAATCTGCATTTCTTTTGAAGTAACTGTGTCAAACGAACATTTTAAAGAAATAACTACTGTATTTTATACCCTACGGAAAAGCAACAATTTGTGTTCAATGAAATATGCAAACAGTTCGACAGATTAATGAAGACAAATAAATATACGCAGTTTTTGTAACGACAGCGGGAATATTGTGATGAAACCAATTTTCGTGAGCATTCATTCGTTAAAACGCGTTCATGCATGCCTTCTGTGGAGCACTTTGCGTCCGATTCATCAATGATTTTCCCATTTTTACGTGTTTCGCCATCGGCCCGACGAATATGTCCAACACCAGTACCACAGCTACACAGACATGCGCCTCTCTATGTAATTGGGGCGTCAATATTCGTTCGCGGAGCGCTTTGCATATTTCATAGCTGGAGTGTAGGCCTTTGAAACTTTGCAAACGAAGGTACGACTGAAGGTATACCTACCTATAGTTAAAATGTCAAGGGCAAACTTGTACAAATGCGTTGTGTTTGTGAGGTCTCTATCTTAGTATTCTAATCTGACAAGGGACAAATGTTCGTCTACAGATGTAGGAGACTAGCAAAGGATTGATTCATTAGGATGCAGGTCGTAAGTGATCGAGCAGCGTCTATCGCTGATTGCGTATTGTTCGGTCCTTGCAACGAAGACTTGCTATTTGCAACTCACATGCTAATGAAAGTTGCACATTCACTATTCAGAGTAATGAAATGTAGGAATGCTAGATTGCTATTTGTTTATAAACATACCTGTGCACAATTTGTTGTTTGCGAACTAGGCGTATGTCTCTTTATTTAAAGTTCTCGTTTCAATAGACATTTAACTAGATTCATCTATAATTTTATCGAGTACGTATAGCCTAATTCAGAATTCATTTTTTGTATTTGGTTCAAACGTATTATGTTTCTCTACATTGTTGCTTGTGTTCAAAAATATCAGTTTCTACTGTCAATACCGAACCGGTCCGTTTACATACCACCGGAGTAAGTATTTGTCATGTAACACAATGTAGTAGGAGCTCAGTGCGCTGTTTGTGCCAACAGTTTCTGTGGTGACCCCAGTGCACACTGACTGCGTTTGACGTGCTTACATTGTATCACGCTTTGTCACAACGTCCTACAGTTCAAGAAGTAGCCTGTTGCAGATCAAAGAGCGACTAATTCTCGTCGGGATATTCGATAATCCTTATTATATGCCCGATTGCTATGTTAAAACTCAAACAAAGCAATTAGACCACGGGCACTTTTGAATTGCGAAAAACAATGAATGCGAATCTATAGTCACATCAGTCACAAAGCGTAATATGAGTATTGTAGTTGGCCATTCCAAAGCGTAGATCTCTATGAAAAAGAATGGGTAAGAAATTTCGTAGACACTCTTTTAAATCAAATAAAATCAATGAAGAACTCTAATTATTTATTTATCCTACCTCATTTGATACAGAGCTTTCACAAAAAACGATATAAATGATCAGTGAGCGTAACGTAATCGTATCTATTTATCATTATCAGATTGTTGGTTGATACTTTTCAGGAGAAATAGAATATCCAACCCTTTTCAAATAAAAAAATAAATTTTCCCCTTTTCAATATTTTTTCAGCTGAAGTTTTTCATTGTCGTTAATGATTCTATTAGGTTTAAGAATTCGATTTACCCAGCAATGCTGATCGAGTAAGTCAATATTGGCGAAAATTGTTTTGCGATCGTCGGCCGATAATTTAATTATTTCGGGATCCAATTGAACAGGGCTGTTGTTTGGGCCGCTTACACTGGCCGCCACAGATGTGATTACCCAGCCTCCCAGGCAGGGCTGTAGGCCTCTGTTTGAGTTAATCTCCAATATTGTTGTTCGTCAGTTACACTCTCGGCTCGACGAAGTGTAACATATTGCTGTTAACTATCGCTAGGTGGGATAAACTTACTGTTTATCGGTGAGATTGGTTTGTTAAATCATGATTGAAGTTTAACTATCAACATGTATCGCGAAATGTTTTGTTTTAACCGTACAGGATCTATCTGTTGGAGACTAATCCAATAGGGTATATCACCAAAAAAATCGAATTAGTCCGTCAGATAGATTTCCAAAAAATAATGGACACATATTTTTTCTTTTTTTCACGTAAACAAAAGATGAAGACAGTGCTTCGAAAAGTCGTGTCAAGTCGTGTGACGTCACAAGGTTAGTACTTATTTTACCCAGAAAGTGACGTCACAAGCCCCTCACTCATGATCTTTGACACGTTTTATTTTCGTCGATTTTTATTAATTTGATAAAAAAAAAACACGTACCTTTCCAATATTTTTCGATAAACTAACAGACGGAGTAATCAGATTTTTTTGGTGAAATACCCTATTGTATTATGCATACCCTAGTGATCCCTAGTCCTATTTCGAGGTTTGAGACAGACAGAGGCTACTGTATAAATGTTTTATGATATTGACGAATTCATGTAGTTTTGTAAGAAATCATTACGATGCTTTAACTAATAACATTCAAATGATATTCAATTTTAATTTAACAATTCTTTTTTTTATTTTTTTTGACATTTAATTTTAAATATTCATACCAATTATTACTTTAAATTGAATTGAAGTGATATTGATTAAAATATTATATAAAAATGTAAACAATGCAATGCAATGCAATATTTGTAAACGCACCCACGATGCAGGAGAAATTCCTAGTGTGGGGCAATGTTTTTTTTTAAGAAAAAAAAAGAAAGAAAAAGGTTTTAAGCAAATAATTTTAAACTGTAACACTAACATGATATTTGTAGCTACACGTGATATAGTAGAACGTAAGAAGCCTTTTAACGAACCCATATTATGTACAACTACATTTTTACAAATAAATAGAGTCTAATTCTAGTAATCAACGTCAAATGAAGCTGAACATTGAACAACACGCTACACAAAATAAAAAGGGTCCGGGAATTGTAAGAACATACTTTAGCCCGCACATTTACTCTATGGGAGCAAGGAAGCAAAAACCGAAAGTAAATGCAATCTCATTAGACGAATGGCCTTCCAACCATCCGACCTAGCAATATTTTCCCCAAAACACTGGGCTTGTTCAAGATAAAGTCTAACAAACGTACACAGGAAAAAATCCCTCGAGTTCTTTGGTATACCGTAACCACTTACTCTTGGTACCATTTAAAGCGAGCCCAGTATATCTTGAGAGCTCATTGCATAGCTGTTTACATAAACAAATGTCAATAACATGTCAATTTCCGCACATTTCAATTTGGTACCCTATCTCGCCGCGTGCCAAGAAATACTGGGCCATCGTAGTGGTGTTTATGGTCTGTCCCCTCATTGTCTATTCCTCTGTCGAATTGAACGTAAGCGGAATTCAAACGCAACTTTTTAATTATTTTCGATTTGTGCTGAAACTTTTTCGAAATGCCTCAAGTGTACCGTTGAGAACGGCAACTGAATTTCATTGCAATCGATTTTGGGATTAAAAGACGAAGAGATAAAGCTGGGAATAATTACATTCAGTCTCATATACCTACATAATATAATAACAACACGGTTTATTTACCAGAATCTTGTATTTGTAAAGGCTTTAGTTGATACCAGAGCAATTTCTGAAGGTAATTCGATATCATATATTCTGAAATAATAGCTTGAGGGAATTATTATTGGGAGGCATGTTTAAGTCAATATTTTTTGAAGATCTTGTTTATCTTGAGAGTAGCGGTGTGTAGGTTATATTCATGATCTACTAAGGTATCCATAATTATCAATACTAATGTTATATAATTAATATTTTTTTGGATTTAGGGGGTAATATCCGAAAGTAATGATGTAATTTCAAAAATATTTTGTGATAGAAAGATATATTTTTGACATAGAGATTTAGTAAAATGTGGTCAGTAATAGTAAATCCCATAGACAGGCCTACCAATCTCAATAGCTTTCATTTTAATTAGAACGGCACGTGGACTTAGAACGAAACAAAGCGCGGCCTACAGGCAAAGAGAATAATGGTTTACATTTATGTAATGTTATTATTATCTAATAAGAACACAATTACGACGTCGCCGCGAGGCATATCGACATAACTTGCTCCAGACCTACTACATTTTTGTATAAATTACTTCTTATTTTTTTCAACAGAAACCAATGGATTTTTTTGGGTTCAGTTTTGACTGCTCCCGCTCTGGGCAGAGTCAGAGTCAGACTTCTACTGACTAAGAAAGTCTTCTTAGCCCTTTGTGTCGAGGCCGCGGTATCTCTTTCGAACAACCCGCAGCTTCAGTCTAACCCCTTTTTACCATACTTGAATAGCTTTAGAAAAAGCACGATACACGTTATACGTGCCTATAAAGAAGGTTGCACGATTACTCTGGGATGCCATCATCATCAGGTTAACATAATAGCCTGAAAAAATTCAATTATCGGTCCATAAGTACGTATAGTTTTGAAAGAATTTTCTTTTAACTCCTAACCGTTGTGGAGTTGTACTTTCCATCATCAGCGAATCCACGTGAGATTATTTATCAGACGCAAATACATGAACAGTTTTAGAAAATATATGGAAAACGTAACAAGTGCCTATAATGTGCGAGTTGCCCTCGATTTGACTGGGATCCCATCATCAGATCGAGACTTGGTGACAATGGGACTCGGACCTCGGGAGTGTACTCTTTCAAATACAGATTTTTTTTGAAAATCGGTTCATAAATAACAGAGATATCCGGAAACAAACATACATACATACGAATTGAGAACCTCCTCCTTTTTGGGAGTCGGTGGAAAAATACTGATCAATGTAACATAATATCACGCCGGTAATCTCCGATCGTTTGGGCAGAACTGTGTGCCTTGTAGTACTCCCACATTTCGCCAGTTATGTTTAAGTCCCATGCAATAGGGGTCGAGCCTCTTGTAATGAACCAGGCACTGAAAATGTTATTAAAAAAAACTGGTTTTTCTGTAATCTATAAGTGTTAAACTAATTTATGTATTTTCTTTTTTTGGCTCAGTAGTTTCGGAGATACGTGGGGGGGGGGGTAATGGTCGGACATACAGACAGACAGACAGACTAACAGGATCCTATAAGGGTTCCGTTTTTTTTTCTTTTGAGGTACGGAACCCCAAAAATGTATACCATATAGCTTTATTTTAAAAACACATAGTGGGTATAATACCTAGATAAGCAAAAAGTCGTGTCCCAGTGGATGAAACGAGGATGTTGGCAATCCGACACCTTCCCTAAGGACAGAGCTGCTTGTTCTTCTTCAAAGGTGTTGTGTGCGGAAGATATTATGTTTAACAACCATTATTTACCGTTGTGTCCCCAAACTACACCCGGAATACAATGTAAATATGACTTACACAAGAGGTAATCTAACCTCTTGTATATTACAAGTATGGGTAAGTAAATAGAAGTTTATATTAAAATTATAGTGACCCGCCTCTGCTTTGCAACGTATTGACGATATATCATAATATTTACTTCGGGAATAGAGTGACGGACTAAAGAGTCCTAAAAATAGTGCGTTCATAACACAGCTGCAAGTCCACTGCAGGTTGGCAGATATAATAGTGACTTCGATTATTTTCATATTCTGTTCTTATGTCGTCATCATTTCAGCCATAATACGTCCACTGCTGGACATAGGCTAGGCCTCCTCCAGAAGGGGGGGATTTGCCAGAATCGCCACGCTTGGCAGGCGGGTTGGCGATTGCAGTATGGTTGTAACGAAGGCACAGAGAACGCTGCTGCTCATTCTCTCGTAAGTCCCTTAGTCGCCTCTTATGACACCCACGGGAAGACACAGGACAGTACCTATGCAAGTATATGAAAATAATCGAAGTAATTATATGACTTTAAAATTAATAAAAATTAACTGTGGAGATAGGAAGATTATGCTAGTTTGATAATACATCATAAACATAACATCACGCCTGTGTTCCCCGAAGGGTTAAGCAGAGGTGTACCTAATATGTAGTACACCCACATTTCGCCAGTTATGTTTAAGTCCCATGTAACCGGGCACAAATCCAGACTGGGGCAGAGTAGTAACAGCCATGGGGCTGTTACTGATAAATTCCTGAGGGAAAAACCCAATAACACATTGCCCGACCGGGGAATCGAACCCAGGACCTCATGCTCAGTAGTCGCGCTTGTGGCAACTAGACCAACGAGGCAGTCCTAGTAGTTAAATTATAATATTTAAATTAATAGTAGTGCACTCTGAAGTGTAGTATATATTTTATGGTATTGTATTAATTTCAACATGACATGGTTCCTACCAAAATGACCCCCGAAAACAGATTATGTAATAAACCGAGACGTATCGCATGATTGTTAAAAGATAAATACAATTTCCCAGAAGTCTTGTGACAATTGCCTAGATATCTCAGAAAAGTCTAGTTTATTCAATCATTTGAAAAACAAAGAACAAACTAAGAAGGTATAATATAAGACCAGTATTATAAATGAGTCAGTTATATCAATGCCCAGCCATTGGCAGCGACACAAAGCTTAGACCAAACTAAGTTTACCAACATATTAGGTGCTTAAATCGCTAAGTTTATAATGCCGTTATTAAATGAGGCGCTTTTCCTAGCGCTTCAGCGGAAACTCTGAACTTAATGCACGGACATAAAGTACTTGAACAAGGGACATTTCAAAATAGGAATCCTATCTTATATATGTATCATAAAAGCGAAAGTAAGTTTGTTTGTTACTTTTTCGCGTCTAAACCAGGGACCTGATAATATTGAGATTTGCATTTACGTTACCGTTCAGGTAATGTCAGGCAGGCGTGATGTTATGTCGGAGCTGCGGGCCCCGTCGGGGCTGCGGGTTGTTCGCAAGAGATACCGCGGCCTCGACATAAAGGGCTAAGAAGGAACATGGGTGGTTTTTAGTCAGTAGAAGTCTGACACTCCCTTTCGCTCTGCCCAAGAGCGGGAGGGGTAATTTGATGATTTCCCACCCACCAAGTATTTTTTTTGTTTTTTAGCCTGTATTGTCCCTCTGCTGGGCAAAGGCCTCCCCCATAGCCTTCCACACTCTTCTCCGTGCAGTTTTCTCCGGTCAATGTCGCATAAAAACCTATAAGTCGTCATACCAGCGCGCAGCGTTTTCTAAGCCTCCCTCGGCGACGATGCCTGTCTACTTCTTGTGATGACTCAGACTCATCGTCGTTTGACATATCAATGCATTTTTTCTTTTCCCCTGGTCAACCCTGTTGAAAGTCTTGTAGAAACGCGAAATGCTTTAAAAATCGAACAAATACTTTAAATTCCTACTTGCCAATTCATTCTTCCTGGAAACAACATGACTACAGTTTTAGCGTCGGCAATACTGAATGAGAGCAGTATTTATTTTATTGATTTAACTTAAGCCAAATTAATTTGGCTTCACAAACCTAATAAATACACCCTCGTAAAACAAGAACCATAAAAAGCAATTCGTTCTTATTTGTTTTATATCTTCAGACTAGTTGACATTATCTGAAAACTAATTAAGTCTAAAACAAACTTTAAACAATAAAACGTAAAAACGGTATTGTGCCAGTAAGGTGCCATCACAAAATTGGACTTTAAATTGCCTGCAAAATGGCAATATTAAAGTCTTTTTATTGCATAATGCCGCTCACAAGCCCGGCCCTCAAACCAAGTAGCTAAGCGACGGTAATCTGAAATGACAATATTATCCTTCTCACGTACAGACTCCTCATCCTCTCTGGAACATAAATGCCTACATAATGTGCCTATAACACTTTTCATTTAGACCTGAAATATCGGAACTTGTTACACTGTTAATCAATTTTAATTAGCGTTAGTGATTAAAGACATTCGCTCGCATTAAATTTTCTTTATGTAATCCGAGGTAAATGATGGAGGTAAATAACGTGAGAGGCACGTTATTCCACATTGTTTGAGTGTGTTATAAAACATAGACAATGACTTGATTTATGTGAAAATGGCATTCATTGCTGTGGGCGCCATTGAACTAGAACTGTCAATGCGTTCACATAATACTTAAATAATAATAGCATCTACTTCTTAGGTCATCAGTAATTGACATTTGAACTATGTATTCAACTTACCAACGTCTTACAACTATTTGTAATCCCTATTCGACGTCACTGATCGATAAGTCACACAGTCACGCTCTAGACTTGACTCTACACGAGTTCTACCTCTCACAAGGCAACGAGACTGTCAAAGCTAAGCTACAATCAACCCCACGTTAACTGTATAAGACAGTAGGTAAGTAGCTACACAGATATCCTCAAATGTTCAACATTCGCCATTGTTTAAAGGAACCATAACATTATCTCTGCCAGCGCTTTTCTTTTGTTTTTTCAACAGACATTTTCCCCGGGCGACCGCAACCTACAAGCTCGAAATGACATTAAAAATAAATTCATGGAGGAATGCGACACGCTCTGCGACCCCTAAACTGGTGTTACAACTATAAACAGCACATTAGGGAAAGCATCTCCGTACCTTCGTAGCAATTCAACTTTCATTTGGTATATGTTCACACATTAGGACGGGGCGAAGGCACGTTTATATTGTTGTGGTGTTGGCGGCCGCGCAAACTGCCAGTTAACTGGCAGCGGACACTCCGGACAGTCGGGGACACGGACACCGCCACATATTATACTTGCAATAGAATTTACTCGCGACAATTTATCTTTACAACTGCTAGCGCGAACAACGCGGTTAATGGTACTGCACGCCCACACGAGCCGAGCCTGAGTTCCTGTTACAGCCTTTAACATATCCCATATATATATTTATGCCTCTGTTACAAATTCCGTCTGCCAGTAAAATACTTTTATATCACAATAAAAGCCTCTTTAGTTGCGTCTCACTGCAACCACTATTTCTATTTTCGAAGTACCAATATCCTCTTTTTGCATGAACGGCTAACACACCAATAACTTTCATAATAAAAGAGATATAATAATAGGGTTTCTCTTATTTCCTATCGTATCTTTCAAGATTATCGTAGCGAATAAAAGTGGACGAAATTGAATTCGGCCCGTGATTGGGAGCTGAACAAATGGGTCAACGATGCCTGACTACTGAAAGCTAACAAATTAGGTATTCACCTGCGTTCGTGGTTGATTACACGATTCATTTAAAATAGCGTACGGA
The DNA here is from genome assembly GCA_949774965.1 of Diarsia brunnea. Classification (NCBI taxonomy): domain Eukaryota; kingdom Metazoa; phylum Arthropoda; class Insecta; order Lepidoptera; family Noctuidae; genus Diarsia; species Diarsia brunnea. Next base: position 9,402,978 of record OX458998.1, on the reverse strand, counting down.
ATCAGGAATATAACGGAACGGAAGGTAATCATCCCATCCCTATTCATGCTATTCCGTTATTTCCGTTGGTTGTACGTTGATAAAATCAAGGGTTGGGGGCGTTTTTTAAGGAAATAATTAGGTACAGACGCCAGTACATCAAACTACCCGTAACTGTCAAATTGCCAACGTAATGCTTTAGCGATAAAGTTGAAACTCTATTAAAGTTTGTCAAGTCTGTACATGAAAGAAATGTTACAGCATTATGATTTTATTTTTTATTTGCTTGTCGTCTTCGAGACAATCTTAAATAGACAACAGTTTATTGCAAACAATCTTTTTTAATTTATAATCGTTTATTAAATTGTACCTAATTTCCTTAATACAAAGGACATTATAACTTTGAAAATGAATTTAACTGTTCTTAATTTGGCATTGTACAAACAATGCCTCCCCTTACATGCTCTAAGCTCAATAAAGGTGGTGCCAAGACCATTTGTAAAGCTCTTCCAGCTAATTACTTTGTGCAACATTAATATCCAGGAGTCTGCTTGCGTCTCCTGAATTAGTGAAACGCCCCAAATTATTATGTCATAATACTTGTGTGACGGCGCTGGTGAAATTTAAGGGAAGGGTTCGTAAACATTTTGGACAAAGAGTCGACAAACGTTGGGCGCCCCTGTTTGTAACGTTGTACCTACATTGAACATACTTGTAGGTAAGCAATTATCGTTAAACAATGACCGCGTACGACCACGACGATGTTATAATGGAGTACGGTTTTGAGCTGGGACCAAATAACACGGTTATTCATGACTATTGTTGCGAGATGAGTATGGGATGAATTAAAACACAACCAATTAAGCACAAAATATTTTAATTAATCACAAAACACTTATAAATCAATCACAAATTAACCGCTGATCATAATACCCACTAGTAGATCCTTCGAGAAAGTTTCACAACTTTCTTGATCCTTCCTCACACCTTCTAGTGGAACATGATTCTAGGATTATTCTCGCAGAGAATTCTACACAGTTCCATTGTAGAGCATAGGGTATTTCACCAAAAAAATCTAATTAGTCCGTCAGATAGATTTCCAAAAAATAATGGACACGTATTTTTTCTTTTTTCACGTAAACAGAAGATGAAGACGATACAGTGCTTCGAAAAGTCGTGTCAAGTCGTGTGACGTCACAAGGTTAGTACTTTTTTACCCACAAAGTAACGTCACAAGCCTCCACTCATCTTTGATACGTTTTATTTTCGTAATTTTTTATTAATTTGATAAAACAAAAAACACGTATCCAATATTTTTCGATAATCTGACAGACGGACTAATTAGATTTTTTTGGGTAAATACCCTATTCTAGACTCGAACGTAATCTAGAGTGTTCTCGGGAATCAGCCGACCTACATATTATATATCTGATCAGCTTTTGCAGTAGGTAGATACTACAGATATCTTTGTGATTAGTAAAATACTGGCCTATATCGATTCTATTCGAAATTGGAATCATTATTCTTTTTTTCTGGTCCATCGGTTATATTTAGTGCCTAATCCCAAGCTTAGGTAGTGATTACTTATTAGGTAGACCTTAGGTTCTCCCAATATTTCCAATTAAGCCACGAAATAATCACAAATAATAACTTAGATCGTGGGCAACATTACAAGTATCTAAACGAGTACGCTGAAGGCATATTTATAAACAAAAGGCAAAGAAAACATTTATAATGCCTAGATCAGTCTTTTACTAATCGAAAAATATTTTTCTGGGTATAAGTATACAACAAATTGAGCTCCAATTAGCCGTCTTTCAATGTATCGATTTTTTTATTCTCATGAAAATATTATCGAATCTATTCAGAATTTTGTGGGTAATGTAATGGCTGACGTAAAGACGCCAGCATATCAAACTACCCGAAACTGTCAAATCTTCCAAATCAATTTTGAACATAGTGCTCTAGCTATATAGTTGTAAATCTATTGAAGATTTCAGAATAACCTAAACTGGTTCACATGCCCACCACTTAATTAGGTCCACCTCATTTAGTTCACTAAATAGAGAGTAACTTTCAATATAAGACAAAAAAATATAAGCAGTCAGTAAAAAAGCTATAATTATTTGAAAAATTATGATAAAATTTTTGCACAGGTCCCAATTTTTTTTCTGAAATAAAAGTAAACTTGCTTACTAAAGAGTAAGCAAGTTTACGGTTATTGCACATTTTGGGTTACGATTTGGTTATAATGACTCAGTATTTAGAGGACTATTTTATTACATGGTGGACATTTGGACCAAGCTCCATACATTTTTGATCATTCTCCTTTCACAGATTGCATTAGCTTGATATGTGCGCACCTGTACTTACGTTGTTCATTACAGAGTCTACACACTGAAGCCGACACACGTCACATCCCGTGTCGGCGACGTATAAATCTTGGTGCACATTTCATGTCACCGGCTTTGTATGTGGCGTCCATAACGGACTTGTACTGATACTTAACATAGGACCTGTTATTTCGTCCTTCTCTTGTTTTGTTCAACACGTGTGGGTAGAGTCACGCAGATACACACGCACCCACCCCCTCCCTCTTGCCTCATCACATCTCCCTGCTGATCAGTAACGCTGTGGATTCACTAACGAACGTTATCGGAAATCGCACCTAAATTACGATAGTGGTTTTAGGAAATTACATTACAAACACCCAATTTGTACGCACCTAGCGAAGTAGTAATTTCTCTCATTGTGCTACGTTTTGGAAATCTCAGTTTTCGCTCAATCATTTTCTCATTAGTTCTAAGGAGCAGATATATAATCAACTTTCGCCGATACAAAAAATGATTGACTAAGAACATTATCTGCCTAGCCTTTTCCCAACTATGTTGGCGTCGTTCCAGTGAAACCATGATGCAACTGAATACCAGTTATTTATATGGAGCGAGTCCTACCTAACCTCCACAACCCTGTTAGTACTGGGCAATACAATACCCTTTTTTTTTTTTGGGGGTGGGAAATCATCAAAAAACCCCTCCCGCTCTTGGGCAGAGCGAAAGGGAGTGTCAGACTTCTACTGACTAAAAACCACCCATGCTCCTTAGCCCATCATGTCGAGGCCGCGGTATCTGCGAACAACCCGCAGCCCCGACGGGCGTCGGCCCTTGCGGGCCCCTTCCATGTTGCTGACATCTCTTTGAGGCGCACGTGGAACACGAACACGCCGTCGACACGGCCTGTCGTCGTCATAAGACGGACGGACGGCGAACTTACCCATCACTCACCGTCCACAGGCCCGCGTTTACGGTGGCCGGAAGCCATCACGTGGCTCCCGACGTCCGGAGCGCCTCCCGCGGCGGGCAATACAATACCCTTTGGTAAGACTGGTTGTATGACTTTCTGGCCCCTGACTATCCATAACGACTGTCAAATATCTGCAAACGACAGCCAGAACTAACAGCTTAAAGTGCTGTCCAAGGCAAACTAGGTATGCAATGGGTGGTCACCCATCCATGGGCCAATCTAGGCAAACACAGCTTAACCTAATCATTTACCCGAATAGTTGAACGTTATTATATAGCTTCGTGCTTTTTTATTGTAAATTAAAAATGATTGACTAAGAAACGCAGCTAGAAAAATGAAAGGTATGAAAGATGTACACACACCGAGATTTAATCGCGAGACAATGTCAAGGGCATACTCATTGTTAATCTGTAGCCTTCGCTCAGCGATTTGAATGAAAGGAGTTTTTATTGCTAAATAATGATATAGAGGCTACATCAATTACCCAATATGTCTATGTCTATTCATGCCCTATTATTTGGCGAGACTCCCGCGATGTTGCACAGCATTGCCTCATCTCGTGAGTACCAGACTTAAGCCCGATTTCCACCGCAAGCGGAGCGGACCCGTTAATGACTTATTTTACATCGCAAGAGAAAACTGCTTACATGTGTTTTCACCAACAAAGAGTCAAGCGGAAATGACTCGGCGAGCAAAAAGAGTAAAAATGAGCTCGCTCTCCTCTTCTTGTTTCATTTCTCTTTTGCGGTCTTTTACTAAACTTTATCTTGGTGGAATCGGAAACATATTTAAGAAAAAGAAGATCGCTTCGGTTTTCATTTCCTACTCATTACTCTTTCGCGGTGGGAGCCGTGCTTTAGGCACAAATATTTACATGGTAATCCAATTCACGCCTGCACTGCTTCTAGTTCAATTTAATCTCGTAGAATTTAATTTAACCTGATGTTATCCGCACTGTTTCTTGCCAGGACATTCATTATGTGTCGTAGTGTTTATATTGCTCAGTTCAGTATATCAAGTGGTTGTAGTGTTTCTTTACTAAAGTTTAATGCATAAATTTAAATCTTGGTTAGCGCCGGTACTGAGAAAATTTACTTCGTTTTGGTTTCCATCAAGAATTTCTCAGTAGTAGCCATGTAGTCTGGATTCGTGCCCGGTGCATGGTAGGCTTACCCTCGAATAAGTGGGACTTAAAACACATAAGTGGTGAAATTTGGGTGTTATTAGGTTCATCTGTGCCTAACCCTTTGGGGATTACACCAGTTATGTTATGTGTTTACTTGGTAACGTAAAGACTATTCATTTACAAATGGAAATAATTTTGAGAAGAAATAACAAACAAAGATTACGCCATTGATTACAACTCCACACCAAAGTTCGAATTATAAAACACTTACAAATTGAAACAAATGACGTTCTGAATCAGAAGTCATAACGCTATCGACTCGGATACTCAACATAAACATTGCCATCCTCTCAAATTTCCACCTTAATGCTTGCGAACTCCAATTTACGAAGTTAAAAGACAACTTCTAAATGGGCTAATGGGACACAGAAGACTTTTCAACTTTTCAACGCATTAATTAAACACAATGAAGTTTCTTAGTTGCCAGCCAGTTAATTAACATCAATTACTTATACAATGCCTTATTTGCGTCATTACTTTTTAATAAATATAGGCATGTAAGCTACCAGCAACCCAACGTGTTTGAAAAAAGAACTTTGTTAATTGAATAGACGAACTTGATACAATTTTAAGTTTGGAACACTTTCCGTCCGGACCCCTGACCTTCAAACAGTTCTTAATTAGAAAGTTTTTCATACAACACGTCAGAGGTTGAAAAAAGATTATTCTCAAAGAAGGTCGACAAATAAAGAAAAGTAAACTCGTTGGCTGTCAGATCCCAGAGGAAATGTCCGCTCTCGCCTTTAACATTTTGCTCTTTTTTCCAATTCATTGACGTCGTCTGTGTAAACCTCAAACACTAATGAATTTAAGACGCAGTGTTCCCTCGTGTATCGAGCCAGGTTAATTAACGGGAGCAGCGAAGGTGACAACTACACCTAATTTATTCTCAGAATCCCCGATAATTATGACGTCGACGTTGACAAAATCGAGTTAAAAAAATATCGAAGTTTCTGCTGCGGGAATTTTAGATCTAGGTATATGCTATTGTCATAACCTGAGATTCTCGAATTAGGCCGTTAATGTACTTAATAATACACCAATATTTCGCCGCTTCTGTTTAAATGCCATGCAATAAGTGGCGAGCCTATTGCCAACAACCGCATCCAAAATTCGTGGCTGCTGCTGAAGAAGTTTCAAATGGAAAAGCCAATAATATATTTTGCCCGACATGGGAATCGAACACAATGTCATACTCAGCAGTCGCATTGCTCCAACGCTTTTCACTTGTAATTGTAATACTCAAAAAAGCATGAAATTTTTCTTATCCCCTTTTCCAATGTCTGAGCTAAAAGTATTTCAACCGCGCAACGAGAGTTGTCTTGTAAAAAGCCTTTGTTGTTCCACACAATCAATGGGTCCTAAGTTTTTTTGGGATCCGTAGCCAGCCACCGTACACAATCCCATTGACACTTTATCTGTCTATCCAACTGTCGAAGCAAATATAGGTAAGCTTTTATCGTACCTTTGTTCGTAATACTTGTCGATCAACTGGCGTTTTTATCTTGGGAAAACAGACGGAAAACCCAGGATTGGGGCGTGCGGTAGTCGAGGGACATTGATACCCTTTGAAGGTAGTTGGGATATAAAACTAACCGAAATTATTGATTTATGCAACACAGTAAAGTGGAATTATGTGTTTCCTACACCGCTGTTCTTTTTCATCCAAATTGTTTCTCTGGGACTTCATCGAGCTTTATTACCTCGCCGCTTTTCTGGTGGTCGCCATTGTTGATTCTGACTTTCAGAAGTTGTAGTGGTTTGGACATAGTGTGGCAGCCTTGTCCCTATAAAAACCACGGTAAAATAGAGACATGAACTCAAGCTTTTTCCCAAGGGGGCATGCTGACACTACAAACCGCGACCTGCTACGATATTTACATTCTCACAGCAAAATACTTTCCTTAATATATATACAGTAACAGACTAACAGTTCGCAGTTCACTTAGTATCCTGTAACAGTTGCAACGCGCACTAAATAGAGCAACTATTCAGGTACGCTCAATTGATTTTCCTTACTTCGAATGCCGGGAAAACAACCTGTTTTTGCAAAATTGTGCAGCATTTACCGATTATTATTTTCAACAAAAAACCTCTGAAAACATCTGTGTATCGTATCGAAATGATTTCTTTTCTTTGAGCAATCTTGATTCCAATTGAAGCAGGACAAGAAATCCTTTTTCCTGTTTCGAAATATGAAATTGCCGTCGGCAATGGTTAGAGAATAAAAGGCAGCCCTGCCATCTGGAAACGGCAAATGGAACTATTTGTCACATCGATGTATAAGGTAATCGATTGACCCCTGCCACCGTATCTCTTCCAGGGATGAATTGCTCTTTGTTTTGATTCAGAAATTCCACCTTATATTTTTGTATTTGTTTTAGAACACAAATGGTTCAGAGCGAGTTATTGTGTTTGTTAGTCGTCCAAAACAAATAACTACCTCCCTCCTAGTCGTACACAGGTATCCAAAAGGTAAATATGTATAACAGAAACAAATCAAAATAGCCGGCTCGTGAATAAACAGTATATAATTATTTAAATAAAACAAATCTGTAATGAATATCGACAGACTGCATGTTTTTTATTGTCATTTTCTTTGTTTGCTGGACAAAATCAACAGAGGACGCGACGCTAAAAAAATAGTTGCCATTATTACCTTAAGTGTAGTAGGTAAGTTTAATTTAATTATGTAGGTACTTTTTCAAAAAATGATTCACGACTCTCAACAGATTTTATCATGACGATGGCCACTGGAGCTTTTGTTCACCCCGAAGGGCCGTAAAATCTGGAATTAAGCACCGTAACAGTTCGGTACCGGCGTCAGACCAACACATACGGACGATAAAAGACACAATGACCACACATCGGCCCCTGAGGAAGCTCTGTGCCCTTGGCAACTACGTCACAACAATTGCGCCATTTTTCATTTACAGGCCATTAAATACACTGTTCCCGAGGCTTATGCGACGGCTATTACCACGGTCATAAACATACACAGCAGCAGTCCATAAAGACATAATCTCAGCCCCAAGTCCGCTTTTTGTTGTTAAATTAATTCAATAATAGGATTACACTACAAATTATAACATAGTTGAGACACTCGTATAAAATAACAGTGGTTTTAGAATATAAATAAAGTCTGGTTTTGCGGACTTCTGTGGGCAGTGACTTATAATTCTAACTCACCTCGTTGCGGTTGGACTTTATAGTTTTATGCTCCGGTCAAAGCACCCAGGAGTTGCGCACTAAGCGCTTACCACAAACCCTAGAAATTTTCATCGTTATTTCCTGGAGTCGCGACCTTTTATTTCTCATACAATTTATAGTGGGGAACAATTCAGATATTCAGTCGCCGTGAATTTTCCAAAAAGTAAAATACAGCTACCAATGTATTTATGATCAATTCGTGTGCGTTGTTTTAAAACTCTGTTTGTAAACATTGTGGCAAATGTTTACATATCTACATTGTAAAACAAAAATAAAAGCGAGCACAGCCGGTTTGGGCCTGCCATTGTATGATGATAAATAGATGAACTACCGCCCAACGCAACCTGAACTTATTGGATGTCAATCATTCCAGTGTGATTGACACTTGATTAATTATGGTCTTACTGATACTTAAGAATTGAGAAACCCTAATCGGTTCGAGTTTCGACACTAGCGATTAATATTATTCAAATAGCGATATCATTATCACATCAGTAATAATTCATATTGTAATATCACCATCATGATGATATAAGCTGATGGACAATTGGACATGCATTCAAGATTTCTTGATTAAGTTGTAAGTAATTGCAATACTGTTAGGCTAAAGAAAAGATCATCATAATCTTTACTTTAGTTAGATGGTAGGGCAAAGCATTTACTATTTATAATTATGTTGGTATTTTAAACACCAATTTTATCAGTGTAATTAAGTTATTAATAACGACATCTTAAAAGATGTTGGTGTAATCTTTTAGTAACAGCAAACTGTTTAATGTCTGCTGTGCTGTTGTTTAGTAAGGCGCCCCCTCGCCGGGAGCCTGTTATTTAGCAATCCAAGATTGACGTGAACACAAGTGAATCTGAACTGTTACATTATAGGTGAATGGTCCCGGTGTTACCGAGAAGCGAACTTGGCAATTACGTGTGTCATTTAGAATAGTAAATTAGCCTTTCTATCTATAAATCTCTTTGTTCAGAGATCGCTATATTTGTCGTACTATGACTACTTTTGAATTTGTTTTCATATTAATCATGCAATGGAATCACTAAAATTACCAAATTCGTTTCCAACCTACTTTTATAATTTACATTTCCAAAAAAACCTGCTCAATTAACATTTTCAAAATACGGAACAACATAATCATCCCGTGTCATCAAATCAACTCGTTTGTGTTACCGACGTACGGAATTTTCTCGTTATGATCCCGCCATAATTTTATATCTGTTGATTACACTTTGATCTCTCACATCATTGGGTGACCCTTCCGGATGTTAAGTAATTCCAATTTTAAAACGGTGAGACTTTATTCAGCTGCCAGTATTTTTTTATATTTATAGGGCCTTTACTAACAAATGAAAAGTATTCAGTCTTTTATCTTGCGTTTGCCGTGGCCTACCATAGACTTAGTATTTATTAGTTCCATGCGTAAGTTTAAGTCTTATGTACCATTTAAACCTAAAACTGTTAATTACATTGCGCAATGTCTTTTAATACTTTATTTATTATAATTTGAGTGTGAGTAGATATTTGGAACGTTTATTTTATCGAGATAGGTAATCGCACAATTCTTTTCGTCAACACACAAATATTATATGAAAAGGAAGGTCGTCCTTTGAAATAAACATCAAAGTAATGGTTTCGTATAGTCGTCACACGATTTCATTCTTAGGCTGCGGGTAGGGCACTTTTATTGAGTGGGTATTATTTATGCAATCTATTATGTTTATTGTTTGTATGCTTTGGGTTTTTGGAGTTGAGTGTTTCGCGACAGAAATGGAAAGAGAAACAATACATTGGCATGAATTATCTGAAGGCAAGTCAAAGAGCATTGTCATTTATTTTAAGACTTAAATATTAATATATATATATCAATGAAAATCTTGAACACAATGTTCGTAAGAAAATGAAGACACTAAAGCAAAGCCGTTCCCAGCATAATAGCGACAGGAGCCACTTGCTACCAACAGCTGTTTTCTATTTTCGGATACGCAAGAACTACGTTGAAGTTCTGACATAATGTACAAGAGCCAATCGCGGCGAGTCACCGACGTCACCATAAATAATATAGAGATGGAACAAGAGCAATTTAAACTTTATCGTTTCGCTCATATTTCACAGGTCCGGCGGGGAACAATTGGTGTTTTGTTAACACGGAAGAGCCCCGAACTAAGTTGCCGTAAAAAAGAACGAAACTGTAGTGTTCCACTGTTCTCAGCAAATTCCCTTGCTTCAAATATCTCTGGAACAGCACTAGTAACCAACTTTTTATTGGAAACGTACCTACAGTTTGAACAAAACAAACAAGGGAGGTAAATTTAAAATTTCTGTTGGTTTTTCTTGCAAAAGAAAACACTGGCACGTTTGTATCGGTTAAACAATAATATTATTATTTATTGTAGCTAGCTAGCGAGGGTGAGATTTTTAAACTATATCTGTATTTATTGGTATATGCGGTTAAAAAAAGAATCAATAGTGTAGGATCTTTCTTTATAATGTCGTTAGTGGCGTACGCCCATGGGCCTTTGACTTGGCTCTTCATACCGGCAAGAAATAGCTCTAAGGCATGCAGGTTTCCTCTCGGTCACGATGTTTTCCTTCACCGAAGCAAGTGATTATTAAACAATACGCACATGAATCCGAAAAATCAGAAGTGCGTGTTTTGGGTTTGAACTTGAGACCTATAACTTGCTGCGGGTTGTTCGCAAGAGATACCGCGGCCTCGACATGAAGGGCTAAGAAGGAACATGGGTGGTTTTTAGTCAGTAGAAGTCTGACACTCCCTTTCACTCTGCCCAAGAGCGGGAGGGGTTATTTGATGATTTTCCATTTTTCATTTTTATAACTTCATTGCTTGATAGCAGTGAGGAAGAGACCACGAATAGAGTCTGTTTCTTTAACGGTTCTTGTAACAACAGATATAAAAGTAGTATTATGCTCATGAATGTTGTCAAGTAAAAAATTATGTCTGCGAATGGAATTAGAGTGCTTGTCAGAGCTACTAACTTCATCTTCACAAATTCTCTTATTTTTAGGGTTCCGTACCTCAAAAGGTAAAAAAAGGAACCGCTATAAGATCACTCTCTTGTCCATCTGTCCGTGTGTCACCACCGATTTTCTCAGGAATACCCATTCCTAGCAAGTTGAAATGTATATCAAAAACTGAGGTTTATAGTCCCTATTAGGTGTTTAAAAATTAAGGTACTGAGTCTACACGATAAAAATATATGGGCAAATTTAGATTTTCGTGAAAACTTGTTAGTACCAAAACCTTAATTTTCAAAAACCTTGCTTTTAACCAAAATTAATATTTCTAGGTCAACCGGAAGTACCCTATAGATGATCGAAGACCTATAATTATGGTAGTTCCCGTTGACAATACTACAATCATGTAATTTGGCAATGGGTGGATACAGAACCTCGGTGCACGAATTCGACTAGCACTTGACTGGTTTTTTATATCAAGTTTTCAACAATAGGTACGTTTTGAGGGCATTATAATTTAGGATCGAACAACATGATCCGAAAAGCAACGTAATGAAAAATGTTATCATATAATTATGAATTGTTACCCTTACTTCACAAAAGATGAAATAAAAAAATCAAGGCTTTTCAAAACAAAGTATAAATATAAAGTTATATAATAAAGGAGGCTTTTACAACAGTAGAGCCGTTTAATTTCAGCAAATGTTTCAGTGGCTTAATTAAAAACATTTCGAGCGAATTTTTGTGGCTTACAACGCTTTTAATAAAACCTCCACAATGATCTCTGAAACCTTAGGAAAGTTATTAGGGTAGTCTTTTGTTATTTCGAATGCCCACAGGGGCATATTATTTCAGTAAAGTTTTGTACATGTCTTGCAACATACTCGTACAGGCGTAATAATGTTATACGTTTCTCAGAATTATTGTACATTTGTAAGGATTTCGTCTCTTTGTTGTTTTGTTACCGTAATTATGTACTCTTGTTCCTTATGTTACAAATTGTTATACGCTTATTGGTTAGGCTTTTTCATTTATAACGTTAAATGAGTTTTGGTTTGTACATCCACCTTTTTGTCTTGGATGGTGGGAAAACATCAAATGACTCCTCCCGCTCTGGGCAGAGTGGTAGGGAGGTGTCAGACTTCTACTGACTAAAAACCACCCATGTTTCTTGTTAGCCCTTTGTGTCGAGGCAGCGAATTCATATTAAACATTCAGCCTGCTCTGTCCTACTGCTGGGTTAAGGCTCACATGGCTTTCCATGATTGCTTTTAATTTGCCTTCTCCGACCAATACGTTAAAAATGAGTCCAGATCCTGGTCCAGTTTATTGGTCCTGTGCCACAGTTATGACGACTAATTAAAAGTTAGCTTTGATATTTTTCATAATAGAACTTTCATGTCTCACCCCTAAAACCAACCCTCTGAATCATCCAAAATCAAAAGGATCCATTCAATATTTACTATAAAGAATCGTTTAGATGACAGTACATTTAGTTTCCACGGAGTCATGCCGTCATTATGGACACATGACGCCGTTATTGTTCCTAATATTATGAGGGCCCGGGTGATGTATGACGGGCTTCTCGTATGATCCCGGGATCCTATGCATATAGCCCTCATTGTAATATGGGAAATATTACATGTGCCTCTTTGTATTTGAGCGGTGTGATGGAAATTGGTGCGGTAGAAAGGGAATAGGAAGGTTTATTATAGTGAACCTTTTGCCACTACAAATAGTCTTTGAAGCTTTGTTGAGAGGCATAAAGGAAAAACAAATCTTCAAGGGTGATTTAATGTACCACGAAAAATGGTGTTTCTGCTTGCTTATAGGTTCAGCAGCTCATTTTATCATCACTGCAGAATGGACACTCAGTTTTGTTTCACGTGATAACCGAAATTTAAAAACTAAACTTAATACTTACTTTGGTTAACTACATTTCGATACATTCACTAGCGCTCAAGTGACTTACTACGGTTGTTGCCAATTAAGATCGCAATAGCGGTCATTCAAAGTTAAGAACTTTACTAAATGTAGGTGGGTTAACGACCTCTATTGCGATCTTAACTGGCAGCAACTATACACGTGTAAGACAGTGACGATAATCTGTCTAAGTCAAAGCACTAGCTAAGTTAAGTTTTCAAATATACCTCAACCCCAGTTACCATTTCAGTCATAGTTGCGGTTAAGAGATTGCTTAACTACGCTTAAATTAAGATAAGTGGCTGTTGGCTTGAGCACAACCAAATATGCTACGATCGAAGCACGATAATTTTGTTTTTGAATGCTTGGAGATAATCAAGTAACTCCTCCCGCTCTGGACGAAGCGAAAGGGAGTGTCAGACTTCTACTGACTAAAAACCACCCATGTTCCTTCTTAGCCCTTAGTTTCCGGGGCCGCTGTATCTCTGTCGAATAACCCGCAACACGATCATACTCTAAAGTTGCAAACAATTTAAATAAAATGCTATAGGATACCAAATGGTTTTTTCGATTAAAAAATCGAATTATTTACGTTACATTTACATTGGTCTAGCTAGCCTCTAGTACTGTTAAATTGAGAACCAACGTAAGTATTCTCGGCCTACAAAGATCAGTACAGATATTGGTTTAACAACCAATGTTGACGGTAGTCTACATACGTTATACACCAATCAGCGCTTTCCTAGCGAGCCCTTTGACAACGCCGCTGAGTAATTCATTTCATGCAAATTGGAGCTATATGTAGCACCTATAAATAGGCGTATTCAATTGCCACAATATGCCATACAATTTGGTCTTTGATGTTGTGTATTTGTGACTGAATACGTCATGAGTTCTGATTATATTCGCGTTTCATGTACCACGCGATTTTACGAGTATCTATGTGAATAATTTGTAATTGGAATATTCTGACAGCTTACTCGTTAGTATATAGATTTCTCCCTAGGAAAATGTATGGAGAAGTGAATGTTACAGGTTGCCTCTCACTAATTTATTGTTGGGAACAAGTATTCAATATTTCATAATCATATCACGCTTGTAATCCCCGAAGTGTTAGGCAGAGGGTACGTAATAGTACACACACATTTGGCCAGTTATGACAAGTCCCATACAACAAGGCGAGCCTATTGCCATCAACGGGGCACAAATTCAGACTTCGTGGCTGCTACTACGAAATTCTTGATGGAAAAACACAATAAAAAAAAGAAGAAAATAATTAAAATAAGAAAAGAAGAAGGAAAGAACAGAAGTAGAAGAGAATTAGAATAAGAAAAGTTCGGACTAAATTGCTCTCAATCAAGTCACTAGTCTTAGTAGGTACCTTATTATTATAAGGTTTCTCGTATTTTTAACCGACTTTCCAAAAAGGAGGAGGTTTTCAATTCGATCGGTATGTTTTTTTTTTTCTATGTATGTACACCGATTACGCCGAGATTTATGATCCGATTTACGTGATTCTTTTTTAGTTTGATGCGTAATAGTTGCCATTTGGTCCCATAAAATTTTTACATTGTTTGACCCAGTACTTTTCATTTTATGATTTTTTTTTTGAGCTTATGAACTTTTTTCGTTTATGTGTGTCCGCTAATAACTTCGTCTTATAGGAACCAATTTTGATGATTCTTTCTTTATTGTAAAGGAAATATTTCAAGGGTGGTACCATGATATAAAAACCGGGACCTGGTGATGGGATCCCAGAGAAACCGACGGTTGGGAGTTGAAAGCAATAATAAGGGAATCTTGAAGGTTAGGTTTCTTGTTTGGACTACAACTAAAAATGAAAAAAAGACGTGTGGCACTGGAGACTGCCGCGGTAAAGCTATTACATAGCATTTTTTATCAACTTATGTAATTATAATTATTTATTTATATTATTAATGCAGTATTTTTTTCCTTTGTTTTTTTTTCTTCGTAAAGTTAAATAATATTGAGGCATATATTACAATTTGTTTTTAAATATTATTAAATCAAATTACATATCCACGTAGGATTTTTCTGCTTAACGTTGACGAAATTCCCTTTGACGTTCAGCATTTATTTTTGGTACTATTTTTTTTTTTTTTTTCATTTTTCTTAAAAATTTTCTGACGCTGATAATAATATGCCCTTTGACGTTCACAATTTCTTTTTCTTTTTAGCTCTTTATGCTTTTCTTCTCTATAAAAAAAAAAGAGTTTTTGAGCGTGTTAGTTAATTTTATAAGCGTAAGATAAATAAGATACCATTAATAGAAATTATCAATAAATTACATTATTTGAGCTAACATATTAATAAAAATGAATTAAATTATATAAATCAAATGTAACCTTCGTAGTTCTAACCACTAAGAAAAACTATGACACAAATTAAAAGAAAAAGTAAATGACATGTTGACAACTGACGTAATGTCAGATGAAAAGTAAACATTGAAAAATTATAAGATTTAATATTTTATAAAAGATGAGGATGATTAGTAAAAGTGTAAGTATAAATACTATATTTCCCCAACATTTTGGTTATCTTTATAGCAGTATTATATATAAATTAACAAAACAAAAAATAATACTGCATTTGTTAATGATTTGTTATAATAATAATAAAATGAATGTATATAGAGTACTAACTCATTTTCTTTCACTATTTTTTCGTGACTTTCTTCATTAATAAATGCACTTTGTTTATTCATATTTAAAACACTTTGTACAAAAATTATACGAGTACAGATACTCACTGTTGTACATAGATGATAAATACCTATACACCTATATACTTTCTCACAAACAGCTGATTACGGTAATTTTCCAATACAACCAATGCCACCTAAAGGCGGGTTGCTAAAGAGACAAACGTGATATTTCAAAAAGGCATTGTCAAGTGTCAATTTGTCAAGTGTCAATTTGTTAGGTTTTTATTTTCGTTACGGAATTTCTGGATTCGGTCCCCACGCTCAAGGCCCGCGATAGAAGCTATGCAATAGCTTAAAAAAAAAAAAAACTGCAAAAAAAACAACCGACTACAAAAACACCAAAAAGTGAAAAATAAACTTCAGAAGAAAAATCAGCTTCTGAAGTCGGTGGCAAAGAAACGAAATCAAACAAACAAATGTCACCGACTTCAGAAGCTGATTTTTCTTCTGAAGTTTATTTTTCACTTTTTGGTGTTTTTGAAGTCGGTTGTTTTTTGCAGAAAAGTTTTTTAGACTGTTTGTATGTATTAAAATATCTGTTGGTTTATTTAATTCTATCTGTATATATATGTATTAGTATGCACCTATTTATGTACTATATATATTTCCTTATTATTTATTTTTTTGTTCTCTAGCACAGTGCTGTTCTATTTGACTCAAAGGTTAACTGGTAGAGAATGCATTAAGTCCGCCTATGCACCACTCCTGTACATGAAGTTTAAATAAATAACGCTTTGGTGGAACCGGGAATCAGACCCGGGATCTCATACTCAGCAGTCGCGATTACGGATCAATGAAGCATTTAACATAAATCTGCCGTATTTGTTACCAGGCTGGAAATTATGTAATTGGCTAGAACGTAGTTGCTTAACTGACCCGCAAATATTCTAACGATTTTACCTAATTACCTAATGTTGAGAAATTACCTAAATACCTCGAGTGCACGAAATGCAACAGCACCATGATACGAAATGTACTACAGTGCCATCTATGCCGCAAAGGAAGAACTAACATCAATATTCTGTGTAGTTTAACAACATCCATGTAATAAAATATTAATTCAGACTGAATTATGCTATATACTAGCGGACGTCACGCGGTTTCACCCGCGTAGTTCCCGTTCCCGTGGGAATACAGGGATAAAAAGTAGCCTATGTCACCCGGGAATAGTGTAGTTTCCCAACGGTGAAAGAATTTTTGAAATCGGTCCAGTAGTTTCGGAGCCTATTCGTTACAAACAAAACTTTCCTCTTTATAATATTAGTGTAGACTATTTTTCCTGGACCTCTAATTTAAATCTATGTAGTTTAAGAAGTACTTTTTAATACTTTTATTCAGTTACCATTTTCATTGTAGCTATCATTAGAACAAACACTTTAGCAAGGAACAAGTACACTTTAGCGTGTCAGTGAAGTATTACAGTCCTGAAAGCAAAATAGAAATAATAAGAAAAGATGAAAGCAACAGCATTAGTCTTGAGAAATGTATCCTAGCTGTCTAGCAATTCAGACATATTGCGCTATTAATTGCATTGTTATACACGAATTGTGCATTGGTTGGATGATACATAAAACATTAGTGCCTATTTCAGATCCGAATTTATTTATATTTAGACAGAAAGCAAGAAAAAATATTGATTTGTCGCAGAAACATAATAAAAAGAAAGTTGCACGGCGTGACTGCGACAAGCAGGTTTAACATACAGCATGGTGCTGTGCTACGGGTACCCACAGCATAGCGCCGGTTTTCAGTGGTCACCCGTGAAAAAACGTACGAAAGCCAAGACAGCTTCAATATTAGGTATATAAATAAGAAAATAAAATAAACAGTGCTTGAAATATAACGTAAGACGATGAGGTAAACTAATCGTTGCAAAAAAATAAATAACAAAATTAATACCAAAAGTATAATTTGCATGCTAAACAGAACAAACATCAGTGATGGCGTGTATTTTGTTTTTTGGCTTACTCCCTCCAAATCCCTACACTCACCGCTGTACTTCATGTACAATAGTGGTACAATAACGAGCTATGTAATGTCAAAAGTGGTCTACTATGTACGTGAAAATGTTAATCAATTCGAGTACAGTTGGAGAAAATAGCTTTTGAATTTTGCTGAGTGACACCTAAAATCAGTCCAGCCGTTTCGGAGATTGACGGGATTTTTACTGGCAGATAGCTAATGTTAAGGTTTCCGTAACGGTGAAAAACATTAAAACCCTTGAAATTATTAAAAAGTTCGATTCAGAAAGTTAAGTAAGATGTTTTATAATATTTTCACGCAAACAAAGCTTGCGGGCAACAGCTAGTCACCCAATAAAATTCGCAGACGGAAAATACTGAGTTTAAAAAAGGCATAGTTAAAAACAACATGGCAGTTAGCATGAAACGTATTTCATTTTTTTAATTTAATTTACATGTAAATTTTATCTGTGTCCCTTAATAAAATGTAAATAAATGCAATGGCTGCGTTACTTGCCATTCAGGATATTATAACATTAATAACGTGATATCGGTGGTCGCGATGAATAACAACTTTCCGCTGGGGATTTTTAAAAGGTTTTGATGTCAATTTAAAAACGGTTTATGAGTTTTCTATTTTGGATCGCATAGCGTGATTTTCGGTGTATATGTATATCATTGTTACAATGATTTGTTTGCCACTGACTTCCGAAAGTGAAGTTATTTGAGGCTAATTAGTGTTTTTAGTGTTTTTTTGGATATCCGTTTTGTTTTAGCACAAAGAAAGAATCCCGCAACGAAATCAACCAGAAAAGAAGAACGGAGGAGTAGGTAAAAACATGATTTCCACTTCTCTCCATATCAGAAGAAGACAGAATGGAACAAGGCCAATAGGACGTATACATATACGTACATACCTACAACTGAGATAAGTAAGCCCAGTTGCCTAGGCAACTGGGCTTACCACGCTGACCACGGATAATATGAAGGGGTCCTAAGTTCTGAGTTGATATATCTGATTCTAATAATAGGTATGGAAAACACGCTTGAACGCACGGAAATTTGTTCCAGTTTCTACAAGGTCCGTATAGTAAATAACTCCGTATGTAACCTGTACACTATCCAACATCATATTGCGTTCATTTTGCCAAAGACTACACCCCCATAAAAGTGATGGGCAAATTGTTCATATTTGCAATCAGATGTAGAACACTTACAATTATAACACCCCGTCGTTTTTGCGTCGGGGGTTAAAAAGGACAGACAACAAGCTTGAATGAAAATAATTAGAGTTACCATGGCCTGTGAGAAATTTGAACACGAGACATAGGTTAAACAGAGAATTGGCTGAAATTAAGCCAAAATATATACTTATACACAGGTATTTTACGGATGAATATTTCGAAACGAACGAAATTCCCGAGGTTGACAGACAAGCCAAAGCTGGGTATTTGACGGGGCGCACGTTCCCGTCTTCACATATATCGCACATGCAATGCCTGCACATTTTACAAGGCGAAAACTAAATCCACGTGGATTTTCAGTTGTGCATAACACAAACCGCATTGCGTATCTATGAGTAAATATGTTTTCAATACACTTCCTCGAAGACTGGCTCTTATTGCACTACGATTAAATTCGACATGTATGACGACTTGTACAATGTATTTCGCACGCGTGCGTTTTTCTTATTTTTCCACAAGAGCGAAAGAGAAAATTACCACAGATAATTTATACCTTATACAGTCCAAATCGATTAACACCACCGACTATAATAATCTCGTCATTTTGGTTTGCGTTTTCACAGTGTAAATATTTTTTGAATATTTAAATTGTATTTATAAAAAAAAAACATGTTTAATGCATGGTATCATACATTAAACATGATTATTTTAAACAATATGTACTTTTATGAACAAATTATCATTTATTTGTGTTCTTAATTAAAATATATTTAAATTTTATATGTTTCCTGTGAGCCTGTTTAGCGGCTTTATACCTTTGCTTCTCCTTCAACGTGGCGAAGTCAAGCCGCGGAAAAATAAAAACAAATTAAATCATGGTCTCCTAAAAATTGATGACAAAAATACTTATCGTTTTATTAGCTTATTTATTCGAAAGTGCATTGAAAAACGTCGTTTGATACACGTGAGAATTTGTTATTGCACTTCTCGAACCCATGAACACCCTCGCCTTACGGTTCGGGTTTTCATTCCGCCTCGAATGCAATAACAAACTTTCCGCACTAGTATAAAAATGTACTAAAACTTGGTATCACTGTTACATTCGTACTGTGGGTATAAATTAAGTTCATATATATACCTATTAAGTTAATGTAATATTTTAAGAAAGTCGTTGATTACTCCATTAAAAACATAAAGGTTTTTTCATAAAATTTTAACCAAAATACAAAGCAGTTACAGCCTTTTTATAAAAACGTACGTTGTTTGTTAAGTTGCAGCCCTCATAAAATGATGCTTATTTGAATTCCTTGTTCACTTTTACAACTACCAGAACACTACACTTTGAGTCCACTCCTTTCAAGAACAAAAGCAATAGAGAGTCTTTGAAATAAAGTATTAAAATATGCACTGTGAGACATTATTCCCCGTTTGTAAGTGCACAACGAGACTCCATAGTGTTCTACGGAGAGTCGGCTACGGCTCCAAGAATTTGATATTTCTAGTCCCTGTGAGCGACTGAGAGCACGGGAATACACGTACGGACAAGAACAAATAGAAAATACCATTTCCGTATGAAATGTAAAGGAAATTGAATAGCAATCCTTTGCTTATTTTCCCTTCGAAGAACGTAGTTTTAGGGTTGTTTTCAATCTTTTTAAAGTCATCATATTCTATAGACCGAGGAGACCGTGGCTAAAATATAACAGCAGCTTGGCTAGGCGTGCTTGTCTAGGTTGGTCCGTGGATGGGTGACCTCCAATTACATGCCGAGTTTCCTCCGTGTCTTCGAAAGCACGTTAATCCGATGGTCCCGGCTCACATCTTTGCCAATCGTTAAGTAGTCAGTGGCTCAAAAGTCTGGCAACCTGTCCTGTCAATATCAGATAGGCAGATACTCCAAGTGAAATACTGGTATCCAGGGGCATCCGGTTAGACTAAAAGCCGACCCCAATATAGTTGGGAAAGGGCTGGGCAGATGACGACATTCTATAGACAAAGAGACAAAGATATAGTAATAAAAACCGGCCAAGAGCGTGTCGGGCCACGCTCAGTGTAGGGTTCCGTAGATAATAAAATATTATGTAAACGAAGTTAAAAAAAAAATACGGGCAAATGAAACTTGACCTCTGGATTGTATAGGCGCTCATACGATTCAGGGACCAAATTATATTGGTTAACTGCAGTTTCCATCTGTTGTTTCCATCCAAGTTCAAAATAATTTTCCTAGAAAGTCCTTATAAAGTTCTACTTTTCAGATTTTTTTCGTATTTTCTAAACTTATGGTTCAAAAGTTAGAGGGGGGGGGACGCTTTGTTTTTTACTTTTGGAGCGATTATTTCCGAAATTATTGACATTATCAAAAAATGATTTTAGTAAACCCCTATTCATTTTTAAATACCTTTCCAACAATATATCACACATTAGGGTTAAAATTAAAAAAAAAAACACTTCCCACTTTACATATAGGGGGGCTACCCTAATAAAACATTTTTTTCCAATTTTTATTTTAGCACTTTGTCGGCGTGATTGATACACATATTGGTCCCAAATTTCAGCTTTCTAGTGCTAACGGTCACAGAGATTAAGCGAGGACGGACAGACAGACAGACAGACATGGCGAAACTATAAGGGTTCCTAGTTGACTACGGAACCCTAAAAAGAGGGGTTTCATGAAAAATTCTAATATTATATTCATTCCTACGCATCTATTTTTAAACCGCTCTTCTCCCGGTCACAGTTCGAATAAAACATAATATTTTAGTAACGTTTTTCTTTTCCCAATTTCAATAGAAATGTAATTTAGCGGAAAATGAGACTGATGAATTATAAGGGAAGTTTATTCATTTACTTTAATAAAACAATGTGCCAGTAATGACTTTCACGAGCGTAATTCAATTCTATTTTCGATTTCATTAAATTTTTGTTTATTAGTGATGATTTAAGAATATTGGCTTGGAATTTATTTCGTTTATAATGAATTTATAATGAATGCAATCAAATGAAATATTGATGAATTGAATTTGTTTGTTTTTTCAAAATAACAGCTTTTTACTGATTGCATGAAAGTGTACGGCGCTTATCAAACAACAAAAATGTATTCATTCCATTCATTCTTAACAAAAAAAAAAATCTCTTTTTGTCTGTCTCTCTGTGTAGAGAAAACCCGGAGTCCTGTAAACTTGTACCTAACTTTCACATAAGACTTAGAAGGTAATCTAAACCTGTTGCCTAAGTTTAGTAGTAGTTATGCTGGATTAATCTCCTACCTCTTCAGATCTACTTTATCCTACAAGAAGCACTTAACTAATTACCTTCGCCTAACTTTATATAACTTAAACACCGCACCCACTAAAAGCGGAGTAAGGTACATTTTCGTCAGAACAGCAATAAGGTTAGTTCAAATATGCTTACCACTGAGCCTATATAATCAGGACACACTTGAGCAAAGTCTAATAGAAACTTAATACTCACACATATTCTCATGACGAAGCTAAGGGATCTTCGTCACGTCACCGAGGAGAAAAGTCATCCTTTATTATTGCTTGCAATATTAATTGTGTGCCGAGAGCTCATATCTCACGCCATTGTGCGCCTAATGACAAAAAGATGAGACCCGAAACATGATACATTAAGTATTTCAGTGTGGTACGTAATGTGCGTAACTGCGTATTAATCTTATTAGAGGTAAGTAAGTACTGGATATGTAAAGTTGACTGAGAAGGACATATTGTGGTACAATTTATCTTACTGCTAAGTGCTTAACTAAACATTGGGAAAAGGATCGTGTTAGAAGACTAGTTAAGTTTTTTACAACTGGAAAAACTTTTTTGCAAATAGTAAAGCCTAAAATTCTATACAAATGTTTGTTATCAATATATTTTACATTGTTAACAATACAAATGTCATGATAATAAATTTATCCCCAGTAAAATGGAACTCATCATCAGCCTATAATGTTCCCATGCACTGGAGGGACTCAGGCCTCTTCTCTAGGAGAGGGATGGGATGGGCAGTGGTGATGAAATAAATTACACAAAGTAATGCGCCTGCCTGGGTTCGATCCCACGACTTACTGTTCGTTAGTCGGTGCCGCAACCACTGGGCCACCACTGCTCTCATGGAACAAAATGGAACGAAACGTACCTAATTTTAGCGTATTTAGCGTCAGATTTTCTGTATAATATCATTGAACCGATTCATTGTTATATATCCAAAGCTCAGCATCAGACTTTCACCAAATTTAAATGGGACCACCGCACAATACTTCCAAACAAATAAAAAAATCCGTGAAATGGGTTCCTATTTGGCGAAGATATCGCTGAACATACACACAAAAAACAACGAATTGATAACCTCCTACTTTTTAATTCACTTCATTTAAAAAATTTAAAGGTGTCAACTTTGTCATATTCATACACTTTGAGGAAAATCATAGCTAGACCATAGTTCTGTGTAACACTATAGCTGAGAAAAATCCTCAAACGTTTCAGTAAAATAAAGCAGTCGCCATTCATAGCAATCGTTTATAGGACTGTTGGCAACAGAGCGACATCCATTTTTGTCCCAGCACAAACCGGGTCATAAGGCGAGTCTACACGATGTTATAAACTTCTTACGTGCCCGAAAAGTAGAACATAAAAACAAGTAACAATAACACCAACACATTAGGGTCATATTTTCAAGATTCCTCGCTGGAGGCCGCGAACAACATGTCGCCATGGCAACGCTTCCGCTGAGGAAATTGCCTCTCCCCAGCGTTCCATAAATCAAGTCTCAGGTAAAATTTAATATCATTGCACGAATCAGGGCTCGTCTCGCTAGTTGACATTTTGTTTTAAAAAATGGCAACACTCCAATTTTCCGGACGGGATTGTTAGGTTACGGGATATAATGTTGAATCAATTTTGTGATATACTCTCAAAGCTATTTCATTTTATTTGGTATTTGCTCGGTCTTTCATTTCCTCACTTGTTTAGCCCGCGGCGATAGTGTCAAGTAACGAGGTAACTTGATTTTTCTCATTATTTCTATGGTCGTGTGTACGGTACTCGGGTTCTGCGGAAGAGTGTTTTGTTGTGTAACCCCAATTAGTAATCATAAACGTCTCCATATCACTCAGTGAGGAGTTATTATAGGAGCTAGGTCGGTCCGTTATTAGATAAAGGAGTATCTAACATGTTTACCTCTATTTACTTACCAACGCTGTTTTTCTACAACATATTATTAATCTTGTATTAATATTTTATACCCTTTTTAACCGACTTCCCAAAAAGGAGGAGGTTCTCAATTAGTCTGTATTTTTTTAATTTTTGTGTGTTTGTAATCGTTTATCTCCGTCATTAATGAACCGATTTTCAAAATTCTTTTTGTCTTCGAAAAGGTATACTCCCGAGGTGGTCCCATTGTCACTAAATCAGGATCTGATGATGGGTTCCCAGGGAAATCGAGGACAACCCTCAAATTTTATAGGCACATATGATGTTTTTCATATATTTTCTAAAGCTGTTTAAGTCTGACAATCATATTATATCATTTGAATTCGCTGATGATGATGGAAGGTTCAACTCCTCAACAGTTAGGAGTTGATGGAAAATTCTTTCAAAACTATACGTACTTATAGTTGTATTATTCCAGGGTATTAGGTTGCCCTGATGATAGAAGGTAAATCTCATTAACCGACTTTATAAAAGGAGGTTCTCAATCTTTTTTTATGTATATTCACCGATTACTCGGAGACGCCTAAACCGATATAGAAAATTCTTTTTTTGTTGAAAAGGAGATATGATAAGAAAATCAGAATCTCCATTCTCCTTCTCCATCTCCATGTATGATGGCATCCCAGAGAAATCGAGGGAATCCCTCAAATTGTATAGGCACGTATTACGTGTTTCGTGATTTTTCTAAAGTTTTTTAAGTATTTGCATGTAGCAGTCATCACTTCAAGTTGATGAGTTGATGATGGAAGGTACTACTCCTAAACGGTTAGGAGTTGAAAGCAATAATAAGGGAATCTTGAAGGTTAAGGGTTAGGGTTCTTGGTTGAATGTTAAATGTATAGTAAATATTTGTATAGGATATTACAACTAAAAATTGTAAAATAAAAAAAACTTTTTTTGCAAAAAAAATACCGACTTCAAAAACACAAAAAAGTGAAAAACACAAAAATGAAAAACACAAAAACGAAAAACACAAAAAGTCAAAAATAAACTTCACAAGAAAAAGCAGCTTCTGAAGTCGGTGGCAAAAAAAACGAAATCAAACAAACAAAATGTCACCGACTTCAGAAGCTGCTTTTTCTTGTGAAGTTTATTTTTCACTTTTCTGTTTTTGTGTTTTTCACTTTTTTGCGTTTTTGAAGTCGGTTTTGTTTTGCAAAAAAGTTTTTTTTATTCTGACCACAGTTTGACAAAGGTTCCGTCGGGGCTGCGAGTTGTTCGAAAGAGATACCGCGGCTTCGGCACAAAGAGCTAAGAAGGAACATGGGTGGTTTTTAGTCAGTAGAAGTCTGACACTGCCTACCGCTCTGCCCTGCTGAGCTCCCGCTCCCGGAGTCATTTGACGATTTCCAACCTCCAAAACAAAAAAAAATATGACTTCATAAAGGGCCCGTTTTAGTCTCCGTCCAGTCTTGAGTGAAGCCACTACAACTATCTATTCGAATCTTAAAAGTTTTAAACGTTCATAACCGAAGCTTGAAACAAAAGAAGTAACTGTTTCCGTGTAGGGCTCGAGACTGGAGTGAACTCGAAACGTCGAGAACTATTCCAGTCGTGAGACAGACTTGGTTTGAACAAGTCAGCCAACGTTCCTCGCACGATAGCACTTGAGCTGATGTCGACTTATCTGCAGCGCTGAGCGCGCCTCTAACTACACACGGAAGAGTCGTTCAAACAGCGGCTGTCTACAGCTTGAAGCGCTGCAAGTATGAGCGGACTAATGAATTTAATTTAACTTCATAACGTTGGTGCATTAGACTTAAAATATTGCACTGAGAAGTAAATTATGGTAGTCATAGTGTACGTTACCCGCAGGTATTTTGTATTTCAAGACACCTAGGGTCCTAACGTCAGTCTCTTTGGTGATATACTTAAGTAGGTGCCTAACCTGAGCATCCTACATTCCTTGGGAATCATCCCACATTTTTAGTTCAACATTTATTCGTAATTGCTGGTCTATCTATTAGACAACTGCTAGGTAAGATACATAGGCGGTAGGTGTTAGAGCACGTACGGGCTTGTTAGGGTAAAACTGACTTACAGGTTCGTACACTACAAATGAACACTATTCTCCGATTTATTTGACTGATCAGTAAAGAAACGATATAATAGGTTGGGGAAAAAGTTTCTTCACATTTTTTAAGAAAATTCAAAACATTTTTTAATATAGTTTATTTACATTTAACTAAAGTATGTAGGTACCATT
This sequence comes from Diarsia brunnea, assembly GCA_949774965.1. Classification (NCBI taxonomy): domain Eukaryota; kingdom Metazoa; phylum Arthropoda; class Insecta; order Lepidoptera; family Noctuidae; genus Diarsia; species Diarsia brunnea. Next base: position 9,377,099 of record OX458998.1, on the reverse strand, counting down.
TTGTTCGATAACTTTTTGCCATCTTGTAGGTAAGGACATGATCCCATTGCTATAGAAATTTTGGGACTTCTGGTCAAAATATCGCGACAAGTGGTTTTGGCAGTCCTCTCGTGATGTAATGCAAATTTTTTTCGCGGCTTGCGTTGCATTTTTACTTTTTTTGTAGTAACATTTTAAAATGTATCGAATTTCTTCAATAAATTCACTCATCTTATCTTGAATTATGTTCTTTAAAATTTAAACTATCAATGATACCAAAACCAGCCAGATACAAATAGTATAGCCAAAGAGATTTTATTACAAGTTGATACATACTATAATGCGAAAAGACTTTTTCCCCAACCATGTATCTCTACGAATTTTTGTAATTAGTGTTAGAGGAAAGCAAATGATTGATCGCCCTATTTCTCTCTTCAAATTTCGTACAATAATGTCACCATTCAAAATAAATATTACCAACAATTTCATAGTACTTATTCTTAGTGTGAGGACCGTAGTATCTGTATCTGCCAGACATGAAGAACTGTGCCAATCATAGAGCTACGAGCACTAAGTACAGACGATGCACGCCAACGCCCGCCGTCAAGCGCGAAGTCTGTAGTGTTTTCATCAGCTTAGGCCCCTAGCACACGGCGTACTTTAAACGCGCAGACGACGCGCAGATGAAGCGCGTCGAAAGACTGTAGGACTTCTTAGAGTAACTAACATACAGGAGCAATGCTAACTTACTGCTTTAAAGAAATAAGATCGTGAGACACATAACCCTCCTTTTGAACCTTGCCGCAGTCGGGTAAAATAATTTTAACTTACAGATTATGTTAGTTTTACTATTTCCGTATGGTGTCGGATTTGAATGTCAATGACCTCAATAAATATTTGTACACCTCCGGGTATAACATGGCGAGCTTGTAATTTTTTATAACAACTATTTATTGTAGGTACCTGTGTTAACAAATGATTAAATGATTTATGATTTATGATATGACGTAAAGAATAGCACCATTCCATAACTTCCCGTGGGTGTCGTAAGAGGCGACTAAGGACTTACCAGAGAATGGGCAGCAGCGTTATCTGTGCCTTCGTAACAGCCATACTGCGATCGCCAACCAAGCGTGGCGATTATGGCAAATTCCCCCCCTCTGGGGGAGGCCTATGTCCAGCAGTGGACGTCTTATGGCTGAAATGATGATGATGATGACTATTTCAGGGTGCGTTTCGTCTAGCTCGCCGTCCGTCCGTCTTATGACGAAGACAGGCCGTGTCGACGGCGCGTTCGTGTTCCACGCACGCCTCAAAGAGATATCAGCAACATGGAAGGGGCCCGCAAGGGCCGACGCCCGTCGGTGCTACGGTTTGTTCGCAAGAGATACCGCGGCCTCGACATAAACGGCTAAGAAGGAACATGGGTGGTTTTTAGTCAGTAGACACGACACAGTACGACACCCATTACACCTAAACAGCCTTGTATCGCAAAGGCTGAAAAGCCGAAACAGCTTTCTGAAGTGTGTCACCCCACTCACTGGCGAGCGGTCTACGGAAAGATTGAAGCTGTGGCAAGGTAGTGCATCCTTACCTTACCCATTTGTTCCACCTGCTGAACATCTCCCACCTGGACAAGAGTGGCCCCAGGTTGGTCGCAGCAAAGAGAACTTGCTGAGGTGGGGACACATAAATGACTCTGCACTGGAGTGTAAATGTGGTGCTATTCCTCAAACAATGGGGCACTTAATATCGTGCCCTGCCAGTCCTGCTAGTTGTTCACTACAGGAACTGATGGACGCTACCGAAAGCGCCAAACTAGTAGCCCAATACTGGGCCAACACAATTTAGATTGCCATCGACACGCTAAAAGAGAGAGTCAGTAGAAGTTGAAGTTAAAGATAATTTCCCAAACCCAAAAACAAATAATTAAAATAATTAAAAAACACGCCTGCCATGACAAAAAGTAAACTAAAAAATAAAAAACAAGTCAAACGAATTCAGTGATGAAAACTAAAACTTTTATTGCAGTCGGGGGACAGTTCGGTGGAACAATTCTTTACAGGTCCCCCGACTGCAATAAAAGTTTTAGTTTTCATCACTGAATTCGTTTGACTTGTTTTTTATTTTTTAGTTTACTTTTTGTCATGGCAGGCGTGTTTTTTAATTATTTTAATTATTTGTTTTTTATTTCATATCTTTTAGTGATATATCGGTATTTTGACCTATAACCAATATGGCACGATATATTAGTTTATTTTTCAGGAAAGCAATGTCGCGCTAAGGATAATGCGATACTAAATCAATATTTTTTTATGGATACTAAATTTGAAATCTGAGGTGATTTAGTTCTTGTAGTGACACGTAAATTAGGAAACTTCTAAACTGTATTAGGCGTCTTGATGGACAATTAAGTAAAAGACGTAGATAAGCATTTCAAGCGAGACAGAACGGAAGAGGAACAGGACGGATGCGCGAGCTAAGCGAGCGCGAAATTTTTTGTACACTTTTTATAGATTAAGAATTGGAGGTGGGAGGGGAGGGAATATATTGTCATCGGGAGGGAAGAGGATAAAGGACTGTTTCACTTGGTTTCAAGAAGAGAACTGCTTATTACTCTTATCATGATTGACATTAATCCTGCAATTTCGGAATCAAGCGCCTAAGACGGAGGTTTGGAAGATGCGACTGATACCTTCTCGATCTGTAAAAGTGTACCATTCTGACCTTATCTTGTAAGGGGTAAATTGATTAACACTACTAGACGTAATGATTTACTTAATTATAATAATTATGTTTATGTTAGTACTGAGTTTTATCATTGCCTCGGAAAGCACGTTAAGATCTTAAATTTACACATCACCGTCAGGGTGGCTTTATTCATCTTTGACAGTCGTCTAACGTAGTCAGTGGCTCGAAAGTCTGACAAGCAGTCTTATCAAGGAGTATCGTATTACCCGGTACTAGTTGGGTTGTTTAGTGTGCAGGTCAAAAAGTACTCGCTCCATGTAAAATACCGGTTTTCAGCTGCATCTATTAGTTAGACTGGAAGCGGACTCCAACATAGGTGGGATAACGTGGATCAAAAATTAAATGCGAATTGCCAAATCTCATTTTAGCTTCACGAAGCTCAAAATGTACTAAGTAATCTGAGTCAAAAGGGACTTGGGTTATTCCTGTTCAGGCCCCCAGAAAGAATAATTGAAATGAGAAAAGAAAATATTGTTTTTATAGATTGCCGATCGGAATCTAATAATATGTACACTTTGTTTTCCGTCTGTCTGTCCGTATGCCTATGCGTCAGACAAGACCCTGTTCCTCAGGAACGTGTGAAATGATCGGAATGACTTAATTGCGTAATTTATACCTACAAACATTTTTCATTTCATGTAGGTATCTATTTTTAAACAATTTTATATATACATGCAATTTACATACAATGCTAAGAACTATGAATATTTTATTAACATTAAAGGAAATTCAAGTGTAGTGCCAAACAGTTTAAGTATAGTAGGTACCAAAAAACTTTTTCATCCCACCATCTCGGAAAGAGTATTTTTAATCTTCAATATCTGAGTGGAAAAGCCGTTTTTATTCTCTAGAGGATAAAGTAAATTGAATTTAGAACATCGTGTGCACTAAGTTTGTGAATTAAAAAAAACATTAAACCTATTTACTGCTACCTCTATGGTGCCGAATATATCATACAACTTTTTTTTAATTTGTTAAAAACTCAGACTCGGAACCTTCTTGGTGTTCTTTTTTCAATTTGCTTTGTACGCGGTTCTTTACGCGGCATTTTTTCACGTCATTGTTAAACCTTATATTAAAAACAAGTGAAAAAACTAAAATGAGTGATTCTAGCGACGAGGAAGTTTGCTTGACGCCAACAGAATTGACTGAAACTGTTAATAATGCGCAAATGAGCTTTCTCCCTCAACAATCACGCGAGAAGTATTTAAAACAGTACGATATGTTCAACACGTGGCGACTAGCAAAAGGAGCCAAAACTTTCTCAGAAAACGTTTTGCTGGCATATTTTATAGAATTATCCGAGAACAAGAAAGCAAGCACTCTATGGAGTACGTATTCGATGCTAAAAGCAACAATAAAGATGAAAAAAGACAAACATATCGATACCTATCCTAAATTAGTGGCATTTTTAAAAAGAGCCTCATCTGGTCATCAACCAAAAAAATCGAAGGTTTTCACAGTATCTGATATTGAAAAGTTTCTTAACGAAGCACCCGATTCCGTATATTTGGCGGCAAAAGTAAGTCAGTTGCACATTCAGTATCTACTTAAGTATATTAATCTCAATTAAATAGTATACTTAGTAGATGTTGATAGGCATAATTATGCGTTCATATCAATTTTATTCATTTATCTACTACAATACTCTTTACGTTACAGGTTGTTCTTATTATTGGAATAAACGGAGCATGTCGAACTAATGAACTAACACAACTTAATGTCAAAAACATTGAGAAACATTCAGATGACTTACTATTAATTAATTTACCTAATACAAAGACAAAAAGAGACCGCAACTTCGTCATTCGCAAGGAATACGTAACGATTGTTGAGAAATATCAAGCCTTACGCCCGCCTAACACTCCAATCAATCGATTTTTTCTACAGTATCGCAATGGAAAGTGTGTTAGACAGCCTATGGGTACTAATAAAATTGGCAGTATCCCACGAGAAATAGCAACATTTCTTGAACTTCCAGAACCCCTGTTGTACACGGGTCATTGTTTCCGACGAACTTCAGCCACACTTTTGGCTGATTCCGGAGCTGATCTCCTGTCCCTTAAGCGCCACGGAGGCTGAAAGTCCAATGCAGTTGTAGAGGGATACATAGAGGATTCCATCCAAAATAAGTCTAAAATATGTGAAGGCATCGTAGGAGCCATTACACTGAAAGAGCCTCAATCGGATCCTTGGACTGGCCCTTCTACATCAAAAATAAGCCGTTATGAAACACCTAACCATCTCCCTCTCTCTCCAACATTCACGCCAAGGGAATCCGATGAATCGGTACAACTATTAAGTATGACAGATAGTTTACCGAAAAACAGTACACAAGTGACTAACACCAATATTACAGTACCAAACAAAAATATTACACTCAATTTAAATAACTGTAGCAACGTTACTTTAAAATTTTCTTAATTATACCTTAGTATTATTTTGTTATAATTTAAAGATTATTCTGTAATACTTACCTGTCATAATGTAGTAATTAATACCTAAACTGAAATAAAAGTGTACCTATCTTGTGATTGTAAACGTTTTTTTTTTGCATTTAGTCATTTCCTCGCTGAGGTGGAATGAAAAGTTACGTGTTGCACTCGAGTGCAAAGATTTTTCACCTCGTGCTCTTTTGATTCCCTCGCTAACGCTTGCTCGGTCATCAAAATTGAACACGCGGTTAAAAAGCAACTTTGCACTCTTGTATAACAAATAACTATTACAGATCCCTTGGTGTGTGGGTTCAACTCGCACTTGGCCGGTTTTTTTAAACTATTGTTTTATAAAATTATAACACACGTAATGCTTTATTCATTTGTGTTAGTTATAAGTTTCAAGTTGAATCTCGCAGTCAGATTTTTCCATACCAAAATCTACCCTGATCTTTTTTTTCTACCCTTTAAGGGAGGGAGGCTTGGAGGGAGGTGATTTGGAAAATTCTATAATTGCAAATTGTATGATTTTCTTAAATTTATATTTTTGCCATGTTTCAAGTAAATTGATTCACGCATACTGACTTTTCATACAAACTTAAAAACCATTTAGGTGCCGTCGTAGATGGATTTGGGAATTGTAACCTAGCCAGTTTTATTTCTTTCATTACAGAGAATCTATTGATATGTAGCTTATTCGTATCGAATCCCGGGTTTAAAATGTCACCATTTCATTTGCTGAGTAGTATTACTAGTAAACAATAGATATTGAATACTACTGTGCTATATTTTTGTAATCTACTTAACAAGTTCTAGACGATGATTATATTTTTCATTGAAATTTCAATAAAAACAAATTAAAAGTTCTTTTTATTTCTAAATCATGGCCACCCTATTATGTTTTTTGATATTTTCTCTAGCCTATGTTACCCGGGGTGACGCAATGAATCTAACGATACCACATACATCAAAATCGGTTCAGGCGTTTGGAAGTTATGGTGGAATAAAGAAACTCACAAACAAACATACATACATAAATACATACATACATACATGAACGCTAAAAACATAACACTCTTTTTTTTGGGGCAGTCGTGTAAAAAAAGGGTGCGTTACGTAGTAAAAAAATTACTATAGTGCCATCACTATGATAGCTTTTTTTTACTGAAAAAACTCACAATCGATCATTAAACCCATGTGTCCATATAAGAGTTTTTGGATCTTGTCTTTCTTATTTCAGCGTCTGTGACCATTTTACGAATTTTAACCGCTTTTAGACGCGCGCTTTTAAAAATCGGTCACCTGCCACTGGTCAGACTGATCACTGACCATTGCCAAAAGTTCACTTAAGTACCAAGGATACAGTGAATAAATTCTTGGAAACACGAAAATTTAGGTCGCCATTATTATCCTGGCCAATTAACCTAAAACGTAAACTTGAGCATACTGAAATTACTCATATTAGGTACCTGTTTTCCCAAAATAAATTCGGCAACAATAAAATAACGACACAACAGCTCAAGATTTTCTACTCCTCATTAACTTCAACTTAAGTTAGATTTAGGCTCAAATATCAAACAAGCAAATACCTACTTGGCTTGAGTCTTATATTTATTCACGTTTAAAATAGAATTTTGTTCGTAAATTGCTTCACAAGCGCGGGTGCTCTTAAATAACATTATTATGACATTAGGCTTACACCGAAAATGGTAATTGATAAAAAATGGAAGCGACCACCGCCGGCCATTTCCGACCTAATAGATTCTGGAACGGAACTGACGAGCCACTTTAAAATTTACATGTGTCGTTATTGCACGACCACCGTGATTAATGTTGGGAAACACCTTGAAATTTTTTATTTAAAACTAATAGATGTTAATCAATGGCTTGGATCATATTGAGTAATAAATATGAACAAACAAGAACTTTGTTTATTTTTTATGAACTTGATTTAAAAAAAAATATTTATTTACAAAATCGCCTATACACTTCAGGTAAACGCAACACTACAGTTCACACGCGTGTTCTCTAAATGTGATAAGGCTTTGTACCTGCAGCGGGCTGCGGTACCATAATAGGCAGGTCAATAAAATTTTCTAATAAACTTTTAACTCTCATACTTATTACTTTTAAGAACAATGTTCTAAACTCGTACCAGGTGTAAACCTGTTATTTTATATTTATGTGGTATAAACAGACCCTTCGAGAGAAGCCGCCGCGACCAAGCATTATGTACATCAAACTAAGAAACTACCTTTTATTTGTAGAAAAACGGCAACTATTCCGCATCGAACGGAAAAAGAATCACGTAAATCGTATCATAAATCTCAGCGTAATCGGTGTACATAAATAAAAGAAAAAAAACACATACCGATCGAATTGAGAACCTCCTCCTTTTGGGAAGTCGGTTAAAAATCAGGTATGACTCAATGTAACGCACTAAACACATTGTGCTAATGGAGGCATTAAATAGCACAGAGGTCGTGGAGGTATTTAAAGCAAAGTTATAATATTTAAAAAGAACGTGTAACTGTAAGTATTTAAAAAAGAAAGTTGCGAAAAAGTTGGAGCTTTGATACCACAAAAAAAATTAAAGCAATGACGGGGAGAACACGTGCCACGTGAACTTTCGGCTTTGTAAAGAATATTCCTACCTACCATTATTTTCCTCTACAAGTACAATGTTGTTGCTACAAAAACCAAAGCAATAAAGGTAAGTAAAACCCTTATAGAAACTTCACTAAGTACCTAAGTAACACCGCATAGCAGTGATTTATATCCATCCATTACACATTAAACCACAGGATCTTAAAATGAAGCGGCTCATAAAACAAGAGGAATACTCCCAAGTTCCCAACCCAATGGCTTTATTTCCCTGATTCGGCAAACGACATTGATAAATGGACCACTCTATCAATCAAAGCAAATTGTACTGTAAGCTTTTAACAGGTAGGTCCAAATGAATGGTAGTGTCAAAATATGATTAAAGCGATTTTCTCTTTTGTGGATGTGAAACGCATAATACAATGTAACTAAATGAAGCTATACTATAAATGTACAACAAATAAACCAACTGCCTCTTCGGTCGAGGGATGAGCACTGACTGCTGAGGTTCTGGGTTCGATTTCCGGGTTGGGTAAAGTGTTGTTGGGTTTTTCCACGAGTCTAGATTTCTGAAAGGTTGATGGCAATAGTGCTCTACTATTGATTAGTAAGTGAGTTAGAACTGGTGACAGAGGTGGTGGTTGTGGGTGTATAATTGGTCACTCCTCTGCGTAACCCTTCGGGGATTACAGGCGTCATGTTACGTACCAAATAACAAAATAAACATATTCTTGAAGGATCTCCTAAAGGAATATTGTTTTTATGTTTTTACTAGAAATTTGGGGACAAACCTAACGATCACTGGTTCACATATTATAACTCAGTATGATGACCCAGGCTAACAGTATCAGTATTCAAAACATACATACATATTGTACACACGAATGTTCCCAAGTGGGAACAAAAATAAAACAACTGCAGATCACTCGTTACTACTCTCGGACACCAAATCGTCATCAATCTCCTCTAATTTATTTGGGGTCGGCGCAGCATGTCTTCTTCTTCCATATTTCTCTTGTTCTGTCTGTTCGCGATAAACTCAAAAACTACTGCACAGATTTTCATGCTGTTTTCACCAATGGGTAGAGTGGTTCTCGAGGAAGGTTTTACTATATAATTTCCATGCGGGCGAAGCAGCGGGCATCAGCTAGTTCAAAATAATTATGTTATTAAAATGAAATGTTATCTAATCATTTTTAAATACTTATATCCATTTTTTTTTTAATAATAATTTAATATTATTAATTATCCATCAGCAAAACCTCCCCAACGTAGGACTGTCAACGACATCTGAAGTTTAATACATTAGCAACGATAAAAAATGTAATTTAATAAACTCATTTATCTCAGAAAACATCAAGTGGACACTTAAGAGTCCCTCTTAAATAAAGAGCGCTTTATTAATCCGGGACTTCAAGTAAATTACCAACATGAGAAATATTATATAACGGCGAAGTTAGAAATAAAGTATCGGTGTAACTCGTAATAGCTAGGGAGCTGGCGAGCAAAAAATCTATATGATTTGCTCATGTGGCAGACTTTATTAATAGCGATAATTATACGAAAAGAAATATTAAAAGTGAAGTGGAGTGTTACTAATATAGTTTTAAGGTTCTATTTACTAATTGATTTCACAAAATGATTATTATTTATTTTAGTACCTTTAATGTACGTGCCAAAGTTGCCTAAAAATAAATAAATGTTACGATATGTTAAAATCGTTGATCGGATCGTTATGACATTTGACAAAGAGATAGATTATATTATTATCTTGAGGAAGGACATAAGCTATTATTTGAAATTTGCTGTTTTTTTATTTATTTTTTTGATATTTGAATTTGAATTTGAATTATTTTTTTCACTAATTCCCATTAAAACAACCACTCGAACGTCGTGGGCAACAGCTAGTCTGAATATGAAATTATGGTAATGTCCCTGATTTTTTTTTTTTTGGCTTGTGGGAAATCATCAAATAACCCCTCCCGCTCTTGGGCAGAGCGAAAGGGAGTGTCAGACTTCTACTGACTAAAAAACCACCCATGTTCCTTCTTAGCCTTTCATGTCGAAGCCGCGGCATCTCTTGCGAACAACCCGCAGCCCCGACAGGGGGAAAATACCCCTGCCTTCTTCCGTGACAGATGTCCCTTCCACCTTGTATACAAGGTGATTTACAAACCCATCCGATCAGCAGTGTATAAATCGGCTGATTGAGTCGCGAACATTATCACCTACTGTAGTTCGATTCAATCCCTTCCTCTCAATTGCGTTTTAAGCGCTTCACAGTTTGGGTGATTGGCAAGTTAAATGTGTAACTATTTGTAGTTCTGTTTTATCCAACTATTTACTTTCGGGTACATTTCGGTACTTTTGTATCGCATAATACTTATGAAGTGGTGACAATCAATCAACTACCGTCCTATGATGAATGGATTCTATGGTATCTTGGTTTTCTTGTTACTTTAAAAATTAAAACATACCTACATATTTTTACAGACATGTTAGGAGGTGGAGGCATTAACCTTAGAGTCTATGTCGAACTAAAATGGTCTACCAACACAATATTTTAAAGAAAACAATTCTGAATATTAATAACATAACATTACGACTGTAATCCCCAAAGGGTTAGGCAGAGGTGTACCTAAAAGTACACCCACTTTTCGCCAGTTATAACTTTAAGTCCCATGTAATATTTAGAGGGCGAGCCTATTGCCATCAATCGAGCACAAATTTAGACTCCATCGCTGCTATTAAGAAATTCCTGATGGAAAAACCTAACAACACTGAATAATTATGAATACAAATAAGTATATTCCAATGAGTAATGGTTTCTTAAATTCATAATAACTTATTTACTGGTCTAGCTTAATTTAAATATTCCTATTAAATAAGAAATAATAATGAAAATCATCGCATTTACAAACTCATCGGCGTAATATCAGTGTAATTTCAACGTCTGCTGGGCTCATATCGTTTCGTGCCACGCTCTACAGCTCTGCGAATCGTACTTGCTCATAATCATGCCCTCAATTTAATGGCATCAGTTTCAGATTGATTATGTTCTTTTTACTAAATATATTTTTAAATATTTTAAAAACAAAAGTATATAAAATATTTAAAATATAGAACAAACAGATGGGCCATCCGCATCAGGAACAAGGTCGAAGCTGCCGGTGGTTAGGGATCCAGAGAGACGAACCTCGTCGCTATGCGTGCTGTGTCCAGGCCGTAATTTTTATCCTTCTCACCTTTCACGAGATTCTCGTCATGTCGGACAGTGATGTCAACAATCATTGCATTATTTAGAGTGGTGATATTCAATATAAACCTAATTCATTTTCCAATTTTATTGAGTCAACTGAGTTACCAAAGGTACAGAACCGCCTATTAAAATGACATTATCAAACAATATTGCCTAAGTAATTACTAAAATAAACATGGAGATATGGGTACCAATTACAAACGCTAATAAGTAAGTACAAACTCTAACGAACTATAATTATAAAGAGTGCACAGTTTCTCAGGACGGCAGCCGTCTCAACCTTAAAATTGGAAATCCGATTCGTCGTTTCAACTAATTTAATTTTACAAGCTTTTTGGGACAGCCCTGTCGTAATAAAATTTGCGCCGATCGAAGGGGAAACTTCTTAATTAGCGACGGCCTATAACGAAGGCCCCCACGTGACACCCCGCCGATCCGACCGCTAGACATTTTCAATTCGTAACTAATTCGCAAAGCGATAAACTCGTCCTTAGATACTAACTTGGGTTGAAACTAAACAATATTCAGTATGTATCTCACGCCGAGAGTTCTGGCTAAATAATATTGAAGGTTAGAGAGAAATAGAGAGAATTTAAATTAGAAAGTATGTTTATTTTGGCCGTAATACACTTACGAAAGTTCCCTTGAGGGAAATGTGTTCGTATTAACTTTGATTTTCCGCAGTAATACATCAAATCTCGGCAAAATGGCGAAATGTTACGACTATTTGCGGGAAATGAAAAGATATAATTTCCTGCACATCTGTACGAGCCCGCTCGTCGAATTCAGCGTTTCCGTGGAGAGTGAACACTGAACACAGTGCACGGGGACGGTGGGACGGTGGACGGTGGGACATCGGACGGTGGTGAACGTTCGTACCCCACACTAATCGAATGACCGACACGTCCCGTCCCCACTCAAGCAAATTACAGCTGTAACAGCTAGAATAGGTGTCCGACACAGATTGTCGAGTTACTGCTGACCTACAATTTTCCAAGTGTTTTATAAAATTGACTTTTGTTCTCAATTCGAATTACGAACCCCTGCAAACGCAGCGGTTTCTTTGCGTTCTTTCTTAAAATTACTTAGCTTTGTATTCAAAGGTTCTGGAATATAACAAAACTTGAAGGGAATGTTATCAAAGGAAATGGTTTGGTTTTGTATAAATGGAATATTTCGTTTATTTCAGTTTCGTTTTTGTTTTTGTTGTTTGTTTGTCAATATTGTATTGTATTTAGAAAACAATGAAAATATTATGTTCTATTTTCAGATTTCAATTACATTCTCAGTATTTAGGTACTTTCGTTGTTTTTTTGTATCATTTATACGACTTACGCTAGTAGCTATAATTATGAATTCACGAAAGTTGAATAAACGCTAAATTACGAAAATTCAACTCTATTTTGTGTACAATTTCGAGAAACTGCATAAACACTTTACAAAGGCTATTTATCCTGAGTCCACATTAAATATTTAAAGCAGCAGTTAATATTGAACATTTAAAAGTCAACGAACGCGAATTTTGAATTTCAAACAGTATAAATGATTTATTACCCGCAACCGCTTTTCATATTTAGCGACTTGGTTCGGTAAAAAGTTCAATATTAAAAAACTTGGGTGGCCTGTCGATGTCATTATTTCTGCAAGTCGCCCCTGAGTTTACGTAATACGGTTTCAGAAAATTTTCTCATAAGTTTACCTATTCTTTTATTTTCATCTCTTTCAGGAGTTGTATTGGGCAGTATTGAAACTACCGATTTTACGTGCTACTATTTTTAACCCCCGACCCAAAAACGACGGGGTGTTATAAGTTTGACGTGGCTGTGTGTGTGTGTATGTGTCTGTGGCATCGTAGCTCCCGAACGCATGAACCGATCTTGATTCTGTTTTTTTTGTTTGAAAGGTGAATAAGTCGAGAGTGTTCTTAGCTATGTTTGATGAAAATCGGTCCAAGATGGCCGCCGCCACATATTAAAGGGAATGACTTGGGCTTGTTTTAAAGGGTTTGATTAGTAGAATACTATACACTATGACGAATTTCAAATCTAAGATGGCCGCCACCACATATTTTTTTTAAACTCCCTTAATATGGGTGGCAAGAAATGAAAGGGATTGTAGAACACACACACACACACACACACACACACACACACACTAACACACACACACTACACACACACACACACACACACACACTACACACACACACACACACACACACACACACTCACACACACTATACACTCACACTATATTGAAAGGGAATGAGGAATTTAAATTTACGAAATTAAAACTAAAACCTTGAAAATTGATTTTTTGGTGACCAAGTTTGATTTAAAGGGAGTAAAAGTGGAGAACCAATGTTTAATCTTTATTGCTTCTCAGCGAATGACTGCCGTTCGCGAAATTATTTAGTAGCGCGGATATTTTTACATTGCGATATCTTCTAAGATATTGGTATAAACTACATAGAGTGAAGGGCACAGATATTCTATATTAAATTTCTGTTCTAACAATCATATTTATTTAGATATAGATTAATACCATATGGGTTAAATAAGCTTTGTAAAAAATAATTGAGTCGGGGGTTTTTTTTAATTTTTAATTTATACTTGTATTAAGGGTGCAGTAGTACGTCTGTTTGATTTCTAGACAAGAGACAACCCGATATATATGTGGAAATTATTTTTTTCCTACTCCTTCGCTACTCTTTTCTCTTAAATTTTCGGGATCCAAGACAGTTAAATCGTTTCTCTGGGACTTCGTCGGCCTTCATTGTTTCGGTGTTTTTCTTGTGGTCGCCACTGTTGATTCTGGCTTACACTAGTTACAGTGGTTTGGGAATAGTGTGGCGGGCTTGTTCCAATTTAAGCCCGATATATACTTAAATACAGCTGATGTATTTAGATATAGTATTTATATATTTATTTATGATGATGATGATGGTGATTTATTTATGTATTTTATGACAATCTCCTGTTTTTTTGACGAGGATGCAAATCTAGTTTAGTGCACTTCATTATTACGTCTGTATATGACTTAATTGTTAATTCATTATAGGACATTGTTCCCTCGCACGATTTTTGTTCGAATTACTAACATGAAAGGAATTCAAGAATTTCTTAAATCTACACCATCTAAGAATTTCCACTATCTTTCCATTTCTCCCTAGAATCGACAACATCAAATTACGTGATATACGCCTGACAACAAAGCAAAGCCTTACCAATTCTTCCTGGAATTTTCTCAGAGGGTAAAAAAGCGTGACCTTTACAATTATTATGGAAGTTGGGGGTGAAAAAAGCCTACCTGTTCACTACAGGAATGCGGGCCGTTCCCTGAAGGTATTATACAACGTTACCGAGATCCTTTGCAATTATAATTGCCGGTTTTGGGGGTATTTGCTTTCAAATACTCGGACCTTAGACCTGTTTCATTTTGTGGTTTAATTTATTCATTTACGGTTTAATTAGGTAGGGGAAACCTTTGTTGGGACGGATATTGGTCTTAGTAAGTGTGGGTACTACCGCACTCACTGACTGTTGACTTTTGAACCTTACTGCCCGGAGCATAAAGGCGTAGAGACAAAGTGGTGTAGAGTCAGCGAACTTGGTAGTACGTACTTCACTTCATCTCTTTTGTTATGTTTGAGTTATTAAATGATTTTCAACCTTGTAATCAAACGATTACAAGGTGTATTGGAGTCTAAAAGGACCAATAATAATTACATTGATACAATTGAGTGTCAGGTACCTTTTTTTTTTTTTGGCGGGTGGAAAATCATCAAATAACCCGTCCCGCTCTTGGGCAGAGCGAAAGGGAGTGTCAGACTTCTGTTGGCTAAAAACCACCCATGTTTCTTCTTAGCCCTTCATGTCAAGGCCGCGGTATCTCTTGCGAACAACCCGCAACCCCGACGGGCGTCAGCCCTTGCGGGCCCCTTCCATGTTGCTGACATCTCTTTGAGGTGCGCGTGGAACACGAATGCGCCGTCGACACGGCCTGTCGTCGCCATAAGACGGACGGACGGCGAGCTAGCCCATCACTCACAGGCTGGTTGTCATCTGCATAGCCTTTTCCCAACTTTATTGTCAACAACAGTCTTATCGGATGCCTAAATACCAGTATCTGACCTCCACAACCCAGTTGGCACTGGGTAATAAAATACCCCTTAGTAAGACTGGTTGTTAGACTTTCCGGCCACTGTAGTGACTGTCAAAGATCTACAAGTGACAGCCGGGACTAACGGCTTTATGCTACCAAACGCTTACAAACAATCATACTAAAATGCTACAGGAGAATTGTATTTTCGACTCAAAAATCGACGTGTTAACGTTATGTTTTAACCGCGCGCTCGTGCTAGGGCCTCTGACCACTCACAATAAGTAATGACGTCGATATTGGGCAGTAATGAGGTTGTGTTGGATAAATGGCATTAATAATCCTTGTAATTACAATCCTTATTAACGAACACAATACATTATTATGTGTACACGTACAGTCACTAGCACGTATAAAGGGTGTAAAAGTACCCTAAACGCAAACGAAGGGCACTTGTTCTCCCCACCACTACGATAATTTTTTTGTTTTACGCCATACCTAGGAACCCTCTAGTTACGAAGATATTGGGGGTCAAAGTTCCAAATTTTTCACAGCTGTTTTTGTAAATACTAGTTTTTCAGGTTATAACTTTACTTAAATTACCTCCATGACCCGTTTACTATTTAAAGCATCGACTAGTACAATATTTAAAGAGTGCTACATTGAGTTTTACCGTAAAGATTTAAGGACCTTAAAAAAAATCGTTTCTCAGCAAAAATTTTTGCCTATGGGTACTTAGTTTGATGAACAGAATGCTTGGTTAACGGCTGTGTGATGGGTTAATTTACACCCTGTATGTATTGTACGAACAGCAACTTTCAAAGTTGTTTTTCTCTTAAAATTGATTGCAATTTTCTGTTGTACCAGACATAGATTTTGTTTATTTGTAATTAAATTTTATGCCAAATAATTGTTCAAAAATTAAATAAAAATATAAACCAGCTGAATAACTTTTAAATAAAGGTGCAAACTTTTATTTCATTTCTTTTGTTAAATTGCAAACATTCTCGTACGAGAAAACATTTCTGACTAGACTGTACCTACTATTTTCGTTTCTGTAATGTTCTTCAGACACATTGTTTCGTACATTATTAATGTCTAGGCTATGACGTCACTGACAAGATCACTATCTCCTTAGCTTTCTCGTTACCACTAGGATAGCCGTCACACCGATGTGACACTGTATTTATAGAAACATATATAATATTGTACTCACAAGCCAAAGAGGGGTATCTATACTAATATTATAAAAAAGGTAAAGTATTGTATGTATGTTCGGCATGCGGAGGAATGAAGAAAATGTCGTGAGGAAAATTTTGAGAATAAATGTGGAGAGGTATTATAAGAGTAGTGGAAAACCAAAGAAACGACAGATGGACTGTGGACTGTGTAATCGATGATATTATGGCAAGAAACGTCTGATGAGATGACGAATAATAAAAGAAAGAAAACATGCTGCTCCAAATGAATTGGAATAAAGACAAGAGTATGATGATGATGTTTGTATGTCTGTAAGTTTGGATGTAGGGGTAATCTTTAGAACTACTGATTCGATTTCGAAAATTGTCTCCATGTTTTAAACGTTAACTTTGGGTCAACGTGCTAATATTACCTACGGATAGACCAAAATGGGAGCGAGGCCACGGGCAAAAGCTGGTCTCAAATAAATCCTGTATTTTTTACGTTTGGCGTCTTGAAACATCTCGCATCAGATGGTCCCATTAAAGTATCCGCATTTGTAGTGGAACATTTTAAACAATTAGAAGAAAAAACCGGCCAAGAGCGTGTCGGGCCACGCTCAGTGTAGGGTTCCGTAGTTTCCCGTCCGTCACAATAAGTTTTCGATTTACTAAAACCATTTCTACCTTTTGCTATCACAACTTTTAAAAGTTATCTTGTGAAGGCATTTATTAATAAGTACCAAGTACCATATTCCTTTGATAGATGTCGTTGCATGTCTCATTCTTGATCATAATGATAAAGTTCTTAAAAACTATAAATTCATGAATTGGGTTACTAATTAATACATAGACGTGCCAGAAGTTTTCGATGGTAATTTTGAATTGCGAGAACCTATTTTAATAATTATTTTTTTGTTTGAAAAAAGATACGTTCAGGGTAATAAAATATTATGTAAACGAAGTTAAAAAAAAAATACGGGCAAATGAAACTTGACCTCTGGATTGTATAGGCGCTCATACGATTCAGGGACCAAATTATATTGGTTAACTGCAGTTTCCATCTGTTGTTTCCATCCAAGTTCAAAATAATTTTCCTAGAAAGTCCTTATAAAGTTCTACTTTTCAGATTTTTTTCGTATTTTCTAAACTTATGGTTCAAAAGTTAGAGGGGGGGGGACGCTTTGTTTTTTACTTTTGGAGCGATTATTTCCGAAATTATTGACATTATCAAAAAATGATTTTAGTAAACCCCTATTCATTTTTAAATACCTTTCCAACAATATATCACACATTAGGGTTAAAATTAAAAAAAAAAAACACTTCCCACTTTATATAGGGGGGCTACCCTAATAAAACATTTTTTTCCAATTTTTATTTTAGCACTTTGTCGGCGTGATTGATACACATATTGGTCCCAAATTTCAGCTTTCTAGTGCTAACGGTCACAGAGATTAAGCGAGGACGGACAGACGGACAGACAGACAGACAGACAGACAGACAGACAGACAGACATGGCGAAACTATAAGGGTTCCTAGTTGACTACGGAACCCTAAAAAGACACACTTACACATATTTCTGTTATCATCACATCGCTGTGTTGCTACCTAGCATTATAGCGAGCCCTTTTTGCATTATAGTTTTGTAAATTATGTTTGCGAGTTACGGTTGGTTTGTTTGTTTCGGATTTGGTGGTTTTCCTTTGCTTGAATGCCAATAAACACACTTTTCTTTCTATCTTCCTTTTAATCACGAAAAATAAATTTATTGAGTTACCGCTTTTTGGCTAGCAGTACCTACCCCAGACCTAAGTTTATTACATATCACAAGAATAATGGTTGATACGGCAAGACAAG
The DNA here is from genome assembly GCA_949774965.1 of Diarsia brunnea. Lineage (NCBI taxonomy): Eukaryota > Metazoa > Arthropoda > Insecta > Lepidoptera > Noctuidae > Diarsia > Diarsia brunnea. The sequence goes on along the minus strand of OX458998.1, from coordinate 9,358,935 downwards.
TCTCGTTTGTAGTTCATGTTATGAGAAAATAAAGAGAAAAGTAATGTGATATTCTTGATTTTTTTGAAAGCTATGATTTTCTCTCTCTGGGGCGAGCACTTGCGCCAGAATTGGTGCGAGCAATAGCGCGAGCTCTGGTGTGACCTAACTAAGATGACTGGTGCAAGAAATTATTTCAGGAACGTTTTGGGAATCCAATAAAGATTTGTTTTATTTCTTCATACGCAATGCATCTTTTCGATGATTTTAGAGTCTTTTAACAGTCTTGGTTGGTTTCTTTATTAATTTAGCCGTATTATTTAAATAAATGGAAGGCTGTGTACAGAAACTGTAATTTTACATTGAAATAATAAAATGAAACATTCACTGAAAAGAGATTTTAAAAATTAAAAAATTGCGGTAGAATATCATTCAAAATAAGGATCTGAATGCACCCTGTCAGTTTGCGGAGGGCTATCCCTTACACCTTGTATACCAAGTACATAGTTGATTAAAATGTATTGCTAACGTCTACAGAAATCCGGAAATGAAAGATCTTCCGACAGTGTTAGGTGAGACGTTATAATATCCGCGGTGGTCGTCTCAACTTCCATTTGCGTTGACATCAACGAGACAATGATTAATCATTACCGAATTTAAATAAATACAAGAACAGCATAATAACTTGATACATTAATATTATAAATAGATATAGAAAACGTCGGTAACAATTTCTCTACAAAAACCTAAAAGAAAATATTATTTTCTCTCTGTTTTCATTAAATATATAAATTGTTAAAGTTAACAATTTGATTGGCAGCTTAGCTTTATTTACTTTTCTAAAACATTTTTCAAATATTTTAGAATAGCTAGAAAAAATTATGTTGTAAAAATATTTGATTTTTATCATCAGTTTTTATAAAGAAAATAGATGTTTGAATCAATTTTATATCCATCTGCACGCTGCGTATAAAAAATTAAGTACCTACAATGTATTGTTTAAAAAATATCCCGATGAAAATGGCAGGGCCAACTTGTCAAATTCTTCCATTCTGCCACCGTTACGCTATTATATCTTTATTTCTTTCATATAGGGTGTAAAAGTACCCTTAACGCATACGAAGGGCACTTGTTCTCCCCACCCCTGCGATATTTTTTTAGTTCTAGACCATACCTGGGAACCTCCTAGTTACGGAGATATTGGGGGTCACAGTTCCAAATTTTTCACAGCTGTTTTTGTAATATAATAGTTTTTCAGGTTATAACTTTACTTAAATTACCTCCAAGACTCGTTTACTATTCAAAGCATCCACTAGCAAAATATTTTAACAGTGCTATATTGAGTTTTACCGTAAAATGCGATTTTTTAAACAAAAAAAAAATCGTTTCCCAGCAAAAAAATTGCTTAGGGGTACTTAGTTTGATGTACAGAATGCTTGGTTGACGGCTGTGTGAAGGGTTGATTTACACCCTGTATGTCTTTCCTGAAACAATCCCAACATCGTTTCCTTAGTCTTCCTGCATCCATCAATATTTACATTCATCACTCTTTAAATCACATGCGAATCGTCCCTCCTCATTACATATCACCAAAATAGTCGATTCCTTTTCAACTTTTCTGTAACTGACACTTCTTTTAAACTTCCACTAATAAACCTACTCGTCCTTCCCTATCCTTTCTTGTCACACCACAGATCCCCAACAACCCCATCTCCGCCACACCAACCAGAAAATTAAATAAAAAAACTACAATCACAACACCCAGGTTAAATAAACAAAATGGCTTCGAAATAAAACAGAATCCAATCTAGGGTCACAGTTGCAGTTATAAAAGACTTTAATCTAATCCTATTTCCGATACTCAATTTCGTTAGTCGCCCAGTCGAGGTCGATCGTGAACTAAAGTGCTTTCACGCCGGCTAAGCTATTAATTTTGCTTCAAACTAACGTCCAGCATCCACTGTAGGGTTAGGTATTGTTAAATCTTGCTTCGTTTTGGTAAGTAGAATGATTTTCATGTGGTCGGTTTGATTATTCATAAAATCATAACTGAGGACTTTTATTTATTTAACATAATATCTAAAATTTAAGTAAGTCTTATTTTATGAAAGAGTTATTTTTAACTCACCAATTGAAATTACCTTTGTTATATTACCCGTGGAACATGGCCACATATCACACAAGATAAGGATTTTTGGAAGGAGAAAAGGGAGGCCTTGCCCAGCAGTGGGACAAATCACAGCCTAAGAAAAAATATGCTAAAAATATGCCATACACTTTCCCCTGGGCAGGCGATGCCGTGGCCAACCTGGAAATCTCTGTCTTGTCACCTTCGTACTTGAAGAACTTTTGTCTGTGCCTGTGAGCGGAATTCGTGTGAATTTTGAAAAGTTCAAAGAGTTGGGCTTTGAACTTTTTTTCATCAATACTAGGATGGAAAGAATTAGGTACCTTGTTTTCTGAAACCAACAACAAATCGAGAATCCAAACTAAGTGATTGAAATAAGATTCATTTACGAGATTTTATTTCATATTCATCTCTAAAGGTCCTACGGATTTCGCTGATGGTCGACCACTTTTGAACCTTATTACTTAGGACATAAGCGTGAAAAGTGGCAGAATGTGGCCGTATGTAGAGCAGCTTACTTCGCTCAAAAACAAATAGGAATCCACCAAAGTCTTCGTTCGAGATACTCGTCTCCTTCGAAGAACATAAAAAGTTTTAGTTTCTAGCTGCATTGCTACATAGGTTTTAAGTTTTTAGTACTTTTCATATCAATTGATTGGATTGGGAACGTTTTATTGAAGTATGGATTCTAATTTTGAATGTTTTGCTGTTACAGAATATTCTATTACAGGCTACGGATTTTAGGTCGTAAATATTGGGAAAAGATATCAGGCATCTTAAAAATCCCAAAAATTCAAAGTTATCCTTGACAAAAATCTGCATAATCAGTAGGCCGGTGATGTGTTCATAATGTTACACAATACAGCACACAAGTAGGTTGTATCCAAATCAGTATAAATCTTATTCGGATACGCAGCCATTATTCACGCTCCTTTTCGCTTCTTTCAGCATATCACATATCGCTTTGACGTTATTCATTGATGACGTAGCTGTCAGCGTGACGTCACACTTCCGCAGCACGCCAGCCAAAGAAATATCGATATAAAATTGCGTGCGAACATTTTCTTCGGGAACTTTCGATTGAACCGCCCGGTCTTGGCGAATATCGAGGGAACTTGTCAAAACAAAGTTACCGACAAGGTCTCAAACTTTGAAATTTCGTAAAGTCTGCAGTGTAAACGCTCTCGAGTTTCTGGTAGCCTGGTACCTCCGGTTGGTTCGCAATGTTCGCATGTGTTTTAAACGCGCGATTATAATATAGCAAGCTTTATTACTTTGTTGACACACCATATCTCTGCTTTTATGTTTCTGTTTCAGCAACACAAAAGTTTTGTGTAAGAATTCGTGACATATTTCTTAAGAATGTTCGCAGTATGTCGCGAATGTAAGAATTTCGTCGCTGTGTAACGTATGAGTCTTGGCTGGCTTCAGCTGTTACTTTTTGACTTTTTTCTTTGTATATTTGTTTGTTTTCTTGATTGGCAGTAGTAGGACTCTGCAAGTGAGTTATTTTTTGAATTAGCATCAGTAATTAAGTACAATACATGCTATCACAGCGGCATTTGGGTATATTTAAAGTCTACAACCCTCTTCTTAATCCGCGAATCTGTTTCTATTTTGGATTTATTTTCGATGCTCCAAACGTTTTGCGTTTTGTCTTGCAAACAACTATTTATTAAACACTAATCTTCACGATTCTTACATAAATCTTCTAAAAAGCAGACACTATTGTGATGTTTTGCAACATGAACCGTACGTATAAACATCAGCCTCTGAAAACTCCCTTATCTGTATGTAAGTACACCAACTATACCTATCGATCCAGCTCCTAACTTATGAACTGTTTTAGATACTCCACTAACTAACAGTTAGTTTTAATTAAAATCAATTACCAATAGATACGCTCCAGTATCTGAATCGCCGCTTGGGAACAAATAACGTAGCAACGGAACCCACTTGAGACATCAAATTTCCATTACCTATACAAAGAGTAAATTAATTGATATTAAACGAAACAATTTTAAGGATTCCTTTTGTGTAAGTCACGCAATGGAAGAAACCCATAACACGAGGCAACAGCTCGTGCGATATTATTTAATTCCTTTTTAATGGAAACTTCCAGAAAAGTTACAGTTGCCAGTTACAGAAAAGTTGAATAGGTTTGACTGTCGTATTAGGCATGTTATGAGGAGGAACGTATCGCATGTGACTAAATGCGTGAAGAATATGGCTGTTGATAGATGGAGAGGAAGACCAAAGCAAGGTTGGATAAATGGTGTAAGGAATGATATGAAGAAGTCAGGAATAAATGATAGCGTGACGATTGATAGGGGAGGATGGAAGAAAAAACGTGTTGCGCCGACCCCAAATACCATAGGACAGGAAGAGGAAGATGATGAATGGAAAGTATAATTTTTCTGTAATTATTTTAGAGAAATATATGTACATAAATATTATTCAACTAGCTGTACCCGCATGCGTTGCTATGCCCTTTTTCCTACATACTACCTACGTACCAACTATCTACCTACCACCAACCTACCTACCTACCAACTACATACCTACTACCTACCTACCTACCACCTTCTACCCTACCTCCTACCCTACCTACCTACTAACCTACCTACTTACTACCCTACCTACCTACCACCCTACCTACCTACCACCCTACCTACTACTCTACCGACTACCTTACCTACCAACCATACCTACTCTACTATCCTACTTACTACCCTACCTACTACCCTGACTACCTACCTACCACTTTTTTACCTTTTAAACCTTCCCTGGACTTCCACGAATATTTCAACACTAAAATTAGCCAAATTGGTCCGGTCGTTCTCGAGTTTTAGCGAGACTAACGAACAGTAATTAATTTTTATATATATACTAGTTGTTCCCGGCATGCATTGCAATGCCCTTTTTCCTACCTACTACCTGCCTAACCTACCCACTGCCACCTACCTACTACCTACTACCTCCTACCCTACCTACCTACTACCCTACCTCCTACCCTACCTACCTACTACCCTACCTACCTACTACCCCACTTACCTACTACCCCACCTACCTACTACCCTACCTACTACCCCACCTACCTACTACCCTACCTACTACCCCACCTACCTACTACCCTACCTACCTACCACCCTACCTACTACTCTACCGACTACCCTACCTACTACCCTGCCTACCTACCTACCAGTTTCTCACCTTTTAAACCTTCCCTGGACTTCCACGAATATTCCAACACTAAAATTATCCAAATCGGTCCAGCCGTTCTCGAGTTTTAGCGAGACTAACGAACAGCAATTCATTTTTATATATATAGATAGATAGAAGATAATAGGTTTTCATGCGTTCACGCATGGAAACCCACAGGTACGAAAATCGCAACAAATGAAGGACAGGGAAAGCTTTGAATGATGTTTAAATGTATAGCAATCCCATTTTGACTTTTCATCATCTTTAACACTCACTTGTTTGTGCCTTGTGGTGGATTTTGTACGTATTTATTAAGTAGAATACCGATTATCCGGATCAATTAAAACAGGGGTATCCGGATTATCCGTTTCTAAGTAAAATCAATCAAAAAACCAAAATCCACCAAAACCAAAATTTACCAGCACGATGCAGAAAAACACACTGACACTGCTATTGCTACAATAAATGCTGTACTGCTCTACAATTTAGCTCACAGGCATGAAGCAACATAACTACGTGTAGCAGTTACAAACTTTTTGTAACTCGACCAGTTAGGGAGCCAGTTAAAAGTTAGACACAGGAACGCGCCCAGTCACCGCTTGTTAGCATCAGTGTTTTAACGTAACGAATATAAGATTAGTTACTGAATAACCCGGGATTTAAAGTTTAAAGGTAAGCTAGAAGCTATTCGAAAGTTAAATTAAATTAAACGTGTTATGGTAAAAGCAGGTTAACTTTTAGTATCCTGTCGGGGCTGCGAATTGTCCGAAAGAGATACCACGGCCTCCGACACAAAGGGCTAAGAAGGAACATGGGTGGTTCTTAGTCAGTAGAAGTCTGACACTCCCTACCACCCCGCCTAGAGCGGGAGGAGTCATTAAAATTTGAAGATTTCCCACACTCCAAAAAATATTTAACTTTTAATAATGGTGTCTTTGTCGTTTATTTGGATGCGCGCTAGGATCCAGGTAAATAGATATACCTTAGTAGTTAGTGTAAATTACACTAGACTGCTTCATTGGCCGAGTGGTTGCAAACACTCGACTGTTTAGCATGAGGTCCTGGGTTCGAAACCCGGCTCGGGCACAGTGATATTGGTTTTTTCCATCAGAAATTTATCAGTAACAGCCACGGAGTCTGGATTAGTGCCCGATTGCTGGCACTTGACTTCTCATGGAACTTAAAACATGACTGGTGTAAAATGGGTGTCCTGTAGGTACATCTCTGTATAACCTTTCGAAGATTACAGACGTAACGTTAGGGTATGTAGGTAGTGCAAATTAATCCATTCTTATATTATAAATTCGAAAGGAACTCTGTCCGATCTCTGATACCTTTACACGCCTGAAGGGATCTGTGAAATTTGGCACGAGTTAGGGTAATAAACTAGGTTAGGACATAGCATACGTTTTATCCTGGTATTCAATATTTTCCCTTGAAATAATTTTCGACATTCACGCGGGAGAAACCACAGTCAAAACCTAGTCAACCATAATAATCTAAACTGTTAGGTTTAAAAACAGTATTTAAGCCCTGAAGCTGACAGCAAAACAAGAACAAAGCCTTTTTGATACCTATCTTAAAATCAATCTTCTTTTAACTAAATCATATTTGTTTCTTATTTTTATTAAAATCGCAAAGGTCATGACTGTAACCTTTAACTTTCATTAAATAGTTTCGTTGTTCTATCTCTGAAATAACATTGATTACTTTAATAATAAGAGCTTTGTAATAATATCAACAACTTTTACTTTTATTTGTCTTTATTCAATACCAAACACAATTCAGAAAATATTATAATAAAACAAAAGCTTAATGGAAATCTTTTGTCTGCAAATTTTGTTTAAACAATAAAACTCGATTCTATTACTTGCAAAGCACATTTAGATTACTATCAAATAAAGAAGATTCAATATATTCATGAAATCAATCATTGGACATTATAATACATCAGTAACTATTATAGAAATTAAAATATACCTACTACATTGAATAAGTTACTACGCTATACGAATTACCACATAAACTCATAACAATTTAAATGGTGATGAGGTTCTATGTTAGTATACCTACTGACCCAAAAACTTAAGCAAACATGAAGTTTTCTTGAACGACCGCGTCGTAATCGACATGCGCTAACACTAAAGGAACATTTGCAAACTTCGTCCAGAATTACGTGAAGCACAGCACTCCCCGGACTCGCTAAGTCCTTAGTCGTTAAAACTCCGTAAGTACCCTCCCCATATTCACGAGACCCGCTGCCCCTTCCGCAGTTTAATCTTCCATTAACAGAAAATGAGCGACACCAGTGGGTAAGACACGTGCGCGTCACTAAACAACTCGATGACAGTAACACTACCCTGCAGCCGGCACTACCGTCCTCATTAGTGTTCGGTAATGGATGCGTCCCTCATGAATGATTACTCACAAACTTCTACTCGACTGGGGACTGATCACAAGTCTAATTTATCACTTGTACCAAAATAAATGAAACCCGGCGATTCTTAAGCTCCTATTTAAAACATATAATAGCAGCAGAATTAACCAAGATCCCCAAAAACAATTCAGATAAATTCGACGATCTCGATGAGTGAAAAGGACGCGTTTCCCGAGGCTATTTCTTGGCCACGATAGTCTATTGTGATCGTGCCCGCGGCGAGCCGCTACCAGCGCAACCCTAATTGATATCAATTACCCGCCATCTCTCAAAATCTCTTTGAAACTGCCTTACATCTCCAAATATTCGAGCTCTCAGTTCGCATTTAATTTTATGAAAGTTTAATAAATTATTCTCATCTTCTAAAAGTGCGTCAGCGTTTTGTGTGGAAAAATGTATAGTAGCTATATAATTTAATTAAAGAGTTTTTGAATTAATTTCGTATTCTTCTACCTTACCAATTAAATTGTCAGTCACGAAAATCAGGCCTGTCAGCATTTTCAATCGCCCAACTTTTGTGTTTGCCAGACGTTAAATATAGCAAACTTTCCTGCAACAGTTTGTAAGTTGAAATATGAACATGGGGGGACATCATATTCTACTAAGGTACTAACTTGTTATTAACCCGTACACGTCAAAGTAGGATAGCAGCTACACATATCCGATGGGCGACAAGTTCAGAACATTAGTTCGAGTTCCGTGTCGCACTAGAAGCGTCCTCACAACTTGCTCCCATTAGCAAGTAACAGCTTTAATCCGTCTTAGTGTAACATGACCAAAGAAACCAAAGATTAATGAAATGTAAACACATTTAACGACAGCATTAAGATCTGTTCGAACGGAGATAATGAGAACGCAATCTATTTACAGCTCCTCTAGTCACGCCACACTTAGGGAGCATGAATAAAATATTTGGAATTTATATTTCAACCCTCCTTTTATCTGGAACGTTCCGAACATCGGAGTAAATGATATAATATCCAACCAGTAGGTAAAAAACAAAACGTATCTCATTAATCCATAAGGTAAGTACCCCCGTCCCTCGCATATATTCGTAGCCAGTTTTTATACTCTCCGTAAACGGTGAGGATAAGCCTTCACGTTAGTTCGCCTCATTACGCCTCCAATTTTATCGAACCAAATGTTTTCCGCCAACATTCCTGATCAAATTACAAGGAAAAAGTTTGAATTTATTAAAATGCATAATATATAAAATGCAAAGCTGCCTGACCGAGGATCAACGCACAGGCCAAACCCTTAGGGCTAGAATTTAAATTTTTTGCGTATTGTCACGTATTTCCTCTTATGCCATATATAGGCATCCATTAAGGAAGGATTTTTCAAAATTCAACTCTCAAGGGGTTATTCAGGAGATCGTTTGCTACCGAAAATACGTATTTTGAAACTTGGTGGAACATAATGTCAGAAAACGTATTTTATTATTCTTTTTCTTATTTTCTCCTTTCATAGATCTGATATTTTTTCATAGTAATGAATAGGAATGTAGCAACTCTGGAGAAATCTCTCGTTGGCTTCTTTTAAATTTATAGATGACGTCTTGAATTATCCTGAAAAGGCGTTTTTCACTTACCCTGTTCATTAGATTAACAAAGTAATAAAATATACTTTGTTAATCTAATGAACAGTAATCTTTGACAATCGGTACAGGTAGGGTTAAGTCAGAAACCTTAAAGTGAGACAACCAGTTACTAAGGCGTATCGTATTACCCAGAACTAACTGAGTCGTAGAGGTCAGATCTGACCTCCACAACTGGTATTCAGCTGCATCCAGTTGAACTAGAAGCCGACTCCAACGAAATTGGAAAAAGGCAGAGGATGATGATTTTATTTGGCAGTAAGCTACATCTTTTTCCTTATGGTGTCGGACGTAAAGAATAGCACCAACCCATATCTTCCCGTGGGTGTCGTAAGAGGCGACTATGGGACTTACCAGAGAATGGGCAGCAGCGTTCTCTGTGCCTTTGTAACAACCATACTGCGATCGCCAACCCGCCTGCCAATCGTAGCGATTATGGCAAATCCCCCCCTTCTGGGGGAGGCCTATGTCCAGCAGTGGACGTCTTATGGCTGAAATGATGAAGCTACATCTAATACTTTACATAGAATCAAATTATAACAAGCCCAATAATAACCAAGCAGAATAATATAGGAACTAACTCAAAACCAACAGACCAAAGCAGTGTCATATTTTCTCATACAACATAACATAATTAACTAAGTAAACCAATATAATGTAACAACATGAAGGTTATTTGCACAGATAATATGTGGGAGGTAGTTTTGTAAGTGAAGCTGAAAGTATCGGCACTAACTAAGGTAAAAGTCTGACGCCCGTCGGGGCTGCGGGTTGTTCGCAAGAGATACCGCGGCCTCGACATAAAGGGCTAAGAAGGAACATGGGTGGTTTTTAGTCAGTAGAAGTCTGACACTCCCTTTCGCTCTGCCCAAGAGCGGGAGGGGTTATTTGATGATTTTCCACCCGCCCAAAAAAAAAGAAAAGGTAAATGTCTGACAACCAGTTTTACCAAGTGGTATCTAGCGTATATATTACCCAGTACTAACTGAATCGTGGAGGTCGGAAAGGCAGTCACTCGTCCAACAGGTTAGGCAGATGATGGCCATTTTTTATCGACTGTAGATAGCTTATCTACATCTAATATTTTACATAGAACCCAATTATATCAAGCTCTCAGTTAGTTCATTGAAAACACTGCCACTAGGCGAAACATAGGAAGGTACTCCTACACAATTAATCAGCACTTTATGAGGGGACTCAGAGAGCTTTAATCATTACTCATACTCAGGCCATCACTTAGTAAAGGTTTTGACAGTTTTGTCCTACAAAAGTATGTCAAATCTTTACTTAGTGACGGCTTAAGTAATCATTAAATATCTGTGAGTACCGCAGTGGAACTAATTCAAATCCAACAGACATAATTGAATAGGTAAACCAGTATAATGCAACAACATGGAGGTTGGCATGGAGATGTGGGAGGCAGTTGTAAGTGAAGCTGAAACTATCGGCACTAACTAGGGTAATCCTCCAATCGACTAATCCTAAACTAATTGAATGGATTACTTCCCCTGACGAATTGTTAACGTCTGCCCGTAGATCTGCGTTAGTAGATAAACTCTATCTATCTATCTATATCTATATATATAAAAATGAAACCCGTTTTCCGTTGTCACGACTTGGCATGAAAACGGCTTGACCGATTTGGCTGATTTTTTTTTTTAAATGTTCGTTGAAGTTCAAGGATGGTTCTTACGGCGAGAAAAATTCGAATAATGGCCGGAAAAGCCCTAAAAACAGCCCTTTTCTTTTTCCCATACAAACGTTTTCTAACTAAAACGTAAAATCAATTTGAGCTTTAATACCGTACCCTTAAAGTTCAAGTGATAGTGGAGAGGTTCCGGGAAGGCAAAACAATTGAGTGACGTTCAGTTGTTCAGTCAACGAATGACAACTTCAAACAGACCATACGACATTATGACAATAATCACAAATAATTACTGTTTCTTTCCCATTCGAAAAACGATTTTTCAAATGGTGTTTGCGTATAATATAAAAATTAATTGCTGTTAGTTAGTCGCGCTAAAACTAGAGAACGGCTAGACCGATTTGTCTAATTTTGATTTTGAAACATTTGTGGCAGTCCAGAGAAGGTGAGAAATTAGTAGTATGTAGGTAGGTGGTAGGTAGTTGGTACGTAGGCAGGTAAAAGGGCATTGCAACGCACACGGGGTACAGCAATATTATATAAAAATGAATAGCTGTTCGTTAGTCTCGCTAAAACTCGAGAACGGCTGGACCGATTTGGCTAATTATAGTGTTGAATTATTCGTGGAAGTCCAGGGAAGGTTTAAAAGGTGAGAAAGTGGTAGGTAGGTAAGCAGGGTAGTAGGTAGAGTAGTAGGTAGAGTAGCAGGTAGAGTAGTAGGTAGGGTAGTAAGTAGGATAGTAGAGTAGGTAGGGTAGTCGGTAGAGTAGTAGGTAGGGTAGTAAGTAGGTAGGGTAGTAGGTAGGTCGGGTAGTAGGTAGGTCGGGTAGTAGGTAGGTAGGTAGGGTAGTAGGTAGGTAGGGTAGTAGGTAGGTAGGTAGGGTAGTAGGTAGGTAGGGTAGTAGGTAGGTAGGGTAGTAGGTGGGTAGGGTAGTAGGTAGGTAGGGTAGTAGGTAGGTAGGGTAGGAGGTAGTAGGTAGGTAGGTAGTTGGTACACAGGCAGGTAGTAGGTAGGAAAAAGGGCATTGCAACGCATGCCGGGAACAGCTAGTTGATTATAAATTATGTTTGGCTGACAGATCTTGGATACGTAACAGGATTTATTTTAAATTAGGAACTATGACATGATATAACTAGGCATACAATTAATAAGTCTCGTGGCTTAATAAGAACTGCCACTCGGGTCGATCTTTAGGTAAAGCTGTGCTTGCCTAGGTCGGTCTGTGGATGGGTGACCGCCCGACATACCGAGTTTCCTCCGTGCCTCGGAAAGCACGTTAAGCTGTTGGTCCCGGCTGCCATATATAGATCTTTGGCAGTCGTTACAGGCAGTCAGTGACCTGAAATTCTGACATCCAGTCTTACCAAAGAGTATCGTGTTACCTAGTATTAAACTGGGTTGTGGAGGTCAGATAGGCAGTCGCTCCATGTAAAATACTGGTACTCAGCTGCATCCGGTTAGACTGGAAGCCGACCCCAACATAGTTGGGAAAAGGCTAGGCAGATGATGATGTGTTAAGTAAGTATCTGTAATTGAATAGTTAAATAGATTTCGATGACCTTTGCAGGGTGTTTTTTTTTCAGTTTCATAAACCTTAGCCAGCCCTTTTATTTTATTTTTTTGGCGGGTGGAAAATTATCAAATAAGCGCGAGCCAAACGGAGTATCAGACTTCTACTGACTAAAAACCACCCATGTTCCTTCTTAGCCCTACATGTCGAGGCCAACCGTACCTTGCGTACAACCCACAGCCCCGACGGGCACCATAACCAGCCCTTATCTTCCCACTGCTGGGACATAGACGTCCTCTCTATAAGAGGGAATTTGCTATAATTCTCCAGCCACTGCGGGTTGGTAGATGGCACATGTCTACAAATTTTTGGTTCCAATTAAATATTATTTACACTACATCTGTTTAGCCTTTTTCCAATTACATTTGGGGTTGTCATCCAGGCTAACCGGATACAGTCAACCCAGCAACCCAGTCAGTACTTGATAATATACTGGGTGTCAAACATTCGGGCCACTGACTACCTGTTACGACTGTCAAAAAATACTAATCACAGCCCGGAGCCAGAGGAAACTTGGTGTGTAATGGGATGGGCCCATCTACAGACCAACCTGGATAAGCGCAGCAGGAGATTGATACGAGCAGCTGTTATTATTTCGCGACGGGCACCACTTTACATTATTTACACTTAGTTTTTTGTCTAATACCACTTAGCTTTTTTCTTACAGACAGTGACAACATTGATACTTAGCGGACTTAGCGATTGCGTCAGCAATAGTTAATTCACATTGGAGTGACCCTGGCACTCTGGCTAGCCGACAGCCGGCAGCCGCTTGAATAGGTGACCCTGTATCGATCCCGGCTTACCAAACTCCCTAAAAACATTTGTCACTCGTTTTCCGGCGGAAGTAAACATCGTGAAGGAAATGTGAGGTCGAATAAGTCAACCTATATAAAATATATAGCCAAAGTCCGGACATTTATAGACGTTTCATAAAAAGCAATGGCGACAGTACCGTCGCCAAGGTGACTTTGCCATAAAGCGTTTTCGACGTTTTTGTGCTGATTTCTATGGTATTCACATCACTAATTAAATGGACATAATAACTTACATTTTCTATTATATTATAAAAAAGCCTGTCTCGTTGGTCTAGTGGTTGCAAGCGCGACTGCTGCGCATAAGGTCCTGGGTACGATTCCCAGGTCGGGCAATGTTATTGGGCTTTTTTAGCAGCTATGGATTCTGGATTTGTGCCCGGTTGATGGCAATAGGCTCGCCCCCTATTACGTGGAACTTATACATAACTGGCGTAATGGTTATACTAATGGGCACACCTCGGCCTAACTCGAACGGATTTGCATAAGTTAAGAACATCACCTACATTACGAGAAGATTATTATACAACCATTTAAAAACCTGCATATAGATGTGCCTCAGTGTTAGCAAATATACTGGTGATTTGCATCTCAAAGACTTTAAGTTTTTCCTTGACACTAATGTCGATATCTAATGAGAAACCAGTAGAGACCTAAGTGCTAAATAACAAGAAAATGTCATAAAGTTTTGTCACTAACAAATTGCTTCGCCGCACCATAACCCGCACCACATACTTGTAACTACCATTAAAACTACTAAGCACATATTAATTGCCTTAAATAGGTAATTCAGTACAAGTTAAAACGTTCACAGTTGCGTAAACTAGAATTAGACCTCAAAAAGGTGCATGGACCCAAAAGTTGTAGTGCGTAGCCGGCCCGGTAAACTGGCTGTTAACTACACTATAAATAAACTTGCCTTGGTACATTATGTTGGTACTTGGTTTATGTAGAAACCAGGGATGTTATTGATATGATATTTCGGATCTGGATACGGATACGGATATAGGAATAATATTAAACCGGTTAGGGATTTGAAATCATTACGTATTATCCGCTAGTTTCGGATAATTTCTGTTGTGGATATTAGAATCTTACAAAGCAATTTGGCAATTGACAAGTGACGGTTTCACCGGGCAAAACTAACACAGTGTTACCAACTCTCAAAAATATTACATTCCCGCCAATTACTTGAAAATACCCCTAAAAATAATGAATAATAATTTAGACTCCGCCTTAATCCGAAACTTTTAAAATCGGTTTCGGTTACGGTTACGGATATTGTTTATATCGGATATCCGATAGTTTCGGTTACGGAGCTCCATAACATCCCTGGTAGAAACAACTTGGCCAAGTCCTACACTGACATTTCATGAAATATGTATAATAATGTGGGTGCCACTTGGAACCTTAATAGCCGAACTGTACTAGTCTGGCTTAACTACTTGGACTTGTGTTAGGAGCTTGTGCTAACATATGAAGGAGAACGTAGAATACTAGAGCCATGTTAAATCTCATATAAGGTAACTTCCTCTAACGCCCGTAGGGGCTGCGGGTTGTTCGAAAGAGATACCGCGGCCTCGGCACAAGGTCTAAGAAGGAACATGGATGGTTTTTAGTCAGTAGAAGTCTGACACTCCCTTCCGCTCTGACCAAGAGCGTGAGGGGTTATTTGATGATTTCCCACCCCCCCAAAAAAGCAAAAAGGTAATTTCCTCTCTACACAAATGAAATTTTACTTTAGGTTTACACCTACTCCTGCCAACATAGACAATAAATTATAATATGTAACTAATTCAGCCTTTTTAGGGTTCCGTACCTCAAAAGGTAAAAACGGAACCCTTATAGGATCACTTTGTTGTCCGTCTGTCTGTCTGTCTGTCAAGACCTTTTTTCTCAGGAACGCGTCGAGGTATCAAGCTGAAATTCATATCAAATACTCAAGTCTATGGTCTCTTGGAGCTGTGAAAAAATCAAACTTCTAAGTCAACGCGATCAAAAGATACTCCCGTTTATGCCGCAAATTTTCGACACTCGCAAGGGAATCAAAACCTACAGGGTACTTCCCGTGAACTCAGAATCTTGAAATTTGGTATGAAGCAACGTCTTATAGCAGAGATATAGGAAAAATTGCGAAAAGTATACATTTTTAGTTATATCATATAATAAAAATATTTTTAATAATTTTAAACTTACTACCCCTTTCCTCATGAACGCGTAGTGGTATTATATTGAAATTCATATCAAATACTCAAATCTATAATACCTTTAAGCTGTAGCAAAATCAAACTTCTATGTCAACGCAATCAAAAGAAACAGGAATTAAAACCGCATATTTTGAAACTCGCCACTACTCGCAAGGGAATCAAAACCTACAGGGTACTTCCCGTGAACTCAGAATCTTGAAATTTGGTACGAAGCAACTTCTTATAACACAGATAAAGGAAAAATTGCGAAAAGCATAAATTTTTAGTTACATCATATAATCAAAATATTTTTAATAATTTTAAACTTATTACCCCTTTACTCATGAACGCGTAGTGGTATTATATTGAAATTCTTAACAAATACTCAAGTCTATAATATCTTTAAGCTGTAATAAAATCAAACTTCTACGTCAACGCAATCAAAAGATACAGCAATTAAAGCCGCATATTTTGAAACTCGCAACTACTCGCAAGGGAATCAAAACCTAAAGGATACTTCCAGACGACCTGGAATCTTGAAATTTGGCATGAAGCAACGTTATAAAGTACACATATAGGAAAAATTCCGAAAATCTTAAATTTTTAGTTACATCACATAGTATATTTTTTTTAATAATCATAAACTTACTAGCTGACCCAGCAAACGTTGTTCAGCGATTAAAAAAAAAAAACAGATGTTGGCCGATTCTCAGACCTACCCGATATGCACACAAAATTTCATGCAAATCGGTTCAGCCGTTTCGGAGGAGTTTGGAAACAAACACCGCAAAAAGAGATGAAGATTTTTCCGAACATACATAATGTTTTCATATATGTATTGACAAGGTACCGTCAGCTTTCCACATTGTTATGTTATGGATTTCATTTAGAAATAAAAATACCATAACTTTTACTTATATACCTACAGGTTTGTACGGAACCCTCGGTGCGCGAGTCTGACTCGCACTTGGCCGGTTTTTTTTTTAACTTCCTCTAACGCCCGTAGGGGCTGCGGGTTGTTCGAAAGAGATACCGCGGCCTCGGCACAAGGTCTAAGAAGGAACATGGGTGGTTTTTAGTCAGTAGAAGTCTGACACTCGGGGGAGGGGATATTTGATGATACCCCACCCCCCAAAAAAAAAAGGTAATTTCTTCTCTACTTTAGATTTACACCTACTCCTACCTACATAGGCAATAAATAATAATATGTAACTAATTCAGCCTCAACTCTTCTTCTCCTTGCTTCTGCTTCTGTCTTCTACGACTGCCTCGTTGGTTGTTGTCGCAAGCGCGACTGCTGTGCATGAAGTCTTGGATGCGATTCACCGGTCAGATAAAGTGTTATTGGGTTTTTCCATCACAAAATTCTCACCTCCTATTACAGGGGACTTTAACATAACTGGGGAAGAGTGGGTGTACTAATAAGTACTCCTCTGTACAACCTTTCGAGTTAAGTAACTACTAGTAAAATAGAAAAATGATGAGAGTCCCTGATCTTTTTTGGAAATCACACATAGGCCATCATCTGCCCAGCCTTTTCCCAACTATGTTAGGGTCGGCTTCCAGTCTAACCGGATGCAGCTGAGTACCAGTATTTTACATGGAGCGACTGCCTATCTGACCTCCACAACCCATTTATTACCAGGTAATACGATACTCTTTGGTGAGACTGGATGAATATCACATCACACATAGGTAAAACTACCAAATAAGTCATGTTAGAAAAAATACCTACAATCTTTCCATATACATACGATTGATTGATTTTCCAGTTCAACTTCAAAGACTCCTCACAAAAAACCTACGTCCGAATGTAATGGGCCACTTCAAAGCGAGGAAATATTCCGATAGGCTCGTTTAAGGCTTGTATTCACGCCAATGACCTTGTGCATACAAACTACCTCTCTCGGTCGTAGATACGGACTCTAAACGGACGCGTTTTTCATTTATTATAATTAAAATAATACATATTTTTAAAAAGTAACAAAACCAAATTATTTTCCTTTGTATTTCAAAGCAGTAGATATTTTTTTTATATTATTTTGTTAAAAAATGAAGGAGTAAAATGGTTCCATTCAACGATTTGGAGGTGATTTTGTGGATTTTTTTTCTTATTATGTGATACCGATACAAAAATTGTAGCTAAACCAAATTACGTGTCATATTATGTAGATTACTAAAAAAAATTCTCAGATGTAATTTCTCTGTAAGTGCCGGTGAAAAACCGCTTCATCTGCACGCTGTTTTTAAGCTTTTTCGAGAGAGGACCCTTAATGCACCGTGCAACATGGACCGAGCGGCAAACCTGCATAGGTAAACATCAGTACGACACAATTTAGAAGTTTCTTTTGCTGTAAATACGAAACATAACATAACACATTACATCACACCTGTAATCCCCGAAGGGTTAGGCAGAGATGTACCTAATAGTCCACCCACTTTTCGTCAGTTATGTTTTAAGTCCCATGTAATAGGGGGCGAGCCTATTGCTATCAACCGGGCACAAATCCAGAGTCCGTGGCTGTTACTGATAACTTCAACATTTCTACGTGAACGAACTCTAACAGGATTGAAGTCAAAGTCAAAGTCAAAGTCAAAGCATTTATTTCAATTAAACCATTACTGGTACTTTTGAATGTCAGAAGAACAATTCATAAAACTAAACTACGAGTGCAATACGTCATCCCGAAAGCCACCACGCCGAACCACACGCCGCCGAATGCCCGCAACAACGAACACTGCGAGCACGAAAGCACGCAGCGACGCACACCGCAACAACGAATGCACGAGACTCCAAATCACGGAACAACGAATGCACGCCGCAACGCGCAACCGCCACCCCGCGACCCGGAGCCCCGCGCACCCACCGCCACGGCACGAGCCGCCGCGCGCCCCCGCACCCACAGCACTCGCCGCCGCAGACATCCGGCGACGTGCAACCCGACGCAGCAACCCCCGGGACGACGCATTGCACTCCTAAGCTACAGTCACAGTCACAAGGCATAATAACTTGTGAAAGTACTGTAGTTGCCCATTCCCTAGCGTAGATCTCTATGGAGAAGAACGGGCAAGAAACTCCATGGACACTCTTTTAAATCAGAATATTGTTACAAAATCTTGGTACATTATATCATTCATGTTGAGATGGTATATTATGTGAGAACGATGTAGCAAGATGTGCACGATAAGTGTCCACTGTAAAGTCAAAAACGACGATTCAAAGATAAAATAATAATTCAAACAAGCCGTGGCAGCTAAGAGGTGACCAGTCACAACTGACAGCACCCGTTCACGAGCATGACGCATGGATCAGTACCATTCCACTCAACCATTTTGAAGGGAACGAAATGATCCGACACACCCGCCACCATCAGCGAGACATTTAAGTGAGCATGACACACTCTCAATCGCCAGGGCATATCCAAGTCAAATAAATAATAATTAAAAAAAAATATTAAAAATATGTAGGTTTCCAGAGAATGATAGCTTTTTAGTACATAGTACTCACACAATATGTGCTATGCGACTATATAAAACTAAAGAGATTGAACTTATACATTGCAAAGATAGTTGTACAATCTTCTTCTTCTTTCTTCCTCCTATTTAATTAATTTAAGCGCCCTGTCCTTGTGGAGCAGGACCGGCATTAAGCCAAGCATTTTTATCAGCGATATAATCGTCCAACTTGTAATATGCTTGCTTGCATAGTGTGCGTTTGATGCATGATTTAAATTTCGTCTCATTCAGTTTAAGAATGCTTTGTGGAATTTTGTTATAGCATCTCAAACAGTACCCCATGAAAGATGAGTCTACTTTAGCGAGTCTGAAGCCTGGCTGAACTAACTGGTCCCTATTCCTAGTAACATAATTGTGTCTGTCCCCTCTTTTACTAAAAAGATGCAGATTTTTTCTCACGTACATTATGTTTTCGTAGATGTACTGACAATGCACCGTCATGATGTTAATGTTCTTAAACAGTTCCCTCAGAGAATCGCGCCTACGAAGACCATATATTGCTCTGATGGCTCTTTTTTGCAGAATAAAAATAGATTCAATGTCTGCAGCCCGTCCCCATAACAAAATGCCATAAGACATTATACTATGAAAGTAACTAAAATATACCAGCCTAGCGGTATCTACATCAGTAAACTGACGGATTTTTCTAATGGCATATGCTGCTGAACTTAGCCGCCCTGCAAGAGATGTTAAATGAGCACCCCATTGTAGCCGTGAATCAAGCGTAATCCCCAGGAAAACCGTTTTATCTACGAATTCTAGTTTCTCGTTATTTAATAGTATGTCACAATCACTACTTTTAACATTCGGTAAAGCAAATCTTATACATTTAGTCTTTTTTTCATTTAATACTAAATTGTTTGCTGTGAACCAATTATGAACCTGAAGAAGGGCAATATTCACGTCATCTAGATTTTGAGCCCGTCTATTTATCTTAAAAATTAGGGAAGTGTCATCAGCAAATAACACCATATTCTGAGGTTGGTTTTTCAATAAATAGGGTAGATCATTAATATATACCAGAAAAAGGAAAGGGCCCAATATGGAGCCTTGCGGAACCCCCATTTTTACTTTTAAACCCTGTGAATTAACACCATTTATTTGAACATGCTGTTGCCTTTCACTCAAATAAGATTTAACTAAACTAAGTGCAAGTTTACCTAGTCCGTAATGCTCAAGTTTCAAAAGCAATGTGTCGTGATTCACGCAATCAAACGCTTTTGAGAGGTCACAAAAAATTCCTACAGCATCTTGGGACTCTTCCCACGCGTTAAATATATGCTTTAATAAAGTTACACCGGCGTCAGTTGTACAACGTCCTTTATTGAAACCGTACTGTTGATCGTGTAAGATTCTATTGGTGTTAAAATGATTGAGCAAAGTCCGAATAACTTGTGAGTGAAGTAAAGCATTATTAAAGCTAGTACGGACAAATTGGCTATTTGACTACTGTTAAAAAATTCACGAAAATGTTATGTTATTTCAAAGAACTAACAGAAATAACACGATGTGTGAAAAAAGTAATAAAATCGTTCAAAAATGGCTTAGTTTTAACTGATTTTAAATGACGTGTTAGACAAAGACAGCGCTATAGAAACGTGACGTCATATTTCATACCGCCACGGTTACGTCACGGTTACGCATTACAAATGGCCGTTTCGCGCGACAAGGATAGAAAGTGCCCCCACCAAAAACTTCAAGAATGTAGCTAATTCATTTTTTTATCGATATTATTACTTTTTTCACACATCGTAAGAATAAGAATAAGAATAAGAAGAATAAGAATAAGAATATTTTATTTGTAAACATAGGTGTTACACTGTGTGTGAGATGTTACATTATGTTTATTTTGATTCTCTATGTTTTGCCGTGAAGCGTACAAATATGGACAAATATATGTCTTAGTTTAGAAACAATTTTTCTAGTAAGTATTTCATGCAATCTTTCAATCCAAATCAATTCTTTGACGGTATTACAAAAACAAGAACTAATTTTTAAATTATTAAAAAATATCTGTTACAGTTAATAAATAGTACCATTACAGGCAAAATAAAATGATATTAAATTAAAACAATATTATAAATGAAAATAAACAATTAAATAGCAAAAGTTAATATACGTAATTCAAAATAAAATGTCATGTAATAAAAGAAAAAAAAAAAAAGCATTAAACAGGGCTAAATATAACATAATAATATCATTAATTAATTTATGTCAAATAAAAGGTGGTCATAACAGTCACACTCAACATGTCATAAAAAAAAAAAAAAAATAATGTCAAGGATTCACATTTCGTCATAAAAATGGCCAAATATTATCAACGTACAAAAAACGGATGTTAAAACAATAAAATTATAATAAAAAATAAAAAACAATTTAGCGGACATGTCAACAATTAAAAATTATAGTAATATTTTATCCTTCAGAAACTCATTTATATTGTAATAGGATTTACTTATCAGAAACTTCTTTAAATGTGTTTTGAATTGATGTATATTTAATATTTTTATTGCTTCTGGTATATGGTCATAAATAGTTGGTGCCATACAAAAAACACTATTATGCATCAGAGCTGTTTTGGACTGTCTCGAGCACAACATATTGACGTGTCGTCGACTCCTATTATTTCTGTCAGATAACTTGGGAAACAGATTCGGGTTGGCTTTAACGAATACTGCAACTTCGAATATATACAAACAGGGTAGTGTCAGTATATTACAATTCAAAAAAAAGGGTTTACATGAATCTATGTATTTTAATCCAAACATTGCCCTGATGCACTTTTTTTGGGCTTTAAATATAATTTCCCTATTGGATGAGTTTCCCCAAAAAATAACTCCATATCTTAATATAGAACTAGCCATGCCATGATATGCTGTGACAATAGCGTCCGTTCCTATGACTGGCGCAAGTTTATATAAAGCATATGCAGATTTGCTCAGTCTCTTCGCTAAATCTATCGTATGTGCTTTCCAATCTAGTCGCTGGTCTATGGTTAACCCCAGGAATTTAGTTGTGTCAACTTGATTTATTTTCTTGTTCTCGTAACAAATGTTCATAGTCAAATTTTTTCGTTGGTTAAATGTCATTAGTTTGGTCTTGTCAATATTTATCTTAAGGTTATTATTATTAAGCCAGTTTATTATTGATTTTATAGTATTAGTAATGTCATTTTCATATATTAATTTGTCATATTTTAGTTTATCTTCACAGTCAATGGTAACTGTGCTGTCATCGGCAAATAGCGTCATGTGATGTTTCGTTACTTTTGGCAGGTCATTTATATAAAGTATGAATAGAGGGGGGCCAAGCACGCTCCCCTGAGGTACACCATATTTCATTATTTTATCACGCGACCGATAGACTATTTCGTGCTTTGTTTTTTGGTCCACTTGTGTAATTTCCACACATTGTTTACGATTTTTCAGATATGACTCGATAAGTTGTAGGATATTGCCTCTTATACCGTACGCGTCTAATTTGTTTAGTAATATATTGTGATCTACGTAGTCAAAAGCTTGAGTCATATCACAGTAAATCGAACATACCGGTATATTTCGGTCAACATTTGCGATAACGTTATTTAAAAAGTCGTAAATGGCCATATTAATGGTTTTGTTTTTCCTAAAACCTTTTTGTTCCTCAGTCAATATGTCTTGCTGTACCAAATATTTATGAATTTGTTCATAAATATATTTTTCGAAAATCTTTGAAAAAATAGGAACAAGTGCGATCGGCCTGTATGATTCCGTTTTATCTCGATCATTTTTTTTGTAAAGTGGTTTTACAACAGCAGTCTTTAATTCGGTTGGAAATATACCTTTCCATACGCATAAATTAATTATGTGACTCAAATGGCCGCTGATGCTGTCAGACACATATTTTACTGCTTCTGTGGATATACCGTCATGTCCTACGCTCGTAGTATTTTTTAAGGATTTTATTATTTGTTTTATGTCGTCTTCGTGGCTAGGTGCCATAAACATAGAGTTGTTAGATTGGGTTATATTCGAAGTAACTCGTATTCCAGTATTAAGGACAGGTTTAATGTTTTCAATGAAAAAATCGTTGAAGACGTTTGCTATTTCATGGGGATCTGTTATATTTTTATTCGCAGTCGTAATGTTTGTAATAATATTTTTCGGTAGTTTTGGTTTTGCCTCATTTATGATCTCCCATGTCGCTTTTGATTTATTAACTGCAGATTTTATTTTAAAGGTATTTTGTGCACGTTTAGTTAACTTAACTATTCGCTTGTAGGTATTAGTATAGTCATTAAGTTTTCTTTTATTTGCCTCATTTCGGTTTAGACGGTAACTCCACAAAAGTGTTCTCTTCCTTTTACTACAGGCTCTAACTCCCCGCGACACCCATTGCGGTCGTTTGTTTAGCCTAATTTTTATAAATTTAAATGGGAAACACAGACGATAGAACATGGAAAAAGTCTCCAAAAATACGCTATAAGCCTTATCAGGATCATCGCATTCATAAACATTTGAAAAAGACATGTTTTGTATACAATTTTTAAACTTATTCATATTTTCTAAACTAAAGTCACGTCGTTTTACATACCAATGATTTATGCGCCAAGTCCTTTTTATGGGAAACTTCAATAGTTGACACGTGTGATCTGACAAAGCTAATTCAAATACATCAGCTTTGCATTTAGTGCCAAGATTATGTGCAAAGTTGTCGATGCATGTGTTACTTTTTAACCTGGTGGGTTGGTTGATTTCTAACTTAAAATTAAAATTGAGCAGCAGACATTCTAAATCTAAAGATATATTACTAAGTTTTAACATGTCAATATTGAAATCACCGCATATTACAATGTTTTGTTTTTGTTTCTTTGTTATAAGTAGTAACAATTTTTCCAGGCGGTCAAAAAATATGGTCAAATTATTAGTTTTTGGGATTCTGTAAATACAGATGACAATGGTGCTTGACTGCGTCAATTCAATAGCACAACATTCAAATGACTTACTTATTGCTAGTTCATTTATGTCAGGCAAATCCACCCATCGAAGTCCCTTTCTAACCAAGATACAGGTTCCCCCTCGTTTTGATTCTGCTCGACTAAAGCAAGCAGCTAGGTCAAAGTTGGGAATAGTCAGAAAGTCTTCATAGCCTGACATAATAAAGTGTTCAGAAATACAAATCACGTCTATGTCGATATTCTTCGTACTGAGCTCTTCTAGGCACACAGTAAGAGCATCTGCTTTATTTAGCAGTCCTGCTATATTTTGGTGTATTATATGTAGATAGTTGTCATAGAAATAACTGGTTACTCGGTAATTGGTCAGTTTGGTCAAGCTCATTTATATTGGTTTGTCTATATAATATGTCATATGTTTTTAGTCCTTGAATAAAGTTGTCCGTATCTTTGAAAATGGTATGCATGCCATAGTTGTTGAGTAGTCCAGTGCGTTTTGAAAACATCGTATAATCATTTGATAAATTTTTATTTGAGTCCAAAAAGTAAGCATGCTCATGGGTCAATGTGTCGAAATAAAGGAGGTTGTTAAATAATTCGACCCTCCAATTGTACATTGTTTTAAAGTCATTGAGATTATATGTTGGAGCACAGAGTAAAACGTTAGTATGGGTTGTCTTCTGTAGGGCTGTCCGAATGTACAGTACGAGCTGGAAATAGTCCTTTGTAGTATTGAAATCTTCCTCCCCGATCAATATAATGCAAAAATCATTGAATGTGAAATCTTTTAACTTGTTTTCTATGTCACATAATAACTGTTCGGTTTTACAGTTCGGCATTAAATAATGACAGATGTTTTTAGAATGTTTACTAAGTGTCGTTTCTGCTATGTTTCTTACTTTGTTCTTGTTGTTCGTACTCAAGATGCATACATGACAATCTTTCGTTTCTATTTGTAATTTTTGTCTAAGTTTAGGATTTGTCATTGAAGTAATCGGTTTACTTTGCTTGTTGAGGGTAGGCGTTTTTGTTTTATTTTGCATGTCGGGGGTAGGCGTTTTAGTTTGTGTTTGTAAACAATGCGGAGATTCCGCTTCTACAGATAAGGAGACTTCGTGATGTTGTGATATTTGGTGGAGTGATATATCAGTTTGTGTTGCCTGGTGGGATTTCTGCAAAGAGTTGAAATCTTTGCTTGGGGTAGACTTTCCAGTTTTACTCTTCTTAACCCGATTTGGTGTTAGGTTCGTGCTATCCGTTAAACTTAGGTGTTTGTAAGTTTCAACGACTTTCAAGCTTCTGTTGAGGTCAGACTTTAATCGGAAGTTCTCAGTGTTTAAGTTGTCAATTTCATGGTTAGCACTTGTCAATTGGTTCGTAATCGTGTTATTTCTGTTGGTTCATTGAAATAACATAACAATTTCATGAATTTTTGACAGTAGTCAAATATCCAATTGCAGACTGTCATTTAAGACTGACAGATATCAAGAAAGTATTCGTCAGTGTCCAGTGTCCAGAACTGCGTCCACAAATTTGTCCGTAGCGGTATGACCGAATCTTAAAATAAACGATGACTTTCCATTTTCGATCGATACATTAGATACACTGATGGAACTTCTAAATCGTGTCGAACTGTACGAAGGTATGAATAAAACATTCAGTGGAAATATGAAGGCTTAGTCCTGGATGTCGCTACAAACGATAGTTATTTCAATTTATATGTTTGGGCTAGTTTTCGCAATGTGTTTACACTGTTGGAAACTTTGAATGTTGAGGAAAATTACGACTGTAGGTGGTAGGATATATGTTAATTAGAATAAGTATGGAGGAGCTCGTGGCTTAATAATAATTGCCACTCGGGTGGATCTTTAGGTTAAGCCGCGCTTGCCAAGGTTTGTCTGTGGATGGGTGACCCGATACATACCGAGTTTAATCCGTGACTCGGGAAACACGTTAGGCTGTTGGTCCCGGCGTTTGTTGACTTTGGCAGTCGTTACAGGTAGTCAATGACCTAAAAGTCTGACAACCAGTCTTACCAGAAGGTATCATATTACAGGGCACGCCACGATAGTGGCGGTAAGTCCACTCTTTGAGGAGTGGCTGGAGAGGCGCCACGGCGCCCTCACCTTCCGTCTGACGCAGGTACTCACCGGACACGGTTGTTTCGGGAGGTACCTGCACCGAATCAGGCGGGAGGAAACGCCCGGATGCCACCATTGCGAGGATCGGCCGGAGGACACTGTGGAGGTGTGTCCCGCTTGGGCGGAGCCCCGCCGTGTTCTCGTAGTGGCGATCGGCGGCGGCGACCTCTCGCGTCCGGCCCTGGTGCAAGCCATGGTCCGGGGCGAGGAGGAATGGGACACCGTCGCCTCCTTCTGCGAAGCAGTGATGCTAGCGAAGGAGGTGGCGGAACGTGAGAGGGAGAGAACCTCTCGTCCCAGCCGCCGCGGGAGGCGCTCCGGGCGTCGGGGGCCACGTGATGGCTTCCGGCCACCGTAGACGCGGGCCTGTGGACGGTGAGTGATGGGTAAGCTCGCCGTCCGTCCGTCAAATGACGACGACAGGCCGTGTCGACGGCGCGTTCGTGTTCCACGCGCGCCTCAAAGAGATGTCAGCAACACGGAAGGGGCCCGCAAGGACCGACGCCTGTCGAGGCTGCGGGTTGTTCGCAAGGGATACCGCGGCCTCGACATGAAGGGCGAAGAAGAAGAAGGAACATGGGTGGTTTTTAGTCAGTAGAAGTCTGACACTCCCTTTCGCTCTGCCCAAGAGCGGGAGGGGTTATTTGATGATTTCCCACCCCCCAAAAAAAAAAAAAAAGGTATCATATTACCTATTCCTATCGTATTAAGTGGGTTGTGCAGGTCAGATGAGCAGTCGCTTTATGTAAAATCCGGATACACTGGAAGCCGACCTCAACATAGTTGGGAAAAGGCTAGGCAGATGATGATAACATAATTGTTTGGTTTACTTATAACCAATCTATCGCTCCAGTAATGGTAGATATGAAATGTTTTAGAATCTAAAAACTTTGTATTCTTTTGTAATTAAGTTTCAGTCGTCGTGATCGACTTGTTTAAATAGGTAGGAAACGGAAATAAAACCGACTTAAAACATTCAATTTTAACATTCAGAACTTCAAACAAATTCTGTGCAACTAAAACAGAATCGTTAATCCCATTTCATACTAAAAAAGTTTAGTTTACAGCTGACATATTCCGCGTACGATCCCACGCGAGCGAAGCTGCGGCTGGAACTAATTAATTATTTAATTAACGACAAGCATTGACGGCACAAACATGAAGCACTAGGTACTTACCTACCTACTTACTTGACGTTGACGTTGTGTTCGTACACCGAGGCTTTGGCTAAGACTTGCGGATTAAACAGCCATTTGCAAGTAAAATTATTCAAGTTCTCTGTTAATCCTTACTTGAAAATGACTTGCTTCTATGTAATATTAGAGATCCCGCTTGACATGAGAAAAATAAAATGGTTCTCAAGGTGTGTGAGAAAATCTGGGGATAAAAAGAACTGAAAAACACTGTCCTTGTTTGAAGTTCTATATGCAAATGGCGGTCCTCTCCAGGTTGTTTGAGAATATGTTTACCTCGAACAATCTCAGCAGTTTGATAAGAATAAGTTTGAGAAGGAGACTACCAGAAGTACCTATCTAGCTGAACAGAGCCAGTCCCTATGGTAACGGTGAATGCAATTAAAGCTGTAAACCGTTCATAATTATCACCAGCCTTTTCCCATCTAGGTAGAGATCGGTTTCCAGTCTAATCAGTCAGCCATTAATCATCAATACTTCTAACAACTGCGATGTATTATTGTGATACTAAAATATAATATAATAAAATTATATGTAATCACTCAATTCCATAAACCAGGTACTTTCCACAAAATTATCTATGAGTGGGTAGATAGTTTATATTTCAATGATAATGTTTATTGGCATTATCAAGGGGATTCAAACCAAACTATCTATACTACATTGCTAAAGGTTGAAACGTATAGAAATATGACCTCCGTATTTTCACTAATCTCAGGCAACGAGGGAAGCCCCCGGGTGCCAGCAGAATTACAGAACTAAAGTATATACATATTAGAGTTACCCATTCATATCATTACTAGTTAAAGGAATATCAACTTTATAAACAGAACGTAACATCACGCTTGTAACCTCCGAAAGATTAGGCAGAGGGATTAGGCATTTAATAGCAAAGGCATTTTTTTTTGGCGGGTGGGATATCATCAAATGACTCCTCCCGCTCTGGGCAGAGCGGTAGGGAGTGTCAGACGTCTACTGACTAAAAACCACCCATGTTCCTTCTTAGGGCTCGTTTATGGAGACGCGAGAGGCATCGCGCGGCGCGTGCAGAATGCTCGTCTCGAGCTTTTATATTCATTTACTGAGAGGCGCGAAAAATCGCTTCTCGTAAAATCGACGTTTCAAATCGTTAACGTTTTCATACATCGCCATGTGTTTGAATTAAAAACGCACAACGCGCTGCGCGACGCCCCGCGTGTCCGTAAATGAGGCCTTAGACCTTTGTGTCTAGGCCACGGTATCTCTTTCGAACAACCCGCAGCGCCGACGGCCACACCTTGATTTCACCATTTATGTTAAGGCCTATGTAATAAAGAACGAGAGTTGCTATCAATCGGGTACAAATCTAGAGAATCCGTGGCTACTACTGAGATATCAATCGGGTACAAATCTAGAGAATCCGTGGCTGCTACTGAGAAATTGTGTATAGAAAAACTGAAAAGCCGAATGACACTTTGCTCAACCTGGGAATCGAACTCAGGAGCTCATGCTCAGCTGTCGCTCTTGCGGCAACTAGACCAACGAGGCTTTATCTAAGTGTAACATAAGTTAATTTCAAGAATAGTGCTCTGAAAAAGTCATCAAGACGTTTAAAGTTGTAACTGAATTTTATTTATGAATGGGGTCAAGTTGTTTTTCCAAAACCTAAGGTTTATTTACATGTTTGGAAACTAAATCACGATAGTAGTATACATACTAATGAGTGTCCTTCAACCTGCGAACAACATTCCAATTTACCCATCCACATAATTGAATACACATGTACTGAGTAACACAAACTCCACATTACGCTAAATAAACATACATAGAAACTGTATAATTATGTAATAACTAAAGCTCACATAAGCAAGGGACTCGAAATTTGAGAGAATACTTTACAAATGTTTTAGAAGTAGTTAAAAGGATTATTTAAATATTTGTTTCGAACCAATTCACAGAAGTTATATTGACTTTGGAAATTAATATTCATTATAACGTATTTTGATACCCAAAACTCTGAGAGCACTTTCAAAAACTCTCTTTTAGAAATTGGCCTTTCAGAATATTTTTAAAGTTTTAAAGGGTTTTTATTAATTACATACTTACCTAGTATATATTTATAGGCAATAGGCTCGCCCCGTATAATATGGAACTTAAAACAGAACTGGCTAAATGTAGGTATACTTTTTTTTGTTTTTTGGGCGGGTGGAAAATCATCAAATAATCCCTCCCGCTCTTGGGCAGAGCGAAAGGGAGTGTCAGACTTCTACTGACTAAAAACCACCCATGTTCCTTCTTAACACTTCATGTCGAGGCCGCGGTATCTCTTGCAAACCACCCGCAGCCCCGACGGGCAATGTAGGTATACTGAAGGTTCAACTCAAGCTAGCATATTCTAAGTATACCAGCATACCCTATGATGGTCTAACAAGAACTAAAAATAACCTAGGTCCTACTTACCACACATCCTACTAACCTTTAGATAAAGCTCGATGCGTTAAAATGTAAGCCCAACCTGCGAACCCACCTAAACTTTATATTTTTTTCTCTAACACCAAAATACACGCATATTTTTAAACTACGTAAACCCACATTAGGTTGTCCTCTCATACATTCTTGCCGGGAACCAGGGCTAGGGGCGCCACCTACCGCCCTTCTCATGGAACTGCGCACTCTAGGAATTTATTATTAACGTGTCGGGTTCTTTACCATGTTTTCCTACACCTTTTTAGACCCGTAATAGAATTGTTTACATTGTGAACCTAAACACTAAGGGTGAAGGCAGGTATGTTTGAGTACCCCGCCATTATTACTCCCTCCAAATATATGTTACCTGCTTCATATAAAGACATAGACCTCGTGTTTTGAATTACAGTGCAATTTATGAATAAAACAAGTATGTTATGCTAAATACGACTCAAAGCGAGTGAAAAGAGCGACGGACGGTTAATAACATTCTTTCATCTCTTGACAAATTAAATTACGCAATTACGCATACTACAAGTACGGAAGTCCTGAAAAGCCTGCAACACTTGACGCTCATGAGAATATAATATTTTTTTAGGCAGCCACGGGCTGTTACTAGTCTCGTAAAACACAGGTTTAAACACTTTCGTGTTTGTACCTTTACAAAAATATGGATTAGTGATCGCAGTATGATCATTGTTGTTAACCGACGAGTTTAGCACTGAGCCTACTTATACAATCGCGTGTAACGTAACCATAGCGCGATCTAATTCGATGTCAACGCCATCTATCGAGCTATGGTACAACTCTGGACAATTTTTAAAGTTTTTTTCATGCGTTTTATTTTTCTTATCCTTCATTATACTTTAGGTCTTTCTAAAGACACCTACTTGATAAACTCTAACAATATTAATCCATGTAAGTAAATTAATACGTGGTCCTTGTTAGGTACCTACATTTCTTCGAATATTGTTGAACATTTGATTGAGCGTTCCTAATGAGAACTAATCCTAAAAAAGGGTAAAAAAATACCATTTTCAGTTTCAGAAACACAGTCGAAAATAAGAGTTGTAAAATACAAAAAACATTAATTATATTGTTAAAAAGCAGTGTGCCCAGTCATAGCTCTAGTTAGTTGTAACCCAAGATGCACCTCTGATTTTTCGGATTCATGTGCGTATTGAATAGGTCTCACTTGCTTCGGTGAAGGAAACATCTTGAGAAAGCCAGCATGCCTAAGAGTTATTAGTCGACGGTTTTTAGTCAGTAGAAGTCTGACACTCCTTTCCGCTCTGCCCAGAGCGGGAGTGGTTATTTCAAATGATTTGCTAACCCCAAAAAAAAAAAAAGGGGCCCATGGGCAGCATAAAAACTCTTCCACCAAGTTAGACACTAACCACACGATTAACATTGTCAGAAATTGCCTATATTTGGGAAAAACAAAACAGACACGACGCATATTCAGGGCAACACACTACACCAGAATTAACAACCTTCATTTACATGCAAATCGATGTTACATAGAACCAAGACATATAATCTCTTTAGCCAGTTAAGCCGAAATATATTCAGATACGATTGCCGTTTGATTGCATCCGGCTGATAATTACCGCGTGTTGATATATGCTGGTATTAGCGAGCAACTACGACGTCATGATTAATATTTAGTTACGGGGGGAATGTTGATCATGTTATTTCTTGGACGTAATTATTGTGACGAAAACATTTCCTGTAACGATTTACAGTAGCTTCATTATTGTAAAGAAAAAAGGTTTTCAAATTACCAATTTAAAATTATTTAATGTTAGTAGTATTTGAAAATGTTACATTGATAGAGACTAGCGTTTGCTCGTGGCTTCGCTCCCGTTACGTTCTGAAATCGATGTTACGTAGAACTAAGACATATAATCTCTTTAGCCAGTTAAGCCCTAATATATTCAGATACGATTGCCGTTTGATTGCATCCGGCTGATAATTACCGCGTGTTGATATATGCTGGTATTAGCGAGCAACTACGACGTCATGATTAATATTTAGTTACGGGGGTAATGTTGATCATGTTATTTCTTGGACGTAGGTACTGTTCCTAGAGGTGGAATTACTGTGACGAAAATATTTCCTGTAACGATTTATAGTAGCTTCATTATTGTAAAGAAAAAAGGTTTTCAAATTACCAATTTGAAATGATTGAATGTTAGAAGTATTTGAAAATGTTACATTGATTAGAGACTAGCGTTTGCTCGTGGCTTCGCTCCCGTTACGTTCATAGACGCGGCATTATTGTGACGAAAATATTTCCTGTAACGATTTATAGTAGCTTCATAATTGTGAAGGAAAATCATTATCAAATTACCTAATTTAAGTTATCAGTTATCAGTCAGAGGAACGTTAGTACTATTTGAAAATGGTAGGTACAGTCGAACAAGCCAATAAGTATACAGCCAGCAAACTTGCATTTACTTTTAAGATTATATAGATACATTTATAGACTGATGGCAAACGATACAGCTTATGACATCAGTCGCTTAATGCGAAACGCTTTATAAAACAAAATTGCAATCAATATTTTCAGTGTAATAGAATTATAAAAAACTCTACCTGTATACTTATTAGCTTGTTCGACTGTACATTGATTATATATAAGAATACCTAAGTACTTAAGAAAGTATTGTAGTACACTCTCTGTTATCTATAAAATCCTTATCTTTTGGTTTGACAGCAGGTAATGTCCTCGACAATCTGCAGCTATATAGCGGTTTCTTACTACAAACTTAATTGTTTTAGCAAATTGACACTAGTAATCTCTT
Source organism: Diarsia brunnea (assembly GCA_949774965.1). Classification (NCBI taxonomy): domain Eukaryota; kingdom Metazoa; phylum Arthropoda; class Insecta; order Lepidoptera; family Noctuidae; genus Diarsia; species Diarsia brunnea. The sequence continues at coordinate 9,326,338 of OX458998.1, read as the reverse complement.
GGTACATCGAGAACGTTACGACCCTTGTGTGAAACCATGTCATAAAAGCTTTCAGGGAGCCCACTACCTCCCTATACAGGGTGTTAAGGGGATAGCCCTCCGCAAACTGACAGGGTGCATTCATCCACTTATCTCAATCAACTTTAATCATATTCCACCGGAATTCTTTTTTTTTCATAGTTTTTTCAGTTGCTGTACCTTTATTTCAATGTAAATAATAAAGTTAAAATTAAAAAAACCAACAAAGAACGTGGAAATAGTCTAACGGACGATGCATGTCCTGCCTAGCTCCAGAGTTCATCGAACTCGACGTCGCGCTTGCCGTTCGCTACGTATGTTTTGCCACAGTAACGATACATTACGGACAAGGAAATGAAACAAATCAATTAAGTTATTGAATTCCCAAAACGTTACTGAAATGATTTCATCTTAGTATGATAAACTAAATTCACCACATCAGTGCACGGAGGTTGTCCCTTACACCCTGTATCTACAAGGGTCGGAGGATCACTCATAAAGTATTTCCAAGTCAAATACCGAACCCACGTTACTAGAAATATCTTTGATATTACGACGGTCGGAAAATATATCCAGATAAAATAGAAACTTTATATATGTATTAAAATTATATTTCAATCCATTGGTCGCCAATGGGAAACTCTGTAGTTGCTTAATACAAGGCCAAGCGAAAAAGCTTTATGTCAAAGGAATAGGGTTCGTATTCGTTTACCGCGACACCTATCCCAAAGAAGTAATATCCCGGTCCCTATGAACCCGGCTTAGTAGAGCACAATATATATCGTGTCCAAAATACTTTAGATAGCCACTTTTGACTTTATCGGAACACCCGTATAGGACATCGGATTAAAACCGGATCTCTTATTAACCTTTCATAAAATCGAGTTTCTGGAAGTTATCTTTTCCTTATATTTTTTTCCAAGCCTCTCATGTTTCCCACTGCTGGACAAAGCCCTCCCCTTTTTTTCCATATCTGACCATGTTCGCCACGCAAACAAGATCAGATCGTCGCACCACCTTTGCCGCGGTCTGGTTCGAGGTCGATTTCCTCTGTCCTTATTTGTTTATGGTTAAATTATTACATTTTTTTCGTCATATACTTTTAGTAAAACTTTCCTTTTAATAACTCTTCTACAGCGAAAACCGAAAACGCGCGTAACCATTTATAAAATACTGCTACGCGGTCTACAGGGTAGGCCTACGCGTCTACGCGGCGCGCGGCTGTACTACGAACCGTAGAGCAATTTTGTCTACATTACGAAAATATGTACGGGACTGTATTTATCAAGATTGTGTGATATGACCACGTTAAAGGCTGATTTTTGTTCCCTCGGTTTTTTTTTTTTGCTTCTAGCCATGAAGTCCCAAGCTGATTTGCAGTTCCCGGTCAGGCAGTGCTGTTAGGTTTTTAATTCTGGGTTTGTGCCCGGGTAATGGCAATAGGCTCGCCGCTACCGACTCAAAAATAACTGGCGAAATGTGGATGTAATGAGGTACACAACTGCCTAACCTTTGAGTGATTACAGGCGTGGCATTATTATGTTTTCTCTTACACTAAATCATTTCTATTATTCTGTCACTCGCAGTTTTCGGCGTAATCGATACTCGAAACAACGAAAAACTATGAACACGTAGTTACTGCAATATTAAACATACACCATAGTTTCTGATTGCTGAGCGCACGTACGTAAGTTACGCTGTACGCACGTGCGATATCAACAAAATCATAAACATTTGGAGGGGATGCGGGCCCGCGGGGAGGGAAGTGCGCAACGCTTCCGGTTTCAGTTTCATTACAGATATTGGTACGTAAGCTACTTCGATTCAATTTCCTCGGTTCGGCTCACATCTCGAGACTGACGTTTATATAACGAGCCCATGCGGGATGCGCCTTACCTACTCCATATTATAAGTAGGTAAGCTTATTTACATAAAATTACTCCGACACGCTGCTGAACAAATTCGTTCTTGGGCACAAGGTTAGATACATCCAGACTGCTTTAAATATTTATGATCGCTACTTTATTTGCTAAATAACTTAGGTATTTACTTTGAAAGACTCGTCACAGTCTATCTACCTACATCGAACCACCCACTCATTGCTATTCTTTCCGAATTCTAAGACAAGCTAAGATAAACGTTTGATTTTCCTGTAAAAAATAATAGGCACAATTGTATTTCAGTGTGTGCTTTCCCTCCACTTATATAAAACAACATCTATCCCCTGCCGCTTCGACATTGTGTTGTTGACGCCCTCAGCAGGACATGAGCTGAATAAAAATGTGGCCATTATTTATTCTACCTCTGTTGACTCGGAGAAAACTGCCATCAGACCTTCGTGCCAAAATTCGTCGACAAATAGAAAATATTGACGTAGGCAAAATGTTTCTCCGTCACTAAAAAGGTGCTCTAGGGATTTTTTAAACTGATCCTTAGATGGCACTTGCCAATCTTGCCATTTGCGTAACTAAATAACAACTGTGTGCGAATAACGATTGAAATAAGTACCTAGGTAGGTACATCGTATGTGGCAAGAAATCTGATTCAAAGGTATCATGAAATGTAAATAAAAGGTAATAAACATGTTGCGCCAAATATTTTGGAACAGCTCTTTACCTTTATTAGAAAATTGCCTTCATGTTTCTGAAGGGAATGAGGGTTGACATGAAAGGCTTCGCCGTAATTGCTATTTGCGTGTAAACTCCATTATTATAGGTCGCGTCGCATGTAACAAAGGGCTATTATGTCAGAGCACTCGGCTTTACAGATAAATCTAATGCTCATATCAACTTGATACTGTCGCAACCTGCCAGATTGATTTAATGTTTAGATAGGTATTGTGTATGTGTATTTTTAACGAAGATAAACTTCTCTCATTTTTCATGAGTAGGTACAGTTGATATAAAAGGTGGTAAACAGTTACATTTCTTCCTCAAACTTATTTTGTTTTAACGTTATAATTTCACTAAAGAATAAAATAGAGGGGCAGAAGTATAAAATAAAGGAAAAAGAGGAACTCGTGACAGCGCCGCGCTTGTCTAGGTTGGCCTGTGGATGAGTGACCACACACGACATGCAGAGTTTCCTCCGTGCGTCGGAAAGTACGGGCCGTGGGCCCTGGCTTTAATTTGTAGATCTATGGCCGTCGTAACAGGTAGTCAGTGGCCCGAACGACTTACAACCAGTCTTACCAAGGGTTTCATAATTAACCAGTAATGACTGGGTTGTGGAGGTCAGATGGGCTGTCGCTCCGTATAAAATATGAACTGGGTGCCGACCCCAACATTGTTGGTAGTTGGCTAGGATGACGAATTAAAAAAGTGAAAAACACAAAAAAGTGAAAAATAAACTTCACAAGAAAAAGCAGCTTCTGAAGTCGGTGACATTTTGTTTGTTTGATTTCGTTTTCTTTGCCACCGACTTCAGAAGCTGCTTTTTCTTGTGAAGTTTATTTTTCACTTTTTTGTGTTTTTCACTTTTTTGTGTTTTTGAAGTCGGTTTTATTTTTTGCAAAAAAGTTTTTTATTTTTCCATTTTTAGTTGTTCCCAAACAAATAATAGGTTTTATTTATCCCCAATAAATGGAACATTACATAATATCTTACTGTCCAAATCTGGGTGTACACATCTGCGTACCCCCTCAGATCATACAGGCGTGATGTTACGTCATGATGTTGTATAAACAATAAACATCCAAGCGATTGCAGCAATCACGACAGATTTGCCGTCTATTTTTGAAGAGTTCTATTGTATATCTCCGAAGATCAGGATCAGATCTTCACCAAATTTAAATGGGACCACCTCAGGACTATACTCTTTCAAATAAAAAAAGAATTTTGAGAATCGGTTCACAAATGGAGGAGAAATCAGGTAACATACATAAAAAAAATACATACACACGAACATATAACCTCCTCCTTTTTTGAAGTCGGTTAAAAAAAATTAAAAGAAGCTTAATGTGCTATAACTTATATATTTCTTCATAAATAAGTGTTAACAATTCAAAAAGTAGGAAAATAATTTCACAGCACGTTTAAAAACGTATCCGCGTGAATATCAGGTGTTCAATATCAATCACGTGAAGGCATTCAACATCCTTAACAAATGCAATATCTTGGGTGCTGAAGTATCAAACAACACACTCAAAGCATTTAGGGAATAATTTTAAAAGATTAAATGGAAAAGGTGGGTAAATATAATGTAAACAGTACCCGAACATAAATATTACAGAAGACTTTAGAAAGAGACACTTAATGAGTGACGCAAATTGTAATATTTACGGCCGGTTACTATTATATATGTACATACAATTTAAAGACTACAATACTAATATTAAGATAAAGCTAAAAAAATGTTCTGTTTTAATACTCAAAGAAAATGATCAGCTCCAGTCTGTTTTCGTAAATAAAATTGTTCACAAGGCATCCCAACAGAACATCATTATGGCAACATAGCTTGAAACTAACCTACAATAATAGGTAAATAATATTCAATAAAGACATAATAAAGGCATAACAAAAACTCACACCTGTAATCCCCGAAGGGTTAGGCAGAGGACCAAAGAGCACACAAATTCAGACTCTGTGGCTGCTACAGAGAATTTCCTAATGGAAGATCCCAATTTTACTTTCCCCAACCCAAGAATCGAACCCAGGATCATGCTCAGCAGTCGAGACTACTATTACTGACTATTGCCCGCTGTCCCTACGCTACAATAGGCAACATAAGGAATAAAAGCGCGCAGATGTATTTTGAACTTTCAGCACTTTACCAAGCAGTCAAAATCCAACAGCACACTTTTATTACTGAAAACGGGCAATAGATAACAAATCTTTGTCATAAATATGTAAATAATCTTCAACCAACTTATCTATGCAGGCGGGAAAAAACAGAACTAATATAAATGTAACAAGTTTGACATATCAACGCAAATTTTCTTGACACGCAACGCCACCATGAACTGCCCACTTAAAGTGGTAATTTTATACCAAGATTGTCATATCCACGTCACATCTCATTCACTACACTAAAATAATTATGACGCATGGTATGACAATCGCAAACTGCAAATGCTGCAATGTATTGCATTTTCCATAAGCCTGTTTCATCAGCAATTAAAATATGAGTTACTTTCAAAATGCAAATCCGATATTTTGGTCAATGACGATGTATTGCACAGAACAGATAAAAGAGGTTAGAAGGGCCTTGTGGGCGGGGCAGGCGCGCCGCTCATATGTCGCAAACGCTCAAATGTCGACAAAATTTGATTTACCGGCGCAATCGCGCTCATATTGTGACAGCGTACGAAGCTCCGCGAAAAAAAAGAATTATGCCATCTTGCGCTAATAAAATGTGTCGGAAAAGAAGCCAGGGTGTGTAGTGTGCCTCGAGAAGGGATTTCTTATCACCGGTAAGTCCAAATACCTTAAAATACAAGTAATATTTGTAATTATTACAATAGTATTATGTAGTTGGTAGAAAAAATGATACTGTCGCAAGCAGTTAAAAAATTACGTACATTGCTTGCAATACGTGGGTACCATCTTGTACTGCGTGGGCGATTGCGCGATGTATTTCGTTCACTGCGAACGTCGCGTACGACGAGCCAAAGCTTGAGTTCTGCAAAATCTATGCATTTCGATTGTGTTGTACCAAGTTGTAAACAATGTCGATATTTAGTATGTGTGAATGTATTCAAATGATATTATTATGAATATGATTAAATAACTTCGTTTATTACTGTCAATTATTGTTTATTGTGGGTTATTAATTTTGGTTTTCGTCTAAAATTTGTTTTGAGGTTAGTCATTTATAATGGAAACATAACACAACAAAGTTTTGTTTTTAGGTTTCCAACAGTTCCAGATACAAGAACACTATGGCTAGAGGCAACCGTTAACCGGTAGAATTGAATAGATACCTACTAACTAAATGTAGTAATTAATTGAATGTATGTCTTATTTTTAAGTGTTTCTCGTATGTTTACTTTTGATTTTACTTTTTTAATCTTTAATTTTGTATCTGTGTGAGACAAATAAATACCTTTTCATTCTTTCTATCCCGTTCCGAAATTAAAGCAAAATATTGCAAAACTTAAAGTTACAAAACTAAAGTAATTTTATCGACATAAATTATCGACCTTTTGGTCGCCGTAACATGTATGAGAAATTAAAGCGTGTGTGAGTGTACGTCATACGCAGTGTTTGCGCTAGTGTGACAACCAGTAGCAAGCTCGCGATCTAAGTGAGTGCGGTTTATTTGTGTGCGTTATGCGCGTACGTACTAGCCTCTTGCTTGTAGTGGATATAGAGAGTGGGAGACAAGCGGCGACAGGCGTTCTAATACAAATCAGGAACTATTTCCTTTCTAATCTCTTTTATCTGTTCTGTGATGTATTGGTTCATTAAAATATTACAAGTCTTACTCACGCCATCTGTCGAGTAGTTGTAACACCGACAAGCGGAAAACTTCATTACACCCGCATCTTGCAAGTCAATAATTAACTTATGTAAACATATTCATGCAATAGACAAGAATTTAAACGAAGTAACAATCGCCAAAGAAAGCAACGTTAAGAATTCTACCTTTTGACAGGTCTAACTTTAAGAAATTGCAAGTCTAACATACAAATCGAATCTGAAATAATAATTACTATTGCTCAAGACGTAATCGACTTGTTTATAGATGCGGGTGTTAATAGTTCTTGTGCAATTTACATTATTATTAACAGATCAGTACACAATACCACAGTAGGTAACAGTGTGTTTATTTGCATTCCTTTGAACCCACTGTTCATAAAAAGAGGCACGGGACATCGACAATGCTACGAGTATTTTAGCTCCTCACATTTTATGTCATGCATGATGTGGTACTATATAAAATCATACACTTAACTTCCAATATCTTGTGCATTATTGTTACAAATCTTATCCTATTACTTTATTGCTATTATGTAGTCTTAACTTGTTCCAATATATTTTATAACAATATGTATTCTATGGTCTGTTACCCTTCGTGAGTATGATACCTTATTTTATTCATTTAGATAAACTAAAATCCATTACAATACCAAATGTATACTATCACTAAATGGCAAGTTGATTTAAATGTTATTTTTAAACAACTATGTTAGTGTGTTCGTTATAATAATTAGTCTTTACCGCTTATTGGAAGAATTTAAGGGTGCTTTCACAACTTTTTCCCCACATTTCTAACTTTACCTATCTTATTCATAGGAAGTAGGATGTTACAACAATTTTAAACTACTGATTATGAAAAATTTGTTCTTTCACTTGCATAGTAATGACCTTTAATTTAATTTAGTTCTCTATATTATACAACTCAAGAAATTATATAAACAGAAAATTGTAACATATATTCATACGGCACTATTATTTTAGGTAGACTATTGGCTAATAGTTTTATAAAGAAAAAAATATTCTAAGCAGTAAATATTATCGGATCTCGACACAGGCACAGGCAATTTCTAAAGCACCCCTCTCCCCCGCTACCGGTTCATATGTATCTTACACTTTTCTAGATGGCACACCAGGGATGGTATACCGATCGTCAAGCGTATTCCTTTTATTTATCTAAGTGCTTCGCTCTTGTAATAGTCCTCTTAAATCTAACCCATCTAAATTAGGTACTCATTTCTTGACCCCTATACAAAGATAAATCATTACTCACATCTTATTGCCACTTACAGTACTTCAACATTCTATAGTAGTCGCATTCCACTGGCAATCAATTTAATCCTTATATCAGTTACATACAAGTCAACTGATGACGTGTGCCTACTGATTCGCCTATGTTTGACTTGCTTACAATCTAATTTTGGTTACACAGTGTACTGTAATGGGCTTCGACCTAAAAAACAAACAATACTTTTTGAAATATACAACCAACAAAACTTAATAATATAAGAAGCGCTTTTGATATATTAATAGATCTATTTTATAATAGTACAACATTATGACTTAATTAAAGAATAAATGAGCGTTTTATGGACAAAGATAGGTACGTTACAAAATGTATTATATTATAACTAGATTGAATTTTCATGATTCAATTGGCACAGCCCTTGCATTTTCTTTGATCGTTTAAAAGCATCATTAATGATAAAACTTGTTCATTGCATGAACATTTTTAGAAGAAAATTGATGTAAACAATGTCCATCTCGACACTGGCATTAACTAGAAGGCACAATCTTTTAGATTGACTCTCATTACAAAGTCACAGCCGTTAGCTGATTAAGTTCTTTAATACAAGATATTTTGACAATTATTTTGTGTGACAACACCTGGTGAACCAAATTGATGCGTTATATTACAGTGACTAGTATGTATTTACATATTAACAATTTAATTATATATATACATAGGCATGTTGTGTGTCCAGTCTTCTTTAATTGATTAACAATACTTTGGAAACTAAGCTAAAGGGTTATCATAATTTTTCTGGGGGAACTCATCATGCCTGATAAAATATATTATTCGAAACTTTAATTTTATAAATGTGAAAAATAGTACCCAATTATCATCATCAGCATTGTAATCAATACATTTTCTTAAAACAGAGCATTAAAACATTTGATTAACATAATAGTTGGTATTCCTAAAACTTGTAATATGCAGGGTATGCCGAACATAACAAACAACATTTAAACAAAGAAAAAATAACGCCAAATAAATATACAAACAAGATTGTGACAATCTAACTCCTTCGATTTATTCCACAAGAGGAAATCGCAATGATAAGTATTAGTCGCGTGACTTTATACATATTATCAGTTTGGTTTTTCCAGCCACACTTTCATGACGCAAAACAAAATTAAATGTCAACAAAAACACTCTACTTTCTGGAAACATTCTTTTTAGCTGATTAATATAGTTCAAAGATGTGGCCTTCGAAAACCGTAACGCTTAATTGATTCACAGATTATGACCAACTTTACTTGATGAGGTCATAGGTTAAATTAACGTCATGCCTGTATTTCCGGAAAGGTTAAGTATTCAGTACACAGAATACACCCACATTTAGGTATTTCATTAGTCATAGATAAACAAGTGATTAATGACATGTTTACAAATTACAAAACAGAGGACCACTTGACATTATAGTTCGGAAGTGTTGTAGTAAATGCTGTTTCTTGGCTTCTTTGCAGATTGGGCATCCTGAAATAAGGAAAAAAATATTTTAATGAACATCCTGGTTTGTGCCCTAGCACTGGGAAAAAGGAACTGGGAATAATGATAATTATTTAAAACATTTTCAAACATATTTACCTTATTGTTCGATCATCATGCAACAATTACTTTTATTGTCCTTTCGATGGTACTTCTACACATAGGACAGTTCACTATTCCTTTGTTAGAGCATGGGTAGCAGCAACACATGTGTCCACAAGGTACAAATACTACTTCGCTCTTTACTTCCATACAAATGACACACTCTGCCTCTGCTAAATCATCAGACTGGGTAGGTGTCACCACTCCTGTACATTTTTCTTCTTGAGCGAGATCTTCATCAGACGGAGCACTTGGTGCAACAGAAGAAGATGCTTCAAAGTTGTGATTTTGACTTTTAGCTGCTACATAACAATTAATGGCTCTAATAATTCCCTCTCTGTCAGTGTTCAATGAAACACCACATGATTTTAGTTCTTCTGGAGTGATGTTCAACAATGGTTCATCAGAAAATAAGAAATTAACCAAGAATGGCAGACAGTGTATAACACCTTCCTGTAATAGATAGTTTGCCAGTACTGGGTCTAAATTTTTCCCTATCTCCAGTAAAGTTTTTGGTGCTGAGTTGATTAATTTTTGATAATTTTTCAACCAAAAATCATTAGACTTATTTTTTTCATTGTCCATTTCTCTCAAAGTTTCAACAAGCTGTTTTCGTCTCTTATTCTGTTGACCAAAAAGATCATCTAATAAATTAACCAATTGCATTCTCTGGTGAAGCAACTCATTATAATTGTAAGATATTTGCAATTTCTTCTTTTCTTGTTCAATAACACTGAGTCGTGCTAAATGTGAAGAAATCAATGATATTTCCTGGTTAAGACTCCAGGTTCTAGCATCAGTTTTTTCTAGCAGTGATGCAACCATTGCCATTTGAATGTCCTGATCTTCCAGAAGTTGTCCCACTAACGCTGTGCGTGACTGATCTTTAGCATTTAATAACTGTGTCAATTTCTCACCTACTTCTAAATCTTGTAAGAGCACACTTTGTTTCATATTATTCATAGAATCTTCATAATGTTTCTTAGAATGCCTCATTGAATAGTCTTCTTCTATAAGCGTTTCCATTGCTCTTAAAACATCAGCCTTTTTAATATTATCATAATTTTGTCGCGTGATTTCAAGTAATCTATCGTGTTCAGCCTGTTCATATGCAAGTTGCTGTTGTATAATTTCTGGGTTTAAATTTTCTGACTGAATAAAGTTCTTCACTAAACATTCAATTTCTTTTTCTTCCTCTTTCATAGCTTTAATCAGGTTTTGCCGATCTATTTCTCTTACACTGTGAACTTTAGCTATCTCATTGTCTAGCTCCATCTGTTCTTGTATAAATGTACTTAAAAACTTTTCTCTTTGTTCTTTAGCTGCTTTGTGTAGCCTACGTTCTTGTTCTATGATGGCAGCTTCTTGTTCCTCCCAGGTCAGGGTATTACGTCTTGCAAATGGATCCAGAACTATATTTGGAACTTGAACTGTGGGCGTATCTTGTTCTATGGATATTGGAGGGTAATAGTCTATGTTCATTTTATCACATAAATATTTCATAATTTCTGCAGTATCCTGAATGGCAATATCTGATGGAGGGAATAAAAACTGTTCTCCATCTATCATTAGTGTTATCAGATTAGTAGCTAAACATAGTTCTGGACAGACTTCATACAAATCTTTATTTTCAGTGAGGTTCAGTTTTCTTAGATTCTTCAGCTTACCTACTGATGATGTTAAACTTTGTAGTTTATTATTTGATACATCTAGTATTTTCAATGATTGCATAAACTGTATACTATCAGGAAGGGTTTTAATTTGATTATCTTGAATGTACAGCTCAGACAAGTTTACCAAATATCTAATATCACTAGGTAGCTGTGAAAATTTATTATTGCTAAGGTTGATAACCTGAAGAAGGTATAAATCTGACAATTGACCTCCTTCATCTAATGACTGTAAACTGTTATTGTACAAATACAAACGTTCTTTCCTGTATACCTTGCATATTGAAAATGTACCCGACGGTACTTGGCGCAGCTGACACTCGGACAGATCAAAATCTGGTTCAGGCGATTCTTTAGCAATGTATAGCTTCCTTTCTAGTCTCGCTCGGGCATCATTATTATCATTATTTTGTCTCCCAAACAACGACATTGTCACTTGGTTGACGCACGACACAGCACAACCCATTAAACAATACGTATAATTTTTTAACAAGCTTCACAATCGTCACCGACTCTGGATATTCATTGCAAATTAATTGTTGTGCAATCTTAGGTAGAAAGGATTATCATAGCTTCCACTTCATTATCAAGCAAATATGACAAATAAACCGAAAAACAATAGTAAATAATCAATCACCAATACACAAGAATTGACAAGAATGTTTTGAAGTAGCACCTTGCTTGTGACAGCCATGAGCCAGTGACGGATGACAGCAGACCTAAAAACTAGGGATGAGAAAAAATAATCGATTATTTAAAAAATCGATTAAAAATCGATTAAAATAAAATAAAAATCGATTTTTATTAGCGATTTTTATATTGCAAAAAATCGATTAATAATCGATTTATTTTTTCATAAACATGATCGATTTTTCATCTGCCACCCCCATTAAGTCTGGACTTCTAGAAGCCGGATTGAGATTTACTATAAAGAATTAGGTCGATCAGTATTACATAAATGCCTCCTGTACGTCTACGCTGAAATCGCTTCTATAACAGTGCTTTTGTTGTGACAAGGTAGCCCGCGAAATTCGAATTTTCTTACGTTTTTTACAATTTTCCGGTCAGTGTCAGATTGTGTGATGTGAAATAAAATAGGATTTACGACCCTAACAAAAATGTGACTTTACTGAGTAATAATGATTAAAATCACCAACAGAACCGTCTCAGTTCATTTACGTCTCTTGAGTGACTATTTTATGAAAAAGTTATTCGAATTTCGCGAGCTACCTTGTCGCATTCACCTTAAGTAGAAAATTATGAGTCCGTTATACAAAAACGTAACTAAAAACCGTAGTGTTTCGATACGCCGGACAAAACAAACCGCGGTGTTCACAAATGCACCACGAAAAAAAAATCAAACTCGTAAGGATTTCAAGTTTTTTTATTTGATAGTTTAGTTTTGTTAATTTATGTTGATTATTCTAAAAAATTGATTTGCGTGAATTATTTAAAAAAAATCGATTAATATAACAAAATCGATTATTTTCTTGAGAAATATCGATTATTTATTAATCGATTTTTCTTGCCATAGAAAAAATCGATTATTTAAAAATCGATTTTTTATGTACAATGTCACATCCCTACAAAAACAATGACATTAGATATCTGTTCCTTTCGACGCATAATACACCCGTAACTTTAATCCCTCGAAGTTCGCACGGTTATGTCAAGTTATAGTTATTAGGATACAAAGGTAGGGAAACTGGGATTTATCAAAATTTTTTAGTAAAACGGAATTTGCTTATATTGTTGACTTGCTTATATTGTTGCTTATAATTTGCTTATAATGAGAAGTTTCTTTTTTGAGTATTAAAAAAAAAAAGTAGTTTCCAAGAACTCTGTAGATGGCGTTGAACTTACTACGTTACTAGGTGCCAAAGCAAAAAAAAAAAACATTGCCTTTTATAAATGTCAATCATTGAAGTATCTGACACTTTCGTTTGTTTATATTATGCTTCCGAATATAACCTAGAGTTCTCGATCTCAAAATTCATCGAAGTGAAAAAAATCAAATAATTACGTGACGTTCCGTTCATTGCAGTAACATACTAAGTTCAGCGCCATCTATCTATCGACTAGGGAAGCGTTTAAAAAAAATAAAAATAAAATCCCTCATTGACTTATATATTACTAGTAAGGACTGGGCGGACGGCATGTTAAAATGTAGCCTAAGCCGAAGTGAACTAGTCCACGATCGGCTCTCTTCGGGTGCGGTCGTAAATTTTATTAAAAGCTTTATTTATGTTCTTTATACCTCGAAAATACCATGCCGCTTATACAAGGTTACGTTAACGAGCAGACTACACCGATTCTCTGTATGGCGAACGCGTCGAGCAAATGTTCGGACGACCGTATCTTTAGTTTTTATATCAATGTTATAATAATAATAATTTATTTAGACACCTTTTGATGACACGTTAAGCACAACAAATAAAGATAGTAGGATAAAACATAAAAAGTAAAGATATAGTGCAATTAAGTAGCGCTAGACCCCACACTAGGATACCCTGTGTCGTGGAATCTAGTTATATCTGCGTTAATGACACTTGTTATAACAAATAATGTCAACATAAATTGAGTTAAATCGTAACAAACAAAAAATCGAATCTTTCCCCTTTATAATATTAGTTTAGATTATATTAAAGTGTGAATTACTATAGGTATTTCTTACTGTTAAATATACAGTAACACCTTGTACCTTCTAAACAGTAAATATTTTGAATTTGAATTTCTCCGGAGTCCCTGGAGGCCAGAATCCCCACTAACATAACGCACCGGACCGATTGACTGCCGCACGCGTGATTATTTTGTCGCGCGGATATTTTTACATTGCGATATCTTCTAAGATATCTGTTTAAACTGTATAGAGTAAAGAGCACAAATATTCTATATTAAATTTCTGTGCTAGTAAACACATCTATTTAGATATAGATTAATACCTTATGGGTTAAATAAGCTTCGCAAAATATCATTCTTTTTAACCTAACATTTTAATAGTAAAAAATGGTTACAGTGAGTCAATCTTAAAAGATATCTGTTTAAACTGTATAGAGTAAAGGGCACAAATATTCTATATTAAATTTCTGTGCTAGTAAACACATCTATTTAGATATAGATTAATACCTTATGGGTTAAATAAGCTTCGCAAAATATCATTCTTTTTAACCTAACATTTTAATAGTAAAAAATGGTTACAGTGAGTCAATCTTAAAAGATAGACATATGCTGTCGCGGACTTTTTTTTAGAACTTTTAAAGGGGAACAATTCCTTGGTACATGATATTTGCGTAACTTAAGCCGTTTTCGCAGCGCACGCAACGGAAGCTCTCAAAAAGGAATATCTTTTCCCGTTTTTGCAACATTTTTCACTTATGCTCCGCTCCTATTGATCGTAGCATGATGTTATATAGCCTAAAGCCTTTCTCGATAAATGGACTATCCAACACTAAAAGAATTTTTCAATTCCAACCAGTAGTTCCAGAGTTTACCCCGTTCAAACAAACAAACTCTTTAGCTTTATAATATTAGTATAGATGAATGATGGAATACAATAATTTCGCGAAAAAATATATTACAATCTAATATTATTAATGTTAATGATCATTCATTAACATTAATAATATTAGATATACAATTATATACAGGTAAACTATTTGTACAAAATAAAGAAAGAAATTAAACGGAGAGACAGTAGATCACTGAGAAAGAAAGAATGGTCATATGGAGGACAGGAGAAAAGAATGTGGTTCAAGTCGCCCACATGGGGCTAGACGGAAAAAATTAAGACCAAAAGTTGTAACGACACTTTTTCCTATAGTTGTAAGCCGTGCGGCGTGCGCGTGTTTCTCTGTCTGTCTGTCTCTCTCTCTCTCTCTCTCTCTCTCATAGAAAGCAAGCCAGTTATTTTCAGAACTTCATTCCATCCGGGTGTCCCTTGACACCTCTCAAGTTTTTTTTTGTGTTATTTTCTTCACAAGTGTATTGAAAAACGTCGTATGGTACACGTGTGTATTGATGATTATCGTCCTAGGCTCTTTTAAGACCCTCACCTAATGGCTCGGGTCTCAATGGCGTCTCAGCGGTAATCACCAACGTTACCTACACACTTGTACTATAATCAACTATTATTGTATTATTTTCTTCACAAGTGTGTTGGAAAACGTCGTAAGGTACACGTGTGTATTGATGATTACCGTCCTCGGCTCTCTTAAACATCTTAAAAACACAACTTTGAAAAAATACACATATTTTTATCGGGGTACACTTATAACACGTCGTGTGAAAATGCCCAAATAGTCGATAGTGAGAGTTGGGTGGTTCATAACAATAATATAAAATTAAAACATCGAAAACTTAATTTAAAATATATCAAAATCAATTAAAACTTTGGAGTAACGATAATAAGTGGGTTAACCCGGTGTCTACCCACACAGGGAGAAAAGAAAATTCTTTCTTTCCTTCTGGAGCGTTTTCGACGCCATGGGTTTTGGTCGTGTTAGTGTCGCAGTACATTTTGATCACCTTTTGTACATCTTTTTCTGATAGACTTTCTCTTTGACCGATTACAGCACTACCCTGGAAACCAAAAACGAATCATTAATATAACTAGGGTCTGTACTCGGCGTGTACCTACTATTTGCTTTGCTTTTTACAGAAGATTTTTTGACGCCTCTTACTTAATTATTTTCTGCTTTTGATACATGTAGGTACCTACATATTTTTATTATTATTCTAAGTCGGTTACTTAAAGATAATATACTAAATAGTATATAAATATGTCAAAAAAAATAAAGCTTTCAGAAAATTTTCAGTCACCTCTGTTGGAACAATCGTAGTTTTACCGTTGGCACTGAAAGCCATCCGGCTGTAGTGCAAGCAACTTTCGTAGTCATACCCCACGCCGAAGTTTGACACCTCGGACACCTGGTATTTCTTAAAGTTTTTTTTTCTCCCTGCAAACAAACGAATAAAAAACCTTTTTTGCCCAATTGATTTCTAAACTACAAAAATGTACTAACTTAGCCTGTGTTAATACACAAAACTTTCAATAGAATTCGAATTTACATACTTCACACCGTAATTTTATTGCCATTCGCATTGTAGTGTTCGTGACAAGCACGGTAACAAAAATAGTTAGTGTTTAGTGTTCACTTACTATGTGCTATGTTCTCCCAAACGATATCGACGTAATCATCTCTCTCAGGGCTACTGTGCATGTGAAAGAAACCAAGAACATGCAACAACTCATGCACGATGGTGCCGCTTCGGAAGCAGCCCGTGCCGACCCGGTGCCGTGCGCACAGGTTCGTCAGCTGGTAACCACCCTGGTAGCCCACTTGAGAAAAACAACCATGTCGGCTACCCTGCAACAGAAAATATTGAGGTTTCGAAAGAATTCTCGCTGAACAGTTGTAGGTATCTTCTCTTACATCCGATGAGAAGACATAGATTTATGATTTATAAATAAACAAGTTTCAGAACGGAATTCCAAGGTTGGAAGAAGGGCGGGCATCCACGAGCTCGTACGGGTCAATTCAAATACTCACTTTCAATTGCACTCGCAAATATAAACACTACAAAGCTCATTTCAGGATAAGTTCAGATGCTGAAACATAGGTACGGGGAAGATACCTGAATAATGACCATATCACGATCTCCTTTCTTGTACGGACGGAATTTGATACAAGTCCTTTTTGCAAGCTTCTCTATTCCCTTTCTAATGGCTTGCAATTGATCGTTAGCTGTAAAATTGAATGAGACTTACATTATATCCATAAATTGGGCATTTTCCACTGCTCCATTTAAAAAATAGCCAACCTCCTCAAGTAGGCCTACCTAAATTGGTGAGTCAAAAATTGCCCCAATAGATATGTAATAGTATGTACATTAAGGTATAAGTGTGTAACGTTGGTGATTACCGCTGAGGCGCCATGGCTGCGAGCCACGTACAAAATGAGGAATTCAAAGTTGTTTTATTACAGAGAAAACAAAAGTTTTATTTATTGAAAACGTATATACAAGTTGAAATTATCTATTTAAATTCGAAGTTGCATGAAATGAGCAAGGAATAGGTACATTAATTTATTTGTAGTATTAAGTAGTAGTAAATAAGTCTTTAACCCGAGGTAAACACTGTGCTTTCCATTACGAATACAAGGAAAGTAAAATGAATGTTTTTTTTTTTGGTTGATGTTATAGGCTTGCCCCCAATTACATCGGTTGAGTGCAATAGGCTTGCCCCCAATTATATTAGTTGATGACAATAGGCTTGCTCCCAATTACATCTGTTGATGGCAATAGGCTTGCTCCCAATTTCAGTTTTCAGTTGAAAGCGATTCTCCCTAGGGCTGAAAAGTATTACTTTCAACCCGCTCCTCAGGCGACTTCAGACCTACTTTCCGAGTATGAGTAATGAAAATAAATAACTCACAGAAGTGGGCTACTATTATGTGGTAGATGACTTCATTATTGGGCCACCTCATAGCAGCGTCTATGAAGCCGTTCCTAGAAGCGAGGTCCTCGGCGACTTCCTCGAGGATCAGTGTCCGCTGGCGCCCGTTAAGTATTAGGTCACCCTCGAACTTGCCACTTTCCTCCCAGGCGTTATCAGACACGACTTCGTCGTCATCATAATCTTCGTAAGAGTATACAGCGTCTGTGATATGAGACGATAAAAACTATATTTTCAAAATAAATTCAGTAGTTATCCATGAGTATTGAGTCGTTTCTGTCTGGTCCAGGAAGCTCGTACTGACACACCAAAAATGTGTACCGTACGTACTTTCATATGCATTCAGTAAAAAGCTGTTATTTTGACATTAGGTACAAGCAGACACTTCAATTTAATCTATTTGTAATGATGTACCTACAGAACAAAAAGAAATACTACTAGAATACAGATAAAAAGAAATACTCAAAAACATGTAAAGATAGGCATTTTATATCCTGGGAACACGACTGACCTTGAGAACAAAGTCAAAGTCAAGTCAAAGTCAAAGCATTTATTTCAATTAAACCATTACTGGTACTTTTGAATGTCAGAAGAACAATTCATAAAACTAAACTACGAGTGCATACGTCATCCCGAAAGCCACCACGCCGAACCACACGCCGCCGAATGCCCGCAACAACGAACACTGCGAGCACGAAAGCACGCAGCGATGCACACCGCAACAACGAATGCACGAGACTCCAAATCACGGAACAACGAATGCACGCCGCAACGCGCAACCGCCACCCCGCGACCCGGGCACCCACCGCCACGGGGCACGAGCCGCCGCGCGCCCCCGCACCCACAGCACTCGCCGCCGCAGACATCCCTCGACACGCAACTCGACGCAGCAACCCCCGGGACGACGCATTGCACAGCACTCCTAAGTTACAGTCACAGTCACAAGGCATAATAACTTGTGAAAGTACTGTAGTTTGAACTTGTTATTAAATCGAGTAAATTGGGTTGCGCCTTGATTCTGTTTTCAATTCCCACTATTTTAAAAGGCAAAACCCCTGCCAAAAATGGTTTCTCTAAGTCTATCTGATTTAGGTAAAACCGTATAACATTTTAGGAGTAAAAACTCGGAGGACAAGATTACTTCCTACCTTTCTTAGTTAGGCTAAGCAGCGATGTGTTATTGATATGCTCCGCCAAATCCTCCAGTTCGTCATAGGTCATCGCTAAACACTTGACCGCACAGACAATTATAAGAATTACTGATAACTTTGTCCGCCCCATGCTATGTACAAAATCTTCGCCTGATTTCACTAAATAGTCATAATTGTGTGCGATATTGATTTTGCCTTTTGTTACTGTGTGAACTTTTGCACAGGATTGTGCATCTAGTTCTTTGATAGTGATCGATACCTATTATTATCATTATGAGCCTATACTGTCCCACTGCAGGGCAAAGGCCTCCCTTCCCTCCTTCCACTTTTTGCGATCCAGTGCGACAGTAGGCCAATCCTTAGAGAAAAAGTCCAGCTCATCCCGCCATCTCCTTTTGGGCCTGCCGCGTTGTCGTTTCTTGTTCTGTGGTATCCACTGAGTGGTAACTTTTGCCCATTGCTCCTCCGACATGCGGCAGATGTGCCCAGCCCAGTTCCATTTTAACCTCGCAGCTGTTAGGCCAGCATCAGCTATTTGGGTTTTGATCGATACCTACATTATAAAATTATTTTGTAAGTTGTTCTTTGTTATTTGAACTTTACTATATTTAAGAGGAGATGGTTCATTTTCATGTCTAGTATCCTCCCAACTAAGTTAATAACGTTTCGAACAGCTCTTTGCACTTAAAACATTTAGTTCGGAACAAAAACGTTTTAATTTTTCTATTAAAGTTAATCCAAGTCCTGAATACATGCTAATAATTATATAAATTAATAGATTTAAATAACTAAGTTAGCAATAAACAAAAAAATTGCTTATAAAACGCGATGAGAACATTTTATTTCGTAAAAAAACCGGTTAATTCCGGAGGATGCAGTCGCGTACACAGCATATTTGTAGAATGAGGTTCCGTATGTTTTCTTTTTCAACCGACTTCCAAAAAGGAGGAGTTTCTCAATTCGTCTGTATACTTTTTTGTTTTTTTTTTGTATGTTAACAAACATACAAAAAAAATCGCATATCTCCGTCATTAATGAACCGATTTTCAAAATTATTCAATTTTGTGTTCGAAAAAGTATACTCCCGAGGTGGTCCCATTGTCACCAAATCAGGATCTGATGATGGGATCCCAGGGAAATCGAGGGCAACCCTCAAATTTTAAAGGCACACATTACGTTTTTCATTATTTTCTGAAGCTGTTCAAGTACTTGCGTCTGATAAGCAGAATCTTATGTGGCTGCGCTTATGATGGAAGGTACAACTCCTCAACGGTTAGGAGTTGATAGAAAATTCCTTCTTTATACGGACTTATGGACCGATTGTTGTATTCTGTCAGGCTATTAAGTTGATCTAATGATAGAAGGTAAATCTCATAATTCATCATTCAATAAATAATAACCATCATATAATTCTCTTGCCCTTATCACAATTCATTTACGGCGGCGCAACATGTCTTCCTCTTCCATACCCCTCTGTTTTTCGTCATCTCATGAGACACCTCCTTTCTTACCATTCTTAACACAGTCCATCAATCGTTTCTTTGGTCTTCCTCTACTCGTATACCCTTCCACATTCATATTTAAAACCTTCCTCACGACTTTTTCATCATTCCTCCGCCTCACATGCCACGACAATCGATTTCCACACAAATCTCATTAACCGACTTTAAAAAAAGGAGGTTCTCAAATTGTTTTTATGTATATTCACCGATTACTAGAAGACACCTGAACCGAAACAAAATTATTTTTCAATACACTTCCTCGAAAACTAGCTCTTATTGCACTACGATTAGGTTATTGGCATGAATTAAGTTTAACTTTAGAAAAACATTAATCGTTTTCGTTCCTAACAAAATGTTATAGGTACAAAGAACTATTCGAAACGTTTAAAACTTAGTTGAAAGAGTAATAGACAGATGAAAATGAGCCCTCTCCTCTTAAATATTGCTAAATTCAACTTACAAAATATGTACCTAATTGTATTTTGTAGCCATCGATCACTATTTAAGAACTAGATGCACCATTCCTTGCAAAACTTCTCTTAACACTGTCGCCAATTGTGGTTACCTTAATCTGTTTGTAATAAACATACAATACTGTAAATTTAACCTTAAGTGCATTACTTAAAGTTGTATTCACAAAGCTATGTACAAACAGCAATAAACTATGGCCGATTTACAAAGTGTAAAAAAAGGAAATAAAACTTTACGACCGAGGCTCCGCTAGGACAAGGAATGAGTTGAATGTAATTTTTTTTTAATAACTAGCTATGCCCCGCGACGGCCGCCACCTTGTTCGCTTGAAATTATTATTAAAAAAAAACCTTTCCTATTTCAGTCGAATTTATGCTGAGGTTACAATTTTAATGATTTTAATTTTATTACATGGATCAAAGTCAAAGTTAAAATTATTTAATTGCAACAAAAAATATGGTAAAATAATAATTATGTAGTGCAATGACACATTTCGCCATAAAAAGTTGGCATGCAAACATTAATGAATATGATGCTTAGTTCAAAACACATTAACTGTGAAACAAGCATTAAATTAGAAAATTAAGTGCGTTTCTGGGTGGTTCTCCGAGGTCCCTAAAAACGCGGTCACACGGTCTTAATTCCTAAGCGGAATATTTATTCGGAGCCTATTCGAAAGCGGGAGGAGTCATTTAATGATTTCCCACCTCATCATCATCAGCCTATAATGTTCCCACTGCAGGGACTCAGGCCTCCTCTCTAGGAGAGGCCCGCTAGCTAGACACTTCATAAAAACGTAATTCAATGAAAAACTGTCGAGGTACAAAATAATATCTTATTTATTCTCTTTAGGTACTAAATAATTTATTAAGGAAAAGCTGTTGATAAATCTCATTGGGGCCTGCTTTTTTGTTTATACTGTAATTATTTTAAATGGTCCCCACCTTTTAAAAAAGTTACAGTATATGGAGGAGAGTATGATTACTTAAAATCAGTTTGGGTTGGGATGAGCAGAGTTGGCCCAGTGGTGGCGGCCCCGACTTACAAACAGCTCTCAAAACGGTGAAAGAAAACATCGTGAGGAGCATGTCGTAGAACCAAAAAATTGAAGACATGAGACATCTACCGACCCGCACTAGGTCCGCTTGGTGGATTACAGCCCATCCCTCTCCTAGAGAGGAGCCTGAGTCCCTGCAGTGGGAAGATTAAAGGCTGATAATGATGATGAGTTTGGGCTTGTGCCAGGTCGAAGAACAATGTACGCCACTTTTGCACTCCGCTGTCCAGCCATGTTGACACTCTGGTATTCGACTGTCGTTATAGTATGGGTATATGTATGTGATGCCGAGGAATAATCAAATTGTCGTGAGGAAAGTTTTGGCTATGAATGTGAATGGGTATAAGAGAAGAGAAAGACCAAAAAAAAGATGGATGGACTGTGGAAAGATATGAAATGGCAAGAAAGGAGGTGTCATGCATGAGATGACGAGTAATAGAGAAGTATGAAGGAGAATGATGTTAGATAGTAATCGATGAATGTAGGTACTAGTGTATTTTTAGTATTAGACCAAAAAGTTTTACGATAACTAAGGCAGTTACAAATTAATGGACTTGTTGTATATTACATTTATTTATAAAAAAATAATCAAACTGTACAAAATCTTAAACACCTACTTAAAAAATTACATGGTATCCCACTTATCTATCGTCGTGACTGTCGTCATTATACCAGCTTTTAGTCACTTTTGCTGGAAAGCGAAAATCAGAATAGCCTTGAGTTTTTTTTGGAATTGAAGAGCTATAAATATTTTCTTTCTCATGGCCATCACGAGCGGGCACTTTCAAACTGTCCTTTGAATAATCATGATAATCATGATCAGGATAGTGTCGAATATACTTCGAGTACCAGTCATCATCATTATCGCTTGACTTTTCTTCCTTATTTATTTTTGGAGAATGTAATGTTGAATATTCATCTTCATCTCGATAGTTTTCTAGTGGTTTATAATCTGGCACGAAAGCATATTCTTTGTCATATTTGTTATACCATGGAGATGTATTTTCTTCGTTATCGGACACAACTTTCTTATCTTTAACAATCTTTCGTTTTGGTTCATATCTCTCCTCGTACATATTGTTAATAAATCTAATAGCAGAGTTCATTTTATCTTCTTCAGGTCTATTTGCTTCAGTTGGCAAAGGATCTATTTGCTTTATTGCTAGGGGATCATAATTTTTAATATAGCGTCCATTAATTTTATAAACACTCAGATCTGGTGTATGGGAAGGATACACGTGCACTTTTATTATCTTGGATAATCTATCAAAAGCTTCGATTAAATCTGCATCAACTTCTTTTGCGGCTGGTGAACTAGATTGTTCGTCATGTGTAGAAATATCATCAGCGAAATGAGGCCGAGTTGAATTTTGAATATTTCTTTGTTTAACTTCTGCAACATCATCGCTCTGCGCCTGGAAATTTTCTTCATTATGATCCGACTTAAATTCTGACATGGTGTCAAAACTATCTTCTGAATGGTCTTCTGGTGTCATATGGTGATGTTGCGCCGGTTCAGGTGGACTGTAGGAATACGCTATTTCTTTACCAATACGAAAGCCTTCGTTTTCCGACGTCGACAGGATTTGCGGCTCTTTACTAAAATAATCAAATACATGAAAACTGGGTACGTCAGGTAACTTATATGTTTCAGCTGCTGGTAATATTTTGATAGCCACAGCTTTACCTTGGTGGTATCCAATTCCATGACCTTCAAATGGTTTATTCTTCCCCTTCTTTTTCTTAGTGTCAGTCTTTTTTGGAGGATTTTCGTCAGCTTGGCCGCTGTCCGAATCAGCATCGCAGTACATTTTGTTCAACTTTTGAGTATCCTTTTCTGATAGTCCTACTCTTTGACCGATTTCAGCACCACCCTGGAAAAGAAACAAATAATCATTACCTATGGGTCGTTACTATTGGCTTTTCCTTTTCACAGCGATGCGGACGAATTTTTTGACGCCCTTTCATTATTTTCTGATTTTGATACATAAAATGTACATTATTATAAAAAATATTTATATCTAAGTCGCCTATAATTATGAGAAAATAATTTAAATATTTTTAATATTTTAACATTACCATAAATAAAAATTAAGAAAAATCTCAATGACCTGTTTTGGAACAATCGTGTCCTGACCGTTGGAGGAGAAAGCTCGCCGGCTGTAATGCAGGACACTGTCGTAGTCGTACCCCACGCCGAAGTCTGACACGGAGAACGAGTTGTATTTGCGAAAGTTATGCCTCGCCGCTGCAAACAAACAAATATCGACTCAAGCGAAAACTGTTTGGACGATTGATTTCTCGACTACAAAAATGCACCGACCTAGCTGCTGATAACATACAAAGAAACTTTCAATAGAAATCGAATTTACTTCACACCGTCATTTTATTGCTTAGACAAGCAGGTGGGTTAATTGATATTCGCATTGTGTAGCGTTTGTGACAGGCTTGTACCCACCGGTCACTGACATTAGTACTAGTTAGTACGTAATAAAAATAAGTGTTTAGTATGCAGTGCTGCTCTCAAAACTTACGTTGAACTATGTTGGCCCAAACAATGTTGACGTAGTCATCTCTGTCGGGGCTACTCTGCATGTGGTAGAAGCCTAGAGTATGCAGCAGCTCATGCACGACGGTGCCGTGTCGGAAGCAGCCGCGGCCGACCGGGTGACGTCCAGACAGGTTCAACACTTGGTACCCGCCCTGGTAGCCCACTTGGGAAAAACAACCTCTTCGACTACCCTGCAACAGACAATTTTGATGTGATTCGACAAAGTTCCGTTCTCGCTAATCAGTTATCTACGTCTTCTGGTGTCCAATGAGATTACATGATAGATTTGATGGATAGGTAATATGAAGGTTCCAGCATGAAATTACAGACTTGGAAGTTTTGGCATCTCCGCAAACGTTGGTAGATACACGTTACAAGAGCTGATTTTAAATTCAAATATTCACATTCAATTGCACTCGAAATGCTGACACTACTGAGTTCCTACAAGAAGCAGAGAATGAGTGCCACGAAGCCTGAGCTTAAATTATGCTTAAACATAATAAGTGTATCAAGTGGGTATAATACCTGTATAACAACTGCATCACGGTCTCCTTTCCTATACGGACGGAATTTTACACAAGATGCACCTGCAAGATCCTCTATACCGCTTTCAATAGCTTGCACTTGATCGCTAGCTGAAAAATTATATGAGAGCTACATTAGATCCTTTAGCTTGGATAAGCTTGCTGCTAGGTTAGCAGCAATAGTGATGTTAGGTCCTAAAATTAGAGCATTATTCATTAGAACGTAGTATGATACGTGCAAACTTCTACAGGGTGGATTGTTCAGACATAAATCAATATGCAAATAAATAAAAAGAATATGAAAATAACTTTTTACTGAATACATAATATAAACATATTTACGGCACTTATAACAAAATACATTTTTGCCTGTCTGTCTTTTTGGTCCGGTCGATCTCCGAAACGGCTGGACTGTTTACTCATTATTAACTGTCACAAAGTATATCACAATATAGCTACTTACTGAAATGTTCTACTTGAATGTAGACGATGACTTCATTATTGGGCCACCTCTTAGCACCGTCTCTGATGCCGTTCCTCGCGAGGCCCTCGGCGACATCCTCGACGATCAGCCTCCGCTGGCGCTCGTTGAGGATCAGGTCACCCTCGAACTTGCCACTCTCCTCCCACGCGTGGTCAGACACGACTTCGTCGTCATCGTAGTCGACGTCAGGGTCTACACCTTCTGTAAGATGAGGTGATAGAAATGGTATCAAAATCAATGTAAATATAATAGCAATTATCTATTAATATTGAGTTGACTGCTCCAGGATGCTCGTAATAGGTATAAGCAACGTATCCCTCTGCTGGAATGTGAAAAAGTGCTATCCAGTCCCCATCACAGATCGACTGCAAAATCTGACTCACCAGAATTTCTGTGTAGTCGGTTTGGAATCTATCTGAAGGTACTGATAATATAAAGAAGTAAAATTTATGTATTTCTTTGTAGAGAGTAATCACCGGAGCTTATGATCCAATTCTAAAAATACTTTCACAGGCAGAAAGCTACATTATTCGTGTGTGCTATAGGCTATAAATTTTATTTATACCATGCAAATCAAAATTTTTGCGAACAAAGTCGCGTGTGAAGTAGTAGTCTCTATAAAATTACCTACACTAGACCGTAATTATTGCATCGACTAGACGTGATAGTTGGTCACTGGAAAAGGCAAAACAACCACAATAATGCAATCAACCACTTTCATTTTCAACACTTTTGAACCGGTATTGTAACCTCATAGAAATTAATCAATGTTTTATAGCAGTGTTGCGAATAGCGTTATTAATTAAATGTTCCTCTATCTGTTGACTTTGAACTTAAACCACTTCAATTAATGTTACCCTACGAGTACAAACAGTCGGAACCAGGCCAATATGTATAACTTTTATTTTGCGGAATACGCAAATCACTGGATAGTAGAGGCACATACGAAAACTAGAAAAAAAACACTAAAAGTCGGAATTAACTTTATTTCCGAAATAAGTTTACTTCCGGAAGTCGGTGACTTTTGTTTGTTTATTTGATTTTTTGCCATCGACTTCGGTCGGTAAGTCAAGTTATTTTCCTATTGCTTATTTTGGAAGGCGATTTTTTTATGTAAGCCTTTTTAGTTGTGGTACGATGCTATCTCATACAAATTCTTGTTGGTCATTCATTTGCCATTGTTTTTAGCAGATCATCCACTTAGATATCGAAGAAAAAATATGTATTATAGAAGAAAACTCCTGCGTAACGTAATGCAAGCTTTCTCTACCAAATATGTACCTATATAAAGAATCACGTAAATCGGACCAGTATTACGGGGTCATGAAGTAGCAAACAAAATACAGCCAAGTTGAGATCCTCCTCCTTTTATTTCGATAGGCATGTACTATCACGGCGAAAACGGCTGGCCTAGAAGCTCGAGGTTTTGTATTATTAAACCAACTCGTTGGGTCTACTTAGTTCTGTCGGGGCTGCGGGTTGTTCGAAAGAGGTACCACGGCCCCGGACACAAGGAACATGGGTGGTTTTAGCCAGTAAAAGTCTGACACTACCTGCCGCTCCGCCCAGAGCTGGAGGAGTAATTTGATAATTTACCAAACTCCAAAAAGAAAGGTCTACTTAGTTAGGTACTTATTATCTAGATGCTGTATTCAGCTCCCACTATTTTTGAAACACTTAAAAGCGCAGAAAAAGGGTTTTTTTTATTTATTTAGTAGAAAAAAAAATGACTTTTCCGTGTCTATCTGATTTAAAACCGTATAAAACATCCGAAGTAGGAAAATAGAGAGCAAATATCACTTACTTTTTAAAGTTGGGCTCAGCAGCGACGTCTTCTTGAGGTACTCCGCAAAATCCTCAAGTTCGTGATAGGTCATCGCGAAACACTTGACCGCACAGAAGATTATGAGAACCACCGATAACTTTGTCCGTCCCATGATAACTACAAAATCTTCGCCTGATTCCAATTAATATTCATAAATGCATGCGATATTGATTTCGCTTTTTGTTAACTTAACTCACACGTTGTATCCGAAAAAAGTATGTCATATTAACGGTATGTTGTATTTATAAATATTTTGAATTCTTATTTATGCTAACGACTTTAATGCCGCTGCTGGTATAGTCCAGTCCCGCGCGATTTTTTGTGTAGGACAAAACCCGCCGGGGTGGGGCGAAGTTTAATATAGCTTCGGATACGACCATTTCACAAGGTGGTAGGCCGCAACTGCATCGGCGACGGCGCCGCTTGCGTCAGCGCGGGCGCTGGTGACAGCGACAGCACTCCACGCCACCACCCATAACTCGTGCAACACAGACTTACGACATTTACTGGCTCCAGTTATTCTTAACGTTTACGTCCTCCAACAATAATACCAACTTGCCATTTTTGTAATTGAATGAGTGAAATAGTAAAGGGAAAGCAACAGTCGGCCGTTCCGGTGAAATAAGTGTTGACATGCAATCGGATAAATTGTTCCCTTTGTTGAAACAATATTTTTATAACAATAACTCCCGAAAGACATGCAATGCAATAATTATGTCGTGGACACTTCTGGTGTGTCTGAAATCGAAAGAGTTATAATCTTCATAGGCAGTCTACACAACCCCACAACTCACTCGAATTCTTAAGAAAGCCATAGGTTAACAGGAGGTATGAACTGTGCATATTCGACGGCGGAATCTTCCTAGATTGAGTCATACACCAAACCGATCCACAAATAGTTACTCGTAGTTGTAGTTATTGGAATCCATCAACGACTATACAGCATGGTCGTTGGAATCCATGAACGATGGCAGCCGTATAAACAAAGTAGGTACACGTAATGGATGGATGGTGCCCAAGAAATCGGTGGAATTAATCAAGGTATCACGGAAGGAGCCTGCATAAATGTGTAATGAATGAAGCAATGGACATATTATTGTTATGTTCTATTCAGTAGCTAACGTAATGGAACATTAAGTTAACGAAGCCTAAAGCCAGTTCATTAATAAGAGGAGAGGTTTTTTTCTCGATTAATCCCTATCCAATCATAGCGCTGTAATTATTACGACAAATTCATTCGAGCAAAACAATAGAATAGGCTTTTGATTAGTTGGAAGTTTGGAAGACATTATACAATACAAATAAACTGAGTGTTCTGCAATCTTCAATGACAATGCCATTGTCAGACGAAAACGCGTGTAATTTCAAGAATGCAAAAACTATCTGATATCTTATTTTATTTAAGTGTCCTTGTGTGAAATGAGGTCGATGTCGTAAAGAAAATTGACCGTGACTATGACTAGTAATTACGGTAAAATAATAGTAACATATTTTATTGCATCAATTATTTTATTTGGAAAGTAATTCCTAACGCCATTCGATATATACAAGGGACATCGACGCTAAAACGGTTACCATGTATTCAGTACGTCATTTTAAAACATCCCACATAATATTTTTCATCGGTCATTTAGAAAAACTGATGTTCCATAAATTTTGACCGTGTCAAACTGTGGTGCCCATAATTTTAGTCATAATCTAGCCAGATGTCTTATATCTGATTCTTTGTCCGATTTACTTAGCTAATATAAACTTCTACATCACCAAACCTTTTCTTCAACTACTTGGTCCTACTTTCCATCTGATTCTAAATAGAGTACTCAAGCACGAAGATGTTGCGCTGGATCTAGCTGGAGTGCACCTATTGTTGATTTTTGTGCACCAATTGACGCACTCAGCCGAAACTGATACATCGCGAGCGACACTTGAGTGGCAAGGTTGCTAAACCTTGTTGATACAGCTTGTTTCTCGAATTAGGTACGGGTAGGTAAAGGTATAATAAGCATTGTCCTCTGTTATGAGTATAACTGCGTACCCATTAAGTAACGAAACAGTCTCATTAAACATGTTTAAATCTCTAATAAAAGGAGGAGGTTATCAATTCGTCTGTATGTTTTTTTTTTTTTTTTGCATGTTTGTTATCGCATATCTCCATCATTAATGAACCGATTTTCAAAATTCTTTTTGTGTACGAATAGGTATACTCCCGAGGTGGTCCCATTGTCACCAAATCAGGATCTGATGATGGGATCCCAGAGAAATCGAGGGCAACCCGTAAATTGTATTGCTTTTTCTAAAGTTTTGTAAGTGTTTGCATCTAGCAGTTATCACTTCATGTTGATGAGTTGATGATGGAAGGTATAATTCCTCAACGGTTAGAAGTTGGAGCATAATTCTTTAGTAAAATATTATGGGGACGTATATATAGTTGTATTCTTTCAGGTTCTCTAGGTGAGCTGATTATGGAAGGTACTACTCCTAAACGGTTAGGAGTTGAAAGCAATAATAAGGGAATCTTGAAGGTTAAGGTTTTGGGTTCTTGGTTGAATGTTAAATGTATAGTAAATATTTGTATAGGATATTACAACTAAAAATTGTAAAATAAAAAAAACTTTTTTGCAAAAAAGCGGTTCTTTTTTGCAAAAAAGTTTTTTTTCTTCAAAACTTTAACTTCAAAAACACAAAAAAGTGAAAAATAAACTTCACAAGAAAAAGCAGCTTCCGAAGTCGGTGGCAAAAAAAACGAAATCAAGCAGACAAAATGTCACATATTGTTTTTTTTATTTCATCAGATATGGGTTGTGAGAATACTTTACCGATTGGAAAGCCCAGCAAGCTTCCGCTATCGAAGACCAATAGGGAAGCGAAAAACCAGTGGATGCTAGTACGTCTGTACCTCGGCTTACACCAGGAATTAAACACAATTACATAAGTACTCAGGCGTTGTAATAGGTACTCATACTTAGTTATACAACACTTTATTTATTATCCTATTTAAGTTTATAGTTAATTATATTTGTCAATAATCGTAATCTTTATCGCCATTATTATTGTCAATCTGTATTATTTCCTTATCATCGGTTTCTTCACAATACATTTTGTTCAGCTTCAATATGTCACTTTCTGATAGTCCGTCTCTTTGCCCAATGGTCACATTTTCCTAGAAATATAAAATAGTTAGGTAGGTTTATTAAGAAAATGTTTCAGATGATGCAGTTGTGGAGCAAAGCTGTGGCACGCTATAACAAAATTATCATTCTTGAATATTAGAAACGGGAAGTTTAATTAATTATGGTGACTAGCATGTTCTTCTACAGCAACCCCATGCTGGCAGTCGATCGTCTTTGTGTGCTGAGTGCTGCAGGTCCGAAGACAAGTTTGACGCTTCACCACGCCGTATAAATTTATCAGCGAAATCGCACTATTCCCATTTTGAGAACATCGGTCAATCTTCAGCCATGGGCGCGATTTCGCCTGGAAACTAGAGGGAAGTAATACAACAGACCCACGCACTACTGGGGTTCCGATTATGTTGCTGTATGTCGATATTGCTGTTTTTTTTATTGCACCATATAGCAATATATCATTTAAAAAAACACGTCACATTTGTACTTTCCCGGATTTGAACCGGCGCGTATGGGCCATCAAGATATTTTTTTAAATGATAAAGGTTTCTATAGTTAGTTAATAAATATCTGAAGAGAAACTTTACCTTTAACGGGATTATGGTTTGATTGCCATTTACAGAGAAGGCTTTCTCCGGGTAATGCATTACACTCTTGTAGTCATAAGATACGCCGAAATCTGTCACTGTGTCATTGCTGTACTTTGCGAAATTATGTTCGTGACCTGTAAGATGTCAACATTGCAACATTACTCCCATTTTACGGTTTATTGAATCCAATTATTGACCTGTACCCCATTTTTTTGGTTCTTCTAAAAAGTCTGAATGACTGTGTTGACGAAGTAAGCTCTTTGTATCTAATGGTCAGTTATAAGATCAGCTACGCTCGTAAAAGGTGCCAATAACGGACCGGGGAATCGAGCTTTAGCCGATAGCCCGCTGGCCTCGTGGTCGCAACTGCGACTGCTGAGCCCTATCAGAATACCAGCGCTGTGACATTGTCATAAATGTAACAGCACCATGCTGAGATAGTGGCCTTTTGGCTTCGTACGGTACTAATTTTAATTTAATTTAAGTATGTCCTAATTTTAAGTGTTAAACATAAGTGTTATTTTTTTTACTTTTTATCAATACGGATGTTGACTAAAAAAAAAATGATTCTAATTAGTCCATCTGTTAGATTATCGAAAAATATTGGATACGTATTTTTTGTTTTATCAAATTAATAAAAATTGACGAAGATAAAACGCGTCAAAGATTTGAGTGGGGGGTTGTGACGTCACTCACCGGTAAAAAATCTCATACTAATGTCTCAGAATATGACGTCAAACGAGTTTTCAAACCACTGTATCGTTCTTCATTGTTTGTTTACGTGAAAAAAGAAAAAATACGTGTCCAATACTTTTTTGTTCTTTCTTTCTTTCTGAGCGTGTTATCCTGGATTCGAATAAAAAGAGTGATATTGGGTTATTACACTCAGAATTTCTCGGTAGCAGCCCGGAGTTTCGAAGTTGGCCGTATGATACGCCCATGCCTCGGAAAGCATGGCCGTTGATCCTGTGCCCGACCTCCCTCCGGTCGTGTTGTTTTTTTTTTTAAAAACTTTGCTCCACACTAGGAATCTCGCTTGTTTAAATGTTTGTAAACGCATCGTGGGTGCGTTTACAAACATTTTAACTCACATACACAAACATTCAGACCTGGAAAAACTATCTGTAGCCCATACAAATATTTGTTCCGTGATCGAACCCGCGACTCGTAGCGCAGCAGTCTAATCGCTTAGACACGGGAAAATCGGATTCCCTTCCCATTGGACTATGACACTAAAGTAATGAAGAGTGAACCTGTGTCTGTGCACACCTTTGTGGACTCATCTAAACTACGATTGGTCGCCGTGGCCGGAAAACGGTCAGGAGAACTATTATTATAATTATGTCTGACAGGGACGACTCTCTTCAAAACCGTTGTATTCTAAAATTGTATGTGACAACATTTACGGCAGTGTCCATGAACTGTTTTTCACCTACTACAGTACCAATCATTATTTTTACAAAATTCCTCACCAGGTTTAATGTTTTCCCATACGATGGTGACAAAGTCATCTCTATCATAAGTGCTTTGCATATGGTAAAAGCCGAGGGTGTGCAACATCTCATGCACAATGGTGCCGCGTCTGAAGCACCCTTTTGCCAGGTGCAGCACTTGCCGAACTTCACCCTCATCATCAGGAGTGCTAAAGCCCACATTTGAGTAGCAGCCACTCTTGTTGCCCTAGAAACAGGTATAAATGGATTAAGGACAATTAAGGATAAGATTTTCGAAGATAATCGGTGACAGAATTATGAAATATAGGCAGATATTTACGTGTATGAGAACGGCATGTTCTTCTTCCTTTTCTCTTTTGCGGAATGTGAGGCACGATTTGTTGGCAATTTCGCCAAGAGCATCCTCTATCTTCTGCACATGTTCCTCATCTGTTACATAAAACCATAACGTAGTAAGCATATTATATTAAAAAGGTAGTTATTCGATGACGAATTTACTGGACATTAATTTGCGGTAAAAACTGCAAATAGTGGCCGTTAGTTACGCTGGCCTCTTGGAATTAAATCATCATTTATTTTACTAATTTGGAAACGATTGTATGCAGTCAAGCCAATAGCTTAGTGTAAATGAGGATCTGCATAAGTTAGCGAAAAAAGTACCTAAATATTCTTCTTCAAGTGGCTGGCACTTTTGTATTTTGTTGGCCCAAACTTCGCCACCTCCACGGAAATATTAGGTTATGGACCGAGGGGGTAAAGCAGTGTCTTATGTCACGGGTGCTACTCGTATTTTTTAATCCCGAACGTACAGAGGGATTTCAAGGCTACCAAGCACAAATATGGATTTTGCCAGGGTGGAAATGTAAGAGCTATAACATTAAATCTAAAATTCACATCCAAAAGCATTAAGCTTACATAAGATACTTTTTTTTATGGTGGGTGGAAAATCATCAAATGACCCCTTCCGCTCTTGGGCAGAGCGAAAGGGAGTGTCAGACTTCTACTTACTAAAAACCACCCATGTTCCTTCTTAGCCCTTCATGTCGAGGTCACGGTATCTGCGAACAACCCGCAGCCCCGACGGGCGTTACATAAGATACTCATGTTTATGCTACGTGACCAACATCATTGTTAGTAGCAGCATGCAGCGTCAAGCAACTACTTATTATTCCCACCATAGAAGCGAGTAACGGAGTGGTTACCTACTCCGTTACACCGACATTGTGTGAGGTTTTGAGTAATCACCGAATCACATCACAGAATGGTCTGTACATATGCAATAGGAAAGCTTATCCAAATGGATGTAGAATTGTAGAGCAATGCATAGACCCACGACCATGGCCGATTACATCAAGCAATCTAGCTACCAAATAATGGAGCAACCATTAATAGAAGGTTAATGGAAGCAGACTGGATGCGGACTAGGGACCAGGTGATGTGGCAAAACCTGTGGATGTTTTAATACAAAAAAACAGTCATAAAATTATCTTGAGAAATAAACGGACGATAAGAATTTTATCGGGCGAGCATATTAAAGGACATTAGGACGTGTAAGCGATAAAATGTAGGAAAACAAAACAATTATATACAAGACATCTGACGCAAATAACAAACCAAAGTCCTCTTCTTCAATGTGATACACGACAGTGCGGTTCGGCCAACGCTTGGCAACGTCCCGGAGCCCGTTGCGACTGTCAGGGTCTGCGGCCTCAGTTATTGCTTCTCGTTGGGACTTCGTCAGCACCATATCACCCTCAAAGTGCTCTCCAAACTCACCTTAAGCAGAGTCATTACTTCAGTAGTCATCCAATAATTTATTTTAATTAATAAAATAATAAAGAACAAAAAGACGGTGATTTTTTTAAAAAAAATCACTAATGGAGTAAAAATTACTTTCCTTTCGGAAATTGGTGGCAAACACTAAATGTGACCAACTAAGTCGCTCCGATACCTAATAAAAAAATTTTTTCATCTGAGTCAAGGTTTCTTATTGAAAAATCTAAATTTAATGGTGCATGATCCTCCAATGAAGAATGCGGATTGACGCATACAATGGCAACTCGTGTATGCAGAGCAGATCCACTATCCGCTGCACCCATATCCGCTTGACAAGGGAAAGCACCAGCGATCTAGCTCTGTTGTAAGCTAAGCCTGAGGCTCATATCATGGCAGCCATAACAATAGACAGAGCTCCTACAGAGCTGCTATTTACATAGGTCAATATAAGAGAAAGAATGTCTACAAATTAAGGAATAAGTAATAATTACTCCAAAAATTTCAAAATGTTAATTAAAGAATATATTTACCATCGTTCTCGAGTACCTCGTCCTCCCAAATTGGCGCAGCTCTGGCAGTAACTAGGATTAAACTTATGATCAGTATCATATTAGGAAACAGTTCCATAGTAGAATGACGGTTGTTTACGGTTCGACCGCCAATAATATGAACCACTAACGCACTGAACATCGTCACATTTCTCCTCGCCTTTTTAAACGAGTGCTGCTCCTACTCATAAAGGTATAACAACGGGACATCACAATCGATCACCTAATTAGATAGTCAGGTTATCTTTTAACGCGTTTACTTACGAAATGGAGTGGTTTTTATTTCGCCACTCGAGTTATCTCTCAAGAACCCTGGGGCGCACTCATCAGGACACTGTTAAATTTAAGCATGCATTTTAATAAGTACTTACCCAAACAAAGGTAAATGGCAAATTAAAAAATCATTGGAACAGCCAATCAGCATTCTCTAAATCTAAATAAAACATGCGCAAACAAAAGATGACTTTTATTCAAATTAACTTGCAGTCCAGTTTGACAACAATCATAGGATTCATGGGCGCCGGCAGCAGGGTGCAACGGGGTGCACTTGCACCCTCCTGTCGGAAAAATAAATACATAGAAGTGAGGTTAAGTTTTTTTTTTTCATTATGTTACTGTTGAATAAAAACTTGGATTTGAAAGGTTGCTGTCGATATTGGTTCATCACCTTGTCAATAAAGTTAATGCCCTCTTCTACTCTTTTCCTGTGGACAATGAGCATGTAGGTACCTACGGGCCGCTTAGCCAGTCGCCTCGAGTCTCCCATCATCAGAGTAGAGTTCCATTGTAAAGAAACCAATGTATTCGAAACAGAAATTTTCGAGTTCGCTACGCTCGCTCGCACGCTAAATTGGGTTTCTGTTTGTATGAACAAAAATAACCCAATTATCCGAGAATATCTTATTCGACCGCGCTCGGATATCTCATGTCCTTTGTGTTCATAAACTTTTCTTTATAAATAGGCAGAATTAGCCGTATTTCTATGTTTACCTACATAACACAACATCACGCCTGTAATCCCCAAAGGACTGGAAGGAGGGATTTGTTATTGGATTTGTTTTTTTTATGTTCAATACAGGACAAAAGCAAAGTTATCAAATTAAAGGTAGGTAAAACTTTAGAGTTCGGTGCGCTCGTTCTTTAATCCTATTTTTCAACCGACTTCCAAAAAGGAGGAGGTTCTCAATTCGTCTGTATGTTTTTTTTTTTGTATGTTTGTTATCGCATATCTCCCTCATTAATGAACCGATTTTAAAAATTATTTTTGTGTTCGAAAAGGTATATTCCCGAGGTGGCCCCATTGTCACCAAATCATGATCCGATGATGGAATCCCAGGGAAATCGAGGGCAACCCTCAAATTTTATAGGCACTTATGACGTTTTCCATATATTTTCTAAACCTGTTCAAGTATCTGCGTGTGGTCATCATAATATCATGTGGATTCACTGATGATAATGGAAGGTACAACTCCTCAACGGTTAGGAGTTGATAGAAAATTCTTTCAAAACTATACGTACTTATGAAGTGATAGTTGTATTTTTTCAGGGTATTGGGTTGCCCTGATGATAGAAGGTAAATCTTATTAAAAGACTTTAAAAAAAGAGGTGCTCAATCTTTTTTTTATGTTTATTTACCGATTACTTGGAGACACCTGAACCGATATAGAAAATTCTTTTTTTGTTGAAAAGGAGATATCCCAAGAGTGGTACGATGATAAGAAAATCATTATCTGATGATGGCATCCCAGAGAAATCGAAGGCAACCCTCAAATTGTATAGGCACGTATTACGTGTTTCGTGCTTTATCTAAAGCTTTTTAAGTATTTGCATCTAGCAGTCATCACTTCATGTTGATGAGTTGATGATGGAAGGTATAACTCCTCAACGGTTAGGAGTTGGAGCATAATTCTTTAGTAAAATATTATGGGGACGTATATATGGTAGTATTCTTTCAGGTTATCTAGGTGAGCTGATTATGGAAGGTGCTACTCGTAAACGGTTAGGAGTTGAAAGCAATAAAGATTCCCTTGAAGGTTAAGGGTTAGGGTTCTTGGTTGAATGTTAAATGTCATCATCTGCCTAGCCTTTTCCCAACTATTTTGGGGTCGGCTTCCAGTCTAACCGGATACAGCTGAATACCAGTATTTTACATGGAGCGACTGCCTATCTGACCTCCACAACCCAGTTAGTACTAGGTCACACGATACTCTTCGGTAAGACTGGTTGTCAGACTTTCAGGTCACTGACTACCTGTAACGACTGCCAAAGATCTATATATGGCAGCCGGGACCAACAGCTTAACGTGCTTTCCGAGATACGGAGGAAACTCGGTATACAGGGTGTAAACGAACCCTTCACGCATACGACAACCAAGCATTCTGTACATCAAACCAAGTAACCCTACGCAAAAATTTTTGCTGGGAAATGACTTTTTTTTTTGGGGTCAAAAATCACATTTTACGGTAAAACTCAAAGTAGCACTCTTAAAACATTGTGCTAGTGGATGCTTTGAATAGTAAACGGGTCATGGAGATAATTTAAGTAAAGTTAAAACCTGAAATACTATAGTATTTACAAAAACAGCTGTGAAAAATTTGGAACTTTGACCCCCAATATCTCCGTAACTAGGAGGTTCCCAGGTATGGTATAGAACAAAAAAATGATCGCAGTGGTGGGGAGAACAAATTATGCCCTTCGTTTGCGTTAAGGGTACTTTTACACCCTATATAATGGGCGGTCACCCATCCACAGACCAACCTAAGTAAGCGGCAGTTATTATAGGGTATTACAACTAAAAATTGTAAAATAAAAAAACTTTTTTGCAAAAAAAAAAACCGACTTCAATAACACAAAAACGAAAAACACAAAAAAGTGAAAAATAAACTTCTCAAGAAAAAACGATATCAAACAAACAAAATGTCACCGACTTCAGAAGCTGCTTTTTCTTTTTTGTGTTTTTGAAGTCGGTTTTTTTTTTCGATGAATGGGCTTTTCTGCATAGATCAACAAAGTTAGGTACTTGAGTCTAACATAACTGAGGTGGAATTGAAAAAAAATCGATTTGTTTTCATTTAAGTGAAGGTATCACCACCTACCTGGGAAAAAATCTGCCAGCGCCCATGACCATAGGTACCATTATATGTATGGTACCTACCATAGTAAGGGAGTATCCCTCTTTTGGGTCTTTGACAGGAAGTTCCATGCACGATATATATTATGTTGAAATATTATCTATTATCTTATGTTTGTATGATTGTTTACAGTTCAAATCGTGCCATTGCGTAGCGGAGTTTGGTCTCGTAATTCGCAATTTCCGTCCATACTAAATTAAATGTGCTTTTTCGGAGGATCACAGGTTTAGTCCAAGATCATCAATTTTATTTAAAAAGACTTGACTGTTGGTTGACAAGCACGACTCTGGTCGGGCAACACGCTTGGGTTTTTCATTAGAAATTTAGTAGTAGCCACCAACTGGAATGATACCCCCGCACCTCTGTGCGCACGATAAGCCATTGGTCCTACACCTAATCTATCTCCGGTCGTGTCGGAAATTGCTGTAACATGGGACTTAAAGGGTTAGGGAATAGACGGTGCATCTGGTTGACCTGTGTTGTTGTGCTCTAATATCTCCTGCGCCGATAGTAGTAAATAAATATGTATCCCTTGCTCTGGCCATAAATCTGTATAAAGTGATTTAATACCAAATAGGTAGGTACCTATATTATGAGATACGTCTGTTGTATTCACCTAAATAAAATTACTCTATGATACTGTATTTAAACCGAATCAGGCATGGTTATAATATAATAACTATAATGTTAAAAGCCGTGAAGTCATAAATCGTTATACATAACATAACAAACATAACATCACGCCTGCAATCCCCGAAGGGTTAGGCAGAGGTGTACCTAATGTTACACCCACATGGCCTGGCCTAGTCGTGCTTGGTTGATGGCAATAGACTCGCCCCCTATTACATGGGACTTAAACATAACTGGCGAAATCGTTACAGGTTTTTAAATAGCGAATTCTTCCAACATTTTCGATTTATTCAAGCTTGCCCAGCGAAAATAAACGTGAACACTGAAAATTTAGAATGAACCGAGGATATACCATTTGGCAAGCCTGGGGTTGCAATCGATTAAGAAAAGTGGTTATTGGATGCGATGTTTCAGCATATCACCACCATAGTTTTGCCGCTGAGCTGCTGCAAAGGACACAGACATTTTGCTAACACGTGTTCAATTCGGGACACCAGTAACGTGTAATCATCACGCACGGTACATTGTTAACAGATTATTGAATTTCCTTCAATTTAACTTAACCGTGACCTTTATTTCACTCACTTTGGAATTATCCGCAATTGATGTCCTTCGCCCTGGGGAGAGCGGAGGGGTCTGTCAGAATCGTACTGAATGAAACCACGCCGGTTTTCTCTCGCACACTTGCGTCGGGGAGCTGCGGGATCTAAAGCGACTTCCGCTGCCCGTGACTAGTACCTACCGACCTGCGGGCCTCGTCCTAGGGGGTGTGTGGTGGTTCGTTGTCTGCCCGTCCATCCATCTGACACATGGTTGTATCTTTTGAACCGTAGTAGGTAGACAATTGAAATTATCCAAAAAAATGCAGGAATTTTTTTACTCATAAAGTGGTCCATAAAAACTTGTTTCTAAAACAAAATGCAGAGAGAAATCATTTCCGCGGGAGACGCTCCGGGCGTCGGGGGCGACGTGACGGCATCCGGCCACCGTAGACGCGGGCCTGTGGACGGCGAGTAATGGGCTAGCTCGGCGTCCGTCCGTCTTATGACGACGACAGGCCGTGTCGACCACGCGCGCCTCAAAAAGATGTCAGCAACGTGCAAGGGGCCTCATGGCAAGGCCAGACGCCCGTCGGGGCTGCGGGTTGTTCGCAAGAGATACCGCGGCCTCGACATGAGGGGCTAAGAAGGAACATGGGTGGTTTTTAGTCAGTAGAAGTCTGACACTCCCTTTCGCTCTGCCCAAGAGCGGGAGGTGTTATTTGATGATTTTCCGCCCACCATAAAATAAAAGGGGCCGACGCCCGTCGGGGCTGCGGGTTGTTCGCCAGAGATACCGCGGCCTCGACATGAAGGGCTAAGAAGGAACATGGTTGGTTTTAGTCAGTAGAAGTCTGACACTCCCTTTCGCTCTGCCCAAGAGCGGGAGGGGTTATTTGATGATTTCCCACCCCCCAAAAAAAGAGAGAAATAACTGATAAATTGATGAGTTTGGCTACTTCGTTGGTCTAGTGGTCGCAAGTGCGACTGTTGTGCATGAGGTCCTGGGTTCGATTCCCAGGACTATAAAAAACATTTTCATTCGTTACAAAAATAATGATCCTCGCCTTTTTAACATCTCCCCTGGAATATTTGTCTACAGTATAATGATTCACCAGACTTTTCGATAAGCAAATACACCGAACAAGTGAATTGTGATACGCACAGTGCACACGCAGTGTTTTGTCGCTGAACACAAAACATCACGCCTCGTCTGGAATCCCCGCAAGGTTAGTTAGACGTGTACTACACCCGCCAGTTATGAAGAACCATGACATACGGACCCATGAGGTCAGTCATCAACCGGGCACAAGGCCAAATTCCGTGTCTGCTACTGAGAAATCCCTGAAAACCTATATATAATAATTATGTAATAACACCTTGCCTGATCTGAGAAAACAAACCCAGATCGTCATTCTCAGAATTCGCGCTTAGCGACTAGACCAGTAAGACAGACGACCTCACTGGAAACATTCTCGCAAAACCATCACTATTCCCCCAAAGGATCATAGCAAGGTACCTCATAAGGCTGGGGATAAGTTAATTGGAATGATGGGGTTTAAAGAAAAAGATAAACTGTTGTAAATAAAGTGCTATATTTATTTTACAAAATAGTTACAAAAAGAACTTGACACACAAAATTTTACTGTACACACCTGCGGTTTTGATACTTTAAAAAAACAACTAATTCAATAAATGTACAATAAAGTATAATAATATTTTAATAAAACAAAACTTTACTTAAAGTAAGAATTAAACTTAAAAAAAACGGTCCCAAAAAAAGATAAAAATATACTAATATGTAATTCAATTCATAAGATTATGGCATTTCTTTAATTTAACGTAATACTGAACTTGCTAATACAACAAAAATATGTACGCTGTTCACTATAATGTGATCTTTATACTTCTTATGAATACTTTAATAATGTATGTATGTAATAAATATGAACATTGTGACAAATTATCATTGTGTATTGTAAAATTAAGCCAAGGCTACATTGCTTTGCGATTAGAAATCTCACAAGCGAGTGATTGCACCAAAGTTAAATGATTTTCACGATAAATCAGATACATAGTTGTATAGTTTTACCTACATGTTAAGTGGTTCG
Source organism: Diarsia brunnea (assembly GCA_949774965.1). NCBI lineage: Eukaryota > Metazoa > Arthropoda > Insecta > Lepidoptera > Noctuidae > Diarsia > Diarsia brunnea. The sequence goes on along the minus strand of OX458998.1, from coordinate 9,285,436 downwards.
TGGAAATCAGCGATCAACTTTGATGCAACTCCACTCTATAAGACATCCTTTGGTGACATAATGGGACAATTTTTAATATTTCTCTAATTTACACATCAAATACAGTGAATAATTAATTTAGGCAGTCTTTAATATACTTTAGATAATAATTATATCCGTTAATCGCTCCGTATTTCCATAATACACTAAATAAATAATAATACCAGATAAAGAATGGTAACGTACCCTATTAACTTAACTATCAATCAAAATATTTTACATACAAAATACAATATCAGCACATAATTCACTAAAGCACTGTAAAACATTCTAAATATTGGTCTAGTTATTATTGCGTGGAACGTTATGTTCCTTTTGAAAATACGAACTATTTGATCGATGCAAATACATTTTTTATTCTTAGCCTGTAGTAAAAATGGTATTGCTTGTTTCAAATCTTGACTATTGTTACAGTGACACTTTGTCGTAGCACGATTACACATTGCGCGTACAGTCGCAAGTCGCAACAAACGAGGCAGCTCGGCAACAATCGTTAACGTAACATACGTACTGCACACCTCAGCAACACTATCATATTGGGGTTTATTACGCTTACTACTAATATTCCTCTAATACAATTGCCTACGCGTACAGGACGTCAATAAGACTGAGTAGTAAGCGGCACGCTACATGATTAGTATCACAAATTGTGCAGCAATTCTAACAACAATTAAAATTTTATTGCTATTTCACTGAAGACTCGATCGTCTTAAGGCAAATTAAACGTTGATTATATTACACTATTCGAATTCGACCTACCATTACCTATTTAAAAATGCGATTACTGTGAACATGAGACTATCAAGTGAATTTTAAATATTTATCCAAACTTTCGTACAATACTAGCTACGTGTAGCTTCAGAGCTAGCAGCGTTGTATCTAAATCTTACATTATAGTAAAATTACGCAAACACTGAAGAATAATGTAAATAAGTATACATCTCAAAAGTATGTAATTTCGTTAGCTTCCTTGCAGGTAGCAACCTATAGGAAAAAGTTTTTGAATATCAAAAATAAAATATGCATCAAATTCATATGAATACTTCAAGAGCATGCACAAAAATATTGCATTAACAGTAATACTTCAACAAGAATGAAATGGCTTTGACGCGTTTAGACAGCGTCATATTTTTTCATAAAAATATTAGAGACAGATCTCATATTAAAGTATGGACTACTTATTATTAAATGATTGAAGTTCATTATGTTATATTAGCATTTCAATGCATTCACAAACCTCTAATAAACTCCCTATTAGTAGTATTTCCCATCGACGGTCAATGATAGCCTAACCATGTTGCAAGATATTAATTTTATTACATAATAATTATCTTTTCTTTACTTGCTTTCTGTTGAGTCTTTGTTGCAACTTTGTATAATTAGAGCATTTCTACAAATTTTCGATAGGTACGCAACATTTTCGCTTAGATACTTATTAAGTAATTACTTGGACTAAGTATAGAAATGGGACATTTCTGTTGGTTTCAAAGTTTGGCACACATTTAAAAATGATATGTTAATGTTATAATGCTCAGCTATGAGGGAGAATACTTTAATACAAGTGTATACAAAAATATAATGTCTTTATTTCAATACTTCATGACAGATCATATTGTTTAGGGGTTTTTTAAAACTTCTCACTTCATTTATGTTTATGGAAGCCCCTTGCAAAAATTGAGTTCTGAAGCGTGCACATTTTAACTTTCCGCTAAAACTAAAATGAACTGTCCCATTTCCTTTAGATACTTACTTACTTAAAAGTATGTTATTCAAACATGGTGAACAATTTAAAAATGAATACACTCGAAATGCTTAATATCGACTAAGTCACTATGATCAAACAGTAGTTCTGCTACCATCCCTAAGACTTCAAAAAGTTTCCTCTAATTCGATGTATAGAAAGCTAACTTCCGAAGCTGGCTTATCAATAATGTATAAAATGACATCAATGGCAAATACAACAACGAGATGGTTCAAGGACTTTACTCTAAACACCCAAGGCGTCGTTCGTTTCATTATTAGTACACTATGCAAGTCACATGCTGATATGTAATAGACGACAGTTATTCGATTTAAATACTGATAGAAATTCACTCGATTATTATCATTTGTTGCACATGAAAAGCGTTGTAATCGTAAGCGCGTAACCTCAACCCTCGTCGCATCGACCACTCACACTCGGTTCAATCACAGTCGAGAAAATCGCACAATTAATAAATACACTAATATTAATTAGGCCTTTTTAGGACAGATAATCACAATTTCTCTAAATTAATATATCTCCTCGACATACAATTCAAGCGACTCGTTTAATATCCTATTCCGTCTTCATATTCTTTGGATTCAAAATTTACCTGTAAAAGAAAACATAACATTAACATTGTTGAGGGCACATTAGTATCTTGTACATGAAACTCGCGAAGTAAAGTGATGTTTTGGTATTTTGACAGTAAAAAGCACAGAGCATGAAAAAACATGCTACACTTGTCACCCGACTCCAACCTATACAGGGTGTAAACGAACCCTTCACGCATTCGTCAACCAGCATTCTGTACATCAAACGAAGTACCCTTACGCAAAAATTTTTGCTGGGAATTGAATTTTTTTTTGGGGTCAATAATCACATTTTACTGTAAAACTCAAAGTAGCACTCTTAAAATATTGTGCTAGTGGATGCTTTGAATAGTAAACGGGTCATGGAGGTAATTTAAGTAAAGTTAAAACCTGAAATACTAGTATTTACAAAAACAGCTGTGAAAAATTTGGAACTTTGACCCCCAATATCTCCGTAACTAGGAGGTTCCCAGATATAGTCTAGAACAAAAAAATTAACGCAGTGGTGGGGAGAACAAATGCCTTTCGTTTGCGTTAAGGGTACTTTTACACCCTATATGTATGTCCTTTTCTTTTTGCAATCCTCAATTGACCCCTCCCGCTCTGGGCAGAACGGAAGGGTGTGTCAGACTTTAGTCACCTTGTTCCTTCTTAGTTCTTTATGTTCAAGGGCCGCGGTATCTCTTACGAACAACCCGCAGCCCTGGCAAGCGCGCTACCCTGCGTTCGGCTAAGTCTGTGACGGCCTTCAGTGTCGTATCTAGAGCTCGTGTGAAGTCCGCACGTACCGATAAGCAAGCAGGCGGCGAGGTCAGGCGGCGGCCTGCGCGGGCGGCGCGTGGCTGGCGGGCGCGGCGCGGGTCCTGCCGCCGCGCGGCTTGATGCTCTCCGACACTTGCCACATCGCCTCCTCGCTCAGCACGTCGTCGAACTCGTTGAACATCGCCAGGATGCGCTCGTTCTTCTTGAACTTGTACTGCCTGTTAACCAAAGTATATAATTAACCATAATATTAATTTATGCGAAGATCCGCCATGTGACGTAAAGTAGTGGGCCTGGGTGATCGCGGTAGTCAACTTCCCTTTATGTAATTGAATATCTTTACGTTACAACATTTTGATGAAAGTTTTTTGTTAAAGGTTTTTTTTAATAATTAAACTAAACTTTTACCAGCAAGATAAGACCCAATACAATAACTCAAATCGAATTACGCACTCTTTATGGAATCTCTTCATATTTTCCATGATGTGGTATTGCTGCCATCTCTTGGTGAAATTGATGCAGCCTTCCGGTAGGAGGTCCGGATTGCCGATGTGGACGAAAGTCAGATCTTGAAGGACTAGACCACTGCAAAAAAAATATTATGTAAAATATTTGCCACTGTATTACAGTACCTAGAATAGAGTTTACATGAGGAGTTCCTCGACCAACGTAAGGTGGATTGGCAAGAAATATCGGTTGATTTGTAGTACTAATGAGCCAAGTTTACGTTTAGTTTTACCCGAGATAAATATGATTAATAATATGAGAAAACGTACATGTAGGGTATGCAAGGCGGCTGTGTCTCAGCAAGTGCCTGGCGGTAGGTACGGAAGGAAGAGGACGAGTCAATGATGGTGCAGTAGTCGTGCAACGTGTCCACGATAGAGCGCGGCCAGCCCAGACGCCGCACGGGTGGCGAGTCCAGCGCAGACACCAGAGCTAAGTACGAGTTGAAGTTGTTCATCTTGCGTAACGCCTTCATGACCTTCAGGAACTTGCTGGCGTATTTTTCTCGCTCTCGGGCTTCCTCCTGTAAGTAATGTTTTTTTTTAATGAAATGTGTGACCAACAAACACGTGGCAGATTGTTTAGTTACCTCAAACTGTACCAAAGGAATCGCAGGTGTGTCGTTATTTAGAGACATAGTTGAAGTGTCTTATATGCCCGGCAAATGGCACACTATAATACTGCCTGGCATGGTGGTAGAAGGCCAGTACTTTCGTTAAGAGATTGTCTACTACTTACTGTTTTATCTATACTAATATTATAAAGCTGAAGAGTTTGTTTGTTTGTTTGTTTGTTTGAACGGGGTAAACTCAGGGACTACTGGTTGGAATTGAAAAATTATTTTAGTGTTGAATAGTCCATTTATCGAGGAAGGCTTTAGGCTATATAACATCACGCCACAACCAATAGGAGCGGAGCATAAATAAAAAATGTTGCAAAAAAGGGAAAAGATATTTCTTTTTGAGAGTTTCCGTTGCGTGCGCTGCGAAAACGGTTTAAGTTACGTAAATATCATGTATGAAGGAATTGTTCCTCTTTAAAAGTTCTAAAAAAAAGTCCGCGACAGCATTATGTTTATCTTTTACGATTGGCTCACTGTAACCATTTTTTATGTTAAAATGTTAGGTTAAAAATAATTATATTTTGCGAAGCTTATTTAACCCATATGGTATTAATCTATATCTAAATAAATGTGTTTGCTGGCACGGAAATTTAATATAGATATCGCAATGTAAAAATTTACGGGCGACAAAATAATTAGCGCGCGGCAGTCATTCGGTCCAGTGCGGTAGGTAAGTGGGGATTCTGGCCTCTGGGGGCTCCGAAGATATTCAATTTCAAAATATTTACTGCACCATAATGTTTACAAGTACAAGGTGTTACTGTATATTAAACAGTAAGAGATACCTATAGTAATTGTTACTTTAATAATATAATCGAAGTCAATCTAAACTAATAGGTATTTTATAGAGGAAAGGTAAGATTTTTTGTTTGTTACGAGTACGATATAGCTCAATTTAATAAGTTGGATAGTCGATTTATCTAGAAAGGTTATAAGCTATATTATGTGTTGCAGACGAAGTTGCGTGGGTCAGCTAGTCCAAATATAAAATAATTCATCCAATATTTTTTATTGCTTGACTAAATTCAACTTTAACAACTACGAACCTGTTCCAAAATCCTAGAGCGTGCCCAATAGCTCATCTTATTGAAGTGTTCCGTGAACCGCGTGAGGTTAGGCGAGCTCTCTTCTGATTGGTCGCGCGGCCACAGCAGCACTTCGGCGGTAGTGAGCCGTACGAACAACGCGGCGTCTAACAACGTCATCTGTTCGGCTAACTCCGTCGCTTTGAAGTCGAGGAGAGTGTCGCGACGCGTCGATACGCTGCCGAAACACGGGTTTTCGTACTCGTATCTGTTGTTAGTCTGTAATAGGAAATAGATTTAGTTGCTTTGCTTCCACAGTTGTATACCAGAATCATGATGTTCCATTGAACACAATATTACTTTCACTGTTATGTGTGCCTAAAATGGGTTTAATCATGACTTTTTTGTTCATCAAACGATAACTAAAGTGATACCTGTCACATCTCCGAAATGCCAACGAATTATTTTAAACCTTGTAACAATCCAAAGGGACTGTTCTATCAAAATCAGTATGTGAAGGGAACTTACTTGTTGGAAGTGAAGCTGTTTTTGTTTGTCGACTAGAATTTGCCTGAGAGCCTTCGCTATGATCAGCTCCTCAGCATCCACGAGCCAGTAAATGAACTCCATTATCTCCTGCATCAGCGGGCAATCTAAATCGGACATCCTGAAATTAAACAAAACATCGTTGTAAACTGATAAGCTACGTGGTTTGGTTTGCTCGCCTGATATTTTTGTCCTGCACAGCAGCATCAGATCGTCACGCCATCTTCGCCAAGTGATTGATTTTTGTTTTTGTAAACCAGAACCTCAGATCTTGAATATGTTGGCACTGGGCTCACATGGTGGATTATAGCCCATTCCGTCCCATAGTGAGGAGGCCTGTGTCCCAGCATTGGGAACATTGGCTAATCATGCATAGGTAGGTTAGCAGTGATACTCACGTGAGGTCGGCAACGACGCGCGTGAGCAGACAGAGCGTGGAGCGCAGCTCGTGCGGGCGCGGCCGGTAGTGGTGCGCGCGCCGCACCAGGCGCGCCACCAGCCCGCCCGGCGACACCCACGTGCGGTACGTGGCCAGGAACGCCTCCTGGTACGTGAAGTCTGCACCCACGGGTAGCGTCAGTACACACGTCAAACATGTTTACAGATAATGACGGAGTCTACAGACACTATTCTGACACGATATTCGGATATAATATGCAAAAGTTACTATTCCGATTGAAGTTCAAGCTTCCATGTGCACTGTTTATTGCTGCTATCGGTATATAATCACGATAGCAGAAGTATACGACAAAGCTTTCCTTATGGTCAGCATAAGACCCTTGACAAGACACTGAGACTCCAACATTTACCCGTAAACCTCTTGGTACATTTTACTACATTTTGAGCGCCCCTATTGCCGATATTAATCAATCGGTGATATTTACTCTCCGTTCACACGGTATTCAAATTGTTTGGGATCACATGTCAGTAACATGTTGCCTTTGTTTATTTACCGCATAAACATTAGTTTATTGATTTGTAATAATATTTTTTAATACAGTTGCTCAAAAAGTGGTGTATTGCAGGGACGTATAGCGTTCGGGATGTGGGCTATTACATACTAGTGCTTTTTTTTTACCTTTCCCGAACTCGTGCGTTCTCTTTCCCAACTGTCAAAATAATGTCTATTAAAAAGAAAAACCAACCATGAAGTTTTTACTAAAAAGTTTTTGTAATTCATATAAATACGTATATTTCTAAAAAGAAGCTACTAATTTATTTCAATATCAGATTTAATGATTTAATTGAATGAGTTAGGTTAGGTTTCATTTCATTTCATCTCATTAAATTTCATTTTCATTTCATATCAATAAAAAAAATCTACTGAAGACTAAGCTCTATGGATAGTTCCCTTTGCCTACCAAAATGGGTGAAGAAAAAAAACTGCTTATATTCTACGGTTGGCGCCATTTTCCAGAAATTTTCTTTGCGAGTTTAGTTGTTTGTTGCACAAAATGAGTAATTTCGACCCTATTTTTTTTTAATTAACACCACCGGAACTCATATAATTGCACAAAATGCTTCGGAGAACATTTTACCGGAAAAGTCAAAAAGTCGTTACATATCTACATACGACGAATTTATTGCGTGGAGAGAAGAGAAAAAAACAAATAGTTGTCTCAAACAGTAAATATGCAACCTAAAACTTCCCCAGTTAGTTTACTGTACCAATTTCAATGTACAAGGTGTACTATAACTTTTATAAGTAAGGGGGCGTCCATTAATTACGTGAGTTGTTCTAGGGGGGGAGGGGGTCAAGCGAAATCTTTTCAAATCTCACTTAGGGGCGAGGGGGGGTCTTAGCAAATATCACGTAATTTTTTTTCTAGCAGAAAACGATGTAAAATTGCGTGAAAAATTATTTCGAGAATAAAATATGGCCAAATCTGACACAATAGTGTTCGTCGTATTCGACTGAACCCCGCAGAGCAACAAAGTAGCGAAAAGAAAGATTTTAAATTACGGTAATATTCACAAATACTAGTCTTTGCTAATCTTCAATATAAGTAATAAAACAAGTTGTTTTTGTTTTTTTTCTTTCTCTATAATCAAACACGTTTACAGCCAAAACATAAATTTTGAAGAATCTCACGTGAGATTGAGAGGGGGGGAGGGGGGGGTCGGAAAATTCTCAAAAATGCCTCACGTAATTAATGGACGCCCCCTAATAGGTAAATGATTAGTTAGTTGAGTTTATTGTGTTTTTATTATTTTATTAAATTGCTTAATTTTTTCGCAACTGTATTAAAAATAGTCGTTCAGTACACCTGCGGAACCGTCATTGCAACTTGTTCCGACTGTCAATCCTCGCCTTCGGCTGCGCCTCGGCTCGGGTAGACATTTGTCGGAACTCTTTGCAATGACAGCCTTTCCGCACTTGTAATGAAATATACTAATAAAATGTCGTACAGTACAGCGCCGTGTGAACGTTCGCTTATAGAGCACTCAAAATGCGTAGTATACGTCTAAAGCAGAATGAAAGCTGGTAACATATTTTTGAGTAAAACTGTATTAATCAAATCGAAATATTAGCTATGAAAACTATAGCTTGGCTTTAAATAATTTGGATCGTCAAAAAGGTATGTTACTACAAAATTGCGGTGCTAAGCCAAAGCGAGAGTTCATAATGTTTATATGCGTAGCGCTTAACTACATCTAAAGCTTTTCGTTATGTTTTAGTAACACATTCGTATACTAAGATTGTGTAGCTTAGCTAAGGCTGCCACACCGTGATAAAATTATCTCACGCATTTTGTCGAACTTGACACAAAATTCGACAAAAGATGTTACATCTCTCGACAGAGCTGTGTGCTATAGCTAATTAGTGAATTATTCAGTGTTTTAAGCAGCGCAGAAGTATCAATAACACATTTCCAAGGCTACTTGAAGCAACATTCAACAAGCTTCCAAAAATTAGTAAAAATAAAAACCAGCAAGACTTGCAGCCCCATATTAAAGAATGGTTCAACCACTTACACTCGTCCGTTTCTGTAAAGTGAAAGCATGAGGGTTGAGAGGTTAGAAGCAATGATAAGACATGACTTAGATAAAGATATAGTTACAGATTTTATGGAGGTGGTTTAATATATTTGAAGTCTGTATTACTGATTATTCTTGTCTGTAAAGAGTACCCAAAATGCATATGTATCCAGTACCCAAAATGCATTCATGCCTATAACCACCGTATTAATGAATTATGAGATGAATTAGGAATTTAAATTTCATCGCAATCATTCAGGATGATGCTTGTTGTAAATAAAAGTTAATGATCCCTTATCCATATTGTTTGAGGAGGTGACTGACCTTTGGTGGCCTTGGTGGCGAGTACGATGAGTGCGTCTGGCTGTCCGCCGCGCACCTCGGGCGGCTCCTTGCCGGGCCCCTTGAGCACCAACCACGAGCTGATGTCTATCTGCAGGATGATGTCGTCGGGGTCGGCTGCAGGAGGCTCGCTGTTGCTTTCAGCAGCAGCAGGGGCGGGTTCCGTACTGCCTTCACTCCTCTGAGACAATAATGAATAAAACATAATTATAAAAGTTCTCTCGGCGGTCTTAGCTCGTGGCTTAATAATAACTGCCATTCGGGTCGATCTTTAGGTTAAGTCGCGCTTGCCTAGGTTGGACTCTGGATGGTTGAAGAACCCGTTACATACCAAGTTTCCTCCGTGCCTCGGAAAGCACGTTAAGCTGTTGGTTTTGGCTGCTATATGTAGATCTTTGGCAGTTGTTACAGGTAGTCAGTGACCTGAAAGTCTGACAACCAGTCTTACCAATGGGTATCGTACTACGCACATATTACCCAGTATTAACTGGTTTGTGGAGGTCAGATAGGCAGTCGCTCCATGTAAAATACTGGTATTCAGCTGCATCAGGTTAGACTGGAAGCCGATCCCAACGTAGTTAGAAAAGGCTAGCAGATCTAGGCTAAGCAGATGATGATGTTATACAGGTTCTGTCTTCTTCAGTGCTTATGGTAATTAAAACGTTCAATCGATGTGTTACCTGAGACGGAACAGGTGAGGGCGACGGTGGTTGTTGCACAAGCATTTCCAACTCATCTTCAAGCGGGAACTTTCCAGGTGCGGGAGCAGTAGTACTTGTAAATGATTCATCGGAATTCTGAAACAAGACGCGATCATAAATTTGAGCAATTAAATATTCATTAGAATCTATTTGTTAGGTTATTCGTAAACGAGTACGTATAGGCATTTACTGCCAGAAAAGGTACCTAGTCAGAGCAATTAAAAAAAAGAACATATTTAATAAAATTACGTGGTAGATATGTTATTTGAAATTACTCCCAGTCATAAAACTAAAAAGGAACAGTTAAAACTTACATTATTCAATACGGTTTCATCAGCAGAGCTGTTGTGTGATGACGGCCGCGGTGACGGGGGAGGCAGTAATTCGTTGCTCGAATTCACAGAGAGCTATAAAAAGAGATTAAAATATCTATATATATAAAAATGAAACCCGTTTTCCGTTGTCACGACTTGGCATGAAAACGGCTTGACCGATTTGGCTGTTTTTTTTTTTTAAATGTTCGTTGAAGTTCAAGGATGGTTCTTACGGCGAGAAAAATTCGAATAATGGCCGGAAAAGCCCTAAAAACAGCCCTTTTCTTTTTCCCATACAAACGTTTTCTAACTAAAACGTAAAATCAATTTGAGCTTTAATACCGTACCCATAAAGTTCAAGTGTTAGTGGAGAGGTTCCGGGAAGGCAAAACAATTGAGTGACGTTCAGTTGTTCAGTCAACGAATGACAACTTCAAACAGACCATACGACATTATCACAATAATCACAAATAATTACTGTTTTTTTCCCAATAGAAAAACGATTTTTCAAATGGTGTTTGCGTATAATATAAAAATTAATTGCTGTTAGTTAGTCGCGCTAAAACTACAGAACGGCTCGACCGATTTGTCTAATTTTGGTTTTGAAACATTTGTGGCAGTCCAGAGAAGGTGAGAAATTAGTAGTATGTAGGTAGGTAGTTGGTACGTAGGCAGGTAAAAGGGCATTGCAACGCACGCGGGGTACAGCTATCTATATAAATAAAAATGAATTGTTGTTCGTTAGTCTGATTAAAACTCGAGAACGGCTGGACCGATTTGGCTAATTATAGTGTTGAATTATTCGTGGAAGTCCAGGGAAGGTTTAAAAGGTGAGAAAGTGGTAGGTAGGTAGGCAGGGTAGTAGGTAGAGTAGTAGGTAGGGTAGTAAGTAGGATAGTAGAGTAGGTAGGGTAGTCGGTAGAGTAGTAGGTAGGGTAGTAAGTAGGTAGGGTAGTAGGTAGGTCGGGTAGTAGGTAGGTAAGTAGGGTAGTAGGTAGGTAGGTAGGGTAGTAGGTAGGTAGGGTAGTAGGTAGGTAGGGTAGGAGGTAGTAGGTAGGTAGGTAGTTGGTACACAGGCAGGTAGTTGGTAGGAAAAAGGGCATTGCAACGCATGCCGGGAACAGCTAGTATTATATAAAAATGAATAGCTGTTCGTTAGTCTCGCTAAAACTCGAGAACGGCTAGACCGATTTGGCTAATTATAGTGTTGAATTATTCGTGGAAGTCCAGGGAAGGTTTAAAAGGTGAGAAAGCGGTAGGTAGGTAGGCAGGGTAGTAGGTAGAGTAGTAAGTAGGATCGTAGAGTAGGTAGGGTAGTCGGTAGAGTAGTAGGTAGGGTAGTAGGTAGGTCGGGTAGGTAGGTAGGTAGGGTAGTAGGTAGGTAGGGTAGGAGGTAGTAGGTAGGTAGGTAGTTGGTACACAGGCAGGTAGTAGGTAGGAAAAAGGGCATTGCAACGCATGCCGGGAACAGCTAGTTTATAATAATAATAATAATTTATTTAACTCAGACAACATTGATCCATAATTTGGTTAGTAGTAATACTTTAAAAATAATGTTATTTATAATGGTATTTATGCACTGTAAAATGTAAACATGGTCAATATCCCATTTTCGGTGTTAATAACAATGTCAGGCTAAAAAAAGTAGTTAAAAAATTGGTTGCCTGTAAAGTCGGTATACGGGCGAAAGTTTTACGTGACAACGAAAATAGAAGCGCAAGACATGAACCGGTGTGTATGCCTATCTCTCTCACTCTCTCTCTCTCGCTCTGGACGCGTGCCTCTCACTCGCTCTCATTGTGAGCGCATAACGTGAGCGGAGCGTAACGCAGTTTCTTGAAGTGTCACCCGGCAAACCAATTTATAAGACGTTGTCACGTCAAAAACCCGACTGAAAAACCTGAAAAGCAAAACCAAGCAAAAAAAAAACAGTTGGAAACAGGCAGGGCCCATTCCATTTTCATAAATGTTATATTCAAATAGGGAGCCCCCCAATTTTTGTACTTGTTTTTTGCTATTCCGTTTTTTCAGTGATGCGAGCGAAAAGACATGCTGTAAATAAGGTCGTAGTTACCTGTTTACTCTTGTTCATCTTAGGCGGCAGAGCCGGGGGCGGCTCCAACGGGATGGGACTAGTACCACTCGACGTGATCATGTTCACGCTGTCTTCTGACCCACTGCTAGAGAACAAAACAAACATGATCAATGTGATGTGGACCTATCCTCTGTTCACTTTGATATACATACAATTAAGTATAATTAGTTTTTGAATGATACAGATGTCAAGAATTTTAGTAAAATTTCGAAAAAAGATTATCAATTCTGTACAGAATTAATTACTATCTATGTTGTTTTAATTGAGTAATTAAGATAAATAGCGTATAATTAGATTGTGTCAAGTAAATAAAAAGGAAAACAAATTCTTAGGTTTCATACCTCATTGGTGGGTTTCCAAAGTGCTGTACAGTAAATGACTGCGCAATAGACCTCTGTACTTGTTGGCGTTGCATACTGATGGCGCCGTCCCCGAGTTGTTTGGCACTAAAATCGAAAATGTTATAAATATTAATAAAAAGACAACTTTATACCAGTTAACCATACGTCCCAAAGTCGTCAAGTTACATTAATTGCACAATGAACATTAAAATAATAGTTAGAAACTTTGACTGTGGTTTATTGCACGGCCTAACGAACATTAAGGCTCAGTTGCACCATATCTAAAACACCACTAAACGAATTAAAACATGTTTTTATTTTGCTCAATTGTTTGAAGTTGACAGAGCATCACAACATTACGTTTTGTTTCATTATGCAAAATGTGCTTAGCGATGGTGCAAGTTGGTGTCAAAAGATTAAGTTATTGTCTAATTACCTGGCTACATTATACGTGTGTATCGAGTGACGGAACATGTCTGGCGGTGCTGCGGCTCCGGGCGCATTCGGCGGGTGACTGCAGTTCCCAAACATCTCCATGTACGCCATAACTACACAGATAATCACTTCACTTATATTTCAGCCCACTATGATATGACGAGGCGTATTCGAATTAAACTCTGTATTTCACTTGAAGATTTTCGTGTTCAAACTTAATGTTTAGCAGAACATAAACGATATTTAGGTAAGATAAAGGTAATCTTATCATCGAAGTAGTTATTTTTTTATCAATACTTGTTTAATTACAATACACCTTTAGTTAGTCAAAAAGATGATCTGATACACTAAGAGCGAAGGCGAAAATGTGTTTTCCGAAGAAATACAGTCATATTAAAAAACATGAAACAGCAATAACACATGATCGTAATGAAGCGCTAAATACAATCCTCATCGCTGGTGATAATTAACTACGGCAAGAACCGAGTTTCGCTGTCGTCAACCAATTTAAGCTGCAGAAGCTTATTTGTACAAACGTAGTCATTTCGCACGTGGAAAGCAAGCAAGGCATCCACCATGATAGCCACACTTTCTCGTCATATCACTTTGAAAGATAATATGGACATAAAGTTTGCATATTCATGGTAGAGCCTCCAAACATCGAGTGAAATTGGCGAATAGATTTGCGAGTGTAAGTGACAAGAAGCTTTGTTGACTGCTAAAGCACGTCTGATGAATCTCCAACACGTCCGTTCATGGAGTGGACCTTTATGTCTAAAACATAATGAAACACGAATGCTTGCATCTTCAAAGAAAACAGATGTTTTATTTTGGAGCTAATTAGCGCTTTACATGCATATATCCACTCACCGCTGTACGCGACGCTTTGGAACACTGCCGCGCCGCACCGGCACAACAGACAAACATGCCGTTATAGCCCCACACATAACATTATCATTCATATACCATAGCGCCCAAGAAATCACAAAGGACCAAAGGATTTTTCAAGAGAACAGAACCATTGAGTGAACATTTCAAGCATTTATAGATTCTCATAGATCACATACAAATGAAAACAATACTTGTTTAGGGTTACATACAAAGATGAATAGTGCCATTGACATTGTGACGGTGACAGAATACATTCACATTTTGTTTTTTATTGACATTATAGTATTTACACCCATTGTTGTTATTTATTGTGGAGATCTTATGCAGGCATTCCCAAGAACTTGTAGTTAGCAATTGAAGTGAATAGTTATATTAATCTTATTTAAACAAATCATTTCGTTCCGCCACCAAAACTGGGTCAAGTAGTTTACATTGGAGTTTGTTTTTTCAGGACTGTGCTTGAAAAGTTGAACAAAAAGTGTACTGACTGTGTTTTTTCTTGAGCGGCAGCGGCGGCGGACGCGGCGGCTGGTGTACCGCCAGCGTGTGCGGCCGCGCCTCTCCGTGCAGGGAACACAGCGGCGCCGGCCTGACAACCACACACACACGTTATTCACCAGGAACATTGCACGCACTTCACCTCTTGTTTACGACAGACAGCGATAGGCGTCAAGGCCGTGTGAGCTAATCACCTGATTTCAACAGTTGGGAAATGTTGTTGCACGTCGACGCGAATGTTCCGGCGTGTCTTGACGGGCAGCTCCGGCGGCGTCTCGTTCTCGTCTGATGTGATGCTCGCCAGTCTGCTCGGCAAAGCACTAAGTTACGAAAATAAACAACTAAATTGGTTAGTCCGGCTCACGTCCTTGGCGATGTAATTTATACCGTGTTGCGATGTTTTGAGTAAGTAACAAAATTAATGTACCGAAGTATGTTAAATTGTTGGTAGTACCACTGTGCTCATCAAGTTATGAGATCTTATCAGTGCTAGTTATTTAAGTTTGTGCCAGGAATGGAATGTTATTTTAAAATTACGTGTATTCAATTTATAATTGGTGGTATGTGTGTTAATTTCAAAACTATTTAAATTTAGGATTTAAAAACCAAAACAAGCCAATTCACTAAGTTCTTATAAAACTACAGGTAAGAAGGGTGTGTGGTAAAACATAGGAACACTCACTTTGAAGAATGGTGCGTGGTTATACTGTTCATATTGGTTACATTCATGCGGCTCTCAAAGCTTTGTAGTGTGCACTTCATTTCGGTCACACAGTCTGTACTGTTAAAAAAACTGCAAAAACAATAACAGAAAGCATGATACTTTAAGATATTTAATATACTTTGCTATAAATGGTCATTTAAAGATAGAAAAACATTTAATTTAATTATTTTAAATGTTTTTCATTTCCATTACACTCAAAGTATATTAAACGTTTTTAAAAACACAGAAACCAGAAACATGAAGAAGAGAAAAGAGTGATAATTAAAAATGTAATAGAGGTGTATTAAAAAACGGATGTGCAAACAAACATCACTAGAAAAGACTGGCAAACGAGATAAGTAGAGGTGAGATACATAGGAAGTTACCTGTCCGTATGGTAGTGGTGTGATGAGAACGAAGATGTGAAACTATGTTCAGCCGATATCTCTGCATGGCCGACTGACACAAACCCGGACTCATTGGAGAAACTTTGGAAAATCATACAACACAAATGATACAAAAATAGAAGTACCTGCTTTATTCCCCTGATACATAGTTTAGGATAATAAATAAAGTGTGTCAGAGATAAACATTGACTAGACTTGTTCAGGAAGGAAAATTATATGTCGTATTTATATCAAAAAATTACTACTTCGGGCGCTAGTCTTACTAATCAGTTTGTATTATATTTAATATAGTTTTTTTTTGAAGCACCTCTTTTACTTGTGTCCATAATAAATAACATATCCGGCGCCTTATTTATTATGAAGCAACTTACGCTGGTTATAATACAATATTGTTGGACTTACCGATTGTGGTTGGAATTGGCGTGCGCGTGAGTGGAGTTCATGTGCGACTCTTGCGACTCCACCGAGGTGCGCATGTCGCTGACATTGTTGCAACTGCACATAGCTGTAATGTAATATTCACATTACGAATAAGTTCTTAGTAATGGAGCACTCGCAGCTGTTTAAGTTCGAAGTCTACCTTTACAAATGAATCATCTAACCTTCTTACTCACAAAGGTTTTGTTGTACAGCAACTCAAAATACGTCATGTTTTTTTTTTTTTAATCACGATTAACCAACTTGAATGGAATCCGAGTGGCAAAACTTTTTAACAAAAAAGTTAACTTTGCACTGATTTATACAGCAGAGCTGCGAACGTATTGGAGATCTAATCACAGTATGAAGTCATGGGCGCACGGGAAGTAAACGTAAACTAGTCTGACATCTAGCCTGGCACTTTCGAGGCAAGAGAGAGTGTTAACAACCGGTAATCTAAGGGTGTGACTAGACCGTGGTCGATTGACAACACTGAAGCATATTTTAAGATGTGTTCGAACTGTTCTGGTTTCACCATAACATTTCTTAGATCACTTTCAATTGGCTATTTGACTACTGTTAAAAATTCACGAAAATGTTATGTTATTTGAAAGAACTAACAGAAATAACACGACGTGTAAAAAAAGTAATAAAATCGACCAAAAAATGGCTTAGTTTTAACTGATTTTAAACGACGACCAACACAGCGCTAAAGAAACGTGACGTCATATTTCATACCGCCATAGTTACGTCACGGTTACGTAGTAGAAATGACGACGATTCGCGTGACAAGGACAGAAAGTGCTCTCACCAAAAACTTCTAAAGCATGTAGCTACTCCACTTTTTGATCGATTGTATTACTTTTTATAATAGTAGTGAAATAGCCAATTAAATGCTGTACTAACCAACTAATTCCGAGTTAGGCGGAGCAAACACGTGGTCGTGATTAGTGGAGTCGTGTGCATTCCTCTCTTCATCATTTGACACATTCAGCATCGAGTCCAGCGAACCACTGCTATGAGATTGCAGAGACAGTCTGTAAATGTACAAAAAGAGAACAAAATTTTACAATGCTACTATTTTCATCAAGTCTGTTTAGTGCTTCCAAGTGCTTGCCAAATAAAAATGATCCTTTTTGCAAAGTAAATCATAGTTAAAATTCAAAATCATAATTTAAAACATGAATGTATCTAACAGTACCTAAGTACGCATGAAAGTGATAAGAAGCTTTCGAAGCGTAGCATATAGTTGAACGTTCAACTAACCTATCAATAGAGAGAGCCAGTAGGGAGTTGTCGTTCGCTGACTTACGCTTAGGCGGCAGAGGTGGGGCCAACTCGATTTTCCTGCAAACACACATTGCACTCTCACTGACCATACCTTTAGTAGCCTTTGTTAAAATTAAGACTATGTACTATCCTACTGACCGAACGCCAATAACCTTGAAATGTTAGTATTGATATGCGCACATATGAAATTATACAATAACCCCAATACAGTAATTAAAATCCTGCGTTCCGTAGTATCTGAAGCTAACGGGGCCACGATAGTTTCAAAGTGTTATAGTGTCGCCATTAAATTTTACGCCATCCATCAATACTGTATGTGCTATTGTGAGTCTTGTGACTGACTTTCACGTAGTCGACACGACTGAATAGTGTTTGTTGACGCGGCTATGTTAGGTTGAAGTAAAAGTTCAAAGCCTATTTAAATCTTTGTTTCTAATTGACGTATTCCAATGTCAACTTTGAATAGGTGAATTTTAAGTTGGTTTTAGAATGACTTGTGGTATAGACATGTGGTATACTGACCGGTTGGGCCTGGCAGGCTTGGGTGGTGGTGAGTCTGGCGCGTCCAGCACGGACTCGGAAGAGTGCGAGGCACGCACGCCGTTGTTTTCGGAGCCCGCCTCGCCTGTCAGCAACGACCGCTCCTTCGGCGTCAGCGGGATATCTACAACACACGTAACAGAATACTTACACACTGTTTATATAATAAAATGGAATATTTGTTTTACACATATCTTTTCTCAACAAATGTTTACTTTAATATTACATCTAAAACGAAAACTAAAGATATGTATGATCGAAGAAATAATTGTAAACAGTTAAAGATTATTGGTTTTGCAGCTACGAAGTATGAACAGCTAAATTATAGCTAAGAATTTAGCCGTTGTATTTAATTGGCGGAACTGATTAGTTCCATCACAGTGGTTCTTTAATGGAGGCTCTATTATGTATGATAGCGTTTCAACAGAAATGAATAACGCACCTGGCAAGGAATTCCTTTGTGTTGAAGACCGCGGCGAGACGAGTGCGGGACGTGGGGAAAGTGCGGGCCGCGTCATGTGTTGCTGAGCCAGCGCTGACACTTCTTCCACAGCACCCGTCACTCCTTTCACCACAGAGCTGACGTACTCTGGTGACAAAGCCTCAGCTGACGTATCCAGTTCCTCGTTACTGGCATCAGCTCGCAAGCTCAGAGCCGTGATCTCGTCGCACAGTCGTATGAGCGTTGCTAATGCCGCGCAGAGACGCTTTACGGCACTTGTTAGTTGTGGCGATCGGCTGCAGTATGGTTTTATTGCTGAAAAGTTTATGATACAAAGTTTTATTCCTTATCTGAGCTTCTTTTTTTTACCTTAATAGGTTCTTGGTTCTCGGATACAAGTAGGTAATCAAATGGTTTCCGTTGTTGGGTATGAATATCAAATTTATAGCAGGAAAGATTTTGTTACATTTGGTCATACATACCTAAAAATATACATTCTAGGTACCTAAGTAAAATTAAATCACACAAGTTACCTTTATGTATATTTGCAATTGATTCAAAAACAATAGTGCCATTGTCGGGGAGCATTTCCAGTTTCCCCTTTGTAATAACATCCGAAAAGTGTTTTAAGCCGAACGTAACCTGCGGACAATAGACGTGTTAAGATAAAATGTATGTACAGAATAGTCGGAGAGGTATGTAACTTTGTTGAGACGAGTACTGACCTCTTTGACTAGCCGTTCGAGTTCTTTGGCAGGTGTGACTTCCCCCTCCTCAGCAGTGTTATTAAGGTTTTTCGCCATATTCCGAATTTTCGGGCTAAGTGGCGAGTGCGATCTGCTGTAACAGAAGCAAATGAAATACTAAGTAAAGATAAAAAAAGATAGCAATACTTTAACTGGATACCAAGTGGAGGCCCAGCAATGAAATGTTACAGCCAATACAAAATACGGAAACGATCACTAAAGTTTTAATGTTCAATACTTTTCTAAATAAAATTAAATCGGAACGTAGCTTTAGTTTACGATGTTTCAAATTGAGATACTTTAACATTTAATTCATTCATAAATACATAAACTCACGCCCTATTCCCGTGGGGATAGGCAGAAACCAAAGAAGGCCAGTTGCTACGTTCTTTACATACTCCTTTTACCTCGTCCACATTCATACATTCCATTCAATTAAACCAAAAATAAACCACCTGTTTATTCAATCAATGTGAGTACTATCTATTATAATAATATAAATGATCATTTAAAATGTCATTGCTCGGTATGCGTTGCGAAAGAATCTGCTTTGCATGCAAGCCCGCACCTGTGCGCGAATACAAAGCAGAGCTATATTTGATATTCAAGTAGGAGGTCCCGGTTCACCTCACTAGAGTTCAACTAAAAACAATATAGACTATACGCTTGATATAGTTTTTTAATTGCTATGTATTAATGCTATGGTCACGAGACTCGAGGTTGTAATGTGTTTTTACTACTCTTCATATTTTTGGTAAACAAATATACGGTACTAAGATTTTATTTTAAGAGAAATCGGAGCAATGTTTGTGCTTCTTCGTAGTAGTTATGATGTGAAAACTCGTGATCCTCGGCCGGTGTTTGTCTAGCAAATAAACACGTTAAGTAAATACTTATGGTACCTTACTGGTAGGTAGTAGTCACAATGACTACTGACTTTCTGATCTATATGTTTAAGTTAAGGTTTAATTTATTATATTTTACACACTGTCTACGTTTCTTGTCTATCTATCCAGTTGTAGGTTCACTGGAAGATATTTCTAAATGAAATAAGCGGTTCCTTTGTGGTGTTTTGTTTGTAATAACGTTTCCTGCATGTTTTGTGGGTACACACAGCGGCACATCAAGCTATACATATCCAGTATAACCTAACCTTGTTTAGTATAAGCTTCCCGAACAATGAGAAATCAGTTTAAATTTGATTTGCATAGGTTGATTAGTTGTCGTCCGTACACAAATGAATATAAATTTAATAACGTATATTTTTTTGGATTATCTAAATCCGTAAAATAAATATTATGTAGGAATTCCCAAAATAACAGGAAAATAAGATATTAACTTTGCATTTTGGATTTATTACCTAGTCCCATTGTTTCAAGATTCACCTAATTCTGTGAGGAATATAATATAAAGTAGTTTGCATTGTTACAATTCAAAAATAACTATTAAGTGATTTCAATTGCACAGAAAGATTTCCCAGCCACATAGTGTAATCAATATAGGTAAATTGTCAAATATAAATATACTGTGATCCATTGTGATTGTGTCAAGCAAAAAGTGTTCGTAAGTACTTAGATACTATTTCGGGTAATATTTTATCAGGTATAATGTAACTACGGTATATTTATTCATTTTGCCATTTTTATTGTGTAATAACAAATAAGTGTAATTTTACCCTGATTCGAATTGTATGAACCACGCAATATTACAGCTGTGACTCGTTTATGATTACGTTTTATCGAGTCATCATTTATTGTGTTTGTTTTTTGATACTTCTTTATCTTGCCTGTGTTTACTTTGTGTGCTAAATGGTACATTGATTACGTCCCTTTATTAATTATATAATTGGATATATTCCAGATATTTCTCTTTATGAACAGTATTAGAACTATTAGTATTAGAATATATTTAGAACTAGTTTATTTTTATTTTAAGACAACAGTCAGTTCGTACCGTTTTCCATTGTTAGCAAATCTCCGATGAAGTATATTCTTTCGTTTGTGAAACCATCCGCCGACAGGCGATCTTAGCGCGCTCGACATCATATCACAGCTAGTCTCCTTACTTGTAAAGTACACCCGACAACACTACTTGCTTCATAAACTTCTTGAACGAACTACTTTCGAACAAGCTCACTGAGACAAAACAAAAAACTGGTGTCCACCGGCCGTTCAATAAATAAAAAGCGATCCGGTCACGCTGACAGCCCGCGCGGACATTAAAATGTAATCACTTAACATTGCACGCACTAAACTAATGAGATTTCAGCGGACAATGTAC
Organism: Diarsia brunnea; assembly: GCA_949774965.1. Taxonomy (NCBI): domain Eukaryota; kingdom Metazoa; phylum Arthropoda; class Insecta; order Lepidoptera; family Noctuidae; genus Diarsia; species Diarsia brunnea. Next base: position 9,264,180 of record OX458998.1, on the reverse strand, counting down.
TAATGAGTCCGACAGCCGCGGGTCGCGCTTATGACTCATAATTAATGCCACATTTAGTGCAATGTCCACACTAATAACAAGCCCAATAGACTAGTTACTATATCACACAACTTCTATGACTTCTTTTACAAATTACGACACACAAAACTATTTACGTGACTACTTCAATAAAAAATATGATAAAACTTAACACAATAACATTGTTCCCGCACTAGTGGCAGAGATAATACTGTGTGAGTATGAGCGACACTTTCTTGTCGCTGTCAGACCAAAGATAGGGAGAGTTATGTATGTAAATTTATCAATATAGATAACAAGTAATATACAAAGATTTCAATGCTGTGTAAACAAGTATTAGATAAGGTAGGTACACCATAAGATGTAATCAACAAAACATCTGCAGTTTGTAAAGATAAAGATTGTGCCATGAAGGTAATGATTAGTTCCTTACCTACTGGATTTTGCCACTAGAATAATAAGGCTACAATATTTACAATGTGATTGGGATACTGTCACGTACTTATTGTTTAGATTGAAGTAGCGTATTTGGAGCATGTGCCTAATAAGGTACGGAAGCCATGAGCGACGGGCGTGTCCAAATCACGCTGGACTCTTTTAAGCTATATCATAATGCGCGGAAACTACGTGTTATCATAGAAGCGGATGTGCGGATGTTGACCTGAGATTGGAGGAGAGATGCGGTGGTCGGTGATGCTGCTGCGCCGGTGAGCGCATGTTGGAGATGCGCTCGAGCAGGTCGTCCTTGAATGAGCGTGCGCGTCTCGCCAACTTGTTGGCGCCGCGCAACGACCCGCGGTGCCCTGAGCTCCCCTCGCTGCCCGATTCGTTCTCTGTAATTTTATTGAATCAATTACTACAAATTACGACTGTAATGAATTTAGAGGAAACAAAGAATTACGTTTGCCTTGGATTTATATTATTACGCATCCATAGTCTATCCATACACAAACAATCATTAGCAATATACCAATATTTTGTTTCAAGCATAACTTTTTTGTAACACCATCTCGAACTGGTGCCATATATGAGCCCTACCTAAAGTCCCACTTATACATACAACATGGCACAAACTCGTGTTTGCTGGGAATCGGATGTTAGAACATTCCTAGATAAAGAGATCAATTTAAGAAGCGATAAGCCAACAAACCGTATGTTCCTGAAAATGTCGATCATTTTGATTAAGCATCCATCAATAATAACGATCAAAGAGATACATACACACACAGTTTTCAAAATGTATAAGTCTTGTAAATGTAACATAACATTGCACAGCTACTATTACGGCTGGATAAACAAAAACTAGCGTAAACATTTTTTATATGACCTTACACAAATGATACAGTCATACAGTTGCGTCATTCTGACATTGATCATAAGAAAACACCTTGTATTTGGACCTTAACTCATAAAAAACTACTAATCACATTAATTTTGATTTTTAATGGTTATGTATATTTGAGAAGGTAGACACTGAGTCTGAGACTGAGTACAGTTGGTATCATTTGAGATACCTGTTATGTTTGATTAAATATGGCCTTTATAAAGGCACTAGCTGACCCACGCAACTTCGTCCGCGTCACATAATATAGCTTATAAAGGTTCGATAAATCGACTATCCAACATATTAAATTGAGTTAAATCGTACTCTTAACAAACAAAAAATCTTACCTTTCCTCTTTATAATACCTTTTAGTTTAGATTGGCTTCGATTATATTATTAAAGTAACAATTACTATAGGTATCTCTTACTATTTAATAAACAGTAACACCTTGTACTTGTAAACATTATGGTGCAGTAAATATTTTGAATTTGAATTTCTCCGGAGCCCCCAGAGGCCAGAATCCACACCACCACCGGGTATGTACCGGTGCGGTACATACCTACCGCACCGGATCGAATGACTGCCACGCGCTTAATTATTTTGTCGCCCGTATATTTTTACATTGCGATATCTTCTAAGATATTTGTTTAAACTGTATAGAGTAAAGGGCACAATTATTCTATATTAAATTTCCGTGCTAACAAACACATTTATATAGATATAGATTAATACCATATGGGTTAAATAAGCTTCGCAATATATCATTATTTTTAATCAAGCATTTAATTATTAAAAAATGGTTACAGTGAGTCAATCTTAAAAGATAAACATATGCTATCGCGGACTTTTTTTTAGAACTTTTAAAGGGGAACAATTTCTTCATACATAGTATTTACGTAACTTAAACCGTTTTCGCAGCGCACGCAACGGAAGCTCTCAAAAAGGAATATCTTTTCCCGTTTTTGCAACATTTTTCATTTATGCTCCGCTCCTATTGATCGTAGCGTGATGTTATATAGCCTATAGCCTTCCTCGATAAATGGACTATCCAACACTAAAAGAATTTTTAAATTCCAACCAGTAGTTCCAGAGTTTACCCTGTTCAAACAAACAAACAAACAAACAAACAAACAAACAAACAAACAAACAAACTCTTCAGCTTTATAATATTAGTATAGATTTCCGGTTGTACCAACACAATGACCTTCCATAAAAATATTTGGAGCACTTGTCCACTTGAAACTCAACATGAATATTATGGTATTATATTCTTTCCATATTTTTAAATTACTAAAAATATTAAGGTTTAAGATTGACTGGTTAGTTGGTGTAAGATTGACTGTACAAACCTATGCCCAAAATAATCATTATTTTTAGTTATGTTTGCAAGTTTCACAAAAGCCTCCTTTTTACTTTTAGTACTTTATAAGTTGACACCTAATTAATGCACAAGCAGGTAGGTAAAACCTGTTAAAAGGAAAAATAATAAATTAACAAGTCATCCTTTAGTTAGCTCAGGTACTGCAATCTACATTTGAATTTGAAATAAAGGTATTATGATTTAAAATGCAGGAACATAGGAACAATCACTATAGTATCCCATAGTGATTCCAGTTTATTGTTTTTTGATTTTTACTGCTATTTATTATATTTTATACTTTTAGGGCAAATATCTGCCAAGATGTAACCATGGTTTAGACGTGGTGAACAATTTTTTGTTTATAGTTTCTTCGTATTCCCATCGAAAAAAGGTGAGTTTTTAAATGTATTTATTATTATTACAACAAGTTAAGGGAAGTTAGAAATATGTTGACCTAGATTTATTTATTTTAAAATAGATTGTATATTTTATCCTTTAGAAGCAGGAAGATGTCTACAAAATCAGGCATCAAGTTAGGTTTTAACAGGAAAATATGTCATGAACTTTGTAACAATATTGATATATTCTAAGAATTATTTACAATGACCTACAGCAAATAAAAAATAGGTTTACTAAAAATGTCCCCAAAAGTAATTTTTAGTAACATTGCAATTTGAAACAACAGGTATTCATACATTAAAAAAAAAATGAATCCCTACAAAGATAAAAATTTTGTATAAATGAAAAAAATACCTCACCAGATTGCAGTTGCTACCCTATGACGCAGAACAGGTCTCCTTTATCCACAACATAAAATATACTACATACAAGTATGAAAATTGAACTAAGGGTCACAATAATCGGGAGAACAGAAACGTAGTAAACATCAGTTTATAAATTATAATGCCGATGACGCGTGAGTTTATAAATAAATGCGAAGGCGACAGGAGGACGCGCCCAAAGTCGCGGTGACGACTGGCGTCGACTGAACCAGTGAACCTCCGCACTTGCGAGTCGCACCGCCCGCGACAGACGGACGCCCCGGTATATACTCGCTTCCCAAGCCCGAGTGCGTCATACATAACACATCATCATCACAGTGCACACACACACACACTCGGTATTAAGTCCTACTTAACATGCGACTTCGGTATAACACGCTGGCCTGTCCTGTCTACGCAGTCCCTTAAGCGTACAAGATCACTAGGATCACTCGCGTACAAAACAACTCTTTTAGTATCGGCGCGACGTAAAAAGTCATTTTGATAATTATATTATGTGCAAGATCAATTCAGATTAATAAGACGTAATAAAAACGGCATTGAAATAGCATCTTTAGTATCACTGACATTCTCAACATCTAGGACACTTATATTTTATTCATGAACGCGTAGATAATCTCTTGCATTTACATCGTGTCTCGTATAATTTATTGGATGTGGTGCGGCTCATATCGTACAACTTTGTTTTTAATTTTGCGTGGCAGAACTGGCAGTAAGATTGTATATGAAGTTTATCATCAGCGTATCTTAGGACAATGCTGATCATTCTAATAACATACATAACATTTAACTCCATTCTCGGTTATTCCTATCCAGCTGCTATCGCTCTACTCACATGACGTAAGTACAGATTTGGAATTTGGCACAGATATCTCAGTGAATGCCCATCATGATCTATCGACCATGGCATGGTGGCCTAATCATTAATTAAAGAAGTTAGTGGTTAATAGAAGATTGATAAATAATATTTAATGTGGCGATGATGGTTTGAATAAGGGGTAAGGATTAGAACGCCATTCCACGTTTTTAGAAAGGCCAAGGTAGGAAAAGCCAAGAAAACTTCAAAAATATTGTGCATATATTATGCTAATACGGGAGCATCCTGTATATTTTCATACAGGAAGCACTCTGTTTATATTTTATACAGGAATCGCGAAACCCATTCCCAATATCATGTACCTAAGTATTTAAATGAAAGCATAAGATACGTGCTTGGTGTGAAAAAAGACTTTAAATTTATTTTTAAAGCCATGTATAAATGGTAGACAAAAAACATTTGGTCTGTCGCACCATACATGCACAACATAAAATATTTTGTCAGGATGGTTCAGATTTAACATTTAGGATAATATTATAATATCTAGAAAACGAAAGTCAATCTAATCTAATAATTATGTAAATAAGTGAGATTCTCTATTTAGCAATCATCTGGAAACCTACTGACCTTACGAGTGTCTCTTCGAAATCGAAAGTTGTTTTCATAAGTTATACACGAAATAAAACTTTAAGAGATATCCTCATTAAAATATTCTATTAATCGTTTTAACTAGGTAACCCGCTAGTAAATGTTAAATGTCTTACAACAATGAATTATGTTAATTTGAGAGTACACATCATTTTATAAGTGGCAATTCGAGTAGCGTAGTGGCATTGTTTAATCATTAGTCAACTTTTTTGTCAACGGCCTTAACATTATGATAACAATAGACACAATAGTGCAGTTCCCGCGTCTCTTACGTCTTGTTACACAATATCAGGCATTTCATTAGATGCACTACCACTACCTGTTTATAAAGCGCAAAGATACGAACAAGGAAGGAAAATCGAAAGCTTAGCGGCTGGTTCTTCTCTTCCGTTTCGCACGTGGAAATGCCGTAGGATAACTCTTTCGACGGCAGAAACAACTTTCAACTCGGAGACTGTCTGTCACTGGACGGATATTTTAAATTAGTGCTTGTTTTGCCAATGTATGGAACGTAGACCAATTTCTTATATACCAATACGTATATTAACTACATCATGAATAAATACGCAATTGATTTCGTACCGTTCTTCCCAGAATCGCCTTCGTTGTTTATTTGACGGTATACTCCTGGTCCTGGAGCGGGAGTACAAAGAGAAGTTCGGCAATGCGCTGGTCGACTTTCGGCATCTACTACGGAATATGACTTCCTAGCATCTTCTCTGCGGCATGCTGTAGTGTCACGATCATCCACTGAAGACGCAAAGTGCTTCAATTGTCCGTCACCCACCAAGTTTTGAAGACTGCTCCCATTTCTTATTTTATTTTTATAAGGGTAGTTCTTTTTCGACGGTTTCAGCGTCAAGTTGTCAAAACTTTTACAAGGTGTAAGGGAATACACGTTATTGTTTCTTAGGTCGTAATATTTATTGGGGTCGAACACAGTCATTCGTGAACTGTGATCTACAATAATATCGGGGGTTTTATATTTCATTGGACTGGTACTTTGTAATCCATTCTGTGCTACCGGTTTATACCGATTTCCACGACACTTTATATTTCTAATATTATTTTTGATTACAGACGATCCTCTCTCTTCTAGAGCGTGAAGCATATCACTTGTTTCTATCAACCTCAGGGGAGTTAACCCATTTTTGTAAACGTGATAGCTCCTTTTATTTCTTCTTTGATTTAGATTGTCGTCGTGAATGAAACTTTCGTCGTAGTGTGGCATTTTGCTTTTTTGGTTTCCTTTTTTCTTAATTATTATTTTTCCTTTTATCAGTTTGCTACGAAATAGCGAAGTTTTTACTGAGTAAAGCTTAACAGTACTTTCTGTACTGATTTCAAATAACTTTGACGACTGGTTCGTCTCTAGTTGAGGTCACACATTGCGGATATTTCCATAGTAACCGGTGATCGCAAGCAACGAAGCGGATGCTAGCCGCAGTGAAAAGGAGGGCCCTCTAGAAATCCAAGAAAGTGGGCAATGAACCTCTGTTAAGTTTCACTATTTTGTGAAAATATTGGCCTTTAATACATGGCTATACATTGTCACGACCATTAACATGTCTGTATCAGGCTACGGTCAGACACAGAAATAGCAAATACGTTGGAAGATACAATTAGATCATTATTTATTTACAGTATGTACCCGTCGTCAGTGTAGATGGTGACGGCCGTCATATTATGAGTATCACGCGCGTTTGTTTTACATTGACTGATGTCCAGCATCCACTGTCCAACCTTGACACCACAAATTCGAGCGCAATAAAACCGATTTAACATTAGCACACTAACATTATTTCGTTCATGAACGTAACTCACTAGTCTCGTTTTAATTTCTGTCACTCGTACACAAAACACAGATTTATTAATTAATCACTTTTTTATCATTTGAGAAAGTAACCGAGTCAAACCATACACTAAGGGGAAAATTTAACATCGGAATTTGTATATACTTTCTCTGCAAAACGAACGTCTGATTTTGGATACTGCAGTTTTCACTTTAACAATATTTGAATAAACACTGAATTTAAATTACCAAAAAATGGTAATGATTGCCATCTACCACATAATTTCCTGTAACAACACACGACCGAACAACACCTAATCTAAAAATATCTGTGCGCTTTTTCACAACACGATCTCGATATTCAGCAGAGCAACGAGTGAGCGAGCTCATGCGCAGCGGACCATAGTATTGACACAGGGTGTCGATCGGTCGCGGAGCTGGGCGGCGCAGCCGGCGGCGGCGAGCACAGGCGCGGCACCACTGCCAGCCTGTGACCGGTACCCCGGTACCCGCGGAGCTGTCACACCGGCGAGAGTGAAAGTGCAGCCACCGCCGCACATCTCCGACAACTAACCATTGCACACCTGTCCTAACAACATACACCATTCCTACGCTAATACGTGCTCGTTGCATAACAATCGTAATCTCTTCTTTTCTTGCAGTCTCACATCGTAAATAATTGTCTCTGACATACAATAAATGTAGACCATTGACAAAATCAGTGTTGTAATGCAGGATTGGTCTTAACATTAATCGTGATTGATGCGTTCTCAATTAAGTACATGATGTAATTAATACTCACAAATATCATATGACGAGTTTGGCAAAGAAAGTATTAATTGGATATACTCTAGTAGGCTTTACAACTTTACATCATACAACAGCCGGAACAGTCGTTTTCTCTTATATTATGCAATAATGACCAAAGCAAGATTGTTAAGTGTGTACACAAAACTTGAATCCCGCTTTTCTGTCACAGACCTTTTGAGGCTCCACTTACACATTATTCAACAAAAGATAATAAAACGTAGGTATGCTGAATTTTAAATAATAAGGATTATTCCTGTAATAGTTGTATAGCAACAAGTAATTTTCATGTTGAGTTATAATTATAATTTAACGAGTATTCTAATTATGTAGGGAGATAAGACCCTAGGATTGACCCATTTTAGAAATATGGTGCAAAACGTTTATGATACATAAACGTTTTGCACCATCAGGGCTGATAAAAGGTTTAATGTGTTAATTTTTTTATTCATGATAAATTGCACAGAACAATTTCCTTGCAGGATTTGGAACCTTGCCACCAACACTAAACGCAACACTACCAGGGCGATTTTTGCTCCTTCAGCACTACCTTCCGGATAAAATAAGAAATTTAAAATTACGTTTTTTAAGATATGAAATCATATAACTCAATTTACCGAAATCTTTTAAAAATGGTACCTACCTCCTACCCCTAAATAACGCTTTACGAATGACGGTGATGTGATTAACATACAACATTGCTGCCAAATCTAACTTTCATGGCGTATAGATAGAGCAAAATAACAGTTACTCAATGGGCATGCCAGCCAACATGGTGAGTACAAAATAAAATAATGGAAGCAACGGAACAAAAAATTAACCGCAACGATACTGTTTTAAAACAAATCTGTAGTTTGAAGTTTGGATAGCGGAAAAAGCATTACATGCTCACAATAATTACTAAAAAAATAAACCAGAAACGTGTAAAATACTAAGAACTACATATTTTTCAGTAATTATAAATTGTTATAAAAAAATATATTTATTGCTTTAACGGTCGGATTAGGGTTTTCTTCCGACAGGCAGGCACACGGGCGCACGCGTACTCGGGCACCGGCCACGGTCCATGTAACTCACTTTCCAATGAACTAGCTGCGGTCGTGATACCTAGCTAACGGGATCATATACTTCTAGGTAGATTGCAGCCTGATCATTACACTCAAGATAATGTAAGGTACGACGTCGTCCGTTAGCATTGAATTATTGCGTGCTCAAGCTCGATATCATTGCTTGTGATGAATTCACATTTTGGTCATCACCTATAACGCTAACAGCGTTTTAAGTGCTGTTGTTATAGTATCTAGATTGAACAGTATTTCGGCATTCTTATTGAATTCTTTGCATTATAAAAACGAGCCTCATTCCGCCACATCGTGATGGTTAAGATAACATTGCGTTTGCGGTGACGACCATCTCATCACGATTCTTCACAATAAGAAACCGTAATGATAAAGCGAATTACACTGCAATTCCAGGTTGCAAGCTTGCAATGTTTTTATACCAATCGTTATCGTAAATTTTGTAAATGATTACAACCAGCAGCGTAACTTCCCGTATTGGCATTGGCACATGATTATCTTTGAATTATACCACCTCCTGTCTACTGGACATAATATGTAAAAACTAAAATTAAAGCAAGATAATAGTTCTTAGCTAGTAATTGCTCTGGTCACGTACCAGCCCATTTTAATTAGGTTTTTGTCAAACATGGGGTTTTTCCACTTCTACTGGGTAAGCCCATGAAATGCAATCACAAGGTTTGACGAGTTGCGAAAATAACTAAATAGATACATCTGTGTTGAAAAGTATTGTTCTGGCGTATTTTGTATCGATCACAGTGAACTCCAGTGAAAAATGTTTTTTCAACACACTTGCTCATAAAGTGGTTCTAATTTCACCGCAATTAGGCATATAATGACACCTGTAATCAAACTGTGAATTTTTCATTACAATTATTCACAAGTGAGTTATAGGTTTTTTTTTTAATTTTTTGGTTGAGTTGCTCTGTTCTTAAAAAGGTTCGATACTAAAAAGATTGTGTTCAATACTACAAATAAATAAGTACCTATTCCTTGCTCATTTCATGCAACTTCGAATTTAAATAGATAATTTCAACTTATACATACGTTTTTAATAAATAAAACTTTTGTTATCTCTGAAATAAAAAAAACTTTGAATTCCCCATTTTGTACGTGACTGCAACACTATCCGCGGAAAGCCAAAAAAAAACTTAATCTTTTAGTCTATAGCCGATCGCCATTGTTAGATGCGCGCTCAGGATAATTTATTAATTTAAATAGATAATTTCAACTTGTGTATACGTTTTCAATAAATAAAACTTTTGTTTTCTCTGAAATAAAAAAACTTTGAAATCCTCATTTTTTACGTGGCTAAAACACTATCCGCAAAAAGCAAAAAAAAGAAACCTCATCCTTTTAGTCTATGGCCGATCGCCAATGTTAGATGCGTCATTTTAACTGTTGAAAACATGTTAAAAATTATTTTTTTGTGTTATTTTCTTCACAAGTGTGTTGAAAAACGTCGTATGATACACGTGTGTATTGATAATTACCGTCCTCGGCTCTCTTAAGACCCTCACCTAACGGCTCGGGTCTCAAAGGCGCCTCAGCGGTAATCACCAACGTTACACACTTATACCATAATGTACTATTATTTTCAATTTATTTTAAGAACTGACTATACTGAAGAAAAGGGACTACTTACTTACATAAGTGCCTTCTCAGTCATATATTAACATAGACCGTAATTTGGTGATTATGAGGTTTTTAAGAGCATTTATTTTTATCTAGGTTTGTATTAAACATTTGTTTGAAGGTCAAAAACCTTTCGATAGCAATTCGTCAATTCGTGTATGTAATTGGCCACAATTGGCATAACGTAATTCACACGCAAGTATTCTCACGTTTGTACTGCACTACTGCAGAATTTCCATTAATATTTCGGAAACGTCCATTTCAATATTTTAACCTACTCTATATCTTACAATTGCACGTTGCAATAAACGATATGCCACGTTCTTTTACTAAGGAAATTAAAGATAAATAAGCATCATATTTGTAATAAAATATTAATGAAATACTGCGAAATCGAGCGCACGATCATTACGTTCGTGTGGCAACACCATACTATTATAATTGCGTAAATACATAGCCGAGACGAACCGTACGTCGATCTCAGGGGCATAATAAAATATTTAAGACTGGAAAAACATTATTATGGTTATTTTAAGCAACAATCTGAGTCTTGTTTGCACGAAACGGCCGAGCAATTTTACTTCAATTATCATTCAGATTTAGATATAACAAAAAGGAAATAGGAAACTTTAACCTATGATAAGTAGCTTATGAAAGTTTTCCTTTTTCCGTAATCAGAGATCTTTCGAAATTAGTCGGACTGATTTTTCTCACGTATTGGCCATGTAAACAGAAAATAGTCGTCGGCCAGCAAGGTGCAAAATCCCACAAAAATTACTCAACTCGTACGCGACATTCATAAATTATTTTATTAAAGCGAGATTCGTGGAGTTTAATTATCTAATTGTTCGTTAAAAACCCGTGTCATTCCAACAATATCATCAATCAAGCTACTAAACGCAACAGCATTGTATTTTTAGAAAAGTTGTTATTTTACTTCTTCCCTTTCACTTTCTTCAAAATATGAGTAACCGTTATCCAGTTTTACTATCCTATCAAACTTTGTACAATATGAGAACCACCAGTAACATCAATCAAGAGACGCCGAAGAGAATTGAATTGGCGCACTTAAACACACATTTGCATAGAAGACGCTATGTGAATAGCTTTGTAATGGAGGTAACATGTGGCAAGTGCAAATGGGTTCCATATAACGGGTCTCTATATTCAGAAGAGCATTATGAAATAGCTCGGGTAACTGTTGAGGTACAGTACACATTATGCGAATTAAACGTCAACGTAATACTCCTTTCGGTACTTACGTACAATATGTTTTATAGACTGCCGGTGTCATGATGTAACGAGGATGCACGAAAATACAAAGCTAATAAATGTAGCTTCACTACATCAGATTACTCGAACGAACTATTGCGAAAGAACTAGGTAGTTATTAAATTACTTTATGGTATTTCCAATTATGTGTTCCCTTACATTACATTGTGTATATTATGTTTAACCGACCTCTAATCTCTATTGTAGCATTTCAGTGCTTCTAAAATAATTCCACCTGAACGAAAGCTAAACTAACAAATTCAATTCTCTTCTGTGCGAATGCATGCATTATTGCAATTATTTGGCTAAATTGCCTGTAGAAATAAATCCATAGCACGAAGATATGGTCAAGTTAGGAGTCAGAGAAACAGAGAGTGCCGCTAAACGTGGCTCTCCATCACACCACGGGCCGCAGCAAGTGAATGTCCATTTTTCCGAACTTACTGAGGTGAAGTTACGATTCTCAAGTGAGACAGACTTGGAATAAAGAATTCCAAAATTTCTATGGACCTCGAGTAATAAGGTGGAATAGCTTGTCATTCCAATCACGAAAACAGTTTTCCATTTTTGAACGGGGCATTTCTAGGTGCCATTCTACTTCTTACTAATTTTAGTGCTAATTCTCAGATATAATTGCAAAATTATAGTGTCTACATAAAATAAAATTGCTATATTAACAAAGATTGCCAAATAAACCCGTTAGTAAGCAGACTTTACAGTCGAGACAAAATCGTTGTCATTTGAACTATCCCGTATTCTTCTCATAACAATGAACCGTGAAGCCTGGAAACCAAAACATTTATTTTAATTACAACGGTTACAGGAAATAACAGTCGCTCTACGTTGTTCTCTTATGAGCGAAACGAGGTTGTATGACCGCAATCACGTCCAGGCTGCGTCCGTGACTGCTTCGCCATCCAAGTCTATGCACACGGACTACATTATGTTCTTTGAATATTACAGACACAAGAATCTATCATCGATTTACTAAACTATCGGCAAACTGTGGCACAGTACGATACCCAGCAATTAATGAATGTCCCATTTATTGTGTTGTCTGCACGGCTTACATATTTTTTGATGTGCGTGACTAGAGGCAATTAATAATTTCTAATCTGCACTGCATTTTTAGGGAGCCAATTAATGTGCTTGAAATACTCAAACCAAAAATAAGCACGATGCGGCGTGTCGCAGATTACCGACTTAAATTCTTCCGAAAGGGCTAGCCCACGTTTAGCAGAGCGCAGATAAATGGGTGAAAAAGGGAGGGAGCTCGGAAGATAAAATTCCAGGAGACAGTGCTAGTGTCTTTCTTTCTGTGGACATGCATATAGCGGATTACCAAACAGACTACAATGCACGGAATTTGTGTAAATAAGCTACGATCGTTCATTGTAGCGGTCGCTGTGAGGCCCATGTTTACCAGTCACCAATTTCAGGTGTTATTCATCTGTAAAATTTTCGACAACTTAACAACTTCTAATGTTCATGGGATAGATGTCATTATCTATCGCCCAGAGGTAGACGAGCTGCGCAATGGGAGCCCAAAAATACATTATGAACACTTCTAGATTAATATAGCTAGTAAATTGAACAACCTATTTACACGAGCGAGTCTCGTAGCTGTAAAACCTCGGAAATATTATAATTAGTGGTGCGAAACAGAACGCATTGTACTCAATAATCTCGCGTCTCTGCCAGTATCGCTCGAGACAGGAATGTCTCATTTTAATAACCCCATTAAGAATACGCGATTCCGTTACGGTTTTCAGATAGGATTATCGTACCACCATAGTCGGTGTCGAACGGTCAGTCGTTTACAGGTTCGCCATGCGACTATAAATATAATGCTTTTGTAGTATGTTGTCATAACGTCACATAGGAGGGGAAAGTACCAATAATACAAATATAGCGATGGAACCATGGGGAAATAAGCTATTACATAACCACAAGTAATGGAACTCGGAATTAAGTTCATTTTTTATACGAAATGGGTCTGCTCTTGATCACATTCTTGTCCTGGACTGAGATGAGGTCGACGATGGAACGAGCTAACCCAGAAGATGCCTATTAACTCGCGACATAAATAGATTTTGAAAATCCACTTCTATGATCGGAATTTGGAACACAGGCGCTAAAAAGAATCACTACAGGTACATAGGTTCGTTGTCTTTAAGTCAACCAAGAAATATGCATGCACAGCTGTGCATAGAGTAGGTATTTCCCTTGAAACCTCTCTATTTTGTAAGTGTCTTAATGCCTGCCTTTCAATTACGGCAAAACGTACCTATTCCAGGGTCGGAATGACATCAGCATCTTCCGTAGTGAATCCTCGTGAAACTGGACGGCTATGTCTTGCCACAAGTTTCCAATAAAACAATTAAGTGGTTTATTCTATTGAGTAGGTGGTAATAGGCAGGTGTATTCAATAATTATTCACGGAGGTAGACGCAATAAAATTGCGTGTTTAACCAAGATTTGTCAAGTTTCAGTACCTATGATACAAATTCACAGATGAGACGATATGGCGAATCCAATCAAAAAAGTGGGACGGAACAAAATTTGCCGCGGCGGATGCTGTACTCGTTGATTGGCATTTAGGGTTGCCAGCATAACCAGGTTTTTCTTTGGTCTTCAAAAAGGTTCAATTTTAAGGTGAATCCTTCAGGGTAGCCCGCGAAATTCGATTTTTGGTAATAGTAGTCGCATTCCCTAATTCGTACGTAATACCGCGTTGTGATACTTTTTTCTTTATGCTAATTTTGAACAGCTACATTTTATAGGACACTAGCCTTCGAAGACTAAAATTATCACTTGGTAATGTAGTAGCGGGATTTAAAGTCCCCCTATTAACAAACTATATGTGTGGCAAATTTCATCTAAATCCGTTTAGCCATTTTTGCGTGAAAGAGTAACAAACATCCATCCATTGCAAACTTTCGTGTTTATGTATGTATAATAGAAAATATTATTTTATAAAATTTATACACTAATTATTTAATATCAAGCAGGCAGCTGAGACAACTAACCAACTTGCAGTGTTTGCTTCTTAGTCTTGCATAAAATGTGTTATCATGGAACCCACACTGAACTGCTTCAGAAACCATCTGGACCAATTAAAATAAATATGTCCAAGCTATTTGAAACACATATCAGCTAGTTAGTTGAAAGTATGTGTCTATTATTTACCAAGTGAAGTTAAGGCTATGTATGTTATTTTTAGCTTTTACCACTAACTACTCAAACTGCCATATACAGAGGTTTAGAAAGACAGTTATTGTGTTGTTATTCTATAGGCTTCACTATTTATGGCAAAATTATATTGTTATTGTTACAACTTTCCTTCTATTATTTCCTTGTATTCATCATATTGGCATGTTACAAGATATTTACTTGGGATTATAAGAATTTAATTCATAAAAAAAACCAGTATTATGTCAGATAGTTTATAAGAGGTTTAACCTGCACTTTAAACATCCTGTCAAATTGATACTTCAGATACTGTCTCTTGATTTGAACTTTGGAACTCAGAACCTCACAATGAGATATCATAAGAGCAATGCGTCAACCCGAAAAAAAATTTCAACTGCGCTGTGTGTAACTTATTTTTAATCAATGTTCCCGTTGATGGTGAATTTAATATGAGAAATACTTTTCATTGGTCATTTAAATGAGAAAATTAAGTTTAATTGTATTGTGAAGTGTTTTGGGAGCAGAATCTTATTTATTTTGCATCATAACTCTATCAATCATCATGTTCATGTCATGTATTTTGGATGGTAATTAGATGAAAACACATACAATAGTCCATTTTAAGGACTAAGGGCGGAAACCAAATCCTTTACATGGAACTGGATGGCATCACCAAAGAAATTGTCACAACACTGTGTGTTATCATAGTACCTATTACAAATTTCGTTATGATTAATTCATGATAAAATAAAATTTACCTGTAGGTATCACTATACTAAATTCATGACACATTACCTAGCTACAATAATACCTTGGACATAAATCTAAATCTATATTCTGTAAGGTTACTTGTTTATTATTTATTATTCTTAGTTATTAGAGACTGGCGAAAGTTGGTCAGCAAGATCGAGCAAAAGTGGAATTTGTTTACCAATATTGATTATTATTGGATAGAGTTTGATAACCTTTGTTGTGCTTTGTAAATGTACAACTGCATTAAGGAAATAAAACTAAAAAGAGTAGTTTTATGATTTCGATAATGTTTGAAGATGAGCATTCAGACTCGAGATGAGCACTGCTGCTTTATCAAAACAGAACCCAGAGAAAAGTTTCCGAGTAAAATTACTCGGTGGGTTTGACACAGAAAACCCCAATTGAGGACAAAAATACAAAATAACATTGTATTGAAAGCTTGTACACTACGAACAGTAGGTAGAACATTGGCATACAATTTGTAAATTAGGTAGCTCTTCTATAATACCTAATCAAAGATAAACTGAGATACAAAACTACAATTGCTATTTAATTTAAGTAAGTTAGACGACTCAATTTCATATACATTGAGTTAGCAAATATAAATAGAACTAGAGAAACAGATGAACAAAAACTATAATATTACTACAGAATGAAAAGCATTATGTTCGAAATAACTTACCTTGTCCGCATTTGTCAGTCTTTGGAGTGGAAGTCATTTTAGTTAAACTGTTACTACTATGTCATATTAACACCGATAACAAAGTTTTTATTTGATTTAAAATTAGTTAATAGGGCAGAATTCACAAAAAAATATCATTAGACTCGACCGGCAGCCATGTTTAGAAAACAATTTATAATTTGTTGCAGTTACCGCCACCTATCCAAATTTCAGAGAATCCTCTTTTTAATATTTTAAAATAATCTACTAGATGGCAGCAAGGTTAAGGTTTTTAAAGTTTTACATTGAAAATAAACTGAAAAAATGCAATAATCGTGATTTTTAAATAGTAGCAGTACTGGTGGCAAAATATTACTCGCAATAGCAATAATTAAGTTTCATAGAAAAAATCCTACAAAACAGTCGTGTCTGAGTAGACTTTTTTTTTTCATTTCGGAAAACCTATAGAACTAAACAGAAACCACAGAACATATACCCATAAAGACAGAAACTCTCCCGTATTATTATTATACTCTTTGCAGGAACTTCTCCACATACGCCGTTTCCCTCCCAGGTGTTCTCCCCAAAGACCGGTCGCCTTTTGAAGGTTTTGAGAAGGTTTCGACAAAAATCACTCGAGGACACAATAGAAAGGCCTGCCCCAAGGTAGTGTCTTGCTTGGCAACCTAACATAACCAAACTCCCAACCATCAAGCCCGAACACATCCCGCTTCCTCTATGCAGTCGACCTTAACCCCACCAGAGCAAATTCTCTAAGCCAACACACACGTTTGCCCGTTGGCTGGCATGTTTCGTGCCAAGTAGAAAATATATATTTTGTCTGTGAATACTATTTACACATATCTGTGGTCAATGGCGGAATTGTGTCACAATGTGTGTGTTGATGTGTATCGATGTCCCGCTTTATGTTTAAGATATGAACGCGATGTTTAATTATTGTAGCACACAGTTTTAATACGTTTTGTGCTATACATTATTCGTCGTTCTGTGTAACTGTATTACAATTTGCAATCGTTATAATTCGCAGCGCAAACAGCAGTGAATGAAGTAGGTAATCATGGCCGACCCACTGAGTTTACTTCGACAGTACAACGTAAACAAAAAAGAAATAATTGAACGTGATAATCAAATTATATTTGGTGAATTCTCGTGGCCCAAAAATGTCAAAACTAACTATCTTATGTGGGGGTATGTATCGCTTGATTATTTCTATTTGCAACATACTGAAAATTGTCACAATATGTCTGATTTCATAACAAACTATTTACTTCTTTTAGCTCCGGAAAAGAAGGCAACGATAAGGAATATTATACATTGGAATGTCTTCTCTTCATCCTTAAAAATATACAATTGACACATCCTGTTTATGTCAGACAGGCGGCTGTAAGTACAGCAACTTCTTGTGTGAAACTCTCCCACCATGAATATGCAGTGACTATCTAATTTTCTACAGGCTGCAAACATACCCGCTGTCCGTCGTCCAGATCGTAAAGAATTATTGGCATATTTGAATGGTGAAACTGCTACTTGTGCATCTATTGATAAAAGTGCACCATTAGAAATACCAACACAGGTAAGGGATGCCGTTTCAACTTTAACATAGTGTTTTATATGAACAAAGCTATAATAAAACATGGGATTCTAGGTCAAACGTACTCATGATCATGATGGAGGTGAATCTGCAGCAAAGAAACCTCGTATTGAGGAAACCCATGTGCAGAAAGTACGAGAACAACTTGCTGCCCGACTTGACGCGCCAAAGGAAGCCTCAGTTACAGTTGATAATATCAAGTAAGCATTAAGAAAATTAAAAAACTATTTCCATACTTGCAATTTGTATGATCTACCAATTAATAAAGAATACTCTATCCATCAATAATTATTTCACCTGACAATCCTATGAGATGAGTTATACTTAAAATGATAAAATAATAAATTCATGAAAACCATTGAACTTACAAGAATCAGATGCTCAATGGTTAGCATGACTTATATATTTTTGTCCTCAGTGACAGTGCATTTTCAAACCATAAACCAAAGAAAACTTGACAAGTTCGAATTTGTCCAGAGAAGAGAAGTAGAGGCTAGACATGTTCTGGCACATTAATCTGATGGACTCGTCAGCTCCTGAACACACATGTGCTGGCAAGTCCATCAACACATGTTGATTTCAACTGAAGGATATTCAAAATCAAAAGTCATTTATTCAAACTAGGCTGATAATCAGCACTTTTCGAACATCAAAATTTACTTTACTTATTTACAAGAGACAGTCCCCCAAAACGCCCACCCTTCGACACTTCCTAGTGTTTTAGCTGGAAAGAAGAAGTGGCGGAACAAACTCCCCAGCAACACATCTGTCAGTTAGGTTAAAAGAACCAGACTCGATACAATAGTAGCATTGCATTGAGAACTATTAATTATGTCATAAAGTAATTTAAATGAAGCTGTTTAGAAGAAAAAGAATTTATTACAGCAGTAATGGTCTTGGTTTTGGATATCTAGGCCCCCTGAACAAATAAATAAACAACTTACAAGGATAGGGTTGAGTGATATAGCACTGCACTAGTGTTTTCTCAAACTGTGCCACAACACTGTCTTTTACCTTCTGCATGTAGTCCTACCTAAAACTGAGGTTGTTGAACAGTCCATCTAGCTTGGGAGCATCCAATACTGCACGCACCAAGACATAGTCTCCACTTGGTAAACATATATGGCTAGCCCACTGCCACTCTAGCAAAGACGAGACCTATGTTGAGCAGTGGACTGCGATAGGCTGATAGTTGATTGACGCACATCACTATTATGTGCGAAAGCAGAAGCTTCATAACATGCACTACAGGTATCCACACCTATAACTCTCACTCGTGCACATTCTTACACTCATTACACATGTGCAGTCCTCCATTACTACTTAGTTCTGTATTTGAGCTGATTCAGTTGTTAGTTTTAAATATTTTGCAATATATACAAAGCACAATTTTGGTGCTAGCTAAAAACTACCACTAAATAATATTTATTTTCATAAAGGTCTTTATCGGAGGCTATGTCCGTGGAGAAGATTGCTGCAATTAAGGCAAAACGTTTAGCTAAAAAGAGGACCACAATCAAGAGTAATGATTATTCTGATACTCTGGGTGTCGTTGGATCAGACTTCAGAGCTATTCTTGACTATGATGTGGACCTTACCAAGGATATTATCAGCCGAGAAAGACAATGGCGTACTAGGACAACAGTATTACAGAGTAATGGAAAAGTAAGTAGTGTTGGTTACACCCTTGATAAGAACCAGTGCCAAAATATAAATGGGCAATGAATATAGAAAGACGTGCATGGGAAGCTAGCAGTTTCAAAAACAGGTAATGATAGATAAAAATATTTGCTATTGACTCCCAACAATAGTGAGCTTGTTTTGTATTAACATGATCTTTGAATGTTTTCAGATGTTTGCTAAAAGTATTTTGGCTCTTCTGGGCAGCATCCGTGCGCGCGAGGAAGGCAGGCCGGGGGCACCGCGGCCACAGCCCATCGTCATGCCGCCGCCAACTTCCCTGCCACAACAGCAGACACAGTACAACAGATACGATCAGGAAAGGTTTATTAGGCAAAAAGAAGGTATGTCAACTTATATCCAAGAACTTTCTCCAACAGCCACGCGATCACATGTATTTTTATAAATTTTGTATGTTCTAAAACCATCTACATTGTTTTGATTCAGAAACGGAGGGATTCAAAATCGATACCATGGGTACCTATCATGGTATGACATTGAAGTCGGTGACAGAGGGGCCGAGTGCTCCTGCTGCTGCTCGCGCGCCTCAAACCCCGAACCATCCTCGGCAAATGTCACGTAAGTAATTGATATTTATACTGGATAGTATCTCAAATTAATAGCTAGCATAATGGATGTAGAAATCAATCACAACTTGCACATTATTTTCTCCGATGTGTGTGTCGACGTTAAAGAAAAGATAATTCTTTATGGAGGGTAAGGCCTCCTTCACCTTTACTGATGTATGTAACATTGTTCCTAATTAATTTTATCTTATCATGACCAGAGAACGGATCGATGGGCGGCAGCACACCAGGTCGTCGCGAGCTGCTTCCCGTGACAGCGGCTCGGCCTCCCGCAGGTGCGGGTGGCAAGCGACCATCGCGCACGCCCATCATCATTATACCGGCCGCAACCACCTCGCTCTTAACTATGTACAATGTTAAGGATACACTGCAGGAACTTAAGTAAGTCCTTTATCGTTAAGGCTTTATTTTGTCTATTTTAACACGAATTAGATAATAGGGTAGTTGACAGAATAAAAAAAAAATCGGTTGTCTGTAAAGTCGGTTTACTGACGATAGTTGAACGTGACAACGTCATAAGAAAATACTGATGGAATGGTATCATTTTTCAAAAGAAAATTTTAATTTTATTTGTTTGATAGATATTTTGTATGGATATAGAGAAGGAGGTAAATGGAAATCACAATTGAATTGATTGAGTTACTTTTATTTGTACGCATAAATACAATTATGTCAATTTTTATTTTATTTTTTTTACAATGTACATAGTTTTTGTATGAATGTGCTTTGAGCAATTGTTTTACAACTTTTAAACATGTGTGATATTTAACTTCTTACAATTTGTGTGTGCTGCCGAACGCGGAAGCCGATTGTGCCTCTTTGTCGCTCGTTCCGCGCTCTCGCTTGCACTTCAAGCCTTAAATGGAACGCCTCAGAGCGAGGTAACGCCGCATGAGTCATGTTTTTTCGTGCGTGCAGCCGGCTCCATCGAATTATAAGACGTTGTCACGTCAATAAGATTCTGTTTAGTCCGTCTGTTAGATTATCGAAAAATATTGGATACGTGTTTTTTGTTTCATCAAATTATTAAAAATTGATGAAAATAAAACGTGTCAAATATCGTGAGTGGGTGCTAGTGACGTCACTTTCTGGTAAAAACGGTACCAAACTATGACGTCGCGCGACTTTTCCGAGCACTGTATCTTCATTTACTGTTTACGTGAAAAAAGACGTGTCCAATATTTTTTGGAAATCTATCTGACGGACTAATTAGATTTTTTTTGTCAACTACCCTATTCACTATTAAATATAGCGGATAGTCAGGTAGGGCTACCTAGGTAGCCTTATGCTAAAAGAGATATTTATGTGGGGTACTTCAACAATTCTAATTTGTCAAAAAAAAAAAAAGGTCCAAAGAATTGAGAACCTCCTAAAAACTCCTCAAAACCTACAAAATTGATACACAACACAACAGACTTTTTTGAACCATAACTTATTCAGAACAATATTCTGTTTCTGTTAATCGTTTGAAGATGGCAAAGAAAGTTAACCACACTTAGTAGTATATTGGGCCAGTGGGCGTTGTCCTTAATTTTTTAAAGCTTTGAGAGAAGCATTTTGCCACTTGTGCATCAGTAATCTTGATTGGAATCACTACATATTATAAAACAAAGTCCTCCGCCGCATCTGTCTGTCTGTCTGTTCGCGATAAACTCAAAAACTACTTCACCGATTTTCATGTTGTTTTCACCAATGGGTAGAGAGGGGTTCTCGAGGAAGGTTTTAGTATATAATTGAACCCGGGCAAACTGCGGGCATCAGCTAGTATAATATAAATAGGACATGTCGCAACACGAAGCTACTGACGCAAAGATTTAAGCTATTTAGATAATGCGATATCTGATTTTAGTAAAACCCAAAAAGGTGTTTTTTATTGAATTCCTATATCACTGACGATAGTGTATTATTAAAAGAATTAGTCTTAATATTCCGACATTCTTTTCAGGTTCGTCACTGTGGAACAAAAGAAGGCTGAGGGCGTAGCGCGTGAAAATGAAATCCTGTTGCAGAGAAGGAAAGGACCCAGCGGGGACCTTCCAAACAACGCAACAACTATGACGGTATCTATCTTCATAATTTTTGTTTGTAAAGATACAGTTTTCCAGTATGAATAAATCAGATAAAACGGCATGGTTGGCGCAGTGGTTCAAGCAATTGACTGCTGAGTTGCGTGTCGCGGGTTCGATCCCCGCACGGAACAAATATTTGTAAGGCCTACAGATAGTTGTCGAGTCTGGGTATTTTTTGTGTATGTTTGTGAGCGCACCCACGATACAGGAAAAAAACCTAGTGTGGGACAACGTTTTATGAAAAAAAAAATACACACAAAGGAACACTTGTCTTGTCAAACACGTCTAAGGTGCAGGTAAATTACACACAAAGAAACAAGTGTTTCTTACCTGCACTGCCGGTCGAATACATTTTGTCAACAAACTAAGATGTATTTGTTTGCTAAATTCTAAACAGTTGTGGCCTGAAAGTCGACAAAGCTTCCGCCCTTTTTTTTTCAGTCTTCTCAATCACGCCTGATGGAAAGTGGTGGTTAAGGTCTATCATGGAGCCCGTCGGGGCTGCGGGTTGTTCGCAAGAGATACCGCGGCCTCGACATAAAGGGCTAAGAAGGAACATGGGTGGTTTTTAGTCAGTAGAAGTCTGACACTCCTTTTCGCTCTGCCCAAGAGCGGGAGGGGTTATTCGATAATTTTCCACCCGCCAAAAAAAAAAAAAAAAAAGGTCTATCATGGAACAAGCGTGCCCAGATGATGCATGTTCACTCTTGCTTTGAAGGCAGTGCCCATAAGATGTCTGTTCACTCTTATAATTTGAAGGCAGACGATGGGATTATGGGATGCCGCTAATAAATAGTGCAATTTTCCTTATAATTTCTAACATTTATCGTTATTTCCAGGTGCCTTACCGCGTGGTAGACAATCCCGGCAGACTTTCAGCAGCAGAATGGGATCGCGTGGTCGCAGTGTTCGTTCAGGGACCAGCCTGGCAGTTCAAAGGGTGGCCTTGGGATGGAAACCCTGTCCAGATATTTGCAAACAGTGAGTTTGCAGTGTATGCTGTTTTTATTTATTTATTTACTAGCTGATCCCCGCGGCTTGGCCGAGTGGATATTGGTTATCGCGGCCGATGTCGGTTATCGCGATGAAAAATAATCTTTTCATGTCAAAAAAGGTTGTAAGGGGCTGAAAGGGAGTGGGGGCTTTCAACCCCTTACAACCCTTTTTTCGCATTAAAAAGCCTTGATTAACTAAACCTATTAGTAGCCTATGTCCTTTCCCAGTTCGAGACTATCGGTGTACTAAATTTTATTTAAATCGGTTCAGTAGTTTTGGCGTGAAAGTGCGACAGACAGACACAGTTACTTTCGCATTAAAATATTAAGTAAGGATCTATGTATGTACAAGTTATTGTACACACAAAATCACTGACGTTGCTCAAAAAGGCGCTAAGCGGTAGTAAGGCGGGCCATGTCTGCCGTGGACCGTGGGGGCGTGAGAAATTCCTGATGGTAAAACCCACTTATAAACTTTGTATTATATTTTTCTCTCTCCAGTATGTGCCTTCCACTTGAAGTTCGACGAGATGAAGCTGGACGCTAACGTGGCTCGCTGGGCCGTGACCGTGCTCAACCTCAGTCGCACCAAGCGGCATCTCGACCGCGCCGTCTTGCTCGGCTTTTGGGAGACACTCGACAAGTACGTATTGCTCATTTACTTTCTCCTAAATAGCGTACAAGAAAACTTTACCTATTGCCCGTGTCCCATGGAAATGGAAAATTTAATTTATTTAGAACTAGCCACTACTAACTAGCTATATTTGCCTCGTTTATAATATTAGTTTAGATTCATATCTATAACACTTTGAAGTTGGATATTCTGGCACTGGTGCAAGCCATGGTCTAGGGCGAGGAGGAATGGGACGCCGTCGCCTCCTTCTGCGAAGCAGTGATGCTAGCGAAGGAGGTGGCGGAACGTGAGAGGGAGAGAACCTCTCGTCCCAGCCGCCGCGGGAGACGCTCCGGGCGTCGGGGGCCACGTGATGGCTTCCGGCCACCGTAGAAGCGGGCTTGTGGACGGTGAGTGATGGGCTAGCTCGCCGTCCGTCCGTCTTATGACGACGACAGGCCGTGTCGACGGCGCGTTGGTGTTCCACGCGCGCCTCAAAGAGATGTCAGCAACATAGAAGGGGCCCACGCCCGTCGGGGCTGCGGGTTGTTCGCAAGAGATTCCGCGGCCTCGACATAAAGGGCTAAGACAGTTGTAGTGACAAAACGCGTTTACTGCTAACTACGAAAGGTTCGAGTTCTCGTTGAGGCTTGTATCCATTACCATTCTAAGTATACATTCATTGGTTATACAGACTTATGCTTCATTCCTCACTTTATTATGAAACTGCTGTGTAAACATAATCGATTCTTCATAACTTTGTTTACAGTTTAATCATTCGTTCTCATTGTTCCAGGCACATGATGAAGAATAAACCGCACCTTAGGTTCTAAGTCCGTTATAGATAGATAGTTTATCTATTAGTATATTATAATGCCATGTGAATATCAGAATGCCTTCAAAGCAAAGCGAATCTAAGTCAATTCATACCATTTAAGAAATATTTTGGCCAATTTGCATAGTTCAATAATATTAGCATGTTGAGTAGGGTATAACCAGTTGTTATTCATTATATAATAAAATATAAAACAGTTTGTACACTTTCTAGTTTTATACTGAACAATATACATATTGGACTGTGTGGTATTAACACCACGTAATATTTTATCGATTGCAATATGACCACACATTCGTTTAATTATGTGCATTATATACTGTCAAATATTTTATGTAAGTATGCATACAAAGTCTCGATTGTATGGCTTGATGGCAAATATTTATAAGTGAGTGGTGGAATGATATGTTGAATGTTAAAAATATATGAATAAAGTATATTTAATACTATAGTATCATTTTTAACTATAGCATCCCTCTTTCTTTAATTTAATTTAAGACTTTATCATCACATAGACAATAATATGACGTAGGTTTGTTTTTGTGTATCACTTTATAACTTGAGGGTGCGCCAGGGTGGCCCACGAAATTCAATTGCAGTTCAGTATAAGGTTGTATTACATGTTAATTAAAATATATCGCAAATATGACTTTACAGAGTTATGATCATTAAAATCGTCAATACAACCCTCTAAGTTTAATAAATAATAGTCATTTAATTAAATTTAAAACGGTTATATTGATTGTTTGAATGACTAAAATTCTGTAAAAACACACAATTTACGACCGCGACCGCGCGTATTTTGTTCAACATAAAACCTGGCACTGACCGGCAAATTGCAATTAACGTAAGAAAATTTAAATTTCGTGTGCTACCCTGGCACATCCACCATAACAGTAAGCAATTTTTGTTTTTGCTTCTTCTATGTCTGGTTTTAATTATACCCATCTTCTCTTGATTGATGTAGCCGTATCGCCAGAATATTTCAAATGGTATAGGACTGTTTAGAGATCTGGGATCTTTGTTAATTGACTGCAATAAATTGTTGAACATAACTTATCCTTTTTTATTTACACACACCACACTTCCGATAAGGATTCCTTTACTGATAGTTAAAAAAAACAATAATTGGTTTATTTGTCTTTATTTAAAATTTCATTTCAATGGTAGTATATAACAATAAATAATTCTGATCTCTTTCAGAGATAAGTACACACATTTATATTATGTAAGTATAGGTATGTTTTTTTAATGATATTTCTGTACACAAAAATAAAACCATTCGTTTTTACCCATAACAATATCACATCGTTAGGTGTGTACTTTCTGTGTGCCCGTTTTTGCTTAGTATTTAGTAACTATACAAATTATGTACTCTTAAAAAATGTCCAAACTGCTAGATACAATGGAACAAAACTATTGGGCAACTTATCGAAATTAGCTTTGTAATCAATTTCTAATTCATTGTAATGTACCTAAACTGTAAGATTCTCAAATTAATAAGTAATAAAAAAACAATAATTATAATACAATCAATAAATATAAAATATCTTCGATAAAAAGTCGGTGGTATCGCTTGCCCCGGTAAGGAATGATAGGACCAAATTTTACCAGTCGCAAACTTCAACCATCGAAACATTTTTAAAACTATTGTTAATACACACTTTAGTCTTTCAAAAGGGATAAAGTATCCGCCCAAGATCGATGAGATTTCCGTTTTAAATGTAATAAATCTTAACCTTTTGTGCCGCCTTTAGAACCTTTCTTGTACAATCAGCGATTGAGATTATTGGCATTTAGTTAAATACATTAGCATTACATTGATTGTACAAAGAGGGAATCTACAGATAAGTACTTATTTTCTTGGGTAAAATCCTAGCGTATCAGCACCTTAAACGAATAGGTACGTCAAAACTAATAATTAACCCCTGTAAGAATTACACTTAATGCAAACCGAATATAATTAAATATGTATATTATCAAAATAAAACACATTGCTATACCTACTCCGCTACTCTTAAGGTTGGCTATGAATGAGTCGATGAGCTACAAACTATGAGTTTAGCACAATCACTCATAGTGACGCGAACAGGGCTCGAGTCTTATCGAGAACTACTGCATACCACGTATGATCATTGGAGAATTAAGGATAGGGTCTGCAAAATATCCTCTATAAGTAGCATATAGATATTAGCCTCTGACAGGGCTGAACTTACGTCTAAATGACCTCTAAACACATTAGCATAAAAAGGGTTAAGAGCACACGGCCAACTTAAAGCCTAGCCGTGCTCCACTATCGACTGGAGCAACCTTACGATAAAAGGTTCCTAACAACAGTATAGTAACAAAATGTATGTAGTAAGTACCCAAGTATACTTACCTTTTGTATTAGGTGGGCCATTGACATAGTTCAAATGCCCTAACGCTATCATAAAGCTATGGGGCATACTCGTAATGGGCTATCACGAGTATCGCGTAATTGAACCATTATCCTTAACCCTCGCCTTCTTCGTCACGATCGATATTGTCTACTGCTATCATGATCACCTCGCCCCAATCCAACATGGCGCAGCGTCTACACCTCGAAATGCATGTCCCCATAGGAATGATTCGTGCAAACTAATGAAATGAACGACGTCTTTACTACCTACGTTATAGCAAAAAATATTGCCGTTTGGCTTTCACATCTTTAAAACACTGCAATATTTCCAAATATATTTCATAAGTACAACATTTTTTCTCTTAAAATTCAAAATGAAAAATGTAAAAAGCTTTACGCTGCAACAACATCAAAATACCATGTAATTTTTAAGTCATTAATATAACACCATATTACACAATTACATTTTACAGTTATTGCATTTACACAATATTGTGGGCAATAATTTTGGATAAGGAACATACCTATCAGTCAAAAAATTATATCAAATTTTAATTAAGTAACTAGGTACATCACCGCCTCCAAGAAATTGAGGTTTGTAGTTACAAAATATATTATTTTTGTTAACATTACCCTTTTAGACTTTCTTGTAGGTAGGTGAAACAGGACCAAAATAGTTAATGTACGAAATCCAAATAATTCTCAGATATGGTACAATAAATCGACAGAGTAATTTTGTCACAATTGCTGCTTTATAGTCCAGCTCCGACTACTTTCTAATATTCGAAGGTTGTTGATGTTGGCACTACCTCCAGCACCATTTGCAAGAAAACTGTTATTTTATCTGGAATAAAATACGACATCATTAGATACTAGTATCTATCGAAAAATATTCATGGGGATAGATACAACGCGAAGGTAAAAATATTGGTCGTTTCCTATGGAAAAGAACCGGCAAGAAACTACATGGTTACAATCATAACGCCTGTAGTCCCCGAAGGTCCAGATGAGTACCCATTACTACATCCACATTTACCAGTTATGTTTTGAATCACATGTAATAAGGGACGAGCCTATTGCCATCAACTGGGCACGAATCCAGACTCCGACGCTGCTACTGAGAAATTCCTGATGGGAAACCAGATAACACTGCTCGACCTGGAAATTGAACCCAGAACCTCATGTATAGCAGTCGCGCTTGCGACCTCTACACCGACGAAGCACTCCACTCTCTATGGTAACTCTATAGTATGTCTCTGGTATAGAGCCCAATCCATAAATTCTTACCCATAAACGGCAGCGAGTAGCCCCACTTGACGAAAGGCACGTACACCAGTCCGCCGGCGCATATGAAGGCAGTGGCGTACAAGTACTCCCACTGCGGCTTGTCAATGATCGGCGCCACCACCAGGTACGTCGACACCAGCAGCACCACGTACGGAATTATTATCGGCACCTGTGACAATAATACATCACGCCTGTCATTCCTGAAGGGTATGGCAGAGGTGTACTTAATAGCACACTCACATTTCACCAGTTATGTTTATGTCTCATGTAATAGGGGCTGAGCCTGTTGTAACCGAGCACAAACCCAGACTCCGTGGATGCTACTAAGAAATTCCTAATGGAAAAATTCAATAAAACTTTGCCCGACCCGGGAATTGAACCCAGGACCACATGTTGAGCAGTCGCGGTTGCGACCATTAGACTAACGAGGCAGAAACATAATATTATTTGAAACTACTGGAATAATATGAAATAAAAGGAAAGAGTGATATGAAAAGGCCTTTTTTTCCGAAATGATCTAATGAAATAATATTATATTTCGGAAAAAAAAACCATTTACAACTAGGAGTCTTTTGTACTTTTATATCACAATCCTAATTCAATTTATTCAGATAACAATTCTCATTGTGTTTGAAATTATACATCTATACAAATAACAAAATCATTAAAAAAGACATGGTTATTAAAATTATAAAAGCTAACACATTAAAATAAGAGACACAATCATTAACAATATCACTCAATTTTGGAAAATAGTACAAACACAAAAAAAATATGATAATAATTACCAGTTAAATAATCAATAAAATTACAAATTAAGAAACCGTTGATTTAAAATATTAAAAAGTATATAAATGTCATCATCAAAATAATAATAATAATCAATCAAATAATCAATAACATTACAAATTACGAAATCATAGAATTAAAATGTATTTATATGTCTTAATAAAAAATAATAATAATCTATATATATAAAAATGAAACCCGTTTTTCGTTGTCACGACTTGGCATGAAAACGGCTTGACCGATTTGGCTGATTTTTTTTTTTAAATGTTCGTTGAAGTTCAAGGATGGTTTTTACGGCGAGAAAAATTCGAATAATGGCCGGAAAAGCCCTAAAAACAGCCCTTTTCTTTTTCCCATACAAACGTTTTCTAACTAAAACGTCAAATCAATTTGAGCTTTAATACCGTACTATAAAGTTCAAGTGTTAGTGGAGAGGTTCCGGGAAGGCAAAACAATTGAGTGACGTTAAGTTGTTCAGTCAACGAATGACAACTTCAAACAGACCATACGACATTATCACAATAATCACAAATAATTACTGTTTCTTTCCCAATAGAAAAATGATTTTTCAAATGGTGTTTGCGTATAATATAAAAATTAATTGCTGTTAGTTAGTCGCGCTAAAACTAGAGAACGGCTAGACCGATTTGTCTAATTTTGGTCTTGAAACATTTGTGGCAGTCCAGAGAAGGTGAGAAATTAGTAGTATGTAGGTAGGTAGGTAATAGGTAGGTGGTAGGTAGTTGGTACGTAGGCAGGTAAAAGGGCATTGCAACGCACGCGGGGTACAGCTATAATATATAAAAATGAATAGCTGTTCGTTAGTTAACTCGAGAACGGCTGGACCGATTTGGCTAATTATAGTGTTGAATTATTCGTGGAAGTCCAGGGAAGGTTTAAAAGGTGAGAAAGTGGAAGGTAGGTAGGCAGGGTAGTAGGTAGGGTAGTAAGTAGGATAGTTGAGTAGGTAGGGTAGTAGGTAGGTAGGGTAGGAGGTAGTAGGTAGGTAGGTAGTTGGTACACAGGCAGGTAGTAGGTAGGAAAAAGGGCATTGCAACGCATGCCGGGAACAGCTAGTAATCAATTAAATAATCAATAACATTAGAAATTGAGAAATCATAGAATTTAAATATTAAAATGCATTTATAGGTCATCTTCTACCGAATACAAACATTTGTCCAACAGGAATGCCCTGAGTCTCGACTTAAATGAGCTTTTGTAAAGAATGGTTTTTAAGTCCAATGGCAACCTGTTAAAAATCTCCACCGCTTGATAGTGAGGACTATGATGCACAATATTAAGTTGGGGTTTTATTTTGTTTTTAAAATCCTTTCTACGCGTACTTTCCCTTAGCTGTCTCTCCTCATCTGTTTCATAGTTATGAAGATATTTTTTTAAATTCACTAATAATACTAAAACGTAGAGGCTGGGCACAGTAAGAATTTTTAAATTTTTAAAGTGGGGCCGACAGCCCTCTACTTGCGGTATCCGTACCATGGTTCGTATTGCTCTCTTTTGGAGCACAAAGGCTCTCTGGCAGTTATATTTGAAACTATTACCCCAAAACTGAACACTATACCTCAACTCTATTATAACATAATATACCATTTTAAGGTGTTTAACGTCTATTACGTCCCTAAGACTACGTAAGGCATAACACGCTGAAGAAATATAGGAATCAATGGCTTGCAATTCCCTTTTCCAATTTAAATATTTGTCAATGTATAACCCAAGAAATTTTACTTCATTAACTATGTCAATTTTAATTTCACTAAGAACGATCGTCATGTTGTCTTTATTACGAGCTGTTGTACTAAATAACATTACATTGGTTTTTTCAGTGTTAACTATGAGCTTGTTACTCTCGAACCAAGATTTAAAAACTGCCAAAACTGCATTAACCTTAACGGAAAGCTCCTGTATGTTATTACCTTCAACTATTGCATTGGTGTCATCTGCAAAAACTGTCAGCTGTGTATCGGGAAACATTGAAGTAATGTAATTAATTAAATCGTTTGTAAATAATATGAACAATATAGGCCCCAAAATCGATCCTTGGGGTACGCCTGCTACTATATCTTGTAGAGAAGATTTATTGCAACTTCCATTTCCATTACCAGCTTGCATATTACTAATATCCACATACATTTTCCTATTTCTTAAATATGAAGAGAAAAGTTCTAAAGCTTTACCTCTGACACCATAATGCTCTAATTTTGCAATGAGTAATTTGTGGTCAATTGTATCAAAGGCAGAGCTCAAATCAAGGAAAATACCAGCTACCCTCTTTTTCCTATTCAATTTACTAACAATGTCTTCCACCAATGTATATATGGCATCCCCTGTTCCGACATTTCTTTGGTATCCAAATTGTCTCATGTTCAAAACCTTGTTTAAACTTAGATGAATTAAAAGCCTACTCTTTATAATTTTTTCAAAAATTTTGGAAAGAATAGGGAGCAAAGAGATAGGTCTATAGTTTTTTTTGTCTGTCTTTGAACCCTTTTTGTGGAGTGGGATTATTTTCGCTATTTTTAACTGCTCCGGAAAAATACCTTCTGAAATGCACTTATTGTAAAAACTAGTCAAAGATTCAGCGAATATATCTAAGTTTTCTTTAATAACTGCTATGGGAATGTCGTCATAACCACACGATTTCTTATTTTCCATACCATTAACTATTTTCACTATCTCACATGGAGTAACAGGCGCAATAGCCATGTCATTTTGAACCCTATTAGTACTTTGTTCAAGAAGCTTTAGGGGATCTAGGTTTTTGAAATTACTCAAAATACATTTGCAGCCAAATTGATTTACTAATACGTTTGCAACATCTAAGGGATTTTCTATAATTTTACCGTCATATTTAAGCAAAAGACTTTCAGAATGTGGTGTTTTTATTTTATTCGTGCTCTTATTTATAACTCTCCAAACCTCTTTACCTAAAATACAAGAACTGTTAATAGTTTCCGTTATTGTTATTTTTTTGGCCTTAGATAGTACCCTCCTGTATATTCTTATATATTTTTTTTTATAGTTCCGAACGCTGTCTTCTAGGTTATTAGTACCACCAGCACACAAAAAACGTTTCATTTGGCTTGATGTTTTAATGCCTTTTGTCATCCACCTTAATTTGAAACCTGTTTCGAGTTTAATTTTTTGTTCTCTCTTTCTGTAGCAAATTTTGAAAATTGTAGCAAATGTTTTTAAGAACGCGTTATAATAACGCGCTAAAGCATTGTCCAAGCTATGGACCTCACAAAAAATACCTTACCTTGTATGGTCTAGGTGCATGTGGCTTGGTAAACCTCATAACGATCAGGGCAAGCATCGCGCCACCGTAGAAGATCCACGCAGTGAAAGAGAAGAAATCAATCAAGGAGTCTATTGTTCCGTACAGCACCATCGCCACTGCTATCAGAGACTGAAACAACACAGAAACATTGGTAAGTATACCTACAACTTATTGAAATTATTTTCGTTTATCTACACTAATATTATAAAGAGGAAAGATTTGCTTGTTTTTTTGTAACGAATAGGCTCCGAAACTACTGGACCGATTTCAAAAATTCTTTCACCGTTGGTAAGCTACACTATTCCCGGGTGACATAGGCTACTACTTTTTGTTCCTGTATTCCCACGGGAGTGGGAACTACGCGAGTGAAACCGCGTGACGTCCGCTAGTTCTTCTATATAAGTACATTTTTTTAAATATTTCTATAAAAAAAAAACATTTAAAAATAGTACCACCGGCATTGGGAACAGGGTCCGAGCTACCGCTGGTCACTATGGTCAGGGAGGAAGCTCCTGACAATACGCGCCGTGTCTACAAGAACTGCTTTCTAAATCAAGCCCTTGATCCAGCTGCCAAGCGAGAGCCTCCAAAAACCTCAACCAACATTTAGATGTTGGTTGAGGTTTTTGGCGGCTGTACTTACGTACCCACGTAATATCGACAACCTCACGAGCCAAGTCAAGATACTTGTTGAAATGATTTATTATCGTATTATGTGCCAGTATTAACTTACATGGAATATCAATCCAGGTGCAGGAGTGAAACGACGAACATGAACGTACGATAAGATGTCCAGTAAATGACCTTCCCGTGACGCAGCGAAGCACAACCTGAGCAAACAAACAAACACCATTCTTCATTACAAGAAAAAACGCGAAAATGACGCAAACAGATAGTGTTACTGATTGAATGTGAATTCGTGTATGTAGTCCAATCAGTCTTAGTAAGGGGTATCGTATTACCCAGCACTAACTGGGTTGTAGAGGTCTGACAGGCAGTCGCTCCATGTAAAATACCGGTATTCAGCTGCATCAGGTTAGACCAGTAGCCGAACCCAACATAGTTGGGAAAAGGCTAGGCAGATGGTGAAGACTGGGTGCGTAGTAGATCAGCAAGGTAATGGAAGGGTAAGAGTAAAGCCTCTAAAGTCAACAGCTTTAATTTCAAGGTCAACGTGACGTACCTTCCCGCAACAAACAAGGTGCCGTTAGCTGATCCGAAGGTAGAGATGGTGACGGCCAGCGGCATCAGCCAGGCCATCGGTCCCAGGAGTCGGTTCCCGAAGGTGACGGCTACCGCCTCGCTGTCAGCCATCTCACTGACCGACATCACGGCTAAGTACGACACGTTCACCAGCGCGTAGCACAGGGTCACCAGGGGAATGCCGATTATTATGCTCAGCGGTAAGTTTCTATAAGTTTAATAGAAAAATTAATTAGTAACCTACATATCATAAATGTTTCTAAAAAAGTATACATATATGATATGTAAGGTTAGCAACAGAAGTAGCTTCGGAATTTTAATTATTTGGAGGACTGCAGCTATTACTTTTAATGTTTCAGAAATAATTCTTAAAAATTTTGCTTACTCTTGAATAATTTGTTACTAACGAGTAATATCTAACAAGTTTTTTATGAAAAAAAACCTGCTTTGAAACTTTGGGTAGTGTTAAACTACTTCTGATGCTAACTACAAAACCTAAAAATGTTTTATATAAACTAAACATGTTTTAATTTCTTCGAACAAATTGGTATGAACTCTAAAACATTTTCTTCTTGGCCTGTGTGTAAGGCCACAGCTGGTCATGAGACGTGTTCCAATTTCAACAGCAATTAATTTCTCAAGCCACTAGGGATAAAAAGCAGACCTAAATAAATAACATGACAGGGTTTCTGATTGCAATGTCGGGGAGAATAACAATTGAATTAGAAAAATAACAAAGAAAATTGAGCACTTACTTGGAAGGGTTCTTAATTTCCTCAGTGACATAGTTCAGGTTATTCCAACCGTCGTATGCCCAGAGGCCAGTGTAGAAGGCTGTGGCAATGTTGCCCAGCGTGGCCGTACTACTTGCGAAGTTGGGCTCCTGTAAATGTCGCGTATTACCTGCACCATATCGAACAACCAACCGTCAGTTTTTAAACAAATATTTACAACCCATTAGGATAATGAAAAGGGTATCTAATGGATACGTTGAGCTTGGTTAAGTGGTTACGGTGATTCATTTGAAAATGAACTGTTCTTTTGTCTTTGGGTGTCTTTTTTTGGTTCAATGCTAAGTGTAGATAGTAAAAGGAAAGCTCGAAGTATTTTTCCGACATTCGACCGCATCTGGTCAGCCTGCAAGCTGACTCCAACACGTCGTCTCGGATGATGATGGGTAAAAGCTCTTGAGTGCGAACATGGGCTTACTCATGTGACATGGGTGCATTACCTAATATTAACTTATACGCTCCGCCGCCCACGATGATAGCAATCGCCACCAACTTAGCTGCCGTGAAGATGTTTTGTACATTCGTAGCTAAATTGACGCTGTAGCAGTTGACCGCTAATATCATCACTGCAAAAGAGAAATTCTAATTTAGACTTGGCTATTTATGGCTTCCAATCGACGACATCTTATTGACTTCAATTAGCATTAGCTATATATCAATTTGTATTCGTCTATTTCGATCTTAAATCAAGCATATTAAAGACTATATAAATTGTATGGTGTTCGTTATCTTTCACGTACCAATTGCAATGACCGCGACAAGTTTGACGAGGCTGACCGGCGGCTCACACTCTGATACGAATGGCTCCACTGCATATTTTGCGAAGCTCAAACATATTATAGCCATCTGGGATGGTTTCAGTACTAATGTCGATACCTGCAATAAGGAAAATACAGTTTAGTATCATATTGTATATGGCTAATTAATGTTTCCTTGATATAATTTTATTTACCCATGAAAACAGAAATGCGGGAGGTCCTCCGAACGCATCCATAAAGTAAGCATACTCGGCGCCTGAGGACGTGTTCATCGTTCCCAACTCCGCGTACGCGAGCGCTCCTAATTATAATAAATCATCATTAATATACAACACAAACTGAAAAAATAAACTCCTGATGTCCATGAACTGATTAAACGTAGGGAATAATTACTAGTGCACGCTGAGTCAACGAAACGAACAGCTACGTGCCACAGGCCACGATAACCTACAGTCAACTACAGCAAAACAAGCAAAGCAATTACGGCAATGTCAATATAAAACTAAATCTATTACTAAAGCCGGCAACAAGTAGGTACAAAGTTGAAAGGATTCTTTGATCTATCAATTTGCAATCTCATTCGTCCGCAACACCGTACGTTACAATGTTATTAAACATCCCGATAGAAATACAATTGCTTGTTGAGGCAGTTAACCAATTCGATGATTGAAGTACATACATGAGGCAGTCACGCGACTGATCAGTGAGTAGCATTTATTGTTCCATGTGCCACTTACCAAGCAGCGAGAGCAGGCCACATGACATCCAAATGATGAAGCTAATGCCCACTGAGCCGGTGCGCTCCAAAAGCCCAGAGGGCGAGACGAATATTCCAGAACCTGTAAAAATAAACAGCTTTACTTTATGCAATTTATTGCATACATATTTTCATGTTTTTGGTGCCGGGGATACACATAATTCAGTGCTGCCGTAATGGCTCATAGAAGCTCTATTGCTTTTTAATTTCTGTACATTATTTTTCGACATTACGGAACCTACGTAAAACGTAGCTGAAACTAAGAGCTTTCCTAAACTAAATAGATACTATTTGCCTATATTATTTTAGTTATCACTAAACTAAGTTCGTTCGTTATGAATAATATGAACTTCGCCTTTACTAGTACCACCGAAAATTTTCCCTAGACGCCAGCAGTAGGTACTGGGATATTGTTAGAATCGTCTTGATCTACGAAAAAAAACATTTATTCTAACTACGCTGTGATTTTGGGAGTGTGGTTTTTTTGTTATGTTGTTTTTCAGAGCGTATTGTTTCAAGAGTTATATCGACACGTGGTTAGACCTTTGGCACACCTACGTTGGCGCTACGTCCAGTGTTGACGCGTGGGATTCAAAAGAATAATCTTTTAGAAGAGCGACAGATCTCTGGCTCGAAGCCTATTACTATCAACGAGTTCCACATTCTACATGTACAAGAGGAGAGGACTTAATTAGGTGCTTAGACTTATGGCTTGTCTTTGCAATAGTCGTATATTTGGTGTATATTTTTCTATTCAGATCACAGCAACAGAACATGGAGTAAATAAAGAAAAATACCTACAGTATAACCACATTGGTTAACATCAGGTCATCATCGCAAATACATTTCTCTCATGCCCGTCGTATTTATTTCAATGCTACGGGAACTAATTATAATTTATTTGGATTATTATAATTAATTACGTATCTTGCGTAAGTAAATGTTTATCTTGAGCCAGATGCACATCTGAATAATTTTTCGCCGAGCCAATATGGGTGAAGCTGGTGCGGTAAGCACGTGTGACGGTAACATGAAATAAACAATCAAGTGATGAATTATTTATATGTCGCGGTTACCATAATATTTG
The DNA here is from genome assembly GCA_949774965.1 of Diarsia brunnea. Classification (NCBI taxonomy): domain Eukaryota; kingdom Metazoa; phylum Arthropoda; class Insecta; order Lepidoptera; family Noctuidae; genus Diarsia; species Diarsia brunnea. Next base: position 9,227,301 of record OX458998.1, on the reverse strand, counting down.
CAAACGGCTCTACTTTTGTAGGTGAAGTTAATATTTGTAAGGAAATACCTATACATTGTAGTTGTAACCAATGTAGGTAAATATTAATTTAAATGTTTAATGACCATTTAAGCTCAGCTAAAAATGTTTTATCATCACAACATCTGACTTTTAACAAAGTTTTTTAAAGGCTCTTGACTCTATAGAAATTGGGGTTCTTGATTAAAATATTTTAGGGGACTGCTGCGAGCCGAATAATTGCCTCTCCCAGACAAAAGGTTTGGGTCGGGCCGCACTTGACTGAATACATTACAATTCAACAATAACGTGGGTAAAGAAATCCCTTAGCGTTTTCCTCAACGAAATAGGTAATATTGGAATATCAGAGCTGGTTTACTTAAGGTAAGCAAATTTTAGTCAAAGTGAGTAATGACGTCATACCGATCATAGTGCCGACAATTAGAGCCACCCCACTGAAGAGTCCCACCCGTCTCTTGAGGTGAACAGGGTCGTCCGGAGCTGCGTCCGACCCCTCCAACTGCGTAATACAATTAAAAACAACACATTAGTAGGTACTAATACTACGCTGGATAGGTTAGGGTTTTAGACGGTTATTTCTGTAAAAAAAAACATTGTGGCTCTAAAACATTCGTATGTGGCCAAGATCGAAAAGTTTAGTTCTTTTTCTCTTATCTTACAATTTCTCGAGATGCTGTAAAACTAAGCAAACTATAGTGCACTTAGGCACTACACGAGAAGTGTAAGAACGAACATGCTGGTAGGAAAGCTTTCCGAGAAAAGATTGTGTCCGCACCACATAAATGCAGTGGGCGAATAAAATGACCCACGCAAAAGACGTTTCAAGAAAAATATCACGTCGTCAAGAAGAGCAAAATAATCTGGTTCAGTGCAGAACTTTGTAAATACATCGAGTTCGCGACTTGGCCGCTAAGGAGATTTACTCTGACACAGAAGGGCACTGTAAACATCGAAGGCTTTATTGAGTTTTCTCCTCTCAGTAATGTTCTCGGAACCATTTCACAAATAAGATTTTCTATTTCAAACCGTTTAAAGATTTTGTTGTAGAACAGGATATAGAATTTCCCAGTGCATTTCCAGCCGAGGCACAAATCAATAATCAAATTTCCTTTCTCAATAGTTGTTTACGAGTGGAAAATCAAAGCTACTTCACCTGACCTACATAAGTGCAATACAGTACAGATAGTCCTACAACGAGTATGCACTTCAACTTCTAAATCAAAACGGATCGATACGAGCATCGTAAACAGGTTAGTTTATGACCCAGCTAGCTAACCAGAAAGCTAAGTAGCTACCACACTCATCACATTACCATACATACCTACATAAACTCACGGCCTTTTCCCATAGGCAGAAACCACAGAATGGCACCTGCAACGATCCTTACATATAGATACTCCTTTTGCCTCGTCCACATTCATACCTACATCTGGACATACACGAACACAGGTGTGTACCTGTCCTTTCTGAAGAACCTCACCAATAAGGTCAGTAAAACAGTCGTAGTCACATTAACACATGTTTGATTTTTCTCTCACAACTATATTTTGTTCTAAAGTGCTTTTACAATTCCGTGTTTCATATAGGAAAACTTTTATCGCTGGTTTTCCGCAGTCTCTGAGTGAACACTTCATTTCTACGATGGTTCGTTTCAAGGATCTGGGCCATTAACTGTGGGTGTTAGTTTTCTACTCCATTTTAAGACCCGTTTGTTTTAGAGGTCTTTAAGTAGGAGAGTGTCAGGTGAGCTAATGTTAGGTAAGGGTACGGTTTAGTATAATCCTTACTTCAAGGGAATAAGGTCTTTTTTGAATGGGTGTAGGAGTATAAGTCTGTATAATACTAAGTAGATGTAGGAGTGCGAAGCAAAAAGGCGGGTTATTAGTTGTGTAGTACAGTTGTATTTTGTGTCAGTCTGAGCAGGTGTTGCGTCAGCAAAGAGAGATTCTAAGGTGAACCCATCACTGCTTTATAGTACCCATCGCTGTTATGGAGTAGCCATCACTGTTACGGAATACTTATCACTGCTATGGAGTACCCATCACTGCTTTAAAGTCCCCATCGCTGTTATGAAGTATCTATCGCCACTATGGAGTACCCATCGCTGCTGCTCTGGTACTTTAGTGGTGTGTCGTTGTGGTTGGTGTACCTTGTCTCCTGGGTTGACGTTGCCGTCGGTGAGCGCACCCGCCGCGCCGTCTTCTGCGTCGCACTCTGCTGAGCACCCGCGCCATACCAATCCGCCTTCGCGTGCGCTCCCTGTAGACAATGAAGCAAATATCTTAGCATACGTGGGAAATGGCATCTATTCTACATCGTGAGGAAACCGTCATGTCTTAGAACCAAAAATTCGAAGACATGGGACATCTACCAACCCGCACTGGGCCCGCGTGGTGGTTTATAGCCCATCCCCTCTCCTAGAGAGGAGGCCAGAGTCCCTGCAGTGGGAACATTGTAGGCTGATGATGATGTGAAAATATTACCTCGGCAACACTGCTGTAGAATCATCAGAATTCCATTACTTACCATCCTCTATGACGTAGCTGTTCTACGAGGACTAGTCTTATGAATTGATGTCAGAAGAAAGTTTCACTAGTGATATCAAAATCAAACTTAAATAAAATACCTAGTACCTAGTAATATGTTTTTAAAGTAAATATTGAAATTAATCAAAACAGAGTTGTGAAAAGACAATGCAGATTATTAGGAGTAGGTATTGAAGACAAGGATACAAAGGGTATCCCAAAATGAAACCAATCGGTGCTCTGTTATTCTTATTAAACTTCACTTTCTTTCCCTAAGGTTATATTTATATAAGAACAGTCACAGAACGACCACAACTCTTTTTTTAAATAGCTCCAGTTGTTATAATTTGTTACAAATCAACACAATATCAGTATAAAGTGCAATTAGCACAATCATTAAGGTATCAAAAGTGTTAACTAATGTACAGCCACAAAACGCTGATTTGTAATAATGTGGAACGATTATTTCCACAGACGTAGCATATTCGCAACACACATCTAAACATACACTAATGAACGGAAATATCTATTAAATAAACTTATTAAACTCTCTAATATACCCACTTTTAAAATTTTTGATTATTGATCCACAACATTTAGGTAATCAAAAAACAAAAACAAACGCTACAACAACCGTGTCCGGTGTCCGTGTCCGTGTCTAGCATACTACTGTTAAACCCACGATGGTTTGTGTGGTATGTTTACGTCTTAAAAAAACTGATTGTAATTCTGTGTTATTCAATTATAAAAGCAAAAGCAAAAAAAAACCTGTAAAAGGATAAATTTCACTTTTCCTGTAAATCAAAGTGCAACAACGTATAGTTAAAAAATCAACACATTACCATTTTTCTTTTTCAAATCCATAAAAGTTTATGTATCCGTTAGCAATCACTATTATAAATTTTATTTGATAATCTTTTATGTTACCGAAGATAAAACCACATTGCAAACAAATAATAAATGGAGGAACTGTGATACGTTATTGCTTATTGGTAATATATTTTATAACTGCACTAAGAATACTTGAAACCGCAAGACACGTTATATTTGAAGGACTATTTCTAATAAACTGATGTATTATTTGATGAACGTGTGCTCAGGTTGAAGGCAGACGTCGTAAAGAATTAATTTATTTTAAGGAAGATGACAAAAATAAACAGTCGCCGTGTAAAACCCAGCTGAATTCACCAATCAGTGTCCTGTTTACACTAAGGTATGACACAAATAACCTGTCCATTACAACATTCAATTCGATTACCTATAATAAATACCTAAGAGCTTAGGTAAGTACGTACTTTCAATTCGATAAGGGAAAACATGCAAAATTATTTTTACTGCTAAAATGATATTAGTCATCAGTTCTGCGCTCGCTTCCATAATCGTGATAACAAGAATGTCTACGTGATTTTTTAGGCGTAAAACCTGTGTAACGGTACTGCTTATTCTCAGAAACTCCATTAAACAAGCTTAGAGTTTGTCAAGATCTGCGACAGTTTATCTAACGAGCCTAATTGAAATTATTATTGTCTAGTGTTTGTTCCTGGTACCAGAGATAGCCATTAAAAACAACGAGTAGAAAAAAAATGAACTTGAATTGGTTATTATTAGAGAACAAGGGATCTTTAAAAATATTCTTGTGTTCTTTTCTTGAAAGGTAGACAACCTTCGTAGAGTACAATTGAAATATATCATCAGAATTGCGACTTTCTTTTTTGTTAATGAGCGTATTGTTACTGAAATACCTTTGTTAAATATATAACATCGAATAGTTAAATTTTAAATAGCGTAGACAGAGGGATAGGGAGGGCTACTAAGTGAGAGTGGCGAGACTATTCATTTGAAATGTAGAGCATCCTTACGAAGTTGGTGTTTCGGAAGCTCTACATTTTCTTTTATGAGAGTTTCATTCATAGCAATTAGTCTCGTTTAGAGCCCCTTATTTATCATACTTGTGTCGATTTGCCGTATCAAAACTTTCCTAACAAAAACAATCATTCAAGTAATTAAATAAAATATTTGGCAACAATTCAGGTACACCTACTACAAAATAACAATGCGGATTAGAGGCGTATTCTGTAATTCTCTTGTTTAAAATAGCACGTATTTCAGACCTTCGCATCTCCACTATAATTTCTAATGTTACAGCCTGAAATAGTGACAGCCACGCCCATTGATGTCACACAGGCAATATAAATTGAGTGTGAGAATATTCTACAGTTGGATACCCGACGTAATCACACTTATACTTGCCAAAATAGCCAGTAAATCAGTGATAATGAGACTTTAGCATTGTTACGTGGACTATCAAGTAATGCGTTGAAATAAAATTTAAGAATCTAATGATTTTCACACTTATGTCGACTATTCAGAGAGCTATTTCAGTTGTGGAAAGATTGATTTAATTCGCGATGGCCGCGAAAAAAGAACCGCGTCGTAATGATTAAAGAGAACAGCAACAATAAAGATGGCTGCGATTGCCGATTGTTTCATACAAAGTTGACCAATGGCACAAAATAAACGTGTCCACAAACAATATACCTTTAGAAAACAAATGGATAAACCAACAAAAGGTTGCACAAGTAACAAATTATGGTATTTTCTGTGTCAAAGAATTTAATTAAGTAACAGCATTTCAGTGAACTACTTTATAGTAGTCGTTTCATTATGCTAGCCTAGCTTTTTCCCAACTACGTTGGGGTCGGTTTCTAGTCTGACCTGATGCAGCAGAATACCAGTATTTGACATGTAGCGACTGCTTATCTGACCTCCACAAAGACAAGTGGTAGTAGTAGTACAGGTAATACCATACCCCTCCGTAAGACGGGTTGTCAAACTGTCGTGCTACTGACCACTTGTGACGACTGTCAAATATCTACAGTTGATAATAAGCCGCGACGCGAATGGATAATGTGCTGAAGGTCGACCTGAACGGCTGGTATTATTTATTATACATGGGAAAAATTAAATCGAATCAAGGGCGAATTGGTATTGATTTATGAAGCAAAAACTGCCAGTCACATACACGTGGACATTGCGGTACCAATTGTGTGTGCAAAGTATCGATGTTTATTTATTGATAACAATCAGTTTTTGAAATAAACAACGAACAATTAGACCAATAAGCATGTCTAACATTAAGTAAAAGCACACGCTATAAATTTTATTTGATATTATCGAAGAACGAGCCCGGGTGGCCGCTTTATCAAATCGGGTCAAATGGGGAATCCCCAATCCATGAGATCAAACAGAAAGCCAGTGTTGTGGAGCTGCTTTGCAATATATGTCCTCCACCTCCTGTCCTGCCTATACTGCACAATAGTGCACACATACTTGCACCTTTCAGGATTTAATAGAAGCAAATGTTAGAGTTGTGTATCGAGCTAGATAATTGTCTAATATAATTCAAGTTAAGTCAACAGTCAACACACCTAAAGAAGATGCATATCGAAGGACATACATAACGCCGCAAAAACACCCAGCCGAAAGCAAAAGTCTATTATCATTTGTTAAAAAACAAAACAATAAAAGCTTAGAGAACGCAATAAACATGCGGAACATTAGACAGTTTGCCAATTTTAGTTATTTAATGAGTGTTTTGTTTTGCCAACACTTTTAATTGAGGACAGAAAGTGTCCTCTGATAACTATGGCACAGGGTTCTACCGCGTAGCAGTATGCCTACGTTCATACAAGCCCGGTTTGCAATCATCATAGAAGCCGAGCTTGCAGCAATAACATAATTCAGCATAGCTATGTGTGTGTGGAGTTGGGGGTGTGATGATTGAATATGTCCATGAGTACATTTACCTCGGCCAAATAGTCTCCTTCCAGGCAAGTCAAGATAAAGAAGTTGCTCGACGCACCGAGAACGCCTGGAAGAGCTATTGGTCGATGAAACAAATAATGAAGGGCCCTCTTCCTCTCTCCCTGAAGAGAAAACTCATGGACATGTACATTCTTCCTACCCTCACCTATGGAGCACAGACATGGTCACTAAGTCACTGGTCGGTATAACTATACCGAACATCATTTAAATCATTTAATCTTATCTTTAATGTTATTATGGTGAAACGATAATGTAACGATGAGCACAGACATACCACTCAGGTCTTCATATCTCATCAATACAATTATCCTTAATGTCTCTGCTCCATCATTTATTGGAAACACAAACATTTACTGTGATAGGCATTGGATTTATTGCAGCTTTGATCTAAAGTGAATCAAAGTAATTTCGTCATCAATCACAAACGAAAGGTGATCTGGGTGACTTTAAATTATTTACATACTTAAGCTTTCCTGTTACGAAAAACTCTTTTTTATAAATATTATATGTCAATGAAGACGAAAACTAAGAGCTTTTACGTTTTTCAGGAAATACTTCCTACAACCAAAGTGACTGTTGTAATTTTTACTGTGATAAGCTTTCGTTATTATAATTTATAATTTTACATTCATTGTGAGAGTAGTGGCACGGTAATTAGTGGCATTTGTAACAGTGTAGTTCAAGTCTCAGATTCTGCGAACTCAAGCTCCAGTTTCCATTTTGATGACGCAAACATCGTATCACATGACATACCGGACACAGTGTAACCAAAACACTCCGTGTGCAGACCAGCACGTACACCCACTTCTTACTAATTACCTATTGTACGATTTACCTTATTGTCATTTCATTCAAGAATTTGTGTTAAATTCTAATAATAACAGACTATTTCTATTAGCATTGGATCACTATTCTTACCGCAGTAATCATATACCTATTCAACGTCTATTAGTAAGTATTTTAAACGCGTGTTTTTTTTATTAACTCGGAAAATGTTAAACTTTATTCTTGTGAGTTATCTAATGAGTTGCCAGTTGAGAAAATGATTTAATCAATCTGTGGCGGTCTATAAACGAGGCTTTCCATTGTTAAATATTCAAAATACTTTCTCGACCACTTTATTGGAACAATTCCAAAATACCTATGTATAAATTACTAATCTCTAAATGTTGTAAGGACAAAACATCCGATACAGACGTTGTTTATCGGAAGGTCGACTTTAATCCCAGATTGTAAACATTATCCAATCTCGAAGGCTACGCTAATATTACTGCTGTGAGTACAAAAGCTAATACACTATAGAACTTTGTTGTGACAACGTAATAACTTCATCATACGATTCTTAGGAAAACAGTGAGAATATTTGTTATATTAGTAACAATTTACTTGGACACATTGACACATATTGGTATAGGAGTGTTATATAGGTAGTAACAGGCAGGAAAACTTTGTGGATATTGTTATAATGAAATTGAAGCCATTTCGAGTAGTGTGAGCACTTGAATGGTACCGCTAGTTTACTTAGTTTGATAGCTAATTAGTACAAAGATAATATTAAAAGGGGAAGACGAAAGATCTTAAGCGTTACAACTGTTCGTCGTCGGTAGAGAGCGCTTTAAATTAATGTTTTCTACAAAAAACTATTTGTATGAAATCATGTAAACGATTTGCTAGTGAGGTGGTTTTTAACTGACACATAAATTGTTTCAATACAATAATAGTTTATCATTCCAGGCGCGAAATATTTCAAAATGGTCAATAAGATTTATCTTCACTTAGCATGACGCAAAAGCCGGCTCTGTCACGAGCTTCGCATCGTAACAGGAAGAAATGATAATTATTCACAACGTTGCGCTCTCAAGAGTCTGTCTAAATATTTATCGAACAGTGCGATTTTTAAAGCGGCGAACTGCTATCTAAGTTCGCCGTGAAAATAACTTTTATAAATATAAATTTCCGCGTTCTTCACTCATTCAAGAAAATATGAATTGATTTGTTAATCTTTTCCTCAGCTAGTCAGAAAGTAACAGCTCGGGCAACTGTGTTAGAAAAATAATTGCTTGTATCTAGAACAAGCTAATTGATTATTAGCACGAGGCAATAACGTCTTTATTTATATACGTAGTAAGTGAGTATCTGCTCTGAAAATAAAACAAGAAAAAGCTTAAAATAAAATCGTCAAGCGTTTTATTGGACGTTTGTCGTATTTGCCCGGGCGTGCCCTAAAGGACATTGACATTGACCATAAGGGCGCGAGTAGCTGCTCTATGGGCCTACTGAGTCTTTGTTATCTTGACTACTTTGTGGAAGATCTATGGTTGATTAGCTCGTTATTGAGGCGTAACAGGAACGTGCCCGATTTTATCCGTACAGGGTCGGTTATAAAACAAAGTGGGTTTAGGGACACTTTACATTAATAACAAGAGCATGACACTGTTTAATATGGGGACGTATCCATTAGGATGGTTTTAAGTAATTGTGACGTTTTATACCTACATTTGTTAACGAGTGTCTTCATTATTGTTAATGTTAATTAAGAATGTAGATAAACTTTTAATACTCATTTTTCAGCGCTCAGTTACTACATTTATTGATTTGCGTTACGTAAACTGTAAATACACGTACGAATATTAAATAAACATACTCATTGAAGAGTCTATTATTCCACAATATTAAATGTAAAATGCAAGTGGTTTCAGTTCTATTTCAGCGCAGTAGGCGGGTGAAAACTGTCAGTGATAATGATAACGTTATGTGGAACGACTAAACTAAATGCTACAGCTACGGCCTTGCCTACGTGCTACGAGAATAACTGTGCCCAATAAATCGATATTTTACGTACTAGCTGGATTTGTAACTGCAGGTCACTGGCGTCAATATTTGAAGCTTTAGAAAAGGGGCTTCAACTCCGATTGACATTTACGAACTAATAGTGACCAAAATCAGAGAACATAATTAAACCGTTAATGCAGATTGACGTGCTGGAACTAAAAATATTTGATAACGAAAACTTTTAACAAACTGTATTCATTCGTAAAGAGGACTTTCAAAACGAACCATCATGAATTGTCTGATGTTTATCGTCTGACATTTGACCTTCAATTTACACATAAGGGCAGATTTGTAAATATTTAGGACGAGAGAGTTTAACGACCGTTTTGAAATAAAAGCTGTTACGAAGACTGAATTAAAAGATGTATGTACGAGTATATATTACTTATTTACTCAATGAAAGCGCTAAAAAAGTATTGTGATTTTAATGTTATGTAGACTTGGGTAGACTCCTACTCCTTTACGTAAATGTGTAAATGGTTATTTTTATAACATAACTTTTGGAGGGGGGTTGGCTATGTTTATCGTTTATTAACTATAATTTATTATGTCTTTTCATTAAATTGAAAGTACCATTGAAGTTTGTTGAAAGTTGTGGCACCAGCCAGACAACATAGAAATGTATAATCAAGTCAAAGTAAGAGGTTTATATTTAAACATAATAAGTGGCACGGCATAACAATTTACTGAAAGAATAACATTTCATGTAAGTACTTTCATTATACCAATCAATGCATTCCGTAAGAATTTTACACAACTCAAGCATTGTTTCCAAAATATTAGACGTCACATTTACTTATGATAACATTATTTCCATAGCAGATTACATGAAAATAAATTATATTCTATTATTTTTTAAACTGACATGGTCACTGACACTACTATTAATACTTATTGTTTCGAGTTCCCGATTATGTCGGCGCAGTTACAAGCAACCGTTTATCCGTGATCATGGTGCTTGTAACAGCGCAGAAATATCGGGAACTCGAAACAATAAGTAAACATGGTAAATATCCCGTTTTCAGTATTAATAGTATTGTATTAATTGTTGAGATTTCTAGAATACCTAACAATGTTCATTATTTTATGATTTAAAAAAAATTAATGTTTCCTTTTGGCGGCAACTCGAAGTATTTATTTTTCTGTCGTCATATTGGCCGTTTGAACAAAATGATCTAACTATGTAACCTGTAGTAAAACGTGATAAATTCAGTAAAACGTGAAAAATTCAATAAAACGTGAAAATATCAGTAAAACGTGAAGAGTTCAATGTCAAAATAAAATGTAACCTCCTGTCAGGGCTGCGGGTTGTTCGAAAGAAATACCGCGGCCTCGGACATAAAGAAAGGGCTAAGAAGGAACATGAGGGGTTTTTAGTCAGTAGAAGTCTGACACTCCCTTCCGCTCTGCCCAGAGCGGAAGGAGTCATTTGATAATTTTCCGCCCTCCAAAAAACAAAAAAAAAATGTCACCTTCATCTGTGAACACGAGCACTGGTCCATACGCATCATTTTGCAGCTTCTCCCCGTTATGATGCGCCGGCGCCTGCACTGAGCTCCGCAACAGCGCAGCCAGCTTGTCCCGCATCGCATCGCACATGCGCGCGCCGCACACACACACCCGCACCCGGCGCCGGCGCCGACCACCGACGACTATTCACCGCCGCTATATCAACCCACTGATACACTATCCAACGCCAAAATTCCAACGTATTCAAAATAACACGATTACTGAATCCAACGCACCCACGGATATCCTTCCCTAGTCAATGCCACAGATGCCACTGCACTTGTTACACTCGGAATTTCTATATCACACCGTGCAAGACGTGACCGAACGATTATTACGAATATTGCTTACGTCCACAACATGACCTTTGCAACATGAACACGAGGAAGTTTATAATTTATTTAAATAATCGACAAATTCTTGAACAACCTTCTAATTACTTAAATATATTTACGTCAATTCGGATTGACTTGAAAATTTATTTTATAGAAAAAAAAAACCTTTTTTTTTGTTTAACGATGTCTGTTATAATGTTAAAACTTTTTAGAACCAAAGAGATGTGAGCTGCGAGCAGTTGCGCGGGGCGAACTGTCTATTCCGGGCGGGAGCGAGCACGTGGGCGCCGCCCGCCCTGCCGCCGCCGCGCGCCCGCCCACCGATCAATGGCCACGAGATTTGATATCTAGCCGTATTCACATCTCTGCACTTGTCACATTATGACCAATTTAGTAAACAATAGATGACGTATCATTTCCACGTTTTATTTACTTTTGTAGTCCTTAGTTTAGATGAAAATTGTCATCAAATCTCATTCTGTACCAGATTTTACATGTGTTTTTCAGTTGACCTTCAAACTTTACCCTTGCTACTTACATGTTACTAGTTGGGGTCGAATTGTCAAAGAATGAATAAGAATCGAATAACAAAAGACATCATTATCATGGAAACAAGCTAATAAAATAGAAATAGGACAAGAAAAATGCTAGCCTTCACCTCTGAACGTAGTTTACGAGTTACTCGTTATTTCTCTTAGCAGAAAAACAAGTAAGAAAGGAAAAATAAGTAGCTGTACGGTTCAGTCCATCAACCGATGATGACGCAATCGTCTGCGTGAATTGCGACCCCACCAACGTACAGTATAAGGCTTCCCTACAAAACCCACTGACTTTAGAACCAAACTAGCACTTTGCCTGCGATTTCGTCCGTAAAAATTATGGTAGCTCGGCTAATATGCATTATATACATAGGCCTATACTCAGCAGCGGGTGATTCCGGGCTGATATGATGATGATGAAATTAAATGAAATATAATTAATAGTATATTGCTATATACTATTAATTATATTTCATTTAATTTGCATAATGTATCTTTCTGTCCGTGATAGAATTTGTAGAATCGGATCGTTAGTTCCGGATTTACCCTCCACATACAATCTTATAAACACATTTTACCGCTCTATAATATTGGTATAGAAAAAAAATAACTTTCAAAATCGGCTAATGATTAAAATAAACCAATATCAGAACATGGCGCAAGTAATTAATTTACTCGAAGGTTAAATTCTTGCAGTGAATCACATAGTTCAGCGAATACACTGTTATGCAGACCGGCTCGTGATCAACAAGCCATTATTTACGTAAAAACTGTACAGTCGAGTCTATGCTAATAAATGTAAATATTGAATAACGCCATTGATCATCTGAATATAGCTAGTTAGTCCATATTAGATTTCGTTTTAATTTGGCGGCAATTTATTTCGATGAAACGCTATGCTCGCCTAACGAATACTAAGTAGCATATAATTTATTCATTTTCGAACCAAAATATACCTTCACGTAAATAATAATAAGGATCACGTCCAGTTTTATCTCGGCAAATAAATCGTAGGTAATAAAGTTTAGAGAAATATTTCAATTACTCTATAAATGTTCGCTAGAGACTGTGATGAATGTTTTCTTGTAATACTGTTTATTTTGCTCTATTCCCAGCCTCTAAATCTGTCTTACAGAACACCCAGGTTACATAGCTTTACACCATTTCAATAAAAAATAAAAATGTTTGAAAACCTAGCTGGTCTAAATTGTGGCGCGGATGGCTTATAAATCTTAGACAAACAAAGCTTATTTAGACGGTCTCGGTCTGATACGACGACTCTTTGGCACACGTTACGATTATCACACATACCAGCCGAGTACCATGCATCTTATTGCAGAGCCGCCCAAATTAAATGCACTTTCGTCCCTTGATCGCAAACAATTTTCGTCCCTAAGGCAAAGAGATAAAAGTATATTAGATTTTCCATAGGGCAAACTATACTGGTCGTGAATTACGTGACGTAGAAATATTTAGCGTGTGTTACATAGAAAAAATGTTTTTGAAAATGGAGTACCTATACGTAGACTCTGGCATAGACAATAACTATACCATTGACAGAAATAAACGTAAAGTAGAGCAGAATATAGAATGGTGTTGGTGTGATTTCAGTAGCGACTGTGGGAAGCTTTTTTATCGATTGAGTATCATCGCATGTCCGTATTCACATAGTCGTCATTTAGTAACTACGCGTTCATACCACGTATGTCATACGTCATTTGATGATAGGAAATAACGTCATTAGGGCCATGAAAATGTGACTTATCTAAATAAACTTTTATATTCACAGTTAACTGCAGGTAAAGGCTTTTTTATTTCTACGTTATGTAAACGAATCTTTTTATAATCATTTATTCGTATGAATAATTTCATTGGCCGTGAATCAACAAACTCGCGCCATGAATATATATGGACAGAGAATGAGATATGAAACGTTTGAAAATTACAGTTTCATTAGCAAGTGAATAACGCTTAATTCATAATTTCATGAAAATGAGTTGGCAAGTGGCCAGTACTACAAATCGATGTAACTGTCATAGAACTTTAAAATTAAGATCACGGATTATTTCTGTATCAAAATATTGTCATCGTGCCACTGTATAAATAAAACTATAAACGGGGGTAATCAAAAAACCGACTTCAAAAACACAATAAAAGGGAAAAAAACAAGACTACAAAAAAGTGAAAAATAAGCAAAAAAAACCGATATCAAACAAACAAATGTCACCGACTTCAGAAGCTGATTTTTTCCTAAAGTTTATTTTTCACTTTTTTTGTTTTTTTTTTTTGCAAAAAAGTTTTTCTCCCTTTTTAGTTGTAATATCCTATAAATATATTTACTATGCATTTCACATTCAACCAAGAAACCTAACCCTTAACCTTCAAGATTCCCTTATTATTTCTTTCAACTCCTAACCGTTGAGGAGAAGTACCTTCCATAATCAGCTCACCTAGATAACCTGAAAGAACACAACCATAAATACGTCCCCATAATATTTTATTAAAGAATTGTCCTCCAACTCCTAACCGTTGAGGAGTTATACCTTCCATCATCAGCTCATCAACATGAAGTGATGACTGCTAGATGCGAATACTTAAAAAGCTTTAGAAAAAGCACGAAACACGTAATACGTGCTCATAAAATTTGAGGGTTGCCCTCGATTTCTCTGGGATGCCATCATCAGATCCTGATTTCCTTATCATGGAGATAGAAAAGATATATATATATAAAGAGATATCCCACGGGTGGTACCTTGGAATATCTCTTTGACAACAAAAAAAAAGAATTTTCCATATCGGTTCAGGCTTCTACGAGTAATTGGTGAATATACATTAAAAAAAAGATTGAGAACCCCCTTTTTCAAAGTCGGTTAATGAGATTTACCTTCTATCATCAGGGCTACCTAATACCCTGAAAGAATACAACTATCACTTCATAAGTACGTATAATTTTAAAAGAATTTTCTTTCAAATCCTAACCGTTGAGGAGTTGTAACTCCCATCATCATCAGTGAATCCGCACGATATTATGATGATCAGACGCAAATACTTGAACAGCTTTAGAAAATATATGGAAAACGTCATAGGTGCCTATAAAATTTGAGGGTTGCCCTCGATTTCCCTGGGATCCTATCATCAGATCCTGACTTGGTGACAATGGGACCACTTCGAAAATATACATTTTTGAACCCAAAAATAATTTAGACGAACACGACATAATTATTTTTGTGATGGAGATATCTGAAAACAAACATACAAAAAAAAACATACAGACGAATTGAGAACCTCCTCCTTTTTGGAAGTCGGTTGAAAAGCGAGAAAACCTTTATCTTGAACGCCATTTCGATGCGATAGGCCGCGAACAAAGTAAATAGGACTTATAGAACCTCGTCGATACAAACAAATGTATATTCGAATGCCGCACGTAGCTAACTCCATAAATAAATGTTGTTCGTACACAATACCTACTTAAATTGAATTTCAGAATGGTCTGGCTGGGAGGTAAATGAACCCTAGCTGTGACAGAAACATACACAGACATTGTGTCTGTTTGTGTCTGTCCTGCGTCCTGTGTGCCCTTCAAGTGACCTTCCACATACTTCTTCTCCGAACCTACCATATAAGATCCCACATATCCGCGGAAAATGCCTACGAGAGCGTTTTTTACCATACGCACAAAAATACATTTGTGTCATAAATAAATGAATGAAAAAAGATAGTAAGTAGATAATGCCAAAAATATGATCTCTTTCGTGATGAAAAATATTTTTGGTGTCACGGGTTTCCTCAATGAACATCTCTATATTGTTGTGTAGAGCAATCAATCACGAAAAACAGTGCCAAAATCGTGAAAAAATACAAATCAACATGAAAAGATCATTAATTTTACAGTGTCTATCACAATTTACTTAACAACGAGAGCTTGGGCATGTATTTTGTTATATTTACCCAACTTCACGACAGCGAAGTCAGGGTTATGTTTTTAAAACTTCCACTGTGAACATAAAGAAATCGATGCTCATACAATTTTAATTAGATAGGCCTGCCAGGCGCATGGTATTGTTAGAATTAACTACGGTCATTAAAAACGGCTGAAAATTACACAAAGTTGAACTAATTCACGGCATTTATCAAATTATTTATGGTAATAAGTGGTTTGGAAGACACGATGATGGGTTTTACAACTATTTGTATGCATAGGTTTTGCCATTTATCGCCTAAGTATTTACTCGCTAATTATCTTCTTCTTAGCGTATCGATGGCAAAAACTTCGGATGTGTATAGTCCAAAACTCAGCCACGCGAACCCCGCTCACTGATGCAGGAAATAGATCATCAAGTGCGAAGGTGCAAAATGGAAGGTGGGCCATTTGACTGTGGGGAGCCGCCGCATTCGCACTAGAGGTCTGAGCCGGCCGCCCGTTAGGTTGTTCGCAAGAGATACCGCGGTCTCGACATGAAGGGCTAAGAAGGAACATGGGTGGTTTTTAGTAGTAGAAGTCTGACACTCCCTTTCGCTCTGCCCAAGAGCGGGAGAGGTTATTTGATTTGAATGTCTGAGCCGTCCATTAACCCCCATCTGCAGAGAATGTCTTTGCACATGCACTCCAGCTGACTTGGGTTCGAAGATGGTTTCATGGCTAATTGTGATTAGAGTAAATGAGTTCAAAATGAAGCAGCAGTTATTTTCAAATTAAGTAATTAATTACTGAATGTCTTAGATACCTCGACTGTTAATTAAATTGGTTGACATAGATTACGTGCCAAATTACATTTATTTTCTTAGAAATCAAGTTGCAAACAGTGTGTTTGCATTTCAATTAATAATAGGTAAATGCAAATTACTAACTTAACAACTTAAAATATGTTATAGCATCGTTTAACAGAAATGTAGAATTTGCAAAAAAAACTCTTACTTGACATGTGCGACGTCAAATCTAGGTAAAACGTGACACACAAACAATTGTTGGAAAAAAACAAGCTTTTCACTGAATCAACAGATTCTTGACTTGACAGACCTAGATAATATTCAATACAGTTTGCCCGCGTGTATTTAGATATATGCCTCTTATTGGAGCGAACTACCAGGAAATATTTTATGTCGTAACCTAGGTCATGGTTTATGTGAGGTGCCTATTTGCATGAAAATTCGTTAAGCCGTTCAGGTGTGAAGACGTGTCAGACGGGGGCAGAGAGCTACTTTTGCATTTACAATGTTACCAGCTGTTGCCCGCGACTTCGGTCGCGTGGATGTTTTGATGTGGAAATGAGAGAATAAAAAAAATGTGCCCCATTTCATCCGGCTTTGTTCAGCGGTTCTGGCGTGATTGAGTAACAAACATAAACACATTTTTATGTTTATGATTAGTAGGTGGAGGTACGGTCAGCAACAGAAGTAGATTAACATTTCGGAATTTTAATTATTTGATGTACAGGACTCCTGGTATTATTTTTATTGTTTCAGAAGATTATTCTTTAAACTAATCCTTACTCTTCAATAAGTTGTTAGTGACGAGTCATATCTAAGAAGTTTTAATTATGAAACCATATTTGAAACATTGAGTAGTGTTAATCTACTTCTGATGCTGACTGTACCTTCTAGAAGTTCGGATAAGTGTCATAATTTTTGATACTATTCAACTATTGCATAGATTTTTGTTGTTATTTTATAGGTTCTGCATCTGTGAGATGCAATAAAACCGGCACAAATCGGGCCTTATGCATTTGCGAATATGTATTAGCTTACAAAGCTTACAAACCGACATGAAGTAGAAGATATAATATCATAATATAATATATTTAAGTCATACAAAAAAGAACAGAATATTCTATGAATACTATTTTGCATTATTTTCGTTCTAACAAATGTTTCCAATGTACGAGGAATCGAAGAAAGCAACTTTTCGCACCGTGTTTTATAACATCAAGGTAAATCTGTTATAGTGCGGTGGTAAACGTGCTACTATGAGTCTATGACGCATTGTTCTCTCTGTTAACACATTACGTTATTGCTGAACTCGATATCAACATATAGCTTGGTGGTTTATTCACCTGTAAAACAACGGCACATACGCAACATAATCTACCTCATAGAACCTACCTACTTGGTTCTCAATATGGATAATATTATTTCCAAATTATATTTTTCAGCCATCTCAATTTGTGTGGATATAAAAGAACACCGAGATCCGTATTATAATTAGACGCGACGGTCAGTTATTCTGAGATAGCGAACGATGTCATGTGACATGGCCCACAGCAGCAGAACGCACGCTTTCTGGAAACATTACTTTAGAACTACTCGTAAATCTCACATTACTACACTAAACAAGTACTTTAGACTCCATTAAAATGTAACACAAAGTTTTCCGCTCTCAATAATAGGGCTACTTGAGACCAATTAATACGAAGATGCTATATATAGCTAGTAACAGTCCATAAAGCACTTGTTTCATACATCCATGAGCCTAACTAATGTTCGCAACTCACTGCTACCTACTCAAGGTCGTCTCACCATCGTTATAATTCATGTTGAAGGTTACGTCTCTTATCTAAACTTCGAAAGTTTTAGATAGACGGAGAGAATCTCCGAGAGCACGACGAGAGCGAAACCAGCGTGGTGCCGTGGTCCGTGGAACTAATCAATATATTCCACGCATGCGTCACAATGACTTCCAAACGTCTTCGAGTACTCGGGAGCGTAGGCGTTTGACGTGTTTTGCTGATTCGAGCATAATGAAAATGTCATCGAAAAGTAGAATACGCCTACCTACAGTCTCCAAATTCTACTCTCGAGATGACTTTGTCACGTACCGTTTGCATTCAGGGTCAGCCCTAGCAACAGATTGATTTGTCCTTCACACAAGGACAATCGGGATTGTCGCTGAAACTCGGGAGTTTTTTGTTACATAAAAAGCTCTACAAAGCGATGGTCAAGTAACAAGAGCTTACTTCGCCACGTGTAACCTAAAAAGGATGGTTGTGAATATCTCCCGAGAATATTAACGTAACCTAGTAAGACAAAATTGTACTTTCTATGAAATTGTATTTTAAAATTAAATGTTAAATAATTAATTCAAACCTTACTCTCCTGCTCCTTCAACTGTATAATGATTTTATTTATTGAAACCACACAAGCATTACCTTCATATTATACAGAACAACATTCTGAAAGAGCTGCTATCACGACATATATTATGAGTATTTCCGTAATTAAATCTTTAACGATCATATCATAAAAATAAAGATCAATTGATAATTTAAACGGTGCATTAAATACTTCAGAATGAAGAAAATGATTGATTGTACTCAGAATAAAAGTTATCTCCTTGAGATATTGAATGGAAAATAAATTCCCAAGAGGAAAATTACTTGGTAGAGTACTTCTCCTCATTAGGTGAACCACTCTGGCTAAGTACTCCAAGTACTAACTTATAAAGAGATGTTTTTTGAGAGTTCGTAGCACAAGTATACGCTTTTATATTATGGTGATCAGTAAAATCCCTTCCTATTATAACTTAACTTGGGACGTAACTAAGAAAATATGGAATACCTGTGGTGTAAAATGGACAATATCCGGATTTTTTTTAAAAAGAATCGTCAAAGGTAGTTCTTGTTCTTCTTTTCTTTATCGTGTGGTGCCAATCCTGGTGTCAGAGACTTCATGCCGACTATGGGCCTTTTAATTTTTTTTTGGCGGGTGGAAAATCATCAAATAACACCTCCCGCTCTTGGGCAGAGCGGAAGGGAGTGTCAGACTTCTACTGACTAAAAACCACCCATGTTCCTTCTTAGCCCTTCATGTCGAGGCCGCGGTATCTCTTGCGAACAACCCGCAGCCCCGACGGGCAACAACCTGCAGCCCCGACGGGCGCCGACTATGGGTCTCTGACTTGAATTTACATGCGGTCGAGAAATATCTCTCAGGCTTGCTGGTTTCCTCACGATAACGTACACCACCTTACTCACTTCTAATTACACACTCACACACACATCTAATTTAGATGCATGTTTTTTCATCCTTAAGTTCATCGAAAAATCAAGCTTTTCCTTCAGTCAACCTTGAGGCATAAATTCATATCTCCATTCATATATACATAGAAATAAAACCTTATCAAACTAATCAATGTGCATGTACACTTCCGTCCTTTGTATCATTTTATAGACATCCCTTATCAATAGATAAGACTATCAATTCTATTGGGACGGATTAGAGGCTTAAATGCAATAGATTTATAGATATTAAGATAGATACCACTGATAACCATCGATTCTCCTAACTTATGAGTAATCATAGCAGTTACGATAACGGTTATCTTTAAATGCGTGCCGAATCATGATTATACGAAATTATTGGGTTTTAGTAGGGCAGGCGCCATGCTTTGGTGTTAAAGGTTTGAATGAAAAACTTTCAGAACAATCAGAACCAAGCAACAAAGTAATTAATAGGAATCAATTAAATTATTAAAGCAACTAATTAAGAATTAAATATAACCTTAGTTGTAAAATCTGTTATTTTAACTGAATTCCAAGTCTATAAGCAGTGTTTTCATGTTAAGGTAACCATTAAAACACTGCTTAAATAGTTAAGTATTTAATAATGAAATGAATATCAATAATTGAGGAAAATTAGTACAGTTTCTAAACTAAACCTACCTTTTTGGAAACTCACGTGTTTCTCCATATCACAAAAGGCAATGATCACAAAAGTCTCTTATGCACACTCACAGTAGACCAGCAATAGCCGGTAATACGAGTTCTGATATCACACAGTGGATATCACATACTTACGACTTAGGGCCGTAATGATAAACACCTATCATTTGTGAGCTCACTTATCAAAAACTGTCAGAATGTAAACGTCATTATAAAATCATATACATAAGTTCGAACCCTCAATAAAACTTGAATATTTATCTATTCCTTAAGTGGCTTAGTAGCAAATTCAAATAAATACGTTGCTAACAATAAAACCCACGTGCGAGACCCACTGCGTCTGATACGCGTCTGCGACTCCTACAAGTCTGCTACGAGCATACTACGCTTCTGCTATACTCTCCTACTAGCCTGCTACGAGTATAATTCGCATCCGCTACGTTATCCTACAAGTATATAACGCCTTTGCTATGATCTCTCACGAATCTACTACGAGAATACCAATCATCTGCTACGCTCTCCTACGAAGCTGCTACGAGAACACCAAACATCTGCTACGCTCTTCTACGAAGCGGCTACGAGTCTGCTACGAGGATACCAAACATCTGCTACGCTCTTCTACGAAGCAGCTACGAGTCTGCTACGAGGATAACAAACATCTGCTACGCTCTCTTACGAAGCTGCTACGAGTTTAATACGCATCTGCTACGAGTATACAACCCTTTCCTACACGTCTGCTACGTGTATACCAATGCATAAATGCTGCGCGTTTGCTACGCTCTTCTTTACGTTTGCTACGAAAGTATAACGTGTCTACTACACTCTCCTACATATTTGCTGCAAGTCTGTTTCATGTTCGATTCAGGTTACAGTTAACGTAGAACAGTTTCGTGTCTGAATAGCTTAATATAAATACCGTAATATAGCATGTAAGTACATATATGTTTATGTTGCACGTCGCGATCAAACTATGTCATTACGGTTCGTTACGTGTCGGCTTCGCGTCAAAGCTTCAGCCGCACAGTATTTCTCAGGGCGAAGACTTCAATACAATATTAACAACATAAAAATAGTAAGGTTTTCTCTCTGAATAAGTGAAGCATTTTATTGCAATATAAAACCGTCAACGTTTCGACTAATAAAGACATTAGAGACTATTATTTTAATGAGTCAAATATCTCATTTGCAGATGAAGCACGCAGTAATAAAATGATTTGAATGGAGTGCGAGGAAGACCACACTCACTTGTACAATATGAACACAGGTGCATCCACATACAAGAACCCTTACACGAACACAATAGTAATAAATAATACGAATAATTTAGCTTCGTTGCCCATTTGGCTCGAGTGTTGTTGTAACGTGACCAATAGACTTGTACTATTTAAATGATCATAAAAACAAGTTACGTATACAGGCGTTAGGTGGGTATATAAGTCTGTACCGATTCTTCGTGCGTTATTTTTCGTCACCATCGCAAGTACTAGCGCTCAAGCTCAAAGTTTTGGCTTGGAAATGCTATATCTACGATGACACTGAATCCTTTATCAGTACCTAATCTAACCTAGTGACATATATTCAAAACAAACACATCAACAAAACATCTCACCCACACACAAGCTACCTCTATTCTATAAGTATGTACATTTACTTTATTTAGTTTACAGTAAGCTTTTATCAATATAAATAGTAGTCGCAGACGTCACAGTAAGTACTGTCTAAGCTTCTACTTTCAGATCTATGTAACCGGACAAAACTCGACCCCTGTCAAACAGGATGCAGGGGTCGAGAACACATTGATGTAATATATATTGATTGAAGTTGTTGAAATCAATTTATTATTATTAAAAAAAATATTATTATAAATATACTTAACTAGCGGACGTCACGCGGTTTCACCCGCGTAGTTCCCGTTCCCGTGGGAATACAGGGATAAAAAGTAGCCTATGTCACCCGGGGATAGTGTAGCTTCCCAACGGTGAAAGAATTTTTGAAATCGGTTCAGTAGATCCCGAGATTACCCCTTACAATTTAACAAATATACAAACACACAAACTTTACTTCTTTATAATATTAGTATAGATATAGAAGTATAGACTAGTTACAGCCATTTCTGAATAGTCAAAAACAAAAGATGAAGCCAGAAGACATAATGACCTAAAAGTTGGGAGTTGGGACTCTTCGTTAGGTTTTCTTAGCCGTGTCTTTTCGACAGGGCAGAGGGTCACCTTGCCGTTATATATCCAGGGAATACCTATATAACTTAAAAAAAAAAATAAAAAAAATTGGCCGGATTTTTATTTGAAGGAAAACTATGTTAAACTTAGAATATTAAGCTTAAATCACTGTGCCTAATCTGCAGCAGTTTATAAGTCAAATATTGATTATCTGTATTAAACTATTACTAACCTACTAACAATACCAAGAAACGTGACATTACTGACAAACCTAAAAAAAAATAGAGAGTCCACATCACGTGCACTTGTTGCAAGTAACTGATTTGATGTTTAAAATGTTTGATCAACAAAAAAGCAAACCAAAGGTTTTTAACATCAACTATCTACTCAATTAGATAGTTTAAGCGATGAGAATGAGAGTACTCTTCATCATCATCATCATATCCGCCAAAAGACGTCCACTGCTGGACATAGGCCTCCCCCAGAAGGGGGGGATTTGCCATAATCGCCACGCTTGGCAGGCGGGTTGGCGATCGCAGTATGGTTGTTACAAAGGCACAGAGAACGCTACTGCCCATTCTCTGGTAAGTCCCTTAGTCGCCTCTTACGACACCCACAGGAAGATATGGGATGGTGCTATTCTTTACGTCCGACACCATACGGAACTATAGAGTACTCTTAACGAACTTATATTCATATGGTTACATCTCGAAGACCATGACAACAACACAATTGGGGCAATGACCATAAATAGGAATGTCGATACACGACAGACGATGTCAATTTATTTTCAGCGAATAATAATGTGAGGCTCATTTTGAAACGGTCTTTGTAACTTTGTCATGTCACACTCGCGTGCATATAATATGAAGCTGAAATGGTTGGCGCGCTTTTGAAAAATGGTTCTTGGAATGAATATTTGAATTTCAAGATAGTGTTAGTGTAAGTACTTAACACTATTATGAAATTTAAAGTGTTGAATTAGAAACAATTAGCTTGAAATTACAAGCAGCGACTTTTACGAGTATGTCGAAACTTTTAAATAATATAGCAGCCTAACTATTTATAACTACCTAAATGTAAAATAAATGGAGGATAATATATATTTTTAAACTTTATGCATAAGTTAAAACTGTACAAAGGCGGGCTTAATACCTAAGGCATTTTTACCAGTCTACCTTAGGGTGAAGCAGAAACAACACACAGTACGAACAATAACAGAAGATATCTATAAAATTATATAAATATAGCGTGTACCCCGCCTAATACCAAGTTTTGTTTAATTCGAAATATGCTCGTTTTTTGCTTTTCTGTTTTTCAGTCAGGTTTTTTTAGTTTTAACAACTTTTTTATTTCTAGCTTTTTACCCGACTGCGGCGAAGCCCAAACGGAGGGTTATGTGTTTGACCTGTACGTATGTTAGTTAGTCACGTACAGTTTAGTTGTGTATGTGAGTTTAAATGTTTGTAAACGCACCCACGATACAGGAGAAATTCCTAGTGTGGGCAACGTTTTTTTTAAAAAGAGAGAAGCAATAGAAAAAAAAAGTTCTTTGCAGATGATTTATATTTTTTTATACGATTTGTCACTGTATGGTCTTTTAAACATATAATTTGTATATATTTTTGTAATCTCCTTTTTAAACCTTTCATTTTGATACCCTACTCGATGGTAATGGAAGATAAAAATTTCGAGCTCCACAATATGGCCCCCAAAATCCGCAATATTCTTTATTTTTTATATTGATATAGCCAGTAACACTCACGACACCAATACAAATCTAACAACGATTATTTTATTCAAATCCGTTCATCCGTTTAGGAGTTATGAGGGAACAAAGAAACGGACATACTTACAAACATATAACAGATCAAACACATAACCCTCCTTTTGGGCTTCGCCACAGTCGGGTAAAAATACGACTAAATACATAAAACAAAATATGTAAAGTAAAGAGAGACAAACAAGAAAAACTTCTAGAACGTCTCCTTCTTTATAATGATGTAGAAGATAAATAAAGAAAGGATAAATTATATTAATAAAATATCCTCTCTTTCAACTCTTTATGTACCTTGTGCTCCTGCCCCTGGGCTATTTTTAAAGTAAACAATAATAATCGTGGTAAAAACAAACAATAGTTGAATTTTACTTTATTTACTAACCTACACTGACGAAGCAAGGCTACTAAAATACATATTTTATGAACAAGACCCTCGACCTTCGTTCTCGTGAGAAATTAAAAAAAAAAATCGAATTCGATCGGAACTTCAAGGGTTTTAATTTTTTTGCACAGAACCTTAATATTTTTTTTTATTACACTCCCTCGAAAACTAGCTCTTATTGCACTACGATTAGGTTCGAAATGCAACATATTTCGCACGCGTTTGGTAATCTTATTTTTCCGCAACCAAGGGCGGGAAAGAAAATTACCACAGATAACTAGTATTATGTCGAAATCGATTAAAACAGGAAATATAAAAAAATTCACTACCGACTATAGAATCGGCAGAGTTTTTTTTTTAATTTCGTCATGTTGATTTGCGTCTTTACAGCATAAATATTTTTTGAATATTAAATTGTGTTTGTAAAAAGAATACTCTAAAGAAACATGATTATTTTAAACAATTATTTATTTTTATGGACAAGTAAACATTTATTTGTGTTCTTAATTTAAAAATATTTGAATTTTATATTTTTCCTATGAGGCTTCATACCTATGCTTCTTCTTCAATCTGGGGAAATCAAACCGCGGAAAAAAAAAGCAAATGAAATCATAGTCTCCTAAAAATTGATGACAAAAATACATAAGTATCGTTATTAGTTAATTTCTTCGAAAGTGTATTGAACAACATCGTTTGATACACGTGGGAATTTGTTATTACATTTCTCGACCCCATGAACTCCCTCGCCATACGGCTCGGGTGTTCAATCCGCCTCGCATGCAATAACAAACTTTACGCACTTGTATCAAAATTTACTATTCTAACATATTTAAGTAGCATGAGTTAGTACATAGGCTGCTTTTATTTCAGAAAAAGATTAGGGGTCCGTTTAGGTTCCGATTAAGGAACTTTTACTAGCAGATAACCGATGTTATAAGGAGTCGTTACCAATATCATGTTGTTACCTTATATAACATCAGCTATATCCTAGTAAAAGTCCCATCGAACTTGATCCAGCAGTTTTGGAGATTAGCCGGAAAAAACAGACAGACAAAAAAACATTTTTTTTGCCATAAGTTGGAATTGATATACATACACACTTACTTTCACATGCATTCAGTAGAAAACTGTATTTTGAAATTACGAATAGTTATTTCATTTATTTTTTGTATAGCAGACTTTCGTCAGAGCAATAGGAGACTAGGAGCAGCGCTGCAGGTTATAAGAGAATAATTAAAGTAAAGAACTATTTCTTCTTTGAAATGTATGATAAATATAATTACTGAACTCTAGAGTCAGAGACTTATTTTCCTAAATTGACCTTGAAGCATTTAGCCTGATTCAGAAGTCATTACGATAGAATGATATCTACGTCAACGGTTACCACCAATTTATGGTTGACTTTGACCTTCACAGAGGTTTTATGGGAGCCTTTTCTCGTGACCTTCGCTAGAAATAAGTAACTGCACTGTTACAGAGAACACATAATAAGAAGTAGAACTAACTGTTAGAAAGATTTTATATTTCTATCATCTTAGCCTAATTCGATAGTGTGGCTTTCAACTAATTAGATGCAAAAAATACCTGTCAAATGTATTGTTTTTAATTGTTATTTAATTATAATTGATTTTTCCTTAACATAAAATAATATCAAACGTGTAAACCCCGAATGGTTAGGGAGAGGTGTACCTTATAGTAAACCCACACCATTTCGTCAGTTATGTTTTATAGTACTTAATTCAATAAGGTAAACTTTACCGAAAAACCTGGCGATACCGAAAACTTAATTTCATAAAATACGATTTCCCTGCACTTTTTCCTTAATGATGTAATACGAATAAATTATTTCATCATCTGCCAAAAAAGGAGCTTTAAATTCTAACTAATTATGCAAGTAACTACTTGGTTTCCGATATGCAAAACATAAAAGCTGATGAAATAAACATGACGGCTCTGTACATGTTTAGTCTGTCAGGAAAGAATTTAGGTACTAACTTAGTACTTACCTATAGACATACCTAGCACCGTTATTTAAAAAATAGAACAATCAAATAATATTGAACTTAATAAGAATGTTATGATTTAATTAAAATAGTCTGTTAAAGCGTAGATATTAAACGGCACACCCTGATATCTACAATGATCTGTAGATATGGTTTTAATTTAATTGAATGCAACTGAAGTAATTGACAATACTTGTTTAATTATTATATGTGCATTTCTAACTCAAATTAATTAAATAAGCAAAACATACAGATTATAAAATATTCAATTTACACGCTCAAAAAGTAAAAGAAACATCAGAATTTCATTTCAATTATTCTAAATCACTTAGAACTGAAGAGACCACTCAGTTGGTAACAGCTTTTTTTTGGATTTAAATAACATGAGCAATTAGAGCTGTACCGGGAACTGTGAAATGTAACTCTCCGGTGTGTTCGTGCAATATGAGATACAAACGTTCCATAAAAGAGAAAGATGATAAAAACAATAACAATGAAGGATATTTTCAAAATACTCACCATTACATGCATTCCCTGGCGTTTGTTCATGGTGATGCATTGCTCGAAGCACCGTGTTACGTGTGAAGGATCGCGCCCTTTCATGTCACAAGCGAGACTGAATTTTACGATCAACGAAGCCGGCTGAAACGGCGAGCCACACCCCGCGGCCCCGCCTCTGCCCCCCCGCATGCGCAGGCTGAATTGAAGCCGTTATTCTTCTGAGTGCCAATACATGAATGACTTCAGCGAATACCAAAGTAACGAGAAACTGTCGCCTACATAAACTATACACTGTCACACACTGAATGTTTGGCTGCAGCGTGATTTGCAACAGGCACCATCATTATTGTTCATAATTTATTCGGTCTGAATTCGAAGCTTTAGCTGTGTAATGTATTGTTTTTTTTAATTTATTTTTTATTGTAACTATTATGATTGCCAATTTAAGCAGTAGGTAACATAGGATGTTCATCAAATGTAAGCACTGTTTTTTTTAACACAATCCAGCAGAAGTCATGCTGAACAAGTATAAACAGAGTTTTAGGTTATTTCTACAACTTTGTACCCGACTGTGAAAAAGAACAACATTAAGTGCTTGCTTTTTCTCGCTAAAAGTAACTGCTTTATAGTAAATCCTGTAAATTCAAGGCGAACAGTAAATAAAATATAACAAATTATGCTGCTAATCGATCGATCAACGTGAAACAGGTTGAGTTTCACTGTTTGGCAGTTCATAAACACATACCTACTCGTATAATACCTAGTTTGATTGATTGAGTTTGCATAATTGTATTGCAACTTGACTATAAACACTAGTTAATTGGGTTTAGATATATTAAAACCACCAAATTATATATCGCTAGACTACTAGCTTAAGTAATTAAGAGTCATGTCCTTCATTCGTCATCATTATCTGCCTAGGCTTTTCACAACTATGTTGGTGTCGGCTTCCAGCATTACCCCACGCAGCTGAATACCAGTATTCTTTTCTTTCTTTTTTTTTTAAACGTTGCCCTGCTACACTAAGAATTTCTCCTGTATTGTGGGTGCGTTCACAGACATTTAAACTCACATACACAAATACCCAGACCCGAAACAACTATCTGTAGGCCATACAAATATTTGTTCCGTGCGGGGATAGAACCCGCGACACGTAGCGCATCAGTCAACTGCTTGAGCCACTGCGCCAACCGTGCCGCCAACAGTGACTGACCTCCACAACCCAGTTAATACTAGGCAATACGATACCATTTGGTAAAACTGGTTGTCAGACTTTCAGGTCACTGATTACCTGTAACGACTGCCAAATATCTATAATGTATATGGCAGCCGGGACCAGCAGCTTAACGTGCTTTCCGAGGCACGGAGGAAACTCGGTTTGTAATGAGCGGTCACCCATCCCCAGCCCAACCTAGATAAGCGCGGCTTAACTTAAAGATCGCTCTGAGTGGCAGTTATTTAGAGCCACGACCTCGTCTTCACGAGTCTGTCATCCGTCATCACCGGTCACCTTAAAGGTCACTACGTTTTTAGTATTTCACGACATTTAGCATTATCTCGTTCTCGTGGTGCCAAGCACGACTGCTGAGTATGGGGGATTCATCCGGGTCGGGCAAAGTAATAATGGGTCTCTCCATCAGGAATTTCTCAGTAGCAGCCACGAAGTCTGGATTTGAACCCGGTTGATTGCAATAGGGACATGAGTTTAGCACATCTAAATAATTAAAGCACGTGGTACGGTTAATTATAATAATATAATATTTGACTATCTGGTGGTTCTGTTTTTAAAATAGACAGGTGGTAGGTATTTCTGTAGGTAAGTATGTACTAAGTTATAGGACCTTAATTCGTCCATGCCAGACTTAAATGCACAAAGCGGTCATGTTTATTTCATCAGCTTTTATTTTTTGCATCATCGCGGAAAACAAGAAGCTACTTGGATAACAGAAAAGAACCTGATCTGATAAAATTATTAATTTTATTACATCATTAAGGAAAAAGCAAAAGTTAATAGTATTTTGGGTATCGGTCCCTCCAGGTTTTCCCTACTAAGATAGATAGATATAAAAAAAAAAAAAAAAAAAAAAAAAATAAAAAAAAAAAAAAAAAAAAAAAAAAAAATAATAATAATAATATATAAACGAACCTAAAAGAGATCTCAGCAACATTGCAGGGGCCCGCAAGGGTCGACGCCTGTCGGGGCTGCGGGTTGTTCGAAAGAGATACCGCGGCCTCGGACACAAAGGGCTAAGAAAGAACATGGGTGGTTTTTAGTCAATAGAAGACTGACACTCTCTTCCGCTCCGCGCCGATTCTGGCTTACAGGAGTTACAGTGGTTTGGGAATAGTGTGGCGGGCTTGTCCCTGTTGTTGCTTGAAGGGATTTTTATTTTGCATCAGTCATGAGATGACAAGAGCACGATAAATATGAGTTTATAGTCATACATCAGAAGCGCTTACAAGATATTCATTCAAAAAAATATCGGTACATGTTATAATGCTACGCGTCTGGGGGTTAGGTCTACTTAGGGCGCTAGAGACCAACCTTCCACTTTCTACCGTAGCTACCCCAAAGTGCCTTCCGTTAGTATATTCTAGCACTAATTGTTAAATCCGTAAGTCCGTTACCCGCCCTATGCGAACCTACTAAAATATTAATCAAGACGCAGAGGCTATTTAACTATGGGGCCATTGACCGTTGTCTTTAATTTGTACTTACCTACCATAGCTAATTGGAGACATATTTTGTAGAGTTCTTGTCGAGCACGTCGACAACCTCAGATCGTTTGCTGACGTCAAATACTTTTTGTAACTGTGTGATAAAACTCAGGATGTTGCTATAATAACGCAGATAAGATGTAAATACCAGGCACAAATATATAGCTGAATGGGATGCGTTCTTCCAGGAAGTCACCTAGGTATAAACTGCGTAGTTGTAAGTGATAGGCTGGTGGTGGTCAATGCGAATTCATCATCATCATCAGCCTATAATGTTCCCACTGCAGGGACTCAGGCCTCCTCAGGAATGCGAATTATCCATCAGCGAATAATCATCATCATCAATCAACAATCCCTAATCATTTATTTCTCGTTAAAATTATAATATACTCTATTTAATTTATTTAGGAAATGTGGTTAACCATTTAATTGACCTCCAATGTTATCTCAAGGAGGAAAACCGTGAAATACACGGTATATGAAGATGGCAATCGCGCGGTTCCCGCTTGTCTGAATGAGCCCTTAGCTACAACTACACATGGATCCCATTAAAAACATAACATCACTGTAATCCCAGTAGGGTTGGGCAGAGGTGTATCTAATAGCGTACCTTCATTCGGCCAGTTATGTTAAAGTCCCATGTAATAGGGAGTGAGCCTATTGCCGTAAACCGGGCACAAAGCCAGGGTCTGTGATTGATACTGAGAAATTATTATTGAAAAAACTCAATAACAATTTTCCTGACCCGGGAATCGAACCCCGGATTTCATGCTCAGCAGTCCACTAGACCATCGAGGCAGCCTAAAGGAAAGGAATATTTTCCAGTGATGACGTCGATCCTAAACCTTTTAAATTACTTAAATATAAATTAAACCAATCATTGAATTTCAAAAATATTCAAGTTTTTTTTAAAAAAAGGACTACAGAAGTCACACCTTAACTAATAAAAAAATGAGTAGATTTCTTGGACAACGCCCACTGACGATGAAACTATTTCGAGCCAAGATTAGATACTGCAAATGTAGGTAATTCAAAGTACCTAAACTCAAGATAATCATCTGAAGTGTTTGTTTGATGTTTGTGATACTAAACAATCGAGTACCTTACTCAGTGGATTCTGAATTCCTTTCTTTATTCCAGTCTTAATGTCTCTAAACTATAGCAATCAACGTTATGTCACACATATTTATACTGTGGTTATGTGTAGTTATTAACTTATTACTTACGTATAGAAAAAATAGAAGCGAGAAATGTAAAACATAAAGTAATAAAGTATCTTTTACCTTTCTCACTTCTAAATCGTAAATATATCAAGTCACTGTTCAGGAGTTTTAATTTTACTTTAACTTGCCTGATACCACAGAATTAGTTACTATTTTTACTGTTAGCCTGTGTCATCCCAAAGCTGGACAAAGGCCTCCACCCCTGACCTCCATATCTTTTGATTCAGGGCCAATGCGGATTTGAGAGCAGCGGTGGCCCAGTGGTGGCGGGCGGCCCCGATTTATGAACAGTATAAGTCGCGGGCTCAAACCGAAGCAGGTACACTACTTTGTGTAATTTATTTCATCACCGCTGCTCTCAAAACGGTGAAGGAAAACATCGCGAGGAAACCGGCATGTCTTAGAACCAAAAAATCGAGGACATATGACATCTAACAACCCGCACTGGGCCCACGTCGTGGATTAATAGCTCATTCGCTCTCATAGAGACCTGAGTCCCAGCAGTGAGACTCTCACTGTGAGAGCATTATAATAGGCTGTTTATCTTTATGCAATACTAGCAGACGTCACGCGGTTTCACCCGCGTAGTTCCCGTTCCCGTGGGAATACAGGGATAAAAAGTAGCCTATGTCACCCGGGGATAGTGTAGCTTCCCAACGGTGAAAGAATTTTTGAAATCGGTCCAGTAGTTTCGGAGCCTATTCGTTACAAACAAACAAACAAATATTTCCGCTTTATAATATTATTATAGTGTAGATAGATGGACCACTGCCACTGGCCCACTGGTCGTTTGTTCTGTCCATCCAGCTCGTCCCGCAATCTCCTGCGACATTTATACCGTGATCTACCACGGCACCTTCTGGCTTTCTGGCTGTGTTTTTAAACTTCCCTTGATTTGTAAGTCAGCTCTGTATGATGGGTCAAAACCATTCTAACTTGTCTAAACTAATCAAAAGCTAACCTTTCTGGAACGGGAGCTTTTAAACCTAGAAGCCGCGCGCGCTCCTCGTCCGCGGGCTCGGGGCGCGTGCATTACGAATTACGATCTCTCTTACAGGATAAAATACATCTCCACCAGACTTCAGATGATGTCTACTTACTTTTTTAAGGCCGCTGAAATAAATAAGTTTAGTGTTTTTGTAAACTTGATAAAAATTAATTTATTTACAAACTCCCATGTATATTTCCCATGTTTAAACTCCCATGTATATATTTTTGTTGTAGGTACTGCTATTTCATAATAGATGGCGTTGCCAGCAGTGTATTTTACACCAACATGACAATGACGACAGATGGCGTGCGATTGTGAAATTAGAAACTTCGGTCACTTGCTTAGGCTTTGGCACCATCGGTGATCATAGTATATAGGTGATGGGTGGTGGCCACTGGCCAGCAATCACAAGTATCGGATATGGAAATTATGTTTTACCTACTCCGCTATTTTTTTTTGTTTCGAGAAGACAGTTGAATTGTTTCTCTGAAGCTTCATTCCCTCGGCGCTTTTCTGGTGGTCACCACTGTTGATTCTGACTTTCAGGAGTTGTTGTTGTTGTGTTGTTCGTCGGGGTTGGGGGTTGTTCGAAAGAGATACCGTGCCCTCGGCGCAAGGGCTAAGAAGGAACATGGGTGGTTTTTAGTTAGTAGAAGTCTGACACTCCCTTTCGCTCTGCCCACAGCGACAGTGGTTATTTGATGATTTCCCAACCCCCAAAAAAAAAGGAAAGGAGTTGTGGTTGTTTGGGAACACGGACACAACCACAAAAAAAATAGAATGTGCCATACCATACCACATACCCGCAAATTGGAGCGCTGTTAGACCGGGTATCGTAGGTTCTTCCCCGTTTTTACAGAAGTGCCGCCACCGAAATCACATTATTAAGGAAAATATTGGGAATTTGAATCATATCGTCGTCAACAAAACAACGTTGTAATAGGTAATCCCTCCCCCCCCTCCGTGTAATTCACGACTCATCACTTCGATAGCTTGCCTACAGTACATGTACGCGTACAGGTATTAATATGAGTATTACACTGATGACTTATCATTTCAAACAATAACACTTGATAGTTTCTAAAGTAGGTTTACAGAGATAAGAGCGATGTATTATTTATGTCAATTCTAGGTTTGGGAATTTGGCCCTGTTTGTGAAGGCTGTAAATGCTGTATGGATGTTGAATTTCTATTAAATAAAACAGAGTTATGTTTTTTTTATTTATTAATATAAAATTAAAAGCAACCATTATTACAGCGTACATTGTTTGTTACCTTCCTTTATTATAACTAGATCTTAATTTATATTTTGTTGTAGGTAATTTAATTATACATACTATAATAATTAAAAATATGCGATGTAAAAACACGTGAGAATCATATTGATCACTAATTTTATAAGTATTGAAATAAAAGGCAAGGTCATGTGGATGATGAACATAATAAGCGAGGTTTATAATAAAAACATTAATAGTATGTATTTATATGTAGTGGTCTACATTAAATGGACTTCATGATGCATATGTAACATAACAACTATGACATACAGTACAAATGCTTTTCAAATTTCTATAACCCTAAAACAGCAGTTTCTTACACTAGGTGATAGGTGTAGCTTTTAAAGCTGCTTGTACCATTACATGTGAAACCAAAAAGCCTTGGTATATATCCAAATGACATAGACCTGATATTTTCAACTTGATATTTTTTCTAGGTAGGTATTTAGTTTTTTCTATTGAGTCCGTATCTTAATGTTTTTGTTCTAATAACCCACAACTTGTTATGAATAGTGCTGAGTGATAATATGTTATTTTATAATATAATGTTACCATTAACTACTTATAACTAATATTTAAAATCCAAATATATACAGAAATGTTTATTGTTGCATAAACTCTGTTCAAACACTGTCTGTTTTCCATTATAATAATCCAATTATGGGGAACAGAGCAGTGAAGAAGCCACAGTAGTCGAATTTCCACATCAATACTGTATATTTCGGTTTTTTACCAAATAGCAACTGAACAAATAACAATTGACATATTTTAACAAAGAATTCAACTTAAAATATCACATTTTGCATATCATGAAAGTTAAGAGGTATGAAAATCATCATGCTTTGAAACAAAATTATAATCTTTAACTCGGTAACACAGGACTCTATATACTTTTCGTTTGCTATTCCTGAATATCTTTGGCATATTGCTATTTCAGGCAATAACAATCAATTATCCTAACTTAATATTGGCAAAGATTTGCAAAGTTGTATCAATTCTGAATCATAATATTATATTATACCTACACATATTTTGCTTTTCCCAGAAATAACAATATGCTACAATATTACATAGAGAATTCATTATCTTAATAATTGAAACAAAGAGTTAGAAGAATATTATTTTGTATGAAGCAGAGAAAATTCATACCTTACAGTATTTTTATAATGTTGTTAATAATTAGATACAATAATACATAATTTTGGTATACAGTAATCCATAGCCCACTTCTAACAAATAAAATTTACTTTGTCATTAAATGTATTGTGTCACAATCATAAATAGCTGAGTAATAAAGAATGTCTTCAAAAAGCAATTGAAACAATGAGCTTTACATAAAATGTTAATTTATAACATTGTTTTATCTAACAATTTTCCAATAATAACAAGAATAAATTGTACAAAAATCAAAATCTTTTTAATGTACTTTAGAAACTTCATTGAATAGATGCCAGAATAACTGATAGATATGGGTACAACTATATTTGTTGAAACCTTGAACAAATACCTATTTTTAATGGATTTCCAACTAGTTTATTATAGGTACTGATAATATAATTAATTCTAATGTAGATTATATTAGACCACTTTTTTAATCAGTTCTAAATCTTTGGACTGAAACTAATTTCTTATCTGAGATTTTTGCCAAAAATAATCAAAATAATATTGTACTTATACAAGAAAAACCTCAAGTTATACAAATATTTTTGTAATGATGCATCATTGTTTTGTTAATTTAAAAGTGCTTATCAAACCAATTAATTTAAGTATGTGAATGTGGTACATTTTACTTCTATACATTTTTACATGATATAAAAGGAAACATTACTTACAGAATATTATTATACTTTAATGTATGTTTACTTTATATAATCTGAGACTAATAAATTGCCATCACTGAAGCGTATCTCTTAGGGCCTAGCAAGCACAGTTGTCACCATCCCTGTTACGACCGTTGTCATTGGCATTGAGCTTGATTTGATCAGGGAACTCGTTGTACAGCTCTGCTTCTGTTTCCTGGGCCAGAGCATTCCTAGCTATGGTCTGGAATGCAAGCTCCACATTGACAGCCTCTTTGGCACTTGTTTCAAAGTAGGGAATATCATTTTTACTTTGACACCATTGTTGTGCACGCTTGGCTGAAACAGCGCGATTGTCCAGGTCTACCTTGTTGCCCAGAATGACGAATGGGAAGTTG
The DNA here is from genome assembly GCA_949774965.1 of Diarsia brunnea. NCBI lineage: Eukaryota > Metazoa > Arthropoda > Insecta > Lepidoptera > Noctuidae > Diarsia > Diarsia brunnea. The sequence continues at coordinate 9,191,815 of OX458998.1, read as the reverse complement.
TCAGGATCTCGCGGCGATGCTTGTATCAAAAATTCGTCCCTCCAACTTTCCAAGGACTTGAACGTGTTGGGGGCAGTTACGTCAAACACTAAGACGCAACAATCCGCCCCACGATAAAACGCCACTCCTAAAGATTGGAACCGCTCTTGACCAGCAGTATCCCAAATCTGCATTGTGACGATTCGATCATCGACGATTACTTCTTTCGTGAGAAAATCTGCGCCTATTGTTGCCTTGTACTGGTTGGAAAATTTCTTGTTGACAAACTGATTCATAAGCGAAGTTTTGCCCACACCGCTGTCGCCAAGGATGATTACCTTCAGCAGTACCTTTTTTCTCGACGACATTTTACACAGAAATTTATAAAAACGTGGAAAATTACAAAATAATCACACTCTTTGTCTGCACTTTTGAACGAAATTGATAAATGCGTCACCTGTTTTTCGTTCGTGGCTAGTTTATTTCGATGGCCATTGAGTGTTGCCACAAATGATAATTAATGAATGGCAATAGATTTTAAAAAATTAAGGTACTGTCATAAACTTTTCCTTTCTCCCAGAAATGTTTTCTATTACAAGTTTTCACACGATTTTTAAATAATACCAAAGAGTACACTACAGAGTAAAGTAATATAACGGGTAGATTATACTTATCAAACGGAATAGAGGATCGACTCTCACAATAATTTGGTAGGATAAAATCGGAGGGTGGCGAGTGTGGCGACATCTATTATTTTGTACTAACTACATTACGTACCACTAGGGTCCATAGTCTCTTTATATAAAAATCTCTATATATAAAAATGAATCCATATTTCCTTGGTCATCGCATCACGCCTGAACGGCAAGACCGATTTCGCTAATTCTTTTTTTGTTGTGTTTGTAATTGTCAGGAGAAGGTTCTAATGAAAGAAAAAATGAAGAAAGTTGGTAGCAGTAGGTAGGTAGGCAGTTTTAACTTTCAGTCATGACGAGCATTAGAACGGCTATTTAGAACCAATGTCAATGAAGGAAATAGCCTAGAGGTTGTGCGACCGCTCTGTCATCAGTTAGTCGCAGGCTCTATCCCCAATCTTTGACAACTTTCATTTACCGTCAATTTTTATTAATTTGATAAATTCAAAAAACACGTATCCATTATTTTTCGATAATGTAACAGACGTACTAAACGGAATCATATTTTTTTAGTCAGTCAACTACCCTATTAACAAAAACCAACTTAGTCAAAACATTATTAATAACTTTATCATCATCAATCTGCCTTGCCTTTTCCCAACTATATTGGGGTCGGCTTCCAGTCTAACCGGATGCAGCTGAATACCAGTATTTTACATGGAACGACTACCTATCTGACCTCCACAACCTAGTTTATACTGGGTAATGCAATACCCTTTGGTGAGATTGGTTATCAGACTTTCAGGTCCTACCTGGGTTAACTACCTGTACATCGAAAATATTTAAAAAAAAAAATTGTCAGGTTATTAAAGTATAACCAACAGAACACATTTCCAGCATTTTTGGAATTTTTGTCTGTTTATCTGTTTGTCTGTTTGTCTGTTTCGATGACTAAGCATCACGTCAAATTTACGAAACGAATGTAGGTAACTTTTATACATAAATATTGTGCGTAACTTGGGCTATTACTTAGTCTTTGTTTCATCGTAATCGGTGCTCTCTATCAAAAGATATATGAATTTATAGTTTTCAAGAAGAACTTATCGTTATGGTCAAGAATGAGACAAGCAACGACATCTATTGAACGAATATGGTACTTATTACTAAATGCCTTCACAAGATAACTTTAAAAAAGTTATGATAGCAAAAGGTACGTAGATATAAGTCTAAATGACGCTGCTTTCAAAATCTACATAGCCTAAACCTTATAGTGTTTGATCGCTCTTTTTTAGCAGTTTATCTTCGTCTTCGACAGATGGCGTTATTCATTTGATGTCATTTTCTAAACCGCGGTGATAGTAAACATACACACATTATGTTTCGTGAATAGTCAACAAATAAGAATTTACCAATTACACAGTATTAAAATACTATTTTTTTTAAACTAAATTAAAATTAGATAAAACCCAAGACATATTTTTTTTGTACCGTGTGGGGATCGAACCTGCGACACGCAGTGCTACTGTTAATCGTCCAGCCATTGCGCCAACCATGTCGTCATATAGATGTGGTGTGTTGTTAGCCCTATGTGTCGAGGCCGCGGTATCTCTTTCGAACAACCCGCAGCCCCAACGGGCGTCGGTCCTTGGGGGCCCCTTCAATGTTGCTGACATCTCTTTGAGACGCGCGTGGAACACGAACGCGCCTCCATCGTCATAGGACGGACGAACGATTAACTAGCCCGTTACTCACCGTTCACAGGCCCGCGCCTACGGTGGCCGGAAGCCATCACGTGGCCCCCGATGCCCGGAGCGTCTCCCGCGGCGGCTGGGGCGAGAGGTTGTCTCCCTCTCACGTTCCGCCACCTCTTTCGCTAGCATTACTGCTTCGCAGAAGGAGGTGGCGGCCATTTCAGATTCGATGTCCCAGATTCGGTACAGGTACCCTCTCGAAACACCCTCTAATCCCCCCTTTTTTTTGTGGTTCGTAAATTATCAAATGACTCATCCCGCTCTGGGCGGAGCGGAAGAAAGTGTCAGACTTCTACTGACTAAAAACCACCCACGTTCCTTCTTAGCTCTTTGTGTTTCGGGGCCATGGTATCTCTTGCGGACAACCCTCAGCCCCGGCAGACGTCCCTTTGGGGCCCCTTAATTGTTGCTGACATATCTTTGAGGCGCGCGTGGAACACGAACGCGCCAACGACAATCTGTCTGCCTGTCGACTATAATGTACCTGTTTCAAATTTCTTCAAGATCCGTTCGGCCGTTCTGACGTGGTTGATTAACAAACACCCATCCATCTAAACTTTAGTATGAGACATAGTCAGTACTTTGCAATACTCTCTTCTTATTTTCTACAGCGTCAGTAAGTTAACGCAGGGCAATGATTAAATGTACTTTTATCTAAGCGACGCATTTTAGTTTCCGACAAGCACGCGAACGAAGTCGCGGGCACAGCTAGTCCTGTATAAAAATCATGACTGTGAAGTTATTGTAAAGGCTGCAGAAGATTGTAAAAGTATCTTTGCATTGTATAGATTCAATTTCTTAATATTATTTAATTGCATGGCACATGTGTGAGTACTATGTACTATAAAGCCACTTTTTACATTTAGTTACATTTTAGTGACGTTGCCCTGGCGGCTGAGAGAATGTCATGCTCACTCAAATGTCTCGCTGATGGTGGCGCGTGTGTCGGATCATTTAGTTCCCTTCAAAATGGTTGAGTTGAATGGTGCTGATCCATGCGTCATGTTCGTGAACGGGCGCTGTCAGTGGAGACTGGTCATATCTTAGTTGCCATGGTTTATACATATATATATATTTTTTTTAATATGTTTATTATATCTTTTTACTCCGGACGCTCTTAACTTGCACGTCTTGCTACATAGTTCTCACATATTATACCATCTCAACACGAATGATGTAATGTACCAAGATTTTTTGTAAAAATATTCTGGTTTAAAAGAGTGTCCATGGAGTTTCTTGCCCGTTCTTCTCCATAGTGATCTACGTTAGGGAATGGGCAACTACAGTACTTTCACAAGTTATTATGCCTTGTGACTGTGACTGTAGCTTAGGAGTGCAATGCGTCGTCCCGGGGGTTGCTGCGTCGAGTTGCGCGTCGCCGGATGTCTGCGGCGGCGAGTGCTGTGGGTGCGGGGTTGCGCGGCGGCGCGTGCCGTGGCGATGGGTGCGCGGGGCTCCGGGTCGCGGGGCGGCGGTTGCGCGTTGCGGCGTGCATTCGTTGTTCCGTGATTTGGAGTCTCGTGCATTCGTTGTTGCGGTGTGCGTCGCTGCGTGCTTTCGTGCTCGCAGTGTTCGTTGTTGCGGGCATTCGGCGGCGTGTGGCTCGGCGTGATGGCTTTCGGGATGACGTATTGCACTCGTAGTTTAGTTTTGTTTTATGAATTGTTCTTCTGACATTCAAAAATGCCTGTAAAGGTTTAATTGAAATAAATGCTTTGAGTTTGAGTTTGAGTTTGAGTAACGGCTGCCAAAGATAATATGACAGCCGGGACCAACAGCATTATGCTTTCCAAAATTCCAAGGCACGCAAGAAACTCGGTATGTAATGTATGATGGTAATCCATCCACAGACCAACCAAGGCAAGCGCGGCTTAACCTAAAGATCGACCCGAGTGGCAGTTATTATTAAGTCACGATAGATCGTGACTTAATAATAAAACTTTAATAAATAGCTCTATTAAATAAAGTGAATTTAATCTTCAATAATCATCATAAAACTGGACCATTACCTACTTTTTTATTTTTAGATTATTTTAGCGGTTCTTTCGAAAGGGTTCAATACCTTTTTTTCAGACGTTTTTAGTGGAATTACTACTAGCTAGCCCAGCGAATAGAAACGCCTCCTCTGCAAGATGCGAACTCTGGCGGGAGCTGTTCAAGCCCCCCGATGGCTTCATCAAGCCGTCTGAAAGCCTTCCACCTGGACATGCTTTGCCGTGGCCGACTTGGGAATCTCTAAATAGACTCCGAACCCAGGTCGGCCGTAGCAAAGACAATCTCTTCAGATGGGGGTTCATTGACGGCTCAGACCTCAAGTGTGTATGCGGCGTATCCCTACAGATAATGTCCCACCTTCCATCTTGCGCTGCTTGCCCTGACACCTGGACACTTGACGACCTTATGACTGCATCAGCGAGTGGAGTCCGCATAGCTGAATTTTGGGCCAAAACGATTTGATCGTATAGAAATTTGCCATCGACACGCTAAGAAGAAGAAGTGGAATTAGTTTTTGGGTCAGAATTCAAGATGTCGCCACGGTTTCACAATAAAATTAAGAAAACATAATTATTATTATGTGTACTCTGTGATCTTTCTAAAAATAAAATAATTCATTCATAACTTCATTCATAGATTATGTTCAACTCTTCACTCACGACTTCACATTAATTTCGTTCGTTCATAGTTCGTTCGTTCGTTTGATTGGTCTGTCTGCGCTGATTTCTGTGTGATTCATGAGTTTTACAGAAATTATTATTCTATTTCATTACCTGTATATTTTTCACTTTTTGTAGTGCAAAATGAGAAAGTACTAAAAGTGATGACTTCGTGTTCCTTCGTTACATAAAATTATAATAGTTCGTTGAACCGAAAGGAAAAGAAGGTAAGGGTTAGATCGTGTTGTAAAGATGATCCGCTAAGCTGCTCCAATTTGTGACTTTGATTTAACTTTTATTATATTTTAGATGGAGAATAACTTGAGCCGTAGTGGCAGCCGATCGAGCTCCGTATGTGAGCTGGAAAAGGACTTCAGCGATATTGAAATTATGAAAACTAGGACGAACCGACGTAACGTACTGCTCCGAACGCCAGCCGCGCGGAAAGCAAAACGAGTCAGATTTTTTAGAAATGGTGATAAATTCTATTCAGGAGTCATTATTCCAGTCTTGCCAGAAAGATACAGGTTCGTAATATGCTTACAATACTTAAGAAATCACTGACAAAGTTTTAGTTCTTGTTAGAAAATGTTTGAAGCACTTTCACTTTTTAAATACCTATAGCTGAATATTCTAAATTAGATGTCTATTAGGTATTTATTAGGTAAGTAGTTCCAGTTCAATTGTGAATTATGAAGCAATGTGCAATTGTTGATACCAGGTAAATTGCATGTTAGCAATACTGTAGCTTGGTGTTTTTATGTCGTTCTGCTGATTTATGTGATTATTAAGTGCTTATTTATCATTGCAGGGTGAAATACAGTCACACTTCGTTATTCTAATTAGTATAAATTGTTTACAATTTAATTAACTAGCTGTTTGTGAGATAAAGTGCTCACAGCTGTTATGAGAAAATCAAGTAGTTAACAACTAGATTATTATGACTTAGTTAATAATAAACGCATTACTGAATATCTTTTAATAATGAGATTATATGTTACTTAGACCCATTTATGTTATGTACATTAAAAAATAGTGAAACTGAATAGATACTAAGGAAAGTCTAATAAGGAAAATGTTTTAACAGCTGAATATATCTTTAATAGGGATATTTTTTTTTGTTGTTAAATAATAACATCCACTATTCTACTATACATAGGTTAGTCTAGTTCAGTTCATGTTTATTGCACACTTGCTGTAATCAGTGAAATAAGCAACAATTATACTATCAAGGTTGTACAGGATGCTATGATAATTGGCTGATTGTAATTTTGCCTTTCCTTCCCGTGATGTATAAATATCCTACTGATTCTGATTTCAAATAAATGCTGATTAATAGTTCAAAAAGAAGCAAGCATACTTACCTTCCCACTTACTGCATGTGGTTCTGTTTGCTTTCTAATTTTCTATGCATTTTGTGTTCAAATTAAGAACTGAATCATATTGAACTGAATTCCACTAACGCAATTATCACAGATATTTTTTAATAGATACAAAACATGCAAATCAGAATCATGGTTTCTAGTGCAAAACATTCTTGAACTTCTAACTAAAGATACAACTGTAACAAATAACCTATTCATTAATAATATTTACTAACCAAAGTTTGTGAGAAGAATGTCCTAACTTCATATTTTTGACTGTTAATCCAAAAGTGCCTTTATATATAATAATATCCACCCACAGCAATCCTCTGCAGTACGTAGGCCTCTTTAATTGCACGCAACTCAACTCAATACTTGGCAACTGTCATCCTTTTTGTATAGTTAATTTGAAATAGATGCTATTAGTTTTGACCTCACAATATTGGTTTTGACCCAACATATTCTATATTATTTTGTATTGTCTGATTATAGGTCCTTTGATAGTCTCACAGCAGATTTAACAAGGGTATTAGTTGACAATGTAACTCTGCCAAGTGGTGTGAGGGCAATATATTCACTTGAGGGTAGAAAAGTAAGTTTTACTGATATGTAAATATTTTAGCTCTCATTTGAAACTCTTGCCATAAAATTAAAACATATTTTCCTAATACTTTCACAGATAGGTAAACTGGATGATCTAGAGGATGGGCAATCATATGTTTGTAGTGGATTTGGTGAGCCCTTCAAACGTCTAGATTATGAAGCCAGTGCAGTCACCCCTCAATCTTTCAGACTGAGTGGCCCCGAGTCTCTGAGTGACAGCTCAAGTCCATCCCCAGCCAGGGCTAATAACCGATTGTCCCGGTATTTGCAGGTATAGTGAATTGAAAACAAATAAGTCACCTTATTCGTCATCCTCGAAGGTCATTACAATTTTTCTTGGTTCTATAATAGTTTCAATATTTCAGGCAAATGGTAGTAGTACTACTGGCAACGGGACAGCACGAGTTAGCCCTGCAGGGGACAATGTAGTCCGACCACGCATAGTTACTATTATTAGAAATGGAGTTAAACCACGAAAGGTAACATATCAATTTTGTTTATCTATTTACACACAAAAACATGTCACACCCTGATTACAAATTAAGATATTTTATTTCCAAGCATATTGGAGCCTATGATAAATCCATTCATTATGAATCAATGTATATATCTATGTGACTTACGTAGTATGACACAAAACAGGAAAATAGGTTTTATTATTATGTTAAATTACACACCATGTTAAAAACCCACATAAATTATTATCTGTTTAAAGCAATATTTGTCCGCAGGTGTGCAGATTGTTATTAAACAAACGAAACAGCCCCACTTTGGAACACGCACTAGCCGCCATTACCGAATGTGTTAAATTAGATACAGGTTGTGTCCGCAAGGTCTTTACGAGAACTGGCTCCGTAGTCACAGCGTTAAACCAATTCTTTGAAGTTGAAGATGTGTTCTTTGCTTATGGAAATGAGAGGTACCCTTTGATATAGCAAAATAATTATACAAAATCCATATTCCAGTTAACTAACTTATGGATATTTTGTACTCAGGGTTAACCAAGAAGACTTTGAATTGGAATTTGAAGAAAATAAGGCTGTGCTACAATGTAGAAAAACTCCCATATCAAGAAATTCGAGGTCTGTTATCTATCATGTTTAGTTACTCGGAAATTGAATCATTAATATTTATTATCCTTGTAAGCAATAGAAATACATACTCATAACACAAAGTAACTACTAAGTATATTCCGCAAAAGTTTTAGAAACAGACAGCACCGTTATACGGGGAGTAACAGAATAAGCGTAATATATCTTTTTTTTCCGGGTAGAAAATCATCAAATAACAGGGGTTATTTCATGATTTTGGGCAGAGCTAAAGGGAGTGTCAGACTTCTACTGACTAAAAACCACCCATGTTCCTTCTTAGCCCTTCATGTCGAGGCCGCGGTATCTCTTGCGAACAACCCGCAGCCCCGACGGGAAGCGTAATATATCTTCAGTGGTGATTCAGTAGACTATCACTGGTCAGTGTTCCCTAAGGAGTATAGGTCGAAACAAAATAAATCCCTTATAAAATATCGCACTGGCTGACGCAATTAGTACACCCTGTAGAAAAGAGTAAGTGAGTTGAAGACCTATCAACTCATAGGGCGGGTCCTAATCTGACACGGAGCATGGGTCGAAAAACAATGAATCCCGTTTAAAATATCACATCGACTGACGCATTTACGATGAAGAGTCCAAGTATAAAATCATCTAAACCTACGTGTTCACCTCACAGGGCGGGTCCTAAACCGCGTATGCCAGTGAAAGCTGGTGGTGGTGCGGCGCGCGCAGCTAGTGAAGCCGGCGCAGGTGCCGCCGGGGATGCCGCAGATGAAACCGCGGGGCCCCTCCTCCCTCAGCCTTTGAGACTCAAATACAGCGTCGGCAGAATCATAGGTAATATTCTAAACATTCAACAACCATCATTCCATTTTCGTACCTGTTATTCACTTCTGAATATTTCCAATGTGTACTTGTCTTGTGTTAGTGTGTTATTTAAAAACCGGTCAGGGTATTTCAACCGTGATGCTCAATTTTTTGTTGTTTCCTTGCGTCGTCGTAACGTAAACGGTTGATTCGCCCGTATACATATGTTACACGTTTTCTTACATATTTTTTTAATATCCATGACGCTTTTAGAACTTCTACAAAATTATTTGTTGAATGTAATGTAGGATTCACCTTGACCGGTTTTTATTTTCTGTATATTTACCAGCAATACTTTATATATCATTATCGTACCATTTGTCATATCGATAATAGGTGATGGCAACTTCGCTGTTGTACGGATATGTAAAGACAAGACCACCGGGAAGGAATATGCCCTCAAAGTTATTGATAAGGCCAAGTGCAAAGGCAAGGAACACTATGTGGAGGCAGAGGTAACTTTATTATTACTATTAACTTAGTTGACAATACAAACCATAAGCTTTTAATATTGTCTCCAATCTTCAGCAGTTTGACACTGCAATAAAATAATTTAAGCAAGAGACTATTTGCAAACAGCTTTTAAAAATGTGTGACGTATTTTGCAGCTGTTTTTAGAGTAGAGAAAATATTTTGCTGCGTCGTGTGCCTACCTTTGATGTGATGCCAACAAACTTCTTATTTATTGACATTGCTAGATATTCGTGATTTTATAACAGAATTACTTTTCTCTTCAGGTTCGAGTCATGAGGAAGCTGTGTCATCCACGAATTGTCTCTCTTATCGAGGAACAGGATAGCCCTGAGTGGCTATTCCTTGTAATGGAGTTAGTCAGTGGTGTGTATCTATTATATTCAGGCCTTGTAATCTATCATTTCATCATTATTAATACTCCAATGATACCTAATAGAACATGGCTTTATTATTCTCATGTCACTTCGTTATTTATATTTTTAGGTGGAGACTTGTTTGATAGTATCGCGGCCGCTTCCAAATTCTCTGAGCCCCAAGCGCGTTTGCTAATCGGCCACCTAACATCTGCTATCGCATATCTACACTCGCTTTCTATAGTGCATCGTGACATCAAACCCGAGAATCTATTGGTAAGCTATCAACTAACACACCTTGGTAAATAATTACAGGAGGCATGTAACAATTACTGCTCTTTTATGAATTTATTAAAAAATATATAGTCACTAGCACTTCGTCCGCGTGTAAATTATATATTAAAACCACTCTATCCATTGGTGAAAACAGCATGAAAATCGGTGCAGTAGTATTTGAGTTTATCGCGAACAGACAGACAGACGCGTCGGAAGATTTTGTTTTCTAATATGTAGGGATTCTTTTAATACTTGTAAAAATATGCGTCATAATTCATGTATGTTTATTTCATTGCATATTTCACATTCTCAAAAAAATATAATAATTATACTGACGATGGATTCTGTATCTTATAGTAATACATATAGACCATAAAGTAATAATTACGTAACGTCGATATATTTTCAGGTGGAAGTGGGTTCGGATGGCAGTATACGCGGCCTAAAGCTGGCTGACTTTGGCTTGGCAGTAGAAGTATGGCGGCCTCTGCATGCGGTCTGCGGCACTCCTACATACGTAGCGCCCGAAATACTGCTAGAAACTGGATATGGATTAAAGGTATTAAAACAAACTTTTCAGGGCCGATTTATAAATCGTCGGTAAGCTTTAATCTGAAGAATACATATTCTTTTTTAAAAAAACTGTGAAAACACAAAAAAAAAGTTATCTGACGATCAAAACATTGGCCCTTTATCGATTTTTCTTTTTTTTTTTGGGTGGGAAATCATTAAATAACCCCTCCCGCTCTGGGCAGAGCGAAAGGGAGTGTCAGACTTCTACTGACTAAAAACCACCCGTTCCTTCTTGTCTTTGTATCTTTCGAACAACCCGCAGCCCCGAGGGGACCGTATATTGTGCCTCAAACGTGTATATTACAGATTACTATATACTCGGAAACGTGCTATTCACATTATATTAAACAATACATTAGATACTATTGAAACCATTATGTAAACGTGGTTGTTGTAGATTAAGATAAAGATCATTTCCCACCATTCTTTACTGTTCATGTGAACTTGAACTTTTAACTCAATTTTGTGTTATGTTATGGTCATGATGCTATACATCTAGGCACATGATAGTCTTTCTATTAGACTAATGTCCCATCTGCTGGAGTGTCCCAGGTGTCCTTTTACATGCACCCTTGACGACCTGAATAGCGTCTCTGTCCCTGCAATAAACTTGTCCACCTACTCGGCCCAACCGTGAATATGGAAATAATATCAATACGAGAAGAAGGCATGTCCTAGATCCAAAAATTCGAAGACATGTGACATCTACCAACCCCTCACTGGGCCAGCGTAGTGTATTATAGCCCGTCCCCTCTCACACAGAGGAGGCCTGTTGTGTGTGTCCCAGCAGTGGGAACATTTATAGGCGGATGATGAGAAGAAGAAAACTAATTCTTCCCCGTTTCATTGCAGATCGATGTTTGGGCCGCTGGCGTTATCCTATACATCTTGCTGTGCGGCTTCCCGCCGTTTTCGTCTCCTGACGGCGATCAAGAGAAGTTGTTCGACGCAATTTTGTCGGCCCGTCTGGAGTTCCCTGCCCCGCATTGGGAGCGCGTGTCTGCGGGCGCTATCGACCTCGTCGCTAATATGCTGCGTCCTCAGCCCGAACTGCGTTTCGCTGCTGAAGACGTACTCGACCATGCTTGGATGGCGGTGAGTTGATTATTGATTAAGATTACACCAATAACCGTTAATTGCTACTGTATTGTACTCTATTCCGCTTGTACAGTCGAACTAGCTATTTGGTATACACACAGAAACCTTTATAATTCTAGTTAACTAAAAATATTGATTGCAATTTTGTTTTAAAAAGCGTTTGGCGCGTTTGACATCAGTCTCTAAAATATGTATCTGTGTAATCTTAAAAGTAAATGCAAGTTAGCTGGCTGTTTAACAAATACCTTGTTCGGCTTTCTCTGTGTACGTACGGTTAATTGTTTCAAGTAAATGTATGATTCACTGACTCACTTCCGAAAAGCAGTTTAAATAACGTAAATATTGTTGTTCACAGGATGATTATGACGAAAGCTGCGACTACCGCACGTGGTACGACGAGGACTCCTCATAGCTGGGCGAGTGCCGCCGTCAATCGGTGTCGGCGCCCTTGTGACGACGCGTTACCGGCCAAGCCGAGACTTGAGCTCATTCGAATCTACGCTACGGCTTCAGCGTTTAGTGCTGTTCTTGTCACAGCAATGTATGCCTTTCGATATGTTAACACCAATACCAAAGTTATTATTTAACATATTTTACTTAAAGATACTGCATGCATAAATAATTTGTGTATTTATATATTGTTTGGTGCGAACTCCGGTGCAGTATTATTGTTTTGGTTTTGAATTATTGTTTTTTTTTTTCTTATATTGTAAGACAAATTCTTGAAAATGATTTTCTTTCAGCGAAATATAATATGGGTTAGAAATATCGGCTTCAGTTTATGAGCCGTTATTGTATAGTGTTAGCATATAGCTTGCCAAAATTTGAATGTTACATTACATTGGTGAAGCATATATACTATCCTTAAAATTTTGAAATGTGGCTGCTCAACTGCTTTGTATTTTTTTCGCGACTTTGACAGCCAGTGAGCAATATAATGTTATATTTCGCTTCTTGAATTAAACTGACAATCCTAAAGATCTCTAGATTTCTCTTACCGCTTTTTTAGCTATTCAGTTTTAGATTGAACTTTAGATGTAATGGAATTATAATATTTAAAACGGATATTTTTATTTAACGATAACATTCTGTAATATACGAGTAATATATCTTATTTAATTATTTGAATGAATTCATATTTACAAGTGTAGAGCGCAAGTTAATTATAATGATTTTTGTATAATATGAATTGCTTGTAGGCGTATATTCAATGCTATTGCTTCTATCATATCATAATCATATCATTTCTTGATCAAAACATTCCCCTCTTGTAGAAACAAATCAAACAGTGACCACGTAAGACACAATGTAATCTTTTACGTAATGGTAAAATTAAACCGCAAAAAATGGTGCTAGCGACAGCGATAACATTTTTTATAAATGTAGTTAAGTAATGAACATGTCCATGACACAAATCAATCTACTGATTGTTGAATGTGGGCACACCTTTTGATATTTATATCTTATCAATTTCAATGATGTTTCTATGAGGAATGTCGCGGATACAACGATCTAGCCATTACAATTGGCAGATTTAAAACGATTGGCAATGAGAGTTAGTGATATGAGCCTAGTAGTCGAGTTTAAAGTAGGTTGTGGCGTGAAATGTGTTAGGTATCCTTATTATTGAAAATGGTTGTACTAATGAAACGTTTGGTCCCTGTTGCAGCACAACATGTATCAAAACAAGCAGTTCATAGCGTTTAACTTAACAGCCAATTGCTTAACGTAGAAAAGCCTAACTTATTTATAATTAGATAAGTGCCAAATTCATTTCATTATTGCGCTTATATTAATCATAATTCACGCAGGTCGCAGCAATCAATGTTCCTCTCGAATATTTATAATGTAATTTTTTTTATTATCAATTATTTAAGTTATTTTCATATAATATAGTGTTAATATATCACTGAGCAACACCAAATGCAACCCACATTAGACTGAAATACATTCCTCCACAGTATGATGTGACACTGTAGCTTTCATCACAGTGTATTGAAAGATATAATAACTCGGTACCTAGTGATTGTTCTGTGTGTGTTTCCATTTTGTATTCTGTGGTTTTGTATTCCACGATTTTATGAAATTTTATAAAGAAATTTACTGTTGTGATTTATACATGATCAGAGTTGCCTAAATAGATACCCCAATTTTTAATGTGGACTAAGTATGAATATAAATTATGAAAGTTATCAATCGAAAATACACAGAAAATTCAAAAGATATAAAATAATGTATCTAAAAAATACAGTTGCAATTCATTGCATGTCAGTCATAGTGATTCATAAAATTTTATAATGCATTTAGACATGATAATGTTCATTGAGTAAATGAGAGAAATAAATAAATTTATAAAAAGTTGTAGTTTATTTTATTTACATAATATGAATCCTTATTATAAAAATACTTTTATTACATTTTTATTTACTTAGAACATAACCACTTAACAAGAAGCCACTTGAAGCATTCATCATGACTTCAGGATGAGTTCTCTCTGGCAGCACCTGAAAAGAATACATTGAAACTGATTAATGTTATCTTACCTACTTACACACCTATACCTTTTTATGCAAATTCAGGAGAACTTTTTTTAAAATTGCCCCACACTAGAAACTCCTGTATTGTGGGTGCGCGCGTTCATAAACATTGAAACTCACATACACAAATACCCAGACCCGGAACAACTATCTGTAGGCCATACAAGTATTTGTTCCGTGCGGGGATCGAACCCGCGAGACGCAGCGCAGTAGTCAAATTGCTTGAGCCACTACGCCAACCATATTCTTTTTAGTAACATGTTTTAGAGAGTGCAAGAGAATTTATATTCCAAATTCAATAATAGTTATGGAATGTGGCTGGTTACAACAGTAAGAGCACTCGGTGCGTTGCAGCCGCATCGGCGCGGCAATATTTTAATAGAGACAGGTAGGAGTATCTGTCTGGAAACTTCCTCATCTCTTGATGGATTGGTTGGATGGTTTTGTTTCATATATCATCATCTGCCTACTCTTTTCCCATGTAAGTTGGGATCACCTTCCAGTCTTATCGGATGCAGCTGAATACTAGTATTTTACTTGGAGGGACTTCAATAACTGTTTTTCTTTCCTATACAGGGTAGCGACGACAGTCTGCGTGTACCACATGGATCAGGACCGTAGTTTTCATTTTCTACAAGCAAACAACAACCGTTCAGGGATCGTTGCTTGCAGGGGAGCAATGATCCATGAACGGAATAAACGCTTAACACATTACGTTGCCAACTTGTTACTTCAAAAACCTTTAGCAAATTCGGTGCGAATTATACCTAAGGTTAGTGAGTTAATGTTTATAAATAGTAATTTTATTGTGTTAACAGTTTTTTGCTGTTAACACAATAACTAAATAATAAATATTTTGCTGTTTAATTTGTTATTAGGATTTATTAGCTCCAGGTAACCAACGAGGTCAAATACCTGGGAGTTATCCTAGATAGTAAGTTAAATTGGAGCAGTCATCTTGACAACAAGCTAAACAGGGCCTGCATCAACTTTTGGCAATGTAGGAGGATGATAGGTAAGATGTGAGGCCTATCCCCCAAAATCATACTTAGGCTTTACTGCGCGGTAATCCGACCCATGATCACCTACGGAGCAGTGTCCTGGTGGCCCCGCACCAAATTAATCACAGCCCTAAGCAAGCTGCAACGTATACAAAGGCTCGCCTGCATGGCGATCACAGGCTGCATGAGGACAACTCGGACCGCAGCTCTCCCCCAGTATGGCTTCGAGAGCTGCTGCGGTCCCGCCGCTCCACCTGTTCATTCAGCAGGAGGCAACGATGACGGCGGTGTGCCTCAATACGCTACAACTCAGGGGGTAAGAAGTACACGCAGCATACTGCGGTACTAGAGGGATTCCAAAGCGAGTTCCCCCCGGTGTAAGCTGTTATCGATCGAGTACCCAAACAGTACGTACTCGATAAGAAATACAAATTCCAACTCCATGAGGACCTCTGCTGCGAGGGACTCAGCCCTGCAGAATTGCGGATCTTCATGGACGAATCCAAAACAGGTACTGGCACTGGAAAAGAGTCTGGGGGCCCACAACACTGTGTTTCAGGCAGAATGCATGGGCATCTCCCTGGCGGCATCAGCCATCCTGGCTAGGGAGGTAAAGGACCACTCCAACCGTCAGTAATAAACCAGCTTGTACACTACCTAGTCGTTTGATTACTTCCCAAATATATCATTTGGCGACGAGAATAGATTACCCACGTGTGTGTAAAACTGCACTCGCCATGGTCTAGCCGCTAGATCATGGCGAGTGCAGGCAAGCCAAGGAGGCGCTTCCTGCCATCGACGCCCGCCTCACCAAACAAGCGCTCCGGCTGAATAAGCTGCAGCTACGCGCAGTAACTGTCTCCATCACTGGACACAGTACTTTTAACAAGCACATCTTTGTTATCGAGCCTGCATGGAGGAAGAAGAAACAGCAGCCAATGTGCTCCTTCACTGTCCTATGTGGGTTGCCCCATACAGGGCCAAGTACTTCGGTAACCCTGGTACTCTCCGCGAGATTGCTTACTTATAATATAGGACTTATTCAATATTTGTAAAATGTTCCTGTGAACTAGCATTACCAGTGTCACCGCCACCTTGTATATATACGTAGTTTTAATTAATTAGAAATCCTCACCTGATAATTTCTCATCCAGTTACAGGACAGCTTCAAAGCACCCACATTGCTTTGCATCTTCAATGACATATACAACTGCTGCAATGGTTCTGCAACATTGTAATATATCACAAAAGGCCTGCCTGGTTTCACAAATGTTACTAATTCATTGAAAATGTTTTGTGGGTCTTCTTTACATGCTATTACTAATGAATCCATTTTCTTATGCAGTAATTCTGAAGCAGCTATATTGTCAAAGTGCCATTTTGGCTTTTTATTTTCTCTTGGGGCCTCAGCACTTATGGTAATATTGTCATTTTCACTAGGTTTATTCTCAGTATCTTGTTGTTTGGTTTTTTTAGATTCATTCTCTTCTGAGCTATCATCATTTTTCCTCTTCAAAGGATTTTCCTCATTCTCTTCCAAGTTGTCATCATTTTTTCTCTTCAAAGGATTTTCCTCAGGGCCATTAGCTTCCTTTGCTGGATCTGTTGGACTATTAGTGTCACATCCTTGATAAAATTGTCTGAGTGCAGAATAAACATTGACTGAAACACATCTATTCATTTGTTCTTCTGGGAAATTCATAGCTAACAGTGATTGTTTCTGTGACATGTTACCTGGATGCATGTGTACTAGTTTGCCAGTTGTATTTTGCCCAATAACACTCAACAATGCAGCAGCCATTAGGCCATTGGACCCAGAGTCATATAATAAATGATTCCCTTCACAATGGATATTAACTGCTGTTATGATTTGAGATAATGTATCAATCCTCAAGTTTTGAATCTTATTTGGTTCAAGTTTGTACATAATTTCACTAATGATCCGAAGATTTGGTTTTACTACTTGAAAGTATTCAAAATACTTTTTCTCCTTTTTTCTCAAATACTTGTCTTGTGAAAATTCAGTTTTATTGTGAAATGTGTTAGAGTTACTGATTAATGTTTCAACAATATCTGACGCTTTGTTAGAATCACTTTTTAGTGTCTCTATATCAGCTGCTGACAACTTTTGTGAGCGTCCATCGTCAAGTATGTTTCTGTTATCATTTCCAGATACTTTTATGTCAATTTCATCTTTTAATTTGACAGCTTCATCTGCAAGTTCTATTGTGAATTCTTTATTCTTCTTACTCGTTTTAGGTATTAATTTAAAAACTGAGAAATATGGGGAGCCCTCTAATCCATTCAAATTAATAGTGTCTCTTCCCAAGGTAATCTTTGAATCAGACTTATTAAATTTGTGTAGTTTTTTATAGTTTTGTTTCTGGATGATAATGTAATCACCTATTTTTACTTCGTTGGACATTCTGAGCCAAGTTTTTTAGAGGTTAGATCTCAAAACTATATTTATATTTGAACTGTTGCTCACCTTTCGTTCCTTATCGATACTTTATCAATAGCTAAATACTGGTGGTCTATATCAATGTATATGTTTTCGTAATAAATAATTGCTTATTGCGGTAAATATTACAAATACATAATACAAACCATACTTTCGTTCGTTCGTCAACATAATTTGACAGGCGGCTACTAGTGATGGTCGTTGAATTAACGAACTAGTTGATTCGACCGTCCACGTACTGTAAACGAATCGACGGTTCACCGATAAACGATGGACTAGTCGAATCCGTAGACGCCTCAGACGGCTAAGCCTAAACTGAAACTCGCAACGCGACGATCGACGATGCGCGTACAAATTCATTCGTCCGTTGAACTATCGTGCAAACAAATTTGTGATCTAAATCTATTCCAAAGGAGTCATATTTGTACGGGTCGAATGACATTGTGAAGAAAAGGATGCGGCGTATGGTAGTTTCGCGTGTGCGAAAGAGAAAGGCGATGGACTGGTCGAACGGTGCGAGACAAACCAGTTTTTACTTGTTTGTTGTTGTTTACGTAGTTCATCTAGTTTTAATTTATAAAATTCATTGTGTGACTACTAGTGTGACTACTCGCGCTCCGCACTCAAGGTCAGAGTTCAACCGTTTTCGAATGTTTGCGAGTTCAATGATTAACTGGTTTTGTATATATTTAATTAATGTAAATATTTGTAAAATTGTAAATAAATAGTTTAATTCTATTCAGTATTCAGCCAGTCCTAAGCCTGGAAAAGTATGAAGGGAAGTTCAAATTAATAGGTACTTATGGCACGCGGGAGACTAGTCTAAAATCTACCGCCTACGTCGCCGTCGCGCGTCGTGTCGACGCCGTAAAGTTTACCAAGTTAACGCGTAAACTAGTCGACGAATTCAACTAGTTTATCGACTAGTTGATGAACGAAATTAGACGGTCTAGTTTCGTTGACGCAAAATACGTCGACGACCCATCTCTAGCGGCTACGGGTCAATGACAGTGTCATTTTGCCAAATGGAAAAAAAGTAAATGACAGCTAGACATAAGATGGTGATCAATGTCTTTTAAGCCATTGCTTCCTTTTCCAGCCTTGCGTTACAGTACTAAAATGTAAGATAATACTATGGATCAAAGGAATACTAAATTGTGGAGACCTTGACTCTTAGCAGGTTTTTAAATCGATGTTACTCTTTTTCGACATGTTCAGTCTCTCAATTTAGTGTAATGGAAAAGTCATCACAAGTTGGTTTCGTCCTGATGTTTTCTTTATCTACTTTCAGAACAATATTGTTGATACAAAAAAAATGAGCAAAGTAAATAACATTGCATATTGTGGAAGCTTAGTTAGATGGCATCGCACCTAAGATCGACAACACGCAAGTTGGGGCTGGTGTTGAAATCGGTGCCTATACCCTGCCATAGTATTATTATACTCTTTGCCTACACACATTTGACTGTAAACGTGACCACCCTATAAAATGGATCATGGTTCCAGGTTCCAGAGCAACTAGAAAAGCAAGAAGCCGTTCTTCTTAGCGTGTCGATGACAATTTAAAATGAGTCAGCCCAAAATTTAGCGACGAGTTTGGCATTTTCAGTTCCGACCATCAGCTCCTGTGATGTGCAAGTAACGGGGCAGGCAGGACACGATATCAAGTGTATCATCGACTGTGGGGTAACACAAGAAGCTGTTTGTGGATTGAGAATGCACTGAAATCACAATATTTTATTATGTTCAAAACATTTATTAATAGTACAAACAAGAACAAAAATATACTTATTTCATTGCTGCCCTTTTATGATTTATATAAAACTATTCTTACAATTAAAATATTCATACTTTAGCTATTTCTATCATTTTCTCCACACTGCATATTTTTTCTCGTGGCTTGCCTAATATTTTACCTTGTTCTTTTTCATATTTATCTATTTTCTCCCAACCATTCCAATCTATAACATTGCTATTGTTTTCATTTATTATTTTCTTGATTTCTTCAAAGCCACCCTTATTTAGGTCATCCAGATTATTAAGATTTTCATGGATTACTTTAGCCACTTGGAATGCATTTCCCATTGTGTGTAATATGACACCAACAGGTCCAGTACCCAGCCATCCAGCTACATAAAGCTTTGCTAAGTTTGAAGAAGCATCTTCAACAATGCCCTTTTCATTAGTTACATAGCCATGTTTCAGAACCAAGTCCTTATCTGCCTGAACACTCTTGTAACCTATACTTCTGAATGCTAAATCGCAATTCAGTATCTCTGTCTCTTCAGTAGGAACACATTTTTGATCCTCCCAGCTTTCGCCAACAAGTTTGTTACATATTAATTCAATTCCAGTCAGTTGCTTGTTACCATCAACTAAGAATTTATTTGGGCTCCTAAAGAATACTGGTTTGAAATGTTTAATGTTGCTGTCATCAGTCACTGTTTCCTTCTCACTTAAAGATTTTAACATTAGTTCAGTTAATCTCTTTCTAGGGCGAGGTAGACCAGGAACTACTTTGTGAACTTCAGTAAAGTCATTCTCATTCCAGATTGTTCTACAATTTTTCAACTTAAGTTGCTCTCGCAGTTCTTTGATAGTAAACGCAACTTGTAAAGGTCCTCTTCTACCAACTAAATATATATCTTTGAGCTTTGATTCAGATAAAACAGCAAGAGCATGTTCAGTAATGTCTGTTTTCCTCAGTTCATCAATAGGTGTTAATAAAATTCTTGCAACATCTAATGCAACATTTCCTTGCCCAAGAATAGCTGCAGTTCTACAGGACAAATCAATCTGTAAGATAAATGGCTTTTAGAATTCAAATAAAAAATATATACTTCAAATAATGAATACAGCTATCCACAATTCGATTTTGAACAGCAATAAGTGATTCTGAACTGTTATGTTACAGATGAATGCTTCCTGTAAGGGAATACCTTGATGCAACTTTTAAAATCATCAACTATTATCAATTACTTACTTTTAAATCTTTGTCAGAGGGAAGTCCATTATACCACCCTACAAAGTTGCGTGCAGCAATCACATTGGTTGCATCTTCATTTTCTATGCCAAGGGTTTTGTCTTCTTCAGCACCATAAGTCTGGAATAAGTTAAATTATTCATTAATTCATGAAGACTTTATTGGAATTTATTTTTTAAAATAATGACTGAAATTTACCAAAAGTACTGCATCATAATGTTGTCTCAACTGTTGAAGATTCACATCTTTACCCAATGTTATGTTTCCATAGAAATTAACATTGCGGTTTTGGGCTACCTTTGTAAACTGATTTATTACATTTTTCACTTCTGGGTGATCTGGAGCTACACCATACCTAGACAGTAACAAAACTGGTTGTACTGAATATTGCTATGGAAATATATACACAAGTTTCGTATGTTTACTTAGCTGTAAGTACACATATTTGAACTGTTTTGAAATGACACATACCTAATCAGTCCAAAAGGCACAGGAAGCTTTTCCAATATATCAATATTTACAGAGTCCAGTTTCTTAGTAAGATGCATTGCTGCATAGAACCCTGCAGGTCCAGCACCAACAATACATACTTGAGGTCTTCTATTGTATGTTGTTGTTGAAGAACTAAAAGCCCTTCTCAATAACTTGTAAGTCATTTTGCGCTTCTTTATAGCTCCCCAAGGCAACAGTCTGTCCACACTAATTTTAAATTCAAATGATTTGTGAGATAAGATAAATTACAATGAATACATAATATTACACCAATGAAAAATACATTTTTGGCTATGTTGCCACCATGCACTTTTTATAATAATATTCTGTGGAAGTGCCCATAATTGCTGCTCAACAGTATGCATGCTTGAGTTTAATTTCTTTGAATACTATGCTCATTCTACAACAAATTAAATTATCAAAACATTAAACAACTCAACAACTTCAAAAGCTGAACTTTGGAGTGACACGACACCGTATGTGACAGTGACAATCAATGACAAGTGACGGTGATGTGATGAGGTGACATCCGTAAAAAGTGATCTGTGTCAGCCACAGAGTGCGTTTTACTTTTTGGAAATATTAAATAATGTGGAGGAAAAACTCAAAGGTCGACATAGGTGTCGCTAATATCGTCTCTACCAGTAGAGTGAGATAGTGTTGTCATTTAGGTGATTTTTTATGTTTATAAGGTGTATACGGAGTAACGGATCCCCTTCACGAAGCCGTCAATCAAGCAAAAGTCGCGTTTTACGGTAAGACTCAAAGTAACGCACTCAAAACAGGCTGCAAGAGGGTTGGAAAAGAAAACAGTGTGACTAAAACTCCAAGTTTTATTCACACTGTTTTCTTTCTATAGTTCTGTTTTCCTCAACTCTTTTCCTGAAAATAAATATACTTGAAAAAAAAAAATCTTTTAATCGTTGTGTGTGCCACACACTAGGAATTTCTCCTGTTTCGTGGGTGCGTTCACAAACATTTTAAACTCATATACACAAATACCCAGACCCGAAACAACTATCTGTAGGCCATACAAATATTTATTCCGTGCGGGGATAAACCCGCGACACGCAGCGCAGCAGTCCAATCGCTCAATTCGCTCAGCCATTGCACCAAACGTGCCGTGAATACTGAGCATTACAAGCCGCCTAGCCTTATCCAATGATTTATTTGGTTTATTCCTGGCAACTGAACATGAACGAAACATTTTGTGACTTTTTGGCGGGAAGTCAAACGAGGCGGTAATTTTGATTTCACAAAAAGTTTAATTAATTATTAAGTATACAGGAATATCACATAAATAAAAAGTTTTAACATCTCCGACAACCATGAGTGTCACCAGTGGCGGCGAAGAGCCGCCAGACCCGAGGAACACGAAAAAAAGAAGGTTCACCAATACAGAGTCTAACAATAAGTATAATATTTATACAAAACTAAATTATACAAGACAATTCATAGAAAATAGCAATAATGAATACGTAGTTTACGTCGAGTCAACAGAGCAGGAGAAGGTAGGGAATAAAAATCCTATCACACTCACAAACCTTTTATCCGACAATGTTATTGGAGTCATAGGAGTACACAGAATAAATGCACACAAAATAGGTATAACTTTTAAAAAGGCGACTGCAGCTAACAATTTCCTTAAGATGGAAGACTTTCTGAGGAAAAATAAACTGAAAGCGTTTATACCATCATATTTGACCGAAAGAATTGGAGTACTGAGGTTTGTACCTAAAGAACTTTCCAATGAAGAAATTTATAAAAATATTGTATGTGACTCTGAAGTAATTTCAATTAAAAGATTTATGCGCAAGGTAGACGGAAAACTGGTACCTCTTAATACAGTTGCAGTCACCTTTGCTTCAACATCTCTACCGCAATACGCCTACATTAAACTTTTTAGATACGAGGTGAGAGTGTATATACCTCCATTACTGCAGTGTTATAAGTGCCTTAAATTTAACCATTCAGCTAAGGCTTGTAGAGGTGAGCAACACTGCTCTTCTTGTGCTGGTCGCCACTCCTATAAAGAGTGTGATGTGGAGGAAATTACATGTATAAACTGCTCTGGCAATCATCTTGCCATTTCCAGAGATTGTCCCATTAAAAAACAAAAGATGGAAGAGAAAAAGGCCAAGTTTCTGCAAAAATCGTATGCCACTGTAGTGAACACACCCCCAACCTATAATGAGAAATCTTTCCCGGTTTTACCTAAGGTTGCTGATAAAACTAACAGCAATGACTCTTTAGATATGAAACAAGTAGCAAATAATGATATTATAATTAACGCAATTGTTAAATCGTTGGTTGCATTAGGAAACAAGCGTGACTCTGATGGGCCACTCACACATAAGAAAATAAAAGAAATATTTTTATCAAATTTAATTTAAATATGGATATTTATTTAAACATTTTACAGTATAACATACAAAGTTTACAGAGTAAAAAGAGCCTACTACAAAATTTATTAATTGAAAAAAATATAGATGTCTGTCTTCTTAATGAGACTTGGTTCAAAGCTAATTCTATAATTCCACACTTTCCTACATATAATTTAATCCACAAAAATTCCATAAATACTCACAATGGAGTTGCCATTTTGGTGAGTCATCGTTTAAAATACAAAGTAGTTAATACACACTTCTCAGAATCTATTCAAAACTTATGTATAACTATAGAAACACAATTTGGAGCGATGGCAATACTTTGTGTGTACAGTCCTCCAAGTATCAGGTTTGACTCGGCAAAGTTAAAGGACTTAATCAATAACATACCCAAACCTTGTATAGTTATGGGTGATTTTAATGCTCATAACATAGCCTTTGGATGCCATAGTGACAATAGTAGAGGTAGATGTTTATTTAATATAATTGATGAATTAGACTTATGTATTTTAAATGATGGATCACCAACAACTGTTCCTTATCCTAATAGACAAGCTTCAGCGATAGATCTTGCCCTTGTTAGTTCTTCAATAGCTCATTTATGTAACTGGTATGTTCATGACGATCCCATGGGTAGCTATCATCTTCCGACTTTACTTGAGATTAACATTCAACCATCAATGTATGACTCGTCACCTATAAATCAAGAGAAATATATTTATAATAAGGCAGATTGGGATGAATATTATAGCCTATCAGAGGCTTGTTTTTTCTATTTGAACTCAATAAATGATTCCCCTATCAACATATATAACCAATTTATAGAGACATTAAATGATTTAAGAAATAAAACAATACCAAAACGAACATTAGGTGCAAACACTGCAATAAAAAAACCAGTACCATGGTGGAATACAAAATGTAGTGATGCTGTCGCAAAATCTAAAGAGGCATTAAAGTATTATTTTTCTCAAGCTACCATAGAAAACTGGATAAGGTATAAAAAACTAGATGCAAAAAAGAAAAGAATACTAAAGGAAGAAAGTTCTACTTCTTGGCAGAATTTATGTAGTAGTTTCAATAGGTTAACACCAGTTTCTAGGATATGGGGATACATTAAAAAATTTAAGAAAATTGGAACAAATCGAAACAAAAACATAAATGATGAGTGGGTTCCAAGCTTTTTAGATAATATGGAAGACTCTACTGAAATAGATGTCAATAGGCTTGAGTATCTGTTTGAACATGCTACAGAAAATGATGTAAATATATTTCTCAAGAACAATTTCATTATAGAAGAGTTGTTAATATCTGTAAAGAGTAGGAAAGATACTACACCGGGATTGGATGACATACCTTACATGTTAATTAAAAAATTACATTTAAATGCACAAACAACATTACTTAATATTTTTAATAAATTATGGGATGAATTAGTTATACCTGAGTCTTGGAAAACACAGTGCGTCATTCCAATTTTAAAACCAAATAAACCTGTAGATAGAGCCTCTTCATATAGACCTATTTCTTTATCATCTTGTTTGGGTAAAATCTTTGAAAATATGATTAAGTTAAGATTAGATTATTTTGTTGAATCACAAAGTTTGATACCATCAATACAGTTTGGCTTTAGAAAGGGTAAAAGTTGTTCTGAAAGCTTTGTATCCTTATTGTGTGATCTGAGACAGGTCAAATTGAGTCACTCCAATGCAATCTGCGTGTTTTTAGATGTAAAAGGTGCTTTTGATAATGTAAACATAGAAGAACTTATGCAAGTTACTCACGATATTGGTATACCTGGTCATGTGCTAAAATGGCTTTATTCATTTTTAAACAATAGAACTGTATTTGTTAAATATAATAATAAATTGCATGGCCCTAGAACTGTCAACAAAGGCACAATGCAAGGAGCAACTTCGTCTCCTTTACTTTATAATATATATACTTCTGAAATTTTAAGATATGTAGTTGTACCTGGTGTAAATATCCTGCAATTTGCAGATGACTTACTTTTGTACAGCATAAATCAAAACATAGATATAGCAATAGCTAAAATCAATGAGGCCTTGTCTCAATTATATAGTTACTATCATAGTAAGCTTAAATTAGAAATAAATCCAGAAAAAAGTTCAGTTTTAATTATCAGTAAAAATATTCATAGCAATGTTAAAATTTCATACAATGGAGTAGAAATTCCTGTTGTTAAACAACATAAATTCTTAGGTGTCATTATTGATGATAAATTAAAGTTTGATGAACATGTTAAACACATTATGTAGCAAAGCATTGAAAGGTATTAATCTATTGAGACATTTAGCAGGAAGCTTTTGGGGATCTGACCCTAAAGTTATGAGTATGCTGTACAAAAGTATAGTGAGAAGCCATTTTGATTACAGCAGTTTAGCTTACATGAATGCCAGTAGCACCTTGTTACGAAAGTTAGATGTAATTCAAAATATGGGACTAAGACTTATTTGTGGTGCTATGCGCACCACACCTATTAATTCATTAGAAGTTGAGACATGTATACCTCCCTTAATATTACGAAGGTTGTTGTTGGCTGAGAGATTTTTATTAAAAGTCATGTCATCAAATGATAATATTTTACTCAAGAAATTAACTATATATTCCGAGATCTCTCAGTCAATAGCTTCCAATACTATCTCTGCTTCTTCTTTAGTTGGTGGAACTCTACCTGAAATACCAACAATATTTGAACATGTTAATAAAAAATCAAAAGATATTGTATTACACAATATTTGGCCTCTATACAAAATTCCCTATAATAGTATTTTTAACAACTTTGCAATCCATTTAGACACGGTGCACAATGAATTTGAATTTTTACAGTTTAAAGACAATAGACCAGAACATTATATTTTATACACAGATGGATCTAAAACAGACCATATTGTAAATGCAGCTTTTTATGATCCACAGCTAGACTTCACCAAATGCATTAAATTAAACAAGATATGTAGCATTTTCACTGCAGAATGCTATGCTATTTATTGTGCACTGCAGCATGTAAATAGTCTTGTAAATAATGTACAGAATATTTTGATAGTTTCAGACTCTAGAAGTGTTTTGTCTGCTCTAAATAATGTAAATATTACTTTTAAGCTAAATTATATTATTTTTAATATTAGACTTATTATACTCAAACTACATGATAAGTATATAAAAGTAGAATTTGTATGGGTACCTTCACACAGTGGCATTCGTGGAAATGAGGTGGCTGATGCAGCGGCCTGTTCAGACCATGACGAGGATCGATCCGAGTTGCTCAAGGTCCCATTTACTGATTATTATAGCCTTTATAATGAACTTAATAGACGGTTTTGGAAGGAGTATTGGGACATAACACAGGAAACGAAAGGCAGATGGTATGCTGGAATACAAAATGAATTATTGACTAAACCTTGGTACCATAACTTCAAATACATCACAAGAAGATTTATAACTGTTATATCACGCATGAGATTGGGACATTGCTTAACACCAGCTCACCTGAATAGGATGCACATAATTAACAATAGCCGATGTCATCATTGTGGAGCAGAGGATGCTGATTTGGATCATGTTATCCTAAAGTGTTCAAGTTTTAATATTCAACGTTTGATTTTGGTCAGTGAATTAAGTGAAATAAATGACAGTGACATTGAAAATGAAAGTGTTCCCCGCTCCGTTCAGGAATTATTAGTTAGTAAGAAGTATTTTATTGTGTTGTATAAATATATTCGTAATACTGTAGGAAAAATTTAACTTATTTTGAAATTTTTAATGTTTAGGATAATTAATAGTAATTTATATTTTTAATGTTTAGGTTAATTAATAGTTTAACTACGATAATATCACTGAGATGTACCCACCCAACCCGAAAGGGCGGCAAGTTGGTAATTTAAACACAAGTTAATGAAAAATATTTTTATAAAAACAAGGTTTAAAAATATTTTTGTATATTAAAAGTGAGAAATGTGCATTAAGTATGAAACTGTATGTGTAATGTGTATCTCTTATTGTAATATTAATTTAAGCTAAGACCCATTTATGTTTTCGACTGAAAGACTTGTATCTATGGTCATGAATAAAAATTATTAAAAAAAAAAAAAAAAAGAAACATTTTGTATTGAACTGTCACTGATTGTCAATGTCATGAGGTTAATCCATCGTCCATCTACCATTTCCACTATTTTCACTTAAGTTACAGAAGAAAATAAGAAATCTTGGAATTTCTATAACTATAACATTATAAACCAACAACTCCTGATAAAAATCCAGTGTTTGATCCCTGCGAGGATGGCGCATGCAAAGGATATGAAACACCTCTTCACTAGGTTATTTTCCTTAAAAAATGGGTAAGTTTAATATTTGTCCAGACAGCTAATGGTTCTTAAATTTACGACTTCTTGTCAATAATGACCACACATTTAAAGACAGATCGTCAGTTATAGAAATAAATTTATATTATTGTAAAGTCGGTGAAGTAATTCTAATTCTTGGTTTAATTGCATCATTAACTTGATACCATTTACAGGTACAATACAAATAGATGGACCTCAAAAAACTACAGTCAGGACTTTAACATAACCGCACCAGTGGTGAACAGGGGCAATGTAACGCCTTTACCACCGCTGTCAGAACCTATGACCCTGCCCCCAGTTATTTACTCCTCAGCAGAGACTGAGGATGCTTTAACAGAAGTCACTGTACTCAGCAATGGATTGCGAGTGGCATCAGAAAAAAAGTTTGGACAGTTTTGCACTGCGGGTGGTAAGAAATTTTTTAACTCATAAGTTATTCAAACAAATTCATATTCAATTTTTACATGTTATTTAAATATGATTAATGGGGTTAAGTGCTTTCGTTTTATGTTAACCTCTTTGGAAAGATTGGCTAATAAAACCTCTTTGTTTTCAGTGGTCATTGACTCTGGTCCAAGGTATGAAGTTGCTTATCCCAATGGCATTTGCCATTTCCTTGAAAAACTGAGTTTTGGTGTGAGTATTAATAATATTGTTTGTTTAGCTTTTCCAAGATGATATTATGTCCATACATAATCTTAAATGGATTATTTCACTTTACCCCAATACTAGAATTAAATACATATAAGTTACTGATAAAACTGTTTTGTTATATTTCAGGCCACACACAAGTATGCCACTCGGGATGTCATGCACAGAGAACTTGAAAGACACGGAGGTATCTGTGATTGTCAAGGTTCTCGAGATACAACTGTTTATGCCACCAGTGCGGATTCTAGAGGCTTGGATGCCGTGACTCAGGTGAAAAATAACATAATTTATTTTAACTTCAGTATTGTTTTGTTCATTGACATGTATAAATTCCCCACTCTGTTGTATAATTGCCTTTTAAATTGAAGCAAATGTATAAAACAAAATAATTTTAATGAACTTTTTAAGTAGATTTGTCCGGCAAACTGATAGTTAACATAATTTTAATGTTAAATTCCAGGTTCTAGCCGAAGTGACACTGAGACCACAACTGTCTATGGAGGAGATTGAATCAGCGAGACAAGCTGTTGCATTTGAACTAGAGACCCTCTCCATGAGGCCGGAGCAAGAAACTATACTGATGGACATGATCCATATGGTATGTACTGCACAATGATAATATATTTGCCTAAAATTTCAAGACACTACACATGATATATCTATGTAAAGTATGTGACAACCTGCCAAGAGGCCAAAATAAATATAAAGAAGTGTTAAGGTCATTGCCCCTTTTTAGTTCAGAAAGTGTTGAGCCTAGTTTGCTTAATCTCATTCTCTCGCATTGAAAACAATAATGGCTCTACATCAACCACATCATAATACATCACATGGTGTTTGTTTTGGGTCTGATTTTACTAATTAGTGTTATTATTTCCTTTTTAGGCTGCTTACAGAGGAAACACTCTTGGACTTCCTAAGATTTGTCCAAATGAAAACGTCAATAAAATAGACCGGGGTATAATTCTGAACTACCTCAAACACCATTACACACCTGATAGAATGGTTGTTGCAGCTGTTGGGGTAAGATAAACATAAACATATACTACACTTTTTCTAACAAAAACACAATTAAAAAAGACAAACACACACAACAATAAAATATAGTAACAACAATAAACAAGGCAACAGAAGAAGACAGACAGTAGTACATTAGAATCCTGGTTATCCGAAATAATTAAAACCAGGGGTATTCCAACAGACAGACGCGGCGGAGGACTCTATTTTATAATTTATGTAGTGATAGTGTTTCATATACGTTATTTAATTAGACAATAGGTTAAAAAATACGGTAATTAGAGCTGTGATGAATGAGTCCGGATTATCGGAAATCCGGATAATCGAGGGTCGGATAGTCGAGATTCTACTGTATGTTAGTAACAATTGAATACAGTACATCCCTTTGGTAGTTTCAAACTCTAATGGTGTTCTTAATTCCTAGGTTGACCACAAGCCATTTGTGGAGTTTGTGCAGAAATACTTTGTGGATATGAAGCCTACTTGGCATGATGATCAAGCTCATACATTCAAACCTATTGTTGACTCTTCAATCGCACTATACACCGGAGGAATGCAACAGGTAATTACACAACATATGCTCATAAGCATTTCAGGATGGATGTCTTCCTTGAGAAAAGTAGCACAGAATCGTGACCGTTTGAAGGAATCGTGGGAGGCCTTTGCCCAGCAGTAGGACAATACGGGCTAGCTATAATATAATAAAGAATATCTTCATACTTCTATTCCATGGTTAATAATAACTGAAAAATGTTACAGGATGACTGCGAAATTCCTCTGTATCCAGGATCTGATCTCCCTGAACTATCTCATGTTGTAATTGGGCTGGAAAGTAAGTACCTCTCATATCACTAAATAAGTTCAAAGCAAAGTCTATTTGTACATCAGAGTTAGGGGTTGCAATGCTAATATTCAACTAGTTTAAAATATTATTCTCACCATAGGGGTGGTCATATTACCCAGTACTTAGTGGGTTATGTAAGCCTGATGGGCTATCAGAAATCTGCGCTAGCTCAGACTGGATGCTGACCCTGAAATAATTTGGGAAAGATTAGTCAAATTGTTGTTGTTCTTGCTTCTTCCTCAACTATTTGTATAATCAGAATATCATCGACACCATGTTATCTGAAATCACCCAATTCTGGGAATGCACCTCTAACATTAAATAAAAAAAATAAATAGCGAGTATGCAATTGCAAACCCTAATCACATGTAAGGTTAGTCTAAAAAAAAAATCATATTAGAAAAATCTTCATAGATCAGTTCTATAATTACTCGCAACTTTTTCTAGGTTGCTCTCACAGTGATCCCGACTTTGTGCCAACTTGTGTGCTGAACATGATGATGGGTGGCGGCGGCTCTTTCTCAGCCGGCGGCCCCGGGAAAGGGATGTACACACGACTTTACACTAATGTCTTGAACAGGTAACTACAAAAAAACATACAAAAATAATAATAATTCTTATTTGGGCTTAAAAATCAACAGCCCAGAAAAACTAGAATTGAATGGTGTCTCTCTTGTGTAGACAAGAGAGACACCATTTGATTCTAGTTTGTTATGCAGCACCAACCCCAAATATATTGGGATTAGGGCTGGACAATGATGATAGTTTGATATTTTGCACATTTTTGGCTGACTTCCTTCATAACCGTCTCCAAGTCTTAAGCTTGCTGGCTATGAAACCGTAATTCTACAAATACAAGTAAGTATAAGGCAAGATTCTCAAGTTCTGACCCCTTTCCTTTTTACATTGTGACATTTGTTTTTATAGATATCACTGGATGTTCAACGCGACAGCGTATAACCACGCATACGGCGACACAGGACTGTTCTGCATACACGCCGCCTCACCTCCTAACCGCATTTACGATACGACGCTAGTTATCGCTCGGGAACTCGCGAATATGGCCGGCAAAGTTGGAGAAAATGAACTTCGGGTAAGATTTTTAAATTAGTAAATGATGAGGAACTGTTTCAAAGTTACAGGCGACTACTACACCGACCGCGGAGTCTCTTCCCACACGATGTCCCATCTCCAGACCTGCTCTTTGTGTAACTCTAACTCCACCTGCACTTTCACATTAGGACGTTAGCAACGCGGCAGGAGCAACTTCCTTCACGTTTGATTAGGACAGCCGTAACAACACGTTATTATTTGTTTTTAGTCGCGCGAATGACGCGCTGCTGTGAAACCGGTCTAAGGGACCAATCCGAAGTCACTACCAATGCCGTCTGTCATGGCCGAGTTCGAAACAAATTTAATTTTTAACTATAGGAATCATCGAAAAAGAACTACATCACATGAACACGCTGAAGCCATGGTTATAAAGTTCTTGACTGTTCTAGTCACACTTAATATTTCTAATATTTATTTGCAGAGAGCAAAAACCCAGTTGCAGTCAATGTTATTGATGAATTTAGAAGCAAGACCAGTTGTATTTGAAGATGTTGGGCGACAAGTGCTGGCGACCGGCAAGA
Organism: Diarsia brunnea; assembly: GCA_949774965.1. Lineage (NCBI taxonomy): Eukaryota > Metazoa > Arthropoda > Insecta > Lepidoptera > Noctuidae > Diarsia > Diarsia brunnea. The sequence continues at coordinate 9,159,771 of OX458998.1, read as the reverse complement.
GGAAGCCACCCTCATTCTTTATCAATGAAATTGGTAAGTAATTGGAGATAAGACTCTCATTGTAATTATATAATAAGCAATATAGTAAAAGACCTGTGTCTATCTTAAGTATTTCGCTATTGTTATGTCATGGAAATTAGTTCCAAACTCATCATATCACAGATGAATTTTATTCCATTATGACTTATCTTATTCCAGAAAAAATAACAGCTGAAGATATAATTCGTGTTGCACAAAGGATGTTGAATACAAAGCCAGCAGTAGCCGCCCGCGGCAAACTCGCGAACCTTCCTCTGTATGAAGAAATCCAATCTAACATTTCCACCGGTAAAAGTGACTCAACTCAAGGAAGAAAAATCAACCTATTTCGCGCTTAGATAATATTAGGATACTGTCTGGAATTATTTACTGTACTGTAGTAATAAATTGTTAAAAAAATAAAGCTATGCATTTTTTTATTGATTGGTGTTTTTCTTTAGTTGTATAAAATGAAACGAAGGCTAATGATTTACTCTATATATTTATAAACTATATACAAAACATTAACAATAATTAATGGCAAGACAATTGATTTACATAAATACAACTATTCTAGATTTTTTTTTTGTTAGCATGTTTTAACAAAATGTCAGTCTTAATTTATTCATTAGTCAATGTCAAAGAAGATTGTATTAGATACAGATTTTTTTGTGTATGTCCCAGTTGGGAGCATTTGAAATAATTAATTGCCCATCCTTGCAGTTCAGTTTTATATTTACAAATAAGTACATTTTATTTAGAAGTAGGTAATACTCATAGTAAACTACCCATTCACTGTTCTCTAAGTTTGAACACATTATTAAGAGAGCTTGTAACGCATATTACGCATACTAACAAGTGGATAACAATTTCACATTAAATTATGTGACACAGTAAAATAATTCGGATACAGCCCAGTCAATGTGTTAGTGATTTGTATTTGAATGTAAATCAATGAATTGTCAAAACAATTCTCAATATAACATTTTTTATTTACTGTGCCATTTTAACAGCAGTTTTCGCTGCCTCATCAACATCCTTGATGATTGTAAGTGGTAGACCAGATTCCTGAAGCAATTTTTGTGCTGAGTCTGCATTAGTACCCTGTAATCTGATAATGAGGGGATGTTTTGGAGGGTTTTCCTTGCATGCGGTGATGATACCCTGTGCAATTGTAGTGCAGTTGACAATACCTGCAAAAAATAATGTAACAATTGTAATTATATCTATAAATCTCCATTAAGATAACTCTAAATGACAAAATGACATCAGATAGCTTACCACCAAACACATTGACGAAGACAGTCTTCACTTTCGAGTCCGATTCCAATATCTTCAGAGCAGCTGAAACTTGTTTGGGACCAACACCACCTCCAAGGTCCAAGAAGTTTGCTGCCTTTCCCCCATTCAAGGTGATGATGTCCATGGTGGCCATGGCTAGGCCGGCACCATTGACCATACATCCGATGCTGCCATCCATATCAATGTACACAAGGTTGTGTGATGCTGCCTCTCTCTGAAAATGAAGATTTAGGAATCGGTAATCTACTTAGTTTTGTAAGAACTAGGTGTAATCTTTAATTTTATACTGTATGTATTAAATGAAGATTGCCTTGTTGGTCTAGTGGTTGCAAGAGCGACTGCTGAGTAAAAGGTTCTGGATTGGATTCCTGGGTCGGGCAGTGTTGTTGAGTTTTTCTACCACGAATTTCACAGTAGCAGCCACAGAGTCTAGATTTGTGACTTGAACATAACTGGCGAAATGTGGGTGTACTATTAGGTACACCTCTGCCTAACCCTTCGGGGATTACAGGCGTGATGATATGTATGTAAATGAATATTGTTATTATTAAGTGCAACAATTATTGTACGAACGCCAGCACTCCAAGCTACTAAAATTTGTTAGTTTTGGATAGCTTGATGGTGTCTGTACCTATAAAATTATATTTCATGAATTAAGAAATCTAGGTAAGTTAACTAGGCTAGAACTTAATAGTATAAATGTTTCGGTTTTTTTACTTGACCTAACTAGGACAACCATTTTTTAATCATATATATTTACATAGACAGGTCATATTTTTTGGGTGAATTTCAGTGTTTCTTATCAGTAAGCAAGATCAGTTTGCTCAGTTGCTATTGCAGTGGTTACATTATCTTCATCCAAATATTATCACAAGTTGTAAATAGCACCAAATAAAGAAAAATAAGTGATAATAGAGGTTACTGAGATAAAGGAGTAGATAAACAAATACCCATTATTTACATTGAACAATGATAAGGAGAACATGCAAGAAAAATAGTTGTGGAGTAGGTTATTGAAGTTAGGTAACCATCATACTAAGGAGTTCATAAAAATTAACATCATTTAACCTTGTACGTCCAAAGTTCACATATCAATAGTGAGAATGAACACTGATTGTACTGTTTGTACAATTTGTTTGAACAAAGTTGTAGCATGCAAGCAATATACAAGTACAGTCACAAGCATTAATTTGTGTACACTTACCAAAATTCAAAAGCAATAACTAACTAATTTAAATAACTGTTTCTACTCACACACAATGGCCCAATCAAGAGGCTAAGTACAGATAAAAGCTCAGTTAAACTAAATTAAAAGTGTTTCTACTTAGGGATAAGACTATTTTATATAATAGTATGGCTTCTAAAGTACCATTTTCGTGAAAACTTACAATATTAATCAATATAGTAGGTGAAAATCATTTTTTATAAGTTGCTGTGTGTATAAATATACTCTGGGTGATCAGGAAAGCATAATCATCAAAATATCATTAGAGCTGGAAAATGGGCCTAGCAATTAACTAATTAGTTTCCTATTAGTAATTAATTTTAGCTTTTCATCATTCACTTACTTCTTTGGGGTCACTCTCTGATAAATCATCCAGGGCGAAGATCTCCTTTTGTCTGAAGTTGGCATTGTCATCAAAGTTGATCTTAGCATCCACAGAGATCACTCTGCCATCATCAGTTTCAACAAGAGGGTTGATCTCTAGCTGGGTAGCATCTACCTAGAAACAGAAATTGTTTATTTCATTAGATAAGTTTGTTGGTTGCAATAAGGAAATCTTGCAGAGGACATTTATAAAAGACTGCACTGGAGTGCAAATGTGGGGCTGTTGCTAATGAAAGCACCAAACTAGCAGCTCAGTTGTGGGCTGACAGTTTAGATTGCCATCAACATCTAAGAAGAAGATTAGATAAGTGAGTCACACAATATTACTTGCAAGTAAGGTTGTTTAACAAATGATTAAATACCTTTAAAAATAGCTGCCAAAGTTTTTTAATTTCTTCCGCACACTTTGCCTTTAAAGGTCCTTTGAATTCCAAAAATTCTGCTATCTCATTGGCCATCTCATCTGTTACACCCTCAAATATGTCAACGGGCACAGTTTTCAACAAGTGTGGAGTCTTTTCGGCAACTGCCTCTATGTCCATACCCCCAGCTGGAGAAGCCACTATTACGGCTCCATTGTAAGACCTCTCCATCACAATACTGAAGTATGTCTCCCGCTTAATGTTGACACTTTCCGCCACCATTACCTTGTCCACTAATATCCCGTCTTTGGGAGTTTGTTTTGTAATCAACTTGTGCCCAATCATACTCTTCGCTAATTTCAAAACTTCATCACGATTTTTAGTAAGGTGGACACCTCCTTTGAAACCATTGTCAAAATGGCCTTTACCCCGACCACCGGCAAGGATCTGTGCTTTTACAACGTATTCATCAGCCTTAAAATCCGCAAGAGCTTCGGTGTCCAGTTTAGAATCAAGAACCCTGAAGTCCTGTACTGAAACTTGATATTTCCTTAACAAATCCTTACTGTGAAACTCTTGCAGATTTAGGTTTCTTGTTGCTGTTACTTGTGGATAATATCTAGGCACGAGCCTCGTTAATAGTTTCAGATTTTTTGTTTTCAACGCAGCCATAGCGAACTTTGTCCAGTTACGGAAATAAATCTTAACCTAACTCAACGTCAACACTCGTTGACTATTCGAACTTGATGACGGAAGTAACACTTTATTAGGGCCACTGCACTTGAACAAACAATTCGAATTAAATATTTAATATGGCAGGTGTAAGGTAGATCTATTTAATGAATATTATTGCTTTTTTGCGGCGAAATTCATTCAGGGACCAGCAAATCACCAAATGAAAATGAAATAATGAATGATTGATAGATAGATTTGAATTGACAGCTTGTTTGTCAAAGGAAGAAATGTCAATGTCACGACTGTCACCTGTCATTCAGCCAGTGCGCCCATGGTGTCCATCAATATATATACCGATTAACGATTAATCACCAATCGATAATTCTCCAGATTTTAGGGTCAGGTCAGTCATAATCATATAGCATTATCGGCAAAATATTATCGCCAACAATAGTTAATGCTCCGTGCATGCATGCGACGGTGTTGGTCGATGACGGATCGGCCTAATGGGTAAAATAGTTTCATATTTATTTTTCAATTTAAAAAAATACTTAATGCTGTTCTAAACTAATTATAATCACTATGTTATAATAATATGATACGCTGTTGATAGGCTCTATCTAGTAGGCGTAGTAGTGCGTGTTATGTTCCTTTCCAAGCCGTTTACAGCAGACGTTTATAGCATGAATTAGCATGGCCATAGTATGGCTCAGTATAGTGGGCAGACTCTCCTTTAATACCTTCGCGTCAACATTGCCAATACATTTTAAATAAACTTAAAGTCACGATTGTTGTCGCATGAGTTTTATTGGTACTCCCATTGACATAGATATTACTGCGTAAGGACTGGGCGGACGGCATGTTAAAATGACGCCTCAAACGTGGTCCCAAAACGGTCTTTCATAAGCCGAAGTGAACTAGTCCACGATCGGCTCTCTTCGGGTGCGGTCGTAAATTTTATTAAAAGCTTTATTTATATTCTTTATACCTCGAAAATACCACGCCGCTTATACAAGGTTACGTTAACGAGCAGACTACACCGATTCTCTGTATGGCGAACGCGTCGAGCAAATGTTCGGACGATCGTATCATTAGTTTTTATATCAATGGGTACTCCACAATAATTAAAAACATAAATGGATCACTTTTTAGTCGATTCTTGTAAATGTTTAAATAACTTACTTTTTTAAGATATTGTAACACCAAAGTCGTAATGCCAACCTCTTAACCTAAACGAACTTCCTTTTACTCGTGTTCTTTTGACAACGCGAGGTTAGAATCGCTATTTAGCTTGAAAAAGTACGTATTTTGTTAAAATAAAGTGAACTTTTACTTAGTTTTGTGAATTGTGATAGATTATAATTGGATTATGTTTATTTGTAGGCAATCATAATGGCTGAAGAGAACTGGAACGATGATGCTCCCGAAGGCGGCATGGCTGTTGACAACGCGCCGTTGCCGCTAGCCGCTGACATTCCCGAAATCAAGCTGTTCGGAAGGTGGAGTTGTTATGATGTCCAGGTGTCTGACATGTCCCTGCAGGACTACATTTCCGTCAAAGAGAAGTACGCCAAATACTTGCCCCACTCTGCTGGCAGGTATGCACACAAAAGATTCCGTAAGGCTCAGTGCCCCATCGTTGAGCGTCTGACCAACTCCCTAATGATGCACGGCCGCAACAATGGCAAGAAACTCATGGCCGTCCGAATTGTGAAGCACGCCTTCGAGATCATTCATTTGCTAACTGGTGAGAACCCTCTACAAGTGCTTGTGACAGCTATCATCAACTCAGGTCCCAGAGAAGACTCGACTAGGATTGGTCGTGCTGGTACCGTGCGTCGTCAAGCTGTTGACGTTTCCCCTCTGCGTCGTGTGAACCAGGCTATCTGGTTGCTGTGCACTGGTGCACGTGAGGCTGCGTTCAGAAACATTAAGACAATCGCTGAGTGTGTTGCTGATGAGCTCATAAACGCTGCGAAGGGCTCATCTAACTCTTATGCCATCAAGAAGAAGGATGAGTTGGAGCGTGTTGCTAAATCCAACCGTTAAAACTTATATTTTAAGATATGTCTCAATAAAAGAAAAGTCGGAAATTTGTGTTTTATTTGTAGTAAGTCCAATTCTTTAGTCTCTTTGTAGTAATTTTGTGTAACAATGATTTCTCCAGTGCTACATCAATACTATCGGTTGTTGTCCATAATCATTTTCCACCTACTATACCATCTTATGCGACTTCGTAGAATCATCAGCTGATCATAGTCCCTCATAATATATTTTTACTCTTATCTTATACTGAACCTAACAAATTATATGCTATAATAAATTATTTACTTAAATTCCCAATCATTAATCAAACTAGTCCTGAGTTTAGCTGACAACTGTCAGCTAAATGTGGCTAATCATGAACTGATAATCCAAGTTCAAGTTGTGTGAAAGTTATGTTTCAGAAATGAGTTGTGTATTTGGGCTCTAGTTTTATAATCGATTTAAGTTTCATTTGCAATTTACATTGATTTGTTTACTGTGTGGAAATAATAATATTTTAAACATCCAAAACCACGTGTACTGGTTGACAGTGGTTGATTTCATGACATGAAACTATGAAATTAAAATTATTGACATTCATTTATCGAGCGCTAGTGCTGTGCCAGGCCTACACCTAGCAAATCGATAATGATCAATTTCATACAATAGATTATGTCTCAAAAATGCAGGCCAGTGTGGGTATAACAGGGTACAGTATGGGTCAATAAATGGTGTTTGTACTGGAGCAAACGTTGTAAGAGAAGCTTTTGTTTATTTCTCCATTTTATTAGATCATGTTTTCCGCGCTCTAGCAGTGCAGTTTTCGAATGCTATGCTCTCGAAGCTTAAAAAATTTGGTGTAGAAGCTATCAAACATCGATGCACAATAAGTAAATAAAGAAGTACCTAAGTAATATAGTTTCAGGTTGCTAAAAAATATGTACAATAAAATTAATCCAATATTTTGTTGCTTGAATGTTGTGGCGTGCGATTATAGATTATTGTTGAAACCGACTGAATATTTTAGATCATCATCCTAGCCTTTTCCCAACTGTGTTGGGGTCGGCTTCCAGTCTAACCGGATACAGCTGAGTACCAGTATTTTACATAGAGCGACTGCCTATCTGACCTCCACAACCTAGTTAATAATATAATACGATACCCATTGGTAAGACTGGTTGTCAGACTTTCAGGTCACTGACTAAGTACCTGTAACGACTGCCAAAGATCTATATATGGCAGCCGGATCCAACAGCTTAACGTGCTTTCCGAGGCACGGAGGAAATTCGGTATGTAACGGGCGGTCACCCATCCACAGACCAACCTTGGCAAGCGCGGCTTAACCTAAAGATCGACCCGAATAGCCGTTATTATTAAACCACGAGCTCCTCTCTAATAAATATTTTAGATCAATAAAATGAATTAAATTCATCCACAAAAAACGATTTTTACTTATCAGTAAGTAAAAATTGTGAACAATTATGTTCATTTTAATGATTGGATCGAATCAATCAGCTTTTCTCATAGGTATATCGATTCCTCATACGTAACATCGCACACCAGCCACACTAGAAGACAACTCAACACAACTTGTCATTAAATCAAAATGTCAAATGAACTGTCATTGTGAAGTTTAGCTTGAAGTGGAGATTTGGAGAAATGTCGAAAAGCTAAAGTAAAAACACAACACTTTCTCATATTTACTGCAATACAAACAGTGGACATTCAATAAAACGACAATACAAACACATTCGTAGTAAATAGGCTACAATGATTCATAGTTTGTTTATAATAAACCCATCTGGGTAAGTATTGAGCATGTAAACCTGAATATCGCTTTTGAATTATCGGGCTAAACTTTCGCTGAACTAGTCTACTACCTATACTGATTGCAGAAAACCATGCGTTTATTACTTTGTGTATCAGTGCAATTTACGAATTTAATCTTATTTGTTTTCTTGTATATCACAGAGAGGATACCTCTTGAAGGATTACTCCCTTAAACCCAAAAGATATCCAGCTCTTTACTATAAGTACTATTTAATTTCTTACAGGGATGTATTTCTCGAAAAGCATTGGCGGAGTGTGGTTCCAAGATCAGTATGCGACTACTACTTGGAGGCACAGAGGGCCTCTCCCAATGTAAGTAAAGCTTTCATTATATTATTATATTCTAAGAATCACACAAAGAAGGTAGTGATCACCAGCTGTCTTATTCATTGTGTGTTGGTAATTTAAAACCCTAGTTTTATGTTTCCTCACTATTTAGAGAATAAAAAGAGTACCCCTGGCCAACAAGATAATATAATAATGGTAATTTTTTATTATGATTTCAATATTAGTACCTAGTTGTGTGTATAGGTACTGATATTTGGCCTACATCAACCCACTGCTGAGCAAAGGCCTCTCCCCATAACTTCCAGTTGTGTATGTTAAACATAAAATCTTGTGTGTTCTAGGATGTTCCTCCAGTGCTGGCCGCCCCCCACCACTACTTGATATCGATCCAGAGAGGAGGAGTAGCTCTGGTAGCGGTGTGCATGCAGGAAGTTGCTCCACTGTTTGTGATTGAGTTCCTGCACAGAGTTGTTGATACATTCCAAGTAAGTCGGATTTAATGTAGTTTCCATGATGTTTTGAAGAATACTTCAGATGCGCGCGCCCATAGTAGACAGGAGGTAACTGCTGAGATGACGAGTAATAGAGAAGTATGTAAGAAGACGTTATGTGCCGACCCCAAATAGATTAGGATAAGGGCAGGAGAATGATGACTTTAGATGCACCCTGAGCTACCATCTCTACTACCATGTTCGTGAAGATGAATGCCTTTATAATTACCGGTCCGGGTGCCTTATCCCGGATGAGGCTGGCACAAGAATATGGAACTTGGCTCAAGCAAAGAGAGGCCTATACCCAGAAGTGGGTGAAATTAGACTGGATGATGATGATGCCTTTATCAAAGCATGTGTTAATAATTGTTTTTTATCACTAGTTCACTACTCTGTTGAATGAGCTGTTTGAACCCATAGTGACACTTCAACACTACTGTGACTATTATTTTTATGATTTTATCAGACTATCAATAATTAAAGTTGTTTTGCAAATAATACTGTATTTGCTTAGCTGTTTAAATGTGATATCAAGTTTATAATGATACATACAAGTATTAATATTAATTTATCATGTAATTTTTTTTTTCAGGACTACTTTTCAGACTGCACAGAGACTATAATTAAGGAAAACTATGTAGTTGTATATGAGGTAAAATTAAAAAAAATAGACTTAAAATAACTGACAACTTTGTTATTTTATTTTCTTCATTAAATGTTATTTAATTTTACAGTTGTTAGATGAGATGCTTGACAATGGTTTCCCTCTGGCTACAGAGAGCAATATTCTAAAGGAATTGATTAAACCGCCAAATATTTTAAGGACTATTGCCAATACCGTTACTGGGAAATCGAAGTAAGTATGATTTTCAACCCGTCGGGGCTGCGGGTTGTTCGCAAGAGATACCGCGGCCTCGACATGAAGGGCTAAGAAGGAACATGGGTGGTTTTTAGTCAGTAGAAGTCTGACACTCCTTTCGCTCTGCCCAAGAGCGGGAGGGGTTATTTGATGATTTTCCACCTGCCGAAAAAAAAAAAAGGTTATGATTTTCAACACACTAATGGTAAAATATAGTGTGAATGGTGAGGATGTAACATTGCATGTTTGTAATGGGAAGTTTTAATAAGTCTGAAAAATCAGTAGTCAATCTTTAGGAAACAGAATTATATTGTATTAGGGAATGGTGCCCACAACTAGAAACAAAAACAATGGTTTTTCTACCACAGTCAGAATAAATCACCCAGTGATAAATATAATAAATATAAAAAAAAAGTACGTCTTTACAAACTTGGTCGAGTGAACAATGGGGCACTTTACTTTGTGTCCTGCATGTCATGCTGTTTGCTTGTTACATTAGTTTGCCATTGAGGCTAAGAAGATATCTAAGATGACCAATTATTATTATATTTTCAGCGTTTCTTCAATACTGCCATCTGGGCAGCTATCGAACGTGCCGTGGCGACGCTCGGGAGTCAAATACGCCAACAATGAGGCTTACTTCGACGTTGTAGAGGAAGTTGACGCCATTATTGATAAGAGTGGTGCTACCGTGTCTGCGGAGATACAGGGTTATGTAAGATATTTAAAATATGTCATAGAAATTTTATTAAAAGTAGGAATTTAAGATGGACATAATTTTCAAAGATAATAGGAAATAATTGATAGCATAATTACATACATACAGACTCCTTTTGTCTCGTAAAAAATTTCATACATCTGGTCATACACGCACGCCGGTAGCGTGTACTACGCACCTGTCCTTTCTGAAGAATCTCACCAATAGGGTCATAGCATAATTCTTGCAAAAAATTAAGGTTCTATCTAATCAGTAAAATGTTTCAGATTCTCATGGTTTCTCATGGTTTCAGATTGATTGCTGTATAAAGTTAAGTGGAATGCCAGATCTGACCCTCACATTTGTAAATCCACGTCTTTTCGACGATGTATCATTCCATCCTTGTGTAAGATTTAAAAGATGGGAGGTGAGTACAACTTATACTTTTGTACAAGAAAATATAGATGCTACACAGAAAGTTTCGTAGAACAAAAAAATATATACAAACATATATATGAACTAAATTCTGCTTTGAAAATCTCCTTAACTATAAGGGTTAAACTATATCAAAACCCACCAACTGACAGCAATGAGTATAATTATTTACAGTGTAAGGATCGACGCGCAAAGTGTTTCATATTTCTAGAAGCAATAAGTATAATCTAATTAATCATAATAAGCGAAATTCGAGAATTTGGCAACACGAATTTGGTGGGACGCCCTCAGACTCGGTTGAGCGACGATCTTCGCAGGGTGGCTGTTATTATCTGAATGAAAGTTGTTGAGAATCGAGTTGAGTGGCGTGCGATTGAAGAGGCATATGTCCAGCAGTGGACTGCTGAGGCTAGGCTGATGATGAGAGTGAGAGAATAATTCATTCAAAGTAATAAACCAAAAAAAATCGAAGGCGTGACATCTGCCAACCCGCACGAGAGGAGGCCTGAGTACCTGCAGTGGGAACATTATCGGCTGATGATGTTGATGCTGATGCTGGAGATTCTGTACCACTAAAAAAAGTAATGAAACTCCTCTCTTTCAGTCCGAAAGGATACTGTCATTCATCCCACCGGACGGCAACTTCCGCCTCATGTCGTATCACATTGGATCTCAGAGCGTCGTGGCGATTCCGATGTACGTGCGACACAGCCTCACGCTGCGGTCTAATGGAGACCAGGGTCGGTTAGACCTCACGGTCGGACCCAAGCAAACTATGGGACGGACTTTAGAAAGTAAGGATGAATTTTTATTTACCGTTCTTTCTTTCTTAATCGTGTGGTTAACCTAACCTAACCTGCAGGGCTATCGCGTAACTTTTTAAATGTCAGTGGCTATCATAGTGTCCATCAATTAACTGTCAAATGGTTATGGTTTGGTATAAAATGAAACCCCCCCCCGTCACGACGTGACACTGGCAGAAATAGTCGGAACCGGCTCAGCTGCCATTAAAGAAAAAAAAAAAAAAAAAAAAATGAAACCATTTGACAGTTAATTGATGCCAGTGACGTTTAAAAGATACGCAATGGCCCTGCTGGTGTCAGAAGTTTACGTCGCCCATAGACCTCTCACTTGGCTTTAGATGCCGTCGAAAAATATCTCTTAGGCATACTGGTTTCCTCACGATGTTTTCCTCACGATGTTTTCCCTCATCATTTACCTTTGATCTACCCAATACTGTAATTTAATTTAGGCCAAGAACGATCCATATTAATATTACAAATGTCAAAAAAGGCAATCTGTATGTTCGTCGGTCTGTCTTATATTTTTACACCATAACAGCTAAACGGAATACGATGAAATTTGGCATGCAGGTAGATCATGGTCTAGTTAGATAAGAGTCTTCCACAATGTTTTGACTATCACGTGGATATAATCGCGGGAAAAGCTAGAAAATAATGTAATGCTGACAATTCGTTTAAGAAAACGGAAGCAGTAAGTAGTAATATTAAAATTCTGTCAGCTAACATGACCAAACGATTTTACCACAATATCATCATTACTTTGCACAGATAACCACAGATTCTTTGTGCTAGATTTGAAACTGTGTTAATTTTGTTTACAGATGTATCCCTAGAGATCTGTATGCCTAAGTGTGTGTTAAACTGCTCTCTCACGGCAAACCAAGGCAAATACTCTTATGACCCGGTCAGTAAGGTGCTGTTATGGGATATAGGACGCATTGAGTTGCCGAAACTGCCGAATATTAGAGGATCTGTGAGTATATTACTGTAATTATACAACTAGATGAGAAGAGAAAGTGTTGCTGGCCTAAAAAAGTCAGAAGGTTAGAACTTCTATGAGATTTGTCTTCTTCGAGATCTACGCCTGCACCAATAGAGGATTATCTTCTTGAAAATCATTTCAATTTATTCATACTTGATTACTTACTTTGCATCCTTAAATAAAAATTAACTTCAGGTGTCCATATTTTTTATGACAATCATCTTTTCATCATTTATAAACATGAAAAAACAGCGAGCAAGCAGATCCTTGCTCGCTTTTTTGTGTATGTTTTCCCATTACTGGGAAAATCCATGACCATCTACTTATTTAAAAAAAATCTGTTTACCATACTTTACAACACCAAAACATTGTCAACAGGTGTCAGTACAATCAGGCGCAGACACTTCTGGCGCGAATCCAAGCATCAACGTGCACTTCACGATACCACAGTTAGCCGTCAGTGGGCTTAGAGTTAGCCGTTTAGACATGTACGGGGCTAAGTACAAGCCGTTCAAGGGGGTGAAGTACGTCACTAAAGCGGGCAAGTTCTCTGTGCGCATGTGATCGGAGGCCGACCAACCCGAACCGTGGATGGTTTTGGGATTGTCTATGAGTGGAAGTCGTGGACAGTGATGTCAGTGTTAGTTGATTATGGTCTGAGCGGATCAATGTCTTTTTTTTTTACGTACAGGTTACATTTAAATTAGCTAGCAAAACTGCGTAGATGTGATAGGTATGATGTTCGATATCTATACATAACATAGAAAAACCAACTAGATGCTAGCTAATTTAATTTGATCTTTTGTTTTAACGTTAAGTTTTGGTACTATTTAGCGGTAAATATCTGTGGATTAAATGGAATTGGGAGAGTTGACGCAGAAAAAAAAAGCAAATGCAAAGGTTTGCGTTTGTTGTAGTGCGTGTACGCAACTTCTGTTTTTGTTGCGCACACAGACACGATCATTACCTTTGAGTCGACCGACGAAATGGACAACAGAAGGGGAAGCAGGGCAGTTGTAAGGTTCAAACATTACCGCCAGATAGTACCGTAATCGTTTTATATAATAAGAGAACTCATATAAATATATATCATAAATGTCCGTGTATCCATGTCAAATAAGTTAGGTATGTAAGTTGTAAATAATATATTTTATTCAACGTTATATTTACGGCGAAACGCTATTGGCGAAATGTGAGAGGTGTGGCTATAGTACATCCACATTTTGCCTAACCCTTCTGGGATTACAGGCGTGATGTTATGTTATGTTATAAATACTTGAATTAAAACATTATTATGCAATATATTCATGACTTTTTATTAAGCTAAATAAATTAACATAATTGTGTTTAAAGAGTAAGTTAACAAAATAACGGTAGGTACTTCTTAGTGACAAATTATTATACAACAGATCAAGATTTTACTTTCATGTAGTAATGAATCAAGTACAGCATACATTAAAAGTACTAAATTACATACAAAAACCCTGTGATTTAAACAAATTGTTATTTACCTCCTTATACATGTGGCTGTATAGACAATTACCTAATATAATACAGAGGAATGCAACTGATGGAACCCAATTTTATTGTAACCCCAAAAAAGTTATAATGCCCATAATAAGGCAGTGTGCACACGCTGAATAGATAACTCTCCTTTTGGGCTTCGGCGCAATCGGGTAAAAAACAAAATACAAAGGCACAGAAAAAAAAGTACTTATACGCTTTAAAGTAATATCATTTTATTTCTCGTACTATCTCGGCAAACACTTTCATTTGATAGGTTACTCCCTACCCATATCATCGGAATGCATAAAAAATAACTAGTCCGCCATATTGGATTTAGAATGACATCAATTATATAACCATGCATTGTCATCCGAACAGAACATGTATGCAAATGTTTAGCTCAATCGGAAATCGATAAGTGGGTCAAATTTAACGTCTAAGATTTGTTTACATAGTTACAAGTGAAGCTCATAAGCTCTAAAATGAGTAGTCTAAGGCAGAGTTCGTTGAATCCTCATTCCAGCGAGGTTCTTGTGCATAGCCGCAAGTTCAACTTCTAGCATGTGCGCGTTCATCTGCGAACTGTCCTTGTCTCTAAAATATCGCTGCACAAGCACCGACATCAGTGCCGGGTACTCTCTCCGCACAGATGCCTCCACATCGCGCTCCTAATGCACAAATAATTAGCGATAAATGTTCCGTTTTGTTCACACGCAAATAACTACCTGTATAAACGAACGGAAGTGATAGTAATTGCTCGCTGTTCACTTCAAATGATTACCTATTCTGCTTTTATAAATTTGCCATCGACACGCTAAGAAGAAGATAAATTCTGTAGATAGAATAGAAGTTCGCCTATTCAGATGCTTTGTCATCGGTTAATGAAGTGGCAAGATGCATGCCATCTGGATCATCCACAGCAAGACGTCAACCACTGCTGTGTATAGACCTCTCTATGCTTGTGCCAAGCTCCAGGCTCTTGTGCCAGCTTCATACATCTGGCTACCCCAGATATATTTCCTGGTACCTAATTGGTGGTAATTGAACCCCAGTGTTTCACGCTCGCAACCACACTTGCGATCATAACACCGACAAGATAGAAAAAGTGAGTTATGCTAAAATTATTCAGAAACGGGGCACTAGACGTCTAGAAATTAATGTCCCATTGTTTGTTTTAAGAATTAAGTAAAAATCGTTCATCGATTCATTGATACGGGTGTTAATTGCAAGTAGCGTTACCTACGTTTTATGGGAATCTTGATGGAACGGTAATTTAGCACAATCAACTATGGTACAGCTTATCTAGATAGACCTTTTCCTCATTTGACTTTTATTGAGGCTGGGTACGACTTGCGGAAACTGAAATTATACCTTTAGTGACTTTTCACACACTAGAGTCGGTTAGTCAGCGCCGGGCGGGTGGGAAAGTTAATTGATAACATGGGTAAAATAGAAATAGCCCAGATTACTCATATACTTCCGTCACCGCCCCTGGAACCGAGTTGCCCACCCCTACGGCCAGAACGTGAAAACGCACTGGCACCTTGTTTCTGATTTGATTAATTGAACAAAGAACTAGTCAAACTCTAATACCTAATGGTGAAATTACGAATTGTTTAGGTACTTTTGTAGAGTTTGGCAAAATCGAGGCTTCGATTACTGAATTCAGAAACGAGTAACAATATTACAATTACACTTGGTCTTTCTTTCGAATTCGATCGCTTTTGAATTCTGGCTAACGACCTAGTGGAAATGAACGGGGGTCGGACAAGCTCATTCAGCTTCATCGTTTCTGGCACCCCAATTCGGATACCTACATAGGTATTTGTTTTTTCACTTCATCCGAGATCAGTGCCATGCTAGTCGTCACAATGACTTCATTCAAACTTCTAGATGTGGGTTAGGTCGTATTCATTTCTATTGCGTTGAGTACTACTGTATCAGCTGCCCGAATTCGAGTAGTCTTTCGAACATCCAATAAGGGCTAAGAACCAACGACCAAGGTCTACATAAACATAGACTATAGAGGCATACGCACAATGTAACAGCAGTATTGAGGAGACCACCGAGCGTAGACCCCTGGTTGACGGTTAAATCTGCACCGGAACCATTCCATGATGTTACCCATCCCTGAGGCTGTGGGGATCAAGTTGAACGGGGACGGCAGTGTCGTCTGCAGCATGTAGTCTATGTATACCTGAAAACAGTTTTAAGTCTTGCGTCAGAGTCATATTAGTTAATGCTATGCGTGTTGATAGTTAGTTAGTTAATATCGCCATAGGCCACCGGATTCATGGAAGTAGGAGAAACTAGGAACCGTGAGAATTTAAACGGTTCGATATAACTCTCTGTTCTGGGTAGAACGGAATTTATAAAAACTGATCGTAGTAATTATGTAGGTACACCACTTGGAAAGTGTTTGGATTGCTCATAAAAGAATCCTCCTGAAGATAATTTAGTCTTAAAATTGTAATTCTATTATTGACAAAATAGGTCATAAAATGAGTTCCATAATAGTTCCATAAAAAAGTTACCTATTAAATAAATCAGCAGTTTTCAAAGATTTCATAACAAGAGTTTTCTCATTTTCACGTTCGGAGCTAAAAGTTTCCACACAACAAAAATATCACACTAATATTATAAAGGCAAAAGTTTGTGAGTGTGTATGTTTGTTACTCTTTCACGAAAAAACTACTGAACGGATTTGGATAAAATTTGGTATATTTTATCTTCGTAGCGGGCGAAGCTGCTAGCAACAGCTAGTACGTACTTATACATTTTTTTGAGGTTAGTTGTTCGCCTACTGCATGCATCGAGTATGGCAGAATCCTCTCAATCAGCATGCTTCTTCGATTGTCCACTTCTCATTTGACGACCCAAAATTCGTGAACAAGCCATAGCGTCCATACTGCTTCATACATCATGACTGGACCGAGCCATCATGATGATGTCGAGAAGGCAGAGATATTACCTAACGATCATGACTGTTGCTTTAAAACATTTCGCACAGATGCTGTAACGATTGGCTAGTACCTACCTACGAGAAAGGCAGATCTTACTTCAAGGTAAGTTCTGTATCTTTATCTATCATAAACATATATTATTGAATTCTAAGTTTTAGATACGTTGGCTATGCAATGAAATCTAATTGTGGCAATTCTCGAGTTGTCCATTAGAAAAGTAATTATAGATCCTGTAATAGGTTTCTTATTGCAGTTTTTATAACTTCATTGGGTTAACTAAGGGTTCTTCAGACGTACCTAATTAGTAATTCTTCATAGCTGGCATTTCTTCTTTACCTTCTCTCGCCTTGTAGGTAGGTACCGTCGACTACTTAATTAAAGATAGACACCTAAGTAGTTATAAAATATTATTGCTTGTGGTGTAATTCTCTTAGTAGTAGGTAGGTACCTAAGTTCTAATAGTATCTAGGAACCTAATTTGCACATCACGAAGCATGCAAACCGCATCGTCGAAAGTTTATTTTTCTATCAGGGACCTCGATTGAACTACAATTTTCTTATTGGCCAGTCAGCCAGTCATATAGTAGTCCAGACTTAAGTGAAAACCTGTAGGTACCTACTTACGTAGCTGACCTGAAGTTGGACAAGTACAGTAACTATAAAGTTTTATTGCTAGCTTGAGACCACCCACGAGTTCGTTAACCCAGACTTTTTTATGAGTAGGTACATGGGCACTTGCAACTCTCAAGCTCTGTAAGGCAATTTACAAAATTTCACTTAAGCTAAGGTTCTACAGTAGAACTACCACAGAGCGTGGAACACTTTTCAAAAAAGGTTGAGAGAGAGGGGGTCGCCCGATCGCTGATTTATAAAATTCATATTAACTGTTTGTATTCCTGACTAAAAGAGCAGTGGTGGCCCAGTGGTTGCGGCCTCGACTTACGAACAGTGAGTCGTGGGTTCGAACCCAGGCACCTACATTACTTTGTGTAATTTATTTCATCACCACTGCTCTCAAAACGGTCAAGGAAAACATCGTGAGGAAACCGACATGTCTTAGAACCAAAAAATTCGAAGACATGTGACATCTGCCAATCCGCATTGGGCACGCGTGGTGGATTATAGCCCATCCCTCTCCTAGAGAGGAGACCTGAGTCCCTGCAGTGGGAACATTATAGGCTGATGATGATTCCTAACTTCACTGTAGGTACCTACCTACTTCACTCATTGAAAATGTGCTAGGTAAGGAAATGCTGTCGTTTATAGGCCTGTAAACTCCAATTGACATGAGGTGCCTCCAGTGTTTGTATTTTATAAGGAATGTTCAACATTCATTAGCATTTAAACGACAAGCATGTTTGTTTAGTCATCCTCATTGGTAGCAATGCTGGATTTACGATTACGTACACTAGGCTTCTGGTCATTGGTAACAAAACCCGTATAAGCTGGCCTCTTATTTTCACAGAACTCAGTAGTACGCTAGGCCAGATTAAGGTTTAAGTGTTCACCGATGTGCGGTCGACTGAACCTATGAGTATCCTCTTCTACAACCTAAGGGGACTGACTTTACATCTTCGGTGCTTATCTCTTGTACCTGTATTGTGTGGTTTTGTTAGGACCTTTTTTGCATTTACATTTCTATTTCAAACATCCTTGCGGTACATTACGGTACTAAATAAAGTAGGTATACTTTTACGATAGCATTTTCTCTATTGTATTACATTGGCGCTGCCTTTCTTTATAACTTACTGAAACCTTGTTGAAAATGGCGATATGGTGGCAAGTGGCATGGAGGAAATGGTGGCAAATTCAAGTCTATTAAATTTACTGAAAACAATGAAATTATTGATGTCATGTACACTTACCTCAGTCTTCCCGAAAGTCCACTCTATGTCCACGTTGTCGTTGACTCTTTGAAAAGTATTAGACATAGTTGCTATAAGCATGTTTAGCACGACGATAACGGATATTACTTCGAAACCTGTAATTAAACTTAAGTTCACTGCGATTTTCAAGTACTTATGTGCATTAAAGGGACCCTTAGATAGTTTGCTGGAAATCGCTATTAACATAATTCTCATTTACCTATATAAATTATGGAATGTCGATTCCGTTTATTGGATTAGCAGCAAGTTGGAAGGAAGACCATATTAAACTACCGTAAGTTTAGATGGTCAGCGTTATATTATGGACCAACTGGTTGGTCCATAATATAATGCTAACCATCTACGAAGGTACTATGAGATAGATCATTATACGTTTTGGAGTAGCTCTTTAGTTTCAGCCTTATCTGATTCGATAAAGTAGTAATATGCATATGCATTTCATTTGGAGGTAGTACAAACACAACCTCCTCATTCCATCAGTTTCACATAGAAATTATCTGAACTTTGCAACCATCTCCACTTATAACTGATTTACATCCGAAACAGAAGTATCCAATGCGTTCGGTATACGCGTGTCTATTCTCATGGAACTTCTCCAAGCTCCTCGGGTCCCGCGTGTTCTCCAGCACTACGTCAGCACTCTCCAGAGGCGCCATACAGAACAAGGCCCAGAACAAAGTGTTCAAAGTGTCCGTGAAACTTGTGAATGAAGACACCTGAAAAGGGTGAATTCAGCTTGTATTCATTGATGATACTAAAAAGGGGGAAGTGACTACTGATATGACCAGCTAATAGAGAATGGACACGCAATGGATGGAAAATGCTGTACCGACCCTTAACATCTTCTCAACAAGAAACTTTTAAAAAGTTCAACGCATTGCGATTAATCGGACATTGAGAAAAACCTCAATAGATTAATAATATACTGAACCCAAGAACGGGATTGGTCCCAAGCCGACAAGGCAGTATTTCATCGTTCGGTGCAATGTAACGTAGTGAATTTCATGTAAAAACCTACTTATTTTGATAACAAAAGCACCTCATGAGTCATGGGAACCGACGTAAATGTTTTATATAGGCAGATCATCCGGTTTTTGTTCAACAACTAATGTAAAGTAACAGTAAACGTTTCTTTGTAAGTTGCAATGATCCGTGAAATAAGCTGCAGACAATGTGAACTAATGATGGAACGCGAAAGCTCGTACCATAGAGTAGACTTAGGAACTACTTTGTTTATGGTCGTGTCGCTACTGTCACTATGCCTAGTGCTCACAAATGTAAAATGGCAGACCGGGACTATAGATACTGTGCAGTCTGTGATTAAATCCGATGAACTTTAAACTTGCATTGACGACGTAGTAAAGAGGCCATAAGTTCCGCTATAACGCCAACGCCTTATTTTACTACAATTTTGGTCAGGCCAAACAAGATACATACAGATCTGACCTTAAACCTTGGGAATACGCATAAAATGTATGAATGTTCAAACATCAACTCTTTTAAATAAAAATCCCGTAAAGCTTAACCGTCTTGCTTGTTTAGAAGTAGTTACTTACGCTATGAAAATTTTTATTTGACATTAACCTACTCTGCTAACTTCTGTTTCAAAATGACATGTGTGGAAGATAGTAACGACCATTAAACACCGTTACTGTCGGCACGGGTTAAAGTTTAATTTGATAGTTGCAATATTTTAAAGTCAAATAGTGTCTTTTGCCTATTGTGCTAGGGTTTAAGGTCAATTGTTCACCTGTACTGTCTTCATTCCAAATTCGTCTTCGTACACCATTCCGTCGTAGTATTGGTAGAACCGCGCGAGGCCGGCGGTAAAAGCGATTATTATTATTGCGAATATTAAGATGTACTTGTAAATGTCGATAGTCATTTTCCCTAACGACACCTGTAAAATAACTGTATTCGTGGTGAGCAGTTCAATTGCGCATCGATTGCTTCCATGTAGCGACTCCGGTCGAAGTAGAACTAATGTAACTTGTACAACGTTACATGTTTGCATAGAGAGGGCACTTGAAACAGTACAGCCAAACAAGGAGATCTAATTTGAATAAAGGTATGTTTGCAACATTTTCTAACGAGGGCATTCTTACATAGAATCAATGCGGGATTTAAATGTAAAATCAGCATACCTGCAATGGCCCTAGATGGTAGTTCAACTGGCACAGGAACATAAGTCGGAAGAAAGCGAATATAGTCGCCAGGCAGAACGTGCCCTCGGCTAATAGAGTTGGGTCGTGCTGGCTCCAATATTTGCGTTCTGTACATTTTAAAGGTCACATTCAATACTCTATTGCAAATTAGATGTTACATACAATGCCAGTATAAGCTATCCGAATTCTAGTTTCATGTGTATGTATAGAGTACCTACTGAATTATGCTTGACTTATCTTATCTCGGGTAACTATTTGTTACTTAGGGCCAGAGCACAAGTGCCGGCGACATCTACTCGCACTAAGCGGTGTCTTGCCATCTAGTGGTTAAAGTAATTACGCTAAGTAGTCACTAAAGCAGTAGATTCACTGGTTTGATATGCTCTTTAGTATGTCTACTCTATAAAAATATGTAGCTAAACGGGTAGGTAACACGTTCTCAAGTGTTTTTATTACGCTGTGGTAAATGACATCGGTGAGTAAATTTGTAGAAAAACTTTTATACGTCGATATTTTTTTTAAACTAGATCACCTCGATGTTTGTCTCATCTGAATGTACCGGGAAGAATCAAGAAACATCTAGGTTAAAGCCTCTTTCGAACTAAAAACAGTCTGTTCATAGCTAACGAGGGATAATCTAGTCATCATCTGCCTAGCCTTTTTCCCAACTATGTTGGGGTCGGCTTCCGGTCTAACCTGATGCAGCTGAATACCAGTATTTTACATGGAGCGACTGCCTATCTGACCCCCACAACCCAGTTAATACTAGGTAATACGATACTCTTTGGTAAGACTGGATGTCAGAATTTCAGGTCACTGACTACCTGTAACGACTGCCAAAGATCTATAAATGGCCGCCGGGACCAACAGCTTACCGTGCTTTCCGAGGCACGTAGGAAACTCGGTATGTCGGGCGGTCACCGATCCACAGACGGACCTAGGCAAGCACAGCTTTACCTAAAGATCGACCCGAGTGGCAGTTCTTATTAAACCACGAGGTCAACGAGGGATAATCTAGTGCAACCTGAATATTCATCATCATAATTAACAGCAACATCAATGGCAGCGAGGATCCAGAAGACGAAAGTAAATCCGAACAGCATGAGCATGATGATCTCGGTCCAGTTCCACATCTTGCTGAAGTATCGATGTGGGCCTTGCATTAGACACATCCGTAGAGCCGACCAGGAGTAGCCACAGACATACAGTATCAGAGGCGCCTCCGCACCTATCAAAAAGAGGGTATATTCCGATATAGATGTAAATGAAAATATAGATGGAGTCCTACTTGTGAAGGAAGATTCAGTATAATAATTTTCAAAATTAAATAAGATTCAATTCAGTATAATAATATGTTACAAGAAGACTTTTTGGTCACCGTCCAAATTTTAGACGATAGATATACGTAAAATGAAGAATTATCCGCTCTCCGTGAAACGTTAAAACTTTGTGATGTGATATCTCAATATTTTTGTATTGAGTGATACTAAAAGAAAAAAACACGTATTCAATGATTTTCGCCAAAGATTAATATATCAGAATTGGGATGGTGACTAAAAAATCATCTCGTAAATCAGCATATTACTATCTCTTCTCATTTAGAGAAGGTATGAATGACCAACAGTTAATGCCAGTGCTGTCAAAGGTAAACTAACACAGCATAATTAGCCTAAAATGTTCCCTCTGCCGACACAGGTCTAAAATGTAACAATCTAGTATTATAATTTCATGTTGCTGCTCTTTTATTGTTTGCGCAAATCGTCATCGGTACACTTGTGCAATTTTATTAAAAAGAGGTTTGCACAGTAATCCACTTCACCTATAGGCAGACTTTTCCTTAAAGAGCATTAACTGTAACTGCTCCGTTTATACATATACTGATAAATAAGGAAATAATATGAGCGTAATGTGCTGCACAGAAACTTAACTGTGCAACACATTATAACGATACGTTATCAAGCTTACTGCGATACCGTGTGCAATTAATTGCGATAATCTCGACAAAGCATCTCATCAGCGTCATTAGAAAGTAAATCGCGAACCTGTGTTTGGAGGTCCTCGCTTCTGACTGAGTTTATCTTGATTAGAAATAAAGAAGACCAGGGCGAGGAATACGAAGTATGCGGAGACGTGTGTGATCAGTTTGTTCAACGGGATCTGCCAGTGTGCTACGAGGTTGTGACGGGGTGCTACCTGTAAACACTCCGACCTAATAGTAGATAGCTTTTGTCAACTACTGTCCTTGCAGACACTGAATCGTTATTTAATGATTACAAGGGTGACTGATGAGCGTTTGGTTCCTGATTGGATGCCGGGCTAAAACAGCGTGCTTAGGGTTTTTCCATTACGAATTACCAGGAGCTGAATTTTGCCGAGTTGCCTTAAGGATACTTGACCTAATGCAACTATGGGAAAAGAACACTGGGTTGGTTTTTAGTCAGTTAGATTCCGACAGACCCCTCCGCTCGCTCGAGGGCAGAGGACTTCCATGAAGGTTTTCAACCCCGGAAAACACTGCCTTATCAATAGCTGACGAAATATGCGGGTAAAAAGTATGGGTTCTGCCTGGTCAGGGAAAATAAAGGAAGGAAGGAAGGAAGCAACTTTGTGTAGAAATACATTCAAGGAGTGATTAAAAACGAAACTGAATAATCATGGTCAGTAACTCACCATGCAAACAATGAGTATGATTGGTGTTATGAGCACTCGGCTTAGAACTGTGAAAGCTTTACAGAGTACAGGTTTAGTTCTCCAACTGTGCCAATCGCCAAGCCAGTACGATTCCAGTACCTATGGATTAGTCATCACCATCATCATTAGTTCATCATAAGGTTTAATTAATTTGTGACAAGTTAATTAATTTTCTGACATTCAAAAGTGCCTGTAATGGTTTAATTGAAATAAATGCTTTGAGTTTGAGTTTGATTGCTTCGTTGGTCTAGTGGTCGCAAGCGCGACTGCTGAGCATGAGGTTTTGGGTTCGATTCCCGGGAATCCCAATAACACCATACCCGACCCGGATCGGGCGAAATGTTATTGGGTGTTTCCATCAGGAATTTCTCAGTAGCAGCCACGGACCCTGGATACGTGCCCGGTTGATGGCAATAGGCTCGCCCCCTAATACATGAGACTTAAATATAACTGGCAAACGTGGAGATACTATTTGTTATTAATACACCTCTTAACCTCTACTACATGCCCCTTCGGGGATTACAGGCGTGATGATATGTGAGTTAATTAGTATGACTTTATTTACTAAATCTGTTGATAGGTCTGTTGGAATATTTAACGGAGACAGAAGGATTGTTTTAGCTTTTTATCGGCCTAGTAATATTTTAATTTTACCGTTTGAGTATTAGGATGAGCGACAAATTCTTTCTGCCTTAAGTCGACGGCCATAAGCAAGCGAGGTAACACGAAGTGCCGACGTCCTTTGCCACCCGACGTCTGCTTCAAAAGAAATTCCACTTCCTCTGACGTACGACAGCATCCTATTCAAAACAATTCCGATTAAAGTTAAGATCATTACGACTTCCTACTATAATAGGTTTCGATTAGACTTAAGATCATTGTGACTTCCTACTACCGTAAATTTTATCTTTGTAACAAGCTGCTTTCTGTTTTCACTTTTTGGTAACGTTGAAAGCTCAAGTTGGACAATATACTTTTAGCTTATAATCAAGTTAAGACTCGATGACCAGCTTCAATAGCAATACTAAAAGTATACCAAATCAAAAGAAGCTCTTGTCGATAAGCGAACAGTTGATGCTGAAGCCAATATGAACTCCATTTTTGGCTTGCCTTCCTAGTTGATTGACGATTTCGGACTAGATTGGATGGGAAATGGTAAAAGTTTTGTTTGAAAGTATTTTTTAGTTGAAAAATTGTTTATTCAAAAAACCACATCTTCACCTAAAAGGTCCACGGCGAAAGCACTGACATCATCAGCTACCTGCATATAGGCGGCAGCTAAGTGCCTGTAAGCAGCAGCATTCTCGGCCATTTCAGCAGCCAGGTAAAATGCGGCCAAGATAGGGTCCGAAGAGACATGGACCATGTAAGCTGGGGACGCAATGGCGCGGTACACCGACAGGCGGAAGCTCCCTTCATGCAGCGGATCATTGTTCATATAAACATTCCTTTAAAGAAAAATGCATTTTGTTTACAAAACTAACGGTTTTAAAACAGTAAAATATCAGAATAGGCCAACTGCGCGTGGGTGATGTGAATGTCACCTTTTATCTTTGTATTAGCACTATTCAAATTTTATTCTATTTGCATTGTTGTTAAATGATTATAAAATCTATAAAATAATTTATTTCTCCAATATTAAAAAGGATGCTGTCAATATTAATTTCAAAGTAAATAAAGATATTAGTCGGACTCATAGCTTTCGAATCGATTTTAAATTGGTTAATTATTACTATTTCCATGTTAATGTGATTCATTCTATAGCAGTGTAATTCATAAAACAAACTACCGAAATATTGGGATCATCATCAGGAATCATAATTATATTAAGTTTAAATAAATTATCATAATTCAAGTTATTGAATCTTTATTGAAAAACTTAACCTAATCTAAGTCATATGTGGATCTCTATCAACGTATATCTCACCTGCAACAAACGCACATACAGTTAGCTAAATGAGGACGCGTGATTTTGTGTCCCCTGTCTATCAGGAGCGAGACAATCTCATAGTGTCCCAACTGAGCTGCAAGAACTAACGGGCTCACATGAGCGGGGAAATCTGCTGAATGGGTCGCCCCCGCGAACTCCAACCCGGGCGATATCTTACACTGAGCCTCCAACAACATCACTGTAAACATACGACCTCCTTTAAACAAACTTAAATGTTCATAAACGCTAAGTGAAAGCAAGAACGAGGTTAACTTTACCCAATATTTTAATATTGTTATATCGGACGGCCTGCAATACACAGTCACCAATTTCCAAGCAAGGAAGCGCCAAGAGAAACTCGACCATCGCTTGAGATCTGTTTTGCACAGCTATTTGGAGTGCTGACACTCCCTGCAATGTAAAAAGGTGTTATTGTTATGTTTATTGAATATTCACACATATAACTGAACTTGAATTAAAGTAATTGGGTCTTTAACCTGAAAATTCGTGCAATTTAAATTCAGGTTTGCATTCTCTTCTATTAATTTTTGAGCTTCGTTGACGTCATCTTCTGATACGAGTCTTAAGAATTCGACTTCAATTGGTTGAAGTTTTGGTAAGTGTATGCGTTCGTCGGCGTTATCTTCACTGGGCTATAAGTGATCAAGTTCATTTGAAATAATATAAATTATCAATTATGTAAATACACAATAGTGCATTACCATATTTGATCACAGATAGCATAGAATATAGTTAGGTTGGATGTATAATGTATGGTCTTTGTTTATTAGGGCTGGTCCTCTACTTTATTTTAACATGAACCCTTTTTTTAGGGACCCGTTTTAGTCAAGTACCAATCAATTTATGATACTTTATAGAACTGGTCGCAAAAAACAGTACAGACTACAAACAGCATTTTAAAGGTATATTTTTACCGATTCAAGCTTCGCATACATCTTAGAAGAACATTTTGATTTCTTATTCCAAGTTCGGTTATAAAAGCAATCCTGGTCTTTTGACCTTCCAACTTGTAGGAATGATTTGTTATCCATCACATTGTAACTCATTGTTTTCTTTGCAAATGGTACATGATGACTAAACTTTGGCACTGAGTACGCCTTTCTTTGAGAGTAAAGTTTGTTAGTATCTTGGATAGTAGTCTTCGACGCACTTTGGTCTTTATCCTTTTGATAGCAGTGATCAGATTTATACATTGTTCTGGGATATCTACTTGATGTGGCCTTATTCTCGTATCCTGGTTCTGTTGGTAGTGTTTGATATTCAATAGAATCTGTTTTCTCTGATATCATTGACTTGGTTCGTTTCTCCATACGCGGCATTTTATCAGAGCCGTGCAGCGAAAGCCATCAGATTGCAGGTTACGTGTGATACGTAAACATTATGTAAATTGACTTGTCACTTATTTTTATATGGGATATTACTCTATGACATACCTAAGTAAAGCCTTGTTGCACTACTATTTATTACTGCGTGCACATTTACTCTTATATCATTTGATATTACATAACTAGGTCAAATACTCTATAGTGTGTAATTACTGCATCATCTAACATGTTATCCCAAAGGTTCTCTTTTAATCTAGACAAACTATAACTCCGTGAATTCATCCAATGTGAAATACGACAATTCTTCTGTCATTTCTTTTTCCTCTTAGATCAACCTTAATCAGTCTATATCTAATAGTCCAACCTACATGGTACAATGCCGACTTATTTATCTTGTCTATGTTTAATTGTATGAATTCCCAAGGAGGTTAGTAATATCTCTAAGATAACTCTGTGCATTAATACGGGAAACGACATCTATTGATACTGTTCTTATCTACAGATCTACAGCTTTATCTACATTATGTGGCTATTTTAAATGTTAGCTGTATTAAGCTGTGTCTAATTTTCACTGTACATCGTGTACAGTAATGCGAAGTACGAGTATGACTTCGAAAGAATCTGCAAATAATACAATTTAATTAGTTCATTCATTTCACAGTTTTATAGAACGTACAGAATAACGTAATACATGTACAGAATCAATAACGTATAAACTGTTAATACATAATTTTCATAAATAATGGTTTTTAACAGTTTATATTTCGTTATAAATAAACTACTCCTACTTTAGAACGACTTTTATTTGTTTGACATTTATTTTCTTTATCGGATGTTGTTTTAGAACGATGACATCACTAGAACTGTCTAAGGCGGAGACCAGATACGTATATAAGATGATACCACAGTTACACACCCAGTCAGAAACATTCTTAGTCAATTTTCCAGCTAGTTGTTGAAATTGTTTCTATATTGTTTAAAACATTATACTGGCAACACAAAGTAACTAAGTATTGTTAGTAACATGTAAATAAGTTGAAGGTCCTACATGGGCACCAATTTGTAACTTGGTCACTGCAATACCTGTCTATGTACATTGAGTATAGCTTTTTGCAGGGCAAGTAAAACGTTTTGAGGAATTTGACCCTAAAAATAAGGCAAATTTTCCATTTATCACTATTTTATATACGTAAAAATCTTACGTTACTAGGTCTTAAAATCACAGAATAACGCTTTTGCATATATTGTATTTTTAAATTACTAGTCAGGTTGCTATATCAGACTATGATACTAAAAAACACTTACCGCTGAATATGTCACAAGAGTTATGTTAGTAAAACCCATTGCTGTGAACGCAATAGGTTTTTGAGCTCTGAAACAATAATCCAAACATGTACACAGGTGAAAAACAATTAAAAAAAAAGAAAAGAAATCAGTATGGGTCAGGAACTCAGGACCTCAGGACAGATAGACCACAATCTCAACACAGTCGGTGCCTGAAGACGGTCGTCGTCGCCGAGGACGGCTTAAGAGACGCTGGAGTGACGATTTAGACTGGACTTCCTTAAATATTAGCCAGAGAAGGCAAAACACAGGGAGAGTTAGAAAATAATGCGGGAATTCTTTCCCCAGCTGTGCGACAGAATAGACTAATAACCAAATAATAAGCTGTAAATCAGGGCTTTATAAACATCGAAACCATTCACTACTTTCGAGATAGAAACTAATAACGAATGTGTTGTTGTTGTATTAGTAAAATATTTCATTCTTTAGCACACGCAATAAGAGTTCAATGGTTAATTTGACATTGAATAAAGTTTTTTGTAAAGAATAACACTGACCTCTGTATAAGGAAAAGCAGGGCGCGGCGACACCGGGGATTAGTACGGTACCAACCACTATTGTAAGCCGCTGCAGCTACATCTGCGTTCTACAGGAAATACAACGTTTATTAACATAAGGGCTGAGGGGAATTTAGTTGTATTGCATGGTCCTAGGGTTACCAATAATTATAAACTTTTCGTCGAAAAAAAAGAACCAAACTTTTTGAAAAGACTTTTCTAGTCTTGAAATGGTAACCCTATACAAAATTGCAATGTCGTTCACAAGATTATTAAAAAAGCCTCCTTTGTGGGATACAAAGGAAGCTTTTTTTGAATGGTAGATTAATATACACTATAACAAATATCAAGTCCAAGATGGCCGCCACTACAAAATGGTGAACTACGTTTTTTTTTAAACTCCCTCCATATGGGTAGCAAGAAATGAAAGGGATTGTAGAATAATGTACACTATATTGAAAGGGAATGAGGAATATAAATTAACGAAATTAAAACTAAAAGCTTGAAAATTGATTTTTTGGTGACCAAGTTTGATTTAAAGAGAGTAAAAGTGGACAACCAATGTGTAATCCTTATTGCTTCTCAGCGAATGACTGCCGTGCGCGTAATTATTTAGTCCCGCGGATATTTTTACATTGCGATCTTCTAAGATATTTGTTTAATCTATATATAGTAAAGGGCACAAATATTCTATTTTAAATTTCCGTTCTACCATTTGGGTTAAATAAAAAATAATTGAGTAGGGGTTTTTTTTAATTTTTAATTTTTACTTGTTAGATAAAATATTTCAAAACATCTTAGTATTTCGGCCAAAATATTATTAAGAGAGAAATAAAACGAAGACTGACCAAAAATAAATTTCATAAAAAATACAAAATCATCACTAACCGCATGGAAAATTTCGTCCGCGTACCAACAAAGCATTCCAATTTGAATTAGAGCTGAACCCAAAAACAGTTTGTTACTGACTGCCATTATCGGTTCTAGAAGCTGAAACGAGATAATAATATTAACTTAGAAAATATTAGTAAGAACTACATAAGTAGCACTTCTGGACAAAGAAGAAGGGGGAGACCTTTCTTTACATACCGAATTTTTTCTTTCGATAGTACCAATGTTTTCAATAGTAGTTAAGCTCCTGCCCGTCGGGGCTGCGGGTTGTTCGAAACAAATGGCTAAGAAGGAACATGGGTGGTTAGTCAGTCTGACTCTCCCAGAGCGGGAGGTGTCATTTGATGACACGCCCTCCCAAAAAAAAAAAACTCATTCCGCAGCAATCTTCGTTTTGGTGTACCGCGGTCTAGCAATTAAGGAGTAGTTCTATGGTATATTTCTGGTCTGATATCAAGAACAGAAAGAGCCTTTACAGCGTGGCGGTAATACCCCTCTGACATAATTCTGCTCAGTTCTGTATTTTGAGTTCGCCAAAAACTTTTTGCAAAGCGTGAAAAATTGGAGATACTTTACCAGGCAGCCCCAGTTGAATACAATTGACTATTTCTAGGTATACTATGAATCAAACGCGTGAAATAATACTGACCACAATGACGAAGACTACACAGCAGATATTCACAGAGCTCAAAACAACATTCACGAAGTTCGACAAGGAGAAAGCGTTTTCCAAATCGTTGCAGTATCTGGAATACCGAAAAAAATGTAGTACAATACCCTAAATATTCTTTTGAATGAATGAAATATACTTTTTTATATCAATCACGTCTCAGAAGGCCTATAAAAAGATACTGACGCAAGTGAAGCAGAAGCTACGTTATGGTACTACGGTAAAACGGAAGAAAATTCCTAATGTGTTTTGAATGTTTGAATTCTTTGACCCAAGAACACGATCTGGCCGGGTAAACATTTACAAATGAGTATTTAAACGAGTTTCTGTAGTAAATTAACTTTGAAGTACATACAGAACTGTCAGGTTATAAATTATAGTGGCATGGGTAATTCGGTTTACAATTGTATCATTCGGAATAGCTTCTGCCTGCTTCGAGGTTGGAAAATACTTTACGAGAGTGTACTGCCGGGGTAAAAAGTATTCTATATTCATCATCGCCACCTTGGGTATCTAGGTCATGGTCATGTCTACATTTCAGCGGATTCCATCAAAATTCGTTCAGCCATTTCATCGTGTTGCAAAGGTACACACATATTAGGACATACATATTTATTTTCACACTTAAAATAGTAAGTATAGTAAGGAAGGTGGAATAATCTCACGTTATAAGTCGTTGATGCAACTTGATGTCTTCCAGTATCTCCGGGTAGTGATCGTCACTGTCTGCTGTCCCTATAGACTCCAGCCGGCGCTTTAGTAGTCGTAACAGTATACTTATATGACTGGCCATTGCAGAGAATAAGAGGTCTGTGCTGACCATAATCCAGACGCAGGTTTGACCTAGAAAATAAGCTTTGTTGTTTAACGTAAAGTAAAATTACGCCTGTAATCCCTCAAGGTTCCCGGGTATACCTAATGGACACCCACACTTTGCCAGTTATGTTTATGTCCCATATTGTTATAGAGCGAGAGTCTATTGCCATCAATCGGGCACAAATCCAGACTCCGTGGCTGCTACTGAGAAATTCCTGATAGGACCCGATAACACATTGCCCGACCCGGGAATCTAACCCAAGACCTCATACTCTGCAGTCTTGCTTCCGAACAATAGAGACATTTTATTGTTTCAATTAAGCTTTAATTTAATGCGGCCGGTCACTGAAAGATGTGTTGTAATTGGTTGCCTGTGATACGGAGGATTGAGGAAAGTTTTGAGGGTGAATGTATAAGGACACGGAAATACCAAAGAAACAATGGAAAATTCAAGCAACATGCGTGATAAGAGAGGGGCAAGACAACCGTAAATTTATTAACACAAGTGCTAGTAGGTACTAGTAGAACAATAAGAGCGCAACAAAAAAGTTTTAGCGTGTCCTATTACAGAGTAACTAATATGAATACCTACCTATCACGCTACTACATAGAATAGTACCCAGCACATTTGTTAACCTACAAGCTAAAGATCTATGTATGAAACGAACTAGAGCATATCATGACTCAAGCATAATTAACACCCCAAAAACAAAATAACATCTAATTTTTGGCGCTGACAGCTAAACGATATTTGTTTTGAGTTCATCATGCGATCGCGTTTACATTTTCATTAGGGAGATTTCAGATTAGATTATTTTTGGATTATTCTCGTCAAACGTTGACGCGCTTATAAGCTCGTATATGCGCGAGCCGCGTGAGACACGCGCGAACTAGGCGGGGTATATGAGTGTGCACATTTACGAGCACTAACATGTATGATACACGTAGCGACTTTTAAATGTAAAATTTTCGCCTAATCTCTTGATTGTAATTTAATGTAGACCCATAAAATTATGAGATAGATCTTTTGGTGGTTTCATATAAGTTACATGTTAAACATGTAACTTAGATGAAACTTTTCTTCTTCTGTGTAACTGTTCCCTTGTTCAGTTTTTTGAAAGATTAAAAGCGCGTTAGTTCATACGCACAAAAGAATAAGCTAGTCTGAAACCACTTAGGAGTCCAAAGTATACAATCAAATGTTTCAACTGGATTAATTGCTACTTACCACGGCCGAAGATGTAGCTCTCAATGTGATAATAGGGGCCTCAAGATGATTCTATATTATCAGAACTTTCACTCTCTCTATGTCAATAATAGAAACATTTGTTCGTAGAAATGGTTATGGGTAGTATTATTTTGGTGTTTTTTGCTCTAGGAAGGCGAAAGATTCTATTAAGTTATTAAGTGCTATTAAAATGGTGGTAGAGGTCACCGTCTTATAACAAAAAGTGCTCTTCTTAAGTGTCAAACCGTGTGGCAACGTTTTGTTTGGGAATGGAGATAATTATTATGGTGTTTCAAAATTAGTTCGGATATAACTTCAGTAGATGTGCAGTGTTTTTGCTATATAATAGTGTACTTCTGTTTTGACCTAAGACGATGCAGCGTCTAAACTACTATTTCGTGTTGAAGAAGTTACTTACACTACACCGTTAATTTAATGCTCCAAACATACTCAATGGCCCATGAACTGTCTAAAGAGGTTGATAACTGAACTAAATAATAATAACTCGTCCTTCACGGAAGTTAGCAGTAAGACCTAGAAATTACTGAATAAGACTAAAAATAAATCAATTACTTATGTATACAGTAGCTAATCTTACCAGCAAATATTTCAAACAGATAAACGGCGACATGCGCGACCGTTTGGTGTTTATCAAACGGGTACCATGACGACCAGACGTAGCCTATCTTATCATCCTTGCCTTGATACAGGCCAAAGAGATAAATGGCGATCGGCGTTAAATTGAAGAACCACACCCCGGATACATTCATGAAGAAATACCCTGAAAAGAAAATAAAATGAATTAGTGTAGATTGCATTTAAGTTACAGCTGTATAGGGTTTAATTTGCATTTCACCGGTTTTAATGTTAATGCAGGCTCGATTCTCTGAGGGCTTTATAATTTGGGTTTCATTGAACCTGTTCTCATAAGTGACTCATATTGAGAAAGCCGCCAGATCTCATTCGTTTCTGAACTGTGATAACAGTTTAATGCAGATTGTAAAGTAACCAGTCACTCAAAACAATCTTGTGTAGTCATGTACTGTCACATACAACGGGACCGGATTTTCATGTGTTCACACTTCAAATAGCAAAGTAAAGAATGTAACGTTTTAATATAAACATAGGTACTTACATCGGTGCGTGATGCGGAGAGCGTCGAGACTCTTGTTCTTAATGATCTGCGCTTCCTCCTCTAGCGGAGGCATCGGCCATATGCCTGCCAGCTCATTCAGTAACTGACGGAATACGTCTTTTTTGTACCACAACACAAATACTTTCGCAATACCTAAGAAATGTAAAGTTACATTATTGGGACAGAAAATAGATGAGTTGAAATAATAGAAAAGAATGTAACAGACACCTCTGTAGACTGTAGACATCTACCTTTGCGTGTCGTATTATGAATAGACTTAACTTCACGCTATATTCAAATTGTGCCTAATATTTTTTACTCTCTCAAGATTACACTTCATAAAATAGCGAAAACCGCATCCTGTGTAACAGTTCTCGAAAGTAGTTCGAATACAGACAGATAGTCAGCCTATCTCAATGTATACTTGTCCATAGTTACTTACTTAAAGCACCGTAGCCAAAAGTATGGAAAAGTGGAACGACATCCTCAACTCGTGGCGAATTCGCCAACGTGAGACCTATGAAGACGATTTCACTGAACACGTGGTAGCAAATACCGCAGACGGAAGTAATGAGCATCAGCTTCTGACGTAAGTAAGCTGACCCGCTTTTGGTATCCTGGAACGACAGCCCGATGCGACGCATGCAAAATGCGCTCAGAACCAGGGATTCATCAATTTCCCGTTTCGCTTGTTCTATTGTTGACTCGGACATTTTCACTAATGACCCTTTGTCTATGGAAGAGTCACGGATAGTTTGGCTCGAATAAAACTGGGCGGCCTTAAGTAGAGTGTGAAGTTGATAAATAGTTTATTATTTTAAAGTGTTGATTGTTGGGCGTACACGAACAGTTGGAAGTGAGTCTGACAGTTAAACGAAAGTTTGTAGAACTTTATACGTCGTTCGACTGTGACCTAGCATTTTCTTTGAAACGGTATTAAATATCGACGATGAAATTATGAAATTTTAATCAAGCTGAGACTACATTGTTTTTATGTAAACTTTTAATGTATTCGATTAAAGTACAAATAGGTGCGAAGAATAGAGAATGTATCAGCTAGTACCGTAATGGGATAAATCTCATAGTTTGTTGGCGTGACATGATTGGATTGAAGTAACAATTCTTCATTGTTGCGGTAACAGAATGCGTCGTTAGTGACACGCGAACTTGTCGTAATTAATATCGGAGATGTTGTTGCTAATGGCAGGATCAGGATGATGAACTCCGCATCGGAATTTTATTGCTTTATGTAAGGAATATTGTTATGTAAATTGCTTTACATTGCACTGCTCGCATTCGTCATAGCTTACGAACTTGAAAGCTTTATTGCTCGGTTAATTTGGAAAACCATGTTTCTCCAGTTTGCTGACGGTTACTCTTCCAAACTTTGATGTAACAGCTTTAACCTGAAATACAATTTAATTTAAAACTATTTGTAAAACGGTTGGGAGATATAGGTAGGTAAACACGGTTTTAAGCTTTCACGGATTGTATTGTATAACGGGCTGGTGTCCGCAACTCCACGTCTAAAGCGCGTATTTTGCGTACGGTTTATAACTACACTAATACTGTAAACTGTATACTTCCATGATTATCTTGATTACGAACTCCCGATGTTTCAACGCTGTTGCCAAGTCATCCCGCAATCATGGCGCTTGCAACAGCGTCGAAAAATATCGGGCTTATAATAAAGGATAATCACAGAAAATATCTTGAATGCAATATTATTAGTCTACGTAGGTAAATATTCCAATTTCCATACCGTACAATGAGTCACCATAGCCGGCTAGACAGCTGTCCATACTGTCTGTCACACCATCATTCCATGCAGGATATGAGAGGTCCCAGACTATCAACAGCTTGCATTCATAATTTCTCCAAATCAGTAACACTTCGATTGCGTTCCGCTTGGTCCGAGAAATGTAAATAAGCGACAGGGAGTGTTTAATGCAGTTTTATTTAAAACAATAGCAATTGGTCACGTCATTGTCTGATCTTTAACCCAACACGTGATTGCTGGAAATTTCTTCAGCAGGTTAGACCTTCTTCCGTCTGTACTGATTTTTTTTGTCCTTAAATGAAAATAAGTCCTATTGTTTTCTATGAATGTCTTTTTATTTCACTTCGTATATTTTAAGTCGCTTACGACTTCCTTATTTTTAATAGCCATGGTAACCCTTATGTAGGTATGTAGGCTACATCTTCTTGATTCTGTAATCTGTAAATGATACCTAAAGTTATTAAAATCTATATAAAGCTTTTCATGATTAAGGTTAAGAGGACATTAACCATTAGCATGTGAAATTAACCGACGTATAAGGTTTCAGTGAGCTCAACATATTGGTTTTAGTAATGGCCGTGTGGCCTAAGAGAGAATCTCCTCAAACATGACGCTTTGATGGTGTCATGGGTAAGATATTCCGTATATTGTCTTTTTCGTCTATGGGCGGGCATCGACACGAATTTAGAGTGATTTAAGATTTTCCCGCTAGAGATCGCGGTGTTTCGGCAAATTTAGCACGCGGGCCGCGGTCCGTGGCGAGCTTTACAGTTCGCCACCGTTACGCGACGATTAGCCTGCGCCGGCGCATGGCATGGCGCGCCTTCCCTGAGCGCCTGCGACAACACCGGTGCACTTGTCGTGGTACGTCGTAATGTATGGAATGTAATCACGAAATATGCGCTGAGTAATTAGGTATCCAAAACTTTTCAGGATATATTTAACACTACACACACTACACAATCATAAAAGAAGCCGTTGTTACGCTACTTCATAAACAATTAACGTTATTCATTTATTTAACACTTAAAGCACAGACTACAGAGGCTGACTTGATGTCATAGGCATTTTCTACCAGTCAACCTATTATTCTAGTTTTCATTCAAAGGATACAATTTACAAGGTAACTCCTAGAAATCCTATACTTATGCCCACATAAATGCACAGAAATTGAGTGCGTTGCATCAAGCTTTCAGCAAAAACATGTTTTAATTTCAAAATTCAATATTTATAGAAAGAGTGTCGATATACAAATAATAAAATCATATCTAAAGTATTATTTATAAATAAAAATGAATACAGATCTATTTGCAAAGTAAAAGTGCTGTGTATAGAAGTTTGAACGAACGACCCAGATCTATTGACAAACTGATCGTCGGCAAAAACTTCACTCCATCTGTCGAACTCCAAATAAAAGCTGCGAAAACGAAGTGAAATAATCGAATGAAGACTACTGAGCCGACATTTTTTAATTAGGACATAAATTATATCGCCTTTTGTCCGTGATTACTTCGTGTCTGTCTTTTTGGAAAAAGAAGAATGATGGCGTCAATTTAATTTTTAACCTACTAATTTCACTGCTAGTTTTTTCATTCCTAAGTCCCAAATGCTTTAGAAAATGAATTTTTATTTCAATTTATATTTTTTTGACTTTCATTATGAGAATTCTTTTGGATTGTTGATCTAAGACGCGTATGATTGCTTTACCATTTATAGTAAAGTTGTACCTCAATTTTATTTAGTAGTCCTTTTCAGTAAAATATTGGTGTCAAAGCTGTTTATTTGTTTTGGATTCTCTTGGTGCATTTATGTAATAAAACGAGCAACTAATTGTAGTGTTGGCGTGAAGGCCTAAAGGCCTGGAGCAAGTATTTTTATAGCAGTTTTGCAACACTCAACAACATGATGGACAGCTTGTTGATTTAAAGCAAGTAAAGTTACTGAATAAGAATAAAAGAAAAGCAAAGACAATCTCTTCAGATGGGGGTTCATGGACGGCTCAGATCTCAAGTGTGTATTGTGGCGTGCCTTCACAGACAATGGCTCACCTCCCTTCTTGCGCTGCATGCTCTAACACCTCCGCACTTAACGATCTTATGACTGCATCAGAGAGTGAAGTTTGCATTGCTGAATACAGTTAATTAAATTGCCCATCGACACGCTAAGACGAAGAAGAATAAATATTTTAAACCAAAGACATTCAAATATTGAAACCAATTTTGACAAACATTTTTATAGCTTATGAAGTTAAATTTTAACGCAATTTGAATACGATGGTCTGCATTCTAGCTTGCACCTGAATCTTAGGGACCGGTGTTGTGTTAACTTTAAATTAAACTACGTATTTGTTGATTGATAAACGATATTTACAATATTTGGTAAGAAGGTTATTTGAATGTTACGGTTTTGTGATAAAATGTAGTCGCGAGTAATGAAATTTTTAAAATTAAAAAGCGGTTTTCTCGTGATATGCAAATGCCTCCTTTAAATGTATATTTGTACGCCAAATGGCAAAACGTAGTGAAACTGTATAAAACATATTGTAACATCCTGCACACTGCTGTAATAGTTTCTACTTTAAGAAAACCTATTTCGTAATACATATTTTCCATGACGATTTTCTATGGGGGATGAGGAACTTACACCCTGTTCCTCATCCCCCCCAAACTGGTGACCCCGACGTGATCGTGATGGTTTTAAATATTTAATCTTGTCCGTGTTGACCCAAAGATGTACCTGTCAATATGTTCTGATTTATTCATTCATACTTTGGAGACAGGTTTAATGGTCTACCATCTTCACAGATACTCTATAGGTGGTCTAAGCGATATATAATCTGTATAAGCGAAAATCACGTATAAGAACCACTTGCAAGGTGCACCACCGGCCACGAACGTGGCTTCCCTGACATTCTCTAATGCGAGATCGTGTCGTAATGGATTAAGTGCTCACATTAGCACAATAACCCACATCATAAGCATTAAAATCATTCGGAAAATTGCTCCCATGACACCATTCATACTGATACTGTGT
Source organism: Diarsia brunnea (assembly GCA_949774965.1). Lineage (NCBI taxonomy): Eukaryota > Metazoa > Arthropoda > Insecta > Lepidoptera > Noctuidae > Diarsia > Diarsia brunnea. The sequence goes on along the minus strand of OX458998.1, from coordinate 9,121,514 downwards.
TTAATGGGACTACTCTATTCAACTATTGTAATTTTAAACAATATTGTGAGTACGCGATAATGTATGTGCAGTACCTATGTGCGCAATATCAATACTGTTATTGGTTTTTATTATAATGTGATTGTTATTTGTTTTAAGAAAAAGGAATGGCCAAGGGTTTCACCATCTACGATTAAGTTTCTGTGAACTTTCTTGGCAGATAAATTCATACAAATTCTGCTCCATTTCAACGCACCCACGATACAGGAGAAATTCCTAGTGTGGGGCAATGTTTAAAAAAAAAATAAAAATAACTAAATAATTTTTGAAAATATTTGGTACGTAGTGGCTATCCAACATCGTGAAATAGGTCGTAAGGGTATCTCTATAATGCCGTGTCGACGGCGTGTTCGTGTTCCACGCGCGCCTCAAAGAGATGTCAGCAACATGGGAGGGGCCCGCAAGGGCCCCCCTCCCATGCTGCCATCCCTCCCATCCCTCAGGCTGCGGGTTGTTCGCAAGGGATACCGCGGCCTCGACATGAAGGGCTAAGAAGGAACATGGGTGGTTTTTAGTCAGTAGAAGTCTGACACTCCCTTTCGCTCTGCCCAAGAGCGGGAGGGGTTATTTGATGATTTCCCACCCCCCAAAAAAGAAAAAAAAGGGTATCTCTATAATTATCACTTGGATGATTTTTTTAGCAAAGATTTAACAAGTAAATAACAATGAAGGAATTTTCACAATTCAATTATTAAGATAAACTGTGTGGTGTCGTGAATTCCTACGCTGGTTCATGAATCATGAGACAAGACTGAAGAGAAAAGTCCATAGCTTAATCAAGATGATGAATACCCGTATTATTAGATACTTTGTCTCAAATTCTAGGTCAAACATTCTACCCCATTGCTAAAGTCAGTTTCGATCGAGCTATCTATCTCTTAAATCAATTACCTCCGGTTTATGCGCATCTATCAATATAATTTAACTAACCATTGATCGTTCAATAGGCTATTATTTAAATACTAACCAATAATCTGCTATTCTGATCTGCAAAAAAAGTTAATAAATGCGCTCGTCATGTCAGTTTCCAAGCGATTTGTAGGTGATATGATCCTATTTTTATTTTCTCTTTTATGAATTCAGTTTTGACATGCAAGACTTAAACGAATAAAGCAATAAAATGTTAAATTATTACAAATTCTCATCATGCAGATAATTGTTTTCTTTTGCCGTGGAGCGCACTCATTACACGGCAGCAGAGACAAGATGTTATTTTCTTATCCGAAGCCCACGGCGGAGTACGTCATTAGGAGTCGAGTAATTGAATCTTACACAAATAAAAATAGATCAAAACATGGCATGTGCAGTGTAATTTAAGATTTTCATCGCGCAGATAATGAGCGAGCCAATGCGTATCAACATTAACTTTCACTACTGTACCGACTTCAGCGCTGGCCTTAAATCCTCCTTTGGGAAACCGCAGGAAGTGAGATTAAAAACGGCGCCTGCGCATCAACATTTGTTTTTATTTGCAATAAAGCTATTAAGTGATAACTATGCGTTAAAAGACGCTACCATTTGTGAGTTTTTATTGTATCCAATTTTGTACGTGCATATTGAAGAAGACCTCGATTTTTAATAATAGATTTGTTATTGATTCGAAATTTTGATCGAAAAATGAAAGTTCTTCACAATTTATTGTCTGATGGTTGTTATTTGAAATGTAATAATTTCAGTAATGTATTATTTGATCAAACATAATCTTAAGTTATTACAATGCCTACGCAGCGGTTGGTTTATCTGTCCATCTGCAATGATAGTTGCGATTACGGCCAACCGTTTGTAATTTAAGAAACAGTAATATCTATCAATAGTTTAATATCATTTTATGTAGTGCATGCTCAGTTATTAGATTTTTTTGCAAGGTAGTGTTCAATTTCTATTATTTTTGAAAAAGTTAAATTGTATCGAATTATTCGGTATATTCAAAGATATACCGCATCAACTCACAGTTCGCACGCCTTGAAAATTATTCATAAAAATTGAACGCGTGAGCAACCTAGTCATTTATATGCTAAGTGTTATTGCTTCAATTTACTGCGACTTCATATATATGTACAAATGTGTTCTTTAAACCCAAAACATTGCTCGGTGTACGAAGACGAACTTACCTACCTGGATATAATTTACTACATTTTACATTAGGGAAATACTCGCTTCGAATTTTACGTTTCGAGTTTCTAAGACGCTATTTTTAAATAAGAAACACGTTATCATCATCATCCTATAATGTTCCCACTGCAGAGACTCAGGCCTCCTCTCTAGGAGAGGAATGGTCTATAATCCACCATGCGGGCTCAGTGCAGGTTGGTAGATGTCACATGTTTTTCTTATTTTTGGTTCTAAGACATGCCGGTTTCCTCACGATGTTTTCCTTCACCGTTTTGAGAGTAGCGGTTATGAAACAAATTACACAAAGTAATGTGACTGCCTGGGTTCGAACTTATGACTTACAGTTCGTAAGTCGGGGCCGCTAGCACTGGGCCACCGCTCTGTACACACGTAATACACACAGTTAATACAGTTTTTCCTATAGAAGGTGTAAAAAGACCCTTAACAAAACCGAAAGATACTTGTTGTTGTTGAATTGCACATTAGGAACCTAAAACCAAATCTGGAACCTTCTAGTTACGGATATATCGGAACTCAAAGTTTAAAATTTTTCACAAGTTTTTTGACATACTAATTTTTAAGTTACTTTACTTTAAATATTTTCATGACTCGTTTACAATTTAATACATTACATTACATTTATTTGTTTTCAGGCTACTTTGGCCCATATATACCACACCATACATATGATATAATACAGCAATACATCCACCGCATCGGCACAATGTTTTGAATACTTAACATTCAGTTTTAGTTTAACCTAGTTTTAATATTTGCGTAGAGTTACTTGGTTTGATATACAGAATGCTTGGTTGACGGCTTCGTGAAGGGTACATGTACACCTGTTGAAACTATTTCATAATGTGATGTTCAAGTGGACGCCGTCGCCTCCTTCTGCGAAGCAGTGATGCTAGCGAAGGAGGTGGCGGAACGTGAGAGGGAGAAAACCTCTCGTCCAAGCCGCCGCGGGAGGCGGCCACGTGATGGCTTCCGGCCACCGTAGACGCGGGCCTATGGACGGTGAGTGATGGGCTAGCTCGCCGTCCGTCCGTCTTATGACGACGACAGGTCGTGTCGACGGCGCGTTCGTGTTGGGACCGACGCCCGTCGGGGTTGCGGGTTGTTCGCAAGAGATACCGCGGCCTCGACATAAAGGGCTAAGAAGGAACATGGATGGTTTTTAGTCAGTAGAAATCTGACACTCCCTTTCGCTCTGCCCAAGAGCGGGAGGGGTTATCTGATGATTTTGGCAACCCGCCAAAAAAAAAAAGTTCAAGTGTGAGTTTCACTTAATTTTCTCATGAAAAAATTAATAATATGACAGATTTTTTTAAAGCAGGTTTGCTTTAAAAAAATCTGTCATATTATTCATTTTTGTCGAGAAATTTCTATTACAGAGTTAGACGACAGTACTCTGAAACCACAGCAAACGGCCTAGGGCTACAATGCCATAAAAACACGTTTAATGAGCAGATTAGTGATTGCACTAGCATTATTAATGTTTACGTGCGCATCTGACTCATGTAATACCATATCTTAGTTGCTTCCTACAGCAGCCATGAAAACTAATGACCCAGAGTCAGCTTTATTTGCAATTGAGTGAGTCCTTGAGAGTTGGAAGCTATGGTTAGTTTATAGGTTTTACATTACTAGCATGTTGCAGTGGTTGTATTGGATGAAGACTTAATGAGGAGACATGCATTAGAATTTCATTTTTTCTTTAGTCTCATCTATCCTTGGAAATAAAACCCACGTTCAATGGAAACTAACTTTCAAATCGCGTGGAAACTATGTTTTTCCTACTCCTCTACTATTATTTTCTGATTAATTTCGCTGCGGGATCCAGTTGTTTCTCTGAGGCTTCGTCGAGCTTCATTGTCTCGGCGCTTTTCTGGTAGTCATCACTGTTGATTCTGGCTTACAGGAGTTACAGTCTTCATCTTCAAATTCTATTTGAGGAGTAACAGTGGTTAGGGTCTAGTGTGGCAGGCTTATCCCATAAGGCATGGTACGGTGTCATTTTACCTGTACCAAAGCCAGTCAAGTCACAGTACTTATAGACATTATTTCACGGCCTAATACTGTCCCACTGCTGGACAAAGGCCTCTTCTCATACAAAGAAGGCACGAGAATTGATCACCCAATAGCTCACGATAGGCAATTTCAGACGTATATTAATTATATATCCAGGTTTCCATGCAATATGTTCATTCTCATTCACCAATGTCAGTGTTGTCCAACATAAACTTAGAAAGTACATAATTATGAATTGACAAAGTCACATTGATACTTACCAACACGACATCTCTAGTTATTGGAGTCGCAAAAAGCGGATTTAATTGTTATTTTTTTGCCTATAGGTGCACGTCTTTACGGACTGATGTGAATTTAGTTATATTTCAATCATGTTTAGTACCTAGATATCAAAATATACAAATGTGTATATTGCATAATTTGAATTAAAGATCCGCTTGGCTGTCCTTTCCTTTTGTATTTTACTAAAGAAAATGTTTATCGTTTTCCAGGCGATTTTCTTCCATTTTTTAAACTTATGTCTTTAAGTCATTCGTGAATTCATTGTCGTATGTTATAATTCTATTTTTGTGTCTTATACTGTCGTCAGTGACACCCTTAACCAAGTTGAAAACATTTACGCTGAAGTTTTTACTATAAACTTGAGAATGTTTTCACAAGAAAATCATCTAGATAGATTGGCACCGATGCCACACCCTGATGCCATTTAGAGTTCCGTTGTCCTGTCGTCTCGTTTTGGTGCGGGTACCTAGGTTCGAGCGCCAACGCTGGCAAATTGCAGTGTTCAGCTCGGGGCGCTTTATTGAAAATTCGATCTATCTGTTACATTGGGAAGGGTTGTGATTAGAGTTCGAATGTGTCTCTTGCGTGCGCGCAGAACGATCTATAGTCGAGTGGCACGTCCGTCGGCGGGAGTCCGTTATCCGGCGTCAGGTTACGGCCACGTCTATATAAGACCGTGGCGTCTTCTTCACCATTTCATTCCGTTTGAGACGCTTGGTCGACTGCGTGTCTGTTGTCTGCACGCGCCCCGTCTCCGGCCCGCAACCGCGCCGGTCTCTAGTTCCCATTCATTAGCCGGTGCGTCCGTTCAGGTCGAGTGCTCGCATAGTTCCCGGACACAGTTCAGTTTTGTGAACACTTGAACATTAATCACGTGACACAGTTGAAGAAAGTGAAGCGTGCCGCTGTACTCAGGTATTTTATGGCTTTATTTAATTTTTAGTTGGTAAGAGAAAATGTTGGACAGTAAATTGCAATGACTGCATCAGAAGTGGAAAAGTGGGCGGAAAATGTTCTCAGATAACGGTAAGTAGAGAAGCGCAAAATTAAATTGCACATTAGTTACTGTTTGCTTATTTATGTTAATTAGGGATTTATATATTTTCGTGATTGAAAACTTGTAAATGAAATACCGTATTCTTAATATTTTTGATGATCGTGAATATTATTTAAAATGACCGTGAACATGTTTAGATAAAAATCATAAATTATTTGGAAACACTTTCACGCGAACTCGTAAAATAAATTTCGTGGTGTGCTTTTTTACCGCTTGGAAAGCCCGGCCATGCAATTAGTAAAATGGTTATTCTTATAATTTGCGAAAACGTTTAAAATCACTGCTATGGCTACACGCAATATCAGTCATTACAAACGAGTTGGAGAAAAAAGGAATAAGAAAGAAGTGAGTTACTGCACTAAATATGACAGCTAAAACACTTGCTCGTGGTAACTACGAAACAAGCGCGCGCGCAAACGAACGTTGCTTTTTTCTGATTTTTTTCTAATCAAGTAAGAGCTTATAAAGCTGCTGAACAGTACCGATAAAATTCATAAAACATTATTATAGCGATAATACCGGCCATAACGTTGAAGGTAGGTACATTATAAATTACAGAAGCACTCCTTCCGTGCTTTATTACGTTATAAAAAAGAATAAATACAGGGTTGCAATAATCCCATATAAAACGTACACATAAAATGATTTATTTTTGCTCTTCAAGCTAATGCACTCTCTGTTCTTTATGTGAAAGAAAATGAACGCGGAAGTGCAACAGGTCCTCAACTTCGTATCGATCATACCTCATTTGGACATTTCACGCATGGACCTAACCGCGGCAAAGCACCGAGCGAGTCCAGCAATATCCCGGCAAGCTATTCGTAATAACTAAATTACATACGGACTGTCATCTATCATTTATTCGCACGGTCCTGGCGAGTCGGCGACGTAACCCCATTGCACTAGGTAAACGCACGTTATTGGTACGAAGATGATAAAATGATTACCGTCATTACGGGAGAATTACGAGAAGTAGACGGCGGTCCCTTCTTCCATTATGTGCACTTGCGTGAGATACCAGCCTCGCCTCGGTCCACTATTGTTTTACTACTTTTTGCTAAGAACAAAATGGAACTTGGATTGGATTTCGCCTCCGATATACAGGATAAAAAGTAAAAGTCGTAAAGTAAAAGTTAATCTGAAATCTTTTTCACTTTTCTGTAGATGCGTTCTATTATTATATTACTCTAACTTTTTGTGTTAGCAATTGCAACAATAAAAAACTATCAAGACAAAGATGAAGTAAAAACTAGTAGAAGAGATGAAAAACTGGATGATGCGTTACAAAAACTGTGTCTTTTCCGTCGACCAAATTATCTTTTGTGGATAGCATACTTAGTCTGAACCGGGATCATCAATCAAGAAAAAACGTTAGCTTGTGACACAAGAAGTTATTGACTTGGAACCCAGAATATATGAACAAGCAAGAACCAAACTTAAAACTCATTTTTGCAAAACCGATTAAAGTTTGCAAAACTTGAGTGCCTAATGTGTTAAAGCTCCCAAAGCTATAGAGAACGGAGAACGAAGCTGTAAAATAACAACCACTTTAATTAAATACTCTTAAAAATAACATAAAATTACTATATAAGTTTTAAGTAACAAAACATAGATTTTCACACCTACGTTTCTGTAGTTATTCTGATACACCAATTAGAAGTAATGGACGCTAGAGATTCAATTAAATTCAGCAAAACTTCAAGGACGTTTCCTTGACTCCGGAAGCACTTAACCGAAGCGTTAACACTTAATTAAAACAAAAAAGTCCTGGCAATTTATGTACATTTCAACATTAAAGTAAATCATTTGGGAACGACAAAAAAACTAAGTTGCAGCTACATCTGCTAGTTCTAAGACTTGTTCGTAAACAGGTTACACTTACATGTCGGCTGGCACAGGATGCTCGTTATTAAAATTTAATAACACCGTCTGGGTGAACTGGTGATAATGAAAAAATATGATTTACCCACCTTTTTATTTTAAGCGATAAAGTGGAATTAGATGATTGCAAAAAAGGCCGTGTATTAGTCACTCGAAGGTATAGTTTCCTTGACCCGCGACATCGGCTTTGCTCGGTACGTCGGCGCATCGTTCGCACTGAATCGGAGCCTTCGACACACCACTTAATGATGATGGCTGTGTATGTTATTTGTCGTGGTCGCAAAGTGTACTCGGTGACTAACGTAGGTGGCCATTATGCAAATGTCTGCAATACGAATACAAAACCCACAACCTGATGAGTTAGACAGTAGAATAAATAAAGAAAATTGCGGAGATGTTTATCGGCAGCTCGGTTTCGCAAAATTAATCAAAAGATTCAAATAGCCACCAACCAGAAGTCATTTCGGTGATTAGAAAACTTAAGAGGCTTAAGTTGACAGGTTTAATAAAGCTTACTGTTACAAAAACTGGTAAGCGAGCAACGGCCCGGCACATAGTGACGTAGACATGAATATGGTCGCAAAAAACGCGAGTATGATAACCGCATGCGTGGGCACATAACCAGTTGGTCGGTTTTTTGCGAGCAAGTGCAAGCGGCCTTGACCGGGTGCGCCCGCGCCGCCCAAAACGCCGATCGGCCCACTTAAGACCATACATTATGCTCATTATGTATTAGATATGACTAAATTATACCAATTTATTTGTTTAGCTTAATAGAGTTTTAAGTATAGTGACTGAAGTGGAGGCGTGAAAATGAGTTTCCAATTGAATTTTGTTGCGGTTATTTTTGGCTATTTTTCTTTACTTTCAACTTATGTAAATACAAAAAGAGTTTCTCTCCCATATGTCTTTATTGTAAAGAAGAAGTACTTTGTAGGCTTATTCATTAATATTATTTGAACCGCTGTTTAACATAACTATAGAAACATGTAAAAGTAGAACAAATAGTTCATTTTTCAAATTGAATGACATTATATTTTGTTCACGTTCATTTATCCTATTGAAAATTCTTGACCGTATGGAAACACTATTGGTTTGGCACGGTCTATGTCCGTTGTTTTTTCCGTACCAATTACTAATGTCTGCTATAAGATTAATCGCTTTGCTGTAGTTTTGTTTATATATACTTCTTTGTTGATTGATCGATCGACCATAATAGACAGTGGTCAATGAGCTGGGCTTAGTAATTTTGGTTACTCATACGTGTAAGCAGGGGAGGACCTCTCACATACAGATCTATATGATGTATAACACCATTATATAAAGTCCAAGTAAAAAACGTCTTATGTAAGGACATAACATAACATCGCACCTGCAATCCCCGAAGGGTTACACCTACATTTCGCCAGTATGTCCCGTATAATAGGGGGCGAGCAAAAAAAAAAATAAGCAGGACTCATCTTGAAAATTAAATCCTAGTTTACAAAATATCTGTTCGCAAAAAAAAAAAACAGAAAATGGTGGGACGGAAATCAAACTATAATGATTGGTCCGAATGCGATGAATAGTTAGAACTCACTGTTTTACGCACACATAAAACCATGCAAGAGAAGTGGTTAAGTGTCACAGTTAGGTACTCATAAACTGCAAAGCTATTCTGATGCTGTTGGAAACGATGGTAAGAGCAAAGTATAATGTCTGTTCAATAAATCGATGGCGGTTGCTATAAAGCAGGACGTGCATAATCTCCGGACGTACCTGCGCAAAGGTCAGCCATTCCCCCCCCCAAGGGGGTAATGTCGTTGTATGTATGTACAAGTTTATTGTCAAGGTAGGCTATTGGTGTCACATGCGATTTCTAAATTGGCGTTCCGAGCTGATGTAAGGTGCAAATTATAGGCATTATGTATTATGCATGTTAGGTAGCGACGCTTCGTGGAACAACGGCTCATATTTGCATGATGGCGATGACGGAACAAAAAGCACGCATTATAAGGGCAGCGCTTTGAAATGCATGCGCATAATCTCGCTTCTGTGTTGCAAAGAAAGTTTTGTAGTTTCAGATTTTATTTTTACTTGATTGTTCAACTTCTTGTTTTGGTAACACGTTGTCGTAGTGGTTATTCAGGTGTCAATTCCGCCTGGAACGCGAGTTGAACATGGATCCCGTGGATGTAATTGCGTCGGCATGCACCGTGCAGGCGTACATAAGGCCCCACTACTTTCCCCCGACCTAGTGCCCTCCTGGCGGCCCAGCCGACCCACAATCTTACAATTCCGTAATGTTTCACATTTTATTTGAGATTTGCTGTGGCTCATTACACGTCACTTTTACAGTTACATCTAATAACAGCAGTATTCTACGATTGTCCAGTCTGACGCTCGCGGTAATTGATGATAAAGTAACGTTGTGTGGTCGCGTATGTCACGATTCTATAAAAATATTTAGAGAAACTAAAAAAATATTAAGCCGGGGCTTCATATTTTTTTAGCCACGGCAGATCTGACATTTTAACAAAAATGCGGGATTGATCGATTAGGCACTTGATACGCAGACCGTAACAATACATCATTCATCAATCAGTATCAAAACGGTTATGACTTTTGTGGTAAAATGTTGCGAATTTCACGGATGAGTCAAAAGGATTTATTATTTAATAAGTCATAAAAAGTGCGGTTCATCAATCTGTGCGCGGTGTTCGTGCAGAACATGGGCGCGCGCGCACGACACCTCACGTGCGCGCATCCGCGCCGAATGTTCTCTAACACCCGTGTAATTCAATCGCGCCTTATGATCGCATATGAAAAAGAAAATTTATTATTCCTTCCACTCAAAAAAATCTCCTAGGTAATCGCTGTTCGTGATTGCTGAGAGCATGTAACTTTGTCTGCAGCAATTTATTTATACGTTTCCACAAAAGTACCGAACCATTATCTGGCTACCATAAAACGAGAAAGAAATGTTAAAAATATTTTTATTGAAATTGCAATGTTACGCCAAATTGCATTATAATTTTTAATCATAGACTATTGGAGTCTTAAAATTGAGATTTTTTTTACAATTACAGGCTTCGTATTCTAAACCTTCGGCAAATTGCGTTGTAAAGCAGGTGAAGAAAATCAACTTGATTAAATGTCAAGAATAGTAGTAGTACCTTTTAGTTAGCCATGCCGCAATCTAGTTTATTTTTATAACGTTTAAAATAAAAACATAATAGGGCAGACGAGACGATCTCTCATTTGATTAAACGTATATGGCGTCTAATGATAAACGCATCTGTAAGCGCAGCGGTACTTGTAAGTCTGATTAAAAAACTTGAAACGAGATTACTTTGATAATGCTGACGTATGCAAGTTTATTTTTATACGTTGTATCATCACGTGTGTTAAGACGGACACGGGGACATTATCGTATGCATCTCATTCTAAACGAGGCTTGCCACAGAACAGTTAGCCGAAATTTTTCACATTCCACACTATTCGTTTGTCGAATGACACAAGCGTTTAGCAAGCGTAGGAGTGTCGTTCTAAATAGAACACACACACAATACGCATTTTATGCTTTAACTCGAATTGTGAATTGAAATGATACCTTCATTGGTATCGTCTATCACGTTAGTTCAAACTCGGTTTAGTTTCACTAATACAGTCAGTTCATTTATGTAAGTGGTACGCTGCGTTCCGAACTCAATAAACTGTCCTGAATGGATAATGGTGCGGGTGTGGGCAGCAAGAAATGTAATAAGGAAAGTCGTTGCTGATTTACTTTAACAATGCGTATTTTTGCAGTAAACGGGTTTCTTACTCAAAAGCAATTTAAGTATCCGACTATTTTCTTCTTTAACTGATCGAGAAAAGGTACATTTGAAAAGCTGCACGGTTCCAAATTCAATTAGTATGTTCTCCGGATATGTCGAAACATGACTCACATGTAATATCTTTAAAAGGTGTAATGGATTAGGCTATTAGACGTCCCAGGCGGTGAGACGCGCGTGAGTCGCGGGCACACGTCGCAGAACCGCGACCCACTAACTGATGAATAAGCGAGAAAGTGCACACGCCACGAATATGCGTTTATGCCCGGTTGCTTGGACTAATACAATTTATTAACCTATTCGATTTCGTGACCTGAATGTGCCTGCTTGCACAAGAGGTAGCAGATTAATCGGTTTTTGATAGCAAGAGAAATGGTAGCTAATGGTACGGTTGACTGGAGATATATAAAGCTTGATTTGTGTTAGGTGGATTGTATGGCAAGTGTATCTGGGTATTTTCTCCGTTGTTAAGTGGGGTAGTGTGACGGTCACACGGCGGCCGCTGGTGGTGGTTAGTGGTGCGTGTCTTGGGAAGCATGCCGCCGGCGCCGCCCGGCGGAGTCCGGTGGCGGAGCGGCCTGCTTCCACAGCCAGCACACGACAACCAGCCGCGCTCGACCGTGACCACTGGTCACTCAACACATGACTAGAACAAATTACTACTGCATATTTTCGAGGAACTTGAGCGAGCATCGGTCTAGTGGTCAAGCGCGGCTGACGAGCGGATATTAGTCTTGGGTTAAGTCTCCAGGATGGAGTGTGCGGTTTTTCTGTCTAGGAATTCATAGGTACTCCCCTCGTGTCTATGAATTCTTTCCGAGTAATGCTCACAAATGGCAAATACGAGTATGCTCCATTATTTGCATTCTTGAAAGAAACATTCAGATAATTATAATAGAAAATTATCACAGACATATTCTACCGTAGAATGTAGAACACGTGAACTGAATTCCTTAATCCTTATAAAACATTTAAAGTTACACTATTTCTATATACAGCAGCAAATCCCATAAATCGTAAAGATAACGTAAATTCCGATGGTTGCACGAGTTTAAACACCGATGTAAATTATTGTGAAGCGCTATCACTACTTACTCATTAAAGGCCGCCTCACATATCACACTGAATAGAGATGTTTAGTGATAATATCGAGTTACCTTAACGAGATCATTATTAACATATTATAATAAAGTGATCAAGTTCAGAAATAAACGTGTATTGTTTATCAAGCTTCAGATCATCGATCTTGTATTTTCTGAGCTATGTTGACGGACAAGATGCCTCTGAATTATGAATATTGATGTCATCCAGATTCCTGTCATTTTTTCCAAAGGGTTAGCTGCTATCAAGCTGGATTTCTTCATCACCATCTGTCTAGCCTTTTCCCAACTATGTTGGGTTCGGTTTCCAGTCTAACCGCATGCAACTACGTATATGTATTTATGAATACTAGTACTTTACATAGAGCGACTGCCTCTCTGACCTCCACAACTCAGCTAGAACTTAGCCATACAATACGCTTTGGATTTCCTCACCTTATGTTCTGTAATTTAGTCCAGTCTAGTATCTTTGTAGTATCTGTCTTGTGTCTTAAATTCCTTGGCAGCACGCATGAAATTAAGGAAAGTTCTTGACAGAATTATCGTTCAGTAATAGTCTTCCATAGCTCAATGTTTAAAATCTGAATGTTCATTCAACCGGAACATAACTGTGGTAATCTCAGTTTTACCTTTACCTTGATCTGCTAACCAACGGATACCTTGAAAGACTACCCGTTATCAACTCACAAGTCTGCCCAGTAACTGTATGCCCAAAACATTAATTCTTCGAAACAGTAGTCGCTATGCCTGTCACATTACGTTATGATAATTAAGTGTCAACACTCGCTGGCGGCACCAAGCATTGTGTCGGATTATGAACATTTATAATGTCATTATCACTTACTGTCATCATGGCTAGACGGTTTATTAGTAGCGATTGCTAAATGGGGGGGTTCTGGGTTCGATTCTCACGTCGGGAAAAGTGTTTTTGGATTCTTTCATCAATCTATCTGCCAGTTACCAGTGCTACACAACTAAGCCCACGTGAGTTTGCGACCCACTCGGTCTCGTAAAGTGGAAACTATGTATATAGGTGGATTTTGTGGCCAAGCTGCGGAGATTTACACTTGTATCTATAGTCAAGTTAAAGTACTTGAGTTCATGTAAATTACTTGAGTTTATGTAAATACTTGTGCAACCATTTTCTATTATAGACAAGAATTTGAACGAAGTATGAATGGTCATTGAAAGCAAAACTAAGGGTGTAATTTTGTGAGTCGTGAGTCACAGAATTTCGGTCGCAGAAATTCTGCTGCATTAGGTTTCATAAAAAAGTCCTATGTGATTCACACGGCGACGCAAAATGAGTTCTTCTGCGCTCGTCTGGATCCCAATAGAATTTCTGCTGGGCAGAATTTCAGCGACTCACGACTCACAAAATTACGCTCGTTTGGCTTCACCCTTAGACTTTTAACTTTTGACAGTTCCAACTGAGAGCAGTGAACTACAGATTATAAATCATATCTTAAGTAATTACTTTTACTCAAGTGTTATTAATAATTATTATTTTTACTAATTACTTTGACTCGTAAATAGAAACGAGTGTTAAAACACTAGATTAGTGTGGGTATTTGCCTCTACTGTCTCCTCCCCTTCATTGAATAGAGGCGTCATATTATAACAATGTTAAGTTATGATTATAACATCATAATCAACCAATGACGTAACAGATCATGACCGTGTTGAGTTCCGTTTGTGATGCAAATGAAGCGGAACGCGCCGGTGATCGGTCGGAGCTGTGATCGACCGACGACGCGTAGACGTGATGCGATCGTAGATAACTTTGATTGTTTTGATGAGAAAAGAGGCTCGATGTCGGTGCATTGACTTTTGATAGGAACCTTTCTGACGTCAGCTTCTGCCTAGCCTTCTATGTTCTATATTAGGGATTTGGTTTCTGCTCTTAATTCTTAAAGTAGACTATTGTGTGTGCTGTCTAGACTTTTCCCAAATTTCTTTCTTTTTCTTTTTTATAAAAAACGTTGCCCCACACTAGGAATTTCTTCTGTATCGTGGGTGCGTTTACAAACACTTAAACTCACATACACAAACACACCCAGACCCGAAACAACTATATGTAGGCCATTAAAATACTTGTTCCGTGCGGGGATCGAATACGATACGCAGCGCAGCAGTCCAATCACTCAGTCACTGCGCCAACCGTGCCGTCTACTACTATGTTGAGGTCGGTTTTCAGTCGAACTGAATACTGCAGAATACCAGTATTCAACATGGAGCGACTGCCTATAGATCTGACTTCTACAAACCCTGTAAGTACTGGATAATATGACACCCCGTTTGCAAAAAACACTAGGAAGTGTCGAAGGGTGGGCGTTTTGGAGGACTGTTACTTGTAAATAAGTAAAGTAAATTTTGACGTTCGAAAAGTGCTGATTATCAGCCTAGTTTGAATAAATGACTTTTGATTTTGATATTTTGATTGACTGACCACTTGTAACAACTGCTAAAGATCTGCAAATGATTGCCGTGACCAACGCTTTAACATGTTTTACGAGGGAGACTTAAACATACTTGGTAAAATGTGTGTGTACTATTAGGTAAACCTCTGCCTAACCCGTTGGGGATTACAGGCGTCGTGTTATATTATGTCATTTAAGTGTTGTGCAGTGTTACTGAAAATAGATGCTTAGTACTACTTTCAGTTATAACATTTCGATAAGATCTTTGTAACTTAACCGCGTGTAACATTGGTTCGGGTTTTATTACCCACAGCTTCCACAAATACCGCAAGAGAAGATATCAGATATTGTTTTCTAAAAGGCTGAATAATTCAATAAGGATTTTTATCAGCCTGCCTTTTATGGTAAGTTTATTACATGCGTAACTTGCTCAAGTAACTTAGAACCCCACGTACTGGTGCGGACGCATAACTTTCCGCAGGGTTGAATGATCTCGAGAACGCGTATAGGCGGAAATAACGATATAAATCGATTGAGTTATTGCATGTTTGGGACAACTACATAGATATACTGCTATCGTAAAATATATAGTAAAATGTGTCTTATAGCAAATAAATCAAAGTGCACATCACAAGGGATAGAATCGTTAAGTTTCCTTCCTCGTAATCTCAGTAGGTATGCGGTCGTATTCGAAGCCGCACTTATTATTTTTTTATTACATAATAATTGTGGGGACGACGTCGTTCTAGTCGGTCGGTGACTCCCGCCCCCGCACCCCGCAGTTCCCAATAGCTCCCCCCTCGTACCTCCGATCGGGATCGCCTCGTTGCTCCCGCTTCTGGTTCGCTGAGAAAACAATGCGATAACATTATCCACGCTGTCAACGATCGCTGTCCACGACCAAATAAGTCACGTCGCTCGCGATTGTTTGATAATTTCTCTACCGGACATTACTACTCTATGACAAAATACTCGACACTTTCTACCTTCTAATAGGAGGAAATCGCAGTTAGTAAAATGATATGATCAAAAGAAAGTTCTATTACTCATGATGAACCAAAAGAGAAAATGTGTCGATTAGTATCGCATTAGTTGAATCTAGTTAATTCTCTTTATAAGGGATTCTAAAGATGACACTATTAAACTTGACATCGTTATTTTAAACTGATTTATTCGGTCGTAGATGATGTGCTACGAAATTGCTACGGCAAACCGTCAATACAAAAGACATCAACGCGTTCAGTTTGCTACGAACATTTTAGAACTTCATTTTTACTGTCATTTTACTGAGAATTTGCATTATTATCTCTATTCAGATTAACCTCGTATTTCTCAAAAACATAAAATAACTTTCCCAGCGATTTAAAAGCTATTATTGATAAAGAACACCCATTTTAATCAAAACACAATAAGTAAAGGTCAATTTGAGCACCGTTATTTTAGATCTACAGTAAAAAAGTCGGTTAAATGGTAAGTACCACTTTTTATAATGACATAACTAACCGATCGCATTGCAATACAGACACACAAGGAAAAGAAAATAATTGTGTTAACCTACTACAAAACACTTTTGTTATATCGGTACTCGTTGGCCTCTAATTTGTAATTATGGGCGTAAAATTTGGTATAATGGCGTATCGGACTGTGTCGATCGTCAGTTGTTTGCGAAAAGAATGTTAACGGGTCTGCTTGGCTTCCATGTCGGAGTACGGTCAACCACAGTCAGTAGAGCCACTTGAACTGTAGAAAACGCGATTACTACTTCAACATAAAGGCGATGTCAATGTCAAATTGTAGACATGTACGTCCTGCTGACAGTCGGTCCGCGCGTCCTAGGCGACGAGGCAGAGATGGGAGATAGCGCCACAAAGAGTGACCGAGCGATGTGATCGTATTACATTATACTGATACTGAGATAGTGCGGACAGCCGGCGAGTTGGTAACAGGCCGCGTTCCTAACATGCATTTATGCAATACGTTCCACAGTTGAACAACACAACTGGACAGATGACCGATGACACTTAGATAATTGTTATGACACTTGCTCGCTTTTTTATTACTTCTTTTCTTTTGAATGTTCCGACGTACAACGGAATACTGTTACTATTTATTGTTTTGCTACGTTGTTCTGTATGAGGCGTCAGAAGTATCACACTGTTGGATTCTTGTTAGATTTTAAGCATTATCACATCAGTCAGCTAAATAAACTTGATCGCTTTTAATAAAGATCTGTTTTTCACTCAAAATGTTTTAGACAAGCAATAACTCAGATCAGAATAAATAAATATTTTAAAAATTAATTTACTAATCTATTCCTATTCAAACTATTTCAAGAATTAGTTAAAGGACGAAATGCCTTATACTAAAACAGTCATAATATTCTACAAAATCACTAAATAGTCACAAATGGTACATAAAGCGGTGACATTAGCATACTGAGAGCGACGTAACTGTACATAATGTCATATAAATGTGGTTTATTCAAAGATTCTATCGCAACCACATCGATACAGTTATATTTTTCCATTTGCAAGTTCTATTATGCTACATTCCGTAATCATGCAATCTTCTTCACACCTGCGTAAGAATGTACTATTATTCTTTTGCATACAATGTCTTGATAGCTTTTGAGATTAAAAAGTCTCTTCATATACATATCGTGTCTCTGAGAGGATGTCTCGACTTTGTATCGCAGTAAGTTATGAAGGTATTGTTTACCATATTATACGTACCATTGATTCCCTTGATAAGGCTAACTATGTGGGTGTTAAGAGGCTATAGAATGGGCTAAAATTAGAAGTAATTGACATTATTCTGCAATTACTAAGGATCATTTGCCACGGCAATGTCCGCGAGAGAATTCAATAGATTACATTTACACCGTTAATTATGACGACGGAAGTTCACTGTAATGGCTCTGTATTGTTGCTTCTAATTAACAATTTTCGGAATACCTCAAAATTAACGACCTAAGCCCGACATATTACAATATTCCCAACGTGCAGCTGAAATAAAAAAGTTAATGCAATAGAAGTCTCAAGATGGAACAATGACCATATATTTAAGTAGACAGTCTTTTACCAGAGCTAATTATCTTTAACTAATGTTGCTTTATTATTCAGTTTAAATGATGTGTAATTGTACGGTATTTACGTACATTTACACCGGTTTATGGGCGAATTTCCCATGGATTAGCGTCGCGATGATGCGCTAGCAATGTCTGCTTAGTGCGGGAACAACTAAGTACAGTTAATGGATAGAAATGCACGCCTTTTTGTTGCCAGAAAACACAAAAAGTTTATGCAACAACCGTTGTTTTCAGACAAAGTAGGGTTGACAACAACTCAGTAAGGCTGACAATTATTAGCAGTTATTTTTCGGATCGTAACATCAATTGAATATTTTGGGATTGAAATGAAACTGGAAAGCGTTATTGTACTTAAAGTATTGCAAATGCAATACCTAGCTCTACAACATACCTAGGAAAAATCTTCGGAAAGCAGTCGGGCCTAGAAATGTATTATTAGTTAGACAGCAGAGAGTATATTGCATCAAATATTCAGAAAGGTGGCCAAGGTTGGTTCTAGTAGCCTGGGTCCTCCAAAAGTGCTTTGGGTTAACGATATCTTCAAAATCGCGGGAAAGATAGATGACGGACGCACATGACAGGGAAGAATGGTAGAAGCAAGGAGACACCTATACCCCCCTCCTCCTCTTCCTTGAAATCATGTTGATGAAACAAAAACTATCAGAAATATACCTGAAGGTATACGTACTGCTGGTGTAGTTTTCTTCTGGATAATAAAATGTCATAATTATGTTAACATGTGAAGACAAATGCCCTTCATCAAACATTATCTTCGTTAGTAAGCTCTATGACAGCTTTAGTATACTTTTTAAAATAATTCCATTTAATATAGACACATATATTACACAGTCGACCAGGTGCAGTAAATGGAATGTATGTTTCTGCATATGTAATATATACACGTATAAATCTTAAATTATAATAATCATGAATAAAACACATATTTAATATTGACGCCTTCATATTAATTTGCATTTTATTTTCCATCTGGCACAGTTTCTCGTTGATTTTTATTGCACATATTGTAAATCTGCAAATCTTATTTTTTTATGTAAATTATAACATAAACATATTATATTTACAGCTTCTTCGCCAAAGCGCGTAAATGAAGACTATATTTTTTTCTATTTAATACTGTCTCTTAAGTGACTTATCGAACTATTTTTCGTTGTAAAACAATATAGTCTCATCAAAAGATTATGCCAATGTATTAATAAACATTAAACATTACAGCATCCAATGGCAAAAAACGCAAGGTGTGTGCAAGGTACAAGTAAAATAAAATGGCGTCATAACTTATGCAATGCCCTATGTTGTATGTGCTATATAAGGCGGGTCCGGTCTTGTCTAGCAATTATACATGATGCGTAATTGACGTAACGTAGACCGGTCGCCGGCGGCTTATTAATAGCTCCGGTTGTGTGTCATAAAAATGTAGAATACACCTACCAACTACACGCCGAGATATTTACGTGAAGTGTGACGATCTATGAGAACATGTAGGCTACGAGATATGTGGTCGACTGTCTTGTGAGAAAAATGTCTTTTAAAGATCAGTGGAAATGTGAGATATTTGCATAAAAGGTCGTTTGCCTGCGTCGGTGTTCCTAAGTTCATACGACCTCAAACTATTTAATTCGCGTATAAATAGGCTTCTTTTGGGTCAGAGAGTTCCATCTTTGACCTAATCTGTGTCTTCAGGACTAGGTTGAAGTCAAAAGCAGACCCATTTAGTATAAAAAAAAGAAATTGCTTGTTCTGTAGTTATGCTTTCAATATAAGTACCATCATACCACTAGAGTTTCGCAACCAGAATCAACGCTAGGAAATCAAATGTACCAACATAGCATTTTCTTTGTATTATACTTTTAGCTGTGACCGAGTGGCGTCCTAGGACTGGAAAGACAAGCGTTGGACGACCGGCGGCGAGATAGGCAGACGACATTGTTGGCATCGCGAGAATATCCTGGACGAGGTTAGCAAAACAACGTGCTTAGCACAAGATGAAAGATGAAAGACCCAGCAGTGGATGAAGTCGGGCTACACGATGATGATGCTCTTTTTTTCTTTCTATGTTATCCTGAATTTGATCCACCTTGACCAAAATTTAAAACAAACATTTGAGTAGGTTCTTTTAAGAGTAAACACACAGAAGTGTATACTCATTACGTATAATGTGTTTGTCACGCTTCGTGGACATTCCTTCCGTCGGCATTTTAAGTTTAAAGCAAATTCCGAGTGAACCGAACGGTTTCTGCGACGCTAACTCAATGTTTTCCGATTATTTGGCACCAAACCCGTTAGTTTCCGTCTAGGTGCCGTCACAACTAGTTAAATCTAGTGTACTAGATCAATTTATAGACCGTTGCATCCTGTGCCTAACTTGTTACAATAACTAAAAAGACTTCTAAGAATTATTGAAGCGTTTAATTGAATTTCAGAGCGTGTCATCCACCATTAATTTATAGTTATGGCGATAATTTGTAATGGTTGCAAGTACGGTGGAGCAATTCTTGAATTTAAACTGCCTAGTAACAGTCGATTTTCAGTGATTTTGCTTCCCACATAAACTTCAAGCAAAACATAAAAGAAACATCTATTGCTATTAACATACATGCATGTATGCAAATCAATGATCCAGCAAAAAAGCAGAAATCATACATTTTTTTAACGGTTGTACCTACATTACGTTCAGATGCAGGATATTGCTAAAATGATTTTATGCAGCATCCTCCGAGGTTACTATAATTTTTTTACATGCACTAGTTCATAGTAAACTATTTTTCTAATAACGACAAGCTATCCGCGCGTCGCGTCTATATGCGTATTGATGGGAACATTTTTTTCATGTTTGCTCAGCCTGTTTGCTTCTGCTATGTTCGTCTTGAATGTTTTCTCAAAGGTTATTAACCTAGTTTCGTTTATGTACAATTGTAGAAGCTCTGTTCCGAGTATATCAGTAATACTTAGTAATTCTTACGAACTTGTGTTTTACTTGCGGATTCTCGAGATGAAATATAATGCAAATTCTCTTAAACGATTCTACATGTTGTGCAATCGTTTTTATCTTTTTACCTCCATTCAATTCAGACAATGTAGATAACGACCGAGCGTTTTGTAGTACGCCGTGTTTAGGTAGTTTATGGGGGACTAGAATAGAGCGGGAGAGCCTGGAGGGCCGCGGGAGCCTTCGAAAGAGCGGGCGGAATGCGCGCACAAGGTCATTGCGCCCTGCGCGGTCATGCGCTTGCGCCCCTGCCCCGCCCCGCGCGCCCCACCGCACCGCCCGCACCCCGCATCTCATCCGCACCCACCACCACATTGTCTAGTGCGATCAGCTGCGGATAAAGGGTAACCGACTGGACCGACAATCGATAGAAACCATTTCAATGCGAATTTATTTTTCCATTTTGCGTCCGCGCAGCAAAGCACGAACGCCCCCAGCGATGTGCTTCGTTCTAACGC
Source organism: Diarsia brunnea (assembly GCA_949774965.1). Classification (NCBI taxonomy): domain Eukaryota; kingdom Metazoa; phylum Arthropoda; class Insecta; order Lepidoptera; family Noctuidae; genus Diarsia; species Diarsia brunnea. Next base: position 9,100,221 of record OX458998.1, on the reverse strand, counting down.
TCTTTTCTAAGCTCCTACAAAGAAAAAGACTACTTCGTGCCTTGTCGTGGTTTATTTACGATGCTTACATTGGCTAGCATTTATCCTTGGCTGTATCTATTGTCCTAAGGCTGCTAAGAAATTGCTCTGAGCCTATTAACTGGCCGATACTAGGCTATCTATGAAAAAGTAATACTCGCGGGAACATTAGATTAAAAAGCGATATCAACGAGTTATATGTTTAGTAAATAGGCCGTTAAAGTTACAATTTGTATTCTTGTAATAAATAACTATAAAATGATAATTAGTGACATCAACATACAACATTAGAGCTACTTTCACTCCTGACCGTTACCGTTTCCTTTAAAGTGTGAATTGAAGGCCTAACTGGTGGCAAAATTAAACGATAAAGACTACATTTAAAGTTTTATAACATAAAAGTGAAAGATTATACAAAAAAAATCCCGTTACTGACAAGTTGAATAACTTCTTAATAAGTAATTTATAATATTTGGATATGCAAATAAGATCGTTCAACAAATTAAGATTAGTTAAGCATTTTGTGGAAGCAGATTTAAATTTAGATAAATAATATAAAATGAATTAAACCAGTTTCCGATGGCACAAGCTGTGTTTAATATCTTTTTTTATGTGCGGAAGAGGAAATGTTGCAATTTCACTTTGTGCAAGATTAATAGGGTGTTAAAATCCGCGTGCCGGATCGCGGGCCGCGGGCGAGCGGAGCGGATGTCACATCATTACTCACACGCAGGCGCCATCCTCCCGCGCAGGACCTGCCTCTGCGTCTGCACCACCTCGCAGTCGCCACAGTATAAATTACTCCTTTATTCTGCGGCCACTACCCGCTTCTTAATATGAATATTAATGCGTGTGCACGACGTTACCAACCATTTGTTTAATTATATCGTTTACTCATGATTCTTTATCATTGACAGCTCAATTTGAAATTTGGAACGTAGAAAGTGTTCGTGTTGATTTTGCACCAATTAGACGACGAACTTCGTGAGCCAAAATAAATATTGCACAGCCTTGACTATATCTACATGTGTTCTCTGTGTATATAACGGTAGTTACGCTTAATATGGTTACGCGAATGTAGAGCTAGGCTTTGCATATTAATGAGATGTTTGTTTATAACGTTCTTGTGACTTGGACGACCGGCCGGCTTATAGGTTAATAGTAGTGGGTCACGCAATCCGATTGTTAACATAAATACTCATTTGTTACAGGATTTGTGTCCTGACACGGAGGAAACTAATCCCTACTACACAGAACCGGTAAGATTTTCTTATTCTATTTTTAAAGTTTGGCTATCTGTCAGACGCGGCTGCTGAAGACGACACAAATATCAATTAGTCATGATTAGAGAGTGATGTTGACACGATGGTATATATGATGGCGACAATGGACACCCCGTGAGACGTCTGTGAACTCCGCCTGTTTTTGCTACATCAAGTGTTCGACTCGTTCTGAACGAGACAAGAATGCATATTTCCTAGGAACTTATGTCTGGACCATCATAATAAGAACTGCCCTGACTCCTTGGCCACGTCGCTGCACAATGAATAAGGGGACAGTAAATTACATATCGCGGCCTTTGTTAGGTTGGACGTTTAGAGCGTGCACGGCGTGGGCGGCGAAACACGGCTCCTATTGATTGCATGATTTATCGATATTGAATTTGCACAGGTGATTCCTTTGTTATTCTGATTGAAAGAAAATAAAATGGACGTCGACAGATGTAAGATATAATTTCGTTCGTAAAGCATTCGAGTGAAAGCGGAAGATGCCAAATAAACTATTCTGAAAAAGAATGGTTTTGAATTTCAATTACATTCTACTAGATACAATTGGTACGTGAGATCTTTCACCGGATGAAAGTTTTGTTTTTACCACTATTTGTGGCAGTATAGTTAAAAGTAGGCAATTCTTAGACAGGTTTATATGTGTGTAGAGATGTTAGAAACGTGTACAAACCGCAGTGTAGAAGTCGACAGCTAATAGGGTTCCTCTGTATGCAAATAAGTGGCTATTGAGATGTAACACGCTAACTTCTGTAAGCATGAGTGACAGGCAGCGCTTTGCTACACGCAGTTGGCCCGAGGTCGGTGAAATTCTGCACTTAACGATCGATTCCTTTAAAGTATTTCCAGCGAAATGGTACGGTAATGCCATATAATGGGCAATATCATAATTGACACACACAATGTCTGTAAACACGCCGCATTTGTGATAATGCGGTCGATATCACCGCTCGGTACAGTTAGCAGGCGGAGTCACCATTTAAATGACTGTCTATTAGCTTCATTGTGAGTTGGTGTCGTATTAACGTACTGCGACATTTCTCAGGACTAGTCAACTACTCGTATATCGTGTGGGAAAACTGGTCTATTTATTTCTTCGTAAGGAACTTTAGTATCATGTTAGAACGCGGATAGAACAATTAAGAGGGAGCGGTAATGATGTTTCTTTCGTTAGATCAAATAAATAAAGGTTCACGTGCGCGTACGCAGAGGGTCTGCGGTGAGGTTTGCATGGATTCCAGTCATTACTCTCCGCTTCCCTGTTAGCTATTGCGGCGGAAGGCTGTAGCTTTGAATGCCAGTAAACGTTGTCGGAACATAAATTTACATTTCGTTACGGTCGTTTTGTCAATACGATTCTCTCCACTATCTGCAGTAACAAATAAAAGATGTCTTCGGTGTTGCTTTTCGGACTAGCTTATGTTTGAAAACTTTTACTTAGCTCTCAAACTTTCTAATTCGAAATAAATTGAGGAGAATGTTTTTATTATTGATAGCGATAATTGTTGTGTATTCGAATGTTTGGCTTTACGAGAGATGATTGCCGTGTGAATGCGAACTAGTATGGTTTAGATAAGATCGGTACTTTGCTTGCGCATGCGATGCTATTAAATCCATTTGGATATTTCGCATGATTGTTAATAGTTTACATAGAATCTAATTGAAATTGTGTCTACTCGTTAAGTAGAATATATAAACAACAAATCATAACATCACGCCTCCAATCCCCGAAGGGTTAGGCAGAGGTGAACCCATTAGTACACCCACATTTCGCAAATTATGTTTAAGTCCCATGTAATACAGGGTAAGTCTATAATATTGCCATCAACCGGGTACAAATTCAGACTCCGTTTCTGTTACTGAGAAATCTCTGATGGAAAAATCCAATAACACTAATCTACACACACTTTTGACACACACAGACATACTTTACTACACTAATATAAAAATTGTAAAACTTTTTAAGACTGCAGTAACTTAAAAGCATTGTATTTTACATAGCACTGAAAGTAAGATACCCGCTATTGTTATCTATGGTCTTAAACCTAAGATACTTCCTGCTACCTCACTTCGCGTACTTAAAGCTCTAAGCTCTCAAGTTAAAGCACGCAATAACTTAAGGGTACCACTGTGACTAGCCAAGCGCACCACACACAACTTGTAGCTCCGTATTTAACTACTTGTATTCCTTATTGGAAATACTCGGTTTATAGTTTATCAGTAAACATGACATATATGAGAAATATTATTTCCTTCTGGCTATAAATTACATAACATAACATTACGCCTGCAATCCCCGAAGAGGTGTAGTTAGGCAGATGTGTACCTATTAGTATACCCACTTCGGCAGCTATGTTTAAATCACATTTAATAAGGGGCGAGCTTATTACTATCAACCGGGCACAAATTCAGACTCCTTGGCTGCTACTGAGAAACTACTTAACAACTAAAAACTACTTAAAAAATCCAATAACACTGTGCTCGACCATTTTTTTTTTTTATGGTGGGTGGATAATCATCAAATGCCGCTCTTGGGCAGAGCGAAAGGGAGTGTCAGACTTCTACTGATTAAAACCACCCATATTCCTTCTTAGCCCTTCATGTCGAGGCCGCGGTACCTCTTGCGAACACCCGCAGCCCCGAACTGTGCTCGACCTGGGAATCGAATTCAGGACCTCAAGCATAGCAGTCGCTTTTGTGACCACTAGACCGACGTGTTAGTAAAATCAATTAACCTTTTCTCTAAAGAGCATATATTATTGGACGTCGATAAACGTGAATGTTTATAAAACCGAACCGAGTGTCTGCGCAGGCACTTTCCTCTGTAACTCCGGACTTCGGCGAAGCTTCCCACCGCACATCGCGATCGGTTCGACATCAGCCTGTATACTTTGTAGTTTCACGACCAGACCGGCCAGTCGCGGCGCCTCTTAACGACATCGTGCATTTATTACTGCTTGCCCTAAGAGCTCACTTTTAACTTCAAGATAAGCTCCGGGTAAAAGTTAATTAAAGCGGGTCAAAACGGGTTGAGGGCCGAAAGTATGGCGCGATTACGCGAGATCAGTTATATTAAATCTAAGAGATTTTATCTTCAATTAATTAATGACATTCGATATGTTTATTTTATAGGCCGATCTAATAGACGTTCATTACAGTATTTGTATATGTTTTGATCGTGAAGTGTTGAGCGAGGTGATTGACAATCGATTAAGAATCTCTGACCTCGCACTACAATGTTAATGGTGGTTTTTTTACGCGTTTTATTCCATTCAACACGATATGATTTATACAGACACTAAATTGTAAGATTTCTCTTTCTTTAGCCGGTAAAAAATACGATTTATAAGCTCATCATCATCACGTGTTAAGTCGACATAACAATCGGTTGTTTTTTGCTGCTAAACGGATTGATATTTAACATATTTAAAATCAGTAACTTTCACACTTTTATTATTCCTAATTAAAACCTTATTGTACGCAGATGAGGTCTGTAATTGCTGTTATCTTATTTGCCGCTGTCGCTTGCCGCGTGGTCCGTGGAAAGGACAGCGCGGCTTGTACAAGTCGTCGGGTCGACAGCAACACGGCGCGGGCGCATGCCGCCTCCTCGCTTAGATAAACACGCGATCCTTGGACACTTGTAGGGCTGCTCCTGATATTAGCTAGAACAGAGGCCTGGAAATGGAGAGGGAGAGGAAGACTAAAGATAAGTTGGATGGATTGTGAGAGGAATGGAATGAATGAAATGGAAAAATAAACGTATAGCGGCGACATCCAAATAACATAGAACAAGGGCAGGATAATGATGATGACAGGTCTAGAAATGGTTTAGCAGTTTTGGATTTGTCGAATAACGAAATTGGAAAGGAAAATGCGACCAAAAAGATTGATGTTTATACATGTTGATGGGAGAGGGCAAAGCGTGAAATGAACGAAAAGCCAGTGAATGATAGCGTAAAGTTTGATAGGGAAATAAGGAAAACAACGTGTTCCACCGAACCAAAGTAACATGAGGCAGGAAGATGATCGATGGTGAAAGGAAAACGTTCAGAGAAAGTGATAAAAGGATTAAATTATATTGACAGCTAATTTTATCCATAGAAAGGCCATTGAGCGTGATTAATGATAAGACTTGAAGCATGAATAAAATATATATAATGTTGCTAAGCCTGGTCTTGGTTGAGAAATTCAAATGAATACTTCTTTGAACGTATTTAGAAAATGTTTCAGGATAAGTGTAAGTGTAATTCCTATAAAATTCCATACATTTGCCAACCTTGCTGCAGCTAGTTCGAATAAAAGGAATTCTCAAATTATGGAGGTGCGATGCAAACGAGCTAAATACAGAATGCACGTTTAAGAAACACCGGCACGGGAATGCGCTATTAATTCGCAAATAGGTTTAGTATAGGAACGAGTCCTACCTCGATCCTGGACCATTTGTTTGTCATGAAATATTTAATCGTCGGCTGAATAACTAGCAAAGCAAGTTTGTTTCTATGAATACCATTATAATGGGTTATCTTGTTACTGGGCTACGAGTACAAATATTTGTTGGCGAGAGAAGAATTATGGCTTTAGACACGCATATCTTCTCGTCCGACATGGTTAGGTTCGGTGTTCGATGTATTTAGTTTAGTTGCTGTTCTATATTTTGTCGTAGAAACGCTAGAATGGAATTTTCGGAAAATAAATTAACAACAAATACTAGATTAAACAATATTAATTATAAGTTTTAACATGTACTAGAATATTGTACTTGGCTAAGTGAATCTGAATAAAAGTTAATATTATTACATATTTCGCCACAAGCAAAAAGCACTTTATTTAATTCATAAAATTACAAAAAGCTCTTTATTTCGTTCATAAAATCCGAAAAGGAAAAGAAAAGTAGCGCAATACGGCCTCAAAAATCCTTAATTCCGCGTAATTACCTTCAGAAACATTAATACATGCGTGAAAGTACAGAAGTATAAGAATTTCACACGCATTCGAAAACAGATGGCCCAGTTGGTGCAGATAATTGGGTCAGGCGAGCAACCTGTCGGTGCTCACACGCATTGTCTCGCGTCTCGGTGCGCCGGCGCAGTACCGTTAGCGCTCGGTCAAGTTCGGCCCATTGTGACGTGACTGCTACTAGTGGTAGTGACATACGGATTTATACTGTCCGATTCGGTCCGCCCCCGAAGTAATCATACGACTGATAAAAAACATTGTTTATCCCCGTTTTCTGATATTTTTCTTTACGTCTGTATTCCCCGAAGGGTTAAGCAGAGGTGTGGTTAATATTACACCCACATTTCGCCAGTTATGCTTAAGTACCATGTCTATTGGCATCAACCGGGCACAAATCCAGACACCGTGGCTGCTACTGAGAAATCTAAAATCACGTAGTTATAATAACTGCCTACTTTATGTTTTCAATTTAAAAACCAATTTTATGGCCCTACAAAAACAGCACACGGAAGAATTTACAATTTTCTAGAAATTCCCAAAAAACACTTAATCTGTATGTTTAACAAAAAGCTTTTTTTTCGAATCTTGTTATCTTTGAAGCGGGGATCGGGCGCGATCGTCGCAATTCGGACCGCTAGAAAATCGTTTTTTTTTTGAAGTAATAAGCGGTGATTGCAAGATATGCACTTATTATTTACGTGAGCTTATCTGATGCTGAAAGTAGGCGGGTAGGCACGTGCGCCTCTGACCCCGCCGCCGAACATCAAAAGATCTTAATGCTAGACTTGTAACTGGCCTTTTTGTTCGTGCCTCACGAAGGCTTACCAGTGACCTCTTCGGACATACGAGATTATGTCGGTAACAGTTCTATGACCATTTATTAAACAGGAGTACACAAAGACATGAATATTTGAATATAGGCAATTACAGCACAAATGTGTTTACGCTTTAGTGGCTATGAAACGTCGACTTTCTCGGTCAATTAAAGGAATAAGTTGTCCTATTCTCATAAAAGTGCCTAGTTTAATTTATTGAAAGCTAAATATGGGGGTTAATAGTCTACAAGTTAATACCACGTCAATATCCGGCTAACAGTTCTTCAATAACTTCACAAGTAATGTTATGTCTCTCGAAATGACGGTTTTCTTAATATTATTGTATTGTTCATAATTAGCGTTGACTTGCATATATCTGCCCGCAATTTATATGAGGTTAGTAGGTCCACAAAATTTGAATATGTGTGATTGTATGTGCTCGTAATCATGATATATAATTAAGGAACCGTTTATTTCTCTCTCGGAATATGCGTATGCGCCATGACTCAGTATCTTGCACTAAGCCACTGATTGTTCTCTCCGACCACTTACCAAGTTTTGATGAGCACGCTTGCCTATTAGGAACATGATTTGACAATTGTGGGCATTGGGTCAACCGGTGCTTTCTGTTTAATTAGGTATTATAATCATCACAAACATTGGAATTGAGGCGTTGATTAATGTGTCCTTCTTCACCTTAATTAGTGGGTGTCAATGTTCCGTACGACTAATTTATGAGGCGCAATCAAAACCTTCTAAAATTAATATAGATGTTTTTAATTTAGCATTCATATACATAAATATGTATTCAAGTGAAAGAAACTCACCTATTGCTTCGCTCATTACAAAATACACGAACAGTAGGGTGATCTTAAGTATCGTAATTTCCCTCAATTAAAACTAGATTACACATTTTCTGATGACTACTTAAATATGTATACCAGAGCTTCAATCGTGAGAATCTGTCTTCAATGTCGTAATGAACTTTACATTGATTCTATAAATGTATATCCAGTGTTAATAAGTGCAGAAATAACAGGAAATATAAACTGTAATTTCTTTGTATAATCAATGAGAATGATTGTATGCTGTCGTATTGGAGATTGGCGTCTACTGATCCATTCAGTGGCCACGGTGTGGTGTGGGAACACAATGCCATTGTGTGTTTAATGAAAAATCCTTGCAGGCAAACCACGGTTCATTACTTTATAATTAGGGGGCTGAAGCAAAAACTTGGGTTTTCTACCATTCGATTACACTTTTCTGTTCATAGGTATCGACATGAGGTAAACTATTTCGGCTGTAACTTACTTCGCTAAATCACAAATAAGGTCTTATGTCATTTTACGACATTGGAAAAAGGAATGTGAACATGCCTATTATACACAGCGTTTATAAATCCTTTAAAGTGTCTGAGGTCAATAAAGTTAGAATAGATTTCTTGCGAGACGATATTGGAAAACACATAAAAATCTTCAACAAGTTAATTTTACAGCTTGTAATGAAAGTATAGTTTCAAATATCCATTAAATAAACTCAACGAACGAGAATCATAAAACGCATTATAATCAGGCAACAAAGTGTTTTTATAGTTTGTCTTACAATTTTCCTAGACCTTGTAAAGGCCTTTGACACAGTCTCTTCGGATAAACTTTTGGTAAAGCTGGAACACATGGGTATAAGAGGAGCGGAACTGCTCCTATTTAAAGACTACCTTCAAAACCGCACGCAAAGGGTAAGGATAGGTGAAACTGTTAGCGAGGAGAGCTCGGTGACCTTCGGAGTTCCTCAGGGCAGTATTTTGGGCCCTTTGCTTTTCCTGTGCTATATAAATAACCTCTGCAAATTTGATCTACAAAACTGCAAAATTACTTCATACGCTGATGACACAACCCTTACCTTCTATGGAGACACCTGGGACGAAGTCTTTAAATATGCCCAAGAAGGCTTCAATACGGTTTGCCAATGGCTCGCCTCAAACCTTCTTACTCTAAATACCACTAAAACTTTCTATCTAGTTTTTTCATTACGAAACACTCCTATCCCATCTCACACGATAATCGCACATGCATGTACTCAACAAATAGCCTCAAACTGTAACTGTCCACATATAAATAAATCTAAATCCGTTAAATACCTGGGTGTAATAATAGATGACAACTTGAATTTCAAAGAACATATTGGTAATGTCTCCAAGAGAATCCGTAAGCTCACATACGTCTTTAAAAATCTTCGGCACGTAGCGGACTCTAAAGTCATGCGAACTGTCTACCTGGCGTTATGTCAGTCTGTGCTCACCTACTGCATCTCTTCATGGGGTGGAGCAGCCAAGACACACCTGCTTGAACTAGAAAGAGCTCAAAGACTTATCCTTAAAATCAGCCTATTCAAACCGCGTCTTTTTCCTACGACAGATTTTTATCAACTAGCTGAAGTTTTAACGGTAAGACAATTGTATGTCCTCGCTACTATAATAAAACAACATGCATCCCTGAACTACAGTAGTCTTAATCCAGTCCTAAAAAGCAGGCGTTTTCATCAAGTCTGCCAAGCTAGGCCGGCTAGGACGAGTTTCAGCCGATATTTCTTTTTATTTCAAGGGCCACGATTGTAATAATATTGCAAATAAGCTACTTACAGTTTATCCACTTACAAAAATTGAATGCAAGCGTAAAGTCTCAAAATGGCTCCTAGCACTGACCTACGACGATACGGAGAAATTGTTATCCAGCTACAGAGAAGTATAACGACACGCACCACACACACACACACACGCACTACACGCACACACACGTACTACATGCACACACACACACCTAAAGCATCACAAGCACAACTCATAAATCACACTCACCAAATAACTTAACCCACACAATATACACAAACACAAACTAATATCATAATCAACTAATCAAAACTTAACCAATCTTAGTCTTTATTATAATTCATTTATTTTTTATAATAATATAATTATTGTTAATTAGCTGTAAGCACTCCCGCTGCCTTTATATATGTCCTTAGATTGGCTCTTAATCATGGATTCGAGATAAGGAGACCAGGAGACCCGTAGCACAGGTTTTACTTAGTATGGGCTCCTGGCTCCCATTTTCAAACTTTTGTATGCTGTTTTACTGTACATATTATTATTTGTGGGAGAAATAAATAAACGCAACGCTGTCCGGGAACGTACCCAGTGGGATTACCATGACATCTTAAAGCAGGATTTTAAATCTTGTTCCTGTGTGAGAAAGCGACAGAGCTATTTAGGGTATCTAGTGTCATCTCTTTTACACACTGGAATTGGATTAAAATAATTCTGTTCTATGACAGTTACAGTATTTGCGTCGCTTGAGCAGCCGCAGTATTTAAAAAAAAAAAAAAAAAAAAAAATAGTTAGCTAATTCTGATCTTAAAAGTTACTTTGTAAAGTCTAAGGTTAAAATATGGCGGATAAACATGAACTTGAATGACTTATACTTTTTTTGTTTTTTTTGGGCGTTGGGAAATCATCAAATAACCCCCCTCCCGCTCTGGGCAGAGCGAAAGGGAGTTTCAGACTTCTACTGACTAAAAACCACCCATGTTCCTTCTTAGCCCTATGTGTCTAGGTCGCGGTATCTCTTTCGAACAACCCGCAGCCCCGACGGAATGACTTATCCTGAAAGTTCATTTCTGTGAACAGGTGCCTTCAATGTAATTTTTCATACATCCAAGAAACGGCTTAGAAGCTAATTATCCGTTTAATTATAGAAATATCTGCGGTAAAAAACCACAAGTTTGTAATTAAGAGTACTGTTCGTTGATCTGTCGCTCTAAACAGCGGACAGATTACAGCGTTATTGTTCTAAGTGTCTCTAGTTAGCGTTCCGAAGCTCAGTGAGCGATGATAGAAATGCTGAGAGGTACGTGGAGATCGCGGAGCCGAGTTCACCGTTAAATTGGGCAATTTGTGCGCGCACAGCACGGTTGCTGCGCTTGCGCCGCCGCCGGGACCTACGCAGCGCCGTGATCTAACTGTTACGTTCATTATGTGACATATGGATCACGTGATCACGTCACCTGTACGTAATAATTGTTTGTAGTGCTCTGTAACGGCACCATGTTGTCTCATGCATGATCTTCGTAACCACCGCGACAGCCGAGTGCACTCTGGTGTTACGAGGCTAACCGTCGACTGTAACTGTTCGTGTTGAGTGTCGCTGTGGGCGTATTTTTTTTACTGCTTCCGTTGCTAATTAGATACATATTTTACTACTAACGTTACACGACAAGACATTTATGTCCATTCAACTAATAAAATGAATGGATGTCTTGATAACATCGGCTTTAGTTTCCACTTTTTTGGGAAACAACATTTGGATAGAGACACGACTTGGGTGCTAGGTAATAAAATAGTCCAAACAAGTTTGTTCACACCAAATATCTCACACTTTCATACATCAACCGTTAAGAGCACTATATTTACCACACTGACTCACCACAGCGTGAACTAAAAAAAAAGAAAAAAAACAGCGTATGGCGCCGCCATTAACGTGCGTAACATAAACATAACCTCCGAAACCTCACACCTACAATACTGAACTATAAAGCTAAGCGTATATTACACCCGCTTAGAGCCACAAAACCTCACATTTCGATATAAAAAGCTTGTACTGATCGATGTCTTACACAAAACGTGCCTACAAAGTGATGTAGTAGGATTTTATCAACAGATTTGGTGCGTCCTGCCCAAATATGCGTGAACCTTTACTGTTTATTGTGCCAAGTGACCAAGATTGGAGCAATGTTCCGCTCTCGGGGCATCTCGGCTACACTCATGGTGTTATAGGTGAACTAACTGTATCTCAGGCTCCCTCTGTTGTTCCTCCATATATGACCGCCATAAATGTCAGCGGGTACATTGTTTCACTTCTTTATGTTAAAGACTAAGGACCTTTGACTGTCGTTATGCGATTTGAATGGGTTATGAAAAGGAGCTTTTGTTGTTCGGCTTTTCCACTATCGGAGAATTGTTCCTGGTTTTCGTATTCTTGAATATGCATGCACAATTTTGGTTCTTGTTAGTGCTAGGCTGTTTCTTTGAAGTGTTAGTCACGTTCTATGTTTGCTAGGAATAGTTGGTGCTAATAATGACGCGGAGTTTTAAGACTTAAGACTTTTCCTGGAAATTGCAAATTAATGATCGGTAAATGAATGCGGATGGAGAGGATTTCTTAACTTTCATGTTTTATTCAGGCACTTGTTCTGAATATTAATACATGTATTAAATGAGTCAAGGAAAGGCTTTGCATGCTAATTAAAAGGAATTTATGAAGATAATAAAATTGCAAGTAGGTCATGAGTCTGCATTACCATCTCAAATACGAAATTTAAGACTAAATACTCGTTGAGTGCCGTCATCTATCATGTTTACCAGCGTAACCTGTCACATTAACTTCATATTTTAGTTCGAGAACATTAAAAAGATTTGCTGGAACGTTAATGCAGTGCAATGTGTGTAATACTCGTAATGCGTGTAAACGTTAGGCCTCCCATCTGCGTCGGCGTGTGCGGAATGCGTGCATTGGTTGCTTCACGCTCACCGTGCCCAGAGGACAAATTGTCATCACCGCAATACCGTTGAATTGTTTGTGGTTCGTTAAAGCTTAAAAATCAGTACCGCGAAGTCACCTCTTCCGGTGAATTTTGAGAATCACTCCACATAATAGTTGCGCTGTAAGAGTACTTAGACAAACGGTATCTAAGTGCAATTACTTGTACATATTGAACGCCATTTACACTTGGCCGAGTGGTGGTATTCACATTCACACGGATAATATTATAATAGTAATGAGTTTCTGTTTTTGAGAGCTCAAAATTTTTATGCAGCTTGTTTCTCATTAATAAAATAAAATAAATTCATTTATTCAGGTACTTTACGAGCATTGCCGTAAATCCTAAAAAAGAAAAAAAAAATGAAATATGAAAACAAATTATGATGATCATTAATATTTTCATAAACCTTTTTAAGTATTTGCAATATTGGAACACGCAATCTGCTGTTCGATTAACTTTTAAACGATGTTTATCTGATTAACTTAATCAGAGTGTTACACAACCACATTCCAGAACCAAGTTCACGCAAATGTCGTTCGAGAACTTAATTAAACTAGCGGCACTTGTTCAAGTACAATTTATATTACGAATTTTATGACACCGGGCTCTGCAAGTTTCCTGTTCTCTGATTATTTCAATTGCAAATAAAAAGAGTTCAAGTGCTTTATAACTCGCAATTTATATAACACTGTACTCATTTAACCCAGCAGAGGCATAGCAAATAGATTGAAAGGTATGTCATTCAATGAGGATGTATAAGAAATAATTTCAGCCGTCGCAGAGACTAGAGAGTACCTCATATACAACAATAGTTGTACTTTCTCGTTTACAAATGGTCATTCATTGTATTTGATAAAAAGTCTAGTGAAAGCGATATTGCGATGCAAAAAAGTAATGAAAATTCGTGTCACTGACTTTCCTATTAGCTTTCATGGGTCCATGCAGTGCTGATCTTGACCTGCATTCGGCGCATCGACAATCACAAAGCGCGAGCTGCAAACAATCGCCGCGCTATCGGCGCGGGCGCAGGCGTGCCCACACAATACACTTCGTGCATAGACACACACTTACACATAATAGATATTTTTATTTTATTTTATTTTATTTATTTAGCTCACCAACAATTGAGTACACTACACAAGGAAAGGAGATACATACAAAAGAGTTACAGACAAGTGTATCAACCTCTTACAGGTAAGCACAACATGCACAACTTATTTGTCGTTGAGGTGGGTACCAACTACTCACCGCACATAACTATGAGAAAAAAAACAACTAAAACTAAACTAAATTTAAAACTACATTTACACACAATATTAACACTTACAATATTTTACAATGTTTTTTGAACAAGAGTTTTGAACTTACTAAGTGAGTCAGAGTGCACATCCATGAGATCACTGCAACTATTCAATAATTTACATAGACGAGGGATAGGTGAATTAGCACCAAGGACGGTTCTGCGAAGAGGAGGACGCAAGGGGGTTATAGGAGCTCGTGGACTTTTCGTGGGCACCCGGAATTTGATCATGCTCAATAACTGGGGGCAGTCTATTTTAAATCTCAGAATTTTATACACAAAAGACGAATCCAATAATTCTCTCCTCTTCTGTAGGGATATCATCTTGAAATGTAAGAGTCTCTCTTTATACGATCGTTTCTTTTTAGATATCCCGGAAGAGTATGCTAAGTGCCACAGAAAACGTTTTTGAACCCTTTCCAATCTTAGAGAGTGAGTGGCATAGTGAGGTCTCCATACAGTGCTGCAGTATTCCAACGAGCTACGGACCAAACAATTATAAAGCAAAATTTTTGTCTTAATGCGTCTAAAACAAGTAACATTTCTGATGACAAACCCAAGCATTCTTGAAGCTTTTTTGACTACAGTCTCAATGTGGGGGACAAATGTTAATTGCCTATCGAACAGAACTCCCAAATCTCTTATCTGTTCTACTTCCTGAACTAAGTTGCCACTAATGTAATATGTAGATTGTGTTAAATTAATTTTTCTGGTGAACTTCACGTGGTAGCACTTGTTAATGTTTAGGCTCATACCATTTTCATCACACCATTTAACTAACATATCAATATCGCTCTGTAGCAGTTCAACATCATGGTCAGTCTCAATTACTCGGCAAAATTTTAAATCGTCGGCGTACAAGTAACATTCGGAAAATTTGAGCTCATTGGCAAGATCATTACCAAATAAGTTAAATAAAACTGGGCCAACATGAGTTCCTTGCGGGACACCAGATGTAACCTTGTAGGAGCTTGATTGGTAGCCATTGAGAGCAACAAAGAAGGAACGACCATCGAGATAGGAGTTAAACCAATTAAGGAGGGACCCAGTGATGCCGTAAGCAGTTAACTTATGCAGAAGTATATCATGAGGAACGCGATCAAAGGCCCTACTAAAATCGGTATATATCACGTCAACTTGTTTCCCAGAGTCAATGGCATTTATTAGGGTCTCCGTAAAAGTCACTAGGTTTGTGCACGTAGATCTAGAGCTCACAAAGCCATGTTGGGAATCACTAAGGTAAAGCTTTAAATGAGACTGTATGTAGGGACAAATCAAGGATTCAAAAACTTTGGCGAAGGTAGACAAAATTGAAATAGGTCTATAGTTACCTACATCACTACGATCACCGCATTTATAAATTGGTACAACCTTTGCTACCTTCCAAATTTTCGGGAATACGCCCGAGGCCAGTGAACTATTAAATATTCGAAGTAAAGGATCTGCCAGAGACAAAGCACACATGGAGACAAAATATGGAGAGATTCCGTCGGGTCCAGCACCTTTACGGCGATCCAGAGATTTTAATTTACTAAGCACGGCATCAACTTCAAACAATGGTGTTGTCAAAGATAAACTATAGGCTAACATGTCTTGCGTGTACTCTGAGGTTGACGAGTCACATTTTGTGGACTATACATGGAAGAAAAGTGAGCTGCGAACATTTCCGAGATGTTGTTGCCATCTGAAGACGATGTGATGCCGTCAGACATTGTTATGGGATAAGAACTAGTACCACCTCGCTTGTCCTTAATATAAGCCCAGAATCGCTTCGGGTCTTTAGTTATTACCGCTTCTAGGTCGCTAATATATTTATTGTAGCAGGAAGCAGCCATAATAGAGCACCGTTTACTCAGCAGCTTCAGTTCAAGCTCATCCATGGGGTTTTTATAAGTTCTGTACCGCTGTCGTATCTTTTCTTTTTCTCTCAGTGTTCTTATTAAATTTTTATCGAACCAAGGAGGGTGTGTTCTATGTTTGCGAGTGGTAGGGGGATCTTGCATTTCTATAATATTCTTAAGTCTATCGTAAAATATACTAAGCATATCATTCACATCGGGAGAGTCACCAAATAAAAGGTTCCAATCGGTCTCATTTAAGTGCTTACAAATAACATTATAATCTAATTTATAAAAATTTAACCTTTTGGTACTATTATAAGGAAGCCTTGTGTCTTTATATGATTTGAAATTAATTTCTATTGGGGGATGTAAAGGGTCAATTATACTTAGGGGATTTAGAGCAGAACATACATTGCCGGAAATTAAGTTTGTCAACGCAAGATCAAGTATGCGTCCAGACTTATTAGTTATATTGTTAAGTTGAAATAATTGGTTTATATGGCTAAAATCAGTTAACAAGTGACCAATCCCTGGTGCTATATAACCACTATCTAACTCACTTACTAAGTTCCAATCAATATTACTTAAGTTAAAGTCACCAACTATACACGACTTCAGACCCGACTGTTCAAATATGATATTACAAGAGTCCAAGAAGTATTCTAGGGTTGAACGAAGTACAGGTGGCGGCAAATAAACTGCGCACAGAGCTAGTTGACGGACAGACTTTGTAATCGAGACGTCTATAATAACCCACAAATCCTCACAATTGCTTTCCCATTGAGTCATGCGTTTTGAGTTTATTCCCTTTAGTACGGCAATCAGAACACCACCCCCATCTTTTTTCCTGTTATCCCTATCTCGCCTATAGACGACATATCTGTTATCAAATAACTCTGAGCTCATTACAGAATCATTTAACCAAGTTTCAGTTAATATTATTACATCATAGTTTTCGCAAGAAACTTGACGACAAAAATTATGACATTTAGTGCGTAAGCCCCTTGCGTTCTGATAATATATCCTTAAATCCGAGAATGATATTGAATTTTATTTTTACTATTACTTTGATAAAAACCAGAGTGAAACTAAATAGAAAAAAACCATAACATGAACAAAAAAAAATTAAACCAGCTTATCTAAGGTATCCTTATTTCTAACAAGTATGTGCTCAGATTCCTGCACCTTCCGCATGAATATTCGACCACCTCGGACCCAGACAAACTGATAACCGATTTCCTTGGCTTTGATTCTAGCGGCAGCATGGAGTGCCTTGTTGGTAGTGGACAGATGTTCTGTTATATAGATCGGAAATTTAGGTCCAGAGTATCCCAAGTGAGTTGAATTTAGCTTGTTGTCTGGGTTCGATTTATTAAATTTTATGGTAGCTGCGAGAAATTGGTCACGACTGCGGGGCGAAGCAAGTTGTACTACAACGGCGCGAGGGCGGGAGGTGCTAGCATTTTGTTTTGCGACTCTTGTGCAATGCTTAATGTCAATGTCCTGAATACCACCTCCTACTACTTTAGATAGTTGTGACACAATCTCAATCAAATTTTCCTGCTTCTTTTCCGGTAGGCACTGAATTTCCACATTGTTTGAACGGGTTTGCTGTTCCAGTTGATTTATGCGGGAAGTCAAATCGTTAATGCTCACTTTCATTTCCAAGTTTTCCCTTTGCAACTCCTTCATATTATCTTTGGACGCTGTGTACTCTTTTAACAGATCTTCGTACTGGTTATTCATAAATGCCATGGATTTCTCCATATTCTCCATTTGATCCTTAATTGGTTGCAGTTGTTGATTGAGTGCGAGTTTCATATTTTCAATGAACTTAGTTAACATCTCTGCCTGATCCTTTTTAACTGCTTCCTGAATAAGTTGACGAATACCGTCGGGTGACAACGCAATTTCAACAGGCGCTTGGGGTGGAGATCCAACAGCTTGCCTCTTATTGCCTCTAGTGGTCGAGACGTTACGCAAAGGTGTGTTATCGGATTTGCTAAGTTTCGGGCCCGTGCTTAGACATTCAGGACAATGCCACTTAGCCGGTACATTAAAGTCGTCAGCAAAAGATAGACAGGTATAATGATATGCCTTAATACATTTTACGCATTTAGCATATTTCTCGCTGCCTACTGTTTGGTCGCAGCACCCCCATAACATTTCAGGGCTTAGCGTCTTAGCAGGATGATCTGCCATAATGATATGCCGACTTTTTGTAGCGTTGTAAACAAACGGTTACAAAATTTTAACGTTTACCTACGTTAGTTATGTGTTCTTGAGTCGCTCCGATGCGCGGTCGCGAGAAAAAGGTCGTAAGCGCCGTGTGTAGCTCGTCGCTTACGCGTAACGTTGAGTCACTTCACACTTATTGTTAGAGGCGGTGGATTGAAGCTTTATGCAAATTGTATTTACAAATTTTGCTGTATTTAAACACTTCACCAGATTAGTTCACACTGCAATAGTCCACTGATAACTGTAACTGTATACTTATAACCACTTAGGAGATTTAAAGCGTCTTTAGATAGTATTATTACAATTTAAAACACAGAGCGAGTTGAACCGTGACACCCTCAACTGAACACGAATTAAACGATATGGCTCAATGAACGCCGAAAAACACATTACTTTTCGACTTTCATTTTTAATCAATAATATTGAATTACATCCTGTCGGCAATAAATTTCACTATAATAAGTATATTTGGTATCTGCAATGTAGGTGAAATATCAAATGTAATCAACAAGATACGCACGTATTTAAAATGATATATCGGTAAAAAATCACTCGGTACATTAAGTTGCTAAATTAGTAAGTTATTGCTTATGTGATTGGACTTCCTTTATAAAGAACGAATGCCTACATCTGCCAATCATTGGTTTGTTATTACAGTTCTATTTTTGACCAACTTTCGATTTTACTTATGTATTGGATTGATGTCAATATCGTCTTACACGTATGTTTAGAAAACACAAAATAATAATAAAAACAAAACAAAAAATACGACAAAAAGTATTTGTACTGCGCGTTTCTGTCTTTTATTTGTGATAAAAGTGCTACGCCGCGTAGCACATTTATGCAAACCGCGTAGCACACGTAGAAAGCGGATTGTTTAAAAGCCTTGCTCCGGGATACGGATCCGACATGCAAGGGCATTAAGGGAATTTAATGGCATAATATATTAAGACACTAACGAGAGATTCTATAGCAATGCAGTCACGGATTTTCAATAGTATGCACATAGAATGCTATTGTAGATAATTTGCATGATACGCTTTGCGCAGTATGAATGGTTTTACTTTATTTTTCTTTAGTTCTCTTATTTGTTAATGAAGGCTTATCTACTGAGTTTTTGTTTACGAGCAAATACAATATTTAAATGTTTACTTTCTGATACAGTTTTAGATAATTATGATTCATAAAGATAGTTACACATTGACATTGTTAAACAAATACAGTATACAAAACTAAATTTAAAGTGTGTCATGATCATCTGCCTATAGCAGTACACTGCTGGATTTAGGTGTCACTCTTGCCTTTCAGCTATGCTGCGAAGATTGTTGTTCCACTGAGTCTAAGGGCGTCCCGTCCCACCTTACACTTTCCGATTGACGGTGTGTGATTGTTCTCGTGGCTTCCGTACCGTACCGTTTTTGTTTACCAAATAAGATATACTCGTATTATATGTTGGATTGCTAGTCTCCAAGATAGCTGAAGTTTCAAAGTATGTTGTACTAATATGTTCGTTCTTTTCAGGTGGTTCTATCGGGATGAAGGGCGATGGGCTGCGCTTGGCGCAGCTGGCAGTACTATTATTGGCAGCCCCATTTGTAATAAGTGAGTATACAACTTTACCCTAATTACCTCTTGTTTCCATTATCACATCTTAAATAATGTGGAGAATGTGTTTCTCGATACACTTTACCGTTTGGTTTAACCTTTAAATAACTCTTTTTTTAGTAAGTATTAGTTTGCTCTGCAATTAAGGACATTTAAGTTTACACTCACTCAAAATATCACTCTACAAATTATAAAACAAAGTCCTTCGCCGCGTCTGTCTGTTCATGATAAACTTAAAAACTACTGCACATTTTTATGCTGTTTTCACCAATGGATAGAGTGGTTTTCGAAGAAGGTTTTAGTATATAATTTGTCAAGTTTCGAGATCCACGCGGGCGAAGCCGTAGGCATCAGCTGGTTATAGATAAAATGCAGTGTTGTAATATACAACATCCTTGCTTGTTTCAGGTCGAACAGCATTTGAAAAGCTAACGGATGTGGACTTCGCGGGCACAGCGTATTACACAGTACGCAACCTGTCTCTGTACGAGTGCCAGGGTTGGTGCCGCGAGGAACCTGACTGCCAGGCAGCCTCATTCAGGTACACCAACCTACCTTATTAATTACCACAGCGTTTCCTCCCAACCAAATATGGGCAAAACACGATCACCCCGTACATGGACGCTTATTAAATCCCGAGCGGCACTGCCTTTATCTACCCATTAATATTAATTATATATCAATTACTACCGACAAGATAATGTCAATAAAATCAATCTGTGAATCTGACCCAGTTAAGATAATTTCGCATCTAACGACGTCAAACGTGATGACTCGTCAGTCAGACTGATCACGAAACAAATAAAAATCAATGTGTCTGCCTTATCGCAGATCTAGATGCTCCTGACCCCAATGTTCTACAGAAACAGATTAAGATCTGATTGACGTAAAGATTCACTAATTCAGCGGTGATTCTGTATCGCGGGGTGGAGAAATCTGGCAGAAGTGTACCGTGTCGACCTCCGCGATCGTTTCAACGCACGACGCATGCCAATGACTGTATTGAAAAGTTAGTTGTTGCAGAAAGTAATCCGAACACAGATTACTTACTTTCTGTTGCTGTTTATGTTTTGTTGTTGGGCATAGACTAGTAGCCGGCTGTTCCGGATCATTCCGTAGGTGTATGGATTATCTCAAATTGTAATCTGTAACTTTTTCCGTCATGAATGCCAAAAATGAAAGGTAGGGCACGACACACATACAGCAGTGACTACGTGCATAATCAGAATCCTAAATCTGCGCGGTTACAGTTAAACTATAACTCCTGGATTCGTGAGGTCGGCGTCA
Organism: Diarsia brunnea; assembly: GCA_949774965.1. Classification (NCBI taxonomy): domain Eukaryota; kingdom Metazoa; phylum Arthropoda; class Insecta; order Lepidoptera; family Noctuidae; genus Diarsia; species Diarsia brunnea. Next base: position 9,079,277 of record OX458998.1, on the reverse strand, counting down.
GTTCACGTAATTTACATGATGTAGTGAGTTCACGGCGAGCGGGATGTGTGTCAGTCTGCCACACGTCCTGGCCTGCCACGGCCCGGCGACACGCTGCCAGCTAATAACAATGTGTCTCGTCCATAGCCACAAACCGTGTAAAAGCGGAAACCGACCTCGCCGCGTTCCAAATTGGATAACAGTAAAAGTGATCGCATACGTCTTGAATGGGTATTACTGCCAGCAACACAAGCACGCCCGATAGTTTTCATGACTATTGGCGGTTTCAAACGCATTATATTAATTTATTGTTATTGTCTGTATGTTCTGATTCACACTCCGTGGCAGTCTGGTCTAGGATTTAGAGCAAACACCACAAGTACATTTGTATGCATTCCATTCTCTCCCACAATGTATAGGCAATGAAGCACTTATGGAACAATTTCTATTCTGGTATGCGCATAGTTGAAGAACAGACGATTCAATAGTTGACGGTGTAGGAAAGTGTTGGAAAACTGATTGATTGTGTATCTTTCCCGTCGCTCGCGTTGTCGCCATCGTGTCGCACCACGTTCATTATCATAGCTGTCAGCGTGCACTGCAAAAAGTCTAATTGTATTAGACTGAATTGAACCGCGTAACAGTATTAAAACGCTAGTTAGATTCCTCGAAATCAATTTGAACGGGATCGATCGAAAATCAATTCGGTATTCAATTAAACGAGACGGAACTTTCCCGCGCTTCTAATCTACCATTGTGAGTTAGTAATGTGTACGTATCTCGAATCGATCCGTCCAAAGAAATAGCGATCTAGCGATCTGACAAAAGAATGGGACGAATGCGATTTTAACAATCGGTAACTGTTTACCGCGGTGGTGCCACTGACTCGTCTCGGAAACGTTTTACGGTATTCGGGAGCAACCGCTCGGTGAGCGACCATTCTGTCTGACTGAAACCACAAACGAACTTGACATCTTGGATTAAATATCTAAAATGACCAGATCACGACCTCCGCTGTTGTCAAGTTTCGATTAAAATCTTTACAAGCACGTCGTAGAAATGTTTCAAACATTTAAGCTTGCAGAAACTTTTCTATCATAGTTTTTGGGAATGCTAAACTTTGATGATTATAATAGTGTTGTTGATACGTCTCCATTAGGTGCAATTTGTTAAAAAGTAAAAGCAGTTATTTGTGTGATCTCTCCATAAGGTTAAATACTTTAATCTGGTATTTGGGTTCCCCAAAAGAAACTCAAACAAAAATTGATTAACAGCATTAATTTAATTGAATCCATTAATTACTCGGCTGCTGTCGAGATACAATCATGAACGTACTTGCTCAACAGTTTACATGGTAGCATCAATTGATCTCTAATAAAATATAACGGCATAGAGAGATCATTTCAGAGTTCAAGAAGATTTGTCGAAGCAGCGTGTTTACAAACAGTGCATTAGTCATGCGAGATAACATGTCATTAATTTACCTATCACAACATTGGTGCATAGTGAAGTGAAATGCATGGATATATTTTGTTTCGCGGGATGCCTCACAGTTTCCACTGCACGGTGCCATAGTATGAAGCTAACCAGAAAACCGACTAGGGCCTTTTTCGTGAAAAAAAACGCGGGCCCGGCCGCGTTTGTTTGCTACCGTAGCTAAATTTTTTGAGACGTTGCATTTAAGTAAGTAAGTAAGTAAGTAAGTATATTTATTTGCTCAAACAATGTGTATACATACAGAACGGTGATGTCATGCATGCAAGATATTATTATAAATTATGTTCGACATGTTTGCCACTTAAGCGACGTGCAAATATATTAATGTTGTTTTATAATAATTTTCAGTTAACAAAATAATTCAAAAGGTTACATAGACTCATTAGAAAAAAATCAAATTAAAGAAATAATAACAATAATAATTAAAAAAAAAAAAAAAAAAAATACAAATTTACAATAAAAAATTAAAAATGTCAATAAAATAAGAATACTATCACAATGTCAAAATGTCAAAAATGTCATGATAAGAATGCAATAAATTGTCAAAATTACAATAAAATTATGTCAATTAAATACGATCTCAAATACAATACATAATAATCAAATTTTAACTTGCTGGAAATGACTCGGCCATAAATTCATCAATTTTATAATAAGCTTTAGTCGTCAAAAATAGCTTTAATTTCGCCTTCAAGTCCATGTTTGTAAGCTCCCTCCAACTTTTTGGTAATTTATTATAAATAGTTGGAGCCATGCAAAGAACACTCCTGCGCATAAATGCTGTCCGACTTACCTGAAGGCAGATCTGACTTTGATCACGGCGATTTCTTGGAAATTGATCTGACATGCGGGGAAATAACTCTGGATTGTTTCTAATAAATACAACAGTCTCTAAGATGTAAAGAGATGGTAATGTCAATATTTTATGTTGTTCGAAATAGGGTTTACAACTGTCCGTGGTTTTTAAACTAAACATTGCTCTGATGCATCTCTTTTGAGCTTTAAATGCTATCTCCTTGTTTGTTGAATTACCCCAAAATATAACGCCGTATCGGAGTATAGATTCCGTCAGACCGTAGTAGGACGTTAATAACGCCTCAGTATTAACCGTTCGCGCCAAAATATTCAAAGCATACGCATTACTACTAATTTTTTTACTTAGAATCTCTATGTGCGCCTTCCAATTTAAATTGCAATCGATAGTTAGCCCCAAAAATGTTGTCATATTTACTGTGTCAATAATATTATTCTTATATGTAATGTCAAAATTCGGAAATGTCATTGTACGCTTGCTAAAATGAATTATAACAGTTTTATTCAAATTAATTTTTAAATTATTATTTTCTAACCAATTTATTATTTTTATTAAAGTATTCGTTATTTCATCTTTATACAGATCTCTTTGGTTACAAGGTATAGATATAGTACTGTCATCTGCAAAAAGTATCATAGGATGTTCTATTGCCATTGGAAGGTCATTAATATAAAGCGTAAAAAGTGGTGGACCTAGTACACTTCCTTGTGGAACTCCATACCTAACTTTCCGTTCTTTAGATAAGATTTTCTCTTCTTTTTTGGTATTAACATTCAATCTTCTTATTTCTGTTACTTGCATTCTGTCACTTAAGTAGGATTTTAAGAGATCAAGTACATTACCTCTAACTCCATAGGCATCTAATTTTTTAAATAAAGTACTGTGTTGAACATAATCAAAAGCCTGGGTCATGTCACAGAAAATAGCACAGACTGGTTTATTGGTATCCATATTTATTATCACATTCTGCAAAAAGTCATAAATAGCCATGTTAATGGTCTTTTGTTTCCTGAAACCCTTTTGTTCTTTACAGAGAATTTTATTCGCTTCTAAGTAAGCACTCAGTTCTTTATATATGTATTTTTCAATGATTTTAGAAACAATTGGTATTAATGCAATCGGCCTGTAGTTTTCCATTAACTCTCTATCCTGTTTTTTATATAATGGCTGTATCACTGACTTTTTTAGAGCGTCTGGAAAAGTACCTTCGCTTATACATAAATTTATAATATGACTTAAGGGTTGGCTTACTTCACCAGCTACTGTTTTGAGGATTTTTGTGCTGATACTGTCGTAACCCACACTATTTGTATTTTTAAGCGCTAACGTGATCTTGAATATATCAAGAGGCAGGCTTGGAGCCATGAACATGGAATCCTTTCTATTTACAATATATTTCGTGACACTGTCTCCCGAATTAAGGATTGGTTGAATTTTATCGACAAAATAATTGTTAAATGAGTTTGAAATTAGTTTAACATCCGAGGTAACTTCGTTATTAATTCTAAGTTTATTAATGTTATTCTTTGGTAAATTTAATTTTGCTTCATTTATTACCTGCCAAGTTGTCTTGGATTAATTTTTTGACGTCTGGATTTTATATATATTTTGTGCTCTTTGAGTTAGATTCATGATTTTTTTGAATAATTTTGCGTAATTTTTAAACTGCGTTCTATTTTGTTGGGTAGGTTTTAAACGGAACTGCCACAATAATTTCCGTTTCTTCTCACTACATTTTTTTATTCCACGTGATATCCATTTTCGTTTTTTGTTTACATTTATCGTTATACGAATCTCAGGGAAGCACTGATTATATAAGAATATGAAAATATCAGCAAACGCCTTATATGCTACATTTGGATCATTAGCCTCATATACTTCTGAGAAAGTCAAACTGCGTAGATACGATTTAAATTTTATTATGTTACCCTTATTATAGTCCCTTTTTATCGTTGTCCACCGTTTGATTGTACACAGTGTTTTTACTGGACATTTTAGCAACTGTGCCGTGTGATCCGACAACGCTAATTCCAATACTGTGGCTTTCCAAGATTTACGAAAGTTATGCGCAAAATTGTCAATGCATGTTTGGCTCTTAAGACGAGTTGGTTGGTAAAGAGCCAATTTCAGGTTAAAGCTTAGTAACACATTTTCAAATTCTATACTTTGTTTAGTTTGCTTAAGAACATCAACATTAAAATCTCCAACCAAAACTATATTTTTGTGACCTTTTTTTAACAAGAGGTTTACTAAACGTTCCAATTTATCCACAAATTCGTTAAAATTATTGGGATTTGGTACTCTATATATACAAACACATACAATTTTATGGGCAATTAGTTCAATGGCGCAACATTCAAAAGTCCCTGTTGAGGCAAACTTTGCTATTTGAGTTAACTCTCTCCATTGATGACCCGCCTTCACGAGTATACATGAACCTCCTCTTTTGGTTTGCCCTCGACTAAAACAGGCAGCAAGATCATAATTGTTTAAGTTCAGATTTTTTTCATATCCTTCGGCCATGAAATGTTCTGTGACGCATAAGACATCGATGCTTATGTTTCTATCTAATAATTCATTTAGACAGACTGCTAGACTATCGCATTTACTCAGCAAGCCAGCAATGTTTTGATGCATAAAATATAGATAGTTAGTCAAGAAAAAAATTATTTTCAATTAATGTTTCGTCTGTTTTGTGTACGTCATTACATTGCGCATCTACAGTCTTATTTATGTCAGTTACTAAATCCAGTAGGTCCTTAAATATAATACTTAGTCCGAGGTTATTCAATGTACCAGAGTATTTATCAAACATGCTACAATCATATTCGAGATTAAGATTACTGTCTAATAGAAATGCATGTCCGTGCGTTAATATATCTAAATATAAAAGATTATTAAATGTCACTACTCGGCAGTTGAATAAGCTCGTGTCAAATGGATATTTATATGTTGGTAAACAAATAATAATGTTAGTATGTTGCACTGTTTGAAGAATATCCCTTATGTGAAAAATAATATCATAATAATTGTTGGTTCTGTTGAAGTCTTCTTCTCCGAGGAGTACAATGCAGAAATCATTCATGGTATAATTTGCTAGTTTTGTCTCCAGTCCATTCAATAGGTGTTTTGTGCTACTGTGTGGTTTTAGATAATGGCACAATGTGTGTTTATTATTTTGGAATATGTTTTCCGCTGTGGACAGCACGTCATTTTTGTTGTTAGTGCTCAATATGCATATTTTATGTTTCGCCATCCGCTTTTCTCTATTCTGGCCATGAGTTTTATTTTCTAGAATTGACTGTTCATTGTTTGTCATATTCTGATCTTTTAGTGTTTCTTGCTTCTGTTTGTCCTGTTTTTGTTCTATTAATAATTCTGGTTTCCGTTGTATTTTTTTTGTAATTGGCTGTTTTGGTTTAGTTTGAGGCGTAACAGTCAACTTCGGTGATTGATGTGAGTTTATCTTAATAGTTTTTGTAAATGGAGATGGTGAGGCTTGTTTGCTTCTTGAGTCTGTCGTTATTGGAGTCCTTTGGTTTTGTTTCCGTTTTTTCTCAGATCTAGGTGTGCCATTTATGTCTGTTAGGGTAATGCTCTTATAAGTTTCTATGACTTTTAAGTATTTTTGTATATCCGATTTTAAGCGAAAGTTTTCAATGTTGAGGTTTTCAATCTCCTGGTGAGCAACTAATAAGTCGTCGGTCAATTGTTTTAATTTTTCATTCACTTCTAGTAGCGCTTGACTATTATTTAATGAAGTGTTCGGCAGACTCATCATAGTCGTATCGAATAAGTCCGAATTGTCCTGAATGGCACTAATGTCATTTAATGAACTTGTTTTGTGTATTTTACGATGGGTGATATTGTTACTTTCTTCCATAGTTGTTGATAAAATTTTCACAAAATAAAATTTTCGTTTAACGGAACGCAGACTCAAATTGCAAGTGTCTAAACCTGATTTCTTAATTTTTGAACGAAGATTATCCTGTCAATGTTACGAGTTGGCCTGTGATTGGTTATTATGCCAGCTGATCTTTGTTTACATTGAAAAAATATCTGGTTTTGAATTAACAACTGCTTTTTCTTGATGGTCTTGTTATATAAGGGGCCGAATAATGCATTACACACTTAAAACGTGATCAGTCGTCTTGATGACATAGTCCATGGCTTTACGCAAGTGTAACCTGTTACCTGAAGCATGCTTAGAATTCATGTAAAGGCGTGTGTGTATAAGCAGATTCTGACCATTTTGTTCATAGTTGAAATACTGTGTCTACTGTGTCTGCGCTGGTCGGCGCGTGATTGATGCGCTGGGTGCGCGGGCGCCGCTTCGTGTAACGGACTGCACCGATCCGATGATCGGTCAGACCCGACCAATTTGTGTAATAAACGTAAATACTACTTGATACTAGTGCGCCCATAATAACCTCCACGCTGTAATGATGTTAGGACGTTTGTAATCTCTATAAATACGATGTAATATGCGCAATTTGTAGTCGCTGCGGTTTGGATTATACGCCAATGTAATTGATAGTACAGTTTGTACCACCTTTGCTATGCTGTATTTATTTTATTATGTCGGTATAAAGATAGCCGTGCGATATTTATCGAACTTGATGAGTCTCTTGGTAGTTTTATTTGAAGATTACCATGTAGTTGAAATAAATGGACCATTCAAGTTGCTTTGTAATCAAATGTGTGCGATCTGGAATACTGCTCCACCTCCAAGTGCACGCAACTTGCTGTCTCGTATATAATCGAGGTATCCGTCGCCCGCGGTGGACTAGCTATCGATATTGATACTACGAGTGAGTGCAGCTCTAAAATTAAATAATCACGGTGACATGATGCACATTAGTCTTTGCTTTTAAAAATAACGCTCACTTCTCTATGCTATTACCCCAGCCGGCTTGATTGACGTCCTTGTAAACCCTTGGCACAAATGCATAACTCGTCATTACGTTAGGGAACGAACTATCGATGTGAGACCTAGAACCTGTTTGCTGATCTTCGTAATAGGCTGGAGAATATTCTGAAAAAGCAATGTACATTAAGTGAGATATAACCTTAGATATTTATATATAACCCAGACTTAACGACCAAATAATTACTTTATTAAATAATATGATTACACACCATATGAAGTTAATTGGGGCAGTGTTAAAATGTGGGAGAGATACCATCTGTCAGTCGCTAATTGTTACGCGTTACTGCAATCTTCAAATCAAACACCACCTACTTTCCATAAGACGGTATCTGCATATCTCATGATGGTATCACTTGTAATTTTGCACGCAGCTTAGGAAAAGCGTAAGCGATACTTGCATACTAATGCACATGTAACGTACACCAATCGAATTACCGTATCTATTGTAAGTGCAATTTCAGCGCTTCATTTCCCGTGCGATACTCAATGATTAATTGTCAAACCGCACACACACTCATACATATTCACAGATAAGCACACCTGCACTTATCTCTGATGAATTCTAAATCAGTTCACAGTTCTGAAGGCCAGTAGATCCGTTTAATTACTACTCGAAGATTTATTGCGTCTGTTTTGAAACCGAAGCGAAATGCAATGTCATTAGTTTAAGGGCTCTATCGAAGCATTAATCATAACGTTTTTTATATGAATTCTTTGTTTACAAGTAGGCGCTTAAACAGTAATTTATTAAGTAAAGCGCAGTAATTTGTCAGAGTCGAGCTTTCAAATGGTTATTATTATATTGTTTTGGGCTGGGGATTGAACGATTAACATTATGGATTGGTTTTAGATAAAAATCCCGATTCGACAGATGATCAGAAGATTGTAAGGCATTGGTGTCTGTGATACAATGAATGGCATTCATTAGGTACATGCACAAACGATACACTTTTGTCTAATATCTTCATTTTTTTAGGAAAGTTGTTTTTGTGAATATAAAATGTGTATCTTCTGAAAAAAAAAATCGAGTAATTTGTTGTTTCTTGGATCTAAAATAAAACGAGAGTTCAGTCAAGTTTATAGTATGTGTAATAAATGCCTAATGATGAGTACATTTTTACCCGACCACCGAACGGTGATTTTAATAGCACTGAGTAAACTTGATCAGCAAGATAGCTATGCACGATAAGTCTGGATACCTCGGGAGTAATGTTGTAAATTAGAGGTATTTCGTAACGGCCCATCATAGCGTGTAGGTGCACGCGCATTAATAAGGCGAGTAGTCTCGTAAACTAGCTCAGGCCATTATAGCACGAAATATTGCGTGGAACGGTAAGCTCCGTTATTCTGCAAGGAAGTGTATCGTTCGGTGTCAGTGTCACTTTTATTGGTATGCTCGCACGTAATAAACCGAATGAGTTGAACATTAACACCCTTTTCTCGTGAATATCGTATTACTTCAGTTATTGCTGCAAAATAGGTGCAGATATTATTTAAGATAGTTGAAATTGTTTATTGAAAAAATTGATATTAAATATCGGCAGTGCCTGAGTGCCTGTTATCCCCGAAGTTAGGCAAAGTGTACCTAATAGTTCACTCACATTTCCTTTGTTACCTTTTAGCCATGTGATAGGGGGCCGAGCCTTTTGCCATAAACTGGGTACAAAACCAGACTCTGAAGCTGCTACTGAAAAATCATGTTGGGAAAACCCAATAGCATTTTGCACGAACTGGTAATTAAAGCCAGGACCCAATGCTCAGTAGTACCGCTTGCTACCACTAGACCAACGAGGCAGTGTGTTCGAGCAATGTGGCCTTAAGTTTGTAAAGGTTATTCGGAATAAATAACTAAATGTAGATGCAGATTTTTCTGCTTACATATTTATCTTATTAATGTATATACATACATACATTCCCAGTCATAAATTAAAATAAATGAACAGGCGGCCATAATCATTTCTCTGTTTGACTATCACCCACATATGTGTTTCGAAATCATCACGAATTGGGTATTAGAGAGGTATCTCATTGTCAGCCGGAAACGGAAATGTAGAGAACTCTAAATTCAGCAAGACAACTAATAAATTGTGTTTGCGTTAATTATAGTTATTAAGAAATTCCTGATTAGTTAGTCTGTCGACTCTACGCAGCTTCTATTCGCGTGTTAACGAGATTTTGTATCGATTTAATTAGAATGTGTGGTGTCCCTAATCTAGCACAGCCATTTATAATCTCTTATTAAATACTGAATTTATAATTCCTACAAGATTTTCTACTACGACGCCCCCTTGAGTTAATTAACAATTTATATTAAAATTATATAAACGTCCCTCAATTAATAAATTAAACATAAAACGGGATCATTGGCATTAAATACCGCTGTCAAGTAAACTGCCCATTTAATTAGGATATGAAAAGCAAAAATACTTTTTTAATAGATTATATTTAATTTCCATATGGGACTAAATTATACAGCTCATCATAATTTGATTAGTACCTATCTTAGGTACAATTATTTACTCATATCTATTGAAAGAACCAGCCAGTAACTACTTCATCTAGAAAATTAATTGGACTCCTACATGATATAAATAATTGCCAACTGGATATGTAATGCTGATTCTAACAGGACACATCTGCGATTGAGATAATATAGTAGCTCCATTTTAACTCATTAAAAGGTTTCTCACATGTATTTTTAGAACATAACCTCTTCCTTTTTTGATGTCGGTTAAAAAGTCGTTGGAAACTTGACGTGCGATTTCTTAAGAGCAGTTTTACTACAATGCCTATGGATATCATTAGCTGGAGGTATTATTAGTGTTTAAGTACCCTTTCTACTCGCTACGATTCAAGTAAGTACTACAATAAAGTTATTATAAAACTGGCGGCGAATCGGCGATGTTCTACTGTTTTTATAGAGAATTTGCATCCCGGAGAAGATGAAGAGGTGTAGAAATATCGTTTTTTTAACGTAATGGAGATTGTTATAAAGTGTCGGTGGTATTACATCGTTTTACTAGCTGTTGCCAGCGACTTCGTTTGTGTAGTGATTTGTATGTGCGAGACTTCCTCGCATGAAGTTCTGGGTTCCATCCCCGCGGCGGGTAAAGTGTTATTGTATTTTTCCATCAGGAATTTCTCAGTAGCAGCCACGGAGTCTGGATTTGTGCCCGGTCGATGACAATAGGCTCGCCCCCTATTACATGGGACTTAAAAATATGAGGCGAAATGTGGGTGTCCTAATGGGTACATACATCTGCCTAACCCTTCGCGGATTACATGGGTGTATTATGTTTTAATACCTCTCTGTGCTATAAAACAAAATCTTGGGACTTACATAAAAACGTTTTAATGGAAAACGCGTTTCTACACCAAAATGTTTGGTATTTGCAGTCCCGCTACATTCGCTGTCAGTACATTCTGCTCTCCGCTGCCCGCCCGACACTTCCTGGTGCAATGGTCTATCTAGACATCCAACTAAAAAATCTATTCGCCTACGTGCCGCCCGACAATTGCCTCTTTTTACCATTCACGTAAAAAAATCATCTAACTTGAAGTAATTAAAATAAAATGCTTCAATTACTGCCGAGCCGTTGGCAAACCCGAATCATTTTATTTTGCGAATTTATTATTGCTAAATAAATAACGGTATATACTTAAAGTTACCGTGACGTTCGCCTATCATACTAATAGATATTTCATCAATATTTACTCTATGGTCACTTAACACGTTCACGCTAAAACCATAATGTTATTTATTTATGACATTCGTTTAGAATATGATGTTCATGTTTTTTTATTCCCACGTTGAGTCGAAATGGTTGAATGGATTTCGATGAATGAGATATTGAACGATTCGTCATGAAACTCCCGAACGACACTATATCAGTAGTTTTTATAAAGATCGGCTTTGGGCACGGTTATCGATATTTTTCGTCCCATATCTTTATCGATTTGAGGTTCTAATTCGAATTTATACAGCGTTTATATTCGATCGTACAAGTAATAACGACTTTAATGCACGAAGAATATTGAACTCTTACCGTCAATTTAAATTGTAATTTAATTGCCTCAAAAATGTGGTTGCTGAACTTTCCTCATATTTCTAAGATTTCTAAGAAAACCGGTGGTTATTTAGTTACAGCTTGGTGTACAACGGTTTCTTTGTGCTATTCGTATCCTGCAGAGATAGGCGAATGAACGTAGCTAATGAAATAATTTGGGCCGTTTTACAGGTGAAGAACCGTGGGTTTAAATGACTCTCTCTTATTGAAAAACGACCGTATCGCTATGTTCGCGAGATTAACTGGAAACGGTAGGAATAAAACAACAGTTAGTGCCGGTTACAATGGGAATGTATAAAAGAAAACAGTTAAGATAAATTACAATTAGTCGGTATAAAGCCGTTTTGCGAAGCATTCAACCACCTAGTATTTTCATGTGTGTTTGTAAATGACATCGATAACCGGTTTTATAAGTTACTGTTAACTAATTGTGTTTATCTGGTTTGTTAATGGTGTTTGTCAAAGGGTCTAGTTCAATTGTTATAACGGAAACTTTTGTTACAGCTTTGTGCTGAACCCGCTGACACCGGTGCAAGAGACACGATGCCTGCTGCAGAATGACACACAGGCTAACAACCCTATGGCCACTCCACAGGTATGTACACATCGCCGTTTTAACGTCCAATTCTGCTACAGATATGCTATTAGGTCCAACCCATTCAGCAAAAATACGACTGACAACAAGGACATAGGAAATAGAATTGCTTCCAATAGAATCTCTTATTTCTCGACTTAATTGGAGTACTTGTGTAACCGACGTTTAAAGTACTCCATTCTAAGCTTTACAGCTTGTCTTATTTACTATCTTCATAATCTACAAGACATGTTTTGTTAGGTAGACGATAGATAACAGTTTACATGGTTAATAGCCAAATAAATTTATCACGGTTTTCTGCCGGCATTCCTTCAGTACTGCCAATTAGGCGACCGATGCAGAGATTGGATTAACAATTCAGATTAAATCGGTCAACGAGGACTGGGTAAACTAACTGGCCAGCCAGCCAGCCACACTACATTGTAGGTAACTGTTCAGCTAAACGTTACACAGTTTAATCGCTTTCAGGCCTAATGAACGGTGCCGCTAATAAATATACGATGTGAGCCGATGCGGCTCGAAGCAGCTTTTTGTTTATTTTAAATGAATGAAATTAAAGTGAAAATATACATGCTGATAAACAACGGACTGCCTCGTTGGTCTAGTGTTTGTAGGCGCAATTGCTGAGCATTAGGTCCTGGATTCGATTCCTGGGTCGGACAATGTGTTATTGGGTTTTTTCATCAAGAATTTCTCAGTAGCAGTCCCGGAGTATGGATGTTGCCTGGTTAATGGCCATAGGTTCGCCTCCTATTACCTGGGACTTTACCAACATAACTGGCGAAATTTGGGGTGTACTTATATGACAGATACATCCATAGGTAGACCTCTGCTCCTCTGCCTAACCGTGATTTTATACGATAAACAACGGCTGCAAGCAAATAAGTATCATTTGTGAGTTTTATTAGAAACGAGACAATGTGTGCGAAAGCAAGCCGTATTTCAATTCATAATAGGTTTAGTTTATCTGCATGCATTATCGATAATGGTAGGTTGAGGTGCGACGTGAGATTAATGGTGTTTGTTGGTGCAGCGGTCGGTGAATACGTACTACATGGTGAAGCTGCAAGTGCGCACGGAGAGCGTGTGCCTGAGGCCCTGGGCCTTCGAGCGAGTGCCCGGCAAGGCGCTCCGCGGCCTCGACAACTCTGTCATCTACACCTCCACTAAAGAAGCCTGTCTCGCTGCCTGCCTTAACGAGGTAGCGTATATTTTCTATTTATTCTAAACCAGATTTTCCTATCTTTCAATCGTGTTTAAACTGCAGAAACGTTCTGCAGTTTTCAAATTGTAACGGTTCAAATATATTTATGCTTGAATAGCTATAAGTAAAACTACAAGATTATTTATGCAGCAATACTTTTATAAGCCAAAAATTCCGAGGAATTAACATTTTGAGGACTCGTTTCATAGTCATAGATTATTCTGTATCCGTTAGATGACTTTCAGGGCGTGTCGCCTTGCTCGGTTATCTATGAGGCTTTAAGAAAACATCGGCGTCGCCTCCACGCTGCAATTTAGTGTTTATCTATTCAATTTATATTTATAGTTTCGCCCTACTTGCAGTGGCATTCCAGATACTAACGAAATGATAGGGGTGCCTTTATAACTTTAAAATAGTCTCGAAAACAAAATTATTGAAAAACTTTCAACAATGTTATACAGTCGACTTTGTATCAAGCTTTTATACAAGCTGTTATTATATAAATTGATACAATAAGTAGCCATCTTTGCAAACATGAGTCTGTGATCCGTACATTGTAATCTTTTCATTTACGAATAAGTTGCTCTTCAAGAGCTATTTACATAGTTGATAGTATCTTCACGCATTTTTGTTAAACTGCAAATTAAATATGATGAATTGATTGTAGAGCACTGCAGTTGCTGAGTGAAATTAATTGGTCAAGTAAACAGGTGCTTACTGTGTAGTTTAAAATAATGGTTTGATTAATCATTCTTCGCAACAGGATAGCTAGTCTTCAATCATAATTTGATCAGAATTAAATGGTTTTTGAATGTAATACGCAGCTACCATACCAATCATGCGTGTTTCTTAATTTGATGTTTACTTACGTTTTGTTTAGAAAAAGTTCCCGTGTCGTTCTGCGGAGTATGAGTACGGCAGCATGCGGTGTTCGCTTAGCGACTCAGACCGACGCACGGCACAGCACTTCGTACAGCTCGTGGACACGCCCGGCACCGACTACTTCGAGGTAAAACTCATTACACAACACAAAACACTCATTTACTTTACACAAACTCACTTAAAACTAACGAGCTCCCACTTTGTTACTAAGTAAACCACATTTGATGCCCAAGCTTTGAACAGAACCAGTCAATGTTTAAATAATATGCTGCAATATTTCAGCTCAATGGGACGTCCAGATTATTAAAGCACTTTAAACTGACATCATAAAATAAGATTCTCATTCCTCATAGTTTCTCATATTTTACAATACACGATACAAGAAAACAGTCGAGTTGGTACTTGCGCGACTAGCTCATTTATTTCGTACCAGCTTTAAATGACTCGAAGTGGCGCTTCGCCCGCTTCAGAGAAAGCAATCACACTAGTAATGCGGTCCGTTTGAACGCTCGTGAAAATAAACATGTGTTCAGTTAACGTTATTACCATTGTTGTGTGTTATTTGACGTGATTTGGTCGGTGTGTGGTCGTGCAGAACTTGTGCCTGAAGGCGCCGCAGGCGTGCAAGGGACAGCGAGTGTTCACGGCGCCGCGCGTCGGAGTCGCCGAAGATAAGGTGGCGCAGTACGCTGGCCTACACTACTACACAGACAAGGAGCTACAGGTAACCTAACCACCCAATTAAAACTCTATATCACTCAGAACAAGATTCACTTTTCCCTACGTAATTGTGATGTTGCAATTAATATTCCGAGGCTCTATTTGTAACATGATACGCAAGATTAAAAAGGCCCGCTGCAGACAACCTCCTATTAACGTTTGAGTCGGATAAGCAGAGAAATATGGATTGTGTTTTATTATCCCTTTATTGGTTTCTGCGATGCTATCTTCGAATGGCTTTATGATTTGTATCTCGGGTCTCTTTACACAAATTCAGAATAACTTGGCATTAGCGATCGTCGCTAATAAATTTAACTTGTCACCTAAATAGGTTTCGACCCCAAGTCCGTCCTTTTCCGCGTCCCAGAGGTTTAACGAGAAGTGGCAGAGGTTAACTCGTGTGCACTTGTATATAATCAAGCAGGAAGACGTTGCAATTAACTTAACTTTCGTATGCAATAGTTATAAATTTACGACACTGATATATTGCTTCTTGTTATGATTTTATGCAGTACAATATTCAGCTTCCAGATATCTAGAGAAAAATAAAATGATTCAATTTAAAAAAAAGTAAGTAAGTAAGTAAGTTTGTAAGATAGAGGCTACTTACATAGTTTATTCTTCTCACTGCATCGAGTATTGGTTGTCTCCGCGTTTTTATTGCCAAGATTATGCATTTTCTTTCACCTCTACAAATTACAGGTGTTAAATAAATCAAGTATAAATTGCGTAGGCGCTACATCGAATAAACTATCATGAATCAGTCATCGATGTTATCTTTAATATGGCCATCTATTTTGTATTCGATCAGGTGACATCCGAAGCAGCTTGCCGACTCGCATGCGAAATAGAATCCGAGTTCCTGTGTCGCTCGTACTTGTACATGGGCCCCCCTCACTCGGCCGCGTACAACTGCAGGCTGTACCACCTGGATCACCACACCCTGCCTGACGGACCCTCAGCCTACCTGAACGCTGAGAGGCCGCTCATCGATGACGGAGAACCCATTGGCAAATACTTCGAAAACTTCTGCGAGAGTGAGTACCTTTTTAATTTTTTGATGGTCTCGAAGAATGATTGGCTTCTCTTGTTTCCCGTTCAAAATGGTGCTTAAATAAATGAACCTCGGGTGCTGTTGCATTGTAATTGCACCGATAGAGCGAACACTTTACAAGGTATCGTTAACTTTCTTGTGCTCCTATTTTCAAGAAGGTAAATGGAAATACATAAATCTTTAGCATGTATTTTGCAACACTAACCCAGTTTGAAGTCTGGGCCGAAGCTATAACGATAACAACATTGTTTTATTTCAAGTCGCTCCTAGGTGCGCGGGCGCCGAGTCGAGATACATCAGGTACACGCCAGAGTAAATTGTAGTCATCTAAAAACTGAATAAACCACTTCGACGGCTCAAAAAACTGTAGAACAGGGTGACATTAATGTTTTATGTCTATTTTTAACGTAATATTATGCTCGGACGCTTATTGATAATGAGAAAATAATACTAGATTTTAAATTAAAATCTTGTAATGACTTCATATGGGCAATACATAATTATACGATCGTGGCGCCGTATCTGGTCTGTAGCTTAATCATCTTAAAAGATGGAGTCATAATGAACGTAAAAGCCCATATACATTTTGTATTCAACTACATATTTGATATTAATTTAAATTATAAACTTCGAATTGGTCAGTAACAGAAGCGGTATAATTGAAAAAAGTAGTTTGAAAGGGTTTATTTTATCAAGTATCTTTTAAACATCGGTTTGGGGTCAGTTTAGGGAAGTGAATAAGTTGTAGAGGTTTAATTTCCATATGTAACGCAGTATTAACAAACGTATAATATCATTTCGTTACATATCAGTGACCGGGGTGTCATAAATAATGTACAATTTACGTAGAAAGCTGAACTGCGTCAATGCATATACTTAAGTTTGACGGGAATACTGTTCACAATATGTTAGTTACAGGCACTAGGGGGGAAAATAGCTTATTATTTGGTCGTACATTTAGCGGAAGCCGGCCATCCAGAACTGAATTACGGAAGAGATCGCGGCCGGTGTATTTTACCGACGTATTTATTGTTACTACTTTCAGTTGATAGCGCCATATTTTCTGTGGGAGGAGCTCAGTCATCGCCATGACGGAGAGCTCTCGATACTATCGACCATCGTTATATTTTATTCAACATCTCAAACCTTATCTATGTATTTACATAAACTACTTAGTTAAGATTGCGAACACGATACAGACAGCTTCAAGCGCGCAAGTTTAATATTATTAAAGTAGTCGTTACAAGTTGTAAGTAAAGCTTCATGTAAAATTGAGAATGTAAATCATAAAACGGCAGTTTGTATAAATGGAATATATCTTAGATAAGAAAGTGGAGTGCGAATGTCGGCCTTGCTAATGACACCTTGCAATAATCGCCCACAATTAGAGCCTGCTGGTACACTGGCCGGGTATCCGTGCATTCACCCTCGCAAGCAGCGACGCGGTCAAATGTAAATAATATACGTTACTTGGTTACGTTACTGAACTAATGCACGATAGCTTCTGCATTATTTAAATACTCAACACTAACAGTATAGTCTTCACGGAATCTGACTCCATTGTACTGTCAAAGTCATCATCGTAAAATATAAAAGTGCGATGTATGTTGACGTTAATAAGCTATTAAATTCGCAAAGAGGATATGATTAATATTTCTCACGCGTTACCTTCGCGTAGTCCATACAAGCATACGTTAAGTACGTGAAAGCAATTTGTATGTCACTTTAATTTTCCTAGAACGAACAAACTGGATAAATTGTCCCTGTATATGGGTACCAGTGCTGTTCTTAGCCAAGTATTTCGCGATAATGATGTGAGAAACTATCGTAAGTAGTCTGTAAAGTGATTGGCGTAAACGTTTACGTCATTAAGTCAATAATTACTTCATTCCTACGTTCTGCCAATTTAATTTCGTCTTGCCTCGTCTTTTTTTTCGGTTAACTAAAGTTAATGGGAATAGCTAACTATTACCTTAATTCGCTTACGCTTAAGTGCCATAATAGAGGTAGTAAATTGAAAAACTTTCTCAGATAAGTCGTCGTTTTTCAGTTCTATTTCAAAAACTTTAATTTATATTTTACATGTGCAGAGAGCATGCTACCATTTGTTCAGTAATTTGAAGCAAAAACGATTTTAGAATAAAAGAGAAGCTATCACTTACATTATTAGCGGTAGACTAGCCGAATAACATTAACCACGTTAATTTACGAGCGAGCTTTTTATTCCGAAGGCCCAGGAAGCGGAAGCCACGCGCGAGATGACGTATTATGTCGGTGTTGAGAAAAAGTTGCAATTTAGTTGCTCTAGCGTTGAATTATATATCCTGATCTATGGTTTCATTGTCTTTAATTACATATAAAAAGTCTAGTGTCCCAAAAACGATGGGACACTTGATATTGTGGCCTGCCTGTCCTGTTGCTTGCACGTCCCAGGAGCTGTTGGACGTTACTGAAAGTGCCATACTCTGGGCTCTCTCCAAATGTTGGGCTGACTCAATTTAGATTGTCATCGACAGGCTAAGTCGAAATAAAAAGTGAAGATTAGAAAAAATAGAGTTAGAAATGTCAGTCTTGACTATACGAATTAGTGAGGCATAGTAATACAAAAACATCAGTATGTCGATAAAACGTGTATGCAAACAGCTCAATAATAACACATTGGCAGGCATGCGAACGGTTTTTTGTAAAGAACGTAATCAGCGCAACGTGCAACGTCCGATACAGTTACGCGTCCGCCAGTATTAACGCGCTTTCGTAGAAAGCTGGAAATTATCAGCGATTTTTGTCTTATTTTTATGTCGTTTTGCCACAAAATTGGATAAAAAGTATTACTTTCCACGAAAAGCATGTGATTTCTTTTTTATTTTCGAGATCTGTTATTGTTTGGGAAATGTGGTGCGACATTAGTAGCGGTGATTTGCGGTGACCAACTTAGTGCTTCGAGATTGTCACCTAGATTTGGCATAAAATAAGAGATTTGTGTTTATGACTCTTTAGAACATAAAGCGTTTAATGGGGACGTACAGTACTGAAGTCTAGGTTCGATGTGTACTTTCACAATCGGCGTGTGGTCTCTTTGTAACGGCTCAAGTTTCCGTTGAAGGAAAACTGCCCGATCACTTTAGCTCCCAATACCTCTGAGGAGTTTTTATTCAGAATATATGCTATTACTGGGGCTCGTTAGTGGGCAACGGGATACGTATTTGCTAACGTCATGATCATGTTTTACAACGACGTGTCAGATTGATGCTGCATACTATCTACTAGATAACGATGTTACTTCATTAATATAACTCATTTGGTTAACTAACTAAAGTTTCTGCGTGCGAGATTTACAACCAGACGAGGTGATAAGTTTTAGAGACGGCTTAAGAGGGAATTACAAGGGACTTATCATCAATATTTTTTTAAACAATAAAGCGATGCAAATCTCGATAATAACGCCATTAGCGTACGCTAAAGCAACGGAAGTTAATTGTCAGACGTTGCTCAGCGGCTCCGGTGGAATGATGAATAACTTCTCACCTACGGTAGTCGTGAGAAGTGTCTACACACACAATACAGATTGTTTTTGCCACTTTATCTGATAAAACATTGAAACAGAATGGTGTGAGCCGACGTCGTGAATCAACCACCGGTACTGCAGTACCGCGAAGTATTTAACTGTTAGACATTGTATTAGCATTAAAAGAAAATGTAGGTAATCCTCATAAACTTAGCTTGATCGGCACATCAATACCAAGCCCACTGACATCTACGGATTTATATTGCTAAACAAGTTTAGATAAATGTGCTGATGCATTTTCTATGAGGGAATCGAAGGTAACTGCATTTCCTAAAAGCGTAAGACTGTAGTTCTCGACAAGTTAAGAGCATGAATCTTGCAATAGTCGGAGTCTGAACTCCTAACAAGACGTAAACACTGGCGAGTCCATATCTCACGCCACGCCGCACGCTGCAGGGTCAGGGTCAAAAGCGTTCGATGTACTTTAATCGAGTTGACTCGCCTCGATCGAACCGATACAATCGATTTGCAACTACGAGTACGGGAGATGATGCTGGCTGTTAAGAGAAAATAATGCTCTGCCATGTTGTTATAAGGAATAGATCGTGACTACATAGCTTGTAACTTTCAGATGAAGACAGTAGACGGGTATTCACTTTTATTGTTGCTCTTTATTGAACTCATCACCGCGGCTGGTATAACACGTTGTTTCGAGCTTTGGGTTAATTATCTAGTTGTTAAATAACAGTAACTGCAAATACCTTGTTAGGGATAATTTCAAGGCGAAGATGGTGTTCCGCTATAAGTGAGTGGGATGCTTGCTACTCGATTACGTAAAGTCGTGTTATGGCATTAAGATTGGCATCAGACGGCTGCCGCTGCCGGCTTTTCATTGTGTAGGGCAAAACACACATAATATAATCAGCTAGTCAAGGTACTTTCCCGCACTGATACAGTTATATGAAACTCGATCCCTTGCATTTCCTCCTCTATAATAGACTAAACATAATTACACAGATCCGAGGTTATCTGATGATCGAAATAAGGAAATGTAGTACCGTAGAAATTACGGGAAACTTGTAATAAATAAGTTTTTAAGCTATTAGAAATGGTATGATGCGCCGGAGTTCACAAACTAGGAACGTTTAGTCCATTGTAGTTACATCACGATATCAATAAACTGATTCAGTGCAATAAAAACGCCTATCGGATGCACGCAGCTTCACTAATATATTCGATAAAAGTGATATTCATTACAGAACTGATCAAGCGGAACCTTGTTCGACGGTATCTATTTAGTATTGTAATTGGTGTATTCACAGTGAATAGCCGCACCGCTGCCGATGATACGTTAGCATAATTTCGTTAGTTATGCTTACAATGACAGAATGTGCCGAGTCATGATAACAGTCGCTGCATTTTGGTGCAAAAAGTAACAAAGAGAGTGGTATTGTATGCGGGAGCGGAGGCGGCGGCCACGGCGGCGTTCGTGCGTGCTCTCGTAACGGTGGTCATACACAAATTGAATAGCATTTTTTGTGGCGCCCGTGAACTCGGCTCCGGTGTCGTGCAGCCCTAAATCTGAGATAATGGACGTGACGGATATAGAACACGGGAAATATGGCTCTGCTACGAAATACTAAGAAAATCTCCGAGGAATTTAATTAAATATTATTGCGTTTGAAAATTTTAATACTTCCTTCAACTTATGTAAATAAATTAGTACGATAACCATTAAGAAAATCAAGTCCAGAGGACGTATAACGAGAAAATGGTACAACCTCGAGAAAGCCACACGCTGAGATTTTAATGGCTAATGGAATTGTCAATTAGTCCGAGATGCAAGGTAAGTATGTATATCTATTGTAGGTATACCTGTCATTATGCAGAAATTCATTAGAATTCCCATTTATGTAAGTGCATGATAGGATCGGGCTTGTTAAAATTGTTTCTCTATTTATATTTACCTCGAACTTTTTGCGGCCATTCATCGCAGTCGACCACTGGACTTATGGACGAGTTTAATCAGTCAAAGTAAATGCTAATTAAAATGTCGGTTATTAATTTGTAGCGCGTCTTTTATAACAGCAGTAGTACGGGTATAACGGCCTTGGGCGGCCTTGCCCGCGCGCGGATACATGCCCCTGCGCGGGTCAGCGCCCGCGCACCGCATGCTGCTAATCGAATACTTAATTGAATTTATGCAACGATTTAGACAAATTGAAAATACGGCGTTACTGTCAAATAAGCTCGTTCATGAAAATTTATACACTTTTAAACGTGCCATGAATCTTTCTAGTTTTGGAATGTTGCTTAGTACAATCCGGTAAATGCAGTTTCGAAAATTGGCACACTGCACTGAAGATTAATGTTGGTACTTAATGTACAAATGAATATGTACATTTTGATGTATGTGCGCACTTTCCATTTAAACGATTCACGACATTTACTTATCTATTGAGTTCGGCGGGTTGTCCCGGCGAGACCGTGAAGTCATGAGTAAATGGGTAAACAAGTTTATTACTGGCATCGACAATCTAGTGGCAAGATAACGGCATTGCTTCTCAGTAACAAGATTGCATACGGAACCCTGTCTTGATATCCAGTGGGACCGTTATATCCTTAAGCGGACACTTCCGAACACGCGACCGCTTCAGACTGCCTCAATACCACAGTTTTTCTAGCCTTAGCTATGATATTGTATGGCGTTTTTACATTAACAAATTGACGCTTCTATAGGTATAAATATTTACGTTGCTCTGACGGGAAATCAACAGCACATTTTGCTAGAAATTCTTTAACACCTAATCGAGAAATAAACGAATACGCTGTTACTCCTGATTTGTTATCGGAACCCACAAAGTGTTCACAGATTCCTATCAAACTTATTTTATTCTTGTAAAATGACTAAAGTTCTCATTGAACGCGGCCACGTCTAATCTCAACCTAATCTAGCGACAAGCTGTGAACAAATTTAGCCACAAACGAAAAAAGGAAAACGACTTCGGGTCTCGTTTTTTTTTGGTAAAATCGAGTTCCTCCAAAAAAACGAGGCGAAGCCTACTTACGAAATGTAGGTAAGTCGGAGAAATTGTTGATATTCGATCATTTCTTTGGAGATTCCTATCTTTTACTGAAATTTTATGGCAGAAAATATTTTATTTGTCGATACATTCAAATAATCCGCCGAAACCAATAGATAAGTTAGTGCTTATAAGACCAAATCCGATCTTGATCATAACTTGGGATCAAAATATTATGGTTCACTAATTTATTTTATATTCTCAACGAACTAGATTATGCTTATTAAGATTTTAATATTCCATATTCGTACATAATCGCATAATAAACATGTAAACTTGCATCCACTCATTGTTTAAGCTGAACATTAGCTAAGGCGAGCGTGGGAAGTTGTTGATAAGTTTTTTACAAGTCGTTGAAGCGTTGCAAATATGCTGGCCGTTGTTGCAGCAGAGTCATCGACTCCGGCGACTCGGAAACACAGGCACGATCCGAGGAATGAACAGATTTTATAAATAAAGTTGGTTATTTTTTGCTGTTTATGAAATTATCATTCAGAAAGCCTAAAGGATATCTCACTCAAGAAGATAATCAATGATTCACGCAGCACTAAACCATAATGACAAAAGCGACAAAAGCAAGTCACTTTATACTTTTATGCCGCGACGTGTCTGCTCGATTGTCCCGACGTATCCCATAAATCATCTTCATGTGTTCCAAACAGGAATATTGTAAGCACACATCTATTCATAGACTATAAGGGGTGTCATTAACGTAATGACGGCTTTGGCATCAACATGTAAATTACGATAGACAGTTGGAATCGACGCCGAGTTTTGCTGAATATGATCACCTCCATAAATTACAGGCTGTTGGCATTTTACTCAAGAACTTCTACGCAAGTTCTTCGTAATACTTGTTCGTACTCTTAATAGTTGTTAGTGAGACATAAAACAGCTATGAAATCGATTTAAAGTGTTTCTATGTGCCATTAACGGCCACAGCGGTTTTCATTTCAATCACTTTTTGCTTGAATAGAATTTCTCAATTTCTTAGAAGGTGGTTATTTTAACTGCACGGTTATTTATGGCTCTATTTTGCCTGTGGCCAAAAGTATGGGCTGTGGCTGTGCCAGAATTTGACATAGGTCCCCGTAAGTTTCAATAAATTCCAGAACATAATTTCCGAACACAGTGCTCTATAAATGTACATATTTACAGCTTTTCTGCATAATGGGTATGCTAAATTTTAGACCGGACGGAAAATGTAATAATTTAAATTTCCCCAAGTTCTGCTCCACAACATTTTCACTGACCTTTCTAAGCATCTATTGTTCTTAATGTCCGTAGTGGCATAAACTGCCAATGGCTTTGCGTTTGGATAAGCCGTGGGCGAATAAGATTCTCCTTTGTCCAGCACTTAGCGGTCAACGGCCCAAATCTTGTTTACGTCACCTTATTATTGGTGGGGCGATGGTCGTGAATGTATCCAGACATTGGCACTGCTAACGAATCGATTTGGAACGGTAACGACGCCATTCCGATTTCTCTACTGTTGTGTCTTATGTTCCTGAAAATAATTTGAGGCAATTCCGCTTGTGCTGAAATTGTGAATGGAAATTGGAAAGTAGGTTTTTTTTAACAGTATGTCATCTCTGGGTTAGGTGTCGAGAAGTTATTAAATGCAGGCTGTGATGGGCAGTTAGTTATACTCAGGATCGAAAAGCTTGATAACTATCATTTGTTAATCAAAATTAACATAAGTTCATATTTTATGAGCCCCACTGAAACTGCGAACTGTGAAACCGTAAAATCATTCATATTTACGAGTCGTATAAAAATACGTCAAACAATAGATTCTAGGTTATGTGAACTTTCAACAGCAAGATTTCAGAGATTGCGTGCGAAAACCAGAACAGCTAAACACAGGGAGTACGCTCAGTGTACCTAGGGGACGGTAATTGCACAAACTAGTATGATGCACGGGTAGGTTGCATTTAGAATCACTGCGTACGCCGCAGTACCTTGTAGCAATCTTGATTCGATTATTATAATACAGGCAGCGCACGTACGGTTGCCTCTGCCTAATCAGGGGTCCGCCATGCGTACAGACGTGCACCCAGTATTCATGCATTTATTAGGCCTTATTAACCAACGCCTCGGTAATTTGCTTAATTCTTGAATTTCTATGTAGTTGTAGGATTATAAACATGTGTTTAACCTTTTGCTATTTTGTTGCAGAGCCGCCTAGCAACGCCAATCCTCCCGGCGAGCTCCCTGTAACGATTGAGCACCAACAAGACCCGAACATGACCAGCAACTTAACGAGAAACGATGCCAACTGCGACAAAACTGGAACTTGCTACGATGGTACGTCTAGATATAAGATGTCTATTGTTTTACGTATATCCCAAAAGTGATTTATTCTATAAAGTAACCTATTTCGACGTTTCAGTATCAGTGCTTTGCAAGGACACAAGGATCGCAGTTCAAGTGCGTACTAACAAGCCGTTCAATGGACGTATCTATGCATTGGGACGTTCAGAGACCTGCAACATTGATGTCGTCAACAGCGACCTGTTCCGGCTCGACCTCACCATGGCTGGCCAGGACTGTAACACTCAGAGTGTCGTAAGTGCTCATGTCTTGTTTGATGTGTATTGAAACTTGGGTTTCAATCGAATCTTTGACAAATTCACACATTTCACACTTTCTTTTCTAGACTGGAGTGTATTCAAACACGGTTGTCCTGCAACACCACAGCGTAGTGATGACGAAAGCGGACAAGATCTACAAAGTCAAGTGCACATACGACATGAGCTCGAAGAACATCACATTTGGAATGGTACCAATCAGGTCAGTGGCACGTTCACATCGTATCGATACAATTTATCGTGAGCTGGTTTTTGAATACTATTCATTCATAAAGTAGGTAAGGTACCGCAAAAATGCAAAGTTAGAGAATTTACCGTATAATATATTCGGCCGCGTCAAGAGACAAGTTACGTGATATGTTACAGTAATATGAGAAACGGGAGGTATTTCGACATGCCTTCATGCCAAGACAATTTGAAATTCCATCGACCTAATATCGTTGCTGCATTGTAAACATGTAACAATTAGATTCACATCAGCAAGATACGGCTGGTGGACGTGATGAGCAATTTAACACGAACATCTGTTCATACGTATTCTTAATGAATTTAGAAAAGCCTGATAGCATCTCAATAGCCGTGAATAGGGCAGCATTATGGCACTGTAGCATACATGATGATACCCCTGCGTTATGGTAGTTAAAATTCAAACCCATAAACAATTTTAAAATGCATATCTAAGTAGAACATTTACTTGCTGGGACTACGACGTCGTTTTAATATTCTTTTTGTGTGGCAGAGACCCGGAGATGATTTCCATCACTGCCGCGCCGGAGGCACCGCCACCACGCATCCGCATCTTGGACGCCCGTCAACGCGAGGTCGAGACGGTCCGTATTGGAGACAGGCTAACCTTCCGCATCGAGATCCCCGAAGACAGTAAGCATTTATTACAGCAATATTATTCAAAATAAGCGTAAAGAAAATACTGTGCGGTTTCTAACATATTCCCTTTATTTTTCAGCTCCTTATGGCATCTTCGCCCGCAGCTGTGTCGCTATGGCCAAGGATTCTAAGAGCACCTTCCCGATTATTGACGATGAAGGGTTTGTGGATTTTAAATAACCTTTGCAGATATAATTGTTATTTTGAGAACAGTTTATAACCCATCTGTTTCCTCTAGATGTCCATTGGACCCATCGATCTTCCCGGCGTTCACTCCAGACGGTAATGCACTCCAGTCCGTGTACGAAGCCTTCAGGTTCACCGAGTCTTACGGAGTTATCTTCCAATGTAACGTCAAATACTGTCTCGGACCTTGTGAGCCGGTGAGTAACACTAACAATTTTGATGGAATGGGTGTTGGCATTTTTTTATTCCAAATAACTATTAGCAACGGTTAATTCAGTTAGTCACGCTGAAATTACGCAAATGACACGTCGTTTAACATTTAAATGTTTCTAGGCGGTGTGCGAATGGGGTCGCGATTCTTTGGAGTCTTGGGGCAGAAAGAAGCGTTCGTTGCCCCACAACGAGACCAATGAGGCTCACAGTCAGGAGGAGGATATGAACATCTCGCAGGAGATCTTGGTGCTGGACTTCGGTGATGAGAGACAGAGCACGGACTTCCTACGCTCCGACAAGCCTGGTGGTGTTGCGTCTGAAGCCAACTATGGAGGTAATTATCTTATGAAATATGTATTAATCCATGTTTTACGGATTTTAATATAAAGCCGATCTAGTTCATCTTTTCCGTATCACATTGATACTGATGCCATGTTTTTTTTCTCCAGAAAAAACAGTAACGATCGTGGAGCCGTGCCCCAGCAAGGCTTCGGTGTTGCTGTTGGGAGTGGCGTGTGCTCTACTGGTGCTGCTGTACATCGCGACTATCTTCTGCTACTACATGCGCAAGTGGCTCGCTCCACCCAAGCACATGTCGTAGACGCACTTGCATTAGAGGCTATGTTCACGTTGGTCTCGACACACAGTAGGGGCACTATCGTTCCAATGCTTGTCTTGTATTGACGAACATGTGATACAACTGACTGACGAACACAACAGTAAACAACGTATTCTCAGGCACTATCCGTCCATTTAGTTTTAGATCCGTGAATATTTTCGTGGTGTATAAATTCGAGAATTGATTTCTTTGACGCCTAATATTTGGTATGATTGTTGTAACCACCGCGTGTTTTGCATTTAATTTAGGAATAATTTATTGCATTTAGAAGCATTTATTAATTTTAAGTAGGTGTATGAGTAGATAAAATCACCTTATAAAATCTTTCTTTGTTCCCTTAATACTGCAGTTTAAAGGGTAATTATCGCATTTAATTAGATAATTTTAACAATATAAGACATGCATTTATTACGATGTTTAAGTTAGATAACCAGTTTTTGTACAATTTTTGAGTACTCATCATATCAGTAGTTACAAAATAATGTTTGGAATAATCCCTGAAAAATGATTAAGGTTGCTATTCATCATGATTTAATTTTAGGGGATTATTCTGAACTAACTACATTGGTAATTTTAGATTATAGGGCAATTCATTAGTTTAAGAGTAATAATAGTCACAACTATTTGCATTTTTTGTAATACTATGTTAATCATATTATCTTTTTTTACTACTACAGTTTGAGGTAAACAATTTATATTATGAAAACAAAACTATAACAATTTGTAAATATACTGTTACCTTATTGACTTTGTGCTAAAATGCTTAGTATGACTTTTGAACTTTCAGTTGGGTTTTGTAGAAATATGTACCACACACTTTGTACTACTATTTATAGGAATACAAACTGTCCAAATTGTGTTTCTCTTAACCCAACTTGAGATTTCTCTTTATTTATTTAAATTAATTTTTAATTTATCTATTTATTTTACTTTTCATTTAAATAAGAAATGAAATAAACTGTACAAATTTACCATTTTTTTTATTGAATAACCATCTAATTGTGTATAAAACAATACATTTATAATAAATAATAACACTTTACTAAATAGTAACACTAGATCAAATTTTCCTATAAGATTCTAACAGTTCAGGGTATGTTATAAACAAAAAAAATATTTTTCTATGAAGAAACCACGTTTTGAGTCAGTAAATTATTGTAAATACTGTTCAAAATCTCTTGTTGGGATTGTACATCAATTTCTTCAGTTTTGCAATCAAAGACTTTTTTAAAACATTTGAGAAAAATAGGTGTTATTTTGTCAACAGTACATACCACCCCTGATTCTTTGGTTAGTGAGGTGACACCCTTATCTTGTATGCCACAAGGGTCAATATTGTCAAACCAGGACAGATCATTGTCACAGTTCAGTGAGATCCCATGAGTTGTCACATACCTGGATGCATGGATGCCTATGGCCGCTACTTTATTATCATCCACCCACACTCCTGTGTAAGGTGATCTGTTGCCTTTTATTCCTGCAACCATAAAATTAAATTAATAAATTAGGGGAGGGGTGGGGGGTTCCTTAGATTCTAAAGATGATTTTATAAGTATGGTATTAATATTATTCTTAAAAGTCATCTCTTAAATAATAAAGACTTCTCTGATCTTATCTGACTGCTTAAAACAAAAAATCATTTAGCAAAACAGTTTCTTACCTAACTCATCGCAGACATTGATAACAGTCTCCTCTAAGCTTTCGACATACCATTTGACACTCGTTTTATAATTCTTCAAGTTAAAAATAGGGTACGCAACTAGCTGGCCAGGGCCGTGAAACGTGATGAGTCCACCACGGTTTGTCTTTTTGAAGTCTGCTCCAAGACCACGAAGTCTCAGAATTTCCTCTTTAGGTGTGCAATCTCTGATACCTAGGAAAATAGGCCTTTATTAGTAGTTTGCAGCAACTTATTGATAGTTTATTTTAGGAAGATGTATATTCAGCAGTGGATGGAACAAGGCAGGATAATAATGATAATCTGATGATGATGAGGTCTGAATCTTTAGAATAGCCAGGATAAGGGACAATAAAATGATGATACCACATCAATACCCAAGAGATTACTACAATACAAAAACATGATTATTTAAGGTTATGTTGTTCAAAATATTGGGTCGACTTACCAACAGTGAAAACCGGTTTATGTTCTACGAGAAGCAGAGTATCGACCTTACTTTCTTGGCCCTTCATCACACAATCCAAGTGCTTCCGAGCTAGGGCCGTCTGAATTTTCAGTGCCGTATCGTAACTCATTAACCCAAGTTTCCATACTCTTACCATGATAAATGAGTGAGAGAAAACTAATTGTAAAATTCAACTAATATTCAATATTTTACTAATTGTTATAATTTTTTTTGCGTTTTAGTTTAAAAATTTATATTTTGTACCTAAAAACAAAAACCAATCACATGTTTGACAATGACATTAGTATGACATTGACATTGATTGAAAGTTGTCATAATGATGAAGTTGCAAGCTTGCAATATAGCAGCAAAACTGCATAATTACAAGGAAAATCAATTTTGGCATTAAAAAATAATTACAAAAAGTTAATCACTGCATTTATAATAATTTTAGCTTAGCATTGTTGTGGTTTAGATCCATGGAAGTTTTTTTTGGTATACTTTACTGCGATCTGGTGACGAAACAAAGCACTCTTTACTTTTTAAAGTTGAAAGTAGATGGCAGCACTATACAACGAGTTAACAAAGTTCTCTCATAGATGGCGTTAAATGAGGGACTAAAATAAGTTCCCCTATTCGACACTAGATGACAGTGTTTTAAAATTTTGAGACCACCTTTATACATTCCTATAGGCGGTAGAATGCGTATACCTACAACATCTTTCAGTGGGTTCAGTTTTCGGTGTTCCCTGCCTCTAGGGCGGTGTTTGGCTCGTTACGTAAAACCAGCTGGTAATATAAACATTGTATGCAAGTGGGATTCCAATAGTATGAGACGCTTATTAGGATTGTTGTAGTAAAGTATTTGGTAAGTGAGTGTGTTGTTGTGACGGACGTGCTCTTGTTATTGGATAATCCCTAGGGTTTAGTCGAACATAGCTCTTATGCTACCGGTGTCACAGTTTTATGTCGTGTTTAGACAAGGTGTTAGTGAAATCAGAGATGTGGTGCTCTCTCAAGCGATGACAACAGGGGTAAGAATTTTTGAAATAACGTCATTTGATTTGTCTGTTTTCGCGGGAGAATTTCATCCCGTGTCTGTGTATTACTAGTATTAACTACTTAAGCTTAACTATAATACCCATCTATGTTTT
This sequence comes from Diarsia brunnea, assembly GCA_949774965.1. Classification (NCBI taxonomy): domain Eukaryota; kingdom Metazoa; phylum Arthropoda; class Insecta; order Lepidoptera; family Noctuidae; genus Diarsia; species Diarsia brunnea. The sequence goes on along the minus strand of OX458998.1, from coordinate 9,049,173 downwards.
GGCGGCAATTCTTTTGTCAACAAAACATGTTTGGTCATGGTCAGAGAACTCAGGAAGAGTACATAAATAAAGGAATGCCCTTTGCCTTGTTGTTTTAGGTAAAAGCTAGCATCACTGTTCCTATCTATTACTATTGGTGGCAAACTTCCACCGCATTGAAAATCGGCGAATAAGTATTATATTATAAACTTAGGTATATAAAATTATTCTTGAATAACGTAGACATAGTTAGTAAACCTGACGTTTAAACAGGTTTCAATTTTATTCCGCGTAAGGGTTTTGCATTTGCAAACGTTTCCTTTTTATTAGCTTTTTTACGTACCTATGTCGTTTTAAAGAAGGATAATTTTTTTTTAATGAATCAACCTGAGTAGGTATGTAGGTAACTTAATTATGTAGATGCTATGTTTCAGCACAGGTTTCAGTGTTGCTCTTAGAAAATATTGGAGATTCATCAAAAGTTCAGTCAGTAGTCCACTTCTAAATTATGATTATTATAAGTAGGTTTCAGTTATTATAAGACATAGTTAAAAATACCTAAAAACTCGGAGCTATACAGTTCATACTCGATAAAAATATCTGCCGCAGTCCCACACAAAACTCGAACAACTCCGACCAAATTAGTGAGAACATAAAAGCGCGTCATCAAAGTTTTCTTTCATCGGCTGCAGTTTATAGTTTGAGGTCATTGACCGACAGTTTGCTACCGAGTGCACGGTTCAAAACCGCTAGTAAGGTAAACAAAAGTGTCTAAACTTTAATTGGTGAAGCAGGAAGGCGGCGCGGGCGCGTCCTGTTCCTATTAATAGTTCAATAGCTTCGACAGGGAAGAATGGTTAGGGGTGCGGTGCGTGCGCGCAATTTTAAAAAAAAGCGGTCAGGTGCGAGTAGACCACGCTTCTATTTTTTGCCATTTGGCAACGGAACCCTAAAAAGTTGTCACGCGTCACTAGATTTTATGGAAGCATAATGTTGCATATTTTAATTATATTATTTTGGAACAGGATCAATTCAGTCTAGAGTAGTCCACGGTTGGATATAAGCTTACCCTAATCTAATACGGCAGGCGACAACAATAACAAGACTCTTAGATTAGTCTAGATGTTGAAGGTGAATTTCATGACGGATGACCTCAAAAAGTACAGTCTAGATTCTAGACAGTGCAGTTACTTTTTGAGGTCATCGGGTCATCTCGGTGCGGACCATTCCTCACTACTTTTGCCAATACACGGTATCGACTCTATGACTATCTGCTACACCGGTTATGGGTCCTTCGACGGTCACTATAGCTTGCTAACCCTTCTAGCTATGTCGATGACTTCGATTCTTTTCCGGATAATTTCATTTCAGATAGACTTCTAAGAAACTTCAAGCATATCTCTGTACTTCTGAGCGAGGATAATTACTGTGAATCAATCTTCATAAAATTAATTATAGAATTCCCCAATTTATTGTTTCGGTCTAGTTTTACAAGGCATTCATAAAATCTTCTGCGATTTTTTACTTCTTAATATTTGAATGTTTGTGATCTTACAGACACCTATGCAACTGACAAATCGTAATCGACCTTGACTCTGATGGTTTAGCGAAAAAGTTGAAGATCTATTAAAGAAGTTTGACAGGTTGTACTTGTAGTACCTAGCTTGATGTGATGGCTCGCGTCTGAGCATTACATATACAAAAATTAACATCCAGACTGTTTCGGTTGACCGGTTGTCATAACATTATTTTGACATGATTATGGGTAGCTAGCAACGTTGTACGGAGCACGCTTCACGCTCTACAATCCACGTCTCCACGTCATACGCCCCATAGTTGATGTGTTTATAATTGCAGTACCGTACTGGTGACAGCTGACGAACTAATCTAATGGAATCGACCGCCATTGTATTCATTGTTGGGAGTTTTTTTCGTAATGGCTATGTGTTTTTCTTTTATCGATTTGGAATGTCTAGGTAGGTAATAATTTATTAAAACGATGCGTACTGGGTAGTTGTTACTAACACCTACCATATTTTTTGGACAGGTAAAAGGAAAATAATGATAGTTTATACTCTATAACCTATTTTTTATAAGTTTTGCCAAAACTTTACTCCACGCAACTTTAATTTACTTTTAGGGAACTTATAATTTTGTTTTATAAAGGCTCTAAATTGCTTTTATCAATCAAACAAAATGAAAAACTCACATAGCAGACATAAGGAGACGGTTCGTGATCTATTCTATGCTTGTACACTAGATAATATGGTAGAATGTAAGAAACCTTTTAACGAACCTAACACCATACAAAGTATAACTGCATTCTGACAAATAAATAAATTCTAATTCTAAGGGATATAATACGTAGGATACGTACTGGTCGGTCAAAGTCGATTCGAAAAGAAGAAAAAGAATTAATTTTACACATTCTAGCACGTATCCAGTTTCCAAACTCCTCATCATGGCAGCAAGGTCGCACCCTGGGTACTTACGTAGGGAGGTAGGTTGGAACATCTGCGTTCCGGAGTCCTGGCGATATGTTAACACTTGACATTGGGTACCTCTTTCTTTCTGCATACCGACTGCAGCATAGTCTGCATGCCGTCTGGCGCCTGGTATGGTTTTGTCGACCCTATTATAAGGAATCGTTTGTTGAAGTAGGAAGAGTCGGTTGTAAGCTTTATATTGGAAAACTAACATATTAAAAAGCTAACATAATATACCAAATTGGTTGAGTTTTTCATTCGGGATAAATACATCTGTATTAACGTATGTGGTCACGACGTTGTATGAAACAACATTACAAGTACTGAGAGCTTCTTGTGAACTCCTGAACTTTGGTCTCGTATTTTCTTTCTATAACGCCTGAGGCTGGACAGCGCCGTCGAGGTCGACCGCGGCGAATGTGACGTGACGATCTGATCATGTTTGCGGGGCTAACATGGCCAGAGATCGCACGTGATAGAAAGGTTTGGAAGGAGATAGGCATTTGCTCAGCTGTGGGACACAATGTAGACTAGCAAAAAAAAAAAATACGATTAGCTCCACTAACCATTGGCAATGTACTAGAATACACACAAAAACATGTGAGCCTCTCTGCTGCGCCATAAATGACCGCTAAGTGTAATAAATGCTAGACATTAACAAGTGGTTAACGCTAATTTACAACTGGACCGTTTGCTGCGAGGACGTTTAAGGTAGAGCTCTAGCAACAGAGCTCCTCAGCTCAAAAAGTCATAAAGTTCAAAAAACGGATCGGATACCTAATTGTTTCTAGATACTAATATTAAATTGTTCAAAATAGCATTTAGTTGTGCGCCATGTGCGGGAGGTCTCGTTGCCATGGCGACGGCGCAGTAGGCCTGCACACCGTGACGCCGTGACGCGAATCACAAACGCTCTGGATCGATGCCGACACACACACTTTTTTCATATCACCTTCGGGATGCTGGGAGGCTGCCACGCCATCCTGTCTTACGGCACTCATGTGAATATATGAAGATTTAAAGAAAATTTCTTAAGATTTTTTTCTGTTAGAAGAAAAAAGTGGATTGGATCTTTAATTTTTTGGACTTTAACTTTTGGATTATTATCGTCACCAAAGATCCATATATTATGGCAGCCGGGACCAACAGCTTAACGTACTTTCCGAGGCACGAAGGAAACTCGGTATGTAATGGGCTGTCACCCAGACCTGTTGTAAGACTTTACGCCGCTAACTACCTGTGACGACCAAAAAATATTCGCAAAGATCACGAAAAGGATCCGATTCAAGATTCGAAGTAAAGCTTTACAGATAATCATCTAATTTATTCAAGTCTAGACTTCAGCACAAACCACAAATTAAGCAGATTACGAATATTCGGAATTCACAAATTCGAATATTATCTTGGGCTTATCTAAATATCTTAGCGAATATGAAATGAGCTCGGGACCTGAAACTTTGTTCAGATATTCTATCGAAGTTACGATAACGTTTCGGCGGGAGTACTTAGGTATTTATAGAAGTTTTTGCGATTATAGCCGGCGGTCGCCAGGATTTCTAGCCATAAAATAGATTGCTACACTGTTATCAGTCTTCTCTCTAGGTCAAAGTACTAATAGGTACAGAAGATCGCAATCTAGAGCAGTAATATTTTGTTTGTCATACAAATGTTTCCACCACTGGCAATTTGGGTTCTATATGGGTTCTATATGGGTTCTATCTAATGTGAGGTAATGTAAATTACAGATAGCATAGTAACTTCTTTTATCGTAACATCCAGCTGTAATTCCCAAAGGGTCAGGCAGAGGTGTACCTATTAGTACACCCACATTTCACCAGTTATGTTTTAGTCCCATTTAATAGAGCACAAATCCAGACTCCGTGGGTACTACTGAGAAATCTCTAATGGAAAACCCAATAACACTTGCCCGAGCTGGGAATCGGACCCAGGATTGTATGCACAGCAGTCACACTTACGACCACAAGACCAACGAGGCAGTCAACTTCTTTACTTCGTCACTTCCTTTAATGTGACTTAATTGATACATCTCCCAAAATAGACACCATTGCCTTTTTAAACTTCTTTCATTATTGACAAGTAGTGTAAAGTCCTTCCAAAGTTGCTAAAACAATCCTAGTTCCAGTAAAACTTTCTAGACAAACTCGAGCACCACTACCCATACAACGAAGCCACAAGAATCAAAATTAAACATTCATTCGAGCTGTAAACTGGAAAATTCGTTAGCAGGATTCCTTATAGGAGTCTGTGGTGAAACTCTGTGTAGCACTTTAGAAGTTTAGATAAAGTAACTACGACTTTATAAATATGTGTCTGAAGCAGATAGTGGTATGTTCGGTCCATTAGATGGCTAACTAAAGCGGTTGTTCGAGGGAAGTCAACCGTTTGAAAATGTTGGAGATAAAAAGGGTAGTTTTATTGTAACTTTACTTTGTGGCTGGCCTAGGTAGGAGATTGCTAAAATTGTAAGCAGGTTGGTAGATTTTCAAATATTGGCGCAGAGACGTGGGTCAAAAAGTCAGTGGCTTGCTTATGTTGCACTTAGTGCTGGTGAAGACAAGCATATGTCCTCTATATGCTTACGAAATAGGGTCACAGATACAAAACAAAACCCATGTTTTTAAAATATATGGATCCTGTATTCGTATGGTTCCTGTATTTCAATTAAGTTGTTGTTGGAGGCAGCTTAGACATTGAGGTGGAACAGACTTCTCTCATAATATATTCAGAGACCAGGATTAACAGCGCGTAGGTGTAAACAAAGCATAGACACGTTCCCTTCATTATGCTTTGTGTGCTACTTAAAAACTTGGTACCATTACCTACAGTTCTACGGCTCCACCAAATTGATGCGACCCACTTGGAGAACAAAAGCCGGTGCGTACAGCGTGACGTTGCCATAATCCAAGTTGAAATGACGCAGCATTTTTATTACTTACCCTTGTTAAGTTAATTTCGGCTCCAACGCGTACACACGCTTCCGCATAGCACGTCGCCCGTCTCTTGGGCCTGAGAGGCCGAGATGGCGAGATGTATCTAATTAAGTCATAAAAAGCGGTGTTTCCTCAACAGAAGTGTTATTTTGTGAGCATCCGGGCACGGGCCGTGAGTTATCGCCCCTATTCCCGCTTTTAATTATTCATGAGAGTCCCGGACAAGTTCCACCAACTTCAGACCAACAGCTGGCGTGCTTCTATTAAATAATTTGCACTCACTTCTTTAAGACTTAGCGTGTGCGGTTTTGCATATTAATTTTGAGTTATGGAGATGTTGGGATTGGGTTTGTTATCTTTACCTCTTCTTTGCGGAGCTGAAGTTTTGATGAAGTTGCATCTGAGCGAGTTCCTCTCCGTTGAAGTAGCAGTAGTTGATACTGAACGCTGGCTCTGACATAATTACAAAGATTAAACTTACATACTCTCTAACTCCACTTAGTATGTGGTTGCACCTCTCAACCTAGAAAACAAACACAACGAGCCCGAGATAGATGAAGAGTGGAGACTGAACTTGAGCTATATTAAGCCTGAAAATTTCGACGCTTACATAAAAAATATTTAACTTGAGCTGTGATCTCCTCACGTTACAATAGCAATGATTTATTTCCACCGTTCTTTATTTTGGTCATAGCTAGTTGAACATATGAAGGCACTGTTTATGTTGATAGTGGTCTGTTTACGTGTGGCACACAGTTATGTTGTTATGTTGAACATGTTGGTGTTGTTTCAGATGTCGCCGCAGTCGTGCGCGCGCCGGTGAGATGAGCACAGCGGTCTCGAGCCGCAACTACTCCTATGATGAGACTATACAGGTACTGTATTTGAAACTTACCTTCTCCTTTTTTAGAAGTTGTTTGTTTGGCCATAACATTTATTTTAACGAGACTATCGTGTCTTGCATCATTGTCATCATCAGCCCACTGCTGGACATAGGCATCTCATCGTGAAGCACAAGCCCTTCGACTCAATTCTCGGTCTCTCATCCAGCCTGTACTAGTCACTCTGGGAACATTTCACATTCAAAGCTTACATGCACCTTGCTCCTTTGAAGATATTTTAAGCCTGAACAAGATCTAGCAACCGAAGATACAAAATTACAGGAATTAAGTACTATTTTTGCAAAAGTACCAGAAATCTTTTCGATCTGACTTATTTAGGTATTTAATTTTGTAGCAATCGGCTTAAAATTGGTACAGGATTATACCATGAAACAAAATACTACATTCTCGTACACAATATTAGTTTAGGCCTTACCTCTACAATGTTCTTACCTCGTATCTAAAATAGTCGTGGTTTTTAGGCCAAAGTTGTTAGTCCCCACGTTATCCACTCGGCTAAGGTTGGCCGACTCTCTGGGACGCGTTCTTTTTTTGCTGTCACTGAAAATCTAGGTCGGGACAGACTAATCCGTTTGTAGGAAAATACTTTTTGTGTTGTGGCAATGAATGTCCATTTAACTTGATTTTACTTTATAAACGGTCTGGTTTTGACCGTTTTGTACTTTACACTTATGTCAATTTCAAGGCCTGATTTCCGACACAAACAGTTTTTTAATTTTTTGTTGGCCATGTGGTACCTAGATCACGAATCAGAAGAATATCACGCTGAAATATAGCTTTACATACCATTGAAAGTGCGAATTCTGTAAACACAAAAATTCCTGAAAACGGTAGACAGAAAGTGTACATAAAATATTAGTTCACTCCAGCCTTTCAGAAAACAGCCCAGACTACGTACAATAATGAAAACAATACAATAATAAATTAAGCCTTCTAAATTCATGGGTGTTAACATTTCGCGTTGGTAGCACTTTCACCGACGCTCGTAGTTTTCAGCGCAGACTAATGTTTCGTACAATGGACTTTCGCTGCGATCGAAACATCGCTTACAGGCCAATGTGTACTATCATCACTGGCGATAAAGTTTATTTTGAGTTGCCAAAATAAAGTGCTAAAATTGCAGGCCCTTCATGGTTGCCCGTAAACGTGGCTTAGATAAATGGGGTTCAATTTTGTATCTTATTGCTGATGACGTAGCGTTGGAATTTGGTTGTTTATCGAAGTATCAGGGGTATAGAAGAAGTTTTTCAGGACGGGTCATAACGACACATTAAGCAACACGGGCGCACTTACCTTTATTAATGCGGTACAGGGCTCAGCGCTTATCCGGCTGCTCAATGCGTTGTGCGGGTCAATGGGAACTACCGACACTTAACTAACTATTAGTGCCCTTTAATCGAATGTGTGCGGCGCCCTCTACGTGAGAAAAGTCACTTGATCTCTTGTTGTGGCAGATTTTGTGGTGTAGTTTGGGGAGACTGTTGTACAAGGTTAAAAGATTATTAAATCTGAGGTACTTACCAAATATAAAAAAAGGTTAATTACGAAAACGATAATGATACACAAGGAAAGGGATGAAGTTACCCCAATGTATTTTTCAAAAATAACATAGGGATGTCAAAGTAAGAAACAATAAAGAAAGTTCATAACTCATTTTTAAATTAATAAGGCGTTATCAAAGACTCCTTGTAGTAAGTACAATAATCAAAAAACACAAAAAGACACATCACTAAGAACAGACGATGTCACTGAGTAGGTACATATAGTACATCAGACCAAATGCTTTACGAGACAGATAATGCACAACACCAGTCGTTAACGCCTTTAAAAGCGGCGTGGTTTAATTCGCGCGTTATCGCAGCGTGGAAGCCGCGGCGCTCCGCCATTCCCCCGGGCTCACGGTTTGCGAACCCAGCCACATTTATCAGCAGCCGACCCACATTGCCCCAACATCTGCCGCCAGTTCCTCGCCTGTATCGGGCCCGACGTTATTGTGAGAAAGTAGTTTCTGCACACCCATATTGCCTTTATTGTTTCCTACTTTGTTTCCCATATTGTTATTTTTCGAAAATATATTGGGAAAATAAAGCTAAGGTACAATATTTTTGTCGTGTTTCGTCATCGACTGAATTGGTCCGTGTAGCTGACTCGAAGTAATATCTGATCTTGAACCCAAAACAATAACAATAATCTGATAGTTTTATAAGTATTTCTCGTGTTGTGTCTAAGATATGTAGGTATTGGCTGGTTCCCAAATGCTCTTAGACCTAGATATGTAATTGAGGCTCTCAGTACCTAAGCTATAAACTTTGATAAAACGAAACCCTTCTGTAAATACCAATACATATCTACGATTCGGGTCTGTAATAGTTTTCTTTGACCTTTTTTGTTGCGACCACCGCGAAACAGGCGGTCAATCTAGTGGCCAGCAATTTCCTTCGCCGGATTGTTTTATCAGGGTCCGAAGCAATATATTGTGATTTCGCTATCTGTATCGGAGATTGGTTTAGTGAATTTGATTAACGAACTGTTTCCGTTGCGGGAAGGGTTGGGCCTAATGCGTGGACCACGGCGCATTAAGAGGCGCGGGCCAGAAAATCGAATTTTCCGCTTTTGTTGGTCCGCATACGCGTACCTTTGTCGGAGTTTTCAGACCGTGTCGTAATAAACAAACTGTGACACGATCCTCCTTCGCGACGTTTTCTTTTTATTTTTAAGAGATTTTTCAGCCCTTCATTATCACGGGATAAGTTGATTAGATAACTTGATACGTAACAAGATCTTAATTAATTATTAGCTTTTAATTACTTTTTTTGTTTACAGTTTATCTTCTTTCGGTGAGTATCAGTTAGCTTGAGTTTTTGGGGTACTTGAGTTAACGTTGGCATAGATTCCAGGGGGTCGGTCCTTAATCCGAATACAAATTTTCCGAAAGATAAACCGGCGCAGGTTTACGGGCCCCGGGAGCACTCGCCCTATTTCCTTTCACTCCATCTCTATACGTAGGTGACGATAGAGGAAAACGATCGGCCGTGAACAATTTATTTCACCCACTTTTGTAAACTGTTTCGTTCTGATAGCAGTGTTTGGTAGATGTACTTTTAAATGATATTTAAACGTTGTTTGAAGTACTTCTTTGAACTTATAGAACTTACTAAACTAAAGAACGTGTACGTTGATATTACTATCAATACTGCTGGATTCGGAAGTCAAAAATATTGCTGGCATCTGCCAAAGATTTTGGGTTAATGGAGTGATTTTTTAGGAATCCACAACATAAAATATATTAGGAAAATCATCAATTTTCAACGATAAATTTCTAAAATAAAAAATCCTAAGAACACAAACGAATTCCAATAGGAATTTTAAAAGCTGAACGTGGAATATCAACATCAACATCTGAATTTCAATGAAAATTTATGTCCGAAGTTAATTAAAAGGCTTTTGCCTCTCTCTTGCGACGAGCCTTTATCTGGATTCAAATTTTCCGAAAGATTAAACTGCGGACAGAAGGTTTACGATCCCTGAGAGCTTTCCGAAGCCATAGCAACTGAGCTGCCGACCGTACTCTCCGTATTGACTGCGTACTTTCGTGAGATGATGGCTCTCGACATGGGCTTAGCATTAACTACTTTTGAGACGGTCCCCAGTTTTCGATTACGTACTGCTTCAATTTACAGTCTGATCAGCAATTCTGCTTATTGTTTATTTACCCTATATTTTGTAAGGTTTTCTGTAGGTTGAGACTTTTTAAGTACCTACATACCACGATTGCCTCGTTGGTCTAGTGGTTGCAAGCGCGACTCCTGAGAATGAGGTCCTAGTTTCGATTCTCGGATCAGTGTTATTGGATTTTCTTATCAGAAATTTCTCAGTAGCAGCCACGGAGCCTGTATTTATGTCCCGTTGATGGCAATGGGCTCGCTCCGTATTACGGGACGTAAACATATATGGCAAAATGCGCCTGACCTTATTTGTGAGGTTCTTCAGAAAGGACAGGTGCGTAGTACTCGCAACCATGTATATCCAGATGTATGAATTTGGACGAGGCAAAAGGAGTATACAGGGTGTAAACGAACCCTTCACGCATCCGACAACCAAGTATTCTGTACATCAAACCAAGTACCCCTACGCAAAAATTTTTGCTGGGAAATGACTCTTTTTTTTGGGGTCAAAAATCACATTTTACGGTAAAACTCAAAGTAGCACTCTTAAAACATTGTGCTAGGGGATGCTTTGAATAGTAAACGGGTCATGGAGGTAATTTAAGTAAAGTTAACACCTGAAATACTAGTATTTACAAAAACAGCTGTGAAAAATTTGGAACTTTGACCCCCAATATCTCCGCAACTAGGAGGTTCCCAGGTATGGTCTAGAACAAAAAAATGATCGCAGTGGTGGGGAGAACAAATGCCCTTCGTTTGCGTTAAGGGTACTTTTACACCCTTTATTAAGATCGTAGCAAGTGGCGTTCTTTGGTTTCTGCCAGAAACCCCTCCCCTGGGCAAAAGGCGTGAGTTTATGTAAGTATGCCTCATCCTTCGAGGATTATAGGCATAATGACGATATGATGTAATGCAAACTAAGTTAACTATTTATTTCGGTTCACTTCTACTTTATAATTATAAATACTTACATCTGTGTTGAACATAGTTCTCCAGTTCCCCCCTAATCTGCTTCAGTGAATTTGGGAGGTAGACCCGTAATCACGTAATGGCAGGTGGCCACGTTCGGCGGATTGATAATAATGGCAGTACAGTCATTAGTCCATTGCAGGTGGACTACCTGATTTAATCCCTTTAGTCGTATCTTATAGTAGCCCTTGGTAATAACGTGGTGGGGAACGTTAGCTGAGGATACTGGCTAGGCTGTGGGTACTACCTAATGTGTTGTAAATTAATGCAGAATTGCTTATTATAAACTAGGTACCTGAATTACGAGACCTTTCTACTAGGTGTTTTAATTTAATTTTAAGTTTGCATGCTGAATGAAGTAAGCGAAATAAATATAAAATCTTTTTATTTTTAAGACACAATTATCATATTTCATGCAAATAAAGAATCTTGCTTAAGTAACTTTAACAGTTCATTTGAACACAATTATTATTGATTCCTTAATAAAAATATCTGATACCTACTAATTATTACTGGGTCTAGAAGTATGAAATTGTGAATAAGTGTTCCGTTTTGTAACGGGGGTGACCATTAAGGAATGATTTTTGAAAATACCTCCTCTAGAGGGGTTTATAAGGAAAAAACGTTTCGATTTCGAAATTGGAAATCCCATCGGACAACCGTCTTATGATTATTCTAAGTTACACCTAATTTCACATGAAACTTGAAAGCTACTGTTAAAATTCATAGCTCAGTAGAGCCATAACCCTCATTTGGCTTTACCGTTGTCGGGTAAAACAAATGACGCCCTCTATGTTGAATTGAAGCAATTTATTACCCGCGATTGTCCGGGTGACTATTTTATTGCCGCTATTCGATACTAGATGGCGGAATTCGTTACTACCGTGTTAGTGCGTGGGGTTGGTTTAATAGTTAGCTTAAAGGTTTAGTTGGTCTGTTTCAGTGTTCTGATTTGTACTTTCTACATACAAAAAACACTGCACATACTAGATACATTAAAAATGGAATGTACGAGTATGTCTTGCATGAAATTGCCTGCTAGACGAGTTAATAAGGACTTTCTTTATACCAAATATGCCTATATTTGGTATAAAAATATAAATTAAATATTTGGTTTGTTTTACGCCCTGGCTGGAAGGCCTTACATTTTAAGACATCTACAGGATTGTCCGGTTAAGCAGATGTCAACCGTATTGGGTAAATAAGGAATTATTAATCAAATTATTAATGATAAAATAAATCCTACAATAGGAGAAAAATAATAACTGAATTAATTAGAAAAGAATGGATAAGTTTGTTCTTTAGTAAAAAATTTAATAGCATCAGAAAAAGGCTGTAAAATACCAATAAATCCTACTTTATTAGGACCTTTACCTGTGAGATGCCATACATACAAAAAATCGCTTTGTTAGTATTCAAAAAAGTAGATTTATAAATTCGAATGTCTTTTCTGTAATTAATTCGCCCATCAATCCCACCGCACAACCACACTTAATTAAGTAACACTACGAGACGAGGACAATTACCACCAATTACATGACAGCTGTCATCACGCAGCGTCGCACTGATTGGTCGACGGTCGCACTTGCAAACAACAATACAGTGCAGGCCGATAAAACTGGCCCCGTACCATTATTCGTCGTTCAATGACCATTTGTCGTAATTAACAGGCGATGGTTAATCTCACTGGGCCCTCCTCTCCTCGTTTCACCCCCTCGGTAGTGCGTCGCGCCGCACTAAATCACGGTACTGCCATGGCCTGCTGTGGCCTGCCGTCCCTAGGTTTTTGACTGCGAAAAAATATGAAGAGAAACTTACCTGGTGGTTAAGAAGGTGTGCAGTTTCGTGACAAGTTCAGCAGTCTTTTACGGTTTAAAATAATGTTTGCTGCATTTATTTCAGAGATACTGCTTTGTCTTATTCAATAAAGGTCAAAGTTGTCTTAATTCTGCGAAGTAGGACACATATAATTAAAGTATCGTGTAGGTTCATAATAATTTAATTTATCATTGAAATAAGAACTAATAAGAACTGCCACTCGGGTCGATCTTTAGGTAAAGCTGTGCTTGCCTTGGTCGGTCTGTGGATGGGTGACCGCCCGACATACCGAGTTTCCTCCGTGCCTCGGAAAGCACGTTAAGCTGTTGGTCCCGGCTGCCATATATAGATCTTTGGCAGTCGTTACAGGTAGTCAGTGACCTGAAAATCTGACATCCAGTCTTACCAAAGAGTATCGTATTACCTAGTATTAACTGGGTTGTGGAGGTCAGATAGGCAGTCGCTCCATGTAAAATACTGGTATTCAGCTGCATCCGGTTAGACTGGAAGCCGACCCCAACATAGTTGGGAAAAGGCTAGGCAGATGATGATTGAAATATATTCTAAACTTTTCTTACCACTAAAGTAATAGGTAGTGGGAGGATCACTTAAAACTTAAATGAGAGCTACTACAGAGTAACCGGGTGCACAAGCATTCTTAAAATAAGTAACACAACCCGAGAATTATTGCTGTGAAACGACTTTTTTTTGGTTGGAAATATTAATACGTTCTACGTTAGGACTCAATGTGTACTCAAAATGTATGCATTAGTATTAAGGGGGTTTAAAATAAAGTTACAATATAAAAATGAATATTTCAAAAACCTTGTGAAAAAGTATATTTTTGAACCCAATGTCTTCGTAACTAGAAGGATATTATCAAAACATAAAATAACAATGACGGGGAAAATTAGAGCCTAGCCTAGTTAAGGGTATTTTTAGAACCGTTATAAATGTGCGTTCACTATCTTTATTGCTATCTCTGGTCTAAAAGGTATACAGAGCAATAAAGGAGAACTGTGAGAACTGGGACGTCTAAAATAAACTTGCCACAGACGACAAGAGTGTTCAACGAATCTTCAAGACGAAGGACATCTTAACATCTATTTATTTCAGACTGTCAGCTAATTATGCACCATGTTGTAAATTCATAAAATAATAAATAAGAAGAATGAAATTGTCTTTCTAGGAAACGGCCATTTTTATGTGCTATTGTGATTTTATCGCCTCTGGCAATAACTTTGCCTTTTTTGTGTATTCTGTCTTTTTTTACTGACTTGACACTTGAGTTGGCAAATGACCGTCTTATTGGAATTTCCACAAATGTTGTCTATAACTTAAAAAAACTTGCAGCATTTTAAATTTTTCCAATTATATACCAACAACTTTAAAATTACACATTACATGCTTGTACAATACGAAGCTTTAAACCACTAATTAGAACATTATACAAGTATAAATAAAGACATATTATAATAATATATTTTTTCTTTTCTTACAGCGTATTGCTTACCTCTGCTCTACTTAGATATATTGTGTAGTTTTCCTACCTAGCCATAACATTTTCCTTATTTCCTTTCCAAATTCAGATTCCTCTACGATAAGAGTTGATCGTCGCAGCTAATACACCCTCGAAATAATCTTGAAAGGCGCTGGAGGTGGTATCGATGACGTCATCTCGGCCCCCGGGACTTCCCGGATTCTTTCATCAAATCCCAACATTGCTCCTTGCGATTATTCACACGATACTCCAGGGGCTCTCAAACTTTTAGGGATTAAATTGCCATCTGTCGTTGTTTCCTGTTTTTTTAACTTATTGTATTTGTGTTAAGCAAAATCATGCTTTTAGATGGGAGGTAGTTGATGATCTTAAACGTAAAGTGCTTGAAAAGGTTCATCACGCCTGTAACCTCCGAAGGGTTAAGCAGGGTATAACTAATAGTACAGGTACACCCACATTTCGCCAGTTATGTTTAAGTCCCATGTAATAGGCACAAATCCAAATACCGTGGTTGCTACTGACAAATTCTTGATGGAAACACCCACTAACATTTTGCCCGACCCGAGAATCGAACCCAGGATCGCATGCTCAGCAGTTGCGCTGGCAGACAGCTAGACTAACGAGGCAGTCTCTAAGCAATATATTTATATTTATGCATAAATGTAGCATATTAAACATATTATAATGTGTTGTCTCATAGCATTAATTTCTCACATTCGCTGATTCATCTCATCTCATCTTTGCGACAAAGCACTTAAACCTTTAGTTTACAACGCAAACATTTTATAGTTTGTAAACGTGTCGTAAAATAATTTGAGAATATGGTCGCATTAAATATACAGAGTGTCAAAGGGTTTTACAGCTGTTGTTATAAGAGTTCAGTGGACCTGAAATTACGTCAAAAAGTCGTCTTAATTATTCCTTTGTGTTCGTTTCCTTAGCAACTGTTAAAGTAAAGTGATAAGTATCAACACTTATTAACCTTAATCTAGCCAGACATCTAAATAAAATGAAATTTTCTTTTTGTGATATCAATATAATAGCTTTTTACTGAATGCATATGAAAATATTATAAACTGCACTTATATCAAAAACACATTATTTCCCATTTTTGTTTGGTTTTTCGAAACAAACAGACAGAGATCGCCGAAAGTAATAAACCAATTTTGACGGGATTTGAACTTTCAGATAGCTGATGCTATGAGTCTAACTTAACAGCTTAGCTACTTTTATTTTAGAATAAGAATTAGGGTTCTGTGAAAAAAAAATAAAACCTTGAAATTTTTTACAAAATCCGATCAAAAAAGGAAATTATTATTTTTTGTTAATAATAATTTCGCGACCTTCGTCGTAAATAAAGAAGCATTGAAACAAGTTTTCTCCACACTGAAAATTTAACCTATTTAATAATAAGTTTGAAGTTTAAAATGAAAGGCGTTGCGAAAGTTTTGGAACCGTTCGAATGGAAAGGAAATAAACGATCCCCTTCTTACAACGGTAATCCCAAAAATAGATGGCAATGTGGCGAAATTTATCTACAGCGGGTTTCAAAACCAATTAGAATTGGGAATTTTGTTACTGATTTGTTTAATATATTATAATAATTTGCTGAAGTTATAATTGCCTTTCGTTATATGTAGGTAAAGGTTAGATTTTAAATAATAGGGTACTTAACTAAAAAAATCTAATTAGTCCGCCAGATAGATTTCCATAAAATATTGGACACGTATTTTTTCTTTTTTCACGTAAACAAACAATGAAGACGATATAGTGCTTTGAAAACTCGTGTGACGTCATATTCTAAGACATTCTTTACCGGTGAGTGACGTCACGACCCCCCACTCAAATCTTTGACGCGTTTTGTCTTCGTCAATTTTTAATAATTTGATAAAACAAAAAATACGTATCCAATATTTTTCGATAATCTAACAGACGGTCTAATTAGAATCATATTTTTTTAGTCAGTAAACATCCCTATTGTTTTAAGTAGTTAGGTCCGTCTGATTTTTATTGAATGTTTTGCCTAGATGTGATAGGTCTTTTTAATTACTAACTTAGACATCTGACGAATCTAACTGGCTATGTTAAGGAAAATGACACAGATAAACGCATAAGCGTAATGTAGATAGTGGGTCGCACGTTTATGGTTCTACCCAGTTAAACAGTGTTATTGAGAGCATTTACATAGTTTTAACTAAATAATTGAATCTAGTTTAGATGATTTTATTTCGTGATTTAAAATTCTTTGTATCGTTAGAAACAATAAAACTTCATATACTTGACATTCAAAATATATGGTTTGTCAGCCTAATCCCGAGTATTTTTTTTTAAATTTAATATCCAGGAGTTTATTTACACAATAATTAATTCCATAACTGTCCTATAGTGCACATCAAAACATGCCACAACCCAGCAACTTCAACAAAACTTTTGTTACACTTTCTAGAAGGGTGACATTTGTGTGCACCCTGTACCACGATGCACCGGTGCATAGTGCAGGGGTGCTGCCGCTGCAAGATCGCGCCCGCGCCGCCTTAATCAAACCCAAGCAATTTATGATCGCCGCCACGAGTCCACGACAACTACATTCTGCAACTTTTTACAGAGGACCTATATGAGCGTGCGGGACGTTATATTATCTTAATATTTCGTGTCATATATGTGATCAAAATAATAAACCATTTGGGACGGTAGTAAAATTCAGTAGTCATCATCATTCGCCTAGCCTTTTCCCAACAACGTTGGGGTCAGCTCTCAGTCTACCGCATGCAGTTGTATACCAGTATTTTACATGGAGCGCCTGCCTATCTGACCTCCACAACTCAGTTGGTACTGTACTAAAATTCAGTAGTATCAGTGGTAACGTCTTATGTAAATAAAATCGATGGAAGTTGGTATATCATAAGATTACACTGCAGCTAAATGAGCGTGTGAGATGTTTTATCTTATCCTATTGTACATCTTAAGAATTATTTAAAAATAATCAAGTATTTGATATGGAGAGAAAATTCAGTCATCCTAACAAGTGGTATTTCATTCGTTAGTAAAATCAAAGCAAAATGGTTCTTGCTGGTTTCGCAAGAAGCTTTTACCTGATTGTGCTCCAAGTGTCCAGGGAAAACATTGTTTTGTAATCTGTTACCTTCTAAGAACAAAAAGATTTTTAAATTTTAGACAAAGACTTTTTGTTTATTATCAAGACTATAACAGATTACAAAGATAAACGATGTTTTTTTTTGGGACATGCCTGGAACTCTATTCCAAAACCATTTTTACTCCTTAAAACCAGAATCAATAGTGGCGACCACCAGTAAAGCGCCGATACAATGAAGCTTGGCGAAGTCCCATAGAAACAATTTAGCTGTCTTGGATCCCGCAACGAAATTTTAATTAATAAACGATGTTTGTCTAAAATTAACAAAACCCCGTCAATACTTAATGTGCCTTCATCACGACGTAACATTTACCTAACGTGTCTATTTTTATTTCTACCATTAATTGCACACTTGGTTGCAGAATAAGCAGCCGATACAATACATCGCAGTGTTGTATCTTGTGCCGGGGGCGGCCGGCCCCTAACCAAAGTGCTTGCATTAGAACTTACACCCGCCGCCTATATTGTGGGCTTGCAATAAAACTGAACGCTTCTAATGTAACTGATAACTATTGCCGGATACTTTTGATGATATTGACTAAATTTAATATATTATGAAATACTTAAATATCTCAGTTTCCACAACTGCATGTCTAGTTTATATTATTGTAAATGTTTTCTAGTTTATTTTTCCTTTTCAACTATTATTCATTGCTTGTAGTTGGAGCTGGTAGATGCTGGGAGAGTGACCTCCTCAACCCAGTTACTGGCTAATATAAAACACTAACTGCGGTACTCAGAGAGCTTTAATGATTACTTAGGCCATCACTTAGTAAAGATTTGACGTACTTTTGTATGCCAAAATTGTCAAAAACTTTAGTAAGTGATGGTCTAAGTAATCATTAAAACTCTCTGAGTGCGGCAGTAAGAGTGTTAATCAGACTTTTGGGCTAATGAACCTAACGGGTAGTCCGAGACTATTAAATATCTACGTACCAAGTCCTGTATTGTTATCAAACTCAAAAGTTCAGTTTTCACTGTGTGTTAAATGCATTAATAGGGACCCACCGGTCACACTCTACACACAGATGGCAGCCAAACCGCCACTGCACCATTTGGGTGAAATCAATATTCCATATTGCTGTTGCAATATTTTACACATAACGGAAATTGCTTTGAAAACTGGAGGTTTTTTAAAAACAATCAACGTTTCTTTGTTGCGTTATTAAGTTAACAATAGTAGATATACTTACTTAATTACAATCAAACTAAAAACAAACAAACAATCCGGTCTAAAACAAGAGCAGTCCTAATTAAAGCCACGTGCTTCCTAAATATGTTAGAAATAGTTCAGTGCAATTAAAGTACAGGCCTTTTTGAAAACAAACCCATTAAAATGTGCATTCAAAGTGCAAGTCACCGAGGGTTGGTTTGTTCTGCTTCCTGGGCCGAGTGGTCACGGAGTAGATAGGTACAGAAGGCCAGTTCTGTCTATCATCATCGTTCTCTTGCCCTTATTCGATTAATTTGGGGTCGCAGTTGTTTTTTTCTTCCATACTTCTCTGTTACGCTACTTCTCATCGACACCTCCTTTTCACAGTTTATTCATGGTTCCTTTGGTCTATACAATGTCAAAATACATTTATTACTTAGAATTCACATGATTGATCATCACCACTGTAAAGTTTTGCTAGTTTGTTCGATTTATTTATTTTCATTATGTTTATTAGGGACAAAAACAGTAACATGGTCAAAACAGTTACATGTTGTTAAGTTTAGTTTAGTTTTCGTTACATAAATTGGTAAACACATAACCCACACCACGGTTCGCGGGTTATTATATGAACAAACAAGGAACAGAAACGTATTGCTAATTTTGTCTTATAAAGTTTTAATAAATTTTAAATTAAGGCAGAGTCGTGAAAAGATATTTTTTATAGCCAGTGTTTTCAAATTTGTTGCTAGAAATAATCTAAAAATTTAATAAGATAATTTAATAAATTAAGTATGTGCGTCCCTTTTTCACCCATTTTACGGAGCTGGATTTCTGTATCTATCTTCTCAGTGGCATAGGGCCAAGTGCACTGTTCTCTTGTAATTTAAACAAGCGACGATGCGTAAAAATGGATGAGCGTTGTGGTACCACTTCAATTAGGGGCGGAGATTTTTTATAAGTGGAGGTGACACTTTTTAAGAATGTTTTAAGAGTTATTTCAAAATATTATAGGCAGGATTAGGAAATGGTGGAGGATTAGGAAAGGGTATTTTATGGTAATTAATTATGATAAGGAAACTGGTATGATGTGGATGAGGCCAAAAGGTAGAGTTTTGTCTTTGTCTAGTATTTTGTGCAGCAGCTATTGATTGTTGCCCGTCGGAGCTGCGGGCTATTCGCAAGAGATACCGCGGTCTCGACATGAAGGGCTAAGAAGGAACATGGGAAGTTTTTACTCAGTAGAAGTCTGACACTCCCTTTCGCTCTGCCCAAGAGCGGTTATTTGATGATTTTCCACCCGCCAAAAAAAAAAAGCTTAATTGTTAAATATGAGATCTAGTGAATCACCAGATAGTAATACTAGGTAGTAGAAGGACACATATTTAATTCATCATTCTGAACCCCCGTACCTAACCGTTTTAAAGTCGGTGTCGTTTCCAGCCTGTATAGTTAAAGATACTCGTATACACTCAACAATACTTTAAACTTAAATTTCAAAAGAATAACTTCTAGTTTGCGAAATATGAATACACCGATTCCAGATCATGCTCAAGCAAAAACTTTCCACAAAATATAGCGCACAATGTAGAATACATTCCTTTACAGAACTGTCGGTACATCCCTTTGTGCGCAGATCTCGTGTCTTAGAACTTTAGAAACAAGATCAAAAAGCAATTCCTCTACTTTAAGATGTCAGTTGGAGTTATTGGGAGGTACGTGACTGGACCCTGAACCTCGGGACTTTGGGATAGTTTATTTTATAGCTTGCCTCGCCTCGCCTCTCTTTTGTTTTGTATTCGAAGTTCACTATAATACGATTATGTCTCGTTTTATCAGCAATTTGGTTTATGCTCTTGACGTTCAATGAGAGTGGGGGGCTTAGGGAGAATACTGAAAATTGTAAGTTGATTGATGTAAATGGTATTATTTTAAACTAATAATCATTTGGAGAATGACAACTGGTGTCTAAATACCTACTTTAAGATGTCAGTTGGAGTTATTGGAAGGTACGTGACTGGACCCTGAGCTCCGAAACTCTGCGACAGTTTATTTTATAGCTCGCCTTGGTACGCTTCTCTTTTGTTTCGTATTCGAAGTTCACTATAATACGATTACGTCTCGTTTTATCAGCAATTTGGTTTATGCTCTTGACGGCCAATGGTATCGTCCCTCAATCCCATAGCTTAGGGAAAATGCTGAATATAGTAAGAGGTTGTTACAGTAAGTTGTTTGATGGCAAGTAAATATTTTTAGTAAATTAGCAATCATTTTCTGTGTATATATCTAAACGCATATTATTATAAACTAGAAACGTTTGGAAAATAACATCTGGTTACAAAAATACAGTTAAACAAGTTCTCAACTTCAAACACTCAATTATGTAAATAGTATAAATTTAAATAACTTCAAATTACAATTTACGAAACATTACTTCGAATTGGGTGGTTTCAGCTGTGAGCAGCTTTCCGATTTCCAGTTTAGATCTAAATCTCGAGTAAGGGACTTTATGCCTTAAAGTTACCAAGTGCATTCACTTGTACTCTCAAGTAACAACTTACTACAAACAACATCAAAAAGTACTCTCAAACTTAGAACCTTTGTACACTTTACGAGTCCATTCAACTTTCGAACCTATCCACCGTCTACGCGTCGCATACATTCATTCGTCAACATGGTCAAAAAAGTCTACGTTATCGTCTGTACGCGAACGTACAACCGGAAAGTACAAGTGATCTACGTACAAGAAAGTGCGACAGTCTACGTGGCTACGACACGACAGGCTCGTAGGCGCTTCGTAGGCCGGAAGCTACGCCGTAGTAGCCCTTTGCAAGAATCTTCGACGAACACTTATCGCGATGTCTCTGAACACATAAATAACTGCTGATACGCAAACAGGTGAGTTATGTGTGTATTGTGTTTAGAGTTTAATGTGGGACGTTAATGTTGCTGGTTTAGGGGCAGGTGTTAATGATGAGTTTATGAGTGATATTCTCATGACAACGGATATTTAAATGACGACATGTTACGAAAAAAAAGTTTAATAAATTCAGACCATAAAGTGCTTTGAGTGTAAGAATTTACTTTAGTTAATTAACGAAACTATATTCATTTAATTGACTATAATATAAATTAAGCTAAAATGGAATTGGTTTTACACTTTTATTAGACTGGAAAAACTACATATTTCTCTCTACTTACTGTTAATCTAACACAACATGTTTTCATCTCGCAAGTCGCACCCTCCAGAAGGTTGTTTTCTCACCTAGTTTGCTTCATAACACCGAAACTGATGCAATTTCCGTAAACAAAGGCGAGAATAACCTTGGTATAACAAAATATATTTTCCCCTGCAAGATAAGACGAAGGCAGTGCAAGTGCGCATCCTATGGGGGGAGGGGGGGTAAGGGGAGGCTGCATGGAAACTTGTTTTTCCGGCGAAGGGCGGCAGTGCGCCCCGCGCGCTCCGACAAACGAGACGCCTCGCGCGCCGCCGGCCTGTGCCCGCGAACGGCACTTGTTTATACATACCGGTAAATGTGTCAACAACATAATGCACGTGTGTCGCACATACGTGACAAAGTGATAAACCTCCTGTACAAAATAACTGTGCTAACTGTGTGTTTGTGTTGACACGTGAGTTCATGTGATCTCTGGATTAACGGCCGCATGGATCAAGTATAAATTAAAAAGTTTTCAAAAGAAACCACCGTAATGTCGGAACATCGTCCGTAGCCCATATTTATGTACGTCATATTTCCTTTGAAAAAACTTTTCCATTCCCTTTTACGGCTTAAATGGGCTGAAGGGATATTTTTAGGGCTTGCAGTTTTCTGTTTTATGATATTGGATTCCTTAGATACGTTTGGAGAGGTAATATCTTTCTGTCGTGACTTTGTTTGAGGAAAAGGGGAAGTTATCAAAGTGAATGGGGCAGTAGAAACCTTCAGTATAGTGGAGTAAAGTGGCAAGTCACTAGGACTTAATCGTATTATGATAGATGACTGGCCACCGCTGTGAGTCACCGTGTGCTCAGGAACCGTGGAAACTCTACCGGCTTATTATGTGAAGTTGATCAAACGAGCTCATTAATTAATTAGTTTGTAATGTATACAGCGGTAATTAACCAAACACCTGCTGAAAACGATTAATTACGTGTTACCACGAGTTTGAAGATAGTTAATTAGGTTATTGTCCTGAAATATGTTACTAATTACTTTTCGAAACGGTTGTTACGACATTACAATAAAAGATAAAAACGACAAGTATATGCATTGTGCACTCGAAAAAGTCAAATGTAATACATTATTCTTGATCAGCTTCATAGTAAAATTCATTTGTATTCTTATAAGGACGCAAAATGTACAGTCACTAATATAATATGTATTTAAAAGCGATTTTCTCGTGAAATTACAATGTCTACTTTAATATTAGACCTATTTTATAATGTGTAGATTTCAAAATACTTTATGTTCATGAAAACGTAAAACGTTAGTGAATACAGTAAGAGAAAATCACTTTTAAAAGTTTCTACGTTTACACATTTCAATGCACGTGACTGACAACAAAGTATTATTACCTCACAAAATATAATATTGTATAAATAATTACCAAACAAACAGGCACATGTAACATATACCCTCTGAAAGTGATACGCAATCCTCGTACTTATTTAATATTCTTCAGGGTGAAACTGTAGCGAGATGAGTCACATGAAATTATTGGCTCGAGACGTGGCCACGCGTCGCGCGACGAATAACAATGTTGCGTCGCGACAATATTTGTGCAACTTACGGAAACTCGTCACATGCTCCCGCTTTCGTGTAATCAACGCCAAGACTATTCTTCTAGGTAGAGGAAAGTTTCGGAAAAGTTGATAAGTCATGCGATAGTTTTTGATCGAAAAAATGTCGAAGTTGAAACAGTTTTTGTGAAATATCCGCGAAAACAGTTTCTACGTTTCAACGAAAACAAAGATTTGGGAAGGGTGATGTAGAATAACAATGTCACCTTGTTGCGATAGTACTTGTGCAACTTACGGAAACTCGTCACTTGCCCCGCTTTCGTGTAATCAACGCCAAGACTACTTCTTCTAGATAGAAGTTTCGAAGTTTCGGAAAAGACGGATTTTCAGTGGGATAGTTTTGTAATTGTTGAGAAATCAAGAGGCAGTTTTTGAAGTAGAAACAATTTAACTGTATATCTATGTCACAGTATAATTGGGAAATATGCTTTAGAATAACAATGTCATCAATGTCGCGATAGTGTTTGTGAAACTTACGGAAACTCGTCACATGCTTCGTTTTTGTGCAATCAACGCCAAGACCATTCTTCTAGATAGAAGAAAGTTTATGAAAAGTCAGGAGTTTTGAGTCGGGTAGTTTTATAACTGTTGAAACTAAAACAGTTAGTTTTTGACGTAGAAACAGTTTTACTGTATATCTGTGTCACAGTTTCTATGTTTCAACACAAATAAAGATTTGGGAAATGCACTGTAGAATAACAATGTCTCCTTGTTGTGTCTATAGTTCTTGTGTAACTTACGGAAACTCGTCACAATACTCCGCTTTTGTGCAATCAACGCCGCGACTAATGCGACTATTCTTGTAGATAGTTTAAACTTTCAGTACTGTTGGAATAGTGAGTGGGACGCTTTCATTACTGATGAGCAATCATGTGATAGTTTTGAATGTTCAAAATATGAACAAAGATTTTAAAAAGACGCGGTTGAATAACATGTCACCTTGTCACGTCACTGTAGTTCTTGTGCACCTTACGGAAACTCGTCATATATCTTGCTTTTATGGTATCAACGTTTCAACTATTGTTCTAGGTGGAGGAAAGGTTCGGTAAAGTCGAAAGGGCTCATCATGTGCAAAGCCTTTTAACAACTAGTCTAACTGGATACAGTTTAATACCGTTATTTTACACAGAGCCATTGCTTGTCTGACCTCCACAACCCAGTTAGTACTAGGTAATACGATATGCTGATAGTAAACTTGGAAGTAGTACAAAGTTGTAAGCCAGATGCTAGGGTAACTGTTGTATGATGAGCTGTAGTTTTTACTACGAGAGAAATGTTTACATAAAAAGTTAGATTACTTATCGTATTGTCTTATTGAATTCTTTTCACGGATATGACAAGGTAAAGCTTTGGCAAAGTCGTCTGTAGAATAACAATTTGACGCGATAATATTGTCTATTTGAGACAAGTTATGTGAAGTTTTCACAAACATACTGTTTTGTGCAATCAATACCTTCAGTATTCTTTTAGAGAGGAAAGTTTCGAAAAACTCGGAGCAGTAAGAAGCTTTCGTAACAGTCTTTGAGTCACACTGTAGCTTTTGAAGGAAAAATGTGTGCTCACTAAGTTTAATCTTTATCTAAGTTAGTCTTAGAGTAATATGCTGGGTGGAGATGAGACGAGAAGGTCGTGCGAGGAATAGTAAATTGGGTGAGAAGATGATTCTGGACTTTTTTTGGTCAAGTTATTAAAACTTGTCACATTCAAACTCATGAAGAATGTTTGTAAATCTAATCATAGAATTATGTAGGCATTGTAGGCCATTACTGTTGGGTTGCTGTGACGTCACGTTCCATCAGGCATTTCTCGGTATTTTTCATTTTCATTTCATTTATTCAATAACAATTTACATTGTATCTGAATGTGTTACAAAAAAGGTAATTGAGTACAAAACAAAAGAACATAAGAGACAGCATAGTAAAAAATTTAAAAAACAAATTCCATCGCTATTCAAATTAAGTTAATAATAAAACAATGTTAACATAAGGAATTAAAATATTAACCACGAAGTTGGGATTTGGGCAATATTATCACCCCTATTACATGGGACTTAAACATAACTGACGAAATAAGACTGCACTATTAGGAAAATCTATGCTTAACCTTTCGGGAGTTACGTGATGTAGAGTTAAGTTACCTAAAGTTTTCAATTTATGGTATTACCACTAGTACTACGATAAATTGAAAATCTAGAAACCCGGCTTACACTTCCTATTTAAAACTAAATATAGCAAATATCTAGATTATATCTCGCAGTCGACTTCCTGAAAGGTTGGCAAATGCGATTACCTGAGTCAGGTCTTCCAATTGCGGCGAGAAACTAAGTTTGCTTTTCAGATGAAAGTTTGAACTTCTGGAGCTTTGGTTGACTTATTTTAAATGCTGGACACGTAGTTGTATTCTTTATGGTGTTATTACGAGTAAAGTAGATCAAATCTAATATTTATATAGACTGTTGGAAGTTGACTAAAGCAGCGCAGTTTTGTACATGAAGATACTAAGATTTTCATTTAAATGTGTCTAACATCATTTACTTTAACCGCTAATTTGAAATAGCTCTTAGAAATACGGGCGATCTAAAGGAGTCTGCCCACTACACCGTACCATACCAAGACCGTGCTATGAACGTATCAAGTAATAAAATATTGTTTGTATTAATAGTAAGAGTCGCGTGCCATGCACGACCGCACGTAGCGTGTCGGCACCGTCGAACTATTCTCAGTGCATGGTACGCGACAGTGACGCAACGGTCTAGTGGGCATAGTATCACACTATTCAATACAAAGAATATAGGGTTTAACCGTTTATGATGAAGTTCCAAAACCGTTATAACCACGTATGATGACCGTTCTAAACCCACCATAAACGGGTCTGAAACACTGTTGATATGTTATATTCTAATCATATATCTTTCCGTGCCTGATACGTTCATAGCACGCTTATGGTATGGAACAGTATAGTCGGCAGACTCATTTAAGAAAGAGGGGAGAAAACTCAAAAAAAAGTAAATTATAAAAGATTTTTTGTCTGCTAATGTTATCTAACATGACAAATCTGCCTCGTGGCAGATGTCAGAACAAAAACAAAAGAGTGTCGCGTTACAACCCGCTACCGCCGCCGGGGGTTCCGCAGGCCTAGTAGCTACATTTGTTTTTGATTAAACAAATTGTCCGCGCACTTTATTGCTCCCCCGTGCAATCTCCCGTACTTAACTGCGACTGTTGCTGTATAACTATACTGGATTTTGCTCCCGGCTTCGCTCGCGTGGTAACCCAAAATAAAACAATGGGAAGGTACTACCCGGGATGAAAGTGTTTTCCCTGTGTATGCCCTAACTCAGGCTATGGTCTACCTATGTGCCAAAGTTTATCGAAATCCATTCAACCGTTACGGTGTGACAGACAAACAAACTTTCACATATTTATAATGTTAGTTTGGATAACGACGAGGAAGGTTCTCGCAGGGATAATTGCAGAACACGTTGCTTATACGATCGGGTTTTGCCGCCTAATAGAGCGGAAAAGAAGTCTGACAACAGTCGGAAAGGTGATAGGCAGGACTTTTGCGAGTTTAATGAAAAATATCTGTGAATTGACAAGGAAATTACTGGTTTAGGTTAAAATAAGATGACTCAAGTGATATTAACTATAACGATAAAATACACAAAGTTTCTCGACAGGTGAAAATTTCAAATATCGCAATCCATAAATATAATAGTTGCCCCAACGAGATTTAAAAATCTCACCATGGATATCATGCAATTTATGAATTCCATACAACATTTTCAATTGAAAAATGTTAAAGAAATATCGCAACAATCCCGGCTCGATCCGTACGTGCGTTATAACTGAGGTATTGACTGAATTCTGTATGCAGCCGGCGACAAATGCAATAAACTCGACCCGATCGGCGAAAACGATGCACTGAAGCGATTACGCA
Organism: Diarsia brunnea; assembly: GCA_949774965.1. NCBI lineage: Eukaryota > Metazoa > Arthropoda > Insecta > Lepidoptera > Noctuidae > Diarsia > Diarsia brunnea. The sequence continues at coordinate 9,021,852 of OX458998.1, read as the reverse complement.
AAATAACTATATCAGGAGAATAAATATTCATAATGATGACGTGAATAGTGTCTGCACAATACGCTTCATACGCTTCCAGGAGTTGGGAACATTTTGGCGATGTATACAGAATCGATATTCCAAACGAATAGCGAATATTGTTGTCACCTCTTTAGTGTTGGTACGAGCAAGTACCATCAGAATGTTGTACTTTGCTTTTAGTGCAGTTCATGCTTTAGTATATATTTTGTTGGGCACTTGGGAAAAGATAACCCTAGAGGCTGGGACTAAAAGCCACAAACACACCCGTTTCTTAATACACACACGATCTGAGGCATAAAAAGAATTTACATAAAAAGCGGCTTCAGGGAACCATTAAAAACTTTCCCTTAAACGAAAATCAACACCGAAACCTAAATTGCCCGTACCTAATCAATAAAAATGTCCAATAAACGTGAAAAACACATTACCCGAAGATAGAAAAGGGCCGTTTCAGTAGAGAAAGCAATAAAAGTAAAGGTTTCAGCTAACCGTTTCTCAAACAGGCCTGTCTGGGTCCGACCGTAGGCCGGGACGACTGAGCTCGGTAAAATTGCTATTGCACCTGACAAGCGTACCAAACGGTTCAAAGCCCAGCCTCGATGCTCTCCTAGTACATAGTACGTACTCGTACATCGGCCATTGTTGTTTTTCTTGGCAATCGTTTGAATTGAGAATGGTAATGATGGCTAGTTTATGTCTTTTTGGATTTTGTCTCGTTCATAGACACCAATTTCTATTGAAGGCACTTTGGAATGACAATGTTGTTTGTGACTTATATGCTAGACAAATAAAATTTTAAAATTAGAATTGTTGGCAGTATGTATTTTATATTTATTAGGTATATTAGAAACAGGCTCTCGAGCATCAAATTTTTTATTGAGCCCGACCTTAAAGTTAAGCCCCACGTAAAGTTGTAAGAAACTATTTTATAGGTGGTTATGTACCTCTAGGTATAGTCAATTTATGATAAATATTATATGGTATTATTACTCAAATAGCTAGCATTAATGCAGATCAGAGTAGGTACCTACGCGTACACCGTAGGATAGATTGGCCAAAAACCTATTAATTAGCAACAACAGTATATCATCCAATTAGAGCCAATAATAACAAGGTAAGGCAATACTTCGATCCAAAAATACATTATCTGTTATTATTGTAGTACAGTCAGCAACAGAAGTAGATTAACACTACTCACAGTTTCAAAGCAGATTTTTTTATAAAAACTTGTTAGATATTACTCGTTACTAACAAGTTATTGAAGAGTAAGGAATATTTTAAAGAACAATCTTCTGAAACATTAAAAATAATAGCTGGAGTCCTGTACATTAAATAATTAAAATTACGATATGTCAAGCTACTTCCGTTGCTGACCGTACAACGAATTATTTTGAAGTCGTACAAACACAACACAATAGGGAAACTGAATAAGGAAAGATGGCCCCCATGTTATGTCTGACTTTGATAAATTCTTGTTGTATGATCGTAAATCATACCTAAACATGTATTGTATATGATAAACTACGAAATAAGTGACATTTTACATTAATTAGAAACTGTTTCTGTAAAGCGAAAGAAATTACTGGGCATTTTTGTTTCGAATTTTCTATTGTTCGAAGTTCAAATGACAAATTTTAATCACGATAGCAAACCTTTTTTTAACCGACTTCAAAAAAGGAGGAGGTTATATGTTCGTGTGTATGTATTTTTATTATTTTTATTTTATGTATGTTACCTGATTTCTCCTCCATTTGTGAACCGATTCTCAAAATTCTTTTTTTATTTGAAAGAGTATACTCCTGAGGTGGTCCCATTTAAATTTGGTGAAGATCTGATCCTGATCATCGGAGATATACAATAGAACTCTTCAAAAATAGACGGCAAATCTGTCGTGATTGCTGCAATCGCTTGGATGTTTATTGTTTACGCAACATCTTAACTTACCATCACGCCTGTATGCTCTGACGGGGTACGCAGATGTGTACAGGACGCCCAGATTTCGAGAGTTAGGTATGTTAAGTTCCATTTTATTGCGGATAAGCCTATTACCGTGACCTGTATTGTTAACAACGTAAAATTAATGAATATCAAATATTTGTAAAGGATATTACAACTAAAAATGGAAAAATAAAAAAACTTTTTTGCAAAAAATAAAACCGACTTCAAAAACACAAAAAAGTGAAAAATAACTTTAGCTTCTGAAGTCGGTGACAAAAAAACTGAATAAAACAAACACAAGTCTTGTATTGTTATCGTAAATCACACCAATGTAGGTACATAATGGCTTTTATTAGGACAAAATAAGTAAGATTTCACATGAACTTTGGAAAAAGTATTGTAAAAGAAGAATTAACTCAGCATTTGTGTTCGAATTTTCTATTATTCCAAATTCAAATGAAAAATTGTCATAGATAGTAAACCTTTTTTGTCAAACGACCATAATAAAACTCTTTCTACAGCTCTGTACATCATCGGCTGCAGAAAGTTGTGTCAAGTTCTTGTCGCGTGAGCAAATAGCATTAGACGCGTGTAGAAACCCTTTGGTGTTATTTATTGAGGAGCGCAGCAGGCGCAGGGTTGAATCCTGAGCTCGCCGAGTCGCCGTCCTTTACGTAACATTGTCAAAGTCACATTACGCCAACCCGTACACGCGAATACCATTAAAATTGTTTATGGATATTTGGTGACAATTAAGAAATACACGTTCTTTTACTTGTGGTTTGTTTTTCTTTGGCAGGTAAAGGGTTTGTTTGCGTTTCTTTGTCCAAGAAAATGAGGCTTCGTTAAAATAAATCCTGTTAGTTTTGAGTTTAATTGAGTCTCGATAAAAAAACCTCCCAAAATACCTAGAAAAACATTTAGATTCTCTTGTTTTTATCCATTTAAGAATCCACAGACAATCCCAGACCAGTTTAAGTATGTGTTTCCTTTATTCACGTGTTGATTAAACTTTCAGAGGCCACGAGAGCAATCTTCCTGCAACAAAAGCTTGCAATTCATCAAATTTTCATCTCAGGTTTTTGTATCAAATTATAACTTAAGTAATTTAGCTACTCCAAGTCTACGGAGCGACCTCTTGAATAATAATTGTGTTGTTAATTCACTTATAATCAAAAGACTGTCATTTAACTGAGTCGGTCACGGCAGAAACGAAAGTGGTACCATAATTAAGTCGCCATAAATAAGGCGTTAGACATGCTATAAAAATCTATTGTACGCTTAATCTTACCTTATGTAATAAAATTTGTTTATGTTCTCTATTGTTGAATTTAAACTTTAATACAAAGTGGTTTTACATATTATTATGGTCAAAAACTGGGTTGTCAGATAGGCAGCCGAGCCATTAAAAATTTTGGTATTCAGTTGCACCCGGACTGGAAGCAGACCTAAATATCATTTCATTTGCCTAGCCTTTTCACAACAATGTTGAGGTTGGCTTTAGTCTAGCCGGGTGCAGCTGAATACCAGTTTCGTACATGATGCGACTGTCTATATATCTGCAATCATCATTTGCACGGTCATCTGACCTCCACATCCCAGTCAATACGGGGTAAAGCGATACTCCTTGGTAAGACTGGGTTATCAAACATTCGGACCACTTGTCAAATATCTACAAATGACAGCAAGAACCAACGGATTAACGTGCTTTCTCTCGGCAACTCGGTATTTTATTATGGGTGGTAACCCATCCACGGACCTAGGCCAGCGCGGCAAAAAAGATCGACAGCGGTGGTTATAATTTAGCCACGAACTTCTCTCGACATGCTATATCTACGCTATCTTGTGGTTACTTAAAAAGCAAAACACCTACCTTATTAAAATTCCGTTCAAATCGAGCAGTGTTGTGATGCATTTCGATGACAAACGCTAATCGATTAAATAATGCTGATATAATCGGAGTGAATTAGGGAGCTGGGACAAGCTCGTTAAAAATTAACGGCAAATCGATACCGTCTCAATGACTGTTTATCGTGTCTGATAGAAGACTTGAAGTCGTTTTCCTAATGCTTCATATTGTCCACCTGTTTCGTGAGTCGTTACGATTTGGAGTTTGTAAGTAGGTAAATAAATAAGTTGAAAAGTCGTGCTTGTCATGGTTTTGAAAACCAGGCAAGCCGTAATCATGTCATGAATAGTTTATTAAATGATTGCTGTTATTTATTGATGTTTTGGTACTTATGGCTCAAATAGAACTATGGCTACTATTTGTACTTTATAACGCCTAGTTTTTTGTTTGTGTTCAAAACTTAAACATACAACCAGGGGTTCGCAAAAAAACAAATAATATTCACCATTTTTATAAACTGAACTAGCTAATGCCAGCGTCTTCGCCCGCGTGGATGTCGGTTATCGCACCAAATTATATACTAAAACCTTCCTCGAGAACCTCTCTATCCATTGGTGAAAAAACATGAAAATCGGTGCAGCAGTTTTTGAATTTATCACAAACAGACAGACAGACGGGGCGGAGGACTTTGTTTTATAATATGTTGTAGTGATAGTGATGAGCCTATTCTTAACCTCAATCTTGTACTGAGGACAGAGATGAAGTCCACGATTTGTTTCTAAAACAACTTATCAGAACAGATCATTCAATTAACTACATACCACTTACCAAACTTTCAGTTATTCCTCAATATATTTTCATCTATTCATTCGCACAGTAAACCATTTGTTTGGGTTGACCAGCTGCCATCGCAATTCTACCTACAAACCCGTTCGTATAATTCCTCTATCACACATTTGGGACAACTAAAGCCATCAAGGAGGCACGAGATATTCCGCTAATGCGCGAAGGCCCTTTTATTAGACACGTTACGTTCACATAAATTTAGAAACTCGGTCAAACAGTTTGAACCCTAAAACTACGGAAGTTAGGGGTTGAAATCAAGGACGATCGTAAATTATCGTTCGCTGCTTACCCGCGCCATGTTGTCTCAAGGGTCGTAAATATATCCTGTTTTAATTACGAGTACGTTTAATTGGTGTTTCTCACGCACGCCTGTCTTCAGTTATTATGCGTGTCATGGATGGAGGAAGTAATTTGGGGACCTATTAGTGGCTATCTTTAGACAAGTTGAGCCTTGCGATTGACACAAGAAACTTGTAAACACATCATACTTAGGGATGTTATAATATCAAGAAAGAGTTTGCGATTATTTTGGGGTTCCGTCGAAAACAATATCTAGTATTTTTTTTTAATAATTATTAAATTAATTTAGATTGCATAGTTTAGTGACGTGACCGTCAAAGTGCCAAGTTATAGGTTTCACTTTCTAACCCAAGACACACCTCGGATTTTTCGGATTCACTAGGAACTTCTCGTGTATCGTGGGTGCGTTCACAAACTTTTAAACTCACATACATAAATACCCAGACCCGGAACAATTATGTAGGTCATACAAATATTTACTCCGTGCGGGGATCGAACCCGCGACACGCAGCGCAGCAGTCCATTGCTTGAGCTACTGCGCCAACTGTGCCGTCAAATTAATTACGAAGTAAGTTGAACACGATGCTCTTTTACATCGTGTTCATATAAGATACTCTACAATTCTACATATCAATCCATAAAATATGCTCTACAACTCAATCCATAAATATTTGAAAGTTTAATCTAGTTAGTACAAGTAGAAGAAAGTAATCTCTAATTGTGGCCAATTGAGACTCGGAGCGGGAAACACTTGAGGGCAAACTTGCATTTTCCAAACTAAAGTGGAATGCACTGAAATTTTCCCACTTACAGCATTAGCTTGCTTTCGTGCACTTATAATGCGAACTTCTTAGAAATGTTCTACATTTGTATGAATAAAAAACATTTAATTGGTCTATTTAAATTGTTTACATACGATTGTTAGGGAGGAAACCTTTCCTCCCTAACAATCGTATGTAACGAAACGAAACTGGAATTCAATATGAATCACCTGATTCATGTTGAATTCCACTTCGTTCCGTATCTTAAATGTTTTCAACTCTCGTATTATGGCACGAACTATGTGCTCAAGTTTTGCTTTATAATATAGCAATAAATAGAAGCTTAAAGATTGTCTATGTGTGTTTTCGTGAATGGCGTATGAATCACTGGAGGCCTATAAATAAATTCATAAAATATTTCCTCTACGGAAACGTTTACTTTCTCATTCGATTTATTTATTATAATTACTCTTTATGGGTTTAAAATTGGGAAAACTTTCATGTAAATGTTCTAACTTATTACATTTGGGAGTACTTATATGTATATTTTTTCAATGATCTTATGTACTTATAACTGAATCTATGTTTAAGTATTTTTAAACACCTGAAAACAACACCAAATCTATACTAAAAATAATCCAATTCATAATTACTTTCTAATCACTTTACTTACAGTTACATCACTAATCCGTAGTGTTGTAACACTAATTGATTCGAAACATGAAGACAGTAACACGGTAAGTACGTCGGAACGTTGTCGGAACAGCAACATAACGAGCGATAACATCTTCACAGATACGAGTATGGTTCGGGTTTCTGCTTGTGGCGAGATATCGGATGGTACGTTCAGTAAATAGCGAGTTAGTGGTTGTGGTATAACAAAAGATACTGTTGGAGATGAACAATAAACACCGAAGAATCACGTACACTATCAAATTCAAAATCATTTGTTTGCTTATATGAGTAATTACATAAAGTTGTTAAATTACAGCATAGTTCAACCATATTTCACCTTGAGCCATGCAAATCTCAAGCTTTGACTCTATACATTTAAACTAATCGAATTGCATGTATTTGCAATTTTAACAGAATATTTTCATAGTGTTGTTGTGTTTTTGGTTGAGATAAAACTAGATGGTAATTGAAATTGTGGACAAAATGAATTAGTATTCAATTACATGGGAGTTGGTTAACCTCTGCCTAATCCTTCGGGAATTACAGGCGTGATGTTATGAATTAAATAGAATTTGGATTGTTTCAATGTAGACATAAACTGACATGGTCACTAACATTCTCATTAACACTGAAAACGAGATACTTACTAAGTTTATACAGGGTGTAAACGAACCCTTCACGCATCCGTCAACCAAGCATTCTGTACATCAACTAAGTACCCCTATGCAAAAATTTTTGCTGGGAAATGACTTTTTTTTTGGCGTCAAAAATCACATTTTACGGTAAAACTCAAAGTAGCACTCTTAAAACATTGTGCTAGTGGATGCTTTGAATAGTAAACGGGTCATGGAGGTAATTTAAGTAAAGTTAAAACCTGTAATACTAGTATTTACAAAAACAGCTGTGAAAAAGTTGGAACTTTGACCCCCAATATCTCCGTAACTAGGAGGTTCCCAGGTATGGTCTAGAACAAAAAAATGATCGCAGTGGTGGGGAAAACAAATGCTCTTCGTTTGCGTTAAGGGTACTTTTACACCCTATATATAATACTATTTGTTTTGAGTTTCCGAAATTTCGTCGCTTTTGCAAGCACCATAATCACGGATTAACTGAAGTTATTACGGATTACATGGTAAATATCCCGGTTTCAGTGTCAATGATAATACTTGAATGTTCGATTTTCTATGGATTCTTTTCTGGTTAAATTTTGCTACATTGTATCAATTTTCATTTTCTTGCGAGTGTAAATGTGTGTCCTTGTTTATTGTTGTTGGTATAATGACAGTTTTGTTAGGAATCAGCCGGACGCAAAGTGTACCATATGAATAGAAAATACATGGATATTCTTGACAGATTTCATTGGAAGTTATTTTCAATTTCCGTCTAATTAACATCTAAATAAACACTGTTGATATTCATCGTAAACAAACAAAGTATATTCCAAAAACTACCCCTACCGACAATAATCTCCTGCAGTATCAGTTCATAAATAAGCAGTTATCATAGCGTGGGGTCATTAACGGACCCATAAATCGTATCGTCCGGCCGGACAACCCCGGACAGTCCGGAGGCCATGTTAATTCAGCGGACACCGGTCATTCAGGATCACGGTAATACCTGTTGAGTTACAGCCTGGCTTACCGATACCTGCCCCTTGTTTGACCTTTCACGGATGCCCGAATTTTCACTAAATAATTGGGGTATTAAATTAACTTAATGCCCGTTGAAATTGAGTTTTGGAATGGTATTAGTGTGTTTAGACCTGATTTTGGTTATTTACGCAACTAGGGCGAGAGGCGAGAGGCGAGAGGCGAGAGGCGAGAGGCGAGAGGCGAGAGGCGAGAGACGTACAAACAGCGTCTTCATAGATCAACATCTATGAAGACGCTGTTTGTACGCCTTTAATACTTGATAGTTAAGTTTAAATCTCATGTAATAGGCGGCGAGCTTATTGCCATCAACGGGGCACAAATCCTGACACCGTGATGGCTGCCACAGAGTAATTCTTTATAAAAAACCTTATATCACTTTGCCCGATCTGGGTATCAAACTCAGGAACTCATGCTCAATAGTCGCGTTAAAAAATAAACATCTACTTAATAATGTCATAGAGATACATTTTACGAACATGGTTTAATGGGTCGTTGGAAGGAATTCGTAAATTAGTATTTTAATGTTAAATCTCTTTTAGTTTTAATGTTTTTTGTTGATTTAGGTTAGGTAAAGGATAAAAGAAGACGCTATCTGCGCATAATTACTTGTCCATGGATCCACCCACTTAACAATCTCTCAAAAAAAGTAAATGTTTCTTCTCTGAGTTTACTTCGTGATATTGTAGTAGTTTTTAACACTCTAGTAGAGTTACTGTCCTGGCATAAACAGAGTAGATACTGCTTACTCGTAGCTACAAAGTACGGTAGTTACGTAAGGGAGCCGAGAGCAACATTTTATTGAGATAAGCTATATTTTGCATCCGTAACCCGCTGCTGCAGCTGTGGGTAAAGTGTACCTATATACTAAATATGTTTTGTTACGCTATACTACGGTTCAACTATAGAAAATGTTCTGCTTTGCTGCATATTAGTTGTTTGGATAGATACATTATTATATAAGACAGTTCCTTGTGAAAGAAACCAAAAAAAAAAACATAACTTTACCAAGGGTGCATTTCGCCAATGAAACGTCGTCGTGCAATAGCTGCAGTTAGTGTAAATATTCCTTGACAACTAACAAAGCTAACTAAACGCCTGTTTAGATGTCCTGATCGTGATATAGCTTAGTTCAAGCTAAATTACATTTTATAGTGAAATCCTTAGCGAATTGCAAATTCAGAGATGCTTAGACAAAGTTCATAATCATTCTCTTGCCCTTATCCCAATTCATTTGGGGTCAGTGCAGCATGTCTTCTTCTTCCATACTTCTCTATTACTCGTCATCACACCAGACACCTCTTTTCTTGTCATATCAGCCTACACAGTCCATCTATCACATCTAGACATTATTATTATTATCAAACTGTAGTGTTTTTAAAATAAAAAAGCTTAAAATCACCACAAGAAAAGTTTAATTAATTATAATATATAATATGTTAAGAAACTTAAAACTAAAGAAGATTAAAAAAAATAAATTAAAAATTATACTATTTATGATTAAAATTTTAAAAAGAGATTTAAAATTTAAGAGAAACATAAAGTTTATATTTACTAAAGTATATTGACAAAACTAACACACAAAAATAAATGGCCGACAAAATTGAATTAATCGCCTGCGGAAACAAAACATATGCGTGCCCATTGAACCGCCAATCCTGACAAATTACGTCACAATTTCGGTACTCCTAGTTAAAAATGTAAACGCTTCCCCCGTTCGACATGGTTGCAATGTGCAAGTGTCAGAGACACTATTTATCTTGTGTCGGACGGCCACGATTGATGGTCCGTTAGTATTTGCATATTGCTTAGTTATGTACTAAGTTACTTGTGCTGTGTAGTGCATAGTCGCATATCAATGTCAGTGACAGTGCAAAGGAACGTTGAGTAATTTTGTGGCCCCTTTTTAATCGGGAGTGTGTACGGAATCACTACATATTATAAAACAAAGTCCTTCACCGCGTCTGTTTGTTTGTTCGCGATAAACTCAAAAACTGCTGCATCGATTTTCGTGCTGTTCACCAATGGATAGTTCTCGAGGAAGGTTTTAGTATATAAATTGACCTACATCCACGCGAGAGAAGCCGCGGGCATCAGCTAGTAATAAATAAGATAAAGCTAAACATTGGGTTGACGATATCGTCAAATTCGCGAAAAACAAGAATAACAGAAGAAAGGGGAAGCCTGTACCCAACACTAGGTGATCCAGGCTGAAATTAAATGATGAACCTAAAATTATTTAATTGTTACTAACGATACGAACGTGACATGTTCCTGCAATAAGAAATTTCTCTCTCCAGGAATATCTGTTTACCTCTTATTTTTTCCATATTTTAAAAGCTTTTACCTTTTTGTTGTACACTTCAATTAATTAATAGGTAATACAAAATACAAAAGGGCAGACTTCGAGGCAAATATCAATACTTGCTACCTATTTAGTTCCTACTAGACATTCAATAAGACACGATCCTAATTGATACCGAGAAAAAACGGACAAGATTCTCACAGATTAATCTAACTTCAATAATGAAATATTGATTTCTTGGAGCCTTTGATGTTTCTCTAGAAAAAGGCATCTGATTAATGGGCGTATTTTTATTTTTTTGTACCATGCCTTTTTTCACCTGTCACCTCACTTGTGCTATTTTTCTTTTGGTGATCATTATCAATATTCATGATGTGAATAAAAACTAAAGATTAGTGTCTATTTTTGTTTTTAAATATGATTTTTGTTTTGAGGTTTTCTTTAAATTGTATTTTTTATGATTTTCTGAAAGTACTCGTATGTATGAAAATGTGATGTAACTCACTAAGTACAGTGGTTTAATCTTTACATATCATCACTGTTTGCCGCCAAAACTTTGAATTTTAACTGACTCCAAAGGCAGTTGTATATTTCTGAACGTTCAAAATGCCTTACACGGAAATATCAACCGTAATTCATGCACCATAAGAGTTTATTTCTCGTAACTCAAAATGGAGCTAAGTGGAAAGTTCCTATTGAGTTACGTTAATTTAAAACCATATTTTTTATTTTTTACCGGTTGTAAATATATTTTTCAATTTGGCAACAAGAACTCAAAGCGTCATAACTGTCAGCCATTTTGCAAACCGTGACGAGACGCTAATAAGTGTGGATGTTAGTTTGGTGCAGTTGAGATTTTCCACTGATTAACGGGAATATTCAAGGCAAAATCAAGGTAAGAATAACTAATTAAGTGTTTTTGTGTTATATTTTAGAAAGCTCAAGGTTTAAACTCTAAATATATCATAAAGTTTATGCAAAGGCACAAATAATAACCTGTAAAATCATTTTTGTAATATCACTCACATAGATTGAGTTACGTCGGCTGAGAAACATTTCACTCATTGGAATGAATTTGTAACTCAGTGGAAGGTAAAGGCGTGTTCAAATTGTAAATTGACTAGCGACCCACCCCGGCTTCGCACGGGAGCAATTCGGAGTTGTAATTTTAAATTGATACAAAAAAATTATATGTTAGTTACATAGAAGTAGTGTAAGGCTGTAAGCCCACATAGCGGACATTCCCCGTTTTTCTTATTTTAAGCATTTTATACCCGTCGTAACTTCTTAACGAAAGGTCCGATTTGAATAATTTAAAACAAAATGTACATATAGGTATGTACTTACATGATCATCCTTGACTGTGATTTTATGTAAGTATAACCAAACAATTTGTGACGAATGTTTAGGCGACTAGTTTTTCTTAAGAGGGCTTACGCGTGTCGGCATTTCTTTCAAATTTTCAAGTCCTTATTCTTCGATTTTTATGAACCGATTCTAATGAAACTTGGTATGGATACGCTTCAAAGCCTGGTCTAAATAGTTAGTAGAGAACATTTTCGAAAAAAAGAACAGGGGAAAAGATAGAGTTATTTTTTAACTTTCTATAGAAAACATAAAATTGTCCTAACTCTTCATCTAAACTCTTTTTCAAAAATGTTCTATACGAACTATTTAGACCTGGCTCTGAAGCGTATGTATACTGGAAGTTTCATTAAAATCGGTTCATAAACATCGAAGAATAAGAACTTGAAAATTTGTATGAAATGCCGACACGCGTGAACCGTCTTAATTATTTGTTTTGGATAATTAATAATACTTCAGTTACTGTTCCAAATAGATTTTTTTTTTTTTTGTAGACTCTTAGTTAGAGTAGCTTCCTGTTAAACAGAATATTAATGGGTAAAAATTGATTCTTGTGAGCAAAGCTTTACTTGTTCCATTTAGTTATTTCGTAATTCCATTGAGTGATGTCTACCAAATCTAGTGTTAAGAAATTATAGATATTTCATTAAGTTCTTTAATTAACGTGCCATTTTGTTACCAAATAAATACTTTTTTTTCCTTTATTTTTCATTGTGTTAGATTTTATTGTCTATTTTGTCATAAATACGTAAGCAGCAAAAAGAAAGTGTAGGTTTATGACCAACTAACTCAAAGGAGAGCATTTAGAGATTTTTATTGCTCAAGTTGTGTTTAAATGTTTAATATTTAATAGATAATTGTAGCACTGACTGATTATGTTCGAAATAAATGTTATTTTATAATTACTGGCCTATTTAATTTATGAAAATTCTATTCATTTTTCGTAACTCAATGGAGCCTTTTATCAGAACTAGCGCATTAAACTATTTTTTATTTAAAAAGATATGGTATGAACTTTAAAAACATATAGATATTCAGTTAATACATATACTTATGATTAGAAAAAAAAAGCATATAGTATTTTATTGCAGTTTTATTTTTATATACTATGGTACAAGAAAATAAAAATACGCCCTAATGTTGACTTTATGTCTGCTTTTTGTATCGTTCTTTATTTAAAAGCATCGTTACCAAGCTCTATAGCCAGTCTCTTCACCATAGACAATAAATATTTTCATTTTTTCCCCCTAAATTAAAAATGCAATCATCCAACCAGTATTCATAATTACCATACCCTGATTTAAAGCAATGAGGTTGTATTGTTTCACGGAGGAGAAGATAATAAAGTACGTAGACAGACTGCCGAACCGAGCCGATCTTAAAATCGAAGCACTCCGATTACCCCGGGCAATATTTTCATTACTTTCCCTCAAACGCGTCTCCCCTTCTTAATATCGTTTAATTTAATCAAAATTCTGCTTACTCAGTAAGCTATTTTCAACCACAATTTTCCATGTAAGATTTTGTAATTATCCGTTTAATAGATTTAAGTTGAAGTAACGCAGTACGTATTTTTTAATTAAGTTTTATCCGTTACGTAGGTTACTGAACTTATTTGATTTTCAATAGTGGAATTTATTTAATGTTATGGAAAAGCTCTAAATGGTTTTCAATCTAAAAAGCAATGAGTACGGTCACATATGAGAAGGTAGACGAACAAACTATTTATGAATTCGGCAAAAAGTTGTGATTATGGGGTAAAGTGTGAATTCAAAGTGGAAGAACCAAAAGAAAAAAATTACATTGAAAAATATAGTTTGCCAAAGTATTTCTCTTAGCCAAAACCTAGATCTAAGTGTAGTTTATCGGTCCACTGAAACTCAGAGGTCAAGGTGACTTTGAAAGTCCAGACATCGTGGCACAGAATAATGTTGGAATGTTGGAACTATGTAGAGTAATTTTCCACTAGAGAGGTCGACTTCGAAAATTACGTAGCATTCTTTGCGAGTGACAGTAGAAGTATATTATTATATCTATATAGGTTTTGTACGCGTGTCGACTACTGGGTGTCTCCTTGGTACGATTCTCGGGTAGGGCCAACATTTATTAGGTTAGGAATTTCTCTGTAGTAGTCCGGAGCCGGAGGATTTTTGGTGGCCATAATGGCAAAAGAATCGCTCGCTATAGCCTACGTATAGCGCCCTTAAAACAAAACTGGCAAAATGCGCGACTGTGCCATACCCTCCGGGCAAAATTGACGTCGTGATGTTATATTATATAGGCCTCATATACTTTTCTAAATAACCTGTTTCCCGTAGTCATCTTTTACGACAACCCACAAAAAGAAATGAGATGGTAAAAAATAGATGTGTGAATGTAAATATTTTACAAGTTTCTCTCATACCCAAAGGGTTATAAAACTAAGCTCCTAAACCCGTAAAGCTCAACCAAGTTGATAAACTTGAATTCACTAACAAAAGACTGTAGTGTAAAGTATCGTAAACAGTGTCGTTTTAAGTAAACCATAACAAGAGGTAGGAAAACCGACTTTTTTTGAGCTCGTTTATTTGGTATTGTCGGTCGGGTTTGCTAAGGTTTCTGAAGGTTGGTTTTCCAGTTCTTTTTACATAAAGTTCTTTCACCTGAGATATACTTATAGATAAGTTTCTATAGAAACGAAATACTATAGGAGTTAAAGGGCAGGATTTAAAGTTCTTCATAGCCATAGAAAAGGGATCCTACAGGCGGGTGTTGTGTCTGGTGGACTACTGCCCGACAGCTACTGGCGAGTTTTTCGAAAACTTTAATAGCGCGACCTTTAATTTTAGCACTGAATAATTTTTAAACTATGTTGCTGTAGTACTTTTTGTAACGTCGCCGCATAGCTTCGAGACTAATGTTTTTTAAAATTATTTCAGAGTTTTTCATTAGCATTTGAGTTTTCTATAGAGAAAACTCAAATGCTAATGAAAAATTCTATCAACGGAACCATAGGGTTCCGTTGATAGAATTTTTCTTTGTATCTAGATGCCCAGAAGATAGATCGAAAAAGTCATAAGTGGGGTTATACTCATAACATTACGTATAAATCTACGCCATAAAATGCGCAGTCTGCACAAAATTCGACACAGCTACCAAAATATAACCACTACGATATTAATCCGACTAATCCCTCTACATTTCAATAATAAAACAAGATGTCGCCCCGCATTAATTAATTCCAAACCGTTGACTCTTGACGCATTTATTATGACAAAGTTCCAAATGTGTAAAAATTCACCCCAGCGTAGTACCATTTCCATTTATCCGAGTATCATTAAGGGTATGATCCGGTGTTCGGATAACTTATGGTCGGTCATGGAATCTGCATATAAATAGGAAAGAGGTTTAGGAGGGATCGGGAGGTCCTCAGGCACTCTCGCACGCTCGCACGCTACGCTCGCTTCGCTCGCACGACCAGAGACTTATGAGCTGAGGAGTTTGAGCATACTTTGGAATAACTTCTGTTGGCTCATGTTTTTGTGGCTCACCTTACGATGTAAGTTGAGGATGAAAGATTGGCTAAGTTTTACTTTTAGCAAGTATTTAAATACGTGCGTGGCTGCTTTAAGGAGGGCACATAAAAGTTAGGGTAAAAGGAAATATGGACGGTATTTCTTTATAGTTTACGTGACGTGACGTGTCCCATTTCTTTCAAATAAATAATCATCACTGCTCTGAATCATATTGTCATTACACTTTTTTTTTCAATTTATTCTTTAGTAGATAGGTACTCTAACATTTACATACATTTTTGTGCAAACATGAACTAAGATGATTCAATACTGAAATATTCTATTTTCTGCTTCTAGAGTAACTATAACAACATAGCACTTTTACTTAAGCATTTTTCTCAAAACTGAAATGAAGCCAGTGAAGTGCGAAAAAAACGAATGCCCTAAGGAAAAAAACCCGACTGTTTTAAATCCTTAAAAAGTCGTAATTTAATTACAAAATGTTTCAGCAAGCACACACGGAGCAAACCACAATATTTCACGATCAAATACGAACGGCTAAGTAAAAAACATTGTAACAAAACACACGGGAAACAAGCTAAAACATATTAGGAGAGCACATAATAAGGAAAATACGGTTTTACGGTTTTTACGGTCGTTGCGAGCTAGCAATGGTGATCCCTTTGTAATGGAACGTGTGTTACTCTGTTCCAAGTTTTGTCGGCAAAGGCAATAATTATTATTCAGTCAAATACGTCCTTTGTGATTGGTAGAATTGAAATGGATGTTAAATGAAAATTGACGTTTAGCCGTTATTGTTTTGTTTTTCAGTTAACCCGCGAAATAATTGTTTCGGAATCGAGTTTGAAGAGTTGATTTTGGGATGGAGTTGATGTTGTTTTCTATACAAAAGAAAACATAAGGAAACATCGCAACAAAACGTAGAGTACAAAGAGAACATGAGCATAAAAATCAATCAATCATCTTATTATTAATCCCTTAAACATTAACACGCTCATCAAAAATGTCAGACAATCAGCTTAGCCTCAACAAATATTGCATGGCAGAAAAACGAATTGTTATCTGCACTCAATTAATCAATATTAATTAATGCATCCAACGTCCAAATGACTGACTGTGAACAGAATGTCAGCACCTATACAACGTATAGTTATATATGGTTGCCCGCAGGTACACTAGACATGGGTGTCCATATACAGTATTTCAATTAGAAACAAATGGTCGAAATCGGATCACATCTAAAGCATCTACATGAATTTTAAGCATGTTTTAAGCAATAAGTTACTCTTAAGTCTTAAGTTAGACGATGTGGATGTCACAACAAGACAAGTGGTGAACTTTACACAAAAAAAAGTAACAAAATTTTCGTTGTCAGCCCTTGACACTTCGTTAATTTCACAAAAAAGGCAAAGTTGATTTACTGATTAACTCTATACTGTGCCGCCAGTCTGTCTGCCCGGCAGTGTCCGGTAAATACTCGGACACAATTATGCGTACATGCTAGCACGTCCGCATGGGACAACCGGACGAGGTGCATCTACTTCATAATTCATATATATTGCAAATTGTCTGGTCTGCTCTTGGGTGTTAAGTGAGCAATTACGTTTATGCTATTAAGACGTCTGGCTGCCTCTTAGAATGAATTTTAATCTTAAAATTCGTGGAATAATTAAATCTTTAGATATATGAAATGAAATCTTAATTCTGCCTCGAAATGTATGTCTGTGATAAAGACGCCATAACACAAAGAGCCTCCGCCGCGCCGCCTCTTGGCCCTTTGACTTGCCTTTGCTTGCCATCAAGATATATCTCTCAAGCATGCTGGTTTCCACATGACGATTTCGTTCGCCGAAGCAAATTATAATTATACAATACGCACATTATTTACATGCCGAGTTTACATATAAGTGATTGTGCACTATTGTTTATAAATGTTTTCACTTGTTTTTTATGCTCATAACCAGTGTAACAATTAATATTATTAATATTTTGCTTGTACTCTGTGAATAACGCTGTAGATTACATAATTGTTAATTTTATGTTTTATGTCTTTATACTTTATTATGTAATTGTTTGTTGTTCCAAATAAAATAAAATAAAACAATTGTTGGTGAACAAAAAAAAAATTATTCCGAAAAATTTGAGGACGACGAAGCGCACGTTCTATGTAGGTTCATACGTGTTTTGCTTAAATGGTATACTTTCGCGTAATACTGATCGGTCACGGCCTGTAGCAGTAAACACTATCTACAATATACTAGAATATAATAATATAATCCAGCTAAAACCAGCTTATATGAACATGACTTCATTTGCTGGATTCCAACCTATTGTCTGCCTTCATCATGAAAGAAACATAATAGCCAATATTACCATTCTAGGCTTTGTCAACGCGGATAATAGCTATTATTCTCAGTACTACTGAATATAAAAGAGCGAATCTACGAATAATGTTAACACAAAAGTACCTAATACAATTCAAAGACGACCAACTCCAAAGGGAGCGAAGTCCTCCGTTTTCTTATTACATTATCATATCAAAGGATTACAAAACAAATCTTCAGAAACACTATGACCGCTTTCATCAGTGTAAGAGCCATCGCCCCAACACAATTAAACCATGATAAATGGATCACGAAAAATCTAATCTAAATATTTAATCGAAAATTCCCCTGCATTGCAACAAATGCATTTGTGTGTGGGTTACAAACTCAGTGTGGGTGTGTGTGCAAGTATTGCTCTTTGACACACACCCTTTATACGCTCTAATGCTTTTAAAGATGTTTGAACGCGCGAGTAGAGGATTATGAGATGTATTTTAGAGTGATTCAATCTTCTTATAGGCGTTTCGTAAAGCTTTCATAGACGTTTGTTATGAGAAAATTTTAATGAAGCTTGTTGTAATTTTAACAATTCGTAGCAATTTCTATACGTGGTACGTTAGATCATTGTTACAGCCTAAGAAATATCGATATTTCTAAACAATACGACTAGGTGCGACCTTTCCACACATGTATCCGCGTTCATGTGTGCGTGCCCTAAGGGAAGACAAGTGCAGTGTAGTGCAGGAATGCACACCCCAGTCCCAACAGGGCCACCCCAGCATTACGAATGCAAATAATATTTCTTTCCGACAAAATATTGCTGTGTTAATGCCACGCTAAATTGTGTACGATGCAACCCCAATGTACACAGCATATTCGCTTTTATTCCTTATGTTTATTGTTGAAAAGGGCATCGGACAGTTTGTTTCGGCCCAATATTAGTTTGTTTGGTTAAATCCGCGTTCGGAGTTGACCGCTCTGTTTAGATTAGGTTAGTTAAGTAATTAATTTGTTTGAATAGAGGTTTGAGGGATTGGGTTTTGAACTCTATGTTTAAGTGGCTGTAATAGGAAACCGACTATGGAAATCAAATTATGTGGAGGAAGAGTGCATCCTCAGATGCTTGCGCTCTCACTTATTTTGCTTGCTGTGCCCGACAAGGTCCGTATTATTATTATGATCTGATTATAAGTCTACCACCTAAGTATATCCTACACGACGAATGCAATAGAAGTATTGAGAGTAGGGCACACGTTGGTTTTCTATAGAACCCAGTAAATAACTCCAGCAAAATGAAGTCAATTCCGCTGGAGCCATAAAACAAATTATAAAGCAAGGGTTTTATGAGAAATAATGCATACAGTGGGAAATTTAATCTCCATATAAAGAGCGTGAGTGAGTTCGCGAAAATAATTTAATATACCTAATCATAGCCTTAAAGTTCATGAGCCCCTTTCTGGAGGTCGAAGCTCGAACCTCCTTCGGTATAATTTTCTAATTCCGCCTCTATTGCCGGATTTTATTGCATTTCGGTTTCCCTAATGCTGAAATGCGACGTAAACTTCGCCTTCCTGACCCATTTAGGCGGATATTGTTGGGGCGTACACCGTTCAAATTTCTATTGCAGGCTTAAAATATTCTGTCCTTCTCTGGGTTTGTATAAAGAAAAGGGACGGGTAGATACATTTGCGCGATAAGTCTAGTAACCCGGTTCAAGGAGCTCTCCCCTTGAAGGTTGTTCGGAGGCAGGTCGCAATGCGCCTGTAAATCACTTAAGACGAACGGGATCGGGGCCCGTCTTGCAGTTAAAGTTCCTGTTTTTGCTCACGGGGGAGTCGGAACGCGACGATAAGAAATATTTGAAACAGTATACGTTAGGCTCGTTTTATGGTTCCCGTAAATTAGATGGTCTGTTTTTCCTTTAAATTGGCGCGTTTTTGTTATTCCTGGTGTGATTTTGTGCAAATGTAGGTAATTTGTACCGCCCAGGTGTTTTATAGTAATTGCTGCGTATCTCAGTTTAGAATTTTATTTGTATTTATAATAGGAGCTTTGTGGCAGGTAGGAAACCGTATTAAATATCTGAGTCGATTATTCAGGAGGGATTAGTCTTATATTTTTTGTTTCATGTACCTATACAATCGAGAAAACTTAACGAAAAACTATCTGACGATACTGAAATTGAATGTTAAAAAGATTACAGTTAAAAAAGATGTGTGAAACATTAGTAACACTAAATTGTGAAACAATCGAAGCAATAGACAAGTTAGAACTCAATGAAGCGTACCATCTGCGTAAACTAACAGCAACACATAATACAATCACAAGTCTACACCGTCTCAGAAACAAACTCCTTGTTCACAGGGCATGCAACGGCACAAACTTGTATTGCAAACTGTAGTGCAAAGCAAAGGGCACGTGCGGATCCAAGCACGGGTAAATACACTGCACCGTCTGCAGGGCTACCAACCTGCCAAATTAACAACAAAAATATGGACACCGTAAACACTTCGTTGGAAAGTTATGAATGGGCTAAAAAAGGGGAGGGCGATAATGATACCACATTAGAGTGTTTTTAGAAGATGTATATCGCTTTGTAAAATAGCATTGAATCTTGGGAGTATTTCTATGGTGTTCTGCCAAGAAAAGTAGACTGAATAAAGTAAATTTGTACTATGTATTCTTGTATAATGAATAAGTAGGTATTGTACTAGTCTAACGTTAGATTGATGTTGATTGATCTCACACTAGCCAGAAAATTGGCATTGTTACGTAAATGGAATTTCAAGAGCCAGCGAAGTCAACTTTTTATGCATAAACTAGAGGTTTAATGTAAATAC
This sequence comes from Diarsia brunnea, assembly GCA_949774965.1. Taxonomy (NCBI): domain Eukaryota; kingdom Metazoa; phylum Arthropoda; class Insecta; order Lepidoptera; family Noctuidae; genus Diarsia; species Diarsia brunnea. The sequence goes on along the minus strand of OX458998.1, from coordinate 9,001,464 downwards.
CTACTTGGACAGTGTTTATTAAGGGTCTAGAAAGACCCTTAACGAAATCGAAAAAGCTTGTAGTTACGATTTTTTTATTCTGGAACATACCTCTCAGCAATTAGAAGGTTTCCTAATTATCGGATATTGAAGACCAAAGTGTTTTAAATTTAAAACATTCCTATGAATACCTTCATGGCTCTTTTTCTATTCATCCACCAGCTCCTACGTGTAATCGTGCGCTTTTACACACTTTATAAAATCTTCAGCTTTCCTTTTAAATGCATGCAGTACAAACCCTAGAGCCAACAAACACTAACAAACCTAATTCCATTCTCTCAATAAACCAATAAGTTCTATATTCCAATAAACACTCGCTGCAAAAGTTATCAATTAGTTTCCGTCTGCGGAATGAATCCAGGGATACAATATTCGCAACCCTGGTTGCAGTGAGCTAACAAATTAGAAAGTTTGTTCGCGATATAGAGGGGATGTGTTGTTCCAATAAATTTCATGGCTTTAGGACGGACATTGGCCGATAAAGTTGCTTTGCGAAGACAATCCCTACTGTTCCGTACTGGTTCTGATATATTGACGGAGCCTCGTGTGCGATCTAGTGGGGACTTGGGGCTGGCAGTTGATAAATACATTACGAACCTACGTGTTTGTGTCTGTTCTTTGGTATTCGTCTATGAAGTCAGCTATTTCGAACGTTGCTTGGGTTAATTCTAATTACTGAAAGGTCAGCGGTTTTTTGTGATAATTCATCTGTGTAGTTACTTATTTGTTTACGACTTCACCAGGAAGAAAAAATAATGCCGAAAAAAGAATGCCGTAAAAAATATAATATGTCTCGACAGATAGAGGTAAATAGAGGTTGGTAATTATTTAAAGAGACAAACGTTTGAGTGCCTTTAAATGATAACCAACCTCTATTTCAAGGGAACGTTCCCTTGACCACAAAATCGACAAGAACTAATGTCACAGCTAATGTTGTAGTTTGCTGGTAATACCGAAAGGTAGACAGGCAAACGGAAATCAAGCCGATTGTGGTCACGTTGTTCAAGACCGCTGGTTATCGTGACCACGAACTGAAGCATGTAAGATGTAGGTAGATATTAAGGTGTAGGTTTACGTTCTGCGGTTTCTCATGTCCGAGGAGAGGCGTTGCATATAATATGTCTGAACATCACTGGACGTCGCCCGAAAGTCTGACAACCAATCTTATCAAGGGGTATCGTTTAACTTTTTGGCGGTAAGATAGGCAGTCGCTGCATGTAAAATAGTGGTTCAGCGGCAAACGGTTGATCTTGAAGCCGACTCTAACGTTGTTGGGAAAAGACTAGGCCGATGATGATGTCTGGGCATTACTGACGATGACGTCTAAGCGGTCACTGCTCTTGGTTTTGACAAAAATCAGTGGTGCTTTGTAAGTGAAAAGTAGTTAGTTCTGATTTTGCCCACCCGTCTGAGGATCCTATTACCACTAGGTACTTATATAGTGTTGCGCACTGCAAAGTAGGAAGAAGCAACATGAAGCCGTGAAAACCGTTTAAACTAACTTCGGTTACTATTACAGCTCGCTAATGTGTACCGGTCTTAACTGGCCACATAGAACTATTGTTGTTTCAGCTGCTTCGGTGCAAGTAAGTCCTTTCCCTTCGTTATTTATTGCTTTAACTTATCGGGTAATTAGGTTAGTGAGGGGACACTTGGGGGTAATTTGTCAGAATCCCTCCAACTTCGTAAGTTCATTCCGTTTCTCTTTATTGTTAGTAGTTCTGACGTTCTGCACTGCGGCGTCAGAAAAGTTAAGTATTGTTGTCGTGGTTTTATTTCGTTTGTAGATTCAGACTGTTTGTTAAAGAGGACTTTGGTTTTAATTTTCTTAATAAAAACCAAAGTCCTAACTACTACTAAATTATCTATAAATAACATGAACTACAGCAATGTTAGGCTGATGCATTCTCTACACAGACTGATAGCATTGAACCCTTGTCTAAATGCAGTAACAAATCCTTTAAAAGCATGCTACATACTTATAATAAGCACTTATATTTTCTTAACAAAGAGCTCCAAGACACAACACCTAACTCACAAAACAAAACAAACACAACAAAGCTTTACTCTAGAGACAGAATATAATAAAAATGTTGAATTTCAACCAGCCTGCATAATACAGGACCACGTAACTTTCTCCCAAGGCGCACGTACGGACGGCTACCGTCGAGCAGACAAGCCATAGAGGCGGTGACTCGAGCCGGGGTCCCGAACGGAACATAAAAACTACCTTCCGCCACCACCGGCCGCCGTCCTACACCTAAACGTTCATGTCTAAGAGATAAAACGTGCTGTTACTACTTTATGTCTACCTGCACAACTTACTGATTAAATTGAGGCATTTTTGCCGAGTTTTCTAGCTGTTAGGAATTTAAACGAGATTGTGGGGAAAGATTTCAGTTGAATTCAATTTTAGTTTTGGTTTTTGCAATTGTAGACCGACCTTTGTATTAGAAATTCGTCTTTCTCGAGGCGTTAACTTGATATTACACTAACATAAATAGGAAACAAACCCAATTTTACAAAATAAATGATGCTATTAAATATTATCAAAACTAACCCCCTTCCGTGTCACAGAACAGAAAACAAATGGTTCCATTAGAGAAAATAACATAGATACCGGCGGTCCCATGTGCGCCAGCGTCAAGTTTGTAATTAGATAACAATCGAGCCCGATACCCGTTCGTGTTTGATTCCACTAACGATCGGACTGCTCGTATGCCGTACATTAAATATGAACTCTATTGACAGTTACAAGCCGATGATGTTCCAACATTACAGTAACAGGAGTGTACAGTGATCGACAAGTGATAGACGAATGTAGATAGTGCTACAACAATGCAATGCCACTATAATGACAAGCCCAAGACGTTCTAAAAATAGTGGGGCGCAGTGTGCCGTGCAATTGTCAGACTGGGATCTACCATCCACAGAAACAGGAACTGTGAAACGGAGACGATCTTCGTGCCCAGAAAATTCAGGAAAACAAACAGTTCCCACACATGACGCGATATTTGAAGTACATACGCCGTCAGACTCCGGCAGCTGTACTTCACGAAGTATAGACGACACTACCAACTCAGATTCACTCATTGATGTGGAAGAAAGAATATCGTGCATAATAAACGAGAACAGATCCTCTCAAAGCAACTCTGAATCTAGCGACGTAGATATCATAATAGATAGTATCTTCGGCAACCCTAACGATCATTTGTTTGAAGCAGCACAAAATGAAACACTCCTATGTGATCGTAGCAAAACTTTTATCAAACAAGAGACTTTATCTATTAACGAGAAATCTGATAATGCTGTTGCCAATGTTTCCCCCGATAAAAAGATCAAAGACCGACGACTTAAAACGCCCGCACCATTAAAGAAATTAAACAAATCTTCGGACATAGGTAAAAATAGTTCGAAATTAGCCAAAGAACCTTTGAAAGTCCAAGAAAAGTCAAGTGTGTTACCAGTGTACAAAAGTACGATAAAAGGTAGTATAGATTTAAATACTAATCAAAAGAAAAAAATCACAACAAAACTAAAGTTACCTTTTACTCCAGTTAGAACAATGGATAAACCAAAAATCAATTTATTTCAAAATAAAACTAATTTACAAGAGTGTAAGCCATCGCCTTTACTTTCTTCACCGGTTAGAAGAACAATATCTAACGAATATGTGCGATTAAAGTTTACCAACGATACTGTGATAAGGCGGACTATAGACGGAAAATCAGTACCAAAGATATCACCTAAGATACAGTCCATAATACCCGAGAGTCCAATTGATACTGAAGATCCTTTTCTAAACCTTAGTCCCAATAAAAAGTACACAGTGACAGTGAATAATAAAGTGAGGTGCGACAAAGACAACTATGTTATATTCGATCCAACCACCGGATTTGCTCCGGACGGGTCGAGACAATCCCGTATCCCTTTGAAGTCCCCAACTGGAGACAAATCACGGATCCCGCTAAAGTCTCCAGGCGGGGAAAACTCCGGTCTAGTCCGGAAATCGGCAAACGTTAGTGATACAGACAGTGGCATATTGTCTCCGAACTCTCCGGTAGAATCGACGAGTGAAAAGGGATCGGCGTACTATGTCAACGCAGCGGCGTTTAGTGAGGCGGCGAAGAAATGTGCCAACGACTTCGATATCACTATCCTGGAACCAGGATTGGCGAAAAAAGCTGCTGAGCAAATTCAGGTGAGTTGATTTCTTTATTTATCAAAAACACTCCCACATAATCGTATTCAATAATTTATCGTATGGCCGTTTTAACGACGTGCCGAACTTGAAAAATGTGCAGCCATTTTTCTTACAGCCAAAGATCGCAGAGATACAATTTATTTTACTTCGCTCGAAAAGGTCATTTTTCATGGCAACAGTTTTCAACAACACGCCCCGGTCTGTTGCATGTTTTTTTACAGTCGGGTGTTGCTTTTTAAATACTTACTGTTATTTCCGTGTTAACAGTCTGCGAATTACGTCTGTACGTGTTTATCTTTATTTTGCAAGTGAAGTGAACTTCACTGTACTAACTTCTAAGTAGCGTTTCACTGATCTGTCTTTTACTGTTTTCTATTGTAATTTAATTATTATTTACAAGCAATTTTTTTTAACGCATTCAGTAATTTATTGTAATATTTACTGAAATAATCTCTTCGATCGTTTATATTCTAATGTGTACCGGGTAGTAAGTTTTAGACTCGTTACGCCATCTACAGACGAGTAGCGAAACTACGTCATCATCTCGTGCTCTGAACAAAAATGGTTACAGTTTCTACAAGTAGTGGATTCTATTTTTGTAAGATTAATTTTAAAATGAAAAAAATAATGGATTATTACGTTTAATAATTTTAAAATTGAAAATTTGAATGAATATGTAAATCTTAAGTTGAACTTTTTACTAATGAATTTTGTCTCTGATCAGCTAGCTAGTTGTCATCGTAATTCGGCTACTGCCTAAAAGATGGCGCTGTTATCAACATACCATTTTACGCACAACATCCCCTTCATTTGTTTAGCAGCACTTTGTCGTGAGATATATCGCTCCACACTGGCGCATTATTCGGAAGCAATCGTGCATTTAATTTTCAAATGGGCCCATTTAGCGAAAACAACAAACGGAGTGGCGGCGTATGTTCAGGGCCGGCGTAGTTTGTGTAGGTACCTATGTATGGGCAATTACTGTCTCGCTAGCGATTGTCCACTGTCTGGTCGTTATTGTTTGTGTTTGATGATGTGCGCCGATAGATGCTATCATTAGCGTCATTTTTCGATCGTCCCTTTATGTTGCCTGTCAGGGGAAAGGTGTTTTATGGTGTGGGTTGTTTGATAACATTGCTTTTTATGTTTTATTTACCACGCTATTTCACATAGGCGTCCACTTTCGTTTTTATTTTATTGTTGAACGGGTTTTCATGAATTGGTTGCGAGAGGAGTATGTAAGGATAGTAGCAGGTGGCGTTCTGTGGTTTCTGCCTACCCCCATGGGAAAAGAGCGTAAGTACGATGGTTGTATGAAAGCAAAGCCTACCCGTACATGGATCATAATAGTAATTTATGTCTCTTTGTGACTTTCTTAATGAAATAAATCCAAGCATTATAAGGTTCATAGGTAAAAAAGTCGTTTTCGTCCCACCTAGGGCATGTGGGACTGACTCTATACTGGAGAATTCCTAGCGGAACTCGAGAACCGATACAATCTGGCACAGTTTCGCCGCTTTATAGATAACATCAAAAGCCGCATTGAAAGCAATACCTTGTGCAATAATTGCAAATGCAAATCGTGTTTACAAACAATAGCAATACGTCACAACACGGCCAAGTTTCATAAACATTGTCTACTAATAAAATACAGTGTGTTTGTTTAAACGCGGGCATACCTTTAATGTAGGGATGCCAACCGTACGGGTTTACCAGAATTTTTCTTAATTTGGAGGGGGTCCAGGGGCCGTCCGAGCGAGGTTTTGATAAGTGTCCGGTCAAAACTTTTTGTGATAGTTTGACTATTCACCGTCTGAACCCCAATGTTATGGAGTGGAAACATTTTTGAGCTCGCTTCGGTCGCTATTGCATACTAGGTTCTCTGAAGTAATTCTTGAGAAACGTCCCTATTTTAATTTAAGCACATTTTTGAATGTAAAGTAATGAAAGTAAGAAAGGTTTTTTTTATTTCTCCGTCTGGTTTTTGGGGTGTCCGGGAAAAATATCAATTTCAGCAAAATTTCCGAGGTTTTAAGTTTTCGTCCGGCACTGTCGGGTTTAATGGGGTGATGTTATCAAGTTCACATGAAAGTGATCAACTTTTTGAGATCAACCATAAATTGGCGAAAATTGTATCCGCGCGCTCCATACATAATAGGGTCGCACAATTGGAAAAAACGTGTAGTTGATTTTGTTTCTCGCAATGATGCCCTTAATTTGTTGCCCATGTTCAACCAAACAGCCCATATACCAAGGAATAAGCCATCATAGAATTAAAATGACAGAATTGTAACGGTGCTATAAGTAGGCCTAAGGATGCATTCGTGGTCCTATTTGTAATTTAATGTGCAATCACTAGTCGAATCGCATTCGATACTGGCGACTTGTGAGAATCACCTGCCTGATTACTGACGCTGCATGCGATGAATAAATAAATATTTTGTGCCTAGGAACGTAGGTTTAAACATGTTCAAACTTAGGTTCATAGTGTGTGATTTTATGTTTCATTGCCCCTGCGATTCGCGACGCAGGAGTTTATTATGAATGACGTTTCGATTGCTACGTGATAGAATTCTGTTTGTGGTGGTGTGACGTCGAATCCCGATGTTACTTAGCATATCGATCACATGCTCCTATCAAAAGATATTTGAGGCTGCGAGTTGTTCGCAAGAGATACCGCGGCCTCGACATAAAGGGCTAAGAAAGAACATGGGTGGTTTTTAGTCAGTAGAAGTCTGACACTCCCTTATGCTCTGCCCAAGAGCGGGAGGGGTTATTTGATGATTTCCCATCCACCCAAACCATAAAGACCAGGTATAGTTTAAAGTTTGCTTTAAACGAAAGGCATGTTCTATGATTCAATTCGGAGACTAAAAATTTTACATTTTAATACATGTGGGAAAACTTTGTCATAGCAGTCGAGGTGACTACACATTCGAGCCTAAGGCGAGGGTTTTTTGACTTGTACACATTTTGTCAAAGACTTTTGCAATACAACTACAAATAAATAAAAGTAAGTATTTTTGTCATGCAGATGTAGAGATGATGATGATGATGATGATGTGTGTGTGTGTGTGTGTCATGTGGAGAGGATGAATGAAAGTCGATTAACAAAAGGTATTTAAAAGGCAGATGTGAGTGGTAACGCCGGGAGGGGGGACGCCCTAGAAAGACATACACTGGTCTTATTGGTGCCGTTCTTCAGAAAGGGCAGGTGCGTAGTAGTCGTAACCGGCGTGCGTGTATGACAAGATGTATGAATGTGGACGAGTCAAAAGAAGTATGTAAGGATCGTAGCAAGTGGCGTTCTGTGGTTTCTGCCTACCCCCATGGGAAAAGGGCGTGAGTTTATGTTTATGTGTATGTAATAATTAACTATGACTTGAAGGTGAATTCCGCCTCAGCTGCAATTGGAAAGGTTCCCGACTTGTACCAAAATTTCTCACCAATTATTAAAAAAAAAAAAATTTTTTCGAGTTTGTGTGTTTGCTTCTTTTATGAGTGTTTAAGTTTGCGACTTCCAGTCCTAAGACTTTTCATTTTACTCTGCTATTCTTTCATCCGGACCCAGGTTGGTCGCAGCAAAGAAAACTTGCTGAGGTGAAGATACATAAATGACTCTGCACTGGAGTGTAAATGTGGTGCTGTTCCTCAAACAATGGGGCACTTAATATCGTGCCCTGCTTGTCCTGCTGGTTGTTCACTACAGGAACTGATGGACGCTACGGAATGCGCCAAACTAGTAGCCTAATTCTGGGCCGACACAATTTAGATTGCCATCGACACGCTAAGAAGAAGATTCTTTCATCTTCTAAAGGCAAAATACAAATCCATCTTCATCTTTTTCTTAAAATTAAGCCATCAAAATGTAAAGATGTGTCTCTTATACCCTACGTTATACGCTAATGAGTGACAAGGGGAGCGTGGGGCAAGGAGCACAAACACTCGTGTCGGCTCGAGGATCCCGCATCTCCCCACAAGGGCTCTCTACATAAACGGGTAAACGCTTTTACTCTCACACCGCTCCTGGAAATGTTGCATCACTTAATTTTGACTGAAAAGTGGCTCGGTTCCTTGTTACGGTAATGAGTGAGAATGGAGTTATAATTAGTTCGTTTAATCAAGGTTCTTACGTGCACCTAAGGTTATTCGTTGTTTAAGGTGAATGCTCCAACTAGCCCGCGAAATTCAAATTTTCTTAGGTTTTTTGCAATTTGCAGGCCAATGCTAGTTTGTATGTTGATTAAAATATGAATTGCGGCTGTAAGACGTATGTAGTTACAGAAATATAATCATCAAAATCATCAATACAAGCCTCCAAGTTCATAAAGGTGCAGGAACTTGAAAAAGTCATTTTTGCACCTTTATGAACTTGGAGGCTTATATTATTTCTGTAACTACATACGTCTTACAGCCGCAATTCATATTTTAATCAACATACAAACTAGCACTGGCCTGCAAATTGCAAAAAACGCAAGAATATTTGAATTTCGCGGGGTGGTTGGAGCATTCACCTTAAGTAATATTCTAAATCTGTAAGGGCCTGTTTCGCCACCTTGATTTACTTGGCTTAAAAATAACTGCCACTCGGGTCGGTCTTAACGTTAAGCCGCGATTGCCTAGGTTAGTCTGTGGATGGGTACGGAACCACCCATTACATACCGGGTTTCCTCCGTGTCTCGGAAATAACGTTAAGCTTTTGGTCCTGGCTGCCATAAATAGAGATCTTTGGCGGTCGTTACAGGTAGTCAGTGACCTGATAGTCTTACAACCAGTCTTACCAAAGGGTATCGTAATACCCAGCCCAGTCGGTTGTGGAGGTCAGATAGCCAGTCGATCCATGTGAAATACTGATATTCAACTACATCCGGTTAGACTGGAAGCCGACTGCAACATAATTGGGAAAAGGCTAGGCAGATGATGATAAACTTACTTGTACAGGGTGGTGCCGTCCATACGACAATAAATGAAACCACTGGTAGTTCTAGTTCATAGAAACATTATTAAATTACCAAATAAATCTTAACAGCAAAATAAAAAAAAAAAAAAAAAACAATAAAACTAAGTAGCATAAAACTGTAAACGAAATACATTACAATTTATAAACAAATATTGGTTTACTAACCTTGGGAATAATGTGCACCGATATTACGTATGGAAATACAATGTAACAAACGAATTTGGCCAAGACATTTAGGTAGTTTATTGTCGTATCGTCGTCACCACGACGACGGTGTTAGCATTTATTTGATAGTTTAAAAATGTTCTTATGAACTAGAACTACCAGTGGTTTCATTTATTGTCGTATTGTCGGCACCACCCTGTATATAATTTCATACTTTTCATTTGAAATTATTCGGTAAGTAGTGGTTATTCAGACATCGTGAAATAGGCCCTAGGTTTAATTTCAAATGGCCACTTGCGATCAAAGCTTTTTAAACGACAAACTAGTTACTAATTTGCTATTTCGCTTTAAATCTTGACTCCAAGATTCAAAATAGGAAGTCACAAATACTTTATTTTAGGACAACAAAAGCAACATGGAGTAGTGCAGAGCATTTCGCTAACTACTGTAAGTCCCAATTAACTAACACTGAAATAAAACTCCAAACCTAAAATTTCCCTCTCTGCACACCAAAATAAACAAAAAGCACATGAAACAATTTCAGCAGCTGCTAAAAGGCACAAGTTTCATAATGTTTGGACAATTTGCTCGTGTATCTCGCTCCGACAACTCGGCACTCGGCAGTAAAGGCAGTGAAATCAAAGTGTGGCCGCGGGCAGGGGTACCTACCACTCTAGCACTCGTTGGGAGTCCGCTCACGCGCGGGACTGTAACCTAATTACTGCTGTCCGTAGACTGCAGTTCGAATAGACATGGAACTTTTAAATGAGGTCTTGTCTGCTCTGATTTTGTCACTGTTGGTTAGGTATAGCATTAAAATGGCGGTTGCCCAAAGCGGCTGGACGCAACAGTAGAGGCCGTTACTTCACTCGAATTTATTTTCATTCTTCTATATAGCTATGTCATCATCATCTTGGCTTGCCTGTCTCCCTCTTCCATACTTCTATTACTCTTCATCTCCTCAGACAACAAACAAAACAACAAACAAATTATTTTTTTATTTTTTTCCTAGAAAAAAAAAAATTGTTTGGTGGTGTAGGTCTATCAATACTACAAGGTTCATTCATCTGTGGCATTGTCAAAGCTCCATCCGGACAAATCTTGGCCCCCAAAGAGGCTATTTCTCGATTGAGTGAGGGCGACACAATGTAACTACTAACGCAGACCCGTATTATTTAGAGTTGTCAACAGAATGATGTATTTTACTCTTTCAAAGATATTTGGGTAACAGATATAAGCTATTTTAGAAGACGAGACTTAGGAGGTGGAGACCCTTTAGGGACGTCATCAAACTAATAAGACGGAAGTTTCTCCCAAATATTGAACATTTTCAACCTTCAACTAAATACAGCTTTAAGCTGTGCTGGTTACAAAAAATAGAGTTTTTAAAACCACAACATCCTAATTTTACGTTTATACTGAGGTTAATAATTACGTGTTATTAGAGTTGCTTAGAATTTCTGTTGATTATTTAAATTTCTAGCTATTTCGATTGATGATTCAATATCTTCTAAAACATTACAAGCTGTAATAGACCTAATGTTTAACTAGTAAGTAAGCAGCTCAAATTATTTGTGTATGGATCTGCACAAATAATTTGAGCATCATATCATCGTGTTTCATAGTAGTAAATAACATGTATACTGTATCTGTTTGTACATGTTGAATACAAATGGATTGCTCGCTGTTGTATTGCTAAGTATCCGGGAAACTCCCCGGATACTATGAAACATGCCCTGCGGGACTAGACTTGTGGGCAGGGCCAACGGGGATTACACTGAAATTGCAATCAACATTATTATTCTCTTTGGGAACATTCGTCAAGTGCAGTGTTTTCGTATTTCTTTGCTTTATGATGAATACATTTTTTATGTAAACAAACACGATTAAAATTTTCAATCACTTTTAGTTCACTCTTTTGAATTGTACTTGAATTTAATGGTTAATGCGCTTTAATTTAAATTATAATTAAATTATTTGCTCAAGCCTATTTTTATAAATTAAAATGTTATTGAAATAGCAAGAGTGACAAAGACAGGTTTATTTCAGGGGAACAGAGTAATTCCATTTTCCTTTCACTCCCTTAGATAACTATGAAAGTGTTTTACGGAGTTTTACCCCGGTAGATGTGCCAAGCATAACTCTTACTTTACAAAACGATGGGCATGTTCCCTAAAAAAATATCCTCGCCATCTATTTACCCATAAGAAAGATTCAACGGAAGTGCGGGTTCATATATCAGTCGGGACGATCGTAAATATTCTAAACGCCGGTACGGATCACGCATTCACTCATATGTTGCTGTCATTGTGAAGAGACTGACTTGTTTATAAGTGGCTACAGAAGTGATTTATTGAAGAGTAAGTCGATTTATGTGTAAGGAAAGTTTTATAGGTTAAAATTCAGTGTTTCACCTGTTATAGTTAGGTTTCACTACATGACATAACATCACGCCTGTAATCCACGAGGGCAGAGGTGTGCGAAATTCTTGGTGGAAAAACCCAATAACAATATCTATACCTGACCCGGGAATCTAACCAAGTACATCATGCTCAGCAGTCCCGATTGTGACCTCTGGACCAACGAGGTAGTCAAGCAACTTTAACTTTTAAGAGAAAACAAGAATTCTGTTGCTTTTCTAACTAATGCTGTACAAATAATATCAACATTAATTTCTTAATTAATATTCTTAAGAGAATATTACTTCCAATCGAATAAATAACGCTTAACATATTACTCACTTAAAGTATTAAAAAATCGTAAATTGAACACGGAAACTTAACAAAGTTGTTTGCCTGCGCAATAAATTATATCTTTCCCGTCGACTTTCTCGCCGTTAATAAGATCTTTCTACATAAGAAGGTGAGAATTTCTACGCGCCGCATGACTAGGCCTAAAGCTCTGCTTATGTTGTTAGGTTAATTATTGTTATTCGTTTCTGACCTTACCAATAGACTAAATTGATGCACTTAATATTTAAGGGTCACTTGGTAAAGCACACACATAATACCTATGCATTTAGAAGATGTTTGATGTGCTAATATTGAGCACTAGTTTCTGCTACCTTCAGGTATGGAAACTAACCCACAGTATCGTTCAAATGTAGTCTATAAAAGTGGAGGTATTGTAGCAGTAGTTCCGAAAATTATCCAATACATACAAGCTCAAATCCAAACTACTTATTTGTAATATTAGTATAGATATGCATTGAAATACTGGGCCGTTTTCCACAGATTTCCTAACGTGCAATAGATGTGGTTTAATGAACGAATGTTTACACAAAGTCAACCAAACCTCTAATATTTGCGCACATGTCTGGCTCCCTAAGAACTAGTACCTAAGCATAAGATATACCGTCTCGTTTTAACGTATAACCCAGACATTAATCTTAAGGGCATAATTAGATAAGTGTCTGCAACACACTACATCTTACGTGCGTTAATAAACTATGAGTTTGTGCACTGCAACCCCCGTAAATATGTAAAGCTGGATGTATTATTAAACATTACCCCTGAAGCGTCATTTGAGGTACTTTGTGCTTGGTCCTTATTTCATCTGAAAGGACTGGCTTTATACTTTTTACTTAGTCGTAACGTCTTCAGAAGCTGTACGTAAAGTACGAAAGAAAAATGGTAGTGCAAGACAACAAAAGGGCCTCCGCAAACTGTTGTTATGGTTTTAGTATCTGTCAGCGAAAATGAATAGTTTTTTTAAGTGCCGTTGTTGAATGAAAATGAAATGTCACTCAGCATGTCTGTAATATTATCATGAACTGAAAACGGGATATTTAACATGTTTAGGTACTGTTTGTTTCGAGTTTCTGTTGCCAGTACCATGATCACGTAAAAAGTGAAATTATTGCGGGTGGCCCGATTACAAGTTGACAAAATATTTGGAACTCGAAAAAACAAATACACAAAACATGGTAAATATCCTGTTTTTAGTGTCAATTATAATATTCGTGACCATGTAATTAAAAAAAAATTGTCTGTAATATGTGGGATAGTTGGCAAAATATCAAATTGCTTCCGGATTTTATTGCATCCGTTTGATAACATGCTTTATATTGCAAGGTTGCATTTTTAGTACACACGCTATTTGCTGGAGAGTCCTGAGTTTTATAAGAATCAGAAAGTATTTTTTACCAACACATTTTATGATGCTGTTGATCCTATCATAATTTATCTCCTCGACTATTTCCATTATTTTTATCCTAGACAGGTGTCAGCAGTAATACATCTCAATTGTTTCAGTATATTTAAAAAACTTAACGGCTCATATAAAGGGCTGTAATGTCCGTATCCTGTCTGGAATTTATTCTGGCTGCTAGGGATTAGGCGTCGTAAATTATTTTCCTTCGGCTTGAGTTATGGCCTTTTTGGGCGACAGACCGTTGTTTCACGTCTTTAATGGGGTGACATATAATTTTAACTTGTCTTTTTATACATATATACGTCTATTTAAGGTGATATAAACACGTTAATTAGTTTAATGACCGAGAAGGAATGAGATTCTCGTTCAGGTGGTGTGGTGGGTTAACACTAAGATTCAAAGTCTCTGAGTTTTGTGATTAAATTAAAAGGGAAACTGCCTTATTGGTCTAGTGGTCGCAAGAGGGACTGCTGTAGATGTGATCCTGGGTTCGATTCCCAGGTCGGGAAAAGAGTTCTGGTTGGGAATTTCTTAGTAGCAGCCACGGAGTCTGGATGTGTGCCCGGTTGATGGCTAATAGGCTCGCCCTCTATTACATGGGACTTAAACATAACTGGCGAAATGTGACTGTACCAAACTGTGGGTCTGATTAAACTGTGGGTGTGTATTCCTCTGCCCTACCCTTCGGGGATTACAGGCGTGATGTTATAATATTAAATAAGATTGCTCCAAAGACTTTGCGCTGTGTTGTCGGCTAAAGCGCACCTCTCACTAATTAAGCAGAACAAATAAGCTACTGATGGTTTAAGACCGACTTAATTATTTTCACTTCACTCGAAGGGGTTTACAAAATTTTGAAATAGAATCCCAGGTTACCCTTTAATGGGGTTAAACGTAAATTCGTTCGTGTTTTTCTAAGGTAACGTTTGTTTGTTGTTTTTCGTTTAAAATATCAGACTTATCTTTAATGTGTGTTTCTATAACTCATATCGAAACAACTTTTTTTCGCATCTGTCTAGTAAGTAAATAAAATAAAAGTGTTTTCAAATCGGTACATAAATGACGGAGTTCTGACGTCATGAGGTAACAAATATTAAAAAAACACAAATGAATATGATAAAAAGCCTTACATAAGTGAAACCTTATTATTAGTCCTTTAACGTTGAAATTTTCAAAAATCACAACTGCTCTAAAAACTATGTATTTTTTCGTCTGGCAACCACTGCACCACAAAGTTCGCAACGTTCTGCGATATTTTCTCAGTTCAAAATACCTTGCATTAATATGAAAACAACAAGAATCAGTCTGCGATCCGCGACATGCCGCGTCGAATCACAGCTCCAATATTTCATCGTACATCTGAATTTAATGAGCAGCATTTGTTTCAACGCAAATTAAAACGCCTGTTTAGATGTTCGCCCAAGATTTTATGGTCAAACAACATGTGTTTATCATTTGTTTGTTTTATAAGTACTTCATATCAGTGCTGCGGTCAACATTCGTGTGCGTGTATTTCAGATTTTCCATCCGTCATTCTACATTTTCTAGAATATGGTTCTTATAAAATAATAATCTTCTACTTTCAAAGCAAGACTGCACATCTTCTGGGCACGCTCGTTCCATCATAGACCGCATCCAACGCTTTCCAGCAGGCGTAATCGAGGTCAAGAGCAAGCTTAATTCTGAGATAAAACAAATAAAAAATAATGTTGTACCTCAAACTTCATGCTATCTCTACCTTAGCAAAAACACTGAAAACTTGGTATTGAACATGTTCACACACCCACCCGCAATAGCTTCAGTTTATCCGTGAGCATTGCGCTTTCAAAAACGCTGAAATATCGAGAACTCCCAAACAAATACTAAACACGGTAAATATATATGTATATTATATTTTATTTATATTTATATATATTATGGTATATTAGTGAAACTGACCTGGTAGTTTAAAAACTTATATCTCTACCCCAAGCTTCATGAATCCGTTCAGCGATTTATCCTCGAAAATGGAACAAAACGACAGCTACATTTTCGCACTTACAATATTGGGTATGGAAGTATGAATTTGGTATAGAATTTCAAATAAATGGCCACCGAATTTATCTAGAGATCCCCCATCCTAGTGACGGATGACAGGGGTGATAATTAGTATGATCATGCTATTCCGGGAGAGGCGGCTGCCCTTCCTCCGCGTCTAAAAATGGCTCAATCATTCAAACTGCGCGTCTATGGTAGGAAATCACACACGTTTGCTGTAGTAATGAACTTTAGAGTAGTTTTGATGACTTCAAAGTTTGTGCTTGGGTGTAGATTGGATGCATAATGATCTATTGTTTTTTGATGAATTGTTTTTATTTATGGTCAAAAACAGATGTGTTATTAACTTGTTAGGTAACATAGTAGTAGTAGCCAGTAGTTAGAACTTTGACTTTAAGTTAACGTTTTTTCCGTCAGCTCGCCTTTAAACATATGCTATAATATCAATGCAATATGTATTTTTATATTCAGAAGCTAGCACTTAAAGCTACTAAAGTCTGTCTTTCTTTAATGGATTTTCAACTTTATCGCTCAAGCATTAAGTTCAAAGTGGATTGGGTAAATTTGACAGTTTCGGGTAGCTTTATGTAACGTCGTATGTACCTTATCAAAAGAATAACAATTAAAGCCAATCAATGCCTGTTTAAATACTAAACTGAAAAATCTATATCTATACTTAATATTATAAAGAGGAAAGATTTGTGTTTTTGTATGTAACGAATAAACTTAAAAACTACTGGACGGATTTTAAAAATTCTTTCAAAGTTGGGAAGCTGCACTATACCCGGGTGATATAGGCTACTTTTTATCCCTGTTTTCCCATGAGAACGGAAAATGCACGAGGAAAACCGCGTGACGTCCGCTAACATGTCAGAATTTCTCAATCACCACCCCCGCTTATTCCGCCTAACCCAACTATGTATACGACGCCAAGTGAGGCAGTGTTTTATTTATTTTTATCCAAACAAACAACGGTTTAAATTGTTCGTACCTATAGATAGAGGGTAACGTATCGTAAAATGAAATGGAAACGATTGCTGCAAGCCTGAAAACAATCCTTTGAGGTATCGACTTGAAGTTCGCAAGGGGACTTTGTCAAATGAATTTCCATAAATACGGGTCGTATGTAGCGATAAAGCTGCATGCAGACGTAAGTAGTATTATACATTCGAGTAGGTAAATATTTGTTAAGTAGACTGCATTTTTGCATGTAGGGAAGAATGGAAGAAGAAAACGTGTTGCGCCCAAATACATAGAAGGGCAGGAACATGATGATGATGATGACTGTATTTTTGCATTCATTGTAAAACTAACATGTTTTTTTTTTCTAAAACATTGCTCCACGTTAGGAATTTCTCCTGTATCGTGGGTGCGTTCACAAACATTTAAACTCACATACACAAATACCCGAAACAACTATTTGTAGGCCATACAAATATTTGTTCCGTGCGGGGATCGAACCCGCGACATGCAGATGCAGCGCACAGCAGTCCAATTGCTCAGCCACTGCGTAAACCGTGCCGTCCACATGTATTAAACACTTACTAAGATTTGATAAACTACATTTTTATTTCACAATAAAATTGTGCGGGATCCAAAATAGTATGTTCGTAGTATGTACATAAAATTACAATCAAAATCATTAAAAGAAAAACATTTTTAAAAGTTAGCTACGTGTATACATAGATCGTGACTGTACAGAATTGATTTATTGTATAAATGACCAAATGTAATATTTGAAATTAAAAACTAATTTAAAAACAAAAATCACAATACTTCCTAACTTTGAAAGTGAGCACTAAGGAAGACTAATTGAAACTATATCCCCTAATGGAGATGAGAATAGGGGATAAAATAAATGTTTGTATGGAAGTTCTTAATTTTCTTAGCTTTCTATGTTCATGTTTTGGGAAACAAGGGCACATTACTCAGAGAATATATTTATGAAACTTTAAGAGCGCCTGTCTAAAATTAAAGTTAGTGACTAAAATATTGTAGTCTTAGTTGAACTTTAAATTCGAGCACACTCATTCCTAGTTGACACAGCACATTTACCCAGTTGAATAGGTGCGTCATAAAAAGCAGAAATATTCGTTAAATGTCTATGTTTGTATTTCAGGATATATTTATTGCAATAACTCCTGTTTTTATTAGAATCCCATCTATACTAATATTATAAAGCTGAAGAGTTTGTTTGTTTGTTTGTTTGTTTGTTTGTTTGTTTGTTTGTTTGAACGCGGTAAACTCTGGAACTACTGGTTGGAATTGAAAAACTCTTTTAGTGTTGGATAGTCCATTTATCGAGGAAGGCTTTAGGCTATATAACATCACGCTAAGTCCAATAGGAGCGGAGCATAAATAAAAAATGTTACAAAAACGGGAAAAGGTATTCCTTTTTGAGAGCTTCCGTTGCGTGCGCTGCGAAAACGGTTTAAGTTAGGAAAATATCATGTATGAAAGAATTGTTCCTCTTTAAATGTTCTAAAAAAAAGTCCGCGACAGCATATATATATCTTTTAAGATTGACTCATTGTAACCATTTTTTACTATTAAAATGTTAGATTAAAAAGAATGATATTTTGCGATGCTTATTTAACCCATATGATATTAATCTATATCTAAATAAATATGTTTGTTAGCACGGAAATTTAATATAGAATATTTGGGCCCTTTACTCTATACAGTTTAAACAATTATCTTAGAAGATATCGCAATATCAAAATATCCGCGCGACAAAATAATTACGAGCGCGGCAGTCATTCGGTCCGGTGCGGTAGGTAAGTGGGGATTCTGGTCTCCGGGGGCTCCGGAGAAATTCAAATTCAAAATATTTACTGCACCATAATGTTTACAAGTACAATGGATTACTGTATATTTTACAGTAAGAGATACCTTTTGTAATTGTCACTTTAATAATATAATCGAAGAAAATCTAAGCTAATAGGTATTATAAAGAGGAAAGGTAAATTTTTTTGTTTGATACGAGTACGATTTAATTCAAGTTAATATGTTGAATAGTCGGTTTATTGAGAAAGGCTAAAAGCTATATTATGTGATGCAGACGAAGTTGCGTGGGTCAGCTAGTTTTTAAATAAAATCTTTGTTTCTATAACATTTTTTGTGTTTAAAACATTTGCAAATATAAATCTTATTTCCAAAAGCCATTACATACGATGTTACCTATCCAAATACACCTGAAAACTCCAGTTCGAATTTCAAATCACGTTCAAAGAGATAAGCAACTACTTATCTAAAAAAAAAGTCCAAAAGGGTCTTATCAAGAAAAATCAAAGGGCTTACGTACAAGACATGCAAAAAGTCGCTGTCATGTCGCATGTCGCAGCGATCGAGTGAGTTCGGTCGCACTTTGAGTAACTCAATCCAGCGCTCAAAGGGACAGCCACCTCAAATAGATGGCCCGTCGCACTTTGGATCCGAATACGTGGATCTTCTGTGAGTTATTCAATTTGTATTTGTGTGGATATAGGGGAGCTGGATAAGGCAAGCTTTTGGTGAGTGGTCGTTTGGGTGTTTGTATGTTCACGGGCGGGCGGACGGGCGACGAAAGTGCCAGAGTCACATTTATGGGACTTCGTCGAGCTTCATTGTCTCGGCGCTTTTCTGGTGGTCGCCACTGTTGATACTGGCCTTAAGGAGTTACAGTGGTTTGAGAATAGTGTGACGGGCTTGTCCCATTAAAAAAAGGGGTCACGTTTAGGGACTGTAAATTGTTTGTATATATTTTTTTTGCATACATGTTTGTCTAATAATCAACTCAGGTTATGGCAGTCAACTGGACATGTTCCTTTTCCAAAAACCGTGACTACTCGCAGTCCTCTGCTTTTTGTATCTAGTCTGACCCAGGAACAGTTTTAAGACTAGCGTCGTGGTCCATCTAGGTAGGCAGCGTCCAACGTATTAATTATAAATAATCAGGAATTCGATTACTGTCATATTATGTCCTGGAAACTGTCTATTTCCACTCACGGAATACAGATTGTGCACTACACTAATACGCACACGGAACTTAAAAAAAAATCAGTCGGAAGACAGGACACCTAAGCACTGTCTCATCCAGCATGAGTATGATCCCGCTTGCATCTGCATCCCCGCGGGACGTGGCTGGTTGTGCCGGCAAGCAGGGCGGGAAGGCGGGATCGATCCGCCCCAGTCGCGTGTCGAGCGCCCTCCGAGCAGGACGACCGCCCGCCCGAATAAACAGCCTTCGTGTTTAGGCGGGAACGCGTACCTATCGCGAATTTCATAATAAATAAACTGTAGAACAATATTTTATAATTAGTTCCGTATTTATTGTAAAGACAGTAATTAGTGATAGTTTAGTATTCGAGTGACTTTTTCGTAGTTTTGTGTAGCGTGAAGTGATTAGGGTAGTTTGTGTACCGGTTTTTGAATAGATAACGAACTCAGTATTTTAGATGTAATTTTTGTAGTCAATTTACAGTAGTCGAATTTTTAGCAAGGTATGATACTGGGCCTGGATTTTTCACTTTTTAATAGCGATTTCTCGATACATTATTGGTGATAAATACTTGAGAAAAGTAAACAATAAATTACCTTTCCTTACCTTCAGTTAGTCCCTTAATAGGTGCAAGTTGGCAACTCTCATTTATCACAGAATTGGCCAACTTTGCCATTACTTTGGTATCTCTCGCTTAATTCGGAAATATTTCGTTACAAATTGTGGGGGAGGATTGTGGAGATAATTTATATCGAAGTTAATATCATTATTGTAATCTTTCAACGTTCATTAGGCTTAACTTTAAAATGAACGACCAACTGAACTTTTAATTGAAATTGGATTGCCGTGTTCCACTTTTAAATTAATGTTGTCATTAAACAAACAAATGACGATTGACAAAATAATTGACTATCGCCTCAAATGACTCGTCATTTTTATTTATAGCTGTTTCAACCATTACGAAAAATTGGATGAGAAACTCGACGGTATAAATTGGCGGGAATGACTGTAGTGCAGGTTTTAATTAAGCTGCATTGTCAACAACGAATGTATTTGTTCAATTGAAATGTTTTTTGTCGTAATAATTGGAACATCATGCTTGAAGTACAGTCACATATGTATACACAAAGCATCTTTTAAAAGTGATTTTCGCCTATTGTGTTGGTTGACGTTTTCACCAACATAGTATTTTGGATCTTGTTTAGTGCATACATATTTTTGCTCGTTATTGTACATATGGATTAAGTAGTTTAGGTTCAACAGTATCTCAAGCTTTCTTTCTAATTTCTATAGCATAGTATGTGTGTGGTCGATTATACAATATTGTATAGCAATTTTATTGCCTCTAGACACAGTATAAAATAATATTAAAATTGCTCGATTACGATGATCTTCTTGCGGTCAAAGCTTAAGCTCTAATTCCATTTCTCTAAATTCTGTCTCCAAACTTTAATCTGTATCATTTATTACAATAAGCCACTTATTTGATGAAGAGTTTACCGTTAAAATATAAGTCAAATGTGGGGTCTACGAACTATGAGTAATATTCGAGTAAGGTCAAAGTTACGTTACGACGATATACGTGGGTGTTGCTTACTACGGTTTTATTTACAGACATTAATTTTATTCAAGGAACAATTTACTTGCTGTGTTCAATTTAAATGTTATTATTTTTATGAATATATTATTTATTATAAAACGTTTAGGGACTTATTGAAACTTTCTTTTTAAATGTAACGTATTATTATTTTATAGATGCAATGTCTCCGATGTTCTCCAATACGAAACGATCTGGTGGTACACCATTCTTAAAAATTACTTTGCCCTCGTAGAGGTCGTAATTTTTCCAACGGAATTAAACTACCGGGATGAAGTTTAACCTAGAGTCTACCATGCGTTTCAAATGTCATTTAATAGTGTTCAGCCATTAAAGTGAAAAAGCTAGTAGACAGACAGGATTATTTTTAGGTACATTGATTTTATTAATATAGATTACTTAATACTTTGGTAAGGCTGCTTACAAACTAAAAGGTGGATGTAAATTTTTTAAGGTCATTTTACGT
Organism: Diarsia brunnea; assembly: GCA_949774965.1. Taxonomy (NCBI): domain Eukaryota; kingdom Metazoa; phylum Arthropoda; class Insecta; order Lepidoptera; family Noctuidae; genus Diarsia; species Diarsia brunnea. Next base: position 8,979,865 of record OX458998.1, on the reverse strand, counting down.
ATTGAGTGAGTAAATACAAAACGAATGAATGAATAAAGGAATGAGTAGGGATAGAATGCAAGCTCATCGCTTTTGACCCATTACACTTTGAACTGATTTCGTGAGAAGAAGAGCAGCTGATACTAAGTACTTAGGGATTGATGTTAGCATTAATTTGTTACAGTTTTAAGTTGTGTTTTCCAGAACAAAAAGAAGGATTTAATACTACTCTATTCTAAAGGGCTGTGATTTATATCAAAGGCTGTGATAAGAAAATATAGGTATGTTAAACTTCGTTGATTTTTGCACCATGATACTAATGACATAAATAATATTATATCAATGTATCTTTATAAACCAACCCAATACCTTCTAAATGCTGTTTAATTGTATTTCAAATCGCAAAATTTAGATAGGTAGGTAATCCCAACGTCCCCCAATTCCAAAATTAATGTAAATCCTAACCGATATACGTATGTCGTGTAAGGTTCCATCAGGCACTTGTCACAGGGGATTAACGCCCGCACTGCGTCTCGTCTGTAACTGCCCTAATCCGAACACGCAACCCGCACCGAATTACATTGTACCGATTATTATTTATTTATTTAATTAATTTAGTGTTGCCGTGACCGATACTATTGTTGTGTTATCGTTGTGTGGTTGAAATCATTAAGATTAAATGATTTATTGTTCTTTGGAGTTAGGTTTGGTTGATGGCTGTTGAGTAAAAGGTTGTAACTTAACTCATGGAACATTACGAGCTTTAGGTGTTTTTTGCTTCGTTGTGTCGATGCCGGATTGCATTTAATTATCATATTAAATTAACTTCCACAGATAGATCACATGTTTATTATAGAATCAAAACTTAATGTACAGTAGTGGTGCATAGACAGACTGAATGCCACAAGGCAGTCTGAACCAGTCAAAGTTTGGGTTAAATAGGACAACATCGTGATAGGGTACAAAACAATATCTAAAAAAATTTCTTCTTGATTCAGAAAATGTATGTTTGGATTTCAGATTACCACTTTGAAGTTTACTTTGTAAAGGTTTATAAGACGAAATTAATCACCGATCAACAAAAAGTATAAAACCGCTAAAATAGCTTCAAATCCGAAAACTAACGTACTCACATAAACAATGCCTTTCCAAAAGCCACCTTTGATGTCCTTTCAAAAAAATCTCAATTAAGAATACTCCTAGAGCGAGTTCTAGGAAAAAACGGTTTGAATATAAACAAAAAGCGGATGCGAGACGCCTGTACAGTTCCGGACAGTGAAAGGGACGACTCATTAGCCGCATAGATATTTAGGATCGACTGATACCGCTCCAATGACCTTTTGGACGCCATTGTACCGTGTGTGGTATGCATGCGTGGGGATTAACGGGTAACAGGGATGGTGTTCCGTTTTATGATGGGAAGCAAAAGTGCTTTAGTGCGTGGTTGTGATTCGGGTTGAATTTTAGTTGCTTTTTGTGTTAAAACTGGTTGTAGTAATTCAATCTAGCCGGCTTTGTAAAATAGACACATTTTTGGAAGGGGGTTAACATAACATAACAGCACGCTTGTGATCCCCAAAAGGTTGGGCAGCGGTGTACCTGAAGGAATAGTATACCTACAGTTCACCATTTTTGGAAGGGACACAAATGGTGAAACGGTTACTACGTATGTAGGTACCTACATCCTTCTGAACCCACATAGAAATTTTTCATCAGTTATTAAAATAAAACGTTGTATTTTTTCGCCGTGTTTATACCTTCATCATCATCATCATCTGCCTAGCCTTTCCCAACTATGTTAGGGTCGGCTTCCAGTCTAACCGTATGCAGCTGAGTACCAGTATTTTACATGGAGCGACTATACATATTGCGGTTTTATAGGAAACATTTGTTTTATTAAAATAACCTACGAAAAAATTTGAAAAAAAGTATAAACACGGTACGTGATTACAGTTTTACACTCGTTGTCTCTACCACCATGTTTATAAAATAAATGGGTATTTTTAAATGCATTCCTACATTTGATCAGTCTTCTTTCAGTTTGTTGTTGTAGGTAATAATAAATGGTACCTAGATTGTATCAGGAATATTTATTTTATAGTTACGTACATCTTATTTTGATGTAGGTACCTACAATCGATATACCTAATACATTTTACTTTACAATTCAATAATTACAAAAATTTAAGTAAAATAAACGAATTAACTAAATAAACAACATGGAACTTAGGCGTTTAAGTAATCCTCTAAATTTCTGTCATCCAGAAACGTGCCCAGAAGACTGGCAGCATTGCCACGTCGAATGGCAATGCAAATTTTTTGATAAAAAAAAAATCATTACAACATAACTCTAAAGGGTGCCGAAAATCTCGTCCAAAATCTGCCACTACGTCCTCACTCAAAGCCTTGCTAACTTATCCCCTTGTTCGTAGTAAATAATCATATAATTGGCCGTTGGCCACCGCGTCCGGCAAAGGGCAGCCATTTGCATTTTAATCACGTGTTGATTTGAAGTAATGCCTCTACGTGCGCGTATAAATTACACGCTTACATGTGTGAACGGATTGCTTTGGACCTGTGCGGCAGTGATGTTATAGAACTCCGTAACCGTAACCGAAACGAAGTATAAATCCGAAGTATAAATCCAAATATTTTTGTAATGTTTGTCTCTGGAATATCAGCCTGTTTTACCTTTATAATGTACTGCCATCTAGTATAATTACATTACATTTTTTAATTCTAATGTCCGTAACCGAAATTATCCGAAACTAGTGCATAATCCGAAGTAATTTCATATCCGAAACCTGTATAATAGTATTTTTATATCCGTATCCAGATCCGATCTATAACATCCCTGCTGTGCGGCCTGTGCTGTGTGCGTATGTGATGAAATGATTGCCTGGATTACTGATGAGCTTTACGTGTCTGTCTGCACGAGAATTGTGGCCTTCTACTTAAGTAAACACTTCTACTTTCTCAGTAACTAGGGTATATAATACATTAAGGTTTTCGTGACTATACACGAAAACCTTAATACACTACTTATCGTTTAGAAACAATTTTCGCCTACTGGAGATATTGATTTCGTTTTCAAGTTTATTACGAACAACGATTGCTTTGAGATATGATAGGTCATCTTATTATATTATACATCGCTATTTTACCAGAAATTCGCGTTTCAACTATGTCAAGTGTTTACATATTATTTTTCGTGACTGTACTTATAATTATTTGTGCACTTCAAAACGTTGAGGCTTTTCTTTCATTCAAATCAATCCTTCACCAATGCACTTAAGGGAAAAGACAATGAAGTAGTCTAAAATCATAATATTTCCGTTTCCCAAAAAGAAAAACGAGTTAGTGCTCTCCAGAAAAAAAAGTTTACATTGAAATGGACCAATACCCGGATGTATTGTCGGTTTAGGTTAGGTTAAACTGACAATCCCTCTAAAAACAGCTTATTTAAACCTATTTTCAAATTCATATCCGTCCTTGTAAAGTATATTCATATCTTTAAAATAGTTTCCCACATAATCGTTCATAAATCACACTGATCCTACTTACCCAGTGCCGAAACAATAACTCATATACGCCGAGTCAAGCCGAACTAAGGTCGGGAACACACGAGCGCCTAGCTTCGTCCATTTTCAACGACATAAAGCTGTCTTGAATGAGTTTCGGACAGTGAAGGCATTTTGGGAGACCAAATTGGGTAGGAAACTTGCAGCTGAGATTAGTTTAAAAACTGCAGGTGAAGTGGTATTGTCAGTTCGAAATTTCGTGCGAGCATTTAGGTTTAGGAGTCAGTTGGTACTCTGTAGCTATATTGAATGTTCTGAAATTCAGCAGCTTTTGATTAGACTAAAGCTTATTAAAATGCTGTTTTAAAAAGTTTCATTTCACACAGCACGCTTTCCAATACAATATTGCAAATCGATATTTCTAAACAGCATAATATTGATGTCAACATAGACACTCAAGACAAATACACATTTCCTTCGTTAACCAAAAACCAAAAATGGCAAGAAACCACAATATAAGGACTGAATTTATTGGACTATTGTTTTGACCTTGCTTGCTTGATGAAAAGACGAGTAATAGAGGAGTATGGAAGAAAAAGACATGCTGCGCCGACCCCAAATAAATTGGGTTGGGGGCAAGAGAATGATGAATGACGATGAATTTAAACTCTTCTAATCTATTAAGTACTACGTCTACAAACCCTATCAATACATCTAACTAAAGGCATTGTCATTCCAACTTTAACCAGACGAAAACCACCTCATGTGTTCCGGGGTTACCTTGCCGAGTCATCGCAGAGTTCTGGCCGCGACACGTCCCCGGGGTTCCGTGAAACTTAATTCGGTTTTACTTGAGGCGACGACTTAATTAAGTCGGTCGACGCGTGCCTCATGTGGTTATAAGTTTTACTTACTATGTACATTTTGTGGAACGCACTTAGCACGTTGGAGGCGAATTTTGAATGTAATTTTGAGTAAAGGAACACTGTTTTACTGGTAGGGGTGACTCTACTCTATCGTTATACCTTTTGAATTTTTATAAAAACATTAAATGTCAACATAATACTATAATATAGTAATGATAATAGATAAATAAATAAATAAATAAATAATTTTCGCCACGGGTAAAAGCCAGTACCAAAAAAATGTTAGGCCTCTCTATTTCCCCGTTTATTTATCAATTTGATAGACAAAACACATATTTATCCAACAATTCGAATGCAGCTTGTTGCGTGCAAAACTTTCAGCAAATTACGTACGCAACGTAAATTCTGATGCAGATCGTTCACCGTTGATGTTAACACATGATTGGACCAAAGTATTTGGTTTATACCACGTTACACATAACACAGCAAAGCCCACCCGCCCGTGAAATAGAACGTAACAAATCTTCAAAGACGTGCAACCATTTCCGAGCATTTCCGAGTATTTCCGAATACAATAAGATAGTGTTAAAAATAAACATGCGGGTAGATTGTCAAGTTCGCGCGAAGCACATGGGGAGACGTCTATTTCTGATACCGCGGCCGTGTAGTTGTGGCCTGGCCATTATTTCTATTTATTTTGTTGACAACTACCGACCGTATGGTACATTACGAGGGTTATTGAACTGACGGCTTAGACATCGGAAATACCTTTTGTATCTTAATGATTTTAGGGTATGACTGAGCATAGTTCGGAGGTATTTTATGATGATTATATTTGGAGTATCCTTTCTTATCTCACTTACCGTAACGGTGCACACTGCACAGATTGCTTTATACTTACTAAACCCTGCTCGTAGTTTATGTAGCGATATAGCTGTTAGTGTAAGGTTTCGAGCTTAGGGAGTTGTAGTTACAAGTTATTAGCCTGCAAGTGCCTAGTACAATGTGACCTTTATCCACACACAGCTTAGACAACTTAATTATGTTATAAGTTTAGGAGGTAACATTTCTGCCTTATATATAATATTTTGGGCAGGTACTCCTCCGTAATATAGACACGTCTGGGCGACGACGCTTCATAGTTGCTTAATTACTTCATCAACGTAACTTAGAAGTTACACATTTTTCGTCAAAAAATGTGAAGCATTTCCAACGTTTTTATTTGCAAATGACCTAAGGGGTTAATATAACATCTTGAGTTTTCGAGTAAATGTAACATTTTTACGACTGGTGTATCGGCGGGTCAAGTGCGACCCCTCGTGTGTCATCCCGAATTCGTCATGTCATCGAAATGTAATAACTCCCCCCGAGTTCGGAGCTTCGGAGGTGGAATCGGAAAGCTATTTACAAAGAAACTGGGGACATTGGGGTAAGGGGCGCAATTTCTTGTGGAAACTAAGAAATCCGGGGGTGTGTACGTCTTCGTATCTACTGCTGATCGAATGTTGTCTTAGACTCGAGATACTTTTCGTATGTGATAAAGTTTCGGGTTTTCGTAATGTGGGATTGGTTAAACGAAAAATTTATCACAATTTATTTGAGAATGGGTAGAGATTTAGTGAAACAAATAATAATTACAGATTGAAAATTCAAAAAAATTTAGGAACAAAGTTTCATGAATATAAAGCCGGATGTATTTATCAAGAACGAAGTAGTTGTTTCCATTCTTCTAAAATTTATTTCCCACCTACGAAATAGCTCTATCCTCACAACAATCTATTAAGATCCAAAAACGTTGTAGTTTACGGTAATCGTCGTAAAGTAACGTGTGGCGGTAAGTCTGTAAGGGCGACAATAACACGCCGGGGTCAGCTGTGAGGCCGGCTTATAGGCGATTGACCGCCTGTCCCGATACAGATAATCGGAGTCACGACTCCTGCCGAACGGTATCCGGCCGATGTAGACCGACCTACAGCCGTGGACGGACCTGTAAGCTGTAATGGTCAAAATGCATCTCATGTTGAAATTGTACCAAGTTAAAAGGCCTTTCATTGTGTTGGGTGATCTTGATGGGCATGTGGTCAAAATTGCAGATGCTAAAGATGATCGAGGTGCTGGGTTTCATTCGCAAGTTATGCGCTTATGTGTCGTCTCATTCATAATGGCAAGAAAATCTTTTTTTTTTTTTTTTTTTTTATTTGTAATGGGCTTGCTCTTGACCTCAATCTTACCCTAAGGGCAAAGATGAGGTCGACGATGGAACGAGCTTACCCAGAAGAAGCCTATTTACTCGCGACTTAAATAGATTAGGGTTATATGAACTCGGGAAAACCGACGCAGGCAGGGAGTTCCACTCCTTGGCTGTGCGCATAATAAAGGACTTAGCAAAGCGCTTCGTTCGAATGTGTGGAACATCGACTAGGTATGGGTGATAACCTGCAGTACGCCTAGTCTCCCGATGGAAGAAGGGAGATGGTGGAATAAGCCCGTGGAGTTCCTGCGCACACTCTCCGAAGTACAGTCTGTAGAAGACCGACAGACAAGCGACTTTGCGGCGGTGGGCCAGGCTATGTAGCTTGGCAACCAGCTTAGCGTCACCAATTAGTCTCCTGGCTCTGCGCTCTACAGAGTCAAGTGTGGCAAGTTGGTATTTGGCTGAGCCATCCCAAAGGTGACAGCAATACTCCATGCCGGACCGGACTTGAGCTTTATATAATATTGAAAGCTGTCCAGGCTTGAAGTATCGCTTAACCTTGTTTAGGATGCCCAGCTTTTTTGCCGCAGTTTGAGCTTTTGACTCAATGTAGGCGCCGAAGTTCAGATTTGCGCTCAACTTCGTGCCAAGGAGCTCGAGACTGTCCGTGACTTGTACAGATGCACTCCGGAAAGTAGGGGCCAGATCAAACGGACTCCTTTTGGCGGTGAACAGACACACTTGCGTTTTGGTGGCGTTGAAATCAACCAGATTCTCGTCACCCCACTTGGAGACAAGACTTAAGGCTGAATTCGTGCGCTCTACCATGGCCTCTCTCAATGAACGTACTTCATCACCGCCGGCTTTTGCACTAGATGTATAGCTCTCCATGACAGTGCTGTCATCCGCGTACCCAACAATACCAGGAACAAGGAGGTCATTGATGTGTAGCAGGAAAAGTGTCGCGGAGAGAACAGACCCCTGAGGAACTCCGGCATGGATAGCCATAAGGTCGGAGGGTCGGAGAGTCGAGAGGTCGGAGAGAAATCTCTCGAGATAATGTAGGAAATTTTAGTGGAGTTTTTAATTTACGCACAATTCAAGTTAATTATGCCTGATTTATACCACTGGGTTAAGAAGCAATTAAGATATGGTGTACTTTTGTATAATTCGTGTTATCAGACATGTTATATGAAAGAAATGTTTTCAAAGTGACAGAGATGATTGAACACTTTGCTTACGTATTGCGAAATGTACCTGCAAGAGCAGGTCAAGAGACCTCGATTACGCCTGATGGAAAGTGATGGAGATTCCAGGTCTATGATGGAATGAACGTGCCCAGAAGATGCCTGTTCACTCTTGCTTTGCATTTACTTGTGGGGTGATAGTCGCACATTTTTTTTTACGAAATCATCACATGACTACTCCCGCTCTGGACAGAGAGGTAGGGAGTTTCAGACTTCTACTCATTAAAACCTACCCATGTTCCTTCTTAGCCCTTTGTGTCGAGGCCTCGGTATCTATTTCGAACAACCCACGGCCTAATAGTCGCACCTTCCTTCGTGTTCAGTGATAGAGCATAATTATATCTCTATATAATTGACATATCGGCATATTTATTATAGCAATAGCGCATGGATTTTAATACCTATATTTATTGTAAGTATCTATGTGTATTGTAAGTTTAAATACAAACTTAAGTTTGATACTAATAAAAAATTTAACTTAATTAAAATATTTAGTTAGCAACGGTAATTTGGTTTTGCAGTTATGTTGTTATATTAACGAGGTCTAAGATTTACGGTCTGAAGTTGCCCACTTGTTAACATTATTCCTTATTAATTATGTACAAGACATTTTACGCGTTATTAGTTAAACATAAAACTGTGTTTATAGCTCGTAAAGAGTCATCTACTTTACATTTATGAATATTATGAATTAAATGTGAAATGTTATGGCTTTTAGATTTCATTGCAATCGACAAAAAACTTTTATGTTCATTTAATGTATTCACGTAACTTTTATGTGATTTGATGGAGTTTATTTTTAATTTAACTGACTGTGACGAACGGCGACGGTTACATTATAATTATGGAATAATTGAATGTGATTTTATGTTTGGTTGATGTTAAACCCAAAGGAGGAGCTCGAAGAACTGCCACTCGGGTCGATCTTTAGGTAAAGCTGTGCTTGCCTAGGTCGGTCTGTGGATGGGTGACCGCCCGACATACCGAGTTTCCTCCGTGCCTCGGAAAGCACGTTAAGCTGTTGGTCCCGGCTGTCATATAAAGATCTTTGGCAGTCGGTACAGGTAGTCAGGGACCTGAAATTCTGACATCCAGTCTTACCAAAGAGTATCGTATTACCTGGTATTAACTGGGTTGTGAAGGTCAGATAGGCAGTAGCTCCATGTAAAATACTGATATTCAGCTGCATCCGGATAGACTGGAAGCCGACCCTAACGTAGTAGTTGGGAAAAGGCTAGGCAGATGATGATGATGTTAAACCCAATGATTTAAACCATTTGTTATTTACCTGACATGAAAATAAAATAATCACACTCAAATTCCGTTCCATTTCATCAGATCAATTTCTTAACGTGGAAAAAAAGGCGGTACCTATATGTTTTTTTCCTGAAAAAATAACCTATCAGCTTTAGTGTAAAGTTAGAATTAGAATTATATGATGGTATATTGTAATCAATACATAACTACCTCAAAAGAAACGAGCTTTCTGCTTTTCCTACTCATGAATTAGTGTGAAAATATATAAATGTACATTTCACTCAAGTCGTGTCAGTTTGATTGCCGTGAAGTGTGGTGCGTGCTGACTAAACAGAGAGGGTAACGTGTTTTACTTTCACGGCAATTGTTATTTCACGTTGCCTTTGTTTACGAAATTATACAGCCGTAAACAAAGCAGGAACATTCAGGAAATTAATCAATTCTGCTACATATTCGTTCAAGAATAATATCCCTAATAAGAATAATATACCTTTTATTCAGATCAACAATGTAGCAATGAAAAAGAAAAAATCGTTAGGGCATTTAATTACTAGTTTTAATTTTTAAGGCTTGCCTTTCTCAATTATACGAATTGTTTCTTTGGTGGAAAAATAAAACATCGCCGGAAAAGTCAACAAATACTTTTTTTTCTACAAAAGATCTGAAAACCCTACTGAAGATTTTCGACAAGTTTAATACCGCAGCTGATTAAGGTATTTTAGACTTTATCCCCAAAGTTTTAAGTATAAAAGCGAGTGAACAATAATAATTTGCAATAAGGCTAGGGCGCGATGTTTACCCACGCACGCGATCGATAGGGCGTAGAAACCTCCGCGTGAAAATTGCAACCCGTCGCCGAACGACACCGCCTTCTAATAGAATTACTGGAAACGAGATGAAAGGGAATTAGTTATTTTTACGGTGGAATATTGAGTTCCGGTTTTTAGACCACCCATTGCTTGCAGTAGATTCATTGACTTTTATTTTTGGAATTTGATTCTAATGAAATATGTTGGCTGGTTGAAATAAGCGCCAGCAGACATGTTTTTGAAATTTTCATGAAAATCGTATTTTCGTGCTGGCTATACCGTTTGATAAGGATTAATTTTTAATCGCAGTCGATCGATTATTATTGTTACATGTGTACAATTAAATAAAATCCCAATATTTCAATCCTTTTTCTCATTAGTCGATCTATGTAAATACTGGTATTCACCTGCATCCGGTTAGACTAGAAGCCGACCTCAAAATATTTGGGAAAAGGCTTGGCAGATGATGATTCCAATCTTTTTCCTCTCCAATATTTTTTATCTCTCGATCAGTATTTTCCAACAATCCCACCCATTTGTGCATAGATGTGACGTATGGATACCAATTCTAGCCATCTCGAAGTCTTATCCAGTAAACGTTAGGGTTCTCTCCTGCCAGGTGGGGGATCCGTATAGTTTACGAATACCTCCCGCCTATCTTGCCGACTCGAGGGGACGCCATAGATTTATTCTGCTCGGTTTATTTTGCCCTGATGTTTACCTTTTTTTCGTGAGACGGATATGAATCAGGATATAATAATGATAATCGAGAAATCGCTATCGATGTAACCGGCTCTAATTTTATAACAGTGATAATTTCAATAGTTAAATCAGTGATATTATAAGTATTTTGATGACTTTAGACGTAGAAAAGTAATGAATAAAGAAGTGCATGGCATGATATGGCAAGAAAATACATGGAACGACGCTTCTCAAAGACACATCGAACAACTATCCCGTCCAGCTTCAAAGTACCCGAACCTCATGAATTCTACAGCAAAGCGACGCCGTTTGTGCAAAGAACCTTATTGTTCGTCGCTGATGAGAGTTCGGGACCCAAGCCGAGTGGCAGCGGGAACACAATTGATACCGACACTCAAGATGCGCCAGCCGCGGAAACAGTCGCATCAACGTCTAAATCGGGCGACGAGAGAGAAAAATCGCCCAAGAAGAGCTCATTTTTCTTCTCCCCTTCGAAAAGTTGCAAAACTCACGGACGCAGCTTTTTCCGGCTTCAGACGAGCCCCAAGAAGTCGAAAGCGGAGACAAGTGATGTAGTTACCGCGACGTCTCCAGCGCCTCCGGGGGGTGCGGTGGGGGCGGGGGGACTCATCAGCTACGCTCCCGGGTGGTCATTGAAAGGCGAACACCTCATGAAATGGCAGGAGTCCGGAAAAACCACAATAGAGGTAATTCTTCTTCTTAACTTTTCATAATTAGCTGCATTTTCCTCAAAACAATAAATTAACAACCGAAGCAGTAAATAGTTTTCTTTTTAATGGAATCTTAAATATCAATAAATTTTAACTTTTCGTGTACTTTTAACGTCTTTGAGAGGTAAGCTGTTGTAAAAAGTTCAAAAGTGGAAATTGTGCATGCAAATCTGTTCGTCAGTGGTTAACAGGGTGGCGGGGTCGGCGAGGGGAGGTTGTTTTTAAGAAGAAAATGAAAATTTCAATCTAAACGCGCCCTCAGGTGATACGGAGGGAAGGCGGGCAACGAAGGAAAACTTTTGGAATCGAATAAATTCGCAACAGTGTTCTTATTCAAATAAACAGAAATGTGTCAGAGAAAAATTGAGTGGGGAAAAACACATAGTCTTTGAAAATTTCAAACATAATTTCCTTATTGGAAATAAGTTTTGTAACGGTATTAATGTATTCTTGAATCAGTATATTCCAAGCATTACTTTATGATATTGCATTCACAAATCAAAACAAAATATCAAAATGCGAAGTCTAATTTACCATGGCGACGAATATTGTCGGATTCGTTCCGTCGTTTTGGCCACAATAATAATATCAGGCGCATTAGTCGGTCCACCACCCCCGTCTTCACTCTTTGCTAACATTTTTCCTATTCTCTTGCCAGCCGGAAAAGTGGGGAGAGATGAACACACCGATAGCCTTTTATATCAGTGTAATGCGAGTATAATTTTCCTTTTTAGTGGCAACATTAGGAAAATGTCGCAGGTAGGTTACGCGGGGGATATTGAGTCGTTTATCTTATTGGGTTGCAACAGTAAAAATATAGATGAGAATTAGTTGGTAAGTTAACGTTTTTAGTATGAAACAGCGACGGACATTTTTGCTTTACGAATTTATGGAACAACCTCGGTAATTCTGTGTAATACATCCACCCATTTATTACAAATAACAGAACAGGTAGTCGTGTGGGCCGAAGTCTTACCAAGGGGTAACATATTCCCCACCGGAGTGTTCCCACGTTGCCGTCGTGGTGGGGCTTGTGTGTCTCAATGATCCTTGGAGCTCTGCCGGTAGATATACTCATGCCGGAAAGGTCCAAGGGGAGAGACCAGACAAAGAGGGACACGCGAGGGGCACACCGTCCGGAGATGTGGACGGTGTTCGGGTTTTCGGACGGTGTGCTTGTCGTAGGAGGAAACCCTACTTGCTGCCTTCTGGTTCGCGTCTGCTCATCAGACGTGACTGTGAGGGCAGTGAGTAGGCGGAGGGAGAGACGAAGGAGGGAGATAGGGACCATACCCTCTAAAAGGAACAAAAATGAAAAAGACGAACGCAAAACTATTACCCCAGGGCGGTACCAGCTGCTTAGCAGCTGGAGAATCCGCCACGTCTCCATCGGAGGCGTCAAGCCCCTCGTATTCTGGGGGGGGCAACGTAAGTCTGCATCCGATTGCCAGTGGCAACATGAGCCGAGGAGGCTCCCGGTCAGGAAGTCCTGTGACCGGTACTTCTGATGTGCCTGACGAGGTGTCGGGTGAGCGTGGGGCGAAGACCCCTGAGAAATTCTGGCGGAGGAGCTCGCTTGAGCGGCGGGAGGATGTGGGGTCGGACTCCGGCTCCATGTCTAGCGCCAGCTCGGCGAGCTCTGGACGCCGAGGTTTGAGGGCTGCTACGGAGAACGCAGAGCGTTTCCGTAAGCGGCCCAGAGCGGATGATGGCCGGGAGTCATCATCGAACGGAGGCTTGACCTCAGCCCCGAAAGTCCCCAGGAGTGGGCAGGGCAAGGGTGGCAGGGGGAGGCGGCTTGCTTCCCAGGAGACTAGCCGGCGTGCCACGGAGGGCGCCGGGGGGGGAACTCACCGTAGTCGGAGGGTACTCCCCTCGGCGTCCTCCGGCGGAGAGCCGGAGACCGGCATCGGCTCCGACCGGGAGCGCATGGCCAGGTTGGCGGAGGTGGTGGAGGCTGCGATACGCGACGTGGCCCTGAAGAGGACGAACGCGTCCAAAAATAGGGCCATGAGCGAGGCCTCGGCCTCCATCTTGGCGGCAGCAGAGGCAATCTGCCATAGATCTCCGCCTCAGTCGGACGAAATGTCCAAACTGCGGGCGGAGGTCACCCGCTTGGCGGCCGCCATGGAGCGTCTCCAGAAGGAGAACCAGGGGCTCCTCGCAGACCTGGCCGAGCTCCGAAGAGCCACAAGCCCCAAGGAGGTGCCTTGCGAGGACCACGAGCGCGGGCAAAGCCAGCCCCCAGCTGCCGATAACCAGGTATTGAACCTAATTCGGCAGGAGCTGGCTGCCCTGCACGTGCGGTGGTCCGTGGTGGAGGGAATCGTCTTTCGCCCCTCTCTGGCGGGGGCGAACAAAACATACGCGGGCGCTTTGACTGGCGACCCCAAGGCGGGTCCGTCCAAAAAGCCTGATGGCGGGGCTGGGAAGCCCTCCGGAAAGACGGCTCAGGCGAACCCGCCTCCGGCGCCGGCTAAAAAGACGGCGGCAGCCCTGCAGAAGGGCAAGGCGGAACCCTCCCCGAAGGGCAAGGGACCTGCCCAGGAAGAGGGCAAGGCGCCTGGCCAAAAAAAGGGCAAGGCACCTGCTCAAACAAAAAAAAAGGGCAAGGCGGCAGCGGCAATAGAGCCGGTGCCAGCGACGGACCCGCCACTCACGCCCCCTCCACCCCCAAAGCCTCCCCCAGCCAAAGACGGTTGGCAGGTGGCCGGGGAGAAGCGGAAGGGGCGTAAGGCGGCCCAAAAGGCCAGGCGGGCCGAGCGCAGGCGCCGGCACAAGAAGCGGAGCGCTGCGGCAAAGCTTCGTGCCCCCAAAACCGCAGCTGTAGTGGTAACACTACAGCCGGAGGCGGAGAAGAGGGGCATGACATACCGAGAGCTGCTTCAGCAAGCGAAGGCGATGGTGGACCTCGGGGAGCTGGGGATCACCGGGGGCCTCCGGCTTCGGGTCACCGCTACAGGGGCTCGAATGTTGGAGATTCCCGGGAATTCCAGCGCCTCGGCTGCAGACGCTCTGGCTGAAAAGCTAAGGGCGTCTTTAAATGCGGACGAGGTCCGAGTGTCCAGGCCCGTTAAATGCGCAAGCCTGCGCATACTGGGTCTGGACGACTCGGTCTCCGAGGAGGAGGTGTTAGCCGCCGTCACGGCGGCCGGGGGGTGCTCTGCCGATCAGGTCAAGGCGGGCACCCTACGACCGGACCGCGAGGGCATGCTGACCGTAACGGTTAGCTGCCCTGTGACGGCGGCAAAGACAATTGCGGAGGGCCACACCCTGAAGGTTGGCTGGTCGAGGGCGCAGGTAAAGCTACTTGAGCCCAGACCTCTGAGGTGCTTCCGGTGCCATGTGGGGCGCCACGTAGGGTGCCGGTGCACCTCGGAGGTGGACCGCAGCGAACTTTGCTTCCGCTGCGGTCGGCCCGGTCACAAGGCCGCGGCTTGCCTGGCCACGCCGCACTGCGACGCATGTGCGGCGGCTGGGAAGCCGGCCGAGCACAGGGCAGGAAGTAAGGCCTGCGCTCCACCCGCCAAGCCCAGGGGAAAGGGAAGGCCCTCCGCCATAACCTCTACCGTCGTCAACGCCGCAGCCGCCGCCGCCGCTGCTGCCACCGCCACCACCGCTACTCCCGCAGCGGTGGTGCCACAGAAGGTCCCGGAGGGGGCTGAAATGGAGTGTCATTAATGGCCCCACTAAGCCTCCTCCAGGCGAACATCAACCACTGCGCCTGCGCTCAGGATCTGTTGCTCCAGAGTATGGCGCAGTGGTCGATCAACATCGCGGTGGTCTCTGAGCCGTATTTTGTCCCGCCCAGGGCAGACTGGGTGGAGGACCTAAGCGGCTCAGTGACCATCATCGCGTCGGCCGCCGCCGGCACCCCGGCCCTTGAAATGGTCAGGAAGGGTCAGGGGTGCGTAGCAGCACGGTTCGGGGAGATCGTAGTAGCGGGAGTCTACTTCTCTCCGAGCCGAACTCTCGCCGAGTTCCAAAACTCCCTCAGGGAGTTAAGTGTCGTCATCGGAGGCTATTCCCTCCCCGTACTTGTGCTCGGGGACTTCAATGCCAAGAGCTTGGCTTGGGGTTCCCGTTACACGGATGTGCGGGGTGGGATGGTCGAGTGCTGGGCTCTGGAAACAGGCCTGGACATCCTGAATCGGGGTTCTGTACCCACGTGTGTGCGGATGCGGGGCGAGTCGGTGGTGGACATTTCGTTCGCCAGCCCTGCTCTGTCACAGCGTGTCGTCGACTGGCACGTCATGGAGGGGGTGGAGACCTATTCCGACCACCGGTATATCCGGTTTGAGGTCTCTGCCCAGTCCTCAAGTGCGCCGGTCCCACAGACCCCGAGTGGTCCGCGTTGGGCGCTGAAGCAGCTGGACCGGGAGCTCCTCCTGGAAGCCTCGATCGTGCGGGCCTGGGTGTCATCACCGGTCAGGCCCGCCGACGTCAACAACGAGGCGGGTTGGTTCCAGGAGGCCATGTCCGAGATATGCGACATGGCAATGCCCCGAGTCCGGCCAGGAAGCGCCCGGCGTCAGGTGTACTGGTGGTCGCGAGAGCTGTCGCACCTGCGTGAGCAGTGTGTGGCGGCGCGGCGCCGGTACGCCAGGCATCGCAGGCTCCGCATTCGTCCTCCGAATGCGGAAGCCATTGAGGCGGAGCTGTATGAAGGGTACAGAGCGGCGAAGACCGCCCTCCTCGAGGCTCGTAAGCGGGCCAAAGATCAGGCCCGCGAGGAGATGCTGGAGACTCTCAACAGAGATCCGTGGGGGCGCCCGTACAAGGCGGTGCGGAATCAACTCCGCACCCGGGCCCCCCCGCTGACGCAGAGTCTCCGGCCTGAGCTCGTGGAGGACGTGGTGAGCGCTCTGTTCCCTTCGCGAGGGGAGCATCCTCCCCCGCCAATGGCTCCGCCACCTGCGGTGCCGGAAGCGGACCAATCAGGATCCGATGACGACATTCCGGAGGTGACTGGGGTAGACCTGAGAGTGGCGGTACGGAGGCTTAAGGCCAAAAATACCGCCCCGGGACCCGACGGCTTGCCTGGCAAAGCCTGGGTCCTGGCCTCAGAGGCTCTTGGGCCCCGACTGGAGGGGTTCTTAAGCGCGTGCATGGAAAGAGGCCAGTTTCCGCTTCGTTGGAAGACGGGGAAGCTGGTCCTCATCCAGAAGCCGGGGCGCCCGGCGGACTCGCCGTCCGCATACCGGCCCATTGTGCTGCTCGACGAGGTGGGCAAGCTCTTTGAAAGAGTAATTGCAAACCGCCTCGCCGAGCACCTTGAGGTAATGGGTCCGGATCTTGCGGAACACCAGTTTGGTTTCCGCAAGAGGCGCTCGACGGTGGACGCCATCACGCGCGTGAGAGCCCTCACGACGGGGGTTGCGGTCTCTCGGGGCGGTGTGGTCTTGGCGGTGTCTCTCGACATCGCCAACGCCTTCAACACCATGCCCTGGAGCTGCATTAGGGAGGCACTCCGGTATCACCGGGTGCCGGCCTACCTTCGTCGTGTAGTCGGGGACTACTTGACAGACAGGGCTGTCATCTACCCCGGTCAAGACGGAGAATGGAACCGGCGAGAGATGTCGTGCGGTGTTCCACAGGGATCGGTTCTGGGGCCGCCCCTGTGGAACATCGGTTACGACTGGGTGCTGCGTGCCGACCTTCCTAGCGGCGTCAGCGTCGTCTGCTACGCTGACGACACGCTGGTGCTGGCACAGGGGGGGTCGCACGAGGCGGCGGCCGACAATATGACACGCGGGGTTGCGATAGTCGTTGAGAGGATCCGGCAGCTGGGTCTCGAGGTGGCACTTCACAAGTCCGAAGCAATGTGCTTCCATGGGCGTGGGAATGTGCCACCGTCGGGATCGCAGCTGACGGTGGGAGGGGTTCCCATCGGCGTCGAGTGTACTTTGAAGTACCTAGGACTCGTCCTCGACAGCCGGTGGAACTTCGTGAAGCATTTCAGACGTTTGGCTCCCAGACTGGAGCGGGCGGCGGCTGCCTTCAGGTGGCTCCTGCCCAATCTGGGGGGGCCAAACGCCTCCTGCCGGAGGCTCTATGCGGGGATCGTGCGGTCCATGGCCCTTTACGGGGCCCCGGTGTGGGCGAGTGCTTTGAGGAAGCGGGCCGCCCACTACCTGAACGCGCCCCAAAAGGTGATGGCCGTAAGGCTAGTCCGTGGGTACCGCACGATCTCCCGCGAGGCGGCGAACCTCCTTGCCGGATTGCCGCCGTGGGATCTGGAGGCGATAGTCCTCGCGCGCCTGCATGAATGGCGCGCTGAGGCGCTGCACCGGGGGGTCACTCCGTTGCCGCGGCAAATTGCTGCGCAGCGGACAGACCTCCGGTGCGATCTCATGGCGGCATGGAGACAGCGACTGTCGCAACCCCGTGCAGGGCACGCCACGATAGTGGCGGTAAGTCCCCTCTTTGAGGAGTGGCTGGAGAGGCGCCACGGCGCCCTCACCTTCCGTCTGACGCAGGTACTCACCGGACACGGTTGTTTCGGGAGGTACCTGCACCGAATCAGGCGGGAGGAAACGCCCGGTTGTCACCATTGTGAGGATCGGCCGGAGGACACGGTGGAGCACACCGTGGAGGTGTGTCCCGCTTGGGCAGAGCCCCGCCGTGTTCTCGTAGCGGCGATCGGCGGCGGCGACCTCTCGCGTCCGGCCCTGGTGCAAGCCATGGTCCGGGGCGAGGAGGAATGGGACGCCGTCGCCTCCTTCTGCGAAGCAGTGATGCTAGCGAAGGAGGTGGCGGAACGTGAGAGGGAGAGAACCTCTCGTCCCAGCCGCCGCGGTAGGCGATCCGGGCGTCGGGGGCCACGTGATGGCTTCCGGCCACCGTAGACGCGGGCCTGTGGACGGTGAGTGATGGGTAAGCTCGCCGTCCGTCCGTCTAATGACGACGACAGGCCGTGTCGACGGCGCGTTCGTGTTCCACGCGCGCCTCAAAGAGATGTCAGCAACATGGAAGGGGCCCGCAAGGGCCGACGCCTGTCGAGGCTGCGGGATGTCCGCAAGGGATACCGAGGCCTCGACATGAAGGGCGAAGAAGGAACATGGGTGGTTTTTAGTCAGTAGAAGTCTGACACTCCCTTTCGCTCTGCCCAAGAGCGGAAGGGGTTATTTGATGATTTCCCACCCCCCAAAAAAAAAAAAAAAAAAAAAGGGGTAACATATTGGGCTGCAGGTTGTTTGCAAGAGATACCGCGGCCTCGACATAAAGGGCTAAGAAGGAACATGGTGGTTTGTAGTCAGAAGAAGTCTGACACTCCCTTTCGCTCAGCGAAAAAAAAAATGGTGTAACATACGAGTATTACCCAATACAAATTGGTTTGTAGAAGTCAGATAGCCTTTCGCTCCATATAAAATACTGGTTTTCAGCTGCATTAGATTAGACTGAACGATCCCGACATAATTTGGAAAAGGCGAACACCTCATGAATCATCTTCTGGCTAGACAGATGATGATGAATTCTGCTATTTAAATTGAAGTGTAGCCATACAATACGTAGTTATTTATGAAGCCTTTGAATTAAATAATTCATCAAGCACGGAACCACACAAATAAAAATGGTCGCAAAAAATTAACCTCACAACACAGGTAAATAACCTCCATCATCAACAAAAGCGTTCACGTACAAATCTAATTTGTTGACAACAAAAGGATTTCAACCTGCAACTGACAATAGATTCTACATTCAGTCAGTGCAAAAAGACAGGGACATACAGAAGACCCGCTCCATCACTACATATTATAAAATAATTCAAAGTAAGGGCAAGGAGACCCACATAAATATTATAATTATGTTCTTACTTACCACATCATATTATCTTCACATCAGACTAGTTTCTGCTTAGTGCAATCCTTTTGGGTGTAAAAATACACACTGATCTTAAACTATTCGAAACAAAATGTAACATGTGTGTGTATATGTGTGTCTGTTTATGGGGGATACACTATCACATATTATTATCTATGAACTCAGATCTATTAGTCATAGCAAACAGTGCAAATCTCTAGTCCGCAGGGTTCAGGTCAGCTCCAACGGTATCCTGAAGGCAGTGATTTTTAAAAAACATTTTTTTCTATTCTATCGCTAAGTATCTTTATAATATGGACCAATGAAACAATCGTGAGCTTTGGTATCATCACTACATAGTATAAAACAAAGTCGCTGTCGCTGTCTGTCCGTCCCTATGTATGCTTAAATCGCGGGCGAAGCCACGGGCATCAGCTAGTCAATAATAAAATATACCCACATACGGCGATAGCACAATATCCCTAAGTGTGCGTTCCGTTCCACGCGTTGTATGACGTGAACCTTCTTCACCTATTTACTTCGTCACTTCGTACAGTCAGGTTCATTAGAAGCACGCGAGGGGGACCCCTGAATATGTATGAGGAATCGAACCCACTGTCACGAGCCACGGGCCACGACATTATGATAGGGCTCATATCAAACTCGATGGTAATTATACGCACTTATTAAATGTAGAAGGGTGAGATAATGAAAATCTTGAGCCGACTTTGATTTTATTTTGATTATGAGTTCTTTGAAAACTCGAAAGTTAAGGGCGTTGATCTGACCTGTCAATCAGATTTGGGAGCCGATGTTGATTATAAAGAAAAGTTTTCCCAGAGAAACTAGTATTTTTAGCTCCAATCAAGGAACAGAGCAACTCAAAAGTCCACTTGACTTGTTTAGTATTTTAACCCTAGTAGACACCTAACCTTCGTCGAATCGTGAAATACGCGACAGAAAATGAATTGAATGACAATGATTTTTCTATATCGCGTATTCGACGAAGGTCAGGTGATGTCTAGGGTTAACATCTGAGTGCCTAGTGCGAATTTGTTTTACGTTAACGCGATCGACACGTTTATGACGTTCGGCGCTCTGATTGATCTGCTCCAAGTTAACCAACCAATGAGAGGGCTAAACGTGCTAACGTTTCGATCGCGTTAAAATAAAAATAACTCGCACTAGGCACTCTGAAATCGGAAATAGTCCATACTTCACTCCTCTATCAAAGACAAATAACCCAAATTATTATGTCTCCATTTCCCCCATTCCAAATAATATTTCTCTATCAGTTCCGTTCATTAGTGCAGTTTATCGACCAATTCGGAAACAATAATATCTCTATAGAGTGATCATTCCCCCATTGGTTTTGTTTACCTTCCCAAGGAGTGCATCAGTAATGCACCCTTCTGAAATACAGCTATTTGTTCAGTGAAGTGCCACGAATGATGTATGTGTAATAAAGGAAATTGTATGTGAATTTAGATTTATTACCCACGATTACTTATGCTGTATAGAAGATATATGGTCGAGTTTAGTGCACTTGTTTATCCGTTAGAGGGAGTAGATGGAGCTTATCTTATTTTGAATTTGAAAAATAGATACTCTATTTCTAGATGCGAAAATCGCACGGAGAGAAGCTAAGATATGGTGTGGCCTTTACCCAGTAGTGGGGCAATATAAGCTAAATAAAAAAATCTAGATGACAAGTTTTTGCGAGTAAATCGAATGAATCTGAGCATTTAAGAACTTGGTTATACCATTAAGCTAACTAATTGAGGAAGACGTACCGCCTTAGCATTTTTAAAAATACAGTGACACTAATACAAAACAACACCAATTTTATTAATGCCACAAGAAAAATAACATCATAAGGAACCTCAGGCCCACTCAAGGAACATCGATACTTTCTTCCAAGACACATTCCCGACGGAATTAATATCGAGAGGTTCTGTAATCGCTATTGACAGCTCATTCACGATCCGCGGAGGAAAGCCCCGACTCACTGAATATTTCACTGAGAGACTTATTAGCTAGCTAATTATACAAAGGAAGTAGTTAGGGCGCAGCGGAAACACGAGGGGATCTCGCCTCTCTTAAGCATTCCACGGCCCTACTATGGATGTCGTTTTTTTTTTTGTTTTTTAGTTTTAATGTGAGTTGGTAGTGAGTTTTTGATTTAGCGGTAATGTTTGTCGGATATATAGTCAAAAGCACTAATATTAATACTCGTAGAAACTACAAGCAAAAATCAATGTAGCAAACATTGATTTTTGCCCAGTATATTGATTTATAGTGGTTTTATCCTGTTACGAGCATCTACCATGTTCGTAAGAGCATAAAACCACTACACAATAAAGTTTTTAAGAACTTTTATTAATTAAATCTATACTAATATTATAAAGCTGAAGAGTTTGTTTGTTTGTTTGTTTGTTTGTTTGTTTGTTTGAACGGGGTAAACTCAGGGACTACTGGTTGGAATTGAAAAATTCTTTTAGTGTTCGATAGTCCATTTATCGAGGAAGGCTTTAGGCTATAGCCTAAAGCCTTCCTATTGATTGTGGCGTGATGTTATATATAACATCACGCCACAATCAATAGGAGCGGAGCATAAATGAAAAATGTTGCAAAAACGGGAAAAGATATTCCTTTTTGAGAGCTTCCGTTGCGTGCGCTGCGAAAACGGTTTAAGTTACGTAAATATCATGTACAAAGGAATTGTTCCTCTTTAAAAGTTCTAAAAAAAAGTCCGCGACAGCATATGTTTATCTTTTACGATTGACTCACTGTAACCATTTTTTTATATTAAAATGTTAGGCTAAAAATAATTATATTTTGTGAAGCTTATTTAACCCATGTGGTATTAATCTATATCTAAATAAATGTGTTTGCTAGCACGGAAATTTAATATAGAATATTTGTGCCCTTTACTCTATACAGTTTAAACAAATATCTTAGAAGATATCGCAATGTAAAAATATACGGGCGACAAAATAATTAGCGCGTACGTTGGGATTCTGGCCTCTGGGGGCTCCGGAGAAATTCAAATTCAAAATATTTACTGCACCATAATGTTTACAAGTACAAGGTGTTACTGTAACAGTAAGAGATACCTATAGTAATTGTTACTTTAATAATATAATCGAAGTCAATCTAAACTAATAGGTATTTTATAGAGGAAAGGTAAGATTTTTTGAAAGGTTATAAGCTATATTATGTGTTGCAGACGAAGTTGCGTGGGTCAGCTAGTACTTAGATATTATCTATACTCTATACTAATATTATAAAGCTGAAGAGTTTGTTTGTTTGTTTGTTTGAACGGGGTAAACTCTGGGACTACTGGTTGGAATAGAAAAACTCTTTTTGTGTTGGATAGTCCATTTATCCAGGAAGGCTTTAGGCTATATAACATCACGCTACGACCAATAGGAGCGGAGCATAAATGAAAAATGTTGCAAAAACGGAAAAGATATTCCTTTTTGAGAGCTTCCGTTGCGTGCGCTGCGAAAACGGTTTAAGTTAAGCAAATATCATGTATCAAGGAATTGTTCCTCTTTAAAAGTTCTAAAAAAAAGTCCGCGACAGCATATGTCTATCTTTTAAGATTGACTCACTGTAACCATTTTTTACTATTAAAATGTTAGGTTAAAAGAATGATGGTTTGCGAAGCTTATTTAACCCATATTGTATTAATCTATATCAAAATAAATATGTTTATTAGCACAGAAATTTAATATAGAATATTTGTGCCCTTTACTCTATACAGTTTAAACAAATGTCTTAGAAGATATCGCAATGTAAAAATATCCGCGCGACAAAATAATTACGCGTGCGGCAGTCATTCGGTCCGGTGCGATAGGTTAGTGGGGATTGTGGCCTCCGGGGACTCCGGAGAAATTCAAATTTAAAATATTTACTGTTTACAAGGTACAAGGTGTTGCTGTATATATAATCTAAACTAATATTATAAAGAGGAAAGCTACGATTTTTTGTTTGTTACGATTTAGCTCAATTTATGTTGACATTATTTGTTATTTAAGCTATTTTATGTGACGCAGACGAAGTTGCATGGGTCAGCTAGTATAATAATATGCTGGAAATCGAAATTAAATAATTGATGTGCTGGTCTTTATGAACTGCTTTAGGCTCGATTGATTTTTTGATATGAGTGAAGGCTGGTGACTAGCATTAGTACGTATACCTTTGGCAAAATTAAAACGCGAAACTCTAGTGAAATAACGATTATAACATTGAGATAATGTCCAACTTTATGATAACATGCGTTTCAAAAAATTTGTTTAGTTACGTAACATAAAAATGAAATCATTACAATAGGCGAAAATTGCTTCTAAACGATGCTAAGTGAATACACATTCAACACATTGGTGCTTGTGACTGTACAAGTGCATGTTAATGTTCAATAAGTAGCTTACACACAGCTCCTAAGACACGTGGCAAGTGGCCACCTTTGATACGATCTGCGACCGTATGCACCTATATTATTATGACAATTTAATCCCATGATATGGCATCTTTATAGAGTTTTCGTTAAGGTTTTTTGTTGATTGCCGGTGAATAGATAAGCAGGTAGTATGCAGAATACTATAATCGGTATAATTTGTCGGAATAAAAATAAATGGTATCTACGGTAGGAGAGATAGATACGTTAAATTACGTTATGAAACGATCATCAGCGAGAGTGTATTGTTTTCATATAGCTGATTGACTGCCTCATTTGTCTAGCGGTCGCAAACGCGTCTGCTGAG
Organism: Diarsia brunnea; assembly: GCA_949774965.1. NCBI lineage: Eukaryota > Metazoa > Arthropoda > Insecta > Lepidoptera > Noctuidae > Diarsia > Diarsia brunnea. Next base: position 8,955,987 of record OX458998.1, on the reverse strand, counting down.
CATGATATCATGGGTTCGATTACAGGCTCAGGCAAAGTGTTACTGAGTTTTTTCATCAATAATTCCTCAATAGCAGCCACGGAGTCTGCCCGATTGAAGGCAATAGGCTCGCCCATATAAGTCCCATATAATAGGTTCTATGGGTCTTAAACTTAACAAGCTAAATCTGGGTGTATTATTAAGAACACCTCTGCCTAACCCTTCGCGGATTACAGGCGTGATGTTTTCTTATATTACAAAAATAGACAGAATCTACGGTAGGAGAGATATTGGTCCTCACATACACAACCTCCGTCATGTCTTGCGGTCACTCGCAGGCCGCAAAGTTATCGTTGGCGCAGATGTTAACGCGTCATCGTCTCTGTGGTATGGCAAGGTTCGGTTTACGGATTCAGACCGACGTTCCGCTGTCGAAGATTTCATTGCTGAGATGAACTTGTCGATTCACAATACACCTGATGCACCACCTACTTTTTGCAGCCAAATGGGCGAATCTTGTATTGACGTCACACTTTCTAGTGCAGACGTTCGTTTGGATAGGTGGCGTGTCCTACCAGACGCGTCATGTAGCGATCATCGGCTTATCGTGTACGAATTTGTTCCGATGTTTACTCAAGGTCCGTCACATATCATTGGTAACTTTAGGTATAAATGTAAAGGCGCAAATTGGGAATTCTTTAGCTTACTTTTTGCATCTCACACCAAAGACTTCACTCGAGACGGGCTGTCAGCTGAAGAAAGTGCTGAAATTATGTCAGACACCTTCACTTACTGTGCTGACATCGCCATTGGTCGCGGATCTATGACCAATATACGTAGATGTGATTGGTGGTGTGATTACTTAATTGAACAACGTAAAAGTTATCGCCGAGCGCGTAGACATTTAAATAAGGTTAAAAAACGAATGGTCACCGGAGACCCACTTACCTCTGCTTTAAATGCGTTTAGAGTTGCCAAGTCCCGCTACAGAGCATCGGTAGAAAAATCTAAAGGTAATTTACTTCGGAAAATAGTAGAAAAATTAGATAAAGAAGGTCCGTGGTCTCCTTTGTATCACGAGTTCAAAGCAAATCGATCAGTAGACCTTGCGTTCGTCGAAAACATTAAAGTAAACAACAAACACACCACCGGTATTGAGGAGACAACCGAAGTTCTATTAAATACTTTGATACCTGATGATTTGCCTGATAATGATAATGACTACCACCAGCAGATCAGGGCGTGGGCGGCTGTGCCACCTGAATCACCAGCGTCAGACCTTCCATCTATTGACGAATTTATTAACGTTGTCAGGAAGCTACCACTTAACAAATCGTCAGGTGAAGATAAAATATCGAATCGGATGATAATAGAAGCATGTAAAACAGCGGCCGACGCAATTTTAAGGGTATACAACAGTTGTATTGCAGAAGGCGTCTTTCCTCGTGTATGGCGACGCGGCTTCATACGAATAATTCCGAAAAGCGGCGACAAGCCACCGGACGACCCTAAGTCTTATCGCCCTATAACACTACTACCATCTTTGGGGAAACTCCTGGAGCGCCTTATCGTTCCACGTTTACTACCAGACGGGCCAAAATTTCACAACAACCAATTCGGTTTTACCGTGGGAAAATCTACCGTAGACGCGGCACTTTCTGTCAGGAAAATTGTCAATACATCCGAACACAAATACGTAGTTGGGATCTTTCTAGATATTTCTGGGGCTTTTGATAACGCATGGTGGCCGATGCTACTCCTAAAACTGAAAATTCGTGGTTGCCCTAAAAACATATACAATCTTGTTTACTCGTACTTCTTAAATGGTTCCGCGAAACTCAAACTCGGACATCATTCTATGTCAAAGTCCCTTACCATGGGATGTCCTCAGGGTTCGGTTATGGGTCCGTATGTATGGAACGTAGGCTTCGATGACTTCCTCGCGATTCCACTTCCATGTGGCTGTTCATTAACCGGTTACGCGGACGACGGCCTGCTGCTCATTCAGTCAAGTACTCGGGCTGGACTCGAAAATTTGGCTGACACTTGCCTAAAATTAATATCCCAGTGGGGTGATCGTAACCGTCTGACCTTTGCACCGCACAAAACTTATCAACTTCTTTTAAAAGGTAATCTTAAATCATGGCCTAGTATTAAATTTAATAACGTTCCCGTTAAAAGGAAGCAGTCCGTGTGCTACCTTGGGTTTGTCTTAGAGAAGAATTTTTCATTCATTGAACACATAAAAACCGTCGGTGAAAAAGCTAAAAAGAACTTTTATGCCTTAACGAGAATATCCAAATCTACGTGGGGTTTGTCATTTTTAACTCTAAAGACTATCTATGGGGCTACTTACTTGGGGTGTATGTGCTACGGGGCACCAGTATGGGCCGATAGGGCCACCATAGGAGCGGTACGACGTAAATTACTTCAAAGCCAGCGGTTGGCCTTGATTTTCTTGTGTAAAGCGTATAGGACGGTTAGTACTGAAGCCTTACCGGTACTGGCAGGGGTACTTCCAGTCGATCTTGAAGTGCAGCGCCGTGCTTCAATGTACTACTGCGCACGAGAGACCGCGGACGCAGACTTTTTAATGCAACGTGACCGTGCTAAAATAGCTAGATTACTAAAACCACAGACTGACGTCTGGGAGGAACTTTTGTCTGAATGGCAATGTAGGTGGGATAATTCCATCAAAGGCCGACACCTCCACCAGTTCTTTCCATCCGTTCGTGAGCGGCTGGCCAGGACATGGCTGGAGGTGGATCACTGTGTTGCCCAATTTCTCACAGGTCATGGTAACTTTAAGAGTAAATTATTTTCCTTCAAGCTTGTTGCCTCGCCTTTTTGTCAATGTTCTACATCTGACTGCGAAAATGAACAATCCGCACATCATATTTTATGGGAGTGTAGTCTTTGGCAGAATGAACGTAATATTATGTTGGATAATGTACAGGTTACATCCGGAGTTATTTACTATACGGACCTTGTAGAAACTAGAACAAATTTCCGTGCGTTCAAGCATTTTTGTCATACCTATTATTGGAATCAAATATAACAGCTCACAACTTAGGACCCAGTAATAATAATGACAATAATATCCGTGGTGCTAGGCAACTGGGCTTATCCCAGTTGTATACGTCCCTGTGTGCCTATTGGCCTTGTTCTGTTCTGTCTCCTGCTGATACGGAGGGAAGTGGAAATTATGTTTTTTCCTACTCCTCTGCTATTATTTTCTGATTAATTTCGTTGCGGGATCCAAGACAGTTTAATCGTTTCTCTGGGACTTCGTCGGGCTTCATTGTCTCGGCGCTTTTCTTGTGGTCGCCACTGTTGATTCTGGCTTACAGAAGTTACAGTGGTTTGGGAATAGTGTGGCGGGCTTGTCTAAAAGGTAGGAGAGATAGACACATACATTATGAATTGTCTATCAGCGAGAGTGTTTTGTTTTCCTATAGGTGATTGAATATCAATGAAGTACCTATCCAGTGATGAGAATTATTATGTTCGTACGTGTCGGCGTTCGAAAGTACTCTTCACGTGTGAAATTAGTTATAAATCACACGATTCCTGGACCCGGGATGAATCATGAGCGCTTTAGGAATCTGTGGGATCAGCCAAGTGGGTGGGAAATTATATGGCTATTAGCATTTTGTTGTGTGAGAACGGACCACACATCGGTTGACAACCTATCGATTTGTTACATTTGTTGTTTAGTTAAGGGTGTCATCAATTCGATGTTAAGCGTAGATTTTGTTTAAACTTACTTAACATAACATCACGTCTGTAATCCACGACGAGTAAGGTAAAAGTGGGTATCTAAATATAACCCCTACATTTCGCCAGTATTTAAACGGGGACAAGTCTATTGCTATCAACCGGGCACAAATCTTGATTCCGTGGTGTGACTGTGAAATACCAAAAACCGAATAACAATTTACCCGACTCGGGAATAAACCCAGGACCTCAAACTATGTAGTCGCGCTTTCAACAACTAGACCAATGAGGCGACTTTCGAGCAATCAATGTTACATGCTTTGGGGAACATGTTGTCAAATAATTATAGAAAATCCTTAACGTAGCACCAATAAAGTAGGTACTTCTAGGCACTGTTCAAGTAAATATATTTCCAATGTAAGAGATCGTTAAGTATGCTACAAAACAAAATAATATCTACTTAAAATTGACACCACGATTTAATATCAATATGTCAGGTGTCGATCTGAAAAGAACTGTCACTTTGCGAACTACTACTGCCACAACATTGACAAGACAGATGGATGGACGAATTCAAAAGTGTGCGAGTGATATCACGGATCAGACAAGGAATGTGGCAGTGGCACCTGATTGTCATGTTAAAATCAAACTCTTTTAGTTGCTACGTAAGTAACTTTTGGCTTGATTATAGACAAATCACAATGAAAATGAAGATCTTACCTAAGCAGGTATACTATCTGTACTCAGTTACCAAGTCAATTAAAACCCATAAGTAAATAAAAATTGTTAATAATGACCACATTGGAGAGGGAAGACAACAAGGTGGAGAGGTTTTCAAGGAGAAAGCGGCGACTTTTGTCCAGCAGCGCGCCAACTGATAGTCTAAAAAAAATTATGTAACTACTTAGCGGCTTAGAAATAGCTGGTTCGTACCTAACCTTAACATGTGCTATAAGAACGGAACAAAAATAACATGTGGAAAAATACAAAATAAATAATAACATTCATATTGTTTCATCAATTAAAGCCACAACGTCGCAAAAAAGTTGTGGCTTGTGGTCACACTGTAACTTCTGTTCACTGGCGCCGTTGAAGAAAACAGCTTAAGGCCGTTGCAATGGTCAAATCCCAAAAACGACGTATGTTTAAAGAAATTTGTTGAGGAATCCTTCCGTACGATTTCCATATAAAAAATATATGTTATACTTAAAGTCATCACAAATAATTCGTATTGTTTAAAATTTTAATAAACCTTCACATTATTTAATAAAAAATCGTAGTATGTCTTAACCTAAATCGAATTTTGTCTCTGTAACGGCTGAATAGTTCGGTATGAATTTTATACCCAAAAATACGTAGTGATGTATTTAACAATCCGTATTGTTTACTTTCTCTGATTTGTAATAAAATTTTAAAATAATAAATTAATCCCCGACATTTTGAGGCAAATGCGGCGCGAGACCCGTCGCGCATACTTGGAACGCGCTGCGCCAGTGTCTCGATGACTGTTGTCACGGGTGGACTGCACGCATGTCATTACTTCACAAATAAAATTCAAAAGTTCACGTTTTTAATGTTTTCTGAATTAAAACATATTGTAAATTGTATAGTTATCAATATTTCGTGAAATAAGAACAGAAAATAAGTTTGTAAATATATTTAAAGTAGTTTGTAATTTCGTTTTGTTGTTTGCACCTATCATAGACTAAGCTGACTGTGCCTAATAAACGTAAAGTGACGCGTGGCCGAGCTCTCCAAAACTATTGGTAAATTACCTACGTTTCTTAGTAGATATTTTGCTATATAAATATATCTATGATATTATTTTAATTTTGGACTGCCTCGTTGGTCTAGTGGTCGTAAGCACGATGCTGAGCATGAGGTCCTGGGTTCGATTCCAGGGTCGGGCAAAGTGTTATTGGGTTTTTCCATCAGGAAATTATAAGTAACAGCCACGGAGTCTGGATTTGTGCCCGGTTGATGGCAATAGGCTCGCCCCTATTATATGGGACTTAAACATAACTGGCGAAATGTGGGTGTACTATTAGGTACACCTCTGCCTAACCCTTCGGGGATTACAGGCGAGATGTTATGTTTTCTACTGGTGTTTATTGTTTTATCGTTTTTAACTATTTTGTCTTGAGAATTTCGTTTGATGGAAGATGGAAATCTGGATGACTGATGATGTCTCGTACCTAATGATGGACTCTCATACTACATGATACATTTTGAAGGTCTGATGAAGACCAGGTAACTGCTTATCGGTTTTCAGTCACGGAAATAGTCAGAATGCTCCAGCTTTCAGCTTTTATCTAATTGAGCACGGATGCTAATAACATGATACATTTTGAAGGTCTGATGATGACCAGCTAAGTGCTTACCGGTTCTCAGTGACGGATGTAGTTAGAATGACCTAGCTTTCAAATTTTATCAATCTGAGCACGGATGCTACTACATAATACATTCTGAAGGTCAGATGATGACCAGCTAAGTGCTACAAGGTTCTCAGTGACGGATGTAGCTAGAATGACCTAGCTTTCAAATTTTATTGGTCTGAGCACGGATGCTACTACATGATATACTTTGAAGGTCTGATGATGACCAGCTAAGTGCATATCGGTTCTCAGTGACGGATACAGTTATGATGCTACAGCTTTCTGCTTTTATCTTATTGAGCACGGATGCTACTACATAATACATTTTGAAGGCCTGATGCTGACCAGCTAAGTGCTTATCGGTTCTCAGTGACGGATGTAGTTAGAATGACCTAGCTTTCAGATTTTATCTTATTGAGCACGGATGCTACTACATGATACATTTTGAAGGTCTGATGATGACCAGCTAAGTGCTTATCGGTTCACAGTGACGGATATAGCTGGAATGACCACCATCAGGTAAATGGCACCATCAGTCTCCAAGGCCTCTTCAAGCTCTTTCAAAGTCCACACGCGACGGTTCTACGTGGTGCCATCAATGAAATCCTATACTTACCTTCGGAGTCTACCATCAGGTAGCTGGTATCATCAGTCTCCAAGGCCTCCTTGAGCTCTTTTAAATGAGTCCAAACACGATGGTTCTACTCAGTGCCGTCAATGAGATCCTATACCCACCTTCGGAGTCCACCATCAGGTACGAGACATCATCAGTCATCCAGATCTCCATCTTCCATCAAACGAAATTCTCAAGACAATATAATTAAAACGATAAAACAATTAACACCATTAAAACAATAACATACATTACATAACATCACGCCTGTAATCCCCAAAGCGTTAGGCAGAGGTGTACCTACTAGTAGGCGTGATGTTATGTTATGTATGGTATTATTTTAATGACTTTAATTGTTTATCGCTTTTAGCGATAAAACAATTCAACAAAAACACCTCTGCCTAACCCTTCGGGGATTACAGGCGAGATGTTATGTTTTCTACTGGTGTTTATTGTTTTATCGCTTTTAACTATTTTGTCTTGAGAATTTCGTTTGATGGAAGATGGAAATCTGGATGACTGATGATGTCTCGTACCTAATGATGGACTCTCATACTACATGATACATTTTGAAGGTCTGATGAAGACCAGGTAACTGCTTATCGGTTTTCAGTCACGGAAATAGTCAGAATGCTCCAGCTTTCAGCTTTTATCTAATTGAGCACGGATGCTAATAACATGATATATTTTGAAGGTCTGATGATGACCAGCTAAGTGCTTACCGGTTCTCAGTGACGGATGTAGTTAGAATGCTCTAGATTTCAGCTTCTATCTTATTGAGCACGGATGCTACTACATGATAAATTTTGAAGGTCTGATGATGACCAGCTAAGTGCTTATCGGTTCTCAGTGACGGATATAACTAGGCTGACCACCATCAGGTAAATGACATTATCTGTCTCCAAGGCCTCCTCGAACTCTTTCAAATGAGTCCAAACACGATGGTTCTACGCAGCGCTGTCAATGAGATCCTGTACCCACTTTCGAAGTCCACCGTCAAGTAAATGGCATGATCAGTCTCTAAGGCCTCCTCGAGCTCTTTTAAATGAGTCCAAACACGACGATTCTACGCAGTGCCGTCAATGAGATCCTTTACTTACCTTTGGAGTCCACTATCAGGTAAATGACATTATCAGTCTCCAAGGCGTCCTCGAAATCTCAACACCATTAAAATAATAACATACATAACATAACATCACGCCTACTATTAGGTACACCTCTGCCTAACCCTTCGGGGATTACAGGCGTGATGTTATGTAATGTTTTTATTATTTTAATGGTGTTAATTGTTTTATCGCTTTTAATTATTTTGTCTTGAGAATTTCGTTTGATGGAAGATGGAGATCTGGATGACTGATGATGTCTCGTACCTGATGGTGGACTCCGAAGGTTATAGGATCTCATTGACGGCACTGAGTAGAATCATCGTGTTTGGACTCATTTGAAAGAGCTCGAGGAGGCCTTGGAGACTGATGGTGCCATTTACCTGATAGTGGTCATTCTAGCTATATCCGTCACTGTGAACCGATAAGCACTTAGCTGGTCAGCATCAGACCTTTAAAATGTATCATGTAGTAGCATCCGTGCTCAATAAGATAAAAGCAGAAAGCTGTAGCATCATAACTGTATCCGTCACTGAGAACCGATAAGCACTTAGCTGGTCATCATCAGACCTTCAAAGTGTATCATGTGGTAGCATCCGTGCTCAGATCAATAAAATTTGAAAGCTAGGTCATTCTAGCTATATCCGTCACTGAGAACCAATTAGCACTTAGCTGGTCATCATCAGACCTTCAGAATGTATTATGTAGTAGCATCCGTGCTCAGATTGATAAAATTTTAAAGCTAGGTCATTCTAACTACATCCGTCACTGAGAACCGATAAGCACTTAGCTGGTCATCATCAGACCTTCAAAGTGTATCATGTAGTAGCATCCGTGCTCAGATCAATAAAATTTGAAAGCTAGGTCATTCTAGCTATATCCGTCACTGAGAACCAATTAGCACTTAGCTGGTCATCATCAGACCTTCAAAATGTATCATGTTATTAGCATCCGTGCTCAATTAGATAAAAGCTAAAAGCTGGAGCATTCTGACTATTTCCGTGACTGAAAACCGATAAGCAGTTACCTGGTCTTCATCAGACCTTCAAAATGTATCATGTAGTATGAGAGTCCATCATTAGGTACGAGACATCATCAGTCATCCAGATTTCCATCTTCCATCAAACGAAATTCTCAAGACAAAATAGTTAAAAGCGATAAAACAATAAACACCAGTAGAAAACATAACATCTCGCCTGTAATCCCCAAAGCGTTAGGCAGAGGTGTACCTACTAGTAGGCGTGATGTTATGTTATGTATGTTATTATTTTAATGACTTTAATTGTTTATCGCTTTTAGCGATAAAACAATTCAACAAAAACACCTCTGCCTAACCCTTCGGGGATTACAGGCGAGATGTTATGTTTTCTGCTGGTGTTTATTGTTTTATCGCTTTTAACTATTTTGTCTTGAGAATTTCGTTTGATGGAAGATGGAAATCTGGATGACTGATGATGTCTCGTACCTAATGATGGACTCTCATACTACATGATACATTTTGAAGGTCTGATGAAGACCAGGTAACTGCTTATCGGTTTTCAGTCACGGAAATAGTCAGAATGCTCCAGCTTTCAGCTTTTATCTAATTGAGCACGGATGCTAATAACATGATACATTTTGAAGGTCTGATGATGACCAGCTAAGTGCTTACCGGTTCTCAGTGACGGATGTAGTTAGAATGACCTAGCTTTCAAATTTTATCAATCTGAGCACGGATGCTACTACATAATACATTCTGAAGGTCTGATGATGACCAGCTAAGTGCTAATTGGTTCTCAGTGACGGATATAGCTAGAATGACCTAGCTTTCAAATTTTATTGATCTGAGCACGGATGCTACTACATGATACACTTTGAAGGTCTGATGATGACCAGCTAAGTGCTTATCGGTTCTCAGTGACGGATATAGCTAGAATGACCACCATCAGGTAAATGGCACCATCAGTCTCCAAGGCCTCCTCGAGCTCTATCAAATGAGTCCAAACACGATGATTCTACTCAGTGCCGTCAATGAGATCCTATAACCTTCGGAGTCCACCATCAGGTACGAGACATCATCAGTCATCCAGATCTCCATCTTCCATCAAACGAAATTCTCAAGACAAAATAATTAAAAGCGATAAAACAATTAACACCATTAAAATAATAAAAACATTACATAACATCACGCCTGTAATCCCCGAAGGGTTAGGCAGAGGTGTACCTAATAGTAGGCGTGATGTTATGTTATGTATGTTATTATTTTAATGGTGTTGAGATTTCGAGGACGCCTTGGAGACTGATAATGTCATTTACCTGATAGTGGACTCCAAAGGTAAGTAAAGGATCTCATTGACGGCACTGCGTAGAATCGTCGTGTTTGGACTCATTTAAAAGAGCTCGAGGAGGCCTTAGAGACTGATCATGCCATTTACTTGACGGTGGACTTCGAAAGTGGGTACAGGATCTCATTGACAGCGCTGCGTAGAACCATCGTGTTTGGACTCATTTGAAAGAGTTCGAGGAGGCCTTGGAGACTGATAATGTCATTTACCTGATGGTGGTCAGCCTAGTTATATCCGTCACTGAGAACCGATAAGCACTTAGCTGGTCATCATCAGACCTTTAAAATTTATCATGTAGTAGCATCCGTGCTCAATAAGATAAAAGCTGAAATCTAGAGCATTCTAACTATATCCGTCACTGAGAACCGATAAGCACTTAGCTGGTCAGCATCAGGCCTTCAAAATGTATTATGCAGTAGCATCCGTGCTCAGATAGATAAAATTTGAAAGCTAGGTCATTCTAACTACATCCGTCACTGAGAACCGATAAGCACTTAGCTGGTCATCATCAGACCTTCAAAATTTATCATGTAGTAGCATCCGTGCTCAGACAGATAAAATTTGAAAGCTAGGTCATTCTGACTACATCCGTCACTGAGAACCGATAAGCACTTAGCTGGTCATCATCAGACCTTCAAAATGTATCATGTAGTAGCATCCGTGCTCAATAAGATAAAAGCTGACAGCTGGAGCATTCTAACTATATCCGTCACTGAGAACCGATAATCACTTAGCTGGTCATCATCAGACCTTCAGAATGTATCATGTAGTAGCATCCGTGCTCAGATAGATAAAATTTGAAAGCTATGTCATTCTAACTACATCCGTCACTGAGAACCGATAAGCACTTAGCTGGTCATCATCAGACCTTCAAAATGTATTATGTAGTAGCATCCGTGCTCAGACAGATAAAATTTGAAAGCTAAGTCATTCTAACTACATCCGTCACTGAGAACCGATAAGCACTTAGGTGGTCATCGTCAGACCTTCAAAATGTATCATGTAGTAGCATTCGTGCTCAATTAGCTGAAAGCTGGAGCATTCTGACTATTTCCGTGACTGAGAAGCGATAAGCAGTTACCTGGTCTTTATCAGACCTTAAGAATTTATCGTAGGAGTGAAATAACTAATGAAAGCTAGGTTATTACTTCATTAGTCAAAGTGTATAATTTATTATTAAATATTTTATTCATACATTATGATGTAGGTACTCCAAGAGAAACAAAATATGTTACGCAAATACGATGACTACTCTGCGACACATTTCTGTTCTTTGGTACGTTTTTCTGTAGTACAGTCGTTTGCCGGTAGGGGCCGAAAAATAAACAAGAGCCAGTACAGAGGTCAAATCGTCAAAGTCATCTACTGCTGTGATCCCCTTAATATAAATCATTGATTGAAATAGTGAATCAACAAAGTCAATGACTACATTACCTACTTCAATATTGTACAAAAAAATAAAGCCATTATACAATTCATTTTGTTATAGATCACTACTTATTTTAAATTAAATTAGGTATAGATACATACTTAAATGCAAGACCACCTGTCATTTGGTCTAAGACTCAAGTCAATACTTTTATACATAAATAATAGCCGTATCATTTTGATACCCGAATTGTGTGTTAAAAGTGTCTATTACCTGTCAAACAAAAAAGAAACAGTAAAATCAATCAATGATACCTTTATACAAAGTGCCGCCAGCAAAAAGGTGATATACCGTGACAGGCGTTACGTTATTACACTAGACAGGTTCCAATTAAAAATACTGGCTGAGTTTAGAGCTATCGATAAAAAAAAACATGAGTACGGGCTGACTACAGCTACTCCTGTTACAAAATTAAATAACAATATCGCATGTCACAAAAAAGCGATCATCAAATTGTCAGTTAATATTGTCAGCCAGCAAAAACATCGACAATGCAGTTTGGAGCAAAAACTTGTGGTTATGACGTCATGCCCGGCCTGTCGGTTATCGGACAGGAGCGAATAAATTACTTGCGGCATGTTCGGATTGTGGACAGGTGGGATTGCAGAGAAGCCTGAAGCTGTATCCAAAATGTTCCACAAATATGCTCGGTATGCGAACGTTGAATCATTCAGACTTTTATTTTGCAGCTTAGGTTTTATTGTACGCAGGTATTTAAATTACTGACCCTTTAGCGAGGTAGTAAATTTATATTCGCTCCTTTCCTCAGTCAGCGTGTCTCAATTGACTCATTAGTCTTGAATGTGAGCCACATACAGTACTTACAATTAAACCCAAGCTCACATTAAAATATATGGCAGTACAATTATGTTGAACCGATTCCGAAATACTGAAAGCCATTGCAGATAAAAATGCAAAAACAAACAGTTAAAAGTCCTTTAATTAAAGCAGCACAACGGGTTTAATGCCAAAAAACAAAACAAAGTAAGCGACATGCGGGCTAACATAATTTTGTATAAATCGATGCGTGAATCGGCCTGTGGAAATTGGTTTTCCGTGGCTTTTCCGCTCTGGCGGATCGGCAGCATCCGCTTAATGCTACGACCGAAGCGATATGAGAGATCCTTTTACCCAAACAGTTTATGAGGGGGATCCCACAACTCTCGTTGTTGCTCTTGCATTACCGCAAACAAAACGAACCCATGAAAATGAGTTTTTGTTTCCCCCATTGTTTTAAAACGCGATGACTGAAGATGGAATGAAAAAGCGCAGCGTTTTAACAAAAAGGACTTTGTTTGTATCATTACCTACGTTGTGAATAAGTGCATAGTGTTGTTTTGAAAAGTGAACAACTAGAAACAAATCACTATAGTTTATTCTTTCATTTATTTGTCCGAAACAAAAGATTTCAAATCGAATTCAGCTGTTTTTTGTCATTCACCGCTAGACATCCTTGAATGTTCAGCTGTCATACTTCAGCCCATTCCATAGACTTGTAGATTGTCACACTGTAATTAGTAAACACATGCTGGATATCGTGTTTCACAGCACATCGCGGTCCAGTAACCCGACGTGTCAATTAAGAATCGTCGCGAGTCGTTCGTTCATTTAGATTTATTCCAAGTGGTAACGAAATTATTGTTAATCGAGAGGCTACTCGTTCGTTTGTGTTGATTTATATCCGACGATATATCCGTGGATGATTTGTTAATGTCATTGGGTAGGTGCGGATATGGGGATTTATAGCCAGTACGTAGGATCGCCAAGTGATAGGAATGTTAAGATCTAAACTGTCAACAGGACCTGGAGGCATTGAGAGGTGCAGCATTTTTACTAGTGAAGTGTCAATAAGATAAATATTATATGTTTATTTTTCAGTTGAAAAAGAGGTAAAATAGATCATAACCAATTCCTTTTACCCTATTATGCGTCTATCTTACTTCAGGTACACAATTATTTCTCGCCATTATTATAAATTAACCAAACCAAAGTGTGATATCCATCCGGAATTTCTCGGTAACAGCCACGGAGTATGGATTTGTGCCCAGTTGATGGCAATAGGTTCGCCCCCTATTACATGGTACTTAAACATAACTGGCGAAATCTGGGTGTACTAATGGGTACACCTCTGCCTAACCTTTCGGGTATGGAAGGCGTGACGTTATGATGTTAAAAAGTAACAGATATTCTCTTTGACTGCAAGAACATAATTTAAGTTCAATATTTATATCCCTTCCATCAGCTCGCAGTTTGACAGCGCATATCATATGACGATTTTTAATTGGGACCCATAATCTTGATCGAAGCTGGACAGGCAATAAAGCTGCGCACGAGCATGTCACGGTTACAACACGTTCGGGACCTCTCGGCCCCTTTCGGCCGAATTCGTGTCAATCTTCATCAAACCATGCGCATTCGATTAGATTCGTTTAAACGCTGTGATGTTGTTATTACAAATAAGGAATTGACTGCATGTATGTATATCGAGTTATAGTGGTGTGGATCGAAAAGTTGACCTTCAAAATTACATAGATATATAACATCACGCATGTAATCCCCAAAGGGTTAGCCAGAGGCGCACTTAATAGTAAACCCTCATTTCGCCAGTTATGTTATGTTATGTCCCATGCAATAAGGAGTGACCTTATTGCCATCAACCGGGCACAAATCCGGACTCCGTGGCCGCTACTGAGAAATTTGCTAATAGAAAAACCCAGTAACACTTTGCCCGACCTGGGTATCGAACCTAGAACTACTACATATACAATCTAGAAACTGCACCTACTCTAACAATATCAGAAAAACAAACTGAACAGCTTGTTGATAAAATTTACAGTTTACCATTAGTTTTAGCATTAATCGATGAATTAAAACCTCCTGAATATTATCCTGTTTCAATATTGAAATTGAAATCATAGAAACATCATACGAGTAAATGGATCCGCGGTTAGCGTTCAGCTTTCACGATCACGAACTAATCCATATCGCGGTCCATTGCGTGTGTTATTTGCTAATTTATAATTTAACACAAATAGTGATGGCAGTGCGGATCTATATAATTTGTTAGTATTCGTAGCACGTGTCATTAACGGTTCATTACGACTTGCCGCCGGCTTAATTGGCTTACCGTTGCGTATCGTGCTTTGAATCAAAACCGTAATCAATTTCGGACCATCAAAGCGTTGTCAAATTGATGTAGTGGTTTGTCTCTAGTCACAAGTGTTCCCTGTGTTTGTATAATGTAATAATGTTAAATCAATATTGGTGACATATTATTATACTACTTTTCTTTATTTATCGTGTGGTTAGCGCTTAACCAAGTTGACAATCTACAATCGTTGACGCTAGTAGAAAACGACTCAAATATATGGGAATGACGTCATCTCAACGCTAAGTCACGGGGTCAGAACAAACGAATAGAAAATTCGAAGCCATATTTACAACTTGTCGAATCGTTCAAAATGATAGAATGAAATGTGATCCTTTCTACAACGTTGATCGCTACATCCCATATAAATGCTATCCATGTCACACTTTTGACAAGCGCAAACGAAACGTTGGCGAAGTACCTATTTGACCGATACGTAGCGTTTGCCGAAACCCTGGAGAAAACGCTTAAAAACCGCTGGAGACCGAGAAGTGTTTTGTTTATTTATCATAATTTTGGATTCTATGTGCCGTTTAGCATTTAAAATGCATACTTTATATATATTGTGGTGCGCTAAGGGTCAAACAAATAATTGTTATGTTTGTTTTAAAAGAAGTACCTAGTATTAGATCATGTCGCGTCTCACGTCATTGTTTATGTTGTATACTTTCAGGTGCCCAAGTATATTAGATTTTAACAAAGGAAGCTCTCGTTTAACTAATCATTTACGTACCTTTCCATTTATTCCAATCTAGCTGCGAACTGTTCTGGGTCTGCTCGAGATCTCGTTTCCATATTTTAAAAGTTATCACTTCATTTAAGGTACCTTTCATCCAAATGCAGAATATCATATTATTTCAGGGCACAGTAATGTTTAAAATTACATTCTGCACTGTGATATTATAATAAACAAATTAAAACAAAGAACTTTGTACCTTTAAAAACTTCAACCCGCGCATAAAGTAAACAACTGTGATTTTGACATTATTTTGACGTTAGTAGAAACGCTTACCATAGACTAAAGTGTAGCTTTTTTCTACATTCATTAGAGAATGAGCGATCGACTCAGTTGTGTGAAGTTGGCTACCAACTTAGCGCTTTCTACAATCGCTTGCGCCGAAGCGTTACCTATTGTAGAAAGATAATAGATACAGACTTCTTATGCTGCCCATGGGCCCCCTTTTTTTTTTTTTTTTGGGGGTTGGGAAATCATCAAATAACCCCTCCCGCTCTTGGGCAGAGCGAAAGGGAGTGTCAGACTTCTACTGACTAAAAACCACCCATGTTTCTTCTTAGCCCATGGGCCTCTGACTTGGCTTTACATGACGTAGAGAAATATCTCTCAGGCATGCTGGTTTCTTCACGATGTTTTCCATCACCGAAGCAAGTGGTACTTCAGAAGCTAAGTAGCCTATCAGCGGGTTTATTATGAGCCTAATGTGTCCCACTATAGTGTAAAGGTCTCCCTTCCGTCTTTCAATTTGTCTCTATTTCTACCTGTTTGGGCTCAATCCTTTTGGTATGAGTCCAGCTCGTTACTTTATCTCTTTCTGGGCCTACCGGGTTGGCTGGTTCTGTTGTTCGAAACCCAATCTGTGACCAATTTTAATGCAACATGCGGCAGATGTGACCTGCCCAGTTCCATTTCAATTTTGCAGCTGTTTTGCAAACGTTTGCGATTTGGGTTTTGGATCGAAGTAAACTGTTCATAATACGGCCAGAATTTTTGACTCCTAGTATTCTTCGCTCCATGGGTCGCTGGTAGATCCCGAGTGATACCAGTGACTAACTTAAATAATATTTTATATTTCTATACGATGACTAATAAAGAAATATAGATCGGATGATACAAATTTTATCTACTGAAACGGTGCGGTATTTGAATACATTTTTCACGCAACTATTTTTGGTTGTCACTTACATATTTTGTTTATAAAATCAATATTCATTAAAACACCGTTTTCCATTGACATTTACAACAGAGGAAAAGAGCACGTATACTTTCACAAGCCCTTTTAAATATAGATTGTCCTAAATTAATTAAAATGTGGTATCTACAAATTCGTTCGCTCGTGTTTCCCGCCTCTCCCTTTTAGGCGCTTAATTGTTTCGAACACACCGAATTATTTTGATTTATAGCTTTGTGATTGCTGCAACTCGATTATATAGGGCCTTTGTTGCTCTCTAAATTGAATGAAATGAAAAATAAATTAAGTCCAGTTGTGAAGTGGAGCGCTGAGGAAGAAAAGATTTGGACCCATTGTGTGTACCCTTCGGTGACAATGGGACGAATAAAGAGCGATATAAAGATGGTGGGCAACTGCAAATTTGCACATTAGCGCTGTATGTAGACACATACAGCGCTAATGTTGAAAATGATATGAAAAAATAATGGATATTTGCGAGAGAGACCTCTTTTCTGGAAGCAGTTTCGTACTGTGCGTGAAATATAAAAAAGGTGGCAAAAATATAAATAAGAGAAAGCTACCAAAAAATCTAACAATCTGTAAATCGTTCAGCCCATTATTGACCTATAATCAAGTTCTACACTGTGTGCTCGGTTAACCACTAGACTAACGAAGCGATTTACTTCGCAGACAAGCTGCAGGAACTAAGTCAATTACCACAAGCAACGTGCTTTGAAATACCTCCTACCTTTGCGCAGTGTACGAAAGGAAAATCTATGTACCTATATATTGGGTACCTATATCGCTCTAGCTAGACTAGACCTACAGTCACTCTACGTGATTTCTAACTTCAGCCTTCTTAGAGATAGGTAAATTGAAGACATAAACTTCATTGAAGTTACTTTCCTGCATAATTTATTAGTAACTGATCAGTATGAACAGACATCGATTTCCAATCACCTAACAACCTTATTGCTTCAAAGATAAAGCTGAAAATATATTAAAGAAACTTGACAGATTGTTCTAGTTTGATGTGCTGGCGGCTGTACAACCTAAGTTATTTCCCGGTCATAATTACTGATCCCATCATAATATTGAGCGAGATACTAAACTGTTATTACGCTAATAAATTATTAGCTTCGTGTTGCACAACACAATGTAGGAACAAGCGCGTCTTGGTATATTCCTGTAGCACAGTTAATTCAGGCATAGGAGAGGTGAGGTGACATGACTCACTGGAGTGACTCACTCGACTATCTCCGGGTAGTTCAAAATATTGGAACGGTCTGATATCGGGATGACTCCCAGACTACGTGACTAAGCGTACACAAACTTCTTAAGTCGCCGATTTTATCGATCAATGAAACGTGTTCGAATTTTATGCTCTCCTGGTACCTACATTGATTTCGGGAACTGTTTTATGAGATGCAATTTTTGGCGTATTTAATCCGATTATATCCCGAAAGGAAAACATAAAAGTGTGGTCACATTATACCTCTTTTATCTCGTAATATTGTGCATATTTGCAGAGCTATCCAAATTGGTTTCACATGAAACGGAAACCGAAAAACAGCTATAATTTGCTGAGTTAATCGTGATCGGACAAATTGCCAGGGCAATGCCAAAAGTTGGGAAAATAAACAGATTTCGTGTAATTTAAACAGAAATCGTAGTTGAAGTGATGTTCAAATGAGATGTAGAGTACATATTGAGTAAGGTTCAAGTACCTAATAAATCTCATTTAAGTTACATAAACAAATATCATACAGGATGCGGTGTAAGTTTTGTGCGTTGAGTAAACATTAGCTCAGTTCACTACACATGACGTATTTATTGATTTAACTTCAGCTACCACAAAACATGAACTTCACCGTAAGCTAAAACATACGTCAGTTAGTTAAATTTTAATAATGTTCATATTATACAGAAGCCCAAGCACAATTACAGTTTTTCAATTATAAGAATCATTTTAAAAAGTTTTACGACAACATCATGCAAAGCACTTGGTTATAAAAAACGTGAGAAATTATAATAGTCATCGCTTTTACAGCTTCCAACTAAGTTTTAAGCGTCTGTTTAAAATCTCACAGTTATTTCACACCTCTCTCTTTATAACATTCGTAATTAACTTCATCTTATCATCATCGCCTAAATTACAAAAATGTGATAATTAATAGAACTAATCGTTTATTACAGCTGAATCAGTAACTGTTATAAATTTATATTGCGCAATAAATCCGACACACACGCCTAGCTCTGTCGTATGAAGAAAGAATCATTAAAAGTGATAAACAAAAATATACCGCACATAAACCCAGTTTCAGACAGATAGTTGCATCGTCTCAGTCAAGAGAAGCGACGACGCTAATAAAGCTGAATTTATCATAAAAAGTTGCACGTTTAAGACTGAAACAGTCGTAAATAAGAAAATAAGACGACCTATTTATATTTGTGGCTATAGTCCGGGTGAACACTCTTGGTCGTTGAAGAAATAATTTCAGCAAATTTCAGCAAAGTCCAAGAAAATATTCAAAAAACACTTTTGACTAAAAGCGTTTTTTTCTTGATGATTTTAAACTGACTTGTTTGCGTATTTTGATTAGCATGTAGAATGGGTGGGCCCGTGGATAGTGACCATCCATCACATACCGAGTTCCATTCGTGCCTTTTCACGTTAAGCCGCACTGGTCCAGTCCCACCTATCATTTGTAGAGATTTGGCAATCGTTACAGGTTGTCAGTGGCAGGTAATCCCACAGAACACTATTTACTCCTAGCGGAGGATAATCCTGACAAACAGTTTTACTAAGGAGTATAGTACTACACAGTATTATAGTAAGTGCTGGGTAATATTGGTTATGTAATGGTTGTTGATATATAATGGTTGTGGAATTCAGATAGGTATTCATGTAAAAGACTGGTAATCAGTAGCATCCGGTTAGACTGGCAGCTGACCCCAATATTGTTGGAAAAGGTTAGGCAAATGATAATGTTGATGATACGTACTTACTTTAACAAAATGCCCAGTCAGCAGTATTACAATAAAATAGCATGTTTAGATCAACCCTTTAAAAAAGATTTGCATAAACATGCTATTTTATTGTAATACTGCTGGTATTACAATAAAATAGCATGTTTAGATCAACCCTTTAAGTTTACTTGTGGTGACAAGTAAACTAGAGTATAATAGCTATTAAGAGGCAAATCTTTTTTTAAAGGGTTGATCTAAACATGCTATTTTATTGTAATACTGCTGACTGGGCATTTTGTTAAAGTAAGTACGTATCATCAACATTATCATTTGCCTAACCTTTTCCAACAATATTGGGGTCAGCTGCCAGTCTAACCGGATGCTACTGATTACCAGTCTTTTACATGAATACCTATCTGAATTCCACAACCATTATATATCAACAACCATTACATAACCAATATTACCCAGCACTTACTATAATACTGTGCTTAATACACCTATTAAGCTAATTTCAAGTTAATTGAAATGGTTTGTTTATATTACTCAAGAGTAGATTTTAAAAGAAGTACAGACGTTAATATTTACTACATTCTAAACTATATAATATTCCGAAGAAAAATATCAAACCATCTTAATCACTGTATACTACCGTAGGGCGGACGAAGAAGTAGTTGGGCGCAGCGTTCATTGATGTGGGGCGGAGGCGGGCGTTAGTGGCGAAACCAAATCGTATGAAAATAGAGTCGAATGCACCGGCATTTCCGCGACCCACCTGTGAGCCCAAACCCATGGGCCACACCGGAATCTAGGACGCAGATACACCATTCGGTATTGCTGCAATAGCAATTATAGATTCGGAAACTCGATTTGGTTCGATACGATTCTCTTTGAAAATGATATTTTCCAGCTCCATCGTTCATTGCATTGGCATTTCCGGTACACTAGGTACCTGTAATTTTATCGCCAGTTCAACGTTTGATAATTAGAACGTATAAACAAACAAATGAATCTCCGTATTTATTTGAATACAATTTTTGTTTATTGTATTACTGTAAAGGCATCTGTAATTGCTACGTAAATGCAGTTATTTCACAATCAAATGATTTTAATGACAGTTATTTTCCTTTAAACAGAAAACATCTCCATTTAGAACATCATTAAAAGTCTATCGATTGATCTTACAGCTAACACATTTGCATATTTATATAGACCACACACGCCCATATGAAATAAAAGAGAATTTTATTTAGATCGATTCATTTGAAGTCAAGAAGCTGGCGATCAAATACAACTTAATAAAAAAAAAAGGGTGAGGTGTCAGTAAATTTATGATAATACGGAGTCTTTATTCATAGTTTTTTTTTCTGTTGTTGCCCGAATAGGATAAGTCACGCTTCCCTTTATACCGTACACAAAAGATCTAAATACGTTGGTAGGTCAAGTGTCGGTTTCCCGGACGACGGAACTCAACGGACAACAAAAGGTAGTCTTTTTTTAGCCCCATTTAAGTTTGGTGACAGGTCGAGGGTGCTGGCTAGTGTCACGGAAAGGTGCGCAAGAGAATAATAGTCAATCGGGACATTTCATACTGGTTGGTTCGTAATTTTGGTTCATTGTTGTGTTTGGCCATGACTCCGTGAGAGTTGCGAAATGAGATTGTATCTCAATGTAGCGTCTAGACTGATTGGATGGATGCTTTTGTAGCTACTCGTATCTTCGTTAATGTCTCATTGATCCACTCTAATTAATTTCACTACGTTGCCATTCTATCATATTATAAGTCATGTTAAATACAGCCAGTATCTAAACTTCTGAAGTATATCCAGTATCACTTAAGCAACAGTTGAACTTCAGCCAAGCTTTTGCCTTCATACAATCGTCAACACCTCTAAATTATTTTGAGTATCAACAGATTTGTTTCTAATTTCCCTTTGTGTGACAACGTCGCGAGCTTTTAGCCTATTCTCACTGTCCCTCTCTAACGAGAGCTTTCGTATGTATCGCTTTCGGCTAAGCTGGGCCGGGCATCGCCGGGTTAGTCACATGCGCGCGCGCAGCGGACACGCGCGCCGGAGCCACGCGTGCGCTATTATGTACGACACCGTTTTTGCGCGAAGGGTTCCCTCGTAAACGGCTCAATCTGGTCACTTCTTCGCAGACAGTCTGTTACACTCCTAAGATTTTAGGACCAAAGTGTTTATTTTTCCTTGTGTTTGGATTTCTGGGAAATATTCAGTTTACTTGTTGGTAAATAGTCGGTTAGAAGGTATTGAAATTAGGACAGCTGGGCACAGTTTGTAACCAAAATACAAGTCTCAACTTGTTCTCAATTAATTTTCATTAACATCATCACGTACTGCTTAAAAGAAAGGTGTGCAAGCCTGTTCCTGGGCAAAGCTTACAAAGTTCAATTTCAGTAAAACATTCCGAATCGTCTCTCGTTTCGATAAATTGCAAATGTAGATTGTGAGTGCATTCAGAAAGATTTATTGCATCGTCGTGTTTAAGCTTTTTGCTTCAGCAAATGGATTTTATCAAGAACACTCGTTGCATTTGATTAAGGATATACTAATGTACGTTTCGATATAGCGCTGCGCCCATTGATCGATTCATTCATCTGTATCGGTTGCTATTGTTCGTCGAGTTGCAACAACACTAACAAGTGGTTAATTAAGGCAGAATTCTGTTTATTTTTTTCTGGCTGCATCACTTTTATGTCACTGGCAAGTTCGAATGCAGTACATTTTTTTTCTTTTCACACATTTTCATAAAGTTACAGTTTTTTTTCTCAATTTTGTATGGTCAGTTTCGCGCCAAACAAAATCCAAGGGTGTTCCTTTTTTCTTGGGTAACCTAGTACTGTCATCAACACAAAATAATCAACTCCAATTTGAAGCCTTCAAAACATAATCATTTAGTTTTATTTATGATGTTTTTATTGTAGTTTTGTAACAGTTAAGTCACAGCATAATCGAAATCAAATCAAATCGTCTATAACCGAAATATGGAAACATAAAAATAATTTGCGGTTAATAAAGTTAAAAGCAACATAACCCAGTTGGTTCCTCTCATTCACCAACAAACATTGTTCTGGTTGTTAATACCAATTAAATTGTATGCCAGATTGGGGACCACTAAAAGTCACATTGTACAATGTGTGAAAATTGATCTACGGTATCAATTGAACTGCTAACGAGTCCAATTAAGTACGTATCTAATGACTGAAGCTTTTAATGCTTCTGAACTAGCCAATGAACATCAAAAACACATTAACCACGATGCGAATGAAATAATAGTGCGTATTATCTATTATCTGCTTAACAATCTGCCGCTCCTCGTGTTCACTTAGCAGAACATGTTATAATCTGGAGACAATCATAGCATCCGATTAGAGCTGCAAAGGTCTGTAGTATTTTATCAAATTCTTACGAGTCTGTTTTGGGGTCTCGGGTGCTCTCAAAAAGGTGTAAGAAAACATCGGGAGGAAACTGGCATGTCCCAGACCCAAAAATATGGAGACATTGTGATCTAGAAGTTATCAAGATAATTAAGTTTTTTGATAGGAAACATGATAATGATCGAATAAGTATCAGATAATAATCAATTCTTATACATTACTTTATTGTTTAATTTATTTATTTTGGCAAGTTTGTTGAAATGTTTATACTAATTGTTTTAATATTTATTTTTAACACAAATATTTTACTACAGCCGACAGCCCACTTCCTCTCCTAGAGGGGAGGCATGTGTCCCAGTAGTGGGAGCATTATAGCATAAGCATTTAATGATAATCAGACTATAATGTTCCCACAGCACTGTTGGAAGACAAGCCTCTTCCCTGTAAAAACCATATTGGGCAAGTGGCCCATAATCCATCACGCGGGCCTAGTGGAGGCAATCTTTAGTTCTTTGCCATACCGAAGTCCTCTTCAGTGATTCGTTCATAGAAATCTGATAACTCTAGTGTTTGTTTGGTGTCGGGTATACGCCGAATAAACAGTAGTTTCTCTAATATTAACAAGAAACGAAGCTATTTGTAGAACTGGATCGAATTTATGAGTTAGACGTACAAAATGCGGTTTATGTTTTGTTCTGGGGACTTTGATGTTGTAGATGTAAATAACAAAACATAACGTCAAGCTCAAGCCTGTAATTCCCGAAAGGTAAGCCAGAGGTGTACCTAATAGTACACACACATTTCGCCGGTAATGATTAAGTCCCCTGTAATAAGGGGCGAGCCTATTGCCATCGACAAATCACCAATCCAAGCTCCAACGCTGCTACTGAGAATTTCCTTATGGAAAAACTCAATAGCACTATGCCCGACCTGGGAATCGAACCCAAAACCCAGGTTCAGCAGTCGCGCTTGCGATTGCTACACTAACGAGGCAGTCAGATGTAAATAACATAATATCGTTAAGGTAAATGTTTTACTTTACGCCATCTACCTAAGCAGGCATTAGTTTGGAAAAGATCTAATCTGACTACATCCGGTTTGACCATAACTGAAGGTAGTAAAACTTAAAACCATACCTTTTTAGTTCTAAGTAACCGTATTTGGAAATAATAACACAATAGTTAGATAGTATAATTTTAATGTTTCCTGATTCGCATTGATTGCCGCGCCTCTATTCTGACAATAGGTGTATCTACCTATCATTATCCGTTTCCTTTTCCGATGCATAGCGAAATAATTAGCTACTATGCTCATTGATCCGAGAACTGTATGAGCAAAAACATAAAAACCAGCCAAGTGCGAGTCAGACTCGCACAGGAAGGGTTCCGTAAAAACGCCGACTAAAACACGATTTTTGGTAATTTTTAACAAAAATTAAAGGGACTTATTCTTCTTTTTCTTATCGTGTCGATGACAATTCCAATGAACTCAGCCCAAAATTTGGAGGCGAGTTCAACATTTTCAGTAGCGTCCATCAGCTCCTATGATGTGCAAATAACACGACAGGCAGGGGAGTCTTTATTGTATAACTTAATTTTATACATTAATATCATAGCTGCCATAGTATACACACACTCTGAAAATTCAAGTGTGCCTATTACTATTTTTCTTTTTTCCTTAGCATAGATTGTCCCACTGTTGGACTAAAGCCTGCCCCATAGCCTTCCATTCTTCCCTATGTTATTTTATTTTACTACTACGGTTTTAAGAAAACCTTACAACAGACGGCACTCGTTGGGTGCGGAACCCTAAAAATAATTAGGTATTGATAAATCGGACGCATTGACCCGTCTGTTTACTGGCATATATACTATTTATAAGATTCAACGAATTGCATGAAATCGAATGAATGAGTTCATGATGCCCCAATACTTTTTTTTTGCGAATCGTTTATATTTGGAACGGTTTATTTAGAACCAGTTGGAATTGAGTGATTTATGCATCTCGCGTTAAGTTTTCATTGAGGTTTGTAAGTTGGGGTTAGACATCGATGTTTTGGATTGAATTTGGAACATTTTTCCAAAATGGTTTAACTTTCGAAATGAATAGTAAGGTTCATAACGAACCCGTCGGGGCTGCGGGTGTCCCGTCGGGGCTGCGGGTGTTCGCAAGAGATACCGCGGCCTCGACATGAAGGGCTAAGAAGGAACATGGGAGGTTTTTAGTCAGTAGAAGTCTGACACTCCCTTTCGCTCTGCCCAAGAGCGGGCAAAAAAAAGGTTCATAACGAATTAGTGAACTGTCAGCCACTATGAGGACATTAATGAATACAAATATTTTTCAAGTGTACAGACATCACTACGAACTTTACTCCCGACTGCGGAGTAGCCCAAAAGGAAGGTATCCTTTTGCTCAAAACTTTTCCTCTTAGGTTTTCCCATGCGCAATTTCTCAGTAACGCAGCTTCCACGGAGTTTTAATGTGTGCCCAGTTGATGGCAATAGGCTCATGCCCAATTCTAAGTATGGGACTAAAACATAACTTTTTTTTTTTTTTTTAATAAAACGTTGCCCCACACTAGGAATTTCTCCTGTATCGTGGGTGCGTTCACAAACATTTAAACTCACATACCTACACAAATACCCAGACCCGGAACAATTATCTGTAGGTCATACAAATATTTGTTCCGTGTGGGGATCGAACCCGCGACACGCAGCGCAGCAGTCCTTTGCTTGAGCCACTGCGGCAACCGTGCCGTCAGCGAAAATGGAACTAGCGAAAATGGATTTACTATTAGGTACACCACTACCTAACCCTTTGGCTATTACTGGTGTGATGTTATTTAATGTTTTCCTCCTGTTTTAATGTATACTATAATAACATGTCTTTTCACATTGTGATTGTACGGCACATTGTGAAACATTCATACCTACCACGAAAACACATAAAAACTTTTTCTAAGAAAAAAGCCCCGTAAAAATTAAATAAAATAAAATGACTCGTCGCCGGACGGACGGACGGATGCCCGGATGTTACAAAACGTAACGATTCCTAATGACTAGACTAGTTCCAAAATAATTTTCCCGACTACGTTCTCGTCGGCTGTTGGATCATGAAAACAAAATGGAATGACTCAACTACTCAAACTTACGTTAGACGCCTATTACTACACCCACACTGTTTTCAAAACTTAAAGGGCACACGAATATTTTTGCACAACATTTAATAATGTATATAGGTCAACGATTACCGATCTATCACACCTACCATTTACTTAAAAAAACACTTTTTGCAAAAACTGATAAATATTTATAAAGCAATTTGAATCATATCACATTCACACCTATTCTATTTCGCATTTTATTACTTGTTTTGTGTGAAAACTGTATCAGAGTCAGCAAATCTTTGATGGCGCCGGCGGTCTATGTGTAATCTAATCTCCTAGACATACCTACGCATACTAGAAAATAGATACTGCGGTGTTGCGAACCATGCCTTATTGTTTGTAAGCCAATATAAAGCCGAGTGCACACTTGACAAGTATCGTAACAAATCGAATGCACTCGCCCACGTCAGAATAAGGCAGAGACCGCGCATCTGTGCCCCAAATACAAGCAAGGCCGATACATCCTTTTATCAAATACCGGATCTAATAACGGAACGATCCAAGTTTGGAAGCGATCGATGCCTTTTTGATGTTGGATGTAATGTAAACAAAGGTGACAAAGACCGACCTTTGACTTTTATTGGCGAACATGTTATTCATCTCCATGTGTTACATTTTATATCCGTGTTTTGCAGTACGCTGTAACATTACCCCCGAAACAAATATCATAAACACGTTAATCCGTAAATAATTTCGCTCCTACCATAAACCCTTTTACGGTGGTCTACAACTCTTTTAATGGACGTTGTCTCATATTGTTTGTTGCTTTAAATGTCCGTGTTTTATGATTATGTCACAAAAGTTCGTTGCTCCGGGCGCACCTTCCGCGCGGTTATAAATACGGCAGCGTGTGTCGAACTTTTGACAAGCGAGTAAATAAACACGCGGATGGGATGCGGTCCGGACGCTGCGAAGCTGAAACGACGCGCCGCCCGCCGAGTTGCCGTAACCTACCGCTTCAGGACCGGATTAGGACTAAAATGGACGTAGGAAATGCTAAAATGTATTTTCTAAAAGCTTTTCGGCAGAGTTACAAAAAAATTGGAAAGCAAAGATAAGAGAAACGCGTTTTTCTGTTCTTAAAAATAAAATGAAAAGACTTTATCGATCTACTTAGAGAGTTGATATGTCTGAATGCGACCCTGTCCTTTTATGATCTTTACACGAGCTTACGCAAGTTTTAAACGATCTAAACGATACCATAATACATTGTAAAACATAAATACGAGATATTTATTAACGGTAAAAGACGGCGTCAATGCTTCTTTAAGTTTTATACCCCTTTGTATTTCTCGGTTTACTGCCTTTGAGTGTTTATTAGACTTTATCAGTTTTTATGGTGATGTGCCATTGGAGAAACCGTTTTCAATCTCATTTATCGTTATTTTACCTTTATCATAATTGTGTCCGTTGACACTGCTAATGATGACTGGATTTAGCGTCAAAAGGGTGTGAAAGACGAAGTGTGTCCAATTTCTCTTCCGTCGCTTTGCTTGTTATTACACGTTAATTATTTGCAGCTGTTATGTTACTATAGGTACTAAATTAAGATACGAGTATATACTATAAATATTGGCTTACATTAACAGCAACGCTTTTCTCGTTACTGATTTCACACTAAGGTCGAAGTCCATAAACAGTACATACTGCACGCAGTGTTAGAGACAGTGGTGTTACCAAAGATAGTCATTGGGTGTTACCGTTGGCCTGCCAAGTAATAGGTCCCGAGTTTGAACCCAAGACACGCACCTATGATTTTTTGGATTCATATGCGTATTGTATATGTATGTATCACTTGCTTCGCGTGGAGGAGCTCGTGGCTTAATAAGAACTGCCACTCGGGTCGATCTGTAGGTAAAGCTGTGCTTGCCTAGGTCGGTCGGTGGATGGGTGCCGCCCGACATACCGAGTTTCCTCCGTGCCTCGGAAAGCACGTTAAGCTGTAGGTCCCGGCTGCCATATATAGAGCTTTGGCAGTCGTTACAGGTAGTCAGTGACCTGAAATTCTGACATCCAGTCTTACCAAAGAGTATCGTATTACCTAGTATTAACGGTTATGGAGGTCAGATAGGCAGTCGCTCTATGTAAAATACTGGTACTCAGCTGCATCCGGTTAGACTGGAAGCCGACCCCAACATAGTTGGGAAAAGACTGTATTACGTTACTCCGAATTTCTAAATACCGATGTACGGTATACAGAAAGTTTGTGAGTCAGAATTACGTGAGTCAGAATGTACGCTATGACGAAGTACGGTATTCAGAATGTTCGTTACTCCGATGTACGTTACTCCGAAAGTTTGCTACTACGAAGTACTGTATTCAGAATGTTCATTACCGCGAAGTACGGAACTTCGAAAGTTTGCTATGACCAATTACTCAACAATAATTGAGAATATTCTTCATCGAGATTCTGAGAGAGTATTTCGAATTAGCCGAGTATTATAAATGTACACGATGTGAAGACAAATTATCTATAACAGTGACTATAGCTACTGAATACGTTCCGTACGTTCAGAGTTCCGTACTTCGCCATAATGAACATTCTGAATACAGTACCTACTTCGTAGTAGCAAACTTTCGGAGTAACGTACATCGGAGTAACGAACATTCTGAATACCGTACTTCGTCATAGCGTACATTCTGACTCACAAACTTTCTGTTTACTGTACATCGGTATTTCGAACTTCGGAGTAACGTAATACAGTCTTGGGAAAAGGCTAGGCAGATGATGATTTAACACTTGCTTCGCTGAAGGAAAACATCGTGCGAGGAAACCAGCATGCCTGAGAGATATGTCTCGAGGGCATGTACATCCAAGTCAGAAGCCCATGGCATAAAAACTCTGACTCTAGGTTAGGCAGTAACCACTCAATAAATAAGAAGAAGAAAGAAGTACATTCTGCCTATTTTGGTAGTAGAGTAACACCTACCGTGTTACTCCTGTCATTGTCAAACCATAAGCGTATAAAGACGGGAACGTGTCTGAGTTCAAAGTACGAACCAAGTAACGTTTATAGATAAGAAAGAAAAAACATTGTGTTTATTTGACATTAATAACATATGACCTAGATCCTTAGATCTCGACCTAACTCTGTTGCAGTTAATTAAACACTGCATTTTAAAACACTAGTTCGATTAATCACTGCTATTTTGCACTAACCCACTCCAAAATGGAGAGGGTAAGTGACTGCATGACCTTTGCCGATAGCACGTAGGCAGATACCGCCGTGGGAGTACCAATCTCAGACTCAAATTACCTATCAAACACGAACAAACACCTAATTAGACTATAATATCTTCCATTTGAGTTTAATGTTCCTTATTGTGGCTTTATTGCCTGCTGAGAATATCATATCAATATGTTAATTTATTGTAACTGTAATCATCGGAGACGCAAACGTATAGAAAATATTGCCCTCATACCTTTTATTACTAATAAACATATGAATGTACTGGTACAGTCTGTGACCAGCATTACTTGACCCCTCTTGCAAAGAATATTTAAGAGGGCAAGTGGTCTGAGAAGAGGGGTCAGGTAATTCTGGTCACAGACTGTACTATGCCGTTGGCTCTTACAAAGTTATTTAAGTCTTAGTTACAGATAATCTTCTTGTACCAACGAATAATAGTTGTGTTTCCGACCTCGGGCTGTAAAGTGCATAAAGACAAAAGTAATACATAAATAAATATTAACCAGCCCACCCACTGTAGGGTTCTGTCATTGTTTCAAGCATGTGCAGCAGTGTATCATTTCAATATAATTGTTGAGAGGCGCCTACACTAGTGCACTAGTCATGTAATGGTCGTCGCTCAGTAGACAAACTCGACGCTGACTCCACTTCGACTTGACTCGCAGTAAGCGTTGAATTGGGAGATTTATATTGTGTATGTAATCGCAGAATCAAAGTCAAAGCATTTATATTAATAAGGCCATTTCTGGTACTTTTATAACTTTAAAACGAAAAAACAGCGAAGCTACAGAATTCCAAAGCTAAGATCTCTATAAAGAAGAGTGGGCAAGAAACTACATGGCCACTTTTTAAACCAAAATCTTGTTTCAAAATCCTCAACAGGATACTTATGTACGGAGAGGTACTCTAGACATTGACAACTTCTTTCAATTAAATGTAAAAATGTCTACCGTAAGGAACGGTATTAAGCTCCCAATTCAATGCTTTACTGTGACTCTCTGAGTCAAGTCTGAGAAGAGTCAGTAGGCGTCGAGTCTGCGTAGTATGCGAAGATCTTTACCATCTCGTGAGAAGACTTCTCGGTAACATGTATTTAAAAGATCGAGATGATCGACACTTCATTTGTCTACGATATTTATCGATTGTTAAATCAATCGAGTCGGTCTTTACTCGTATTCTTTTACTTAATTTCCCGTTACAACCTGGAGTTAGTACACAAAAATAAATGTATCTTAGACAAACTTTTGCCCGCGGCTTCACCCGTGTAAAGTACGGAAAATATTCACATCCACAGGCACAAAATTCCGTGATTAAAAGTATTCCCAGCCGTGGCGTAAAAAGGTAACAGACAGACTTCATTTCCTATTTACAATATGTATTATTATATTATGCCCACGTAATAGTAAGACTAATGATCTCCACCTTGTTGCTAGCTACCCAGAATTAAAATAATTTAGTGTGTCAATGGCCTGCTGTATCGCGGTATAAGAGTCAACAGTTCAAACAAGCTGCTCCAGTACTAGTGGGCAATGGGCCAACGACGTATTACTAATCCTGGACCATTGTAATGGCCAACGCCTGTTATTAGTGTACCGTAAAGTAGTTAGCTTTTAGCTTCTGAGCTGCAGTTTTGTGCGATCGTTAACTACTTTTGATCTAGCCCAAAAAATGTTCTCTTTCTTTATCGAATGATGAAGTGCATAACCTGGTGTCAGGGTTGTTATGCCCCCGTCGGGACTGCGGGTTGTTTGAAAGAGATACCGCGGCCTCGGCGCAAGGGCTAAGAAGGAACATGGGTGGTTTTTAGTCAGTAGAAGTCTGACACTCCCTTTTGCTCTGCCCAGAGCGGGAGGGGTTATTTGATGATTTCCCCCCCCCCCAAAAAAAGGGTTGTTATGCCGCCCATGCTTTGCTTCACATTAATCTCTCTCAGGCTGGTCATCCTGGTTTCCTCGCGATGTTTTTCTTCACGGAAGCAAGTAATTATACAATACGCACATCATCACCATCATCATCATTTCAGCCATAAGACGTCCACTGCTGGACATAGGCCTCCCCCAGAAGGGGGGGATTTGCCATAATCACCACGTTTGGCAGGCGGGTTGCATATGGGATCGCAGTATGGTTGTTACGAAGGCACAGAGAACGGTGCTGCCCATTCTCTGGTAAGTCCCTTAGTCGCCTCTTACGACACCCACGGGAAGATATAGGATGGTGCTATTCTTTACGTTCGACACCATGCGGAACACGCACATATATTATAAAAATCAGAGGTAGGCGTCTAGGTCAAAGCTGAGACCTATAACTTGGTAATCCTTAAAATTTAAAATGTTAAGGCTGATTATGGTTTAGACAATTCCATTATGAGCAAAGAAAGATAAGTTATGCGAATGCACACCCAAGATGTGAAAATATTTATTACAGTTAATATTATTCATCATTAATGAGAATCGCTTTACGGCTTAACTCATCCCACATATTCTACATTCTAGTAATAATCTGCTGACGAAATTGAGTGAAGGAAAATTATTCAGCGGTTTCCCCGATTTACATGTTACTTCAGGCACGGATTACTCACTATTTAACACACGTCAGTCTCAATATCTTCAGCACAGCTTATTTGTACGAGTAGAGTAATAAATATTACAACGCCGTTGTTTACAAAGTTGTGAGATTTGTGGGCGTGAGTACGTTTCCTAATTGCGAAATGTACGAACTGATGAATTTTGTGTGAAATTAGTAACATGTAGAATAATACTAGATTCCGTCTGAGTATCGCCCGCGTTATTTATTTATTTACACAACTTTATTTAGGTTATTATTGTAGGCTTTATGTTATTCTGAAGTATTAAGACGGAACAGGACCTGCGATTCACCATAAAAATGTATTCCTCTTTTTGTTCTTGAATAAAATAAAGGTCTTCAGTAGACACATTCTGTCATTCCCTTTTCTTCAGCAACTACTATGTAAAGAAACAATGACTTTCAAAAAAAACTTTTTTGCAAAAAATAAAACGACGTTTGGGTTACCGAGGACTTGAGGGACAATAAGGATATTGACAGGGAACGTAGATCGCTATCGGTACGCTGTAACATGCTGGCCCGCAGGTTTGCGCGATGTACAGAGGCGGTCAAGATGACTCTGTTTAGATCATTTTGTTCGTCTTTTTACACGTGCAGCCTGTGGACTAGTTATAGTTTGCGTGCTTACAGCGATCTACGTGTCCAGTATAATAACGCGTTCAGGATATTGTTGGGGCTGCCATAGCGATGTAGTGCGTCAGGGATGTTTGCGGAAAGGCATATTGATGGTTTTGCGGCCATCATACGTAAAAGAAGCGCTTCCCTGCTTGCTCGTCTCCGTGGCAGTACCAACACTATCTTGAGTTTATTCGCAGATAGATGGGAGTCTTCAATGCTGCGACATTGGATGAAACTCCATACTGTTTAATTTGTGTATTATGTCTACTAACACTAGCTTTTAAGATCATTGTTACTAACACTATGGGCGCTGCCCGAAATAAATGCTATTATTATTATTATTATTAAAACCGACTTCAAAAACACAAAAAAGTGAAAAATAACTTTAGCTTCTGAAGTCGGTGACTTTTGTTTGTTTTATTCAGTTTTTTTGTCACCGACTTCAGAAGCTAAAGTTATTTTTCACTTTTTTGTGTTTTTGAAGTCGGTTTTATTTTTTGCAAAAAAGTTTTTTTATTTTTCCATTTTTAGTTGTAATATCCTTTACAAATATTTGATATTCATTAATTTTACGTTGTTAACAATACATGTCACGGTAATAGGCTTATCCGCAATAAAATGGAACTTAACATACCTAACTCTCGAAATCTGGGCGTCCTGTACACATCTGCGTACCCCGTCAGAGCATACAGCATCCAAGCGATTGCAGCAATCACGACAGATTTGCCGTCTATTTTTGAAGAGTTCTATTGTATATCTCCGAAGATCAGGATCAGATCTTCACCAAATTTAAATGGGACCACCTCAGGAGTATACTCTTTCAAATAAAAAAAGAATTTTGAGAATCGGTTCACAAATGGAGGAGAAATCAGGTAACATACAAAAAAAAAAAAAATACATATACACGAACATATAACCTCCTCCTTTTTTGAAGTCGGTTAAAAAGTGACAAAAAACGTCTATTTTTACAGCTATACTTACATACACTCGATCGATCGATCACGTCAAATATATACGATATAATCGGTGTGAACTGCAGCTGGCTCTATCGCACTCCACCGGGATAGGCTTGACGCAGCGTCGGCAAAAGTTTCTTCAAATACTTAGGTACCTATTTTTTGGCCCTATTCTCTCATAAGCTATATTAGAGATAAGTTACAATTGTTTTTTCGTGAAAAAGTCATAAACATCCACCCATCCATCAGTCAATCCACACAAACTTTCGCATTTAAAAAAGTAATAAGACAAGATTTGTTGTTTAAGTAGTAGTATTTAAGTGCTGTTTTGCTTTGACCCAGTGTGCAGTGGAGTAAGCGCAAAACATGCGTGGGCGCAACAGCGGCGGCGCCGACCGTAGAGTAAATATTCTCAGAACTTTATCGCACAACCGCGTAGACGCATCCATTCATTCATGAGCTGTAACTCACTATACAAGTATAGATACAACCAAACAACTGTGCCCAGTTTATAAAAATAATACTAGGAACGTAAATTAGGACAAAGAAAATTGATTTCATCTATCATTGTGTCGCCGCATTTCTGAAATGCACGGAAAAGCAAAATTAATATTGCTTACGACGTATACTGACTGACATAAGAAAATTCCATCATTTTTACATACTGTTTCCCTGAAATTTAAACATATTTGAGGAATTCTCATTACTAATTTAATTATTTAGAGATTTATCATTATAATGTGTGTAATGTTAGTGACCATGTCAGTTTAAAAACTTATATTTACAGTGTTGACATTTCGAAGTGTAACAACGTAAAAAATGTTCTCCAAATGGACCAAAGTTTTTCTCCATAAACTGTTTATTGTCGAATTGAAGTGTTGACACCATGATACCGACGTGCATTAGAGCCCCACGATCTATCCAGGGCTCCACCGATGACGTCACACGGCAAACAAGATCTATTGTACAGGTAACTCTATCTAGACTTAATCTAAACCTACTTAACACAAAACATCTCGCCTGTAATCTATGAAGAGTAAGGCAAGAGTGTATCTGTTGTACTTACCCTTTTTTTTTGGGGCTTGGGAAATCATCAAATGACTCCTCCCGCTCTACTGACAAAAACCACCCATGTTCCTTCTTAGCCCTTTGTGCCGAGACCGCGACATCTCTTTCGAGGGCGACCCTAAGGCAACCAACCGGGTTATGCAGCCAATTCAAACTACGTGGTTGCTACTCTGATTATAGAAAAACCGTTACCAATAACAGTTTTCCCGACCCCAAAATCAAACCCAAAGCCTCATACTCAGTAGTGGCGTTTACGAATAAACCAACAAGGAGGCAGTATTCTTTTCTAAGCGGAAAATGTTCAAAAAAGTTTGCCTGAAATTCAGCCGCGCGAACTCGGTTCACTGATGCAGCGGTCATTAAGTGCATAGATAACATGCCATGCGGTGCAAGATGGAAGGTGGTTCATTGCAGACTTCATTAACTAATGACTACACTAATTAGCTGGAAGCTAGTGTGTGCTAGCGCGTGTTAACATTGATTTATGAGCTGGTACTAGATTTATTGGTGTGGAGATACAGTTCGTTGAACTTTAGCGGTGAGTCATTTTGTTATCACATTATGGTTTAATTGGGTTTTAAGTAGTTTTATTATAAGGATTACTTTGTTTGTGATAAGCAGCAGGGAAGTCCTCCTTTCACCTACTATTTTCTTGATTCCTTGAAAATGTATGACACTTGTCATCGCTGGAAAAACCTGGATGAGGCAGGAACGGGACCGTGGAGATCGATCGATGATGATGATAGCTATTTTTTTTTTTTTAAATTACTGCCTCCTCAGAATAGTGGTCTTACATTGCATCGAGATCCTGGGTTCGTTTCCCGGGTCGAACTAAGTGTTATTGAGTTTTTTCTATCAGGAATTTCTCAGTAGAAGCCACAGAGTATGGACTTTTTTTTTTATGGTGGGTGGAAAATCATCAAATGACCCCTCCCGCTCTTGCGCAGAGCGGAAGGGAGTGTCGGACTTCTACTGACTAAAAACCACCCATGTTCCTTCTTAGCCCTTCATGTCGAGGCCGCGGTATCTCTTGCGAACACCCGCAGCCCCGACGGGCGTCGGCCCTTGCGGGCCCCTTCCATGTTGCTGACATCTCTTTGAGGCGCGCGTGGAACACGAACGCGCCGTCGACACGGCCTGTCGTCGTCATGAGACGGACGGACGGCGAGCTTACCCATCACTCACCGTCCACAGGCCCGACAGAGTATGGACTTGGGCCCGGTTGATGGCAATCTATAACATGGGACTTCGACAGATGATAATATGTGAGGGTAGTATTAGGTACACGTATTAGGTGCCTAACCCTTCAGATAGGAGAATTGGAGTGTTGTAATGTTATGTTAAATAATAATCTAGCTTAAGAATTCAAAGAAAAGTTCGTCTTTTTTTTGTTTTTTTTTTTTGAATAGTTGTTCGCGTGCGGGGATCGAACCTGCGACACGCAGCGCAGCAGTCCAATCGCTTAGTCACTGCGCCAACCGTGCCGTCCCCTAACCTTAACCTTTCCGTGTATTACATTATAACTAACACACTACATACAACCTTTTTGCTCCACTTAGTAAATATTATGCGAAAACAACGTGAGAACGTTAACGTTACGTTTTCTTCACGCTAATTAAATAACAAAGCGCTGATTGTACTAACAATATTTATTGACAAACTCCTTGCATAGAGAATGTTCTCGACTCCTGACCTCGTTACCATTTGTCTGACAGTGAAGGATGCCTTTAAAGCCTCATCGTCGTAAAGAAATTTTACCGTCTGATTGGATTTTCAATGAAAAATATTCGCCGTCACGCGAGGTAAATTATTTGGTTTAATCAAAAGAACTAACAGGATTTAAAGAAAAGTAGTTATAGATATTACTGCTTCCCGCAAACTTTTCTTTAAAGAGTAGCAAATGTATTTGAGGAAAATCTTTTTACTCCTATTAAATTGTTGAGAAAAAGACGAAAGAAAACTTATTTATTTGGCTCATGCCACAAGTGCATACAAAAAAATAAAAAAAATACTTAATTCTTAACAAAAAAAAGAGATAACATTGTGTGCCAAACGGCTGCACTAAATCTATTTAGCGCAGCCGTGATGAGCCGTGTGTGTGACACACAATTTTATCTTACTCTGAACTGGGTCCCCATTCCAGCAAATTACCAAGCGGTTGCTACCCAACGCTGCTTTTTCAACTTTTCGTGTCTAAATACATAATAGTGAAAACAGCGACCATTGTTTTTACAGCTAAAAATCTTTCAATACCACACGATCTGTGAAAGTCTTAGACATCTTCAGTCAATCGCACTTCATTTGTTCCCAGGTTTCGAAATATGAAAACAGGCGATGTTTATAAAAATGATAAAGTTCAAAGAAGATCATAGTGCTGCGACGCACCTCAGTCGCACCCCGACCGCGGTATTAAAAGCCACGCGACCTCATTTCGCTTCCGTACTAAACGCTTTTAAGCTCACACCTAACGCTTGTGACGAACCATCGATAGTTATGTCGATAAAATGTTATGTGACATATAGCGTAACAACCCTATTATGCTAGGTTTCATGTTTACGTCAAGTCACTTCAAGTGGGTCACCAATTTTTGAATAGAGAACAGAGACTTTATACAATTAGGGTTCTAGGATTGTCCACACAAAACGACTTTTTGTGTCTTGAACCCTTTAATCCCCGAAGGGTTTACCCACATTTCGCCAGTTATGTTTAAGTCTCATGTAACAGGGAACGAGCCTATTGCCATCAACAGGGCACAAATCTAGACTACTGCTGCTACTGAGAAATTCCTGATGGAAAAATCGAATAATACTATACCCGACCTGAGAATCGCACCTACGACTGCGACTGCATGCGCAGTAATCGCTCTTGCGACCACTAGCCCAATGAGCCAAAGGTCCCAAAACAACAGTTAAAAGCAACATCTCTACCTACATCAGTCATGTTATAAAAATAACATCAGAATATAGAATCCAATCAAGCAGCTTGCAATATTAACTTGGCGATGTGGAGACATTTTTATATCCTGGCTTTAGGTCACCGATCTCTATAAATCTTTTGAATATTTTACTGTTATACGGATGTCTCTGATCAACGCCAGAATATTTTATTAAAAAACCTTAGTTTATTCTCTGACTGCCGCACTCAGAGAGCTTTAATGATTTAGGCCATCACTAAGTAAAGGTTTTGACAGTTTTGTCATACAAAATATACCAAATCTTTACTAAGTGACGGCTTAAGTAATCATTAAATATCTCTGAGTACCGCAATTACGTATTACCTAGTATTAACTGGGTTGTGGAGGTCAGATAGGCAGTCGCTCCATGTAAAATACTGGTATTCAGCTGCATCCGGTTAGACTGGAAGCCAACCCCAACATAGTTGAGAAAAGGCTAGGCATATGATGACCGCAGTTAGTGTTACAACTCGCTGTCCAAAAGAAGACAATAGGTAGCCAAATCCTACGCTAGCTTGTGAAATTTAAATCCTAATATTATTTCCGCCTAAATATGACTTTCCTGTCGATAGCAATGTACTCTAAAGTATAACGTGCACCTTTCTATAGCCAAACGTGGTGAGAGCTGAAAGATACATTTCTGCTAAACCCGTTAAGGATAAGGTATTGATACCGCGGTAAGTGCAAACAGCAAGGTGTTATTTTGTCATAAATAAACAATACGTTTGCTATCCTGGAAAGGTGAAATAGAGATGCAAATTTCTCCAGAACTATCTCGATATCCGTGAAATCCCAGTCATACAACAAATATTGTTCAAACTGGGATATCCCAGACGGAAAAAAACCCAGAGTCAGTTTGTTCGATCTAGGAGTCATACTCAGGACCTAACTGTCGGATGTTAAACTTTTAGTTTTATCAAGAATGATTCATCGAATGAAACTCTCATGTATTGCTCACCACACTAATTGTATAGGTAAGATAAATTGAACTCATTGGTCATATACGATAAGATTTATATTAAAATTATCAAACTTCGTGTTAAGGTGTTAATTTTTTTTTGTAAGACGTGTTAAAAATAAAGAAACAATCAGTTTTTTACAAACACATTATTCATTCGAATTAAAATTATATTTGTTAACAGAACCTTGCCTATCTTTATTTAAATCTATAAAGAGCTTGTTGAATCAATGTGACGTTTAATTGACCCTTGAGTTCGGGTCAAAAATATGCAAACGACTCCATCCACCATCATTAAGTCTTAGCCTCAATTAATTTGTATTGGCTCAATTGAGACGATATTTTGATTGTATGCACGTATTAATTTCTCGGTATTAAATCAATTTCAGTAAAACATACGGACACGCCCAAATATGTTGTAGTAATAACTCAGTGGTTACGCCT
Organism: Diarsia brunnea; assembly: GCA_949774965.1. Classification (NCBI taxonomy): domain Eukaryota; kingdom Metazoa; phylum Arthropoda; class Insecta; order Lepidoptera; family Noctuidae; genus Diarsia; species Diarsia brunnea. The sequence goes on along the minus strand of OX458998.1, from coordinate 8,917,085 downwards.
TATCAATTAAATTCTATAGTTTTATCGGTACTTTTTTATTAAGTGCTTATTAAGATTCTTCGGAAAAAAACTGGAGTTTATTAAATCGTTATAAATGGGCAGTGCCATCTCTATAGAAATAACATCTTCATTGGTGGTCGAACCTAACTGATTTTGACTAGTACGAGTACCTACACAGGGTGGTTACTATGGCAAGAGAAATGTCATGGCCTAAAACTTATCTGTATCTAGTAATGTGTAATAGTAAAACAATAGGTACAGCTCATGTTTCTTCTGTTTCTCCGTATAATGTCTTCCTTGCATACATCCGCATTTCTCTACTATCGCTCGATATTACATCCTAGATGGTCAGAGCATGCTATAAGTAAAAGCAAAATGAGATATCACAGAATCGTGACGGTAGTGAGAACGTTCGCATATTACATACTTTCTACAACTAGGATGCCATTGTGTATGATTGCTTACTGTCATTAGAATAACAACAATTCCGTGAAATCAAACGTGAATGCACATCAATGCCGAAATCATCAGCTTCAAGGAAATAATAATCTCAGTTCATCAAACAGTCTTTATTGATCGTAAATATGTAGTTTACGGCACCAATGTTCATGGAACAAGTCACAAAATTATTCAGCGTACAGGTTTTATGAAAACAATCGGCCTCGGGTAAGGGGAGCGCGGGGAATTCACGATACACAATGAATGAGAACGAATTTGATTTGTTTATTTTGGTCCGGCTCCCGGTTTAGGGACGACCGAACTTATACGAGCCACATTGTGAGCGTAAATTACGTTTGTTCAACGCAAATAAAGTTTCACCGTGTATATAGCTTGCACGGGTGAAAGGATTCATTACCAGCTTCGGACATACATATTTAACACCAAACGAGTAAGTTTATTTTCTAGGATGTTGCTTCCTGCACCTGTTTTATAGAACTTCTATCAGGTTTGTAGTGTCTTTTTAAAGCAGCAATAAAGGCTATAAATGAGCCGGTTCTCACTTAAAATAGAATTAGAAATAAAGTTTTATTCTCGCTGAAGGCGGGTCCCAGCTGTTTGAGAGCTTTGAGCAATAAAGCGATATGAGAACAAGCGCTCTCGCCGCACACTCGCACTGGGCACTGGCGAGCTAGATAATAGTGGAGTGCACTGGTGCTAGTCTATTGTTTAGAGGCTGTACATTTTGAAGCTGAAAATACTGAATTTACCTACATGAAAGGAAGGTTTTGGAAACCTCTCGTGTAGGACCTACCAAGATTTTTTTTCATTACCAGGGTGACGCTCATAAGTTGTCCATTTCAATTATTTCATATGGCTGATAAATAACGTCGACAGTTCTACTGCTGAGCATGAGGTCTTAGGTTCTATTCCCGGGTCGGGCAAAGTACTTAATACCTATTCAGTTTTTCCATCAGGAATTTCCTCAGTAGAAACCACGGTGCCTGGATTGTGTCCGGGTGATGGCAATAGGCTTGCACCCTATTACATGGGACTTCAACAAAACTAGTGAAATGTAATCTAATAGTACACCCACTATTAGGTACACCTCTGCCTAACCTTTCGGGGATTACAGGCGTGATTTATGTTATGTGATGTTGATGAACAATGTCGGTAATGTACGCAAAAGTCGGTTCTGAATATGTTAAACAATAGGGTAGTTAACTAAAAAAAACTAATTAGTCCGTCAGATAGATTTCCAAAAAATAATGGACATGTATTTTTTCTTTTTTCACGTAAACAAACAATGAAGACGATACAGTGCTTTGAAAACTTGTGTGACGTCATATTCTAAGACATTAGTATGACATTCTTTACCGGTGAGTGACGTCACGACTTCCCACTCAAATCTGTGACGCGTTTCATCTTCGTAAATTTTTAATGATTTGATAAAACAAAAAATACGCATTCAATATTTTTCGATAATCTAACAGAAGGACTAATTAGAATCATATTTTTAGTCAGTAAACATCCCTATTCCTTTTTCAAACTGTGCCATAAGTACTGACCTTCCTATCATCTAACAATAGTGTGCCCTCTTCCTCAGTCCTCGCTTCATAATAATAATAACATAATGACATTAACATCTCTCAGTAAAAAGTAATAACTAAGCATGTCTGTCGGTTCACCGCCCTATCTCAATGGAACGGAACTTGAACCCGCGACCTTACAAGCAGTTAACACCATCGTCTGTCGCTCTATCAATTAATTGAGATTTATTTTCTTTTCTTTGTTTCTTTAAAACTATACAGATTATTATAGGTGAACCTATTGCCATCAACAGGGCTGATATCCTGAATCTTGGCTGCTATTGAGAGCTAATAAACTTAAACACTTCGCCCAATCTGGGATTCAAACCACGACCCCATGTCCAGCAGTAGCGTAGCATAAGCTCCAGTAACAAAATAAACAATAATATCTCCCGTATGCAAACACAAAACATTTCTAAAAATTTCCATGAACGTGTCGGCATCGCAAAGAAGACCAAGTCCACATATGACAGGAGCGGATACAAGTTATTCCCGATATAGCATCTACACGGCGATAAAAATGTCCGGTCGACTAGATTTATTACAATCAAAAGCTATTCGGCCCGATTTGAATAAACAGCCGTGTGATAAGATAAGACGCATTGAGAGTGAGACCAACTTAGGAGGTGTTCATTAATTATGTGAGGCGTTTGGCGTAGAGCTCCATCTCAACTAATCTCACGAGGGTGAGACGGCAAATATCACGTAACTTTTTTCCACAAGGAATAGTGTAAAATTCGTGAAAATTGGGATTAATTAAGTAAACATGCTGTCATTTATTTATGGTTTTATTCTATGGATTTATGGATCTGAAATAAACGTTTTAATTAATTAATTGAAATATGGCTAAATCCTAATAGAGCTAAAATATTAGAAAATAAAAGAGCTAAAATTATGTTTTTTAAAATAAATCCATTGAAATATCTCACATGAGATCATGAGATTAGGGTGGGGGGCGAGCGGGGTCAAGTCAAATCTCACGACATCTCACTCCGGGGGAGGGGGGAGGCGTGAAAATTGCCTCAAGTTATTAATGGACAGCCCCTTATCTGAACACCTTCCAATATATCTTGTCATGATTATTCTATTAACGTGTAAGATTAACTGATAAGAATCGAGGAATATTGATTTATGATAATGGCTTTTAGTATTGGAAGCTATCTGCCTGTATACAAGCAAGTTTTTATTGTGCAAGGACATGTGCTATTGTCACTTGGATGACTATGCGAGTCAAGTTAAACGCACTTTGTGTAAACGTAGCTATAACTAACAATATGTCGTGAGGAAAGTTTTGAATATGAATGTGGACGAGTATAAGAGTAGAGGAAGACAAAAGAAGCGATGTATGGACTGAGTAAAAGTTGGTATGACAAGAAAGGAGGTTTCTGATGACATGACAAGTACCTAATAAAGAAGTATGGAACATGCGCGTTGACCCCAAATGAATTGAGATAAGGGCAAGAGAATGATGATGAACCAACAACATTTACTTAGTAAACTTGATGTCAGGAAATTCGAAATCTATTCGCAAAGCAATAACGAGCATATTACGCATTTTCGCATCAAGGCCTTGGAAGATAGAATTACGTGAGTAATCAAATTACCGTGGGATGTCGTTTGTAGCCATCGTCAGTATAAATTCGCCGTTTCATTTTCCTCAAAATATTACACGTTTCTTTTTTATTTCCGATTACAATCCGAAGCCCTTGACACCATAAGACTCGATTTCTCCAATTATTTCATTACACCGAAGATGCATCTATAAATTCATATTAACAAATGCTCCGTGTTTAAATCTAATGGGCGTATTAAGATTTAAGTGCACATATATTTCTAATTCGAGTTCTAATCGAGAAAGCATTAACAGTCATTAAACAGACCACCCTCGAAAACCATTAGAGAGTGAGATGAGTGTGAGGAACATCACACGAACTTGACACGTAGTATTAGTATGATCCAGTGGTTGAGGCCGAGTGGCCCCGAGTCGGCGACGCCGCGGCGCGTCTGCGCCACTTGTCCCCATTCTCCTGCAAATTGACTCGAATATGACTAAATCCTTTTAAGAATTCATAGCGCCGAGCATAACACTCACTTATTAACTTATGTATGACCTCATGCTGTCGAGTACAATAGTATTTTTTTTCTGGACCGTACCTAATGTCGTGAAAAACTGTCATAAAAGCTGTAAAATTCTCAAGTGTGATTCAGGGTTTACAGAGTATTGTATGAAGAATCTTTGTAATATTTTATCTTGGTTCGAAACACTCACAAAGCTCTCGTAAACAGACGTCGTGCCCGAGTACCGTGTGTGAAATTGTCGTTAAAATTTTAGTAGCAATTCCGCATCTCATGGCCTGTAAAACGTTATCTACGCGTCTTTGTTAGTCATCGCTTACCCGTTGTTTACCTGCAGTTCACCAAACCGAGTCTTAATCCCGGCTGTAAAGAATAAAGTCCATCTTATGATTGAATGTTTTTTATTGAAAGGTAGTTCTTTCAAGTATTTCTGTACCTCTGTAATCATTTTGTAATCTTAAAGGTAGCCGTCTAATTTTACAGGTACAAAAACTAAATTTGATTAGCTCTAATAATATGTGCACCGTAAAGGTATGAAATCCCCAGGTTAAATTAGCTGTTAGTAAATGTCAGTCAAAGTTATTAATACAGTTTCCTGTTCATTATCCTCTCCACATGATTCTAACTTAGAGCTAAGTGTACCTAATTCGATATTCCGACGGTTAGGTACTTTACTGTTTAAGGTTACCAAATCTAGTTCTGGCAGGAAACTACCTTTTTAATATTTACCTAGTGATAAAAATCGGAGTGTAATATCACACACACTTCAAAACCACCTTAAACTGACCAATGTGTTCATCATCCCAATTAACTGAATCCCTTCGTCCACAGATCTACACCGACTGGGCGAACCACTACCTGGAGCGGGCCCGGTCCCGGAGACGCGCGGGCGCATCGGGCGGCGGGCTGGCTCGCGACTGCGCTGACGGGTTGCTATTGGCAGATGTGCTGGAGGGAGTCACTGGCTTGAAGGTCCACCGCGCGCATCGCAAGCCGCGGAACCCACAACAAATGGTGAGTACTTCTTTTTGATGCTTTCTATGGAAAACCAAATGAAACTGATCTTTTATTGTATGGGAAGCTCATACAAAACGAGGTCAAGTTATACTGGGCTGCGGGTTGTTCGCAGATACCGCGGCCTCGACATGAAGGGCTAAGAAGGAACATGGGTGGTTTTTATTCAGTAGAAGTCTGACACTCCCTTTCGCTCTGCCCAAGAGTGGGAGGGGTTATTTGATGATTTCCCACCCCCCAATAAAAAAAAGGTCAAGTTATCCTGGAAGTTTCGAAACTCTCAACAAATAATTGTGTGTAGTTCTTTTTGATGCTGCTTTGTTTTGGATGTGTGCGCAAGAGCAATCGAGGTATGAGCAACGAAATTGAGGTGAGCTCTTATTGTAGGTACGGGAAGCTCATACAAAGCGAGGTTAGGTTATACTGGATTTTTACTCGCTTGATGTGTCGCCGTATTTGCAAGCACATCGGCCATGACAAGGTTGATAGTCATAATCTTGCGTTAAAATACAGTCGAACTGGTACCGACAAATTCAAGACACCTGATTGTGGCAGATAACATTAGTTGATTTTATTTCTTCTCAAATGGACCGCGGACAGCAAGTGGATGTGCTGTACTTCGATTTCCGTAAGGCCTTTGATAGAATTAATAACGACATCTTGTTACGCAAGTTAAGTGCCATAGGATTTACACCCAGTCTTCTTCTTCTGATTTCTGACTACCTACGAGACCGTCAGCAATTTGTTCGCCTTGGCTCATACAACTCACATGCGTATCATACACGATCAGGCGTGAGTCAGGGTTCCATTTTAGGTCCCTTGCTTTTCTTAATTATGGTGAACGATCTGCCACAAATTATAAACCATGCAAAATGTCTACTTTACGCCGACGATCTGAAAATATATGCAACTGTTAGCTCTGTGTCTGACTGTATAGCTCTCCAGCGTGATATCGATGCCTTGAGTGAATGGGCAGCCACTAACAAAATGGAATTTAACACTTCTAAATGTCAAATTATGAGCTTTGGCCGCATGCGGAGTCCTATACAGTACGACTACAGAGTGAACACTGAGTCTATAGCCAGAGTATCCATAGTAAAAGACCTCGGTGTAACGTTTGATAGCAAACTGACTTTCCACACACACATTATAGGTTTGGCTAAAGAATGTTTCCGACGCTTAGGTTTTGTTTTACGTAACTGTCAAGGTTTTAATAACCAGGCAGTCATTAGGCTTTTGTTCAACGCTTTAGTTCGGTGCAAGCTTGAAACCAGCGCTTGTGTGTGGAATCCTCACGAGGTTACCTACATGCTCATGCTGGAAAAGGTGCAAAAAGCTTTTCTTAGGTACCTCTACAAACATGTGTTTGGATACTATCCTTATATGTATCCTACTAAATTCCTTTTAGGATGTTTAAATTTTAATTCTCTTCGAGTTAGGCGGTCTATTGACCAAATAACAACGGCGTATAAAATTATACATGGTCATACCGACGCCTCAGATTTACATGCGGAGCTGTGTCAATTATTTGTTCCAAATAATTATAATCGCTCCAGAAAGCATAAATTGTTTAATGTCCCATTTTGTCGCACTGTAGCTCGGTCCACCTCCCCTATACCGCGTATGCTAACGATGCTCAACGCGCTCGTGGAGACCAACCGTGGATTGGATTTGTTTGCTGATGAATGGAAGACGATACTGTTAGAATGTTTGTGGTTCTGCGAGAAGACCGAGTAAAAGGATTACTTAATTTAGTATAAATGGCTTAAGCTGTACTAAATGTAATAATAAATAAATACTTTGATGAGACATCTGTCAGTGTCCGATATCCGCAGCTAGTCTGAAACAAACGAAAATCTAGTTAAAAATCTGTTAAATAAATTTAATTCGTACTCTCAACCCAATTCAACCTTATTGACCAAGGATGCCTCTCAGTGAGACCTAGTAATTTGGTCACCCAAATCGTGTCTGGATGAGTTAATCGAATGGGATTCCAATTAGGAAATTTGGAGCAAGGGAACCTAGATTATCTTGGATTTGGTTAGCCTCGAATAGGGTTGAATAATCCTCAAATGAGGGTCTACTATTGAGATCTAAAGCTGTATTTGAGGATTTAATGTATTGGGTCGTCTTCGTTGTGGTTTACGGGTACAAAAACAAAAACTGTGATGAAAATCTAGCATATTCTAAACAAGAAACTAAAGTATAAAAATAAATTCAAAAGGTCGTAGAATTTTACCAAAAGTCATTTATTCTAAGCGGGTTATGGTTACAAAGTGAATGGCAGTTTGCACGCGAATCTTATGCAACAGGTTAACGGCTAACCTAGTTCTAACATCTATATTTTCAGCTTTAATATACTAAGTTTAAAATTCAAAATATAACAGGTGATTGAAAGGTTACAACGTAATGTGCCTTCAGTAAGGCTTTATAATATAATAATAATACTATTTATTCACCAATTAAAGTTAAAGATCAACATCACAAAAACAATTAACAAAACAATGTTGCAATTTCTGTACAATAATTTATACAACCCAACCCTTTAGCGGCACTATAGCAACAGTTTAGTGATTAAATCACTATCAGATTCATGTGCGTATTGTATAATATCACTTGCTTTGGTGAAGGATAACATCGTGAGGAAATCCGCAAGCCTGAGAGATATTTCTGTGTAAAGCCAAAACAGAGGCCCATGGGCGACATAAGGCCCGGTTTCCACCAAAGCGGAGAGGACCGGAGACGAGAGGAGATGTGCGAAAATCAGCCAATCACATTAGTTAAAATTTACATCTGGTCTTTCGCGCTTCCTGTGATTGGTCGAATTTGGCACATCTCCTCTCCGCTCGACACGTCTCCGCTTTGGTGGATACCGGGCCTAAGAACTCTGATACCAGGTTAGCCAATATCCACACGATAAAGAAGGAAGAAGAACAAACTGTCTATATGTTAGCATGACCATATGATGGTCAGCTTATGAGCCAATGACGTCAGACCCTGGTCTATAGAATCCTCAGTGGCGGCAGTTGTAATTAATGACTCGTGTAATCGCGCTATGGTGACCGGAGAATTCGCTCAGCTCTAATTAATTTAGTGTAGACATTGGTTACATTCTTGTGCATCTCTATTGCTGATTGTTGCAGCACTTGTAGGCTAATTCATCATCATTTTCATTTGTGGATTGTGGTGTCTGGAAAGTATTTTTTTCTCTCTTCTACTTTATCGTGTGGTTAGTGCCTAACAACCTGTTAGGAGAGTTTTAGTAGTTTTATAAGCGAGCTTGGCTTTATATGCAGCAAGTGTTGGGAAGAAACTATCGCTACTACGAGCGATATAAGGGAGTCAGACAGAAAACTTCTTTTTGATTTGTGAAAAACAAGGTTTGCAAAGTAGTTATACTTCGGAACGAATAAAAGCAGGAAAAACTTAAACCTAATACATAATATTTTGTTTATTCCCATCTGCCCCTACCGGTCTGTCCCCACTAGTGGTAGTTGCAACTATTTGTCGCATCTACCACCGCTGATGGTGGTTTGCATATTTACTTCGTGGATACAGCACTCTCTATTTGCAGTGTTATCTTAGCTTGTAATAGTGTGAAAGAAACTAAAGAGCCTCATCATAAAATATAAATGCAAGTCTATAAAGCGGCATCAATTTAACGATCCTCATAATAATTTTCCAATAACCAATAAAATCAATCATGCTACGTCCAAACAAAACTTTCAAATATCCGCCGCATTTTGTTTATTATTATTCACGTTTAAAAATGAAAGCGGCACAGGAATATTTGGTTTACCCGAAATAGCTATCAGTTCACAAATCATTCGGGCAGGTACACACGGTGAGATATAAGGCTATATCCATCCAGTATAAGATGACCTCCCTTTGTATACAAGCTTTGCAACGCGTCAAATTCTGTGGGGAACTATACTGATGATTATTGACCCAAATCAATAATAAAATGGGCTTTTTTTCTTAAAAAATTGAAATTGGTAAGTGTGAACCACCGTGTTAAAGTACATCCCGTCTGATTCTCGACCAATTTTCACACACCACACACAACCAAACGCAAACGTTTTTTTCCATAATTTCTTATTCCCTAAACCACGGCACCGGAGTTATTCTGAAACACTGTTAATGTAATAAATAAAAAAAGAGCGCATATTAATTATATTATTAACCTGGTACTGTAATTTAAGGCTTGTATTCACGCCAATGACCTTGTGCATACAAACTACCTCTCTCGGTCGTAGATACGGACTCTAAACGGACGCGTTTTTCATTTATTATAATTAAAATAATACATGTTTTTAAAAAGTAACTAAACCAAATTATTTTTCTTTGTATTTCAAAGCAGTAGATATTTTTTTTATATTATTTTGTTAAAAAATGAAGGAGTAAAATGGTTCCATTCAACGATTTGGAGGTGATTTTGTGGATTTTTTTTCTTATTATGTGATACCGATACAAAAATTGTGGCTAAACCAAATTACGTGTCATATCATGTAGATTACTAAAAAAATTTCTCAGATGTAATTTCTCTGTAAGTGCCGGTGAAAAACCGCTTCATCTGCACGCTGTTTTTAAGCTTTTTCGAGAGAGGACCCTTAAATTGATTATTTAAGTCTTTTATGGCTGTGTTTATGGCAATCTCCTGAATTTTGACGTGTATACAAAACAGCGCCTTGTAGATTTCCTATACAATGAGAGCTCGGCTTATTCTGGTTTTGTGTACCTGGATTGGTCAAGGTGCGGACACACGATCGTACGCAAAAGTGTCCGCACCATACTCGGCGCGTAAATGTGATAGGTAGCACAGAAACCCGAATCCTGCCGGGTAAACGACGCGCGACGCCCAGTTTCCGGCGTGTGTGAAAGTGTACTCACGAATTTTGACTGCACGTGTGCATCGGCCTTATTTTACTGGTACGACTATTTGCGAACTCATGACACGATTTTGATGGATTATAGAAATTGTACCCGAGCTTATACGTAGCTTAAACTCCGTAATAAAAAGATAAGCTGAACGCCTGAAACAGATTTCGACTTAATAATTCTAAACTCATAATTCTCCTGCCCTTATCCCAATTTATTTGGGGTCGGCGCAGCATGTCTTCTTAAATACTTCTCTGTTACTCGTCATCACAGCAGTCACCTCCTTTCTAACCATATTATCCTTCACACAGTTCATCCTTCGTTTCTTTGGTCTTCCTCTACTCTTATAGCCTTCTACATTCATACTCGACTAATAATAAACTACTAAATAATGTAAACTAACGAAACATAACATGGTTTAAAAACGACCTACTGAAATTGATTCTATTGTTAATTCACAATAAACAACATTCATATCAAGTTTTGCAGAATTTTACAAATAACATTGTATAATGCTTATTTTAAAAACACACAAGTACGTATTACGTAAAACAGGCATTGTCACCTAATAGATATTTTTTACAGTGAAACGCGATACGTTGCGGTGTAGAGGCCAAGTACTAGCGACCACATCCGTCTTTACTCGTCATAATATCAATTACCATTACATAACCCGAGGGCAAAGGAACAAAAGGCAGTTTGCAGTTTTAAGAAAAAAATACTTACGTCAAAAGAACTATAAAAAACATTCGAAGAAATTAAAACGACTGACTAAATATACACAAAAACAATAAACATTACTTTTTGGTTTTGCAGTAGTCGGGTAAAAACTTATCATCACAAATCCCCGAAAGGTTAGGCCGAGGTGTCCCTAATTAGTACACCCATATTTTGCCAGTTGTGTTCAAGTCCCATGGAATAAGGGGCGAGCCTATTGCCATCTACCGGGCACAAACCCAGACTCCGTGGTTGCTGCTGAGAAATTCCAGATGGGAAAATCCAATAACAATTTTTGAAACCCAGGAATCGAACTTAGGACCTCATAGTGAGTCGGGTAAAAAAACATATTTAAAAATCCACTATAACTTACAAAATAAGTAACAATTTGTCTGAAAGCTCTCAAATGTAGTCTTCGCTCTAGTAAAAACAAATATAAACTATAAAACATCGGTACCGAACGTTCTACCCTTTTCGAGGTCTAGCCCAACTCTAGAACTTTCTGATTTGCGACCATAACTACGGAACCGTTGATTTTATCGGTCTAATACTAAATACGCATTGACCGCTACCATAACACCGCCGCGTCGGTCTAAGAATAAGTCGTAAAGCTGCACTACGATAAGCTGACAGCTTGTCAAACATGAACTTACCGATCGATAAACTGCCATTGTAAGTTTCATGTAATTTAATTCTTATTCTTGAGTTACGGGTTCCGTGTTCATATATTTGTGAGCTTTTCCTTATATAATCAACTAGGTTTTGTTCCTCGACTCGCCCGCGTTATAGTCGAAAATTATCCCTCGAAAACGTTTTAAATGTAGCCTATGGCAATCGGGCATAATGTTGTTTCCCATTAGGTGAAGGAATTTTCGGAATCCGATAGTTCGTTCTAAAGCTTACCCCATTTTTTTTTTGTGGGTGGGAAATCATCAAATAACAGTGTGTCAGACTTCTAATGACTAAAAACCACCCATGCTCCTTCTTAGCACTTGTGCCGAGCCCGCTGTATCTCTTTCGAACAACCCGTAGCCCCGATGGGATCCGCAGCCCCGACGGGATCCGCAGCCCCGACGGGAAGCTTACCCTACATCCAAATTTACAAACGGAGAAGTTTGTCTGTATAATTTTAAGTATAATTGTTTTGCTAGAAAACAATTGGTTGGCACATGGTAAGGTTCACAGACAATTTTGCAACTCTAGAGACATTATAGGTGCCAAAAAAAACTAAAAAAATCTGAAGAGTTGATTAATCAGACGAACTTACCTTAATTGAAGTCTGGATTACAATTTCATGAAGGATGAACTGAAACGCGATGCCAAATGCTAGCGAATTGGGAACTACTCTGTAGGTAATCAATTATATTTCAGTTCATCATGAAATGAAATTATACTATTCTTTGAAAACCACAACAAAAAACTACATGAAACGTCGGGTATACCGGTTACCTGAAAATATGTAACAGGAAAGCTTGAGTACAGTCGTACTTAATTAGTTCACATAAGGATACTTGAAGTCCTTGATTAACGGTCATCCATTAAAACAAAGATTTCGTCGAAGTGTTAAGTATGTAACCGCATCTATTTATGTACCGCACTGTGACTGTGGAATTATTTTTGCATTTATAGCATTAATTGAGTAATATTGTTTGTTTTGTCGTAGCTTCGGACCGTAGATCGTAGAGTGAAACAATATTATGACAAACAGATGAATTTAGAACCTCCCCCTTTTTGAAATCGGTTAAATTTATACAAATAAATAAAATAATTTGTAATTTTAAAATTACAGTTTTTTGTTGAATGCATCTGGTATGATACTTATTTTTTCTTTTAATTTTGGTCTCTCCGTATGTCGGTCTGTCAATCTGTTTATTATGGCTAATTTCCGAAAAGACTGCACCAATTTTAACGTGCATTTTACTAGCATATAGCTGATGTAATAAATAAGAAGTAACTACAGCTACTTTTATTTTAGAAAAAAATAATACAATTTCGTTCAGAAAACTGAAAAACCTTGAAATTATGAATACAAACCGATTCAAATAGAGAACTAATATTTTTATAATATTTTCACGTGGACGAAGATCGCGGGTAACAGATAGCATGAACTCAAAAACAGCAAATAAAGGAATGCTAACATAGGTATTACACGCGTAAAACATGTTTCTCATACACATACCCAAACATGTGAAATCCACATCTGTTCCACACGTAACCAATTTCCACACAATACGGCTCGGTGTGGCAAAAATAGCATTATTATGAAACCTAATAAATAAACCCTAGAATAAAATTTATTTGGCCAGCCCAGCATTCTTGGGCTTTTGTTTGCATTCATTAGTTCGGAAGTAGAGCATTGTTTGAGCAAGTGTTGAAAGAAACGATCCAACGCACAACGGCTAGGCAAGCTGTAGGCGCACGCGTCGCTTAGGCTCGCTCTAGACGATTCAATTTGTTGGCCAACTAAGGGACAACGCGGCAACGTGATGCCGACACTTTGTGTATAGAGTTTTAGCCGAATATATCATTATCTTTGGTACTATTTAACGGCTGCGATTGGTAGTGGAATATCCAACTTACCAACAACCAAGCAACGACGCGCGACGGCACCATATTTAACATATTATTTTTAATAAAAAAATTTTTTTTTTCACAAAAACGTTGCGATTGGAGTGTATGTAGAAATATCGCTGTAAGAATATGAGAATACGAAGGTCGGTTGTGCTTAACCAACTTTTTGAATCAGAATGTAACGTCTGTAGGGCGCTTTACTGATTGTTGTGTGCTGTTGAACTCTCAATTGTCCAGGAACATTCGCTATGAAATATTAGCACTATGTGAAACGAGATCCCGTGCAGTGCAGCTATTAGAATATTAGAAAATAAAGACCTTTTACACTCCGAGCTTTTATAGCTACGAGCTGTTAACGCGTGCACACTCGATATTACTCCAACCAACACGTATCGAGCCGTCAGTAAAAATAATGTAAAAGTATTTTCTGTTTACAAAAACGAAAATTACGAACCGTTTAAAATATTGGTAATATTTTCAAACATCATCATCATTATTTGCCTGCCCTTATCCCAATTTATTTTGGGTCGGCGCAGCATATCTTTTTCTTTCAAACATCTATATTTCTCATCATCTCAGCAGTCACCTCCTTTCTAGCCATATCATCCATCACACACTCCATCCATCGTTTCGTATTAATATCAAACCTGTCAATTACACCCACTTAAAAACTTAAATCAAACAAAGCTTTCCAATCGTTTTTATTTCCCATAAACACACCCTTTTAAGTAGCTAATGAGAAGCTTAAGTGGGCCCTCCCAGGGTGCTTTCATCGCCAACTACATAAATGTTAGCAAAAAAAGATTAAATAGTTGGAATGTTCAGAGTTTTTTTTGCGATGCGCTGATGATAGATCGTTAACGGAGATGACTGGTAACTGACAAACATACCAATTGTTTGCTTGTCTAACGCCATGTGATTTATTACGGGTTAACGGGTATAACACGTAGTAGGAACAGCACACACATATCGTATAGTAGTGTTAGGGAAGTGTTAGGGAATCAATCAGTTGATGACTGAGATATAGAGCGTTACAGGAGCCTTAATTAACAAAAGAAAAAACTGTTTACTTTTTTTCTTTCTTTCTTCAATGCAATGAAACGTTTGATTACAGGGTTCTGGGATCAGGGTTCATTTAGTTTTTATTTTACTAAGGGTACCAGTACCAGCGAAATGCCTGCACTGCCAGGTATGTCGCTGGTTTAAAAGAACAATAGCACTATAATAATACGTTGATATGGCAGTAATAAAAATAATAAGTACTATATTTGCCTCACTAGATTATCTTCTGTTTTCACAGTGCTGTATAATAGGTCAGGTCAAAAAACTTTGATAAGTGTTGTTTAGTGTAGGTAAATGGAAGAAAATTGTATATCTTTAAAAGAATATTAATATAATAATGTGTCATATTTCAGAATAAGGTCAGAGACATAGTCTCCAGACTCTGATTATGGCTTCAATCTATATTTTTATAGATATATGTATAGGTTTCCCTGATAATATTTATAATCTATCTAGTAAAAGACTTTCGTTAAAAATAAATACACATATTAACTGCCAACATTAATCAGTCTGCTAACACAAAATCATAATCATAAATTACAGAAAATCTTGTTTGACTAAAACTTAATTCTGATCTAGTTTTATAATGAGATCTTTCGCGTTGATACGGAACTTGTATTGTAATAATCATGGACCGGGCTGCTGCGGGTTATCCGCTTACGAGCTTACAAGATCCACTGATACCGGTACAGTTACCTATTATTTAGTATCAAATACATTGTTTCTTATGAAAATACTTTGTCTACCAGTAAAAGCAATCTTCTGCCTAGCCTTTTCCAATTATATTGGGGTCGGTTTTCAGTCTTACCGGATTTAGCTGAATACCAGATTTTATATGGAGTGACTGCCTATCTCACCACCACAACCCAGGTAGTACTAGGTAGATACCGCGGCTTCGACATGAAGAACATGGGTGGTTTTTAGTCAGTAGATGTCTGACACTCCCTTTTGCTCTGCCCAAGAGCGGGAGGGGTTATTTCATGATTTTCAACCCGCCAAGAAAAAAAAAGGTAGTACTAGGTTATGCGGTACCCTTTGGTGAGACTGGTTGTCAGACTTTCAGGCCACTGGCTAGACTATATGTAGCAACTGACATAGATCTGCAAATGGCAGCCGGGACCAACGGCTTTTCGTGCGTTCCGAGGTACGTAGGAAACTTGGTATGTATTGGGTGGTCACTCATCCGCAGACCAACTTTGGTAAGCGCTGCTTAATTTGAAGATTGAGTCGAGCGGCATTTGAGCTCCAGTAAAAGCAAATCAAATAACAATAAAAAATCATGGACCCTTTTGATTCTTACGGATTTCTGATTGTCCGCCCTGCGTTCACATGAACATCTGTGACTGCAAAATGTAATCTTACATCTTTATTGAGCTTTACGCTAAGCCATATTTGCACAATCGTTTACCGGCCGTGACCCACCCGGACGCAGCTTCCAGATAATCATCTCATCTGATCTTCGGCATGACGATGCACAAGCACAAGTGCGCCATTGTTCCAACCTTTAAACCGTTACGGTTATGGGACATTTTAAGTCCCATTATCCTTACAAGTTCAATTTCGCGTGCTAATTAGGCGGCTAAAAGGTTTCCCGCGCGTTTGCCTGCTTCGACTGGCTGTCTTCGAAGTTCGACACATCTCGGTACCAAGTGTTCCATGGCCGAGAATTCATTCGCGCGCGCGCTTTGCTCAGTGACGGCTGCGTTGAACGACTCGAACTTTGTACACTCGATATACGACGACGTATCGAATGTTTTTTACAATCGATTAAATTTTATTTGGACCGCTTTTGAACTAGTGTTGAAGTGATATCGTATCAGTGTTGTGAGATGATGAAAAAGTGAACTGTGGTGAAATATTGACAAGTGAATTTTGAAGTTTTTTTTTTAGTTTTAGTGCTAAGAAAACAGGTCAGTCTTATTATTATATGAAATTCTGATTGAAAGAACCGTTTAGCGATGTAGACATGGCTTAACGAGTGGCTATGTCTACAAATTATACGTTTTGTTGTTCGTCTAGCTACTTAATTCGTCTTTGGGATCTTCCGGCGGGTACCGGTTTTTTGAATAATCACCTGATTTGTTGATCGTACGATTTATAACATGACAAATTATCGGTCACGTTATACTTATTTCGTTAAAACATTCGTGATTCGGTGCTTGATTTGAAGTATCGATAACTGTTTAAAATTTTTTGATTGAAGGTAGGTTACCGTGTTTGATAAGTGTACGATTCTACAACTGTAAACCGTTTTGGATTAGTGAACTGACTATCAGAACGTAAAAACATATCAACTGCCAATTATAGCTGTGACTTAATTGAATATGTTAAGTCTATGTTATTATCAAACTAGATCTCTTGGAACAGACTAATTTCATTTAACTGGGCATTGGAAGAATATGTGAGTACCTAAGTTTAATTAAAAACGGCACTTTTTCTCTCTAGACCAATTCAATTCGAAACTTTAAATTAAATAATGTTTCTATTACACTAGTACCTACCTAACTGATGTTATCTAGGAATTAAACTCCTAATTACTTAGGTTTTATTCGTTAGGAAAAGGATTAATTAAATTGTCTTTTCGAATCAATGCAGACCGTTAACCTCGGGTGACCTGAGTATATATCTACCGTGTCTACTTATGTGTATCTTGTGTGGAGCTTTCGATGTAATTAATCACAAGTTCGTTCCAGTTTTAGCACAAAATCAAAGACAGTTACGTTATTTTTTTAATTTGCACCTGAAAGAAATAGTGGATATCTGACCTTGCCAATTGCCATTTCCATTACAATGTGGTGTGCAGAATTGAGGACAATAGATATACTGAAACTGAAAATCTGTTACTCTCGTTAGTTTTATCCGTGAATACTTAGGTATATGTAGTTAAAACTTATAAACTGTGGGTAGATACCCATACCCGTATGGTGTCGGACGTAAAGAATAGCACTATACCATATCTTCCCGTGGGTGTCGTAAGAGGCGGGCGATTATGGCAAATACCCCCCTTCTGGGGGAGGCCTATGTCCAGCAGTGGACGTCTTATGGCTGAAATGATGATGATGATGATGAGATACCTAGCTATTGTATTAAGGTGAGAGTTAAAGTCTACCTATACAGAGAAGGGACTCTGTTAAATCGGTAATTTAAAAAAAAATCTGATGTTCCACTTTGACCGCGTAGGTATTTATATGGTAAACAGCTGTTTTTTTTTCAAACAAGCGCTGAATAATTTCGATCCCCAACCTTATATTTCTGTTCAGTATGCCTTCCACCCTGTATACTACCGACTGTGGTATTAATGCTATCTATTCTTGAATGCCGTTTGTCTCATCGCTTTTTCTGTATTTAATCAACTAAGAGAACTTTGGCGCAATAGCTGTTTACCTTTTCGGTCTACTAGATCCTACTTTAGGGTATAGACACAATTACTACGGCTCATTTACCAAGTATTTTTCCCTGGCAAAATGCCAACTCATTTATCCCTTTACCCTGACTTGATCCTGCATCCATGACCCTGTGTCTTGAAGGAACTTGGAAAACCTGCATCCATTGCATTATAAAGATATCAAATGAATCGATGTCTTTATCTAAAAAACAACGCCTTATAGATTATAGGTGACTCATACAATATGCTATTTAATGTTTGAGGTAATGTTTCTATCAACCTATATTGTAATACACAATGCTTGTTCCTTTTTCAACTCGTCCTCATCATCGGCCTACGTTTTCCAACTACAATAAAGTCGGCTTCCAGTCTAACCTGATTTCAGCTTAATGCCAGTTTAAGGATCTTAACTGACTTCCACAATCCAAATACTGAGCATTACGAAACCCCTTGGTACGAATCCAACATCTCAAAAGTGTCAACAGTTTTGAAAGTTGGGTGTTAAATCGCTAACAAAATATTTTTCACAGCAAACTTCTGTTTAATAGTAATAACAAAACGTCATGTTAATCACAGAACCACAGAAGAAAAACAATAAAAGCAAATAAATCACACTTGATGGTCCGTACCAGCTGTAAAAATGATCGTATGAAATGTCTCCCCTCCCTACTAAGTGTGCTGCGCGGGCGCCACTTCGCAGACCGCCTTGAACTGTCACACAACGTTTAAGAGTGGCAGATTTAATGCCTGAACACATAAGATAGCTTTTTTGTTCATAGTTTAAACAATAGAGAAACGATAATACTGTCTGTAGAAACGATAATTCTGTCTGTTATGTGAAGGTAGTGGCAGCTTTGGTAATTTTTTGAGAGCTGGTAAACGTATGAGACCAATCATTTCTGTTGAATTAAAGATTTAAGTTTCATTTTTATAAGTAGGAAGCCTTAAAAAAGCACTTAAGAAATAGTAAAATAAAGATTTTAAAATTCAAGAAACTTTTGATTGATTCAAATTGTAATCAGTATTTTTGAAATACGACCACCATGAAGTAGTATGTAGTTAGTAGTAATGTAGTATATAGTTTCTGTTATGAGCCTTAAATATCTCTTAATAAAATAGCACTGTAATAATATTAATCAATTTCACATCATATTCATATTGGCAACATGATCAACCTGTAAAGTTCACACAAAACTTGTAGACTTTGACCCTATTGCATCAGCTTTAATAGGCCACTTTCAGCACGAAAGCTCACGAACACGTGTGCACTTCGCCTCGGGGTGCTAAAGAACCATAACATATGTATTACATATTCATAATTGCCAAAACCAGACACAAGTGTGCCACGCTGATTAATGCGAACGTTTTACGATACGTTTTTTGTGTTCTTAGCTACCAAAGTCACTGATCTGTAAACGACCGTTAAAGTTTATCAATTTGTTATTAGGTATTTTATTATGTATCTTGATCAGGGGACTGTTGAACTGAGATTAAAATTAAATGTGTAGGTAATGTAAGTATGACTGTAGTCATGTTTACTCAGAATGAATAGTAATGTGTAAACCGCAGTAAGGTAATAGAGGAAAACCATTTCATTCATTAATGTTGAAGGTCTCGCGTAAGTATCTATTTATGTAAACAGTTTTAGACCTTGTAGAAATTCTTGTACTTGTATATGGGTTATATAAACACATTTTCCTCAGATTTTAGCTCAGTTGAACTAGAATAAACACCATTACCTTTTACAAGGGTGAGTCAGCATCAAAAGTCAGTCTTACTCAACGTATTGCTCATGCAATCTGGTTCTCTTGTCAGTGTTTTTGCTGAACGCAATTAGAGGTCCACGGTTTCTGCGAACCTTACACACAACAATGTACTGAGCCGAATTATCTTTATTCTAAGAATTCGCAGTCAGCGCACCTACTACAAAAATAGATCAATTACTACTTGAATTGTGTTTCCAAGTCTCTTTCTGAGTCATCTGTTGGTTTTAATATATTATTATGATTTATATTATTTTATGAATGATTTACTTTATTATGTCTCATAATTCTAAACAGTTAATATTTTATGAATGATAATGCGAAGTTGAATGGCGCCTATCTAAAACCGTGTACGTTATTGGGGATATCGTGTTGTGTGGTATGACGTCAAACCAAACAAACAGATTGCACCAAAAATATTGCTCTCTTCCTCCCGTCACATAGTGCTGGGTTACAGAGTAAATATGCCGACTGATTTTATGTAAATGGACTCTCATGGGTTTTCCACTCGCTTAAAAAGCATAACCACGTTCGTCCTATTGTTTTAGGAAGGTCGCTTCAAAATATTTCCAGTGGATAATTTATTAATCTGACACGGTACGAATTGAAAATTATGGACGTCAAAATAAACATACAATAGGCAAGATTCGATGTTCGTATCCTGTTTAGCGTTAGTATCTGATAGCCTTAAGCCAGCAATTGGGTTAGATTTAAGCTGTCTGGATTCTGGATGTTATCTCAAACGAGCTAGTTGTCAATTCCTGAGAGCCTGTGGTGAGATCACATCCGAGTGTCTTTTGAGGAAACAAAATTCTCATCTCTTTTATCTTCGACACAAAATACTTTGATCGACGATTCTTTTGTGTTTTACTGGCAGATTATTAAAATCGTTGCAAAAACAAAAAGCAACAGGCTAACGAAGGTCTCCTTTTATTTTTATTATATTTACATTAAAACGTGTGAGTTTTAAGACCATTAATATTAATTGTTATAGCTGCATAAATTGTATACCAATTACCGATTCGGTTTTCGCAAAGTCATAAAATAATAATCAGAAAATGCGGGTATACACGGTGACACACTAAGCTTTAAATTTCCAGTATAACATGGCCTTGCTCTGTATAGATTTCCTGTACAATGAGTGATCCGTATAATCTGGTTTATTAGCTTGATCGTGTGTCGGTCTGTCGGCGTCCGTTCACAAAAATAATAACGTGTAATTATTCCACATGATACTCGTCATACAGCTGTCGAGTAAAACAAAACGTTCGTTTCTATAAGCATGTGTTTAGTGTTAGTGAATTAGTTTGCATGAGAAGACGTCCGCAGCATCTGCGAGACCGACCCTGAACTTTAACAAGGTTGAATCAGTATATCGGTACATCGATACATCGGAATCTTGTCAATCACTAGTCATCGCCATATCATCTCAGTTATCACTCCGAAGAATTGATGTTTGAACAAGCTCTTTGTTTTAAAGTAAAAAGTAAGCGGATACATGTACAGTCGATCAATTGTCTGAATACATTGTTGGTTCTCTTAGTAGGTCGTTTGTATGTTACCACCGCGCTGTATAAGATCTTTGAAAACGTTCCTAACATAGTTCTTCCATAGCAGATGTTGTTTAAAATAATAACGCCATTAATTTTATTTATTCGTAGAAATATAACCGAAGCGCGGTTGTCTGTCCACCCACTGATATGGTAAAATACAAAAATACCTACATTTTTGTATTTTACCATATTAGTGGGTAGACAGTTAAACTAAATAAATATTCCACTACTGCGACCTTTACACGTAACGTGTTTAAGTTATTGCAGATTGTTATTACTTCTTGTTGAATAAAACACAAGTACAATGCAATAAAATAATAATAGAGGTTATATCGTATTGCATGTATAGTCAATGTCTTTATTAAATACAGTTCATAATATTGACACACTGACCTTTATTGACCTTACTAATTGAGATGTAGCGAATTCCTGATAGTTTAGTAAAACAGTCGTTGTTTAGAAGAAGCTAATTCACAGAGCACCTGCCATGTGGAATTAGATTAAACTTGTATTTTGCCTGCGATTTCGTCCGCAAAAGTTGTGATATAGCGGCTAATATGCTAGATATAAATATAATTTATAGCTCATAGTACCCACGAATAATGTTGCATTGTGCCAGTTAGATTTTTGGAATTGGATCATTAGTTCCGAAGATTACTCACATACAAACAGTTTTATTTGTTCATCCTACTCTGCCCTGTGGGGCAAAGGCCTCCCCCAGGACTTTACAAGTATGTTAACTATTTGCCTTTTCCGTCCAATCCATTAAGAATGAGTCCAGATCCAAACAAAATTTACCTCTTTATTATATTAGTACCTATCTATGGATTTTATTTTTTTAAATACAAGTAGATAACTGGATTACATAAATGATTATCTATAATTAAGGCGACAAAGTAGACTTCAAGGTAGAAATCATTATGAATAAAAATCACACGATAATTATTATGTAAGATTTTTTGCTAACTGGTTTGGTGACATTGGAAATGAAAAGTATTTATAGACTTGTTATTTAGTAGTACGTAGTAGTAAAAAATTGTTTTGAATAGAAGAGTGTTACATGCCTTATTTTCTATCGAATGACTTAATTTCAGAATGGTTAAATGTTAATGGTGGTAATGGTTATCGATTCGAAACCTAAGGTTTAACTGGCCATTAAATTTTCCGGTGTGTGAGTGGTTTTTTAAACCACTTGTTTCATAAAAATGGAACAATTTAATTTTCAAAGGTGCTAAACAATTCGTTTTGGTTTATCAATTCGCTGAGCCACATGCAAATGCCTCTCATTCACCCCTATTGTGACCCAACACTGTGATCCAGACAAAGACAGCAAGTTTTATTAATGACGGGGTTTTCCATTCATAATTATGGACATGGTTGTTCGTACCTTTATGTAAGTTATATTTTTTTCAAAAAAAACTAAAATGTCAAAGCGTCGGTGATAGTCCAATTCCGCGTAACTAACATTGTCGAAAACCTTAATATGAATAAGAGGGGAAGTGGTGTGAGAAGAGGGGTCAGATAATACTGGGCACAGACTGTACATTCGCGGTTTTCGACAATGTTAGTTACGCGGAACTGGACTATCACCGACGAAAGATTTTCTGCGTGTTCTATATCACAAAAGAAATGTATAATGTAACACATTCCTTTACGTATGTGGTTTGTATAATGCGAACCTTAAAGGTGCTGGTTTTAATTATGGAATTTTAAGTCGCTAATTACAGTACAATGCCTTGGCTCTTTGTAAATAAGTGCCCCGATTCTTAAAGAAAGTTACGTTATTTTTATGTCAAGTTATTCTTCACTATCACTACATAGTATAAAACAAAGTCGTTTTCTCTGTCCCTAAATCCCTATGTATGCTTAAATCTTTAAAACTACGCAACGGATTTTGAAGCGGTTTTTTTACTAGATAGAGTGATTCAAGAGGAAGGTTTGAGTATATAATTTGACCGACATCCACGCAGGTGAAGCCGCGGGCATCAGCTAGTACTATATATAACAAGATACGTTTTTAAACTGACGTGGTCCCTACCCAACACCATATTAATCATGGTAAACATCCCGTTTTAATTGTTAATAATACTGTTTCAAGTTTTATTTTATCAGGCGGTTGTAGGTACATTATGGTATTTTGGTGTCGTACCGTAATCAATCTATATTGTTCCCAATACTGACTGGGATTCAGGCCTCCTCTCTTTAAGAGGGGATTGACCACAATCCGCCACGCGATCACCATACCTTCGAATGTTTGGTATCAGGGCATGCCGGTTTACTAATGATGTTTTTCCTTCACCGTTTTGAGACCGAAGTGATTCGAACACCATAATACCGATGGTTTTACAACATTTAGTACTTATAAGATCCTATAATTTAGTATCAAAAAAGGTGGAATCGTAAACTGCATACAAGAACGGATAGCGAACCTAGTGTGACCTTATATTGCGTTCAATTCATTGTTTAGGAGTTAGTGTAAGACCGTAATGGTGGTGAAACTTTGAGCATAGAGCCTAGGTCTTCATTTCCTGTTAGTGTTCATATCGGTTCGATTTCCGGGTCGAGCAGTGTAATTGGGTTTTTCCGAGGAATTCTCACTAGTGGCAACGGAGTCTACATTTGAGCCCGGTTGATGGCAATATCAGCTTAGAAATCTTTTTAATTTACTCACTATCACACTATCACATCACACTAATATTATAACTTATAAGGCAAAAGTTTGTGTTAGAGTGTGTATGTTTGTTACTCTTCCACGCAAAAACTACTGAACGGATTTGGATAAAATTTGGTACACAGATAGTTTATAACCTGGATTAACACACAGGATAGTTTGTATCCATATTTTATCTTCCCGTGGGATAATTTTCGAGTTGTAGCGGGCGAAGCCTAAAAGCTAAATATAGGCTCGCCCCCTATTACTTGGGACTTAAAACATAATTGACGCAATGTGGGTGCAGTTACTATTATTATTTACTTATTATTTCACCTCTACCTAACTCTTGAGGAATTACAGGCGATGATGTTATGTTATGTTAGTAGAAAAGGTGGATTGTTATTGTATTGTTTAGTTTCATGTATAGTCTTCTCTTTTCTTTAAACAAATGTAATTTATTGCGTGGAGTGCTTCTAAGTTTCTCCTGTATATACTTGGCAGTCGTTTCCAAGCAGCATATTTTAAAGTATTACCTCTTACTTCGTTGTTTGAATCCAACATAATGAATCGGAATGTGAAACCAACAATAGGGCAGCTACTTAAAATATTTGAATAACTAAACATGTCAAATTCAACAATCTTATGAAAAATGTCGGTACATTTCTCACGGTACTCAATAGGGCAACATTGTTGAGTGTTTGGAACAAAACAAAGCGTTCGTTCGATTTGTTCCGGACTCCGAACTCCAGCCGTCGGATCCGACGCACCTCGCTCCAAATATAAGTGGGCTAATTTGTAACATACGACAGATTTATGAGTTGTAACACTTGTAAGGTAGGCCGTACACCAGGCCAGAGCAAGCCTGCTGAAATCACTAAAGACACAGTATTTGCATCTCCATTATCATGATCTTCGTGCCCTTGAGCCATGTTGATTGTGGTTGGTGCAATAAGTTTTTTTCTTCAATTATCCTCTGTCAATCACTAGGCTATTATTTACACATTTTTTCTTACATATCATTCGTATTTGAATTTCCATAATGCAATTTAAAGATTTGCGAATTAAATACTCGGAGGACAACATGTCACTGATTGCCTAATAGATACCGAGGAAGATGAATTTGTGTCATTGTGCTAATTGATTTATTACTTTAAAAAAAAATTATGATTATTTGGGTCTTATTGTTGTGGTGTTGGTGTGTGGCCTGCCTTAGGTATAAGGCTGTCAGTACGCGCCAGAATAAGCGGGGAAAGTAGTTAATGGGTGAGACCGCCACTTGGGCAGCTCGCATACCTCTGGTCGGTAACACAGACGTAATTTACTATTTAGATGAGGTCGAGCGCGTAACTGTCGAAGTATAGTGGCTAAGACATTACAATATTTAGGATTTACGCGTGTTGTACGGATTACGAGGTCCTATGCCTAAAAACCTGCCTCATGCATTTGTATGTTTCAATAGCGCATCAATAAAATTGTCTGACATTCATTATGCACTTCTGTCTTTTGTACGTTTTGCCTGTTTTGTCTTCTTAGGTACCTACTCGTCTCAATTTATGTCTTTTGTATTATGTCATTTTTGGCTGGTGCCTGAGATTAAACACTATTTATTGTATTTTTTTTTTAAATAAAATAACGTTGCCCCACACTAGGAATTTCTCCTGTATCGTGGGTGCGTTCACAAACATTTAAACTCACATGCACAAATACTCAGACCCGGAACAACTATCTGTAGGTCCTACACATATTTGTTACGTGCGGGGATCGAACCCGCGATACGCATCGCAGCAGTCCATTGCTTGAGCCCCTGCGCCAACCGTGCCGTCCAATATAATATTTTTATTATGCAAATAATCCCATTCCCTACTTTATGTATGTCACTACTTATAGGAGGACTTTTCCCAAGATTAGCTGGAATCGTGCGGAAGTCATGTCTTTAACAAAGTTTCGCGAATTTCAATCATTTCATAGTAAGCTCATTCCAACGTGCTTTACTTTTGATGTCAAACTGTTTGAGGAAAATCTTTGAAGTTAACATGGACAAGTGACGAAACTTTACTATCGTAAAAATATCATTAGCGGTACATAATAAGACGGTTTCTTGAAAACGCAGAGAGGAAAATGTTCTAAAACCATCCTTAGATGATAATGATATAGTATTACAATGAGTGATGCATATTTTGGTTCCTTCACCTTTGCTCATTTATTACCAGTTAGCGGTGCAAAAAAAAAGATTGATAACATACTCCAAGTGATTTTAAAAAAAAAGATCATTATAAAAGCTTTAAGATGAAATTGAGCTTAATTCTAACAATATGAAACGCATTGCATCATATATATTATGTTATTCTCTTAATGTTAATTAACACTTCTTGTAACAAAAATGTTTAATTGAGTGCACTTGAAACCAACGCATTCATACCTACTCGTGATAAAACATGAAAAAACATTGATCACAATTTCCAAGATTGCTTTTCAGCGAAATATATCAAGCAACCAACAAAACAGTATGATAAATATTTCAAACATGAAAAAGTACTCTGGAAATGGCAAAAAATATACTAAAACAGCTGGAATGACAGTGACAAAAAAACACCAAAAAAAAGAATTAGAATCAATAAACCGTTGTCGTCCATTAACTCCCAAAGTGACAACTGAGTGCTAATCAACGATTCTCAATATTTACCCGGTCAGCTGTCAGTGTCAGCTTCCGAACATGTTCAAAACTGGGCCATGTCGGGCCACGACGGGCCATGACAGGTGGTTCACCTACAGACTACAACATGTCTTGTCGCGTGATGCGTGTCGTGACGGCTCTAAATTGTTATCTACGCACTTTTAGGAGCCCCACTGTTTATCATGATTTATGGTACCCCTTAATAGCTTGTCTGATTCTTTATGAGTTGTAGTTGACAAATTGTAAGCTGTATTGACATGGAGATAAAAAAGAATGTTACTTTTTTAAGTTTCTTCTACCTATCTTATACTTTTAAATGAGCAATTCTTGTATATATGTATGTATCTATCATATATATAATCTGAAGCTCAGAAACGGCTCCAACGATTTTTATGTAATTTAGTATAATATAGGTACTTATGATTGTAGGTTAATTTCTGTTAGGTCAAGGAAACTATTTTCTACACTATTAATCCCACACCACCACCACCTGCTGATTCTAACAACCAGTCTTCCCAAAGGATATCGTATTTCCCTGTACTAACTTCGTTGTGGAGGTCAGATGCAGTCGCTCCATGTAAAATACTAGTTTTTCATTGCATTCAGTTAGATTGGAAGCCAACCTCAACATAGTTGAGAAAATGGCTAGGCAGATGATGATAATATAATTATGCTACCTGTTTTAAGGTCAAAAGGTGAACTTGAAAAACTAGCACAAAAAGTATAAATCAATAACAACCACTCCTCGCAGTCTATAAGAAAAACACGTCTTCTTTTAGTACCATCTTCATTTGAATGCAATTTACATTGATTGCTTACTCACATTTAAAACGAGAAATGCGTTGTTGTCGTTGGTGGAAGGTGCGAATATGCGCGTACGCAGGTAAGGCGCGTTCCAGTTGTCGCAGGACAAGGCCTCGACACACATGCGCTTGCAACGGCGGTGTTGCCAGAATGCACCTAGTTTTGGCAATGCGTTAATTTGAATGTGTCAAAAATTGCAGATTTTATTGTTGTTTCAAGGCGGTGTTAGTACTTAGCGTTAACTGCTGTCAATAACACCAGTTGAACTGTGCATTATCTGGGCACATGATATCATTTGCTATCAAATATCTCCTTTTCTAGGGGTCCACACTAGAAAAGGAGATATTGGAGAGCCAGAGTAGCCCGCGAAATTCAAATGCTCTTACTATTTCACGAAAAATCTTTCAATGGGATTATACGAAATTGTTGTGTTGTGTTTAATTATTAAACTCATTAAAGTAATATTTGTTACGACCGCAATCGATTGCAAAAAGCGTAAGAAAATTTTAATTTCACGCTACCTTATCGAATCCTCTACAATCAAGGTACCACAATAAATATAATCATGACTTTCTCTCAATTTAGCAGTCACAAATCTAACTTAGGTATTACAAAATACATTTAGCGTTATAATATCATAAAGGTTGCACGAGTAGGCTCTCCTGCTGCCTGTCGGGGCTGCGGGTTGTTCGAAAGAGATACCGTGGCTCCAGACACAAAGGGCTAAGACAGACAACATGGGTAGTCAGTAGAAGTCTGACACTCCCTTCCGTTCCACTCACAGCGGGAGGAGTCATTTCATGATTTCTCACCTTCCAAAATAAAAGTTCTCTGCTGATTTTCGTTTTCTTGAAAACAATGATAACACATTTTGATATAAAAATGGCAACACTATCATCCAGTCTGCCATGACCCACCACCGCGTAACGGGATGCACTTGACTTCAGTGTTTATTTGCTTTTAAAATCCGCCGCCGACCACAAAAGTAATGAGCTATTTGCATACCACCGGGTACTGTTCACCTAACTGTATAGCCATTAGGTATCACTTATAGAGAACCTATTAGAAACCTAGTATTTGGAACTGTGTGCCTAATGTTCTAGCGTTTATTGACTGGTTATTAACTGTATACTTTTACACTGAAAACGGGATATTTACCATGTTTACTTATTGTTTTGAGTTCCCGATATTTCGGCGCTATTACAAGCACCATTTCAGTATAAAATATAGTGTTAGTGACCATGTCAGTTTAAAATCTTATAACTGTATACTTGTATAGTTATGTAAAGCTGTAAAGGTAAAGCTGTGCTTGCCTAGGTCGGTCTGTGGATGGGTGACCGCCCGACATACCGAGTTTCTTCCGAGCACGTTAAGCTGTTGGTCCCGGTTGCCATATATAGATCTTTGGCAGTCGTTACAGGTAGTCAGTGACCTGAAATTCAGACAACCAGTCTTACCAAAGGGTATCGTATTACCCAGTATTAACTGGGTTGTGGAGGTCAGATAGGCAGTCGCTCCATGTAAAATACTGGTATTCAGCTGCATCCGGTTAGACTGGAAGCCGACCCCAACATAGTTGGGAAAAGGCTAGGCAGATGTTAATGACTTTTTTTGTTAGTAGACATTTTGGAAAAATATTTGTAATTTTGTAAGCCTTATTGTTAAATCTACCTTACAAGTTAGGCATCGCATTAAGCAAACCATAATATCGTTACGGAAATATTAAATACACAGAAGCATAACGGAAGAGTTATGTTTATTAACGCTAATATAATGATTGAGATTGATGATCAATCATCATTGTTTATCTCACAAATCTGCACTACATTAATAAAGCCTTGAGACCTAATGCTAATAAAAACAGACCAATAGAAACTGTAGTTTTAGAACTGAAATAATTTAAATTAAAGATGGACGGATGGCCGGAGTTGGTGGGCGGAGATGGATGGAAATAAGTATTTAGATTGACGATTGTAGGCGATGACCTTACGAATATACAAAACAATAAATAAATGATCATGTAAATCGCATTGCATTATCCAACACACATGAAAGCAGCGAAAGCTAATGAAAGCTTTGCATTGCGCATTTTCAGAGCCTACGCATGTAGCATATCATTGTCTGCCACAAATGATCTTAACACGTCATTACTTATGGTTATGATATAAACTTATATGATTAGACTAAAATCGACTTCAAAAGCAGGTGATAACAATATAAATACGCAACGCAACTTTTGGTGTCAAATGATGCAGCTTCACTACCTCAACCAAGCCAGACCCCACTTTTTTTTTTTTGGGGGGTTTGGTAAATCATCAAATGACTCCTCCCGCTCTGGGCAGAGCCGTAGTCAGACTTCTACTGACTAAAAACCACCCAAGTTCCTTCTTAGCTCTTTATGTCGAGGCCACGGTATCTCTTGCGAACAACCCGCAGCCCCGACGGAAAGCCAGACAACACTTCGTTGGTCCAGGTGAACAGGGTATTAACTCATAAAAAACCTATTTTTCAGGAGAGCGATTTGAAGTTTTCAAATCAATATATATTTCCATTTCTATAAATAATTGGTTAATAATCGTAAATTTTGAGTTAATACTCTGTTCATCCAAACGAACGACTTGTATTTCTATTTCAGCTTCTTTTGATTATTTCTTTTCGAATAATATGTAACCTACATTCGCATTAAAGCCTATAAAACGAGTTTGTTTTGCTTCTACGCCTATCTGGCGTACCGGAGGGCAAAGGTCTCACCTTGCGGCGTGCCGATCAACCTGGCGCGTGCCTCGGCTCCCGCATGGTGGATTTAAATACTTTCCTCTGCTCATAATAGGAGCCTACTACCTGCATTGTAATAAAACTGTTTCGAAATTCGATACATGTGACGGTTCTATATCGGGGTAGCGATCGATTTTATTTCCCATTTCTGTAAAATGAGTGCAGTCGAGGTATCGGAAGAGAGATTGCAGTGCAATCAAGATTTCCGCGTGGATACTGATGTTTCATGGACTATATAATTCTGACATAAGTACTAGCTTATGTCAGTAATTATCCCGGATTATACCGGGATAATAAGTACCCTATATATGCCAATCCAGTTTAAAAAGTACCTGTGTGCCAAACACTAATCCGTTTAACCGTTTTTACGTGGAAAAGAAACAAACAAACAAACATTTATACATCCTCATAAACTTTCACATTCATAAAATGTTGTAGTAAGATAAATAAAAATACTTAATATGCAAGGTTTGAAGACCTACTGATATGATTTCTTTCTTTTCCCCATAACTATAACATAACGTTCTACGTCCTAACCTAACAATAGGTCAAGATACCAACCCATTCACAACAAATCAACCTTAAATTCATCATTCTTAAGTTCCGGAAATGTTCATGTTTATTATTTAGCCGAAAGATGTCCACTGTTGTACCTACCTACATACCAAATTAAATATTAATAAAATAATTGTTTTTGTTGAACATTATTACAAAGAAATGTTTGATAAAAGTGATATGAAGAAAATAAAGCACACTGTTATGGACCCTAGACAATTGGATATAAACATTTATAACCACAATAATCGTCTCCACGACGATCACGAACTAGCTTTAATGATTTATTTATATTCTATGTATTTCTCGAAAGCAATACAATGAAGGATAACAATTGAAAACTTTCTATTAATTTTATTATTGGTTTATTCCTACGAAAAAAAAGGACTGCAATGTTTGTATACGGGTCGGCGCAACACGTTTCTTGTTCCATTCTCTCTTTCTAATCATTCTTCACACAATCCATCCATTCTTAAGCCTTCCTCTCCCTGCATCATTATTTATATCCATCACTTTTTTAATCACATGCATTTTATTCCTCCTCATTACATCTACATGTCCATTCCATCATCATCGGCCTAGCCTTTTCCCAACTATGTTGGGGTCGGCTTCCAGTCCAACCGGATGCAGCTGAATACCAGTATTTTACATGGAGCGACTGCCTATCTGACCTTCACAACCCAGTTAATACCATCGACGTGACCATTGACGTGTAGATTGCATCTTTGGAGAAAACACTAGATTTTTTTATAAATTACCAATGCAAAATTTCTATGCAGGATTCAAAATGTATTGAATACGTGGTAAGCGTTTGTGCGTCAGTATTCCTTGTACCCTGTAGATTGTAGATCGATTTAAAAAACAATGCTACAATAGCTAACTAAAAAAATCTAATTAGTCCGTCTGAAAGATTTAAAAAATATATTGGACACGTACTTTTTCTTTTTTCACGTAAACAAACAATGAAGACGATACAGTGCTCTGAAAACTCGTGTGACGTCATAT
Organism: Diarsia brunnea; assembly: GCA_949774965.1. Lineage (NCBI taxonomy): Eukaryota > Metazoa > Arthropoda > Insecta > Lepidoptera > Noctuidae > Diarsia > Diarsia brunnea. The sequence goes on along the minus strand of OX458998.1, from coordinate 8,885,573 downwards.
TCTTAGACATTAGTATGAGTGACGTAACAACCCCCCACTCAAATCTTTGACGCGTTTTATCTTCGTCAATTTTTATTGATTTGATAAAACAAAAAATACGTATCCAATATTTTTCGATAATCTATCAGACGGACTAAATAGAATCATATTTTTTAGTCAGTAAACATCCCTATTACAAGCTTCTGCACCTACCACAGTCATCATTAGATTTCTCGGCAGACCACCGTGCCAGGTCTTCAAAGTTTCATATGACACTCATGGGAAATGATGGCGCAACACATTCACAGTCGTGACCACAACCTAACATGGTGGTGCCATTCAGTATTACGCTAACTAATTCGCGCAGACCGACCACGGTGACAAAGCTTGCATATTATAGCCACCCATGTGGTATACATAATTGAAATTATAAGATTAATGGTATCTGTATGATCAGTCGCGTAAACTTAATTATTAAGAAGTGATAAAATAATTAAGGTTTCGATTGATTAATTATTTTGTCTTGTGCAGCAAGGACGGAAATGGTTTTTTTTTGGTTAGGCCTTTTTGTTAAGACAATACGTGAAAGCCAAATATGAGAACGTGTAAATGATGACTGCCTCTCGCTGGTCTAGTGGGTGTTAGCGCTAGTGCTCAGTAGTCGCGTCTTGGGTTCGATTTCCGGGTCGGGCAAATTGTTATTGAGATTTTTCATTAGGAACTTCTCAGCAGCAACCACACTACCGCAAAGTCTGGATTTGTGGCCGGTTGATGGCAATAGGTCATGTGAAGTCAAAATAAATTCCGGTTTCCAGGTCGGACAAAGTCGGTCGGAATTTTCTCAGTAGCAGTCAGGGAGTCTGGATTTGTGCCCGGTTGATGCCAATGGCTAGCCCAATATATATATCTGGTGAAATTATCTCTTTTGATAAAAACCTGTTCAAATGAATAGCTAATTTAGACCTCTGACTATCCTTTACTAATAACAAGCGTGACTATACAGACTGCTTTGATGTGTATGATTTATTTATTGTTACAGCAATCTGTCTTCTCAATAGGTCAGATATTATACGATTTCTCGTTCCCAGAGTGAAATCTAATTGTAGTAAGATAAACGAAGACCAATTAGAGTTGCGCCAGCGATCTGCGCACGATTCGATTGTGAGCTGTTAGGCAGATTTGTCACGTTTGTGGACTAAGGCTATGTCTTGAAGGTGATGCTGAAAATTCTATTTATAAGATTCTCTAGTCAAATATGTTTATCATACGGACAAATACTTGATACTTTGATACTTGTTTCGGGTCTGGGTATTTGTGTATGTGAGTTTATATGTTTGTGAACGCACCCACGATACAGGAGAAATTCCTAGTGTGGGGCAACGTTTTTTTAAAAACAAAACAAACAAACAAACAAATATTAAATGTCAGATATAAATTAGAGTTACGCTAATAATGTAATAATTATGTAGTTTCGAAGTCTTAGATGAGATGTTTTTGATTTTAAGAAACAAAGCTTCTAGAAGCATTTGACGGCACGGTTGGCGCAGTGGCTAAGAGATTGGACTGCTGCGCTCCGTGTCGGGGGTTCGATCCCCGCACGGAACAAATATTTGTATGGCCTACAGATGTTATTTCGGGTCTGGGTGTTTGTGTATGTAAGTTTAAATGTTTGTAAACGCACCCACGATACAGGAGAAATTCCTAGTGTGGGGGGCAAAGTTTTTTAAAACATAAAAAAGAGAAATTGATAATTGTAATCACGTCATCATAAGATAACATCACACCTATAATCCCCGAAAGGTTAGGCAGAGGTGTACCTAATAGTAAATCCATCTTTCGCCAGTTGTGTTTGATTCCCATGTAACAGAGGCGAGTCTGTTGTGATCAACCGGGCACACATCCAGATGATCCAGACTCCTTGGCTGCTGCTGAGAATTACCTATTGGAAAACCCAGTAGCAACTTGCCCAACCAAGAAATCGCATTATGTTTTTCCTACTCCACCGCTATTCTTTTCTGATTAATTTCGTTGCGGGATCCCAGACAGTTAAATCGTTTCCCTGGGACTTCGTCGAGATTCTGGCTAACAGGAGTTACAGTGGTTTGGGAATAGGTGGCGGGCTTGTCCCAAAAAAAAAAATCGCACCCAGGAACGCACAGGTAATCTTGTGATCAACCGGGCACAAATTCGGAGTTTCTCCAAGCCCTAATGAACAATCCAATAGTCCTACAAATCGAACCCAGCACCTCAGTAGTCGAGCTTGCGACATCTAGATCATCGAAGCGTCCTTCAACCACTATTAATGAAAGCTTTGACTTAAAAGATGAATTAAACATCTTGTTTGACTAACTGCGGTACTCAGAGATATTTAATGATTACTTAAGCCGTCACTTAGTAAAGGTTTGACATACTTTTGTATGATAAAACTGTCAAAACCTTTACTAAGTGATGGCCTAAGTAATCATTAAAGCTCTCTGAGTGCGGCAGTTAGATTAGTAACATAAATTGTTTTAACTTTAGTCCAGAAGTCAAAAGTGTCTAATTAATTAATGCCGACGTAGCTATTAATAGCTCATTTAGGAAGAGTTACCCAGTTGTGTTTCAAGACGAAAATAACTTTTCAGTGTTTCGAAATAAAGATAGAACTTGTGAAACCGGTTCTTCGTTTCGATGTTACTTTGTCAATGGAACGTGTAAAACTTCCTAGTGAAAATAGTATGTTGGCAAGATTTATTGTCATAGTTAGGAAAAACATTCATCTAAATCGACCCTCGATAAGGCTAAATGACCCTGATATCTTTTAGGCTTTTCCATTTTACAACAGAATGGCGAAATTTTTATCCAGTGTTAGCCTTGGGTTACTAGGGATATTGAAGGTCAAAGTTTCAAGTTATTTTTAAGTATTTTTCTAAATACATAATTTAAATGTGACTTAACTTTACTATAAATACCTCGTTAATCACTGTACTACTCTGAATCATCATACGAAGCATCTACCAGTAATATCTTAGTTACTTTGGTGTACAGAATCATTGGTTGACAACTCCGTGAAGGGACCGTTTACACCTTCCTTCATGTATACTCATAGCTGTACCTAAGCTGGAGATGTTGAGAAATAAGGGGGCAAGTAAAATTTTAAATAATTATCCTTGTTTCTATCGAGAGCAATATTAGCCCACTGAACTAAACACTGTTGTGTAAACAAAACATTTGCTGTTTTACTTAATGCAAATTCTCCATTTTCTTGCTGATAAGGGAAATTACAGGAAAACAAAACTGCTGAGCTTATCTTATCAGGAGGTAATAGTCAATGAAAGGAAATGGGCTAGCTGTGTGGGCGAGGGCTAGCCAAAGTTTCGTGTTTAGCTCGCAAACTGGAATGTACGTAATTACTGAAGAATTGAAGTAGGAGCATTAAGTAAAAGCCCAATTGGATTATTATTAACGCCGATTAATGTAATTTGGATTTTTTGCTGGAAAGAAGTTAGAATTACTTTATTGGCTGAGAAAATATTTTCTGAAAATAATTTTAAGGTATAGCAGCTGGTGTTGTTTCTCTTTCCGTGTGATATAATTATAGTACAGGTGTGAGTAATATCAATTAATACCTGCTGACACCTCGGGCATGTGATGCGGAAAAATGAAGATAATCAAACTATGTTAACGCAGGTGACTCCTGAGATGACGAGTAATAGAGAAGTATGAAACAAGAAAATATGCTGCACCGACCACAAATAAATTGATAAAAGATCAAGAGAAAGATCACTTAGAATACCTCCTCCGATTATCTCTGTAATTTTGGCATAGCAATTACGATAAATGCAAACGACTGTCCTAATTCAAGTTTACCACTATAAAACACCACAATGCGCGAGCTGACAATAAAACTTCAACAATAAACTTCCTCTGACAGTTTCCTACGTAATTGAAGTAAGGCAGTGACATAATTGAGACAATTTTCTCATTCTATTTCTGTAGCTAAGCGGCTAAGCCAATTTCAATCCTCAGCGGTAGATGCTTGCAATCTACTCATTCTGACAGCTTTGTAAATTGTGACCTCGTTGGCCTAATAACGTTTTGCTGTTCCATTAGGAGCAAGGACTTCATTCGGCATATTTTTAACATCGTTATAAATCTAGACACCTACCTTCTCATCTTGATCTACATAGGAAGACACTGACGTCTTTTTCCTATAAAGGTAGGCAGAAACCACAGGGCGCCACCTGCTACCTTTACATACTCCTTTAGCCTCGTTCACGTTCATACATGCACGCCGTATCAACTACAGCTATCGTAATTCTATATCTTTTATCATTTACTTTGTACCTCTACCAGGTCTGTCCGTATAGGTATCTCCGGTTTTCTGTGCTTTGATATAAGATACCTGAATAAAAAAAAGATCGAACGCTTAAGAGTTATCTTTCGAAATGGTTACTATTTAAGTTGAATGAAACTGCTCGAAGCTAGCGGCTTGATCATGATTCTCGATAAGAAACGTGGTGGGACACTCATAAGGTTATATATTCAGTCTCATCCGTTTTTTCCTCCGAAGAGTTTGCCAGTTCTTAGTGCATAATCACAAAACCGAAGCAAGTATGATTAGACACGCATCTTCAAACATTTTTAAAACTGGGTGGCAATGTCAAGTCACATCTTAATTTCTTTGCAAAACTTGACACTTCATATTTTAACGTCAATCAAGAAGCTGTAGGTACCTACAGTTTGAAATTAAACATCAAACATCTTCCTTGACTGATGTGATATGTTTTGTCACGACGAAAACGATTCGTGGGAGGCCATATTTGTTCCTGCGGGATGCGAGAAGTCACACAAAAGATACAAAATAGCAGTTGTAAGACATGTTACCATATCACAGAGTTGCTTTACTTTTCTTGTGTTCAGGGTTGACAAAAGTTTTTTTGGTGGTCTCAAATATCGGTCGGTGACAATAGTAGCATCAAATTACTAGCAATAATAAACTTGTCATAATATTGTGTTACCATCACACCTGTGACTTAATTTAACAAAGAATTTGGCAGTGCTGTTTACACTGTAGCTTTGGAAGATAATTATGTTTAATAAAAAACTCGTCCTAAAACTGGATGACGTCAGTGTTTCCTATCTGACAGTGTTTCAAATTCCAACTTATCTGGGAAGAAACATCACATAGTTGATCATTAACACTAGTATTCTATTAAATGATGTATGAATATCACCAGCAGACTGGTATAATCAACTCTAGACTATTCCAAGATGGTTACTACTGGTTACTACCCTATTGTTATGCAAACTCCACCACAGCACCTATTAACTTACGCACCTCATGTCGGCAGCACTTTGCATAGATATCAGATACGATAAGTGACACTAACTTTCATTCAGTCATTGAAGACGCATAAAGAAAAGCTTTGAATCGTTGGGGTACCACAGGGTACTACACTTGGCCTTCTTTTTTCTTTTCATAGTTCGTTCGTAATGGTACGCTGACCTAGCATAGAGCGGAATTTCAGAAGAATAAAAGACCAGATTATACGGGTTGCGTTACCATTGCCGTGTAGCCTTTCTATGCAAATCAAATCTATTACGGTAAGGGCAAAGAAACGAATTCAACTTCACCGTTGTCAGGAAAATTAATGCTTCTTGTAGATCTATTTACCTTATTAAAATTTCGTCAGTCTCGTTAATTTTTCTCGTCGGTCAACCCTGATCTTGGCAGGGTAGGTCCACAATGACGGTCGTCGGGAGCCAGTGGTTGTGCCGGTGACCTATGAGCTCAGGAGGCTTGCCTTTTAAGGGCCGGCGCCGGCCGTAATCGTGTCGCAACGTGCGCAAGCGATGCATGCTTCTTACCTGTTCAACATGTCACATTGAGGTCACCAATTGATTCTGGAAGCCTAAAAAGCGTGTAGTTTTATTGTCTGGTTTGTTCAAAACGAGTAAGAGTGAAGAGAGTGTGAATTCCTAATAGGTGCTGCTGTATGCAAGTAACCACAAGTTAAAAGCTAAACAGTGAAGTGTGCAGATGGCTTGATTGCCAACGTGACATTAATGAAACACGCTCTGTTCTATGGAATGATACGATATCGGGTACCTAATGATGATCATAAATTATCTAATTTTGCAAACAAACGAATACAATAGTGAATCAAATATAGAAGAATAGTAGTCATTGCCATCTTACCCAAGGGTAACGTATTACCCAGTATTAACTGGGTTGTGGAGGTCCAATAGGCAGTCGCTCCATGTAAAATACTGGTATTCAGCTGCATTCGGTTAGACTGGAAGCCGACCCAAACATAGTTGGGAATAAGCTAGGCAGATGAGTAGTCATTGAATATAGTAACCAAATCAACCTAAAGTTAAGCATCAAAGAGAGCACAAACGATCCTATGTTGCTAACTCGAAAAACTGAACCGATTCGTTTAGTCCATCTAATTTTTTTTTCTATCCATGAATATAATCATAAACCGTGAATTCGTGAAATAAGTGCACGTACTGTCAAAACCCAAACACCTATTTGATATTTCAAGGACAATCGTAAAGCGATAAACTCAATTGGCACGCACCTCGTGTCAGATCGGAAGCGAATGCCCACGCGCATGACAATAGCAACAACACACGTAAAAGCTTCGTGTTATTAATTATTAATAGTGTTAATAATACGGTCACATTGCGATTGCGAATTTGTGCACTGATACCATTTTTGTTTTTACAAGCCGATCTTTATGATACGTTACGAGCGGTCGCTGTTTTGAATTGATGATGGATGACTTGATTTAGAAGTCGTTGACTACTTATCATTTATTTTATTAGGTAGATAGGTACCTACGTATAAATAAATAAATAGGTAGGTACATAATTTAATTTCATGAAAAGTCATCACGACTAAAAGTCTAGGTTACCTTACCTCGATTCAGAATAAATTCTAAGTAGGTACTAGGTAGGCTACTCAAAGCAAATCAGGATTTTGGCAAAAACCTGTTTATTAAAATTTTAAGATATTAAACCCCAGCCCTATCAACTCCAAATTTTTGCCTCCCTAATGAACCCTTTTCTCTCTTTACAGTTGGAAAACGTTCAATGCTGTTTGGACTTCCTTCACGCACAAAAAGTTCAGGGATTAGAACAAGTAACAGCTGCGGACATCCGAGACGCGAAACTAAAAGCAGTGTTGGCACTATTTTTTGCACTCAGCCGACATAAACAAGCCACCAAACAAAGAACAGCGCCATCTAGCGGCAATGCTCCGAACGCAGGAAAGAATTCAAGCGAGGATGTTTCACTGAGTGCGGTACAACGCATAACAGGTGGCAGCAGTTGCGATGAAATTTTAACAGCGTGCGCCAATAACGTCGAAATGACGACGTTAACAGCAAATAGGTAAGTGCCTCATTAGCAAATAACTTTTTCTAATCGGATTTTCTTGTATTTTCGAAAAATTTTCTTGTGGTAGAATATTTTCACTCTGGACTAACGCCATCTATATTGGCATTGTTTAAACTGTAGGAGCAGTTGAACTCAAAGCGATACGGTTACTCGACGCTAGATGGCTCTCATACAAATTTTACAATAACTCTTTGAACTCTGGTATGTGTACGATATTCAATGTTAAATTATTAAATACATAATTCGGGGATCATTAGGTCAAACTGAAATTTTCATTTACCAACATAAATATAATGTATAATTATTGAGTTATTTTGGTGCAAGTGGGTGATGCATGATGCTGACAGTAGGTCTGTAATTAATTAGTCAATAATTATGAATTCGTTAATTTTATTACTTTCAAAGAACTTCAAAAAAGACATCTCCGTTATTTACAGATAGCTTTATGAGCTGTCTTCTTTCTGTAAACTTCGTTTCAACTTTGCTGTAAAGTAAGTACAATAATTACGGCTATTAGAGCTTCCTTAAAAAAATAAAAATACATACACTCGAATAGAGAACCTCCTTCGTTTTGGAAGTCGGTTAAAAATGGCTTTACACTTAGTAGGAAAGTATTATGGCCTTACAAATTTCAAGCACGGATGTTATCATTTTATACTGAGTGAAATAACTTTTACCCATAATTTATGCAATGACCGTAAATAGCCTTCTGACCAGCCTGTTTCAATGTATGTATGTAGTGTAGGTACTTACACCAACTGGTCGGAATTATGTATGTTCGTGTTCAGTTCCGAACTTGGACGCGCGATCTCCGTAGCTACCATTTATAAATAAATCTGCTTCCGAGCTTATACCGCCTTAGGAGTTAATCTGATTATGTATGTTCCATAATCTAGCGTAGATTTTAGTTTTCAGGAGTGTAAATACCTTCATGAGTATGGACTACCGTAAGATAAATGTCTGTCCGTATTTAAAAACTGGAATCATAATTTTGGCTTTTACTAATTATGATTTGTGAAATGAAAAATAAGGATAGATCCTATTATTGAAACTGTAGTTTTAAAGAATGGTTTAAACTAACTTACAGCATCGTTGGTATAGTGGTCGCAAGCGCGCCTTCTGAGCATGAGGTCCAGGATTTAATTCCCAGGTCGGTCAAAGTGTTATTTGGTGTTTTCATCAGGAATTTTTCAGTAACAGCTACGGAGTCTGGATTTATACCAGGTTGATGGCAATAGGCTCAATCTTATTACATGGGACTTAAACATAACTGGCAAAATGTGGGTGTACTATTATTTGCAACTCTGGCTTACCCTTCGGGATCACAGGCGTGATATGTTACGTTATGGTTAGAAGTACCTACCTACAAAGTTCAGTTAACACACATGAAACGCTAGAGCAAACACTACATTCAGAAACAAAATAAAGCTCATCTTCAGTTTAGTCGGAAGATCGGAAATGCCTACCGCGGAGAAAGCAATAATTCTCGCGTACGGCCGCCCAGTGACATTTCTATTTCTGACTAGCGCCCTCTATTGGCGAGTTGCCGAGAAGAGCTGCAGGTTTACTCATGTTCTATGTTAGTAAACAAAGACTGCACTTGGCAACGTGAACTTGGGACAGGGACATTACCTTTGGCAACGTTTTGTAGACGTTGAAGTGAAATCGATGTTTGTTCGCCTTGTTCCAAGAAGCATAATTGTATATTTAATGGTTCAAGCGAACTTTTTAAGTGTACTGTCTGGATTACTGGACAGTCAGTTATTTTCTTCTCAATAAAAACATTAACTTAAGAGTGCAGTGATTTTATGATCCAGGGCGCACCGAATGACCCATTCTTCTTAGCGCGTGGATGGAAACCTAAATCAAATCGGTACAAAATTTGTAAAACAAAATTAAACCGAGTTTTGCACTTACAGTAACTTCCATCAGCTCCTGTTTATGTAAACAAGGAATCCACTCATTAAAGCATTGCCACTCTTTCTGAAACCAACGTATCAACGTTAGTTACTCAAGCAAACAATCATTATTAAATATACCACTGGTTTCACAATCTTTCAACCACCTCAAGAACTTATAAAGAGCTACATGTTAATAAACAGGCCTTACTACGTCTGACGGCCCTCAGGCCTGTTGACACGGGAGGCGGTCAATGCTTCCCTGATTGCGAGCACAATGCGAGGATGTCACATCAGGACACCCGAACTTGACTCACGACAAACAGCTAACAAGCCATTGTTTGTCATTTGTTGCGTCGGCGGCGTCGCCCGCTTCACTGGGTAGCACGTGCTCTGTTTTATATGGGTAAAAAAACGCCGTCTTTTCTAAACGTGTGTATTGTCTGCAGCAGTCTAGCTATGAACTGAAAAATAAGAAGGAATTTCTGATTAATTTCAAATTCTTAATCTAAGTTCTTGACAGATAATTTTCATTCAGGCTACATCATAAAGTAATGAAAATTTACTAACTGGGTTGTGGAGGTCAGATAGACAGTACCTCCATTTGGACAACTCCGGTTAGACTGGAAGCCAACCCCAACATAAGTGGGAAACGGCTAGGCAGATCATGCGGATGATGATGTTGATAAAGTAATGAAAAATATTAACAGGGATTCGAAGTCTGGTCATCCAATTCCTCCATGCGATAAAGAACAGACAAGGTATACAGACACATAGTTATCTCAACTTAATCGCTATTGTCTTTAAGCTAATGCAGTCGAAAGTGTTCTCGAAATCAGTAAGTAAATGTTCACAAGTTTAAAAATAGTTGCGTCTATTTCAATTCCAAAATATTTGAATTAAGAAAACAAGCAATCCCAACTTGAACCGAAAATAAGTTTCTAAGACACAGATTTTTGTAAGTAACATCAAAGCAAAAGTGAGTGCATTCCTTGCCAAAGAGAACCAGTCCACATTTAGAATTCTGCCAGTTTTTCACATAGGTGAACAACCGAGGGCGCACGTTTATACAATGGGACCACTTTCCTTACCGGGCCAGCCCATGTAAGGGCCCGGTCCGCAGAGACTGACTGAATACCTTTTATGTGCCCTGGGTAAACACTTAAAAGAGATCATTAAGTATAATGATGTAAATTGTGTAACGCGTCAAATGTCTCTGTGACATTCAACGTGATGCAACAGTTGTGTTGCTGAGGATATGGACGTTATGGCCCATTCTTTTCTTTTTTTGGGAGTGCTTTTCTCATCTTGTTTCAATCTTGAAGATTATCATGCTGGTTTCTCATTCATAAACTTACGAAATTCGTGATTCAGTTCCCTTTAAAAAAATTCTTCATCCGTTTTAGAGGAGAATATACTGTTGATTATAAGTTACTAATGCATTCTCTCAGTTAGTTTGAGTACAGTGTTCTACTTTTTTGTTTGATTTTACAAAAAAACTGTAAATAAGGAAGGAACAAAAATATTTCAAGTGAATCAGCCCACACACGACTGGCATTTTTCTTGAGTCATGGTAATGTTATATCGTTGAATCCTCAGGGGATTTGTCAAATATTTCGGTTACACAGCCCATATTTGTCATGGTATCTCATTGCAAAGGAATCTCAAAGGAGTAAAGAACCCTGAAGAAACACGAATCGATAACACACACCATCCTGGCAAGAAGACGTATAAAATAAATGAGGAAATTACTGTTACCACCAACAACGTACCCGTTAAAACTAATTACTGAAATTCGCACTGACTCCTGACACCGCGATCAATCGTAACCGATGCGAACTCTTCGAAACTTAATTCCCAAGATAACGGTATCCTGACAGATGACAGAATCATCGCTCATTTTAAATAACAAGTGGGCTCCGCCGGTTTCGTCTCCTGCCGCGATAAGTGTACAATTACTGAGGGTTGAGGGGCAGGGCTCGAGTAGCCAATTACGGAAGTTAGGAATGGTGGTGTGAACTTAAGAGCTCGTATCGAATTTCCCGTTGAGTTGTCAACATAAACACCCGGTTTAGGCTTGGTTAATTGGTTAGTGTTTTTAACCCCTGGCTGCGAAAATCTTGATCTTTTCTGTCAACGTTTGCGGGTTCACAACTCCTTACTTCGACAGCTATTCATATCTCATTACAGAAATTACGATCCGCTTCTCATGTTCTATAATCGTTTATGCAAATGGCATGATCCTTTGAAAACATATCGGTTTCGAGCCGAAAGCTGAGCTTGTTTTGGTCTGTTTGCCAGTCAGCAGCCGCGGCATGTCATGGCGTGTTTGTTTACATATCTCTCGCGCCGCTCGTCACTATCGCCTGTCTATTCCGTCAACAAACATAATTCTCTTACGCTCTTTAATGGTAATGGCATACACAAATACCCACAGTGGCTAGTTTAGGGCTGTGGTTGGGTTTATTATTATTATTATTATTACCATCTCTTTTTAGTATTCGTTAAAAATAATCCTGATATACCAATTATAAGTGTCCGCTGAACGTGTACTTGCATTTCTTTAAATCAAAGAATACTCAGTTGAAATTAACATAAATTAGTCGAGCGCGAAACATAAACACAACGCAACATCTTAAAGCTTCGAAAGTTCCAGAAACTTTCAAACTTCACCGACCAAAATTGATTTAAGTAAACCTGTCAGAAACACGAAACACCATAGCGAAATTTTTGTAATAGGAAAATGTCTTCGGCAGAGTCGGGCATTTCGAGCAAGACGGTTCATTTTACGGTCGCTCGAGTTCGAGCGGACGGACGGGCCCCTGTTGAAATATCCACTTATTAAACTGCACTCTTTATTGCTCGTAAATTATGGCTTATGAGTTCAATGCTTCGTTTAATCCAACTGTTGTTAGGAATGGACAATACGTGCGGCTCTTAGGGCTGGGTGTCGGTTGAAGCGGTAAAAGGGTGCCTGAAACTGAAATGGTACTGAGAGATATCAGTGTTAAAATTAAAACGGAAGAAAACATGTGAGAGTGCTTGAACAAACCAGTAGTTTTAGAATGTGGATAAGAGTAGATCATATGAGTCTTAGCAAGTTAGCATGCTTAATTCAATAAGTATCGATTTTTAAGATGTTAGTATAACTTGAATGATTCCAACAAATTCACAACTATAAAAATACAAATGTTCCACGTTTTTTCTCGTAATGTCATCATCTGCCTAGCCTTTTCCCAACTATGTTAGGGTCAGCTTCCAATCTAACCGGATGCAGCTAAATACCAGTATTTTACATGGAGCGACTGCCTATCTGACCTCCACAACCCAGTTAATACTAGGTAATACGATACTCTTTGGTAAGACTGGATGTCAGAATTTCTTGTTTTTTCTCGTAATGTAGCTGGTATAATTTAAACGTTCAACGTAAGTGGCAAAAAAACCATAACTTTATCAAAATACAATTTAAAATCTTACAATTCTCATGTTCCTTACAAACAGAAACTTAACAGCCCGCATCGGCACCGAGCCCCTATAGCAAACTCCGAACTTTCGCGTGTAAAAGACGATAAGAATCGTGTCTCCGAAAATATATCCTCTCTTTTGCGCGTTTTCACTAACACTAGGGAAAACCTCGATGAAAAGCAGTTTTGGATTTTCAAATCTCGGTTGTTCACCCAGAGTTGAATATTCAACGGCTCAAAAAAAAATGAGGTTTTGTGTTGATGTTCTTTCGAACTACCTATTTATTTCTGCAATAGATGGCAATATAAGACGGTTTAACCAAATTGATTCAACTTTTATTGAAAAATTCATAACTCTGTCAAAAATTGCCCATTGAATATGTTACGTTTACAATTTTATTCTTTATACAATTTGGGAACCAATAGCAAACTGAGTAATATTACTATTATGTTTCAGTACTCGTAAATAAACGTGTCTATTTCGTCCCAAGCCATCGACACCGACTTCAAAAATATTATTCATATTTTCTCACGTTCGTATTATAAATCACTCTGCTTTTAGATGTTCCACGAATAGTTTAATCCGTTTTACAAGCGAAAGGGGAATTAGTTGATTCTCAACTGAGCCGGCACATTTCCGCATTGTTTCCACACTTTGAACAGCGGTTATTTTAATTGATTTTATTAGAAATTTGGGGAAATAGATTTATTATGTTGCGTTCGTGGGATTGGTTGTGACATATTGCCACACTAGTGCGTTTCATTGAAGTTCGTTAGTGGGCCGCAGTGCAGCAAATTCTTGTGATGCGGGGTGAAATGTGTCCCCGTTTACATTTTGTTTGCATTTTGCATGCTGCACTTTGTACACATAGAACGTTTAGGTGGTTTGTGGTTTCTGTTTAAATATTCAGGATATAGATTCTATTCTCTCCATCACAATCGGTTTATTCATTTCGATGCAGAATAGTACGTCGTGCATGCACGATTTGTATTCCTGAGACCGATGCTTGGGATATAAATAGACGCTATTTATAATAATATGAGAGAAAGTTCAGTGCTTAATAAATAAATGAATCGTTTATAGTGAAAATAATAGGCGATCTAAGGTGAACAGTTAAATAATAGGTGTTTTTCTATACTTAAAGTCTAGAAAAGTTTTGGCAATACAATTCTTGGGTTCCTCTATAACTTTCGTAGCACAACACAATATTTTCAACAGTTTATTTGTCTTTATAGTGTTTGTTCTTCCAAACCTCCCCCGGCTCCGTCGCGAACACATGTAAACAGCGAAAACAATGCAGGCGTTCATGTTTTTTATTTATTTTGTTTTTCGACGTTATTTCCAAGTTTTATGAGCTTTTAACGTTTAACATAATATTGGTTTATGTTAAACTGCGGTTATTAAAAGCGGTTTAAGTTGAGCTACAGATATTTATGACCATTACAATGAATCATGAACGCTCTCATAGGTTTTAATATGCTTCAAGTCTAACTAATCTGTATCTCTCTACCAAATCATGTAAAGCTTTTTCATCATTATCCTTTATCATATTTCTTTCTGATCTCATTTATTTATTACTTTTAACAGAGAATAAATTAATAAGTCTGCAATAAACAGCTCGTGTGCTAAACGTTTATGTCATTAATTCATTATAATCGATAAGTATGAATTCTAAGTGACGCAATGGCCATAGGGCCGCGTACGCACCCTCCGATTATTACAACACGTTTAATGGCTATGCGAGATGTAGTCATGAGCTTAATAAATAATAACTTTCATCGACTTTGGATATTAATATCGATTTAAATGCGTATTATCGTATATTGGTACTTTATCATCGCTCAAATTAATTCACTCATAAATTCGTTTGTAGCAGATAACAAATGTTTAAGGTACCATTTGGGAACACATAAATTCACCGATATGAATACACATACAAGACAGTGTATAAGGATCATTTCCTGTACCGATCTCATATAATATTCAATCTGTGGAAATAATTCTGGACCCTTCTCGGTAAATGTCGACAAGTAGCGGACATAACCGGCCGTAAAACCATGTCTGCCGAAAGGTAATCGTAGCTATCTCATAGGAAACTGTTTACCACACACCTCTGTGAATTATTTCGCCGGCTCGGCCCGAGTGATTTAACGAGATAAGCCGCGAACCCTTCTGGGAGTGCATAACGTCATCCCGCTAATGCAAGGGTCCCCTCCCTAGCGCAGATGGCACCCGTGCCGTCAGTTTTTCATACATCTTCTTGTCAGGGCTGTTCCTATTGAACTAGGAATGTCGTGCAATAATAAAGCACCTAACGATTAGCACACACTTATCGACTAGGTCGTAGTCAGGCATGAATTGAAAAGCTCAAAACTCAGTACTGCTTCAAGTAAACAAGAAACAAGTTTCATCATTAGCAGTTTAATGGTCAAAACGACATTAAATCAATGAGGATGGTGCAATTTAACTGCTTCCCATAATCCGAGGCAACGGATGAACATGGCGCAAGTCGAGCTTAACGAGCGATGCGGGCTTGACGGACAGCCCTGTTTAGTATTAGCATTCGCTGCATCCCGCCGAGCGATCACGGATTCGGAAGGGGCGAAGGCCCTTGCGCTTTCGTCGACTGTTGTGTCTGTCGTGCGGACGCAATGGTCGCGCGTGCACGCTCTCGTGCCCGCTCTCGTGCGCCGCTGCCGCACGCGCCCGCGCCGCGCGCCGCTCAACCGACGCGAGTGCGCCCCGACTGTGACAAATCGTGTTAAGGATTATTGTTTATGGTGTGCAAAGCTCGCAGTCGTGTATTTATAGCCTGAGTAAAGCGGTGTTCTAATCGGAGTTGTTTAAGTGGACGCAATACGACCAGAGATGATTTTCATGTTTACGTTTTATGCCGTATTTGTAGTTAATTCGAGCGGTTACTCGTTTTGTTTAAACGCGTGAATCACTTCTCCGTACTCTGACTTAACACGAGCTTAAGAAAATGGGAATTTATCTCGAATGCGTGAGTTCACAAATTAGTCGAGCTCTCGAAAGGTTCAAATAAATTAAAGTGGCACTTCTATTAAGAAATCCACTGTATTGATGTCACACGAGTTGGAGTTGGTTAAGTAAACAATGTTTACTTCTGTTGCATACTTAACACCAAATTATCTAAAAACAACAGTGAACGTGTTGATGGTTAATTGGATTAAAAACTTCGGAGGGTATTAAACGTACGATTTATCGTAAAGGTAAACAACCAGATTTCCTTATCGTCCATCATTGATACTTTTCAAATTATTTTTAAATATATTATTTTAAAATGTAACAAGGTATGCGTTTTAAGTTATCGCAATGATATGGAGGTAGCGCGGGAGTGTGCGGGCGAAGGACCCGGTTATCTCGTCAGGCTCGCCCACGGCTCGAGCCTGGCCGACTGGTCCTGAGCCAAGAAATAAAACTCCGAAAGAAATTGCTATACATTGAAATAAAGACTAATGTAGATTGATTCTTGATATTGGCAAAAATATGGTTGTATTGTCGTGTCCTCTGTTGATAAGTGGTCGTATATAATGCTAGTGAACTGTGGGTGACAAGATAATTTCTGTCACCATCAATCATTGTACCTATTGACAACTGTGGGAGTTAACTTGAACAGTTTTGTTGTCTAGATTTTTTATCTACGGTGTCGTTTTAATTAAAATGGTGTATCTCAATTTCAAGCACCTCTGTCAGTTCTTTTTATTTCATTTTTGTGTTATGGTTTGGTGATGACTCGTACTTTTATCAGTTTGATTTCATCATTATCTAGTCTTAATCTACTTATGCAATACACGGATCTATACAGTAGGTGTAGATCACTTTCTACTAGTAACGCGCCCACGTTTTGTTCAAAGGCTTGCCTAACTGGCCGACACTAAAATATCAGCTGCTAGACAATAATTTTGCTCTAATTTCATGCTTACAAGAGCTAGTATTAAGTACCTCTATTGATTCAGTTACAATTTGTAACAGATTTCAACTACAAAAGCTAGTTTTACAACACAATAAATATAAAGTACTTGACTGACACACTTCGTCAGAAAACACGTCAACAACGTCTTTATGACCGATAGTGTTCCTTTTACGTGTCAATAAAGTTGTTGGCAAATCTATCTCGAACAAGCAATTACATACTATCTGTATTATAGTGTGGAAGAACATAATATGCCAATTGAACAGGTATCTATGCATAAAGCTGGTTTAACTCCATTAAAGTCCAGTGCAAACGTGATTAATGTATCTGCAGCCAGCCGTTTTGAAATAGAATCACAACACAAAAAGGTGCAGTCTACAGGCAGGCTTATATGAAATGTGAAGATAAGTTACAGCACTTCGCGTATTACTTGCTTCAAACTTTAATGTTTGGAAGGAAAACTTTTGCTTCTTTTGAGGAAAATGAAATATTTAATGAGAAATGCTGAACTTTATCTTTCCACTCATAAACAGGCGTTTTTTCTTACAAATCTGTTCTAATAGTGTTACCCAACAGCTTGGCTGAAAAATCTACAGTCGTGGCGGACATTGTTCGCAAGAATTACAACCAAGATAAGGGTAGATCTTGATACCGTGGTTTGGTGAAGGATGTTATAAAAACGGTGGCGGTACAAACGTTTCATAACAAAGTCCAATTAGACACAGCTACAGGTGTGAGTGACGACTTTAATAACAATGTAGTAAACGTAGCACCAACAAGCAAACTCGGGGTTATTCACAACAAACTTAAATGTTGGTGTTCTGCCTCCACGGCCTCCAAGAACATTTGAATACAATCTAAGTAAATCGTGCCAAGTCTAGTCTTACTACCTGTACATAGGTACTTCACGTACATGTTTAGTAGAAGCTACAGCTCCAGCCGCTGCAGCGCTTAAAGCCTGTTTCACCACTCCTTGATCAGTTTTAGATAAAATAGCTATTCGTTAGGCAAACACAAATATCTCTGCAATTTATAGATCTTAATTTGCGTGCTGTGGTTTCTAAATGATGTGAATCATGAAATAAATTTAAGTGATGCTCTAAATATGGTCTTACGAAGTTACGAGCAGTACTGGCTTTTACTTTGAAAGTTAGTAAGCGTGCTCGCCAAGAAAATAATAAACAGAAACATTGATGGGTTAACGTTCTGAACTACTCGTAAGTGACGTTCCGTGTTATATGAAAGAGACCTGAATGATCATAAAAATGTTATTTCTGTGACATGACTGCGGTTCACGCCATGTTTTTTGTAAACACCGACCTGTAGGCTGAATACACGTTTGCTTTGCCTTACTTTGTGACTGCATCCCCGGTTTCTATTACTGCGGACATTCATGTCTTATTTTGTCATCAACATGTCGGTGTCAACGAACTTTTTCTGAAAAGAAAACATTACGTAAAGTGATACTATGTACTTGTATATTTTAACGACAATTTTGTGTTAAAACTTAGTTCATTAGCAAAGTGAATATCAAATGACACTTATCGAAATGATAAGAGCATTTAATTACGGCAGACAGTTCGAGACGTTCGCATATTATTGAGGATAATATCGTTGATTGGAATTTGTGATTTCTGTAGAAATTGTTCGCTTGTTGTGTCTGTGTGTGTTTATCGCGAAACCAGTTCCAACGTCCACGGGCGGCTGTAGGCGTGCATACTTGCTGCAGTTCACTGCAATGCAACACTGGAATAAATTTCAATACAAAAACTTGCACGAGAGAAGTAGTGTCGGATATTTAGCACGCTTGAGGCTTTAATATTGTTATCGTGTTCAAGTCGTGATGTTTAACCGAATGCTCGTTTGGATTCAGTTTCTGCAATAACACGAATACGAGCTATATACGAGATCTTTAAACTTTTATGATATCAAACAATTCTTACGTTTCCTCATCGTTTCCTTTTGATAAAAAGAATTAAGAGTTTCAGGTTAAGTGTTATTTACGCAATAACTTTTAAAAGAATAGGGATGTGTGCTGACTAAAAAAAATATGATTCTAATACGAGTAAGTCTGTTAGATTATCGAAAAATATTGGATACATTTTTTGTTTTATCAAATCAATAAAGATTGACGAAGATGAAACGCATCAAAGATTGTGATTTTTTTAGATTAGATTAGATTGCGGGGGGTTGTGACGTCACTCACCGGTAAGAAATGTCATACTAATGTCTTAGAATATGACGTCACACGAGTTTTCAAAGCACTGTATCGTTTGTGCATTGTTTGTTTACGCGAAAAAAGAAAAAATATTTGACCAGTATTTTTTGGAAATCTATCTGACGGACTAATTAGTTTTTTTTTGTTAACTACCCTATTACGAGGTATGTTCGCTTCCGCTGTTCAAACTTTAAGCTCATGTTAATCAGTTTTCTTTCGGACACAAAGAATAATTTTACATTAGTGAATAGTAAACAAATGTCCTTTTGTCACGCTAAAAGGAATGACCCTCTAAATTCACCCGTAGTTCTGCATCCAGAGGAACTAAACTAAAATGTGGAATAAACAATAAAAACATTGCGACACCCTAAAATGCTCACCATGTATTTTAATTTAACGACATCTGCGACGTGTTTCTAACTTCAAGTCCTTCGAGGTATTTCCGTACGTAATTATTATAAAAAGTTTATTGTTCCAGTACAAATATTTAAGAGTTCTAATGTGTCGTTACCACAGAACTTCATTGTTTGTTAAAGTGTGGCGTGGTAGTATTGTTTTGTATCGGAGTGAGGAAGGGATGAGGGGAGGTCTCCCCTAAAGATTCTGGGGCCCCCATCTGCACAACAATAGTTCACAGTCACACGGGGCGATCGATAATAGCGGACAGAGGGCCGGTGATCGAGCGCCCCTGTGGACGATCATATGCGCGTGCACTGTTAAAAAACTTCTAACGTTCCGATTACCCCAAACCATTGTTATCACTTTCATTACGTAACGTGCATTCAATATTATGAACCGATCGTTATTCGAGATTGTATTGTTTGGATAGTTGCCATATTTTTGAACACGTGTTGGCTAGAGCTTTCAATAATGTGATAACCTTTCTGTTCGCAGTTCAGGCTTTACGGTCTTGTTTGAAATGATTTACTATTAATTTCAACTGTTTACTATCAACTTGTTATATAAATAAACAAATAATCGTTTAACAGTGTATGGAAACAATGAGAAACACGTGTGAATCGATAAAGTGTAAGGGTAATATCATCGATTTGTGCTCTCTACGTAAACAAACAGTGTGTTTAAAATTAAAATTAATTAATTAACTGACACATCGGGCGCAGATAGGCGACGCAACGATATGCGCGAGAGCTTTGATAGTTGCAATCACTGTTACTTGTAACGAGGTCGTCGAGTTTAACAATCTGCTGGATGAAAGTCCTATCTGATTTTCGATATCATTTTCTGGACAGATTTTATGAAGTCTCAAGTAACTAGCTTTAAAAATATTTAAGAAACGTTGTCATCGTCTTTCGTCTTTAAAGTGTGGTTATTAGCTAACCTGGTGGTAGATTTTGTTTGCCATCCATGAACCTCTGACACTTGACTTTATGCTGGTTTCCACACTATGTTTTAATTCCTCTTGGGTTCGAACTGGAGACCTATGTCTTGGCAGCCCGACGTTCACACCACTTATAGAACATTCCTCTAGAATCATCGTGAAAGAAGAAACAAATCGCTGAAAATAAAAAAGTACGAACCTAAGTTAGTATTCAAGTGGAGTACGCAAAAATCTTTCCGTAAATTGTTTGAAATGACTTTCTTTTCCGGAAAACAATAATTTATCGAGAAAGTAAACGCTATTGAAGAAGTTTTGGAAAGTTTTTCGTCGTTGGATGACACTGAAAAAGGGGCGGAGGGTGCCGTAGTGATAAATCTGACTTAGTGTCGTGAGCAGGCAGCTCGAGCCCACAGGTACCCTGCTAATGAATATATATGATGGCCCGGCATTTCCTGCATTTCGTTAAAAGTTTTTTTTCTAAATAATGAAAATATATTGCGTTAACAGTATGTTAAGTTAATTAACGTTAGGACTCGTCAAACGCGGTTCCAGTTTGCAAATCATCACATTTAGTGGATCACACCTACTTAAATGGAGACCTAAATGAAATCATTCTGTTGTATTTTAACTTTTATTGGCAAAATGAGTGAAAAAACGCCCCAAACGAAGCCAAAAGGCACTTTGTCCTCCCCGTCATTGCGATATTGTTTTTTGGTTTAGAATAATAATTATTAGTTACGAAAATATTGGGGGTCCAAATTTTTTTATAGTTTTTTGTAGTTTTCCAGCAATTATTTTTGCGTAGATTTTCTTAGTTTTATATACAGAGTGCTTAGTCTCTTCGTCAAGGGTCCCTTTACACCTATAATATAGGGTTTATTTAAGCACTAATTTAGGCGTTCTAGTATTAGGGAAACAAAGCTTTTCAGTTGAAAATATCGTTCATATTAAAATGCTAAGGGACATTTGAATATGAAACTACCGTTACAATTTACTAAAATGATTTATAAATCGCAGTAATCAGGCACAAAACAAAGCACTTATTTTTCTTTTAGCAATAAAGGGCATCTGCAAAAGCGTCCGATCCAAGTGCGCCATAAATTCAACCTTTCCCTCCCCTTTGTTTAGAGACAAAATATGAAAGCAAACTTTAAATAAAATTGAGCTCATTTCTTTCACAGCGTCTGCGCCTGAATAAATAATGTAATCTTAAAGTAAATAATGGGAGATATTCAATTGCAAAATGTGTTCATAAGTCTTAAATAGAGCTGTATAAGTATATTGGGATTAGGATGAGCCTTTATAAATTCGTATTTTCATTTTTCAACGTTCATAATCGAAATGCATCATTCGAAATCCACAAGCAATCTACTCGGTTAAAGTAATTTGAAATGGGAAATTGACCAACCCGGGTAATAAAATGTATGTAATAAAACTAACAATTTCCCTTGCAGTCGTACTAAAATAGCCCAATTCGTAACGGAAAACTCAAAAAACACAACATTATAAATTACATTACATAACATCACGACTTGTAATTCCCAAACGGTTAGGCAGAGGTGTACCTACCTAATAGTACACCCACATTTCGTATCATGTAATAAAGCTGGATTTAGGAATCGCACCCAGGACCTCAATCTCAAACAAACAAAATGAAAAACGAGCTTTTTCCGTATCCAAGTAACGGAAGGAAAATCTGCCCATATGTAAAGAGATGAATACCAAAAAGATCTTAATTCGTAAAGCTGCGAACAATAAATAATTTAATATGTTTTATGAAGGCACGCCGCGAACGTGCCTGGCGAGATTTTTCGCATTGGAATTTCACACAAAAGGCTTTACGTTATTAACGGCACTCAGATGATATTAAAAGCTGATTTTGCTGCGTAAGGTTTGGTGTGTGCTGTAAACTGAAGCGATTCTTTTTACTGTTTTATTTTACACGATAGTCCATTAAAATTAAGTGTTTAATATTTTTAAAAGTACAGAAATATACAGTAGATTTAGAACAATGAAATAAAAATATTTTAGGTACCAGTTAAAACAAAACGTTAACACTTATCTTCGTATTCACAAAAAAACATTGGAGTATTTTTGGCAACATTTATTAAACCCTCAAAAAAGTATAATATGTTTTTGCTTTGCCAATAGTACCTCTCTCTTTTCTCACTTTCTCCTACTGCCAGGTTTTGCTTTTCAATCCACCTTTGCTTTTTCACCCTATTTACTGGAAAATCCGCGGCTCTTGCCAGCGAACATCCACTTTTTTCGCTCGAGTTTCACCCTTTTCGGTAATGGCAGTCTACAGTCTGCACCCAGATTTGTTTGTATTTGTGTGTTATATATTTATTTTACGTCGATGGTCGTCGAAAATCGGCCGGGCGGCCTGGAAGACTTGGTATATAATTCAACAGCACGAAAAATTGTACGTCTTAATCCACTGATCAGATTTGTTTTTAAAACCGAATCACCCTATTGACTCCAACACCGCCAGTCTCCTACAACTTGGACCATGCATAAACCAGTGTGCCCCAACTCACGCCCCCATCGGCGAAAACAAACACCCTGTTTATAGCAGCTATTGTATGGGCTTAATTAATTTGCTTTTATGTGAGCAGTCTTTACGTTTTTGTTGAATCACCATCGCACAAATATTTCGCGACTTTTAATATGTCTACAATGAATTTTGTATCCTTTTATTGCTGAGGTATTCTGGATCTAATTTTGATGCTCACAAAGTTCTTTTTCCTTTTGCTTTGAAAGCACTTTTATGTAATCGTCGAAGTATTAGTCCCTATAATGGTATAAAAGTAAGGTTTTGGGTATCAATGTTTACAAAATATTGTATTGAGCATTGTGAAACGTTTTTGTTTCTCAAAAAGGCACTCAGGTCTTAAGGTAAAGTAAATTAAATGCAAGTTTTTTTGTGTTATTTTTATTTGATTAATTACAAGTTAGAAAGAAACTTGTGTTTATTTGTCACTATTAATGAAAAAACACCTTAAAAATTATACAAAACAAACACTCATAGTCATAGTGCCAAAAGGGCCTACTAAAGGGTTAATTATAGGTACTAGTATGAAGAAAATTATATATCACATGCAATGGTCATTAGGTACAATAATTTACGAGCATAAACACAATAAAAAAAAAAAAAAAAAAAAAAAAAAAAAAAAAGTTTATCAATAAGGGTGATCACATAAAGTTCCTCCACTGCACTGCAATGAATTCAAATGAATGGCTCACTATCACACGTCCACCGGCCAATTTGTCGCATATTGCCACTAAATTAGCATAGATATCTTAATTATGAAGGAAGTAATTAGCACTTTGCCCCACTGCGTTATCTGCAATCATTTTTATTTCCCGAAGGTATTTTTGACGAGCCATTGTCAGTATTCATTTTGGCCACACAGTCAGTTGACGGAACGTAAATAAATATTGAATTTGTGGACGTCGAAACCGAAAGGCAGACAATGTCAATTTAAAAATTTTGTCACAAAAATCAACATCCTGAAATGTTTAAATGGAATCCAAATATAAAAATGCCATAAACGTTTTCCGTCCCTAATTTTGTAGACTCATTAAAACCCAACCCTAGGGCAAGATACGTCGACACTATAATGTCAATATATTACAATTTATATATATATATTTTTTTTCACTATTTATACAATTTGTTACCATAAATGTCATATACGAGCTAACATACAACTTATAAGGCTAACAGCTGGTATGTCCCACCAAATCACTTTTATGTTATTATCTCACGAATCAAGAGCCATTGGCGGCTGCAGGAAGATAAATCTGTCCCGAACAACATGCACTTACCTTGGTCTTGACTTATTTATTACCCTGAATATCTGAACGACCAGAGAATTATAACCTACGGTCATTATTCTAGAGGGAATATGATTCATCCCGCTTCTTCTCGGAAACGATTGATAGATTCATCACTTCTATAAATATATATTTATGTTCCATCTTCTTTTTTGATCGTTTTAAAAGTGACAGAAATGTGTAGTGTAGTATGGACATTGTTATTTCCGTAGCAGTTGTAAAGCGGCATACGAAAATCGTAGAACGCTCGCTACCAGGATTTTTTTAGACGAACAATAACTTGTTTTTTAAAGATTTAGGTCTTTTTTGTTTGTTTTTTCGTTTTTATTAGTTTTTAGACGAACAATAACTTGTTTTTTAAAGATTTAGGTCTTTTTTGTTTGTTTTTTCGTTTTACCTAACCTAACCTAACCCTTCGGGATTATGTGGTGTTATGTTGTACCTATGTGATTTAGCTCTTTCATCTTCGACTACATAAAAACATTGTCAGAAACCATGTTGATCACATATAATTTCTTGTAATTTATCCACACACATTAGAATATTTACTACCACTATTAATTCCTATTTTAATCATAAAAGACACACATAATACTTATACGGATACTTAACGGATTTTATTAGATTTATTAAATCGATTGGCTCGTTTAGTGAATGGTACTCAAGCAGTTAAATGCCGTCGTCTTATAACTACAGAAATAATGTTGCGTGTTGGTAATAATTAGCCCCTGGACGGCTTCTTGGAAAACTTCTTAGCCACAATGTGATTTGTTGAGTAACACTTGAGTAAAGTACGACAAAAGTGTTATGAAAATAGCATGTACTCGTGGTCGATAACTGTTATGTTAAACATTCTTTTTTGTCGTATATTTGCGAATAATAAGGAAATACTCTCACAAACCCAATAAAATTCATTTTGACAGTTACAAATAATATTAAAATATAAAAAAAATTGTTGCCAAAAATATTACTCACAAATAGGTTTTACATTGGCCCCAAACTAGGCCAGGTACCAATATCTTGGGCATCAATACAGATTATGAAATGGAAAAGAAATAAACATTTTCGGTAACGAAAACATCAAGTAAAATAATTCTTCCCAAGTTAAACAATATTTAAGTTAGCACGCAGACGAATTGTTAAAATCAAATCAAGAAGTTACAGTTGATTAAGAATTTACTATATTTTTTGGGATTAGAAGTCCCTCGGATTAAAACTAGCCTATGTTACGCATTTGGGGTAAAAAAAGCTATTTTAATCAGGCTAGGCTATGTGATCACATGCAAAAAAGTTCATTGTAAATCGTACACAAGTAAATTCCCTCTAACAATTTCCTCTATCATCAAATTAATCGCGTTACTAATTGAAAGCCGGGCACATCACCGTGAGAACGTTTTCACGTACAATTTATGTGGTTCAATTAAGCCGAGTGAACTTAGCGAAACGCATTAAAGGCCGATCGAATATGTACGCGCATAAATTTGCATAAAACTGTGTGCTGTACAAGCCCTGTCGATGTTCGCTTCCACGAAAAGCGATTCTCTGTTTGCTTGTTACACAGGGTTGGCAACTAAACCAATGAACCGGTGAACTGAAATTGGTTTAGACTAAAATTGAACGGAATAGCTGGATTATTGGCCACCATTTCCCGCTGCTAGATGGTTTTAATCAACCCTTTAAGAGTAGTTTTCACAACATTCAAGACAAAATAGTTAAGTAAGAGTTAAGTTAGAGTTAAGTTAAAGATAAGTTGGTTAGTTGGCAACCTTAGTAACAAGATAAGTGCATTGTTCAAGCAGAGGTTAGAGAGCTATCATTAAGAAGTTGCTGTACCTTCATATAGCTAGGCTGCCTTACAGATGTTACTTAAACGCACTCTACTTAGATACAGCTCCTTCATACTTCTAATCAAATCAAATCTAATCAGTTTATTGCATACATGTTGTACATGAGTTAGAATAATTTAAGAAGTATCAAACATGCACCCTGTAAGGGCACTGCAAAACAAATCCAAATCCAATCAAATTAATAGCATTACATTTCATAATTATCATAATTAGTATGTCACATTTTACAAAATTAAATTATTATAATTTTTGAAGATAATATTATTATACACTATTACGTCAAAACAAAATAAAATTCAAAGTCAAAATAAATAAAATTAATTAATTTATAAATGCAAATAAATTAAATTTATATCCTACGTTTGTTCAGTAATGATGAGCTATTTATTTGTGTTTATCTTCAAAAAACTCTTGCAATGTGTAGTAACACTTCTGGTTTAAATAAGTAAACAACTTTGTTTTAAATACATTGTTTCTTTCAATTTCTTTTAAGAATTTCGGTATTTTATTGTAAATTTTGATACACATTACATACGGACCTGAATGAAAAATGGCTAGTTTTGAAACCGGTAATGCGAGATCATTTCGGTGCCGCAAATATCGTGGCTGGGTATAATGATCTTTATTTAAGGGGAAAAGTGATATATTTTTCCTGACAAACAGGCATATTTCTAAGATATACAGAGACGTGAGTGTAAGGATATTCTGTTCTTTAAAATGTGGTCTACAGCTGTCCATGCTTCCTATATTCATTAATATTCGTATGCATCTTTTTTGCAGCTTGAAGAGCTTATCGGAATTCGTACTATTACCCCAAAGTATTATACCGTAACGGAGCCAAGAGTGTGCGTATGCGTTATAGGCAGTTTTAGCCGATCTAAAATCCGTAGATTTTTTCAATTCTGATAAAGCGTAGGAGAATCTAGAAATTTTGTTACTTATGTGTGTTATATGAGATTTCCAATTTAGGTTTGTGTCAATATTTAAGCCTAACAGATTAAAATTATCAACGCAGTCAAGTTTGGTTTTGTCAAAGGTAAAGTTTATGTCGAGAGGTCGTCTTTGGTACGGTCTAAATTGCATTATTTTAGTTTTAGCGAAGTTTAATTCAAGATTGTGTTCATTTAACCAAGTATGTATGTCAGATAGAATTCGATGTATGTCATTTTTAAGGGTCAGATTATTTGAACATGGAAATACAACAGAGATGTCATCTGCGAACAGAACGCTCACAGCATCTATTATTTTGGGGAGATCATTTATATAAATAAGAAACAATATGCAGCCGAGTACGCTACCTTGTGGAATTGATTTATTTATATTTACTGGTTCCGATCTAACATTAGTGATTTCTCCAGTACTATGGTTGTAGTGTTAAATTTCTACATATTGTGAACGATTTTCAAGGTAAGACGTGAACCATTTATGAGCTATGCCGCGTACACCTATTCCGTCCAATTTATTCAAGAGGATGTTATATTGAACTCTATCGTATGCCTTGCTCATGTCTAAGAGAATGCCTATAGCGTATTTTTTTTCATTAATTATATTTAAGATCTGCTGTATATATTTATAAACTGCGTTGGTAGTTGATCTATTTTTCCTAAATCCATTTTGGCTGTCGTTAAATATATTAAATCTTTCACAGAAAGAATACAGGCGAGTCGTCATTGCCGTTTCTATAATTTTTGAAAAGGTAGTCAAAAGTGCTATGGGACGATAGTTATTGCAGTCAGTCTGAGAGTCTTTTTTGTGAATTGGTTTGATTCTTAAAGTTGGCTGTGTAATTCTTAGATGTTATTGTAAGTTAACCGTTAAAAGTTAGATGTTATTATAATTAAGTAATTTCGTAGTGTTTCTTCAGGTGTTCCTTGGAGGGAAAAGTAATAATCAATAAGAAATTGTTGCTATTATAAGATGCGAAAGTTTGTCATAGTCCTAAAACCAGTCTCGTAAGTTTCTGAGTCACAGTTCTTAACAGCCATTAAGCTTTCCTCGAAAACGTAAACCCATCTGTAGAAACCACAATGATTGATATGACCAACAAATGGAATGTTTTGTTCCTCAAACAAATGCAGTTCACGCTCATTACGGACGAAATAAACCAGGCGAGCAACACAAGGCATTCTTGGAACATCGCGCACATCAAAAAACACAAAAGGTGCTTGAATTTAAGCGAGCAAAGCCATGCATCACCCAACAATCTAGATTTATCCCTCACGAAAGACATTTGACATCTCACAAGAATCCCCCCCCCCTGTCCCCGCTCTTTTACGCGATTTGTCCATTGTCATTATGTGAAGTGGGCGTCAGGCTTATAGGCGTCGGGTTTAAGTGAAGTGCTCATGAATTATTTACCTCTGTACCTTCGCATATCACATCACAATATCGTCTAGAGACCCTTGTGATGTTTATTTGGTCGTAGTGTGCTTACACGAACGTTTCTCGACATCGTGGCTTTTAAAAATGTGGTTACATTTACTTAGAATAACTTAATGTTCATATCGATGAGCGACCCATCAAAGAAGAAAGAAGGAGTTACTGTACGTGTCACGAAAACAATAAATTCAAAGCTCCGCCGTGTCATAATAGCGTCATAACAATCGTTGTATAAATTAGTAACAAAAGCTCGTTGGGCGCACAATGAATGAATGAATAAAGATCATGACTACGCAACTTTGCTCGTTACACCGCTTATATAAAGTCTATTCTGTTAATTAACATTCGGAATTATAAAAGCAAAATAAAGTCGGATCCGTTGTTTTCCCCTTTAGAGCACCAACAGTCTAATCTAAACTTTCTCGTTACGTGAGACTGGAAATAGTGCAAGTTACCGTAGCTTACAGAATAGGAGCATATTGCACGCGCCAGTGCCCGGTGCAACTGCACCCGCTATGATAATTTCGATAATGCGCTCAAAACACCGCATTGGCGTTCAGTTCCAGTTAGAACTCACAATAGACTATTTGCAGTGAAATTCGCTTGATAGCTGACTATTTAACTTGATCCATTGTGCCCGTTCTACTTCCATTTCTTTGGACCATCACTAGCCAGCCAGGGATTACATTGGATAATTTTTGAACAAAAAATTTTACCGTCAAAGAAGGTTAATGTACCTTGAACTCTGTCGGAGCGACACTCGTAATTAGGCCCTTTTCTCCATTGTCCTTAGCTCTCGGAACAAAGAGACAATAATAACTAATCGTTCGGTCCCCTCCTCCTATCCCGCTATTAACTAAATTGATGATTGTTGGAGATCAATTCTGTTAAAAGAAATCATATGTGATACGTAGGTACGTGTGCCTTATTTGTACTCTTTTGTCATAATAAAATGCAATTCGAAAATAGATTTTGCACATAATAAAGGGAATGTTAGTGGTCGTGCACCGTGGTCAGTAAGTTATGGGTTGGCGGTTCAACCGACCTGACCTTTGAAATTCCAGCAATGCTCGGAGCGCCGGCGAACATTGGCATTTGTGGTGTTCGGCTCACTGAATTATAGACAGGTATTGAGTCACGCCAAACCCATAACAGAGATCAGAATTTTGGTCTAAGAAATTGGCATTATAGCAAGGACATTCCAACATGAACAAAACATTTGTTAAATATTATACTTTATAGGTAGTATGAGTAGGACGATTATTTATTACTCTCGCATCCAGCTTACCACAGCACAAACAATAACATACATAGCAAATATTTTCCAGCGGGCGAGGGTAGACAATATAAAAGCTTTTCGCGTGACAACTCCGCTTGGGATACCTACTTGTTATAGAGAAACAATATAATGGGAACAGTGTCATCCGTGAAATGTGCAAAATGTGTGTCTATTGCAACTCGAGTGTATTGTGTTCTTTGTACTGCGATATGTTACACTATCTGAAGAGAAAATAAACGAACGATGGGGAATACCAACTCAGGCCATGGCCATCATCGGCAACACAGCAAGAGCAGGAAATCTAGAAGCCTTCCAACATCACCCGAAGTCAGGAGGTATGTATATCGTGGAGGACATATTCGATAAACCATAGAAATGTAACTCAATCAATACATTATAACAGTACTTAGATACGGTTGCTATGGAGCAAGCTTAGGTATGGAAGGTACTTGAAATCGTGTTAGCAACAGTGATATATTATTCTCCGAGATATTAATTGCTGTAACTCTCGGGCGATGAATTGTACAAATTATATTATGAAGCCGTATAGTACAATAAAACTTTTTTGCAAAAAATAAAACCGACTTCAAAAACACAAAAAAGTGAAAAATAAACTTCACAAGAAAAAGCAGCTTCTGAAGTCGGTGACATTTTGTTTGTTTGATTTCGTTTTCTTTGCCACCGACTTCAGAAGCTGCTTTTTCTTGTGAAGTTTATTTTTCACTTTTTTGTGTTTTTCACTTTTTTGTGTTTTTGAAGTCGGTTTTATTTTTTGCAAAAAAGTTTTTTATTTTTCCATTTTTAGTTGTTCCCAAACAAATAATAGGTTTTATTTATCCCCAATAAATGGAACATTACATAATATCTTACTGTCCAAATCTGGGTGTACACATCTGCGTACCCCCTCAGATCATACAGGCGTGATGTTACGTCATGATGTTGTATAAACAATAAACATCCAAGCGATTGCAGCAATCACGACAGGTTTGCCGTCTATTTTTGAAGAGTTCTATTGTATATCTCCGAAGATCAGGATCAGATCTTCACCAAATTTAAATGGGACCACCTCAGGAGTATACTCTTTCAAATAAAAAAAGAATTTTGAGAATCGGTTCACAAATGGAGGAGAAATCAGGTAACATACATAAAAAAAAAAAAAAAAAAAAAATACATACACACGAACATATAACCTCCTCCTTTTTTGAAGTCGGTTAAAAATTAATTTATGATTAAATTAGCTTATGCCCGTGGCGTATATCCTTTATCCTATTTGTTTATTAACTATCTGTGTGCTAAATTTCATCCAAATCCACTCAGTAGTTTTTGCGTCAACGAGTACTAAACATCCGCACATCCTCACAAAATTTCGCATTTATAATATTTAAGTAAGATTTTACATTTATTAATTTACTGTTTATTTTTCTTGTTAGTGTAGCTGTGTATACATATACTATGGGTATATACGTCTCCCAGACGTCGTAATGATTGGTAATGACGTCTTCTTTTATACTTTTCCGCAGAAAATTACGGTATCTGTGGCATTTCATTTCGTATTCTAATATGAAGGCGGAATCATTCTTTTGCCGTAACGAGCCCTATTTTCCCAAGGCGACGTCTTTCGGTTAGTACGAAAGCTCTTTGTTCACTCAATATTTCTTCAGATCGTTGTTTAAAGAGCAGTTTACTTAGCGAACGGGGCTTAAAATACACACGAGTATCAAGTCTTGGAAGTCACGTTTTACGGCAGTATTTCATCAATATCGTAAAAGTAAAATGGTGGATTAATCTTTGATCTCTAGATCTTGTTGGTGTGAGTTGCGGAGGTGCGTAAAATGAAGGGAGGTGCATCGCCCTCCACTCGCCCTTTTGTTGGCGATATTAATCGCTATCATGAGACAGATATGAGATTATATGGCCGTGTAAGTGGGCCCGTACAAGATTCGGTGCCTGTAGTGCTCTGCAGTACCTACTTATCTTGACTAAAAATGGGGTGTTTATTTTTTGTCGATGTTAATTCAAGTACCTATGTAACTTTGCCTACGAGTGTACTCCTCCGTTTACGTTTTCTAGTTGGTTTGTTAGTTATATACTAACATGTTCAGAAGCTATTTTTAACTTGGATTAAACTATCTAAATACATAACATCGCGCTTGCAATTCCCGAAGGCTTAAGCAGTGTTGCACCTAATAGTACACTCACATTTCGCCAGTTATGTTTAAGTCCCATGAAATAGGGGCGAGCCTATTGCCATCTATCTGGCACAAAACCAAAAATCAAAATCCAAACAACCTTCTGTTCGACAGTACATAACTGTCCATGCATCAAAAACTCAACTTCACATGATACAAACCAGCTGATAGCTAAAATTAAAAAGAGTTTGACAGCTAAAAGCGGTAAATTTTCAAGAGGCACTCACTCAATACACCGCGTCGTAGGAAACGGTAGGACGTGACGTCACGTGGTGTGGGTCCCACGACAGCCTCTATTTCCGAACGAGCCGCTTGCTCCGGAAGCCATGTCACGCACCGCGCTCCTATTTTGGAGGTGTCACGCCCTACATCACTGACAACTATACCACGTTTGTGGTTAGTTTTCCAACAGGTAAACAAATACTTATCTGTTTTTACTTTAATAATACTTATTACTTACACATGTAGTTCAGTTTGTAATAAAGCCTATAATCCCCGAAGAGTTGCAGTTAAACAGAGGTTTACTTAATGGTACACCCACATTTCGGCAGAAATGATTAAGCCCCTTCGCACACGGCGTCGTATCGTAAGCGTATCGTAGAACGCGCGTAGTACGAGAGCAATACGAGCAGGAACATGTTCAAACAAGTCCGCAGACGAGGCGGTGTTGCAGCGTATCGTATGAGGTGTTCATTCGTACGCGCGTTCTACGACACGCTTACGATACGCTTACGATACGACGCCATTTGCGAAGGGGCTAAGTCCCATGTAACAGGGAACTAGCCTATTTCCACCTACCAGTACCTAACGAATCCAGACTCCGTCCCTGCTACTGAATAATTCCAGATGGGAAAATAGTTCAGTTTAATATTACAACTTCAATCAGTTTTAGGTCTTTTTCGAGAGTAGGTACTTATTCCGAAATCATTTTAATGTCTTCTACCTAAGGTTGATATTTGTGTAAATAGAAATGACATTGATTGGAAACAAGAATTTGAAAAAGGAATACCTACCCACCTGCCTTTACCTACATGTTCCTCTATGATAATTATATCGCTTATTCCCTTAATTACACCGAGCCAGAAAGAGATGGCACTAGCAACACAATCTTACCCTCAAGTAAAAGATTTTCTTGTTTGTTTAGATAGTGGGTAGTTTGCAAGTATTGCGGTAACTAGAGCAGAGTCAGTCATTCGGAAATGATATCCACGCTTCCGTGGGCAAAAGTTCCCTTCTCATGCGAAGTACCAATCTACTTGTACTTTCAGATTTGATGAATTTGCTCTCCACAAGGGGAGCGTAAATTAGTTCAGGTCACGCTATGGTGTGGTTTAGTAACTCTAAAAGTTGTCAGAGCCATTGGTATTACAGCTAGTGTAAGAAAAAAAAAAACAGATGGTTTAACTAAAAATCACGCAGAACCGCCTTTGACACCGCAATAAATGTGGCCACTTACTGGGCTATCGTTACAATATTTTGGAACCTGCTGAACATAGAACTTCAGGATAGTTTTCAGTTTAATCACAAATCTGTCAGCTTAGAACTTTCGAATGTTTTTTTTAACTAAACGCCCCAATATGAAGCATAGACTAAACACATTGGCATTAGGACTGCCTCGTTGATCTAGTGATTAGGTCATGGGTTCGATTCCCGGCCAGGTTAAGCGTGATTGGGTTGTCCATCAGGAATGTCTCAGTAGCAGCCACGGTGTCTGGATATGTGCCCGTAAATGGCAATAGGCTCGCCCCTAATGCATGGGACTTAAACATAACTGGCGAAATAATATGAGTGTACTTGTAAGGTACACCTCTGCCTAACCTTTCGGGGATTACAACGCGAGATGTTATGTCAAATCTACAGCCCGTGACGATTAGCACATTAGGCATATCCATAACACCGAAAACATGTTAACATGTCTACCAAACCGTAAAAAACTACTCAATACACCACTATGGCCAGTTCGGTATATCTATCCGGCCACTCGTGTCAAATATCTGTTACGTAAAGCATGGCGGGCGGCGCATGTCAAATGACACGGAGTTAGGGTTGCTAGCACTACAGAGTTTTCTTTTATTGCTCGGAATTTCACCTCAGTGTACGGAATAGAGGGAAAATTTTAAAACGTCTAGAATTTCCATAAATGTGAATAGTGAAACAATAGCGAAATGCAAAAGAAATGTATCAATAGTAACCTGCATAGAATAATGAAGGTACCGTTTATGATTCAAATAAAATCGAAGCACCCGAGACCTCGACAGTGTTCTGCAACAATTTCGTGTTTTTTTTTTTAAGTCTGGGAACCCTAAACCGAATGGAGTTGCGCGCGCGCAAGCGACACCACATGTTCATTGTTTGGATATTGCCCTCGTTATCGATCGGAGCTTTGATCGCACAAAGGGCCAGCACTTAGCTGCATTCTAAACAAGCCTGCATTCTGTTCGTAAGGACGTAAACTGTAACAAATACATAATATTGATATTATTGTTGCAGTTACGTAACAGAGCCAACAAAGCTTACTGTATCATGTTTTATTTTATTGTTGGATTCAGCAGAATCGATTTTGTTTCCCTACAACCATTAAGAATCGAGGGAGCTGCAGTTTACTTTTAGGAAAAATAACTGTGCTGCATTAATTCAGGTACAATCGCTGCTAAAAGCCACCAGAGAGGTTAGAGAGCTTTTGCAAATATTAATGCTGAGGCTCGTGTTAATTGGTTCTTATGAAAAGTTAATCTATATATATAAAAATGAAACCCGTTTTCCGTTGTCACGACTTGGCATGAAAACGGCTTGACCGATTTGGCTGATTTTTTTTTTTAAATGTTCGTTGAAGTTCAAGGATGGTTCTTACGGCGAGAAAAATTCGAATAATGGCCGGAAAAGCCCTAAAAACAGCCCTTTTCTTTTTCCCATACAAACGTTTTCTAACTAAAACGTAAAATCAATTTGAGCTTTAATACCGTACCCATAAAGTTCAAGTGTTAGTGGAGAGGTTCCGGGAAGGCAAAACAATTGAGTGACGTTCAGTTGTTCAGTCAACGAATGACAACTTCAAACAGACCATACGACATTATCACAATAATCACAAATAATTACTGTTTCTTTCCCAATAGAAAAACGATTTTTCAAATGGTGTTAATAATATAAAAAATAATTGCTGTTAGTTAGTCGCGCTAGAACTAGAGAACGGGTAGACCGATTTGTCTAATTTTGGTTTTGAAACATTTGTGGCAGTCCAGAGAAGGTGAGAAATTAGTAGTAAGTAGGTAGGTAGGTAATAGGTAGTTGGTACACAGGCAGGTAGTAGGTAGGGTAGTAGGTAGGTAGGGTAGGAGGTAGTAGGTAGGGTAGTAGGTAGGTAGGGTAGGAGGTAGTAGGTAGGTAGGTAGGTAGGGTAGTAGGTAGGTAGGGTAGGAGGTAGTAGGTAGGTAGGTAGGTAGGGTAGTAGGTAGGTAGGGTAGTAGGTAGGTAGGGTAGTAGGTAGGTAGGGTATTAGGTAGGTAGGGTAGTAGGTAGGTAGGGTAGTAGGTAGGTAGGGTAATAGGTAGGTAGGGTAGTAGGTAGGTGGGGTAGTAGGTAGGTAAGGTAGTAGGGTAGTAGGTAGGCAGGGTAGGAGGTAGTAGGTAGGTAGGTAGTTGGTACACAGGCAGGTAGTAGGTAGGAAAAAGGGCATTGCAACGCATGCCGGGAACAGCTAGTAAAAAATAAAACTTGGTAGAGCTTTACAGATCAATGAGTTCGGTTTTCTTTGTTCGAACTTTTTAATATGAGTAAGTAGTCTTTTTTTATCGTAGTACCTACCTATATGATGGTAGGTATTAAGAAATAAGGATAGAAAGAGCAATTCCCGTCTAGACCGCAGACTATTGGATTAAGATGTATCGTAGTGGAACTTTAGAACACAATACAAAAGAAATCTGAACTTGGAAGAGATTTAATGCGTTTTCTATTGTTACATTACTTGTTTGTCTTTTAGGTTTGGGAATAAAGGAAAACACGAGCTTTTGCAGTACTCGCTCAAAGAATTTTAAAACAACGCTTTTTCTTTGAAAACACCGGTGTCTCAAATGTACAATGAGTATACCATGGAAATATAAAAAAAACAGCTGTATACACTATTACGATTTGAACGGAACAAAAAAAGGTTTTACAGTGAATTACTATCAGTATTAATTCATGTTTATACGTTTGTAAGATCATGCGCGGATCTTGACACTGGCGACATCTATTGGGCAGTAGCAGAATCAGAAAGCTATTGACATTGGTTTTTTTGTTTTTGTTTTGCTGATTTAATTTCATTTTACAGCCAACATGCAAATGTGTAATAATCTTAACATAGTCTTTAAATCTAGTTACTGCATAAATGATCATGACTGATAGAAGATAGTATGATGATCTTCAATAGAAAAATGGAGAACCATTCTCAATAATGTTGATAAATACTTCTAAATATAGTCTATAATTGTACTCGATATGCTATAAAAGGAAGGAGCAATCGAGAGCTTCTTAGCCGGTGGTTTATTATGAATTCGTGAGCCACGCTCGTGCCTAGGCGCAGTTCAAGCGGGGATATCGTGTTTTCCTACACGGCCTGTATCGGCCAGTCTAGTATGTCTGGCTGAGTAGTGAGCAACGACCCAGCGGCCTTAGGTCCTTACTAATGTAGAATCATTTCCTTAAAGAGCTACTCTCCTATTTATGTAAGCTGATACAGATCGGTACAGCGTACTGCTTCCAACTATAAAATGTACTCGTATCTCTCTGGTTAGGTGCCACCGTCTGCAGAGTTGAAGATGTGTCGAACTTAGGGTCGCCGTAGGCGTCGAGTTATAGTAGTCTATTTTTGTCTTAATTCGGTATAATAAAAGCGCGACTGCTGAACATGAGGTCCTCGATTCGATTCCCGTGTCGGCAAAATGTTTTTCTATCAGGAATTTCTCAGTAGTAGCCACGCAGTCGGGATTTGTGCCAGGTTAATGGCAATAGGCTTACCCCCTATTACCAACATGGGACTTTAAGAAACATAATTGGTGAAATGTGGGTGTTGTATTAGGTACACCTCTGCCTAAACCTTCGGGGATTACAGGCGTGGTGTTATGATGTTAGGTAAAATCCTATAATAAATGCGAAAGTTTAATAACCAGATAATTTAAAACCAGGATTAACACATAAAATAGTTTTAATTTCCGATTTTATCTTCCCGTGGGATAATTTTCGAGTTGTAGCGGGCAAAGCCGCTGGCAACAGCTATAGT
The DNA here is from genome assembly GCA_949774965.1 of Diarsia brunnea. Lineage (NCBI taxonomy): Eukaryota > Metazoa > Arthropoda > Insecta > Lepidoptera > Noctuidae > Diarsia > Diarsia brunnea. The sequence goes on along the minus strand of OX458998.1, from coordinate 8,848,563 downwards.
CATCCATACAAAATAAATACACAACTACATAATCATGAAAATTAAGGAATGACTTCTGTTGATTTATAAGACAAAGATGTATCAGTCGTTATAGGAAAAGATAATGACGAAAGTTGCCAAAGAATTTTATGAAACCACATTCATTTTTAGATCCTTTTTGATGTTAAAAATACACACATTTTATGGCTGCCATGTTACGGGTCATTACTTATGAAATAGTGCGACAATGTTAAAATATCGCTGTGTGTGACTTCTCTAATATCTTACTTACAGCAGAAGTTTTCTAGGTTTCCTTTGAACTGTTTATGTTGCTGATAGGTTGGCAACACTTGCTTTAACTGGGATTTATAGTTACATACTAACAAATCTTATAAGTGCTCGTGTTTGTTTATTTTTTTTTCTAAAATAATTGCACAGATTGGCAGCCTTATGTACATCCTATGTTAAGAATCAGACTAAAATTAAGCCATTGCTACAAACATTTCATTTATCAAACTTACTACTTAGAAAACAGAAGTCCCCAAACTAGGCTGCGCCTATGTATTATCTTGGGGCCTTATTGTAGAGAAACTTTTTATTTTAATCAGGTGATTAAAATAAAAAGCTTCTCATGTGTATAATATTATGTTACCTCCTACAACATTAAAACAATATATTATTTATTTATTTTATTTTATTCAAGTATGCCACCACATAAACCATACACCACCATGGTAGTGGTAAACCAAGTATATCTGTAGGTACCTACATATTTTTTAATCTAGGTGCCCAAACCATTACCAATTTTCCTCTCGACAAGCAAGAATAAAATAATGCATTTCAGATGTGCTTTAATGGAACTACGGGTGTTAACACCCGGAAACCCAGTGAAATATATCATCACCTACCCTTCTACCGCTGCAGAGGGGACTGAATAATTACGGTTCATGAAACAAAATTACAAGAAAATCTGTAGCAAAATTTTTATGAAATGGAAAAGTGGAAAAATGGCGTGCCTCGTTTTCCTGTTTTAAGAGTCCTATTGCCCGAGGAGTGTAGCTTGTAAGTGCCTAGCCAACACTTTGGGTTTCTGCTGGCATGTTTCATATTGAAAAGTTTGATAGAGAAAAAGGTGTGACATGAAATCGAAGCATTTAGGTCGCAAACAATATTGTCAAGGCATTTTTGCACAAGAATAAAAAAAATTAAGCTCAGACAAAATCTTAGTTTAATAATGTTTATTTTGCAAATGGTTACAAACACTTTTACACGTCATTTTATATCAACTAAAAGGTGTTTTGTATCCGACTACTCTGAGAAAAAACAGCCGAAATCATAAACAACATAAAGGTCCAGACATAATCTTGGTCAACTCACATGAGGAATTGAGGACTATGCAGATTAGTGTCGTGTGAAGAAATAACCACACAGATTTGAAGAGATCTCTCCAGTCAGTCCAAGCATTTGTCAGTTATCGTGTAGCTCGACTTATAACTGAAGGAGCTCAACGTCGCGACGAACAATACTAAAAGATGGACGTTGTAAATATTGCTACTCCATTAGGTTCCATATTTTAGTGACATAGTGTTGTAGCTTCTAAAGTAGCAGCATACAGAGATGTTTATCCCCTAGAGCAACACGGGGGTCTCCGGTACTTGTAAATTGTAGACTTTACTACTGGCCCCTATTGACTCAGTCTACAATAAAGGTTCAAGTTGTAATCCAATGAGCCGGATCGCCTTACACTCGTAAAATCATTGATTATTTTACGCTTGTACGCTTGAATGAAATAAAACAATAATTAATGACTTTATATTAATTTATGTTAATCGATTGACCTTGTATGTACTTGGTAGGATATGTATTGATTATGTTATTTCATGCATAATGTATGAAATGTAAGAGCGTTGTCTGGCGTCGAACGTGTAATACAAATTGCGATAATTTGTTTAAGGAATTATGATTTTACTTGATTGCGAATCTTCGCTTATCCAAACAAAGAATAAAATTAATTATTATAAATCATTGAAAATGTATTTTCTTAGTCTTAATGAAGTTCTGACTAACAATCGTATCAATAAACTATTCAGTAATCACTAAAGTAATTAGGCTGTAGTTTAGTAATTCCTTGAAGTTAGATCTGTCAAAAATTATAATTCTTAGCTTTGCTTTCTTTGTAGGTTCTTACTTCGTAATTTACTTTAACTTGACTGTAAGACACTGGTGTAATAAGACTTCTTAAAGCTGAATAATGAAACAAATGAAAGTATCTACAATGTTGGTTTCAATGTTTGTTCAACAATTAATGTTTGTGCAGGCAAGTGTCGGTGCTGCAGACGTCAATTCCGCTGCCAGCTTCCGCCGCTGCCGTTCGCCGAGCCCCACCCGACAAGCGACCACTACCCGCCACTCCGCATGCAGGTAAACACTACTTCCTACTATCTATGACATCCTGGTGCTTGGTCTATGAAACTTTGTACGTTAACCGGTTGTTTTAGGTTAAAAGGTTAATTAAACTGTTATGGAAGGTTCTGTGTTAATTAAATCTAACGGTAAAAGGGAAACTTTCTTTGTGTTTTCTAGTCGTAGTAGTTTTTCAGCCTAGCAACTACTGCCATTATTACTCATACATTTGCTCGCATTCAATTGAACGAATAAACAAACAAAGTTATGATAAACATAACTGCAGCAGTACAATTATTAAAGTAGCATATTTGATGAAGAAGATCAAATGTGATGACTGTAATCAGAAATGCAATTGTTTCATTTCCAATGTTAAGCACGCAGAAAATCAACATACAACACTTCAACAATGTTTTTTTATAGTACGTAAAAAGTACAATTCAATTCTTCAGCCATGCATAAACAAATACTTTACGTTTTGTCGTATCTACATTGTAGAAGAATTGGCCAAGTGTAGCCACTTTTGACGGGGACATTCATCGATTTTTCTTAAATTAAACCAGCCCTAGCCTAGTAATGAAATACACAGTAGGACCGGCGATCGACGAAAATCAATAACGAGCCGTAAATGTCGTGAGCGATACCAATTACTGCTGCTCGGATATCAATTGTAAGTTATCCTTAAAATAGAAACTGAAGAATGGTGAATTGAAAGACGAGCGATTTATTGTACTAACTACTGATAAGTACTGTTAGATAGCATCATCCCTCTGCTAGGCTAAACATTGTTTAGCAGTTACCCCCATCTAGTGCATTCAGTTTTTTGACAATTACCTAAGTCTAAAGAGAGAAAACTTTTTTAAATCGAAAATATTTCAATATATAAAAAAATACTGGGGACCACTACCGTTGGATATGTCCATGTCCAATTCGTAACAACATCATCTACTCGGTTTGCCGAGACGCTTTCTGGCTGGTCAGTCAGGGTTTCACATAGTGCCTATTTTGTTCCGTTGCCACCCGTTGCTCATTTGAATATGTAATTGTATCCTCATTTGTACAGTTCAATGTCGACTACACAGCAAACAATAGATGTATTAATAATATAATACATGCAATAACGACAATATGGCTAGCAGCTGCTGCTATCTCCACCACTCAAGCACATAGTAGTTACATGACGAGTCTTAGTAAACAGGTCACTGTATAATATTCACTACTTACTTTGAATATCGCTTACAACTTCCTTTTCATAAAGGCAATTTAAATATAAAGTGACTGATTAATTCGTCCACTGTCAACGTATGTGTAGGTACTAGGTATTCAGCTATTAGTTAATGATTCTATGAAAGGAAGGCCGCGTCAGCAGTATTATATGTAATTAAAAAAAAAAAAAAAAATACAAATTAATGTTTATGAACCCTATGAACACTGATGAAGGATTTCGTAATAATGCTGCAACAATGGACTTCAAGACCGTCGTAAAAGAATAAGAAATTCATCAGGAGATTGTACAGATTGTACTTGCCAGCACGGCAAGTTACCCAAAACTGTCGAATTTCCCCAGTCAAGTTTGGACTTAATGCTTTAGAAATAAAGTTGAAAAGTGACAGATTGTAGTAGTTTACAACAATAGTAGCAAAACAACAGATCGCAAAAACAATTTTTACGGAACCAGGAAGATTAGGTAGAAATACGAATAGAAAAGTTTTCTCTTAACTACCTCCGTCTATATAATTTGGAGCAATAGAAAACAAAGAAAACTGTTGCTCAATACTTAAATCAGTTGAACATTATAGTAACAGAACTGAGCACTCAAACCTTTACGGAAGGCAACGAAATAATTCACAAGCAGAATACTTCACAGCCAGTCCAGACCAGACGTTGGAATTAAGTACAGGCGTCTTGTCAGTGTGAAGCCTAATTAATTAAATCCAATTACTTATTTAGCTCCCGTCGATATCTAGCCTCTGCACTCAGTGGGAGGCGTCTGTTTGTCTTGACGCCTCGACAACAGATAAACAGAGTAAAGTGAAACTAATGATGTGAGGAACACGTCGAAGTTTACTGAGGAAACGTTTCTTTTAGTTAAAGCTTTAAATAAGACCTTATCAGTCACTTAGGATTAGGATACAATTCTTCGAAGAAAACAGCGAGATGTATATAAAAATTTCACTCCAATCAAGTCTTGGAAATAAGATTTTGAATCGCAAATTGCATCTTTTTGCTTCACAGCGTATACGAGCTTCATTTTCTTCAGCTGCCCTTAAATATTAAGCAGAATAAAGCCTCACATATGTACAACACGTACTTTCATCTCCACATCTCAAAAGTTCGCCAAACACGTGGAATATGAATTTGTAGGCGACCTTCAGCTTTCGTTCCCAAAAACCGTCACCGCAAGCCAATTTGTCGCTCGTAAACTCACCTGAGGACTGAGAGGTCCCTAAAATAAATTCCGAGTACCATACCTATGGGTTTACACGAAGTTTATTCACTTACCCTCAGTGATAAGTGCCCAACGTCATTCGTTTTATAAGTTGCCCACATGCTGATGAATACTAGTACACGTGTAGTGAATCGTTCCCTTCCTTATCTTCAGATTTTTTGTCATTCTTTCCTTATCAAGGATCGTAGTCATAAATGTTTGGTATTAGATCACTTTCTTCGTGTTTATTTTGGATGAATAATGAGGATTAATTTTGTTCTATGTAATAGGTTACCTATTTTGAGTGGTGTATTGAAACTTACTCATACTTTTTGACGTTTAGATGTTAACGTTTTTTGAATAAGTAGACTAGGGATCTAGGGACTTTCATATTGAATTCTTTGAGTTATTTACATAAAACACACTCCTATGGCCCTCCTAATATTCAAGGGCATCTTAAGTAAGGGTTCAAAGGGTGCACAGCGGTGGGGCCCGGGGGCCGCCGTAAGGTCCCGGTTGGATGGATTATTGGATTTAGATGTTTTCATTAAAAGATTTATCGTTGTTTGTCCTGGAGTAGGATTGGTTTCACACGTAATTTGGCAATTATACTAGAAATTAGACGTAGCCCAGATATGACGTAGGCATGCAAAACGATGCCTTATGAAATTTTGAAAAAATGCTTGATATCGATTTTACTCCTAAGTTACAAATAATATTTAAAATGTTCCGACAGTTCAAACATTTTTATCACTTCGGGTTATTAATTTTGGTACATTGCCGATATCTTAAAATGATTCGACACAAATTCGTATGTCAATACGTTTGTTATGATTCTCACGAGGGTCGAGCTATCTTGAGACTCGCTGTGGCCCGCTGATATCGTGTAGATGTCGCGTTATAGCATGGCTGATGCAGATGCATCCTCAGTTGACGGCCGCGACTCACGCTGGCCGCTCTTTGACGTTCTAATTTTAAAATTAATTCTGGAATAAAAGTTATAGACGTTTAAAATATTTTGCTTGAACTATTTGTAGTGTGTGTGGTTATTATTATTCGTATTAATTTTGTGTTATCAGCCAGGATGATATTTGTGTTTGTGCGTTTATGTGATTATAGGGGGTAGACTGTAGTTTCTGTAAGTTTTATGAATATTTTTACTAAACGAATCTGAGTTATGTTTGTACCAAGATAAATGATTTATGACAAAAACTGCTAAGACACATTAATATAAGTAGTTGCTAGTTACACGCATTCAAAATAAAAATTGTATTTTTTTATTAGCAATTAGATTACTGTCAAAATAATATTAAAAAAAACATTTCGAACTATACGTTTCAAGAATGATGTGTGTGTAGTTTGAGTGTGTCAAATGGCTAAAGTGATGGATAGTCTCGGCCTGAATAAAGAACGGATGCAGCCCACAGTTGATTGACAATGTTATTTGGCGCACTAAAACGATACGCTTCCTTCGAGCTATGCAATACCACCTGAATGTAACCATTGTTGTTCATATCCTCTGTACAAAGTTTATGTTCCATACTAAGTTTGTTACTATGAATCATCTAGGTATTTCTGCTTTTCGGTCTCAAATAGTGGGTAGTTAATAAATCATTTTTGGTTGGATAAGACAATTTGATCGTTTTTTTTTTTAAATGTTGTGAATGTAACTCTGCCTCATAATTACTTAGTAATCATCACACAACGCTCAGGTGTAATTATTACAACAAAGGCATAATATGAAAGTACGGAGGCATTTAGTTACGTAATTATAGGACACACACGAGACAATAATTACAAAAGCTATTTCCTTCTGAGTCAGTAGGCGTTGCTAAGTCGGTATTATGTACTGTGTGTATTTGATATTTTGTTTATTTTCAACAATGAAATGACTAATCCAATGACCAATGGTCTGGATTTGTGCCTGATTGATGGAAATAGGCACACTCCCTATTACGAGGGACTTGGAAAACATACGAGATGTGGGAGTACTAATAGGTACACCTCTGCCTAACCTTTCAGGGATTACAGGCGTGATGTTATGATGATGAACTGACTAAGTATCATCACCGTAACTCTATAATACTTCGATGCCAAAACAAACAGTTTACTAGTCACTGGGAACTAATAATGTGTGCTATTTATGGCCACCATTGACTCATTAATGTCCCTGGTTTAGGGTTACTTTACACACACGCATACATTCGAAAAGTAATGTAATGATATCACGAATAATTATTTTAGTCGGTATGGTATCGATTTATGGCGAACCAGTGTTAGGTGATCTGTTGCATTGAATCGAATTTCCATCGTATGGGAACACTTTGTTAGGAGTAGAAGGGGTGTTAGGGTTCAATTATTTGTGGTGGGTGCAGTACAGCGCATGCACTGTTCACTGCAAGTTAGTAGGTGAGTAGTCGCGCGCGCAGTTCGAACAGACCACCCGTGCCTTTCGATAAAAGCTTGTGACTTATCTAGCGAGTGTTAGCTCTTCATTGATAATATTTACTCAGCTTGATGTGCGAGATTATACTTTGTAAATAGAACGAGTAGGTACAGATTTGATAAAAACTGACATAGTTTTCGTAGTAAGTGATTTAGTTGATAGGATGTTGAGTCCCGCGAGTGATGTAGATTCCTAATGTAATCATTGACGGAATGCCATTGTTTTATTGCAGGTGGCAAGAGCGGATTGTCGGCAAGCTCCAGTCGCTCGACTAGCCCGCTGGGACAAGGAGCTGTCAGCTTTATACCGCGAGCGCCAACTTCTTCATCCGGGTAAGTTTGCTTGTTTATCTAATGCTGTGATTTAAGTGCGTTTTTGTCTGCATTCTTCCCTTGTTTTCGTTTGAAAGGATGAACAGAATTCCAAATGATCATTTAACTGATATTTATCTTGAATTAGATTTAACATTAAGAACTGACTGGTTTTAGTGGCTACAAGCGTAACCAGTGATCGCGTTGTACAGGGTTTGAGTCCTGAGTCAAATAAAATTATATTGATCATTTTGCATTGGAAAAAATTGATGAAAATAAATTACCAGAAGGGTTTAAATTAAATTGCTGCTGACACTAGTGTTCAGCCAACCCCTTATAATTGTTTGATCATTTGTGGTGTTCGATCGTCACTGATTGCCGCCAGATCTTTAAAAACGTAATTAATATGTGTGTATCATAAAGAACATGGCTGGTTGTGCTCATGTAATAATAGTAATGGCCTGTACAAGTGTGCCACGACTTATACGAGTCCCGTTCGCCGTATGTTTTAATAAAAAATTATTCTACGCCACTAAACTAGATCCTCTTGGTTACAGGTCACGACCTAACTCCTCGCTACTGGCACCCGGTAGCAAAATCCCGTCGACATCAATATCTCACACACAGCAACACCCACAGACACCGTCCAGTCAAAATGGAACACCCACAAAGCATTCCATGCTCGATAAGTTAAAACTTTTCAATAAAGACAAAATAAGTAACGAGAAACAAAACAGCAAAAGTACTGCTGTTTCTAAACGCACCAGTTCATCCAGTGGCTTCTCATCAGCCAAAAGCGAAAGATCCGACTCCAGTTTAAGCCTCAACGAATCTTCCAATACCCCCAACTCACATATCAAATCATCTAATTTAGTAGGACCCAAGAGTATAAGGCAACAAAGCGATACGTTATCAAAAGACAAGTCTGCTAAAAATGTAAAACCTAAGCTAGTTAGTTCTAAATCCCCTAAAGAATCTTCCACGAGTTTAAACAGAAGCAGTGGGAAAACCAGTAATAGTGACAAATCGAGAAATAGCCCGAAGCTTCCTGCTCGTGATCAAGGATCTAAACTAGCTGCTCCTAAGTCTGTTAGTAACACTAAACTAAATCAGATCGATGACCATTCAAGGAACTCGAAGATGGTGAAGTTATCTGGAAGTCAGATGAGGCTCAGTGAAAAACGAAGTGATAGTAGAACCGACAAAAATCACCAGAGTCACGAAAATGTATCACCACCTTCAGGTCAAGGAAACCAGAATCAAGCCGCGACAGGACAAAATCCTGGAACTGGAATCCCAAAACCTACTGCCGCTGTGAAAGGAACCTTCAAAATAGCGAAAGATGATAGACATATTATTCATAAAAGTACAAATAGTCAATTAAGTCCTATACAAAGCAATTCTAGTTTAAATTCTACAAATAACGTAAGTGCACTTCCATTCAGTAGAGAACAGTCTAATTTAAGTAAAGATATAACACAAAAACAGACTTTGGCAGTATCTCCGATGCCTGTCATTAACACAGGTAGTCATACTCACACTTCGCAAATGTCTGAAAGTTCGCATTCGAATTCCACTCATAGCACCACAGGGCAACATTCTAATTCCAGTGATAGTAGCGTTATATACCGTCCTTCCAGTGAATCTGGTTCTGAAATATCTAAAACTGCTATTAGCACTGTAAATAAAAGACTGGACATGAATACTACTTACATAAACGAAGTTATAAACGAAGCTGAAATCTCTGAGAAAGAAGCAGCACAGAGACGACCTCTGGACAGATCTGTCCCAAAACCTACTTTTGATCACAACAGGACATTGACAGAGTTGAATAAGAGGATGGAAAGTGAGAGCAGATCCAGTACTCCATCGCACTGTCGTGACAACTCTCTTGGCGACGATGAAAATCCTATGATGAACGTATTGCCTATGAGACCTCTTCTGCGAGGGTATAACAGTCATTTGACACTGCCTATGAGGACCTCAGGCTTGACGCAAAAGAACATTCCCGGTTATCCTCACCACGCTAATACGGTGAAAGCAAACTTCGGCAGGGAAAACATGGGATTGCGTGACCGTATAAATTACGGTCCAGGATTTTCTAACCCAGATTATTGTGATCTTGAAATAGCGTCGGGTTATATGTCTGACGGTGATTGCTTGCGACGTATAAATCTTGGAGAAATGGAGTGTGGCCGAAACAATGATATAATGGATGGATACATGTCTGAGGGTGGAGCTTCGCTGTATGGTCGCCGTATGAACTACCAGCAACCTTCGCAGCTACAGCAGCTCGACGAAAGGTGAGTCTAGTTTAGTTTCTGTACTTTGTAGTGTTATTTTTGAACGTCACTTCAAAATAAACTCTAATTTTCTATAGGAATATTTCACTCCGCTCGTGAAACGTGACGACTCTTGAATGAGGTTTGAAGTGACATTTGCACAATAGCGCTAGGTACCTACTGTATTTTCTTTTTTGCTGTTGGTGTTTTTATTTATGATTCGCGAAGACGATGTCTCTCGTCGAGGCACAATAAAGTACAAATTAAAAGGATCTCCCTTAGGGCGTGAGATTCATTACCGTGGTAGAATTGCACCGGTAATGGCCGTGTTTTTTTGGCATTTTAGGGTGCGTGGAGTCAGGTGCACAATGCGTTATGTACCTACTGTTTTATTGCTTTTTTTAAAGTCCCTAATTGAAAGTCTCGTAAGCAGACCACCGTCATCAAGTAGGTAGATGTAGGATCGTGTATATCTAGCGATCTATCTTACAAAGCAATCAATAAGTAGTGTGCAGATTGCAACTCAATCAAATAAATGTTCCTAGAAAGACGTTATTCTCTTTCATGTAACATAGTTTATGTAACCGCCCAGGTAGAGGAGTTGTATTGATTCGACTTTTACACAGATAGATATATGTCTAGCAATACAAAATGGCCTTATGGATATTTAACACTGAACAGACTACACAATGAAAGATAGTACTACCTTTATCGTTTATTTAATTCATTGATACAAGGAAGTTAGAAATTATTTTGTTCGAGACGCAACACAATGGGTGGAATGGTCTGTTATGGATATGTTTCAGTAATGTATGTGCTTAGATGGTATAACTGTTAAGAAAATCCATTTTCCAATAGCGTCGTCTGAGCCTTTCAATCCACAAGTGGTCGGCCCGCCTTCTGTCACTCACCGCCATGATGTAACGATGGTCTAACGCGTATGTCACTCGCATCATTGCGTTCATCTCCATTATGAACAGTTCCTCTGTTTAGAGGCACTTGGTGTTTTAAGGGTTTGTTTTGTGGGTTGAAATAGTTCTAGGAAAGAGTAGTAGTATCGTACCATGAATTGTTTTTTTGGTTTAGTATTGTCTTAAAATCTTTCTATTTGAAATGCTACAGAAATGTTTACTAATATTTCTATTGTCTCTACTCCATATCAATTGATTTAAATAACGGTATGCTTAAAATTATTCATATTCATCACTCCGCTACTAACCCAGTACCTACTTTTCAAGTTGTGAGTGCCCTATTCAGCGCATGTGAGTCACCGATCTAAAATCAAAGGCAAGTAAATGTTCTGGTTGCGACAGTTTGCGAAGTGTAAGTGCTGTTAGTAGCCTGCTTGTGTGAACAAAGCGTTTTGTTAATATTTGGACGCTGCTTCCCGCGGTGTGCAGCTGACGATCTCGCAGTCACGACTATACAGAGTACGGTTCACCCACACTGTCGCAGCGTTAGGGGAGAGGGCGGGGTGACCAAAATCGATAGTCCTACGTCTCACACCGCCCCTGCCCCGCACGTCACCTCGGTGCCACCGCCTCGACCCTAACCACCCCCAACAGTACCGCACCATTCGCCACCTTAACGATCCCGACATAAAACTGTACTTTCGACGCTGCGCTCAATGACATCCTACGTTTTTAGGCACAGATTCCGTCTGAATTCTATCATGTTTTTTCTGCGTTTTCCCATAATATTGTCAATCGATTTCACACAAATGAGCTTCGGATCGAATTAATCACGCTCTGGTTTTCATTTCGTGGACTAATCGTGCTTAAAATAACGAAGGTTTTAGCATGTGGTGTATACACAGTGGGGATAGAGGGTTTCAATGTCATAGTAAGTGTCGGTGTATCGCCGGTGGTGTCGGTGGTGGCGGCGGCGGTGTCGCGCGGCGGCTGCGGCAGGGCGGGCGGCATTCGGCGCCGCGCACTATCGGCGTGCGGGCGCGCCGTACTCGCCGCCCGCGCTCACACACGCACGTGACAAACTTTCCCGACGGAAAATGTAAATCTGTTGCCGGCATCGATCGTCCCGTCGCCAGACGCGCGCTCGTCGAACCGAGCACGCCGATCACAGCTGGCGCCATGGAGCTGGACCGCACTTAACAAAGGATCGCGGAACCAACGCGCCACACGCTAATCTCGTGGACTGTTATTATTCCATTTAAACATTGGTGTTAGTTAATAAGTGTATCTTAGACGATGTAGTGGACCATATGCGTTGTGCCTTCTGTCACTTGATCTCGCGTACCGGTCGCTTGACGGACAAAATTTGATTTGCTGTTATTTTATACGCCAACAATGATAATAATTTGTGGACACTAATTTAAGATCAGTGTTGCCTTGCTATGTGTCTTTGCTTTTCGCGTTAGACGTTGTTACTGTAAGCTTACGGTGCTTGATAGATAATAAAAACATTTAGAAAAGTAATAAGTTTTCTACCAATTTAAAAACAACTGTGCTGAACATGGATAAAACTAATTTGGTGAGCCATTCTTGATTTTTTATCATTTCTACTTTAGTGTAAGACCAATTTAACTTATCATTATGATCAAGTTAATTGTCGTGAAGGCAATAACCCTCCAAACATGTGGCGGTTGGCGAAGTCAATGTATCGCTAGTTTGTCACATGTGGCCACCATTCCTGGCACAATATCGCATACTTATCATTTATAGCTTGAACAAACAATGCATAAAGGAGTCAGTATTTAATTTAGTAATGATAATCAACAGTGTTACGTAAATGTCTGTAATATGTGCAGTAAGGAGCCGGTTAGTAACCCGAACCGATTGATCCGTGTAAGGTTATTACTTCGGCATCTGCAGGGTTATTGGTTGGGGCGGGAATCCTTAAGCCTGATCCCCCGGACTGGGTTCCTCAATTTCATTGAATTCCCAATGTTATTAGAGATTTCAGAGTATATGATATGTATATACATATTTGACAACACAGATGTGTATCTTTCCTCGCAAAGCGTATAAAGACATGTTATTTATTATGCTTCAATGTTCACATTAGGATACGTTATTATGATTACTATACTTTATTTATCTTAAGGTTGAGAGATAAAACAGTACTTACTTACCAAAATATTTAAATACTACAGTCGTAAAACAGCAAGGAGCCGGCGTAAAAATGCTTACCCACGTAGAAAGTTAAAGCGATCAGAGAAATTTAAATCCACTACATTAAATTTGGTCCCCTACTTAAATGGGGGCTAACCAACCGAATCGGGACGTATGTTGACGATTTAGGTTCTCCATATAGCCGGAGACTTTTAAAACAAGCCGGGTATTATTTTGTTTAGATTCACGCACTCATGTTTGGGCAGGGTTATAAGGGCCAAAATGCATTGCCGACGTCGATATTTTAGAGGGGTTATGTTGGCCGTGAATCATAAACTGGGTATTTTTATGTAGTCGTTTTATTCGCAATACACTGTGAATAGATGCACATTGATTGCAGATCACTAAAGCTAATTGAGTCTATTGACATTATATATTGACTATATTGATGTTTGATTAGTTATATTGTATTCTATTTACAGCGGAAATATAAATAGACATGTTATTTAAAAAAAATCACTCGAATGATCACTATGTAACTACTGAACCGAATATAAACTTAAAGAACTTCATTCCACAAACTTGGAAGTTATGAAGCTGAAAATGTCACTGTTTTTTTTCGCTTTTCATTTTATAACAGCTGGAAAACGGCGAGCGGACAATTTGAAAAAAGAACCTAACAATATGGGAACTATTCTCGCTGCAAAACTTTTAAATTACGCGTTCGGATATTGCAAAGCGAATGGCGTTCTGTTTGTTCCGCTCCTTGAAATTTTAATGAGACGAAGTCGAGCGTTGGAAATAACTTGTTATCTTCCACGGCAGGTATTTCACAAGTACATAATTAACACGTTGCAATCGGCTTTCTACAGTTTTCTCATTGTTTATTCAATGAATTCGGTATTGGAAATAACGAACGGAAAATGTGATGTTGCTGTAGGGTTTGCAAGTTATAAAGCAGATTCGCTTTAACCCTTTATAAGGCATAACGATCTGGCACTCGGAAAATAAGGGCAAATAGGCATAGGTATAATTGGTAGAAAATAAAAATTCAGTTTTTTTTTTACTTTTTTGTGTTTTTTGAATATTTAATGAGTTATTGATAAATCTTTAAATAATCTCTGTAAAATCATAGAATGCGTAACAGGAACAAATAATTTAATTTTTGAGGTGAAAAATATGGTGGGAAATATATTCCCTTTACCTTATAAAGGGTTAATGTTTGAGTAGCGCTTTAAAACTTTTCTCTTACGAAATACCTATTTTCATGAAAGTGTTTGAACACGGTCAACTTAAGCAACATTAATCCTACTTACCTACAGCATGTTTGCTTTATTCAAATACCTAACAGACTACTTTGCATTCATAATATTAAATCTATTTTTGAAAAGACCAATTTTGATATAATATTATTTATTTAGGCAGGTTCCTACATACCTACATAAAAGATCCGTCCAGTGAATAACATTTTATTTGAACGTGTTAAGTTCACATGTCTTTCAAGAAAACTCTATTCTACTTTTGAAAAGACCAATTTTGATATAGGTAATATTATTTATTTAGGCAGGTTCCTACATACCTACATAAAAGATCCGTCCCGTGAATAACATTTTATTTGAACGTGTTAAGTTCACATGTGTTTCAAGAAAACTCTATAAGTGTAGCAAGTCTTAACTTTGACAAGGGTAAGCCTCCGGGCAGGGACATATACGAGTAGATCCTCCTCCCTTATTCCGAACAAAATTAATGAAGCGGGACACTCGATACCGAAGGTCTTTTCAACTCTAGTATAAAACAAAATATAAATATAAAAGTACAAATAGTTATACCTATGTATATCCTTGGTTAAAAGTATGTTGCTACGTGTTCAGAATGTACGGAGAAAAAATATAATTTGTCGAGGAAAATGCAGGCTACATTAAGTTTTTAAACAGATTTTGCCGTAAACAAAGGGTCGTAGGTGCATTTTACTCAGAACATTTTGATATTTTGCACTCGTAGCGCTAGTTCAAAAGACTTTGTCGGTTACGTACTTACCACGTTAGCGCTACGGCGTAGTCGCTGCTACGTAAACGTGATTTTTGTGCAAGATTTATATTTATATGAAAAACTCGTAGGTCGTCGGTTACTTGTTTCAAAACTTTTACGTTCAACGAACTGTAGAAAATGTTAATGTTGTAGAGGAGCCCGTGGCTAGTTAATAACAGCCACTCGGATCAATTTTCAGGTTAAGCTGCGCTTGCTTAGGTTGATCTGTGGATGGGTGACCTATACTGCGTTTCCTTCGTACCTCGAAAAGCATATAAAGACGTTGGCCCCGGCTGTCAATTTGCAGACCTTTGACAGTCGTAACAGGTAGTCAGTCAAGAAAGCCTGTCAGTCGGTCTTACCCTGGGGTATCGTACCTATTACCCAACAAGCTTGTGCCAGCGGCCCGCGTGAAGTTCGTTAATTGTCCCACGGGATCATACTACCGGGATAAGAAGTATCCTATGAGTTAATCCAGGTTATAAACTATATGTGTTTAAAATTTCATCCACATCCGTTCA
The DNA here is from genome assembly GCA_949774965.1 of Diarsia brunnea. Lineage (NCBI taxonomy): Eukaryota > Metazoa > Arthropoda > Insecta > Lepidoptera > Noctuidae > Diarsia > Diarsia brunnea. Next base: position 8,833,094 of record OX458998.1, on the reverse strand, counting down.
GTAGTGTTTGCGTGAAAGAGTAACAAACATACATAACATCCATACATCCTCACAAACTTTCGCATTTTAATCATAAAATATATAAATTTATAATATATAATATTTATAAATCTATATATAATATATAAGAAGGATAGGATACTGGTTGGGAAGGTCAGTTATGTGGTCGTTTGGGAATGTGTTGCACCCCTAACATGCCCCACATATTTGAAAAACGCTAGACAGATGATGTACTCTAGTGAAAATGTTAACAGAATTCTAGTCAAGTAAATGATAGAATTCGAACAGAAAATAACACAACAGAAACTCTAAAAGCTAAAATATCGGTTCTCGTGCAACAATTTCAACATAAAAGCATCCCAGACTCTTACTGTGGCTGATAACAAAGTGAATTCAAGTTGAAATAGGTACGCCGAGAGGAAATCCGGTTACGTTTGAATAGCTTTCAGCGTTCGGCTCCACGGCTGTTTGTGCAACTTTCGTTATCGGCATTTCAATATGTTGCCTTACAGCTTGATTCAGTTTTGAAATGCAAGTTTGAAACTGATCGTGATCAGGCTGTATAGTTTCATAGAATATATCTGGAACAGCTATTGATAAAAGAACAAAAAGTACAAGTATGTTCTAAGAACTGTTTTCTGGTCTTCGAAACAAATTGCATCAATAACATAACATAATATAACATCTTGTCTGTAATTCCCGAAGGGATAGGCGATAGGTGTACCTATAGTACACCCACATTTCGCCAGTTATGTTTAAGTCCCATGTAATAGGGGGCGAGCCTATTGCCATCATCATCATCTGCCTAGCCTTTTCCCAACTATGTTGGGGTCGGCTTCCAGTCTAACCGGATGCAGCTGAGTACCGGTATTTTACATGGAGCGACTGCCTATCTGACCTCCACAACCCAGTTAATACTAGGTAATACGATACTCTTTGGTAAGACTGGATGTCAGAATTTCAGGTCACCGACTACCTATAACGACTGCCAAAGCTCTATATGGCATCCCGGACCAACAGCTTAACGTGCTTTCCGAGGCACGGAGGAAACTCAGTATGTCGGGCGGTCACCCATCCACAGACCGACCTAGGCAAGCACAGCTTTACCTAAAGATCGACCCGAGTGGCAGTTCTTATTAAGCCACGAGCCTATTGCCATCAACCGAGCACAAATAAAAATCAATTATTATGTTAAATGAAATACATACCTACACAGCAGCATTGCTGCATTGTTTGAATAAGCCAGCTAATATTTAATTGCCATTAAATAAATATTACCGCTAATTAGCATAAATAATCTACATAAGCGCTTTCATAGGCAGGAAATCGCGGAAATCTATAGAAACTCAAAGTTTATCGTCATATTTCAATTTATCGAAGCTATAAAATCCAACATTTTATTGTCAGTAAATTCTATAGCACACTGTCGCTCTTCGGCGTCTCATTAAAATATGATTTTACTATTTTCTAGCTTCTCATAATGAGGTTGTTACTGTTAATGAGGTTCGAGGCTTTTACGTGTTTATTATCTACATAACGGTAGGTAGTATGGTACCTACATACTTATTGCGTAATGGACAAAATGGGACACCTACTGTGTGTGTTATCATTAGCGCCGCCACTCAAACTCGATAAGTACGTACTTCAATGCAGATTAAGTGTTTAATTTAATTGTTTAAACTGTTCATTAACTTCTGTGGGAATTGGATACTTGGCTGTTTGAATGATTTCAATGTTTAATAAACTATACTCGATCTTTTGCAGTTAGTTAGGTAGAATATCAAACGGTATATTACAGATAATTTAGGAGAATGATGGATAAATAATTAAATAATTTATCCATCATTCTCCTAAATTATAAATAATTTATCCATCATTCTCCTACTCTTATCCCAATTTATTTGTGGTCGGTGCAGCATGTCTGCCTTCCATACTTCTGTTACTCGCCATCTCAATTCTCAGCAGTAGGTAACCTCCTTTCTAGGTATATCAATCGTAACACAGTCCATTCTAAAGGGCCATCAACATTCATACTCAATATTTTCCTCATTACTCCACATCAAATGACCATACCGCGATAACCGATTACCACACAACTTTTCAGTTACTGGTTCCACTTTCAGACTACTACCTACTTATGTACTCGGTTAATTGAACAATGTATTAATCTAACTAAATGAATCAATAATATTTATTTACTTATACACACATAAGTAGGTATTAACTACTTAAAAATCTCTGAAAAAAAAATGTAAACGAATGTTTACGACTCAACAAAAACATACGGCGAACACATTCAAATACAACAAAAGAGCATTCGTCATTCCAGCGAAAATAATGATGAGATGAACGAGAGAATAATGCGAGAGAGCTGCTCGGCTCATAGATAATGAGAACGGAGGAGGCTGTGCCTTTCAGGAGATCCGTCATCATTAGCGCGGGGCTTCGGGCGCTCAGTTTTCATTAAGACGCCAATGTTTCAAATGACAACAGCCAAAGGACTGTGGAGACGTATTGATGCACCTTATGAGAACAAGCAAAGGACTATGGGCATATATTGATGCGCCTTGCGATTATTGTTTGTACACATTGTAGACTGTACAAGTGTACAGTCACGAGCATGAATATGTAACTGGCAACTTTTAGGGGTGATTTTCTTGTAAAAGGTATTTCTTGTAACTCTTAGTATTACGAAGGGTATTGTTTTATTCAGGGTTAACTGGGTTATGGAGGTCAGATAGGCAGTCGGTTGCATTTGGTTACCGATAATGGAAACCGCTATCAACATAGTTGGGAAAGGGCTAGGCAGATGATGAAATAATTGTAAGTTTATGCCATTAAGAACTTAGTAGTTCGTCTTATTTCAAAGTTTTAATCGATATTTCACGAGGTCATCACTTTTGATATTTGTTAGGTGTATCATATGTAAAGGCGTCGTACAGATCATCAAATTAAACAACTTTCTGTATTGAACCAGGATCGTAATCACGAAGAAATAATCAGCTGTCACATACAAAACTTCAACGCCAGCTGTATTTGCTCGCAACTGTACCCTATACACAGGTACCTACTATCAGCACTAATTGTCGTGGAAGAAAGCGGCGTGTTCACGACGATGCCTGATTACAATTTTATCTCCCCCTGCCTCGTAACATGGCGCGTGCAGTGTGTTTTCCCTCAGGTTTCATCCATGAAGTACGGCTATTTAGATCTATGGAGTGTCTTTTATAGACTGTATGGTTTAATAGAGTTGGCTAACGAAAGGTTCCCTTTTATGTAGGCTGTTTGACAAAATGTGACTTTGTCATTTTAATAAAAAAAAAGATCTTTTAAAAGGGGTGGTACGATGTAAAAGCTGATATTCAGCCACATCGGAAGCCGACACCAACATAGTTGGTAAAAGGCTAGGCAGATTGTGATATTTAAATCAAATCAAATAATTTATTCGCATAATATGGGTAAATAGATGATACATAATGCATTACATAATACAACAACAAAAAAGATCCTGAGGTGGTCCCATTAAAATTTGGTGAAGATCTGATCCTGATCTTCGGAGATATACAATAGAACTCTTCAAAAATAGACGGCAAATCTGTCGTGATTGCTGCAATCGCTTGGATGTTTATTGTTTACGCAACATCTTAACTTACCATCACGCCTGTATGCTCTGACGGGGTACGCAGATGTGTACAGGACGCCCAGATTTCGAGAGTTAAGTATGTTAAGTTCCATTTTATTGCGGATAAGCCTAATACCGTGACATGTATTGTTAACAACGTAAAATTAATGAATATGAAATATTTGTAAAGGATATTACAACTAAAAATGGAAAAATAAAAAAACTTTTTTGCAAAAAATAAAACCGACTTCAAAAACACAAAAAAGTGAAAAATAACTTTTGCTTCTGAAGTCGGTAACAAAAAACTGAATAAAACAAACAAAAGTCACCGACTTCAGAAGCAAAAGTTATTTTTCACTTTTTTGTGTTTTTGAAGTCGGTTTTTTAAATTACATATTATGACAAATTACTGAACTTTTGAGTTTGGTTTCGGTTGTTTCTCTCAGAGTAGCCGGATAGGAAAACACCATCATTGTAAAAGTGTTTTTTTACAACCATCATCATCATCTTCCTGCCCTTATCCCATTCATTTGGGGTCGGCGCAACACGTTTTCTTCTTCCATTCTTCCATGTTAGACGTCAAGTTGGCATTTATTTATTCCTTTCAATGTTTTTTTACCACCAATCTAGATATAAGTTTTATTGCAAGTAAAAATTAACAGACAAATACCAAAACATACTTTCAACGAAAACAGGAGAAAATTATAGTAGGTTGTCAAAGTGTCGATTTGTACTTAAGTTTAAAGAGTTTCGACACAACATTTAAGTCTATAACCGTCTAGGCACGTATTCATAGTCCATATAGACACTTAAAACGTGCCAACAGTCTAGCACCCTTGTGTGGGCTACATTAAAATGTTTCTTCTCAAGTAGTAAAAACCGCTCCACTTTACGATCTTGAATCTTAAATCGCGTATGAAGAAAACATGAAATGGGAACGCTTTTACTCAGCGAATTCATTTTGGCTAAATAATTCAAGTTCGCTCTTACACGGTTTCGCCATTAAATAATTTAATGTGTTACTGTGGAATAAAACATGTGGACGGTTAGCAACACAAGTGTATTAACTTATCCGTTTTAAAAGCTTAATTGTGGATGGGTGACCACCCATTACACACTTAGTTTCCTCCGTGTCTCGGAAAACACGTAAAACCGTTTGTCCCGGCTGTCAATTGTAGATCTTTGACAGTAGTTACAGGTAGTCAGTGGCTCGAAAATCTTGCCAAGGGGTATTAAATTCCCGTCAGGGCTGCGGGTCCCGTCGGGGCTGCGGGTTGTTCCCGTCGGGGCTGCGGGTTGTTCGCAAGAGATACCGCGGCCTCGACATGAAGGGCTAAGAAGGAACATGGGTGGTTTTTAGTCAGTAGAAGTCTGACACTCCCTTTCGCTCTACTCAAGAGCGGGAGGGGTTATTTGATGATTTTCCACCCACCATAAAAAAGGGGTATTAAATTACCTAACGATTTACAACTGTGTTGTGGAGGTCAAAGGCAGTCGCTCCAAATAAAATATTGGTATTCAGCTCCATCCGGTTAGACTGGAAACCGACCCCAACATGGTTGAGAAAAGACTAGGCAAATAATTTTTCATCCCTTCTATTCGAAAAGTGTCGTTTTGTTCCTCTTTAAGCGGGAGCAAAGTAGCTCTTTTCTCTTCAAGACTTTTTAGCGGGCAGTAATGAGATTTGAATTTGGAACATGAATCGTTCATTGACATCGAACGCAAATTGTTTAGATTTCTGGCTGTAAGTGTTGGGTGTACGGTGCGAGGTGGCGCGGTAACTAAAAAAAAAAAGCGCGCGAAGCGCCCTGTTCCTGTCTTGTAATCGGTACGGACTTTATTGTATTTTGCAAAAAAAAATGAGTTCTACGTCGAGTTCTGAAAGTGATAGTGCATTAACTCCTGAAACAATAAAAATAGAAGCCAATAACGTCATACAAAACTTAATAGAGAGAAATATGTAAAGGCCTATGACAATTTCATTCTGTGGAAAAATAGAAAAGGAGCGAAGACATTTTCGTAAATTTAAAAAAGTATATTTTTGGCCTATTTTCAAGAATTATCCAAAACAAAACAGCCTTCTACTCTTTGGAGTGTATACTCCATGCTTAAATCTACAGTAAATATCAATAAAGATATTAAAATTGACAGCTACTCAAAATTAGTAGCTTATCTGAAGAGACTGTCTGAAGGACACAAACCAAAGAAATCGAAAGTATTTTCCGGACAAAATGTTGAAACTTTCTTGAATGACGCACCTGATAAGGAGTTTCTCGCCATAAAAGTGAGTATCTTTTAGTTATTACATTATAAACTATAAACAGATTGTTTTAAAACGTATAGGTACGTATACGTACTGTACATACTCGTCTGATTCCCTATCTGTTTTGTTACAGGTGGCTTTAATATTCGGGGTAAACGGAGCTTGTCGAGGTAACGAACTTATAAAAATAACGATCGATGTTATCGAAAATCACTCAGATCAGTTACTTTTAATAAAATTAACTGACACAAAAACAAAAATTGATCGATCGTTCATCATTCGTGGAGAGTACAAACGAATTGTGGAAAAATATCAGAGCCTGCGTCCTTCTGATATAAAAACTAATAGATTTTTCATTAGGTATCAAAATGGAAAGTGCTATAAACAGGTTATAGGAAAAAATAAAATATCTTCAATGCCCCTAGAAATCGCTACATACTTGAAGTTGCCTGATAGCAAGCTGTACACAGGACATTGTTTTCGCCGTACGCCCGCTACACTTTTGGCAGATTCTGGAGCGGACCTTACTGTTTTGAAGCGGCACGGAGGGTGGAAATCCAGTTCTGTAGCAGAGGGTTACATCGAAGATTCCATCGAAAATAAGGAAAAAATCAGCACCCGCATTGTAGAAAATATTAAATTAAGAGCTGCCGATAATTTGCCCATACCATTGTCGCCACGCCCTTCTACATCAAAAGAATCAGTGCCTTTTCCTGAGCACCAGCCAGATACTGAGATTACAAACACTCAAAATATAAATAAATCCACAACTATATCAATCCCAAATAAAACAGTGACACTAAATTTTCAAAATTGCGCCAGTGTATCAAATATAAATATAAATTTGTAATTGACGTTTTACATTCATGTATTTTTTTTAAATTAAACTTATTCATTATTTACTTAAAAGTGTCTCTTATTTATTTTCTCATAGAAGGAGATGAAAAGTAGAGTATATGACTCGAGAGCAAAAATATTTTTCCCTCAGGCGATGTACTTTGAATCCCTCGCTACTTTCAGGATTCTATTTTAGAATCCCTCGCTATGCTCGGGATTCTATTCTAGAATCCTTCGATTCGCTCTGGATTCAAAATAGCGCCCTCGCCGTAAAAATATTATTTTGCTCCCTTGTCATACAATCTACTATTGTTAATTAAGTCTACTTAACCTTTCGCGTGACAACACTTAAAGGTACGACTCGCTATCGAACGAAATTCTGAAAAGCGTGTATCGAATACAAAGAGTAACAATGTGTATAGACTTTGGTTGCTGACCGTATTACTTACAATATCCGTGTATTTACAGCCACTTTCTCCATAATGTCGAACGGTGTTAAAATAGTTTAATAGGCACTATACACAAGTCTAATCCAAATCAGATTAATTTAACGACTAATTAATGACAAAGCAAAGTGGCTCTTATTGTTAATTTGTTATTGTTGTTAATCTAAAGTAAAAGTTAACATGTTATATATCATAGTTTACTGTTGGCAAGAAGCCATTACGAAAGGTAAACAAGGAGGTAACAAGAATGGCTTAATGCCAGACAAGCTGGGGGTTTTAAAACTTGGCACATTACATTTTCACTGCGGACTTTTTTAATAAACAAATGAATGAAATATTTCTTTTCATTACTTACACGAGTGTTTCGATCCCGAATAGGATATGCAGGCTGGAAAATCATTCATCACTTTGCTACATAATCTGAACTTTAAATACCATTGGAAACAGTACCTAATTGAATAAATAGGTTCCTATGTCCCATAGGTAGCCTTCGTCGTTACGGATGAAAAGCTGAAACCTTTTTTAAGTAACTTGTAGGCGGAATGCTGAATAAAATTCACAAATTAAAAGTACTAAAATTGTAAGGATCAGCTATTTCAGTCCAGGAATCTTAAGAGGTCCTTAATCGTCCAGAGCATTGCATTCCTTAATGGCCCACCCGAGGCAAAAAGACAAGAACAGTTTGAACGAAAATTAAATATAGCAAATAGCGCATGGAGGGCGCTCAAGTGAAGCGATACAACATTTTTTTCCAAAAATAGAACGCAAAATGGATTACTGCATCTCGTTAGTAATAAACTAGGACACTGCGGCATTCGTAACCGCAAAGGCTTGGCTCTGACTGTAATAGATTACAGTTTGCTTAACCTGCCTTCAAGACGGACGAACAATTTTCTCGACACCATTTTCTTCTTTCCCGACGGCTGTATTTCTCACTCCATGTAATTGTGGTACTTACAGTAAGTGGAACACGAGAGAACTGGAAAGTTAAAAAAGTTGACGTAGGTACTTTTGTTCTTGTTATCGTAATCTTTATTGCGGGGTAAGGAGTTTTGTCCCCTTTTTTACTACGGGGCGATTTCGCTAAAGTTACACTGAAAAAAAGTTATCGGGGTAAAGTTGTCTTAAAAAAGATTTCCTACGATTGACAGCGTAAAACAATGATTACTTTGTACGATTTTTATTGGAAAGCTCTTCATACGGTACCTATTTCCAACTGCAATTTAATCAATGATAGGGCAATAATTGCCGTCTAATGAAGTGTTACTCTATGTATTATAATTGCTGATGTATGAAAATATTAACCGATTGAGACCTTGTAGGTACTGTCACTTACCATCTTCCGTGATTATCCGTTACCACGAGCTTCCGATATTTTGAAGCCAAGACGGGTAGACAGATTTCTCTGCATCTAATAATTTATTTACCATCCACCCGCATTCTCCAATCAAAATCTCCGAAATCTCATGATGCTTGCAAGTCTTGTAACAGCGTCGAAATATCGGGAGCTCATAATAATGGATAATCAAGGAAGATATCCCGTAAGCGACAGTATAAGTTTAGTTATAAACCATGAAAGTTTAAAACAGTGTTTAAAATAATTTACATGTTAATTATTGTCATGTACGAAAATTCACATCAACAGTACTTTTATTTATCACTCGTCTACTGTTCCTCGATGTTGCCCTTTCACTTATCAAAGTACTACGGTATCGACCTCCTTACACGATTTAAAAATAAACGAAGTCTATTCTTCAGCATAAAGACTCCATTGATCCTAAATGAGTGCAATAAAGAGTGATTAATGATCATACTGAATACAGCCGTTCTTTCGCAGTATTGGGTAGCTCACTCATCTTGTTATAATTATCACGGACTCGTTTCTTTGTTTTTACGTTATTATCGAATATATCAGCCGCATTGCGTACTAACGAAACCAATTTTATAAGTAGGTGAGATAAGTATCGAAAACAAAGTTCCCTGACGTACAAGTAAGATTGATTTTGTTTATGATGATGGCTAGTTAACCTAAAATGTAACACAAAATTCGTTACAGGAAATTAGACTTTATAACATGTTTCAAACATGATTTCGAAATAAATTGCTTTCGCTCGTAATAATGAATTTAATTAAGGACGCGGAGAGAGCTATACCGTTTAGGGGTAATATCTTTGTATCTGTACCCCACACATGTTTAAAAGTAGGTCGCAACGACATGTTGCTCGTCTCCATAAGAGAATAGAGCTTCCCTTTTATCAGTTGCCATCAATTCAATCCCTTTGTTCAGGCCAGGCGCGCCTGTATGGCACCCGGCGTTCAATCTACTTTGATCTTGTATGAATACAGTATCACATATACATAGCCACTTAAGCCAAGTAAAATGAAGTAAAAAAGTACTGGATAAGGCTCGAGCTTGATAAAGATTAACCTCCTATAATCCTAACCTGTGTTGGATTATGGTGGAGGGGTATAAGGCATTGTATGGTGGAGGTAAACAAAGAGGGATGGGGAAGAAATGCACCGTAATGAATGCAGGGATGGTGCTTTGTGTACAGCGGATGAAAAACAAGTGACTAATGAAGTAGGAGGATATCTAATTAGACTGGCGACTAGCGCCACTGAAGAAAAATAAGACTTAACTCGAACGCTGAATGGTTGATTAAAAATAACGCTATTAGTAAGCGCTTTAGACTCAAGCTTCACTAAGGAGGTTAAGTCGAGTTAAGTAGTTATAATGGGTGTTTTTCTTGATCAGTTAAGCCTATTACGAGATTTAAAAATAGCTTAAACAGTTGCTATTACGTCATGAAGCTCCCGGGTTACTTTTCAAGGCAACCTGTAGGTAGGTACTTCTACATGTAAATACATATATTATCGCCGCTGTTTGTAGGTACATATTTCTGCGAATTATTCCTTCTAGGTTCTTTTAAGGCTTTTAACCCTGACTCACGCATAGGGGAAATGCGGTGGCACCCTTTAATGCCATTTCTAAGCAGAGGGTCTCGTACCTTCCTATGTGAATATAATGGGACCCCTTTCAATGTATTAAGCGGAATGGCTCTCGCGACATCATTTATTGACGTCGCTGCTATCATTTGTGCCAGGAAGATTGAATGGTTTTGTTGTAATTACGCAGATGTATCTAGTAGGTACCTACACTTACAGATTAATTTTCAGTAGGTATTTGTTTAAAATCATGATTACCTACAATAAATAGGTTTCTGAAGAGGTTACGGTTAGGTTAGTTAGAAAAATTATGAAACTAAAATTCACAAGTATAATTTCATCATTTAAACAAGTTCTACTGAAAATTAATCTGTTTGTCATTTGTCCATGTGTGATCCAAGATATAGGAAACACCTGTTCCTTCATCCCGTAGTGAAAGTTTTTAATGTTTTATTTGTACTGTACCTACACGCAAAAATAATTATGTCTCGGCAAGTTTTTTATTCAAAGAGAATAGCAAAAACAGCTGACTTTGGGAACTTACTCGTACGTAAAAAAATCTTCGATTCAATTCATTGGTATCTCACACTCTTGACTCTTAGTTTTGAGTACCTACTATTAATTATGTTTCACAAACATTTAACACAAGTTTCATCGATTTCTCAGACGCGGCGGTCGCAATAGAGGCATGGAAGGAGGCAGTGGCGTCGTGTACCGCGTGGTGGGGCGCACGCGCAGCAAGGCCGACTGCGGTCAGCAGACTGAGAGGCAACCACCCGCGCCGCGTCAACAGGGGCAACAGGACACCACCTGGAAGAAGTACACCGACTCGCCGGGAGTTGGAGCTCCGCCGCTGGTAAATATCAAACATTTTACTTTAAACATCTCTGAACAATGCCGCGCGGTGGGGCGCACGCGCAGCAAGGCGGACTGCGGTCAGCAGACTGAGAGGCAACTGCCCGGCACCGCTATAGCAGGGGCAACAAGATAAGATATCACCTGGAAGGAGAACAGCGACTCGCCGGGGTCTGAACTCCAGCGAGACGGTGTTCGGTTCCGTTTTTTCATAATTGAAGTTCCAAAAGTAGCTAATACTCAAATTAATCATGGTTAAGAGTTTAAGCAATCTTTTATTGTCACAATAATTTAGCAATTAAGTTTATTGTGACTAGCCGTCCTTTCCTGCCACTCTTAGCATATCCAGCCGACAAAGGCCATCTCCCTATCCAAGAGATCTCATGTCAATTTGAATGTCCAAACTCACTGGTTATTCTCCTTATTCCAGAACCAACCAGCGCAGGCACCACCGAGTCCATCACATGGGCGTAAGGGTGAACGGCGCGCTGGTCATCACTCGCCGCAGCATCACAAGCGGGAGAAGCTGACCGCGGCTCAGCAACTTGGAATTGCGCCACATCCACAGGTAACTAATACTTATAAGTTTTACCTTTAAATATTACACACATGGAGCTTTGCAATGTGGCCGTAAACCTTTTTTTACCTTTTTCCGAGGTGGCAAACCCTCATGGATAACCTCCACTCCGGGGCGAGCGGAGGAGTCAGTCCGACTACCACCACGGTGTCCCCTTCCCACACTTGCACTGGGGATCATGTGCGCCTTCGGGTAGTACACGTTACCCGGCTAGTGTACGATTCCCGGATCACGATCCCCGTAAACTGCCCTAAGTTACATACATGCCCAATTTATGCACGGACTGGGTTGGACTGTTGCTGCTAATACAGATAAAATTTTAATGAACCGTGTCCAAAACATGTGTCAGACTGTCAGCCCATTGACGTTCTCAGCAGACCTAGGTCACTCAGTCCATTGACGTTACTCGGACTCCTTAAAGAGGATAACATGCATTGTTATAAGTTGATAACACAGACTTGGCATATTATAATGAAGTGCTGATATCCAAATCCGTAGTTAGAAAGACACTGCTGCCCATTGTCTCGAAATAATCCTTGAGTCGCCTTGTACAACAGTTTTTTTTTTTTTTTTTGTTTTTTTATGCTTCACGAACCCGTCAACCAAGCATTCTGTACCCACATCAAACTATGTATAAAAATTATGAACGGAAAGCTATTGTGGATATTGTAGTGATGCCGAGTCTGCCTATCGAGTCTCGACGGTCAGTCGAATGGTTAGCCCATTGAAATATGGTGCACGGTTTATCCCTAGTGGCTCATTTTCGGCGTTCTGTCGCCCGGTTAAGGCGTAAGCCTAATGTGAAAGGTTCTTGCGACCAATTTGAAGAGTTTCCTGTAAGACGGTACTTATTGCCTGCCGAGGCTGCGGGTTGTTCGCAAGGGATACCGCGGCCTCGACATGAAGGGCGAAGAAGGAACATGGGTGGTTTTTAGTCAGTAGAAGTCTGACACTCCCTTACGCTCTGCCCAAGAGCGGGAGGGGTTATTTGATGATTTCCCACCCACCAATAAAAAAAAAAAGACGGTACTTATTATTGTACACTATATACATATTTCCGTACAAGGTATAGACCAGAATAAAAAATGATCTCGGACCGGTTATGACCACGATTAAGTGCTTTTCGCCTTCGATAGGTTTCTTTTCACACTCATTATAACTAATGCATAGATAGATAGCTATCTATCGCTTACAATTCGAAGGTCTCATAATTTAATTTTTTATTTATTTACAGTATGCTGCATCTAATTCGTCTGGTCAACATCCATCAAGAAGTGGTGGATCACAGGTATCATCATTTTATTTCATATTTATTGACATATAAAAAATACCACAAAAATATGTTTATCAAGCCTGTGTGTGTGCATTCAGGACTCAATAGAAGGTCAATACAGCTTGAAAAATCTTACTTAGTATAGGTATTCAATATCCTTGAAAGGAATACATTCTCTATTTTCAATATTAAGACTGGTTGATATCAAGTAATACAATGATAATAATAATTGTGGATCTTTACATAACTAAGAATCTGCCGTTCTGTTTTTTTTTTTGCTAGCCTACATTGTGTCTCACTGCCATTGACTTATATATTACTGCGCACTGCTGAGAAAAGGCCTCCCCTTTCTGAAATAATGTTGGCAATTATTTGATATGTAATTGAAAATATGATTGGCAAAGAGTTCTATATAATACAAAAAAAAAAAAAAACTATTACTATTTATCAATGTGAAAAGACGCTATTATACTTTTATCCTGGAAATGATACTAACAATTAATTATTTTTTAGCAACTCCAGTCTCCTAGCGGTGGATCTCGCCCATCTAGCGTGTCTAGTGGAGGCAACGGCAGCACTTGTTCCTCCAGTAAAGCGAAAGTCCCACAAAGCTTCGGTTATGTGAAGAGACAAAATGGCGTCCCCCAACAGCCCGCACCACAGTCCAATGGACCACCACAACATGGTAATTACACTTATTACAGTTAAATAAAATTATTTTCATAAAGAAACAAACCTATAAAATTTTAACATCAATGATGACAGTCAACATAATTAAGTTTAGTTCAAAATTTAATATCGGATAATTTATCTTTTTTTGGGTAATATTTTGAAGTTTATTCATTATACAAAAACCCTATTTCCTTTTTTAATTTTTATTCTAGGTGAACGAAAATAAAACGGCTGAGTTAGAAAAAAAAGTCAATTAGAAATAATTTATTATCTATGACAGAACAAAAAAGAGGGGGAAAAAGTTTATTTTTGTCTATTGAAAAATTGGTGTGATTTTGTTGATACGAAGTCACACCAATTTTTAGCTTGTTTATAAATACGTTTGCAATCAGAATTATATATTTTAGGTGGAAGAACTGCTCAAGTTTCTGCTGTGCCAAGAACGAAAGTAAAAGTGTCTGGTGGTACACAAACATGTACACAAGATCTACAAATTCACAGTAAGATACCCTTGATTTTTGCATGTTAATGTTTTTTACCATCTCATGCACGTAGCATTTATGCAATAAGTAAATCGTACGCGCTGGCACGAAAATCATTTTGGATCATTTGAATAAAGTTCTTTTCAATTTAGCTGCATCCAGTTAGACTGGAAGCCGTTAGCCGACCCCGACATAGTTGGGAAAAGGCTAAGTAGATGATAATCTGAATAATGTTTTTCCAATCACAGTTTATTATAAAACGTGGTTGTTGCTTTAAATTAAATATAATCTAAAGAGCATTGAAAAAAAACTTGTAGTTTCTTGTATTTAACGAATCATATACCTATATTAGTACTTTCATCTAGGTAGAATTTCTGTAATGTTTTCATATTAAAATCATGTAGAAAGGTACTTTTAGTTTTGCCCATAGGTCTTTGTCCTGTCACTATGTGCTATAGATCGTACCTACCCACACTTTTTGTTTACGAGTATCAACCTATTCATGCATGCTAATCTTCAAAAAACTAAACCTATGCTTTGCATTATCATTCATTCTTCATTTTGACGTCTACGCAGAAAATGGAATCGGTCCGAAATCATTTTCTTTGGGTGGAACAGCTGCGGCTCAACTCTCGGCATCAGTTCGGGAGAGGCTGTTGGGGTCGCAGTCCCTGCCTAAGCCTGGGACCCACGAGTTTGCGGCCCTCTTCCATCATCACAGGTAAAATCTTATTATTTATTATATTTCTTATGTTTGATTTGACTGTGTCTGCACTTTGGGGCAAGTTATTATGCAATGTGTGATAGACGTGTTGCTTTCTATACGATGCATGAGGTCGTTATTCAATATAGGCGTTATGTTTGTGCTTTTCAGTACTAAAAACTAACTATTTGATGTCTAATGTCTAATTGAATCTACTAAAATAAAAGTTAGGTTCATAGTTAAGATCTAACTGGACGAGGATTAGAAGTTCATAATTATAGACTATAAAACATATTTTTTTTATATTAAATGGACCTACTCTTGTCCTGGCGATAGAGATGGATCACATCCACGATGTAACGAGCTAACCCAAAAATAGCCTGTACTTACATGCCTTTATATAGGACCCCTTATAGAGCTAGAATCTTAGGCAAAAATACACTTAATCCACAAATATCTAGCCTCGCGTGTAAATTACCTCACAGCTGACTTCCAACCCAAACACATAAACCGTTTGGTACAAGACAATTGTTTCGTTGACATCAGCAATTAAACAGTTTAACTAATAATCGGGAGAGTCGATATAAGAGAGAGTGAGATGAATAGATCTCTTGCTCTCTTTACGGAGATAGAGGATGACTATGATCTTGAAATTATTAATACAGGGCGGAACTGGATGCTTAACAGGATAACTTCCCTGTCTGAAATCTGAATCCAGTCACAATATACGATGTGCGACAAAAAAATATGAGTTTTATTTGGTAGGTACTGTAAAAATTCAGCTAGATGTTAGAAGTATGTTGAATAGTGATCGATTGCCCTTTATTACATAGACTAAAGTTATTAACTACTCCCACATCGTTATCAATTTCGGGTACCATTGAATGAAAGGTGTAACTGTCCAATCGATAAACATAAAATGTCGAATTATTTATATTTTTATTAGTATGCAGTTTATCAATATTTGACCTATGCGCTCAAACAATTCCACTGATATAAAAATATTTAAATTGGAAAAGCAAACAAGGATTGAGTTATAATCCGGGAATGCGGAGATAACTTTCATTTGACTGTTTAAAGAATCAAAGGAAACTTGTTAATGACGCTGACGTGTTCTTTAATTGAACTGTGACTTAGTTCGTCTCTGTACTGGCCACTAACATTATAATTGAGTAAATGTACACATTGCGAAGAAGAATATCGCGATGTTCGGACGATATTTAAAAAATAGAACGTCGCTTTTTGAAAACAGCCAGTTTTATCCTTTGGAATTCCAACAAAAAAAGTTTTGTGAAATAAAAAATATCGGCCGTTACAATCATGAATGTTGACAAGTAAGCAAACAGATCTTATCAATATCAGTTAAAATCGTGGGAACATGGAATCAGTTTTGAATTGCTCTCGGTTTAAGTCACATCATCTTCGAAATTGTTTCAAGTAATCCTCACTTTAAGTGGTTTAAGTATGTTTTTTGATGAGACAGACAAAACCGATATTTTCTTGTTCACATTGTGTGCGTTTTTTGCTAAATGTTTGGCATTAGTTAATACATGCAATGGCTTCCAGGGTCCCACCTAGAGGTGGCATAAAGATAAGTGACGGCAGTCTCTCTGATACTCAAACGTATTCCGAAGTCAAGTCTGACTACGGGATCCCGTATGCACCTTGGCTAAGACACAGGTAATTATTGTAAATACTAATCTAGTTCTTATGTTGTATATGGTTGGGTGTGTTTTTGTATGGACATGAGTGATGAAACGTAACCAGCTAAATTATTAGTTATAGAATGTGAATCTAAGTTGTTGTGAGAGTAAGTGTATAAATAATTACTGGCTGTCAAGTCATTATCATTTCCATTTTTCCCTCATTATTCTTGTATGCTTATTTTGTGTGTCATTATTTTTCTGTGATTTTTGATGTGTCGTACAATGGGCCTCGGGTTACTTACATAAACAAAGACAATGAAATTCTAATTAAGTATGTTTTATTAACCTACTCAATTTTTGTACTCATACAAAAAAAAATTAAATAGTTCTTAAAACAAAGGGTTATATTTTCAGTACACATACTGAACCTTCTTTGAAAACAAATACTATGACACGCAAAACCCTTCTATCATGATCACATGCTTCTCAGCCCTCTTTTCAATGGCCAGTTGTAGACACGGCAGTGTTTTGTTTAATTCAATTTTATTTTCTTTTAAAACTTGAGTTCCATGGTTTAAAAATCGAACAGATGTACCAAAAGTACAGCTGGCCATTCTGTGCCGTCATCACTCTTCCCCTTTTCAGCAACACATATTCAGCGAGTGGTCGCCTGTCCGAGGGCGAGTCGATGGAGTCACTTACGTCGCTGCACTCGGCGCAGGCGCACAACCACACCTCCTCCCCTAACTCACACCACCGCAGCTCACTCACACACAATAAGCTCATCATGCACCGAGACGCACAGGGCTCCCGGTTAAACAGGAGCAACAGTATTAGGTGGGTCCCCCAAATATCTATTGACTTTTAGGCGAATTTTACTAGTTAAACTGAACTTGATCAGCACATTTGAACTACGTTTAAGAGCTGTCAGTGACATCGTTAAAAAATTATATTGTATCGACGAGTGATTACTCACAAACATCCGTAGGTATGGCCCTGGCTTTTGTACTAGGAGTTTTTAGTACAAGAGTCATTGTTAGTATGGAATATTGAGAATAGCAGCTATTGAACGCAGTTATCTGATGTACTGATCGCGTCCAGTTTTACTGTTGAAATTCGACCTTAGAAAGATTACAAGATGCTGTTTTATACTCTGGGGTATCGTGATTAATATTATGGTATTATTTTATATAATTCTATAATATAGGTATTTTTGAAAATAATTTATCCTTGAGAAAAGACTCCAAGTCTCTTGACTGATTTGAATAACAAGTTAATTAATTATATCGATATGTTTATTTAATTATTTAATCTTGGTGAGTTGTTTACATGTAATAATTATAACAAACAGGGTTCTTATTGTTTTTGTATCCTTATCCAAATATCGGTTTTATGTTCCATACATTAAATTTAAAATGGGTTGACTAATCAACACGACATTCTAAAATTCTAGCTTAATTCTTCCCTTCTCATTAATCATGCTTATGTGTTCCTACATTTCCTTCTATTTGTCTTTAATACTCATTGATGCTTATTTACTATTCTGTGTCATGTTTTTATATGAGGTCCTATTAAGATAGATGGACAAACTTTTAGAAATCATTCAGACCACCAAAATAAGGACAATGATAAAAAGAAATAGTAAGAAAAACGTATTATATACTTACAAAAAAAAACGGCTAGCGAAATGACACTAAACATGTTGGTTACTCAACATTTTAGGCTCAAATAAAATCACTTTAATCAGTGGTTTTTTGCTTGAATAGCTTTGGCGTAGACGTACTGAATGCTGTGTTAAAATTAGTTCATCTGTTTTAATGGGACCTTATATTTGTATGGTGGGTGGTTATTATGACAATGTCTTGACTGTTGGTTACATTTTTAGCTACCTCAGAGATAGGACGTTTCCAAGGTATGCCACACGGTTGGAAGTTTGTTCATGTTTTGGCTTCAAGGTGGCACGCTTCATTAAAAAAAATAAACAATTATGCATGATTTGAGCAAGGCACGGCTTCTATTATTATAATTTACACTTCATTTACGCCATTGTAAATGCTCATTTCGATATTATTTTCAATGATCTTTTGTCAAATTACTCAAAAAGTGCACTCCATCTAAGCAAAGTGCGCAATTTTTTTTATCCAATCATCTCTACATTCAATATTTTTTAATTATTCACATCTTGTATTACCAACACACAAACACGAAATGAGAAAAAATAAAACAAATAAAATATTGTAAATAAAACAACAATTAAAAAAAGAAGCGTCTTAAAAAAATATATTTTCAAGCAAATTTTTTTCAGCAGGCTTTTGTCTTCTGCTAAATATATTTTACTTTTTCATGTTATAATGTGCGCCAGAAGCTTTCAAGATATATTACAGTGCTGCGTTACAAGCTTGGAATGACTGAGAAACAATAAGGCCTTGAGATACTCTTTGGCAATCTCTCAATCTGAATAGATTGGCGGAATATTAATTTCATTTACAAATCGACGATGACTACTATTTACTACATGATAGGTACTACCACGTTCACCGACGATCGACTACTTTCCAGCCTTATTACTAAGTCCATAGGTAAAAAGAGCCAGACCGTCGAATGAATTCGGTAGTACCTACTAATCCAATCTCACGAAGTGCAATATTACTTGTTGCGAGACATAGTTCCTAACACAATCTCATCAACACGAGGTAGAAAGTCACTAACTGAAAGCACCTCACTTACATTTTGCAATTGGTCTGCGTGAATTACTGTCATCCTCCATTCATTCCCAGCTTCACAGCATCGAAATTACCAAGCAATGTCGAACACGAAATGTGCTTCATCGTAGATTGTGAAGGCTTCAAGTCTTCTACCAAAACTAAACAAGGAAAATTCTTACAGATCAACAAAATCAGAGAAGTTATACCCATCGATGCTCCAAAGATCATCGGAGAGTGATTACGAGCCGTATTATTGTTTACCGGTGCAGTACGGACCATCTGGACAAGGTAAGATTTTATGTCTATGTCGTACCTATGTGTTTTATGATTCTTCAACAAAAACATTTTATGAGACATAAAGTGCTGTATGGTTCTCAATGTCCATGACTAATGTTTTTATTGATTGTTTGCTCCTGTCAATGTTACTACTTCTTGTTGTATTACATCATTCATCACACGAACATTAATGTCAGCTGCCTTGATTTTAATATTGATGGGTCCAGGAATGTGGTTACATATTCACTACTGCACGTGGCTTTGAGCGATGCCAATGCGTATCTTGCTTATAGTGTGCATTCTTGCATAATTCATCTTAATCAATGTAAATAGTACACAATTAGTGCGTAAGTCCGTTTGTTGTATTGTCTCGTCTACGAACAAACCCCTACGATTTGCAAGGCATGATAGGTACAATAGGGAAGTTGACAAAACAAAAAGATTGTTTGCAACATCTACCTGTAATATCATTCTGTAAAATTTCATATTCCAAATCATTGCGATTGTGTCTCTAATCGGAATCTGTACTTAATTTAGGCGAATAAGTTTTTTTTTTTTTTTGACATTTTCTAAATTATAAAGAACCTGCTACTATGTCAATTACAATATGGCGAAAATTCAGCTTGAGTATCCCCGGTTACTATCTTAGTTTGATTTTTAACCGTGTAAAGTTGTACTTACTTAGATGTTTGTGCCTCATAGGTCTGAACTATGGCGTATCGGAGCCACCTTCGCCTTCACCGAGATCAGCGCTGAGCCCAACGCACCAGCCCGGCAATGTGATGCACACGCCGAGGCACTCGCACCATTATCCTAAGAAAAATGATGAAGGTGAGGCAAATGTTGTTCTTATTCTGAATGTTATTGATACGTACAATGAAAGAAAAAGGAAGTAAATGATAGTGTAACTGTTGACAGGGGAGAATGACAAAAGAAAACGAGTTACGGTCACCCCATGCAGAATGGGTCAAGGACACGATTTTGGAAGCATTGGCCATTTAATTTTAGGGAGCCACACATGAACTCAAACTAGGAATGTTGAAGCACGGAAACTGTTTCATCATTTTCGGATATCATTTAACTTACCTACCAAGTTAAGCAAGCTTTGATTTTAATATAAGTTTTTATAATAAAACTTTTG
Source organism: Diarsia brunnea (assembly GCA_949774965.1). NCBI lineage: Eukaryota > Metazoa > Arthropoda > Insecta > Lepidoptera > Noctuidae > Diarsia > Diarsia brunnea. Next base: position 8,812,650 of record OX458998.1, on the reverse strand, counting down.
TCCAGAAAAATACATAATGTAGAATATCAATAAAAAATAATGGGGTTAACAAAACGTTGAAAGCGAAATCTGTGGAATGAGTTAAGTAAAAGGGTTTACGCAAGAAGTATCTTTCTCCAACAATTTAATTAGAGTGTTCTATATAACGGGTACTTCGGTATCGTCCGGTCATTGGTATCATTTATACCAAGCAGATGTCCGCGGCACGGCATAATGTCGCAACCGCAAACATGTGGCTTGCATCGGAGACAGAATTCGAACATAAAACATTTATTTACGGTAAGTAATGTTTGGGAATATTTTCTCGCTGATACGATGAGTGGGACACCAACATAGCAGTTAGCTTCTTTAGATGTAGGTATTTGATACTGAAACCTGATGATGAAAAGGTGCTAAATATTGACGATGAAAACGATTCAGGTATCAATCACTTCAATAATTATGCTGCCATTACCGTAGCAACGAGCTAGGCCGAAATAATTTTAAAGTACAAAAATTTCAAAAATAAAACGATTTAGTTGGTCCACATCATCATGCGACTCCTTAGTCACGTGCCCTTACGCATTTTATCTATAGAAATCAGTTATTTAGTACGAAAATGCATACGCATCAACTATCATTTCCGCATCACACGCACCGTACGCATCTTTATACAAAATACCTAGCTATCTCCAATAGATAAAACGCGAATCGTTGTTGATAAATTTGATTAAGGCCTTACTTTGATTGATCTTACAACATTAAAGTTTTAAACAACAGTGGCCTCAATATTGCACCCTTACAGAAACCACCAGCAATAGCCCATTTCCTAAGTCTCTAACTTATATGTAGATCAGTGTAATTAACGCAATATTTTGGACAAACTTAGCCTAGTCTTCATAAATCTACTTTAATGTATGTAATAATATTACCTTTGTTGTCCACAGTGCACGGTTCAACAGCATCGTTGGTTTCAACAGCGTCGTCATTGGCTGCTGGTGCGGGCTCAGAAGAAAGACAGGCACACGAGGTACCTAATGTAAAGTTCAATCATCTCATTTTTCTCGCTTTATCAATCAATAATTAGAAAATCATGCCTTAACTCTGAAAGTTCTTCATTTGCATTTTCTCGCTCCTACTAATCTTTCTCGTCGTATCTCAATTACATTCTCATGACAATTCTACCCATGCTTAAATCAGTCCCTGCCGTCACTAAACTAACTGATCGTTAACAATCTAGAAAGTGATGTTAAATAGAAGACTAGTTAAATGAAAGCTACCTTATTATAGCCCGCTTTTGTGCAAAATTTAACCAGTGAATTTTCCTACAGGTCCGAAAATTGAGGAGAGAACTTGCTGATGCTAAAGAAAAAGTACACACGCTGACCACACAACTAACAACTAATGTAAGTACTCATTTTCTTTCAATTAATTATTGGTTCACTTTATGAACGTGTTTAATGAGATATAAATCGTGTAAGACATTTAAATCACCAAAGATATTAAAAAACTTTAAAATTATTATTTTAATAGGTATTTTCGTGTGTTCTTCGAGTTGTAATTAAAATGCAGTTACGTTCCAGTTTAATTATTTATGTTCGTTGTTGTAGTTGAACCTACTTACAGAACAGTGAACACTCACGCAATGGTGGTTTCGAACCTACCCACAAATGAAACTCTAATCAATAGGGTAATGTAACATCAGATGTTTTTCTATGTCACCTCAAAAACAGGCTGTCACATTGTGTTTGCTTCCACACCCACACCATTGAAACTTAATACTATCTCCAATTCTCCGTAGACAAAATAATGTTGCCACCTTGTAAAACTAGCTCAGTAATGATATGCTCACTGATGCTTAGCTGCCCTGCTTGTTTTTGTTTAGTCACAATATAATTCATACCGATCCAATTTTCTGGTCATCATATTTCATAACAGTGCGGTTGACTACAGATCTCCCTAAGTACAGATTCGTACTTTCACTCCACGGTCGTATTACTCGTTTCGAAATATCGAGTTTTTGTTCCGACCATCACGTTTTATGGGTGTTCTTGATATCGGTTAACTTTTGGATATCGTTGCCGATAACCTATTGTAGCCCTTTAAGCTCCATTTCAGAAAGTTGAGATGGAATGTCACAAGTTAGGGGTCAGTAAATAATATCAGAGGTCCGTGCGGCCGTGAGACGACCGTTCGCCCGTTTCCTCCCATATCGGGCGTTAAGAATGTATGCCAAATGCCAACTGCCACCGCCGCTATCTACTGTAACATACGATGTCCAAGTCAAAGACGAGTAGTGACATCTCTATTAAGAATTAACCTTTGCAGAAATTTAAACGTTTTACCAATATTATTTCCAGTGCACTCGTAGATGTGTACCTTAAGATATTAACTTAAGTACCTCCTTATGCAGTTATACACTCTTGAAATATAACGCTTTCCTCTTACATCTTGACAGTCAAGTGACAAAGCGCCCATAAATGCGAGCGAATATGGCATGTGACAACTTTGAACTTGGTGCCGCCGTTATGGACCAGCTAAAACACATTCATTATTATAATTTCATCTTGTATTACTATGTAGCACCTTATTGGATTTCAGACCATATTTTGTTAGAAACAAATAAAAAGCCAGAGTCATCAACAAAAAGACAAGCTGCGGCTTACAGAAATGCTAATTTTCGCGTCGTCTTTTTTTAATCGCCTTTTCCTTGTTATACGTTTTCTTTGCTATAAACTATTTCGTCATAATATCTTAATGCAGAGTCAGTTATTAACTACTAAATATATTACAAGTCCCCGAGCTAAACCGAATCGTCCTTTTATTAGGCTGTCAGAATTGTCACTCACACTATTCACTAACTGTGCCTTAAATTGTGTAGCTGTACATAATATTTGGAATATTAAGAAGTGCACTAATTAGAATGACATGTTTATCAGTAAGCTTTATCTATAAAGCTGTCATAATAATCTTGACGATGATAGGAATGTTATTGACATGACGTATCAATTAGCTTACTGCACTGCACTCTCTAATATTTGTATTAACTGGTTACTATACTTACCATATTCGAGGCCATTACATTTAATTTCAGTTTTTATTTTATTATTATCTGTTACTTCTGTAATTATAATTACTGAATTACCTTGGTCGTTTTAACGATTTTATTGTTAATAACATCCAGTTACAATCAATTATAATTTAATTTTTATTGATGAGTTTATTGCTGACTTTCAATAGTTGGCATGCGCATGCAATACAATACCCGCGTAAATTAAAATTTAAAACGCATCCTGTAACAACATAATTGATTATCATAAAAGGTTTTTAATTAAGAACAAGTAAGAACATATTTATTGATTGATTCTTCAAAGAAATCTTAAAAGAATCAATACAAAACCATCATCACTAAGCGAAAGGAGGACGAATAAATGAATTTTCTTTGGTTGAAGATCAGACATGTAACGGTTATCGGACTCATTAATGTTCCTACATGTGTTCAGTTAATTCGTCTGGACAAATAAAAAGTGGATTTTTCAATGAGTTGAGTAGATTTTTTTGTGTTTCTAATTTACTGGTCGCTAAAGCATCGCCGACATGCATAATTCAATACGAAAGACATCCACCAATGTTCTTGTGCCATTGTTTAGGTTTGTACCAATTGTGTCGTACGAGACTTCGCCACAGTGGATGTGGCGTCTCAATGCCATATCATTGACTTTGAATTGTCCACTGATACAAAAAAAAAACATTTTCACGTCATGAAAGTGTCATTGAGAACGATATTTCCTTTAGTGCCTATTTCAGCATCTCAGCGACATTAATGTCTTCGCTATGGACATTAATTACTACACTGTATAGTTGAGCAATGAGACCTTTTTCTTGATCGGTTTACATTACAGTCAAAAGCGCGACAATATGGTCTGTCACACCCGAGATCACAATTGTATTCAATGGCGATTTAATTTGATGTACCTATAGGTCGTTCTTGCCTTGCCTTGCGTTCGCGTATTACAATTCAAAGTTCTTGTGATGTTAACAGCGTTAATTTCTTAAATCACTAAACATAGCGTTTCTATTTTTTTTGAAATTTAACTACAATTTACAATAAATTTTATCTCCACAAGGCTTATACTGACTAACGTAACCAATATTATGGTCTAATTATATTTTAACTGTGAGAAAAACCGGTCAATAATCTTATCGACTTAATATCTTATTTAAAATGTCAAAGCCTGGTCGGTACTAGTGTTCTTTGTCGAGTGCCGTGTCCCTGTACCATGTCTTGTCTACCTTCACTTGAACACGCTAATATTTTTTGTTTAACATTTCCGTTCTCTATTGACTTTGCCTAAATTTCGTCGGCTTGTAAAGATTTCCAAAAAGAGTTGACAAACATCTTAATAATGACTATTAACTAATGTTTAGTGTGACAAACAGTGGTATTTGTTGCCTCGTAGCCATTTAAGCCAAAGAACATAGTTATCTTTGTTGGATATAGCTTGCCGTATACAGCGGAATTGTTCACTTGAAAACTAATTGTTAGCAATGAGTTGGAACATTTAAAACTAGTAAATATTTTATGATTTTCTCGACTGATTCTGAATACAAAATTACTAGTGTTCGTTTATTAGGGTTCCGTACCCAAAGGGGTAAAAACGGGTCCCTATTACTAAGACTTCGCTGCCCGTCCGTCTGTCTGTCATCAGGCTGTATCTCAACAACCGCGATGGCTAGACAGTTTAAATTTTTACAAATAATGTATTTCTATACTAAAAACAAAATAAAATAATTATATAAGGGGGGGCTCCCCTTACATAATTATTTTATTTTGTTTTTTACCATACCCATACAATAAATGCAATTTTTTTGCCCTTTTTTGCTTGATTTCAATAATGGCAACAGGTAAAATGAAATATTCACAAAGTACTCAATTGTATTTTTATTTTAATAATAAAATTAAAATACAATAAATACTAAAGGGGGTGCCCCCTTAAAAAAATATTTTACCTATACAACAGACATGATTTTTTTGCCGTTTTTATAAATAATGGTACGGAACCCTTCATGCGCGAGTCCTACTTGCACTTAACCGGTTTTTTTGTTCCATTTTCTGGGCTAACTTTAACAGACCTCCAAGTACCTCCAACTAGTTTTATATAATTATGTAGTTTTATATTGTATTCTCAAGTATCCTGGCATAGTTAGCGTTTTATTTATTTTGAACATAATCTTTAACTTCCGAGACTTGAGTTGAGTTTGTAGGTCACCCTTTTTTAGTCTTTTCGGTATGCATATTTGCCACATGGTAAATAAGGTTCAAAATCTTATTCATTTAGTCGCCTTGCTCTCTTTACACTCTCCGAACTTTTTTTACTGTTGCTTTGAGTTGCCAACACATTCTTTGTTGAACTTCCTGTACCTTGTTCTTCTCCTTTAATGCCGATTCTAGGACCTTGTTTAAAGCTAACGGTTTGTGTATCATCCAGATTAGACTCCACTATTGTCATCTGTTTGCTTTTATAAAATTCAAACGTGCGCAGAGACGTTATCAAGTGTAACTCGAGCCCGTGGCCCATAAATCCTCAGAAGTGCCTGCCGCTTGCGCAACAAGTGCCTCGCGTACTATAGATAAAGTGTGCGACCCGCCTTCTTTGCTGCTCTATCTTTTATATTGTTATCTTAAATCAAATTATAAAAAAATCTAGCCTCACCAAATATTAAACAATAATAATTTATTAGTTTCGATAAAAAATATTGGCCTAGAGAATGTATAGGTTTACTGTACTTCTATACTAATATTATTTGTTTGTAATTTCCAGAACGAAAGTTCCAATTCTAAAAAAAATGTTGTCCTTCGTGGATGCTATAGGCAATAAGATTACATTTAGGTATATCATGCATTTTAGCGTAGCTATCCCAATTTTACGGACAAAGTAGAGGGCAAAGTGTTAGTTTCAAATATTTGTAACCCCTATTGCTGTTATCAACACAATCGACGTTAATTCATCTAACACCATCGTGGTTATTTCTCTACACCCTAAATATCCCTCGTCCCCATCCTGTCTGTAATCAATAGACCGTGTGTTACTGGTTTGATCAGTGATCCGGGTTCCTTGGGTTCCGTGACTCAGTTAAATTCAATGCAGTCGGTCACAAACACGGCACCATCAGTCAAGCCAGTGTAGACGGAGCCTCGTTAGAGTGCGGTCGCGCGCGTATTTGCTCCACGACTTTATGCACGTTACTTTTACTACGGACCTTATAAACAAACTGTTGCTTTTCGTTGTGTACTTTTGTGATTTAAGTGAGAAGTGCTACAAATTTAATAGTTTCAGTGCGTTTCCTTCGAGTTTTGGTACTTAATTACACTGCTACACTGGAGCATCGTACTTTCAGTCATCTTATGAACTCCATATGAGCGAAACACGTTTGATTATCGTTTGTTGTTTTGTTACCAAGACATCCGGGTCTAACATTTGTATCTATCACTTGCCCATATTTGATAGTTCTAATGATGCATCACATTCTAATGATCATTATTAACACTGTAATCTTTATTAATGTAACGAAATCATTGGCGGTTTTCTAATCGGTCTTCACTTGTGTATAAGCTGTTAATATTTAATCAATAGATATCTACTGAAATAACATGGTTAGTTACAGAATAGCTTGTTTTATTAACACTACAATATATTTTGGAGTTTTTAACTTTTTCATCTCAACCATCTGACTCTTCTATGGAGCAGGTAACTGCGTCCCTTTTTTACATTTGGTAAGAAAGCCCCTATTGAGAGATCCTGCTCTCGCGAACAATATCCCTTTGATGATTTTGTTTATGTCCACTATTATACTTGTCCTTGGGTTGCAAAGTAATAACAGACGTTTTACTATATTGGTTGAGTAGAGTTGAGTTGGTTGGCTACTAATTTTAACTGCTGTAACGTTAAACGAGCATTTGTACCCATAAGTATAATGATTAATACAACAACTTCAACATCGTTATGTTCCTCTAGAAATACATAGACCGTGTAATGATGGCCATGAAAGTTGTCAATTGGAAAGAGTTGCGTATGTCTCACTAACGATAAAAGCTAACATCAAAGGTGGGACCGAAATCTGTTTATAGACGATCTGGTTCTATTTGGGGTCAAACGTTTGATATCATCTCGTTTGATGTGTTTTACGGGGGTATTCTAACATGCAGTTTTGTACAGCCGCGTTGACTGCACTCGTGAAATTAAAATAAACATAAAAGTTAAACGCGCTGATTATAATTCTCGTTTTTATTGCTACTATAAATAACAGCTGCTTTGTAGCCGGCAAATTACTGACTAACCTCAGGTTTTCCTGCCTTGGAAAAAAGTAATTGGTTCCTATTCCTACTCGGTATGATATTGATAAGACAAACTACGTCAATTCTTACTCAGTCAAAGTATTGAGCAACCATTCTTATTTTAATCTAACATAGATAAAACTTTATCATCCTTGTGTCATACACTCGCAATAACTACAAAAGTTTAAGTACAAAACATATTAAATACTATAAATTATTACTTTATTGGCAGCAGAGCGCGAGCGAGTGTCTTTGTTCAGAACATAATATATATGGAAGGCTTTTAAAGTTTTAAGCTTATATTGTTATTTCTGTTTGTTCTTAGACTTTTTATGGGCACAATAAATCAATGTTGGTATATTACATGTTGGCTGTGGTAGGCCCGCGGCCCTGACGCACATATGTCACCGCAGGACAACGCTTCTCGTCCTATTTACGCAACTCTGCGGCTATCGCTTGCAGCATCCCTATGTAATCTAAACTAATCTATGCAAACATGTCTACCTCATTTACGTTGTTCCAGTTAGCATATCAAACTATATTGTACTGATAACAAGTAGGTACAATGCTCTACTTCTTAGACTAGTACTGTCTTTTCAAAAGACTCTTCCTTATTTAGGTACTAGCGATTTTCTATGCGTTTAAAACTAGATTATGTTTACTTTTTGCGTTGAGAACCATTTTTGGGTTTTGAGTCTGTACTTTAAGGTTGAAGCGCCGACCGACCCTCCATACATTTTTGAAATACACCTTTACACGACACACAGAGACTTTTTCTTTAAAATTTATCATTTTATCACTTCTCAACAATGGAAAGTGTCCGCAATCGACCTTTTTGGGCATTATCTTACATTATTTACCGAGAAAAACAATAGTGAAATCCCGGCAAAATTTGACACTTCTTTAGTAGTGTGCGTGACTTTTGACAAATAATGACAAGTAAACTTGTTTAGACTATGGCACGCTAGATGGCGTGCAGGTGCAGACGATCTTATAATAATTCTGTTAAATCAATAATTAGTTTTAATTATTTCCTTTCCAACCGTTCAAAAAAATAACAATATAAAATAACATAAAACTGATGACATCAATGTTATGTTTTTTTTTTAATGTAAACAATTTTATTGTTGTATAGCAACATAAATACCAGTAGTCGTAGGAAGGTTTTATGCAACGATGCCGTTCTTCGTAACCTTGACCTACATGCAATATGTGGACGAAAAAAAGGCGTTGCCAAACTTCGTTCACTTGTTTGACTGTTAGAAACTTATAAAATACATTCCTAGCTCGGTTGTCCCGCGCTATATGATTTGCGCGCGGAAGTTCTTGCGTACTTATTATTTTGTATGCTATGCATTTTCATTGATTTAATTGCAATATTTCTCCAGTATACATTTGATTCATATTATCTATTATACTATATTATTGTAATTATAATTTATCGTAGGTATAATAGTTAAATATTCTAAAAACACAATTCTATTTTCGGTGGTATTAGAAACATCAAGTTGGCCCGTGATTTTTATGAAATCTCGTCACAATACTAATTACCTACGTCATACGTGTCAGTGATGAGTACAAAGTCAGTGTTTCTTAGTATTATTTGAATAATATGTTTTTGGTCAACAATAAATAAAATTATTTTAAATCGGTAAACTACCAAAGTAGGTAATCACAAAATTAAACTTGCAAACATTTGCAAAATATGGTTTTGCCGGATTACGTCACCTTTTACGCATTTTGCAAACAGTTTCAAACAGACACACATATTTAAATATATATAGTTTGTTTTATTTTGTAGTAGATACCTACCAAGCTTTTTCACGTCGAAATTTGTTATGGTGCGTTCAGAAACAAATATAATTCAGTTACAATCTGTTTTTTTTCTGTTCCGTGCTTTATTTTGAACAAGTTATTATAATCTGTTTTTTTTTTCTTATTCGTTGACCAGTTCTACGAGGATTCTAAAGGTAACATTGAAATATAAAGATAAGTAAAATTTTATTACGTACTATAGCGGAAAACGTTTCCGAACGCTCCCATTTCCCTGGCCGTAAGAGGGCCAATAGAGGACAGCCGCCTCAAAGATATTCACCAACGCGCTAGCATGTTTGCTCCCGCGCGTCGCGCCGACCAATCACTGATCTGTCGTCGCGCCGCTACTCGGCCGCTGATTGGCTTTCGTAGCGTTATAGTTTTAAGTTCTTATGTTATTGTTGTTTTGAATGTTATAACCTAAAATGTTGGCACTGGGTAAGAGAGATACTTTTGAGATGGCAGAGTTTTAATTTATGTAATGTGTTTATTCCTGAGTTTTAATTAAAGTTTAAACCGTGAACAAGGCTTTATTTTAAGAACTGACCCACCCCGACTATAGTACATCTTTTGAACGCAACCCAATTGACATTGAGAGTTGAAGGAAAATCCGTCTGCACTTGCGATCATTTTCAATTGATTGTGGAAGCTGGTCCAAATAAAGGCTTATCTGAGATATCTGGGTATCGCATAGTGGACTTGAAGCATGTAATAGAGTGGGCATTTCTTCTGGAAAGACATTGAAATATGTGTGAATCTTCACAAATTGAATTTGTTAGTGAAAGACATGATGGATTTCGAAGTGAATTTTCAAGTGCTGTGATCGAGCGTGGAAACATTGGTAGCAGTAATAAAATAAAAACTGCATTTGTGTGGGCAACTGTGACTTCTGGTAGCTTTTACACTCAAGCAGCTCACATAACAAGTCTTATGGATATTCCAACAATGTCAGGCAATAAATTTCGTCGAGTTGAAAGAAAATAAGGCAGTGTGTGGTTAGAACATCTGACAGAGGAAATTAAAATTGCTGGTGAACAAGAAAGATCAATTGCTATTCAAGAAGGTCATACGGGCATAACTTTGACTCGTCATCTGGTATGGTAAGTTAATATTTTACTAAAAACAAATTTGGTTCTTTAAGACTTTTTTATTATGTGAGTGGTAATGCCGGGAGGGGACGCCCTAGAAAGACATACACTGATCATATTGGTGCCGTTCTTCTGAAAGGACAGGTGCGTAGTACTCGTAACCGGCGTGCGTGTATGACCAGATGTATGAATGTGGACGAGGCAAAAGGAGTATGTAAGGATCGTAGCAAGTGGCGTTCTGTGGTTTCTGCCTACCCCCATGGGAAAAGGGCGTGAGTTTATGTATGTATGTTATTATGTGCATTATTTACAAGTGTTGCTTTTCATTTCCAGGCCTGCTTCTTGGTGTTAGAAACAAATATTGTTATACATGTCAATATTATGGGAGGAGAAACATGGATATGAAAGCACATAATTGCTGCAAAAATTTTACTGGACCATCTACAGCAATGGAATCGGAAATTATTGTGGAAGGCTTTCAAAAGAGTGAAGAAATACATCAACTTCGCTATTTGAGTTTTATTGGTGACGGAGACTCCTCTGTGTTTGCAAAATTGATAGAGAAAGTGTCATATGGGAACATCATAAACAAAAATTAATGCAAGAATGACGTAATCAAAAACTATACCAGTGCACTCTACAAGGTAAATGAATAAATCAAATTTGTAAGTCATCCCAGGATCAGTGAAGCATATTATTCTGTATTTATATTTTGTTCTTTTTAGATCTTGGCCAACACTAAGCTCCTTCTTTCTGGGCGAAATATTTTGAAGCCAAAGATTATTACTGCATTGTAAATAAAACATAGACAGATGGAACTGAAAAGAAGGAAGAAGATCTCGTAGAAAGTTTGAAAAATACTGCTCCAGAAGTGTGGGCTCTCATTTATGCAGCCAATGAAAAAATTGCTTTGAAGGCTTCAAATCCTTCTGCAACATCAACATCAGTTAGAAATTCAAGCAAATAAGAGAAGTAAAGTTTTATTTCAGAGCAGCTTTGGAGATTAACGGTAAATAATATTTTGAAGTGAATGGTAAATAATATTGGTCAAAAAGTAAGAATTATATGCTAAGTATGTTTTCTTTGTTGCAGCAGCAGTGTAGCAGTTGGTTCAAAGAAAGTTTCAAGGCAGAGGGCGAAATCAACAAATCAAATGATTTTTGTTCTAATTGTATTATGGTAGTAGTTTGTTTAGAATCTACATTATCATTGTATATTTCTTTTTATTTTGTATCAAAAGGTGAAATAATACTTCTTAGGTATACTTACTTCATATAAAGAGCTTTATATTTTCGTTTTATTATATGCTTTTGTTGAGTGCTTCTAAATTAGGAAATACTTTTTTCACCTTCCTTGTTATTATCTCATAATAAATCGTTTTAGATTTGTAGCTCTTGTCTAGGAATTATAGTTTCTTACGTGTTATGAAATGTATAATTATTGTAATAATTGGTACTGTTACTAATCATAAGTGTTATTAGTTTTGAGTGATTATGCATGTATCAGCATTTAATTATGTTACTTCAAATTCTTCTGGTTTGATAAAAAAATCAATAGTGTACCTAATGTAGTTTGTTCAAAAGCTTACTATTCCATTAACAACTACTAAAATGATAAGAATAGCTGGTCGTTGAGTTGAACACAAGACAATGTTTGTAATTTATGTTCTTTCTCCTAAATTAGTTTACTGATAATATGTTATGTCTTTTTTATGTTTTATTTTTATATACCTTTTATTATTGATTGTAGTCAATCGTAATATTAACTTACACCATAGTATTGTATCGAGTCTGGTTCTTCTAACCAAACAGACAGATGTGTTGCTGGAGAGTTCCGCCACTTCTTCTTTCCAGCAAAAACACTAGGAAGTGTCGAAGGGTGGGCGTTTTGGGGGACTGTCACTTGTAAATAAGTAAAGTAAAGTAAATTTTGACGTTCGAAAAGTGCTGATTATCAGCCTAGTTTGAATAAATGAGTTTTGATTTAGATTTTTTTGAGTAAAATAAAACTGCGTTTTATTGTAATTATTGTTGACATAATTTATTTCCCAAAATTAAATAGCTTACACCAACAAATATACCTTTTATTTTTTAACAATCGTACATAATAAAATATACCGACTCACGAACAGTAAGTCGTGGGTTCAAATCCAGACTGGCGCATTACTTTGTGGAATGTATTGCATCACCACATGCTCTCAATAAATATGAAGCAAATCATGGTGAGATGTCCTAGAACCAAAAATTTGAAGACGTGACATCTACCCCACTGGGCCCGCGTGGTGGCCGTGTCCCAGCAGTGGGAACATTATAGGCTGATGATGATATACCGTAGCAGGTGGCGTTCTGTAGTTCTGCCAACCCAATCTACCCATAAAGAAAAATGAAAAACATTTTTTTTCATTCACGCCATCTAGTGTTCAATCTTCGTAAATGTACTCGTTCACCGGCTCACGTCTGTGTGTGTAAACGACGCTATATTCAATGGCAGATGTTAAATTACACCTTTGTGTCGAATTAGGTGGATATTATGACAATGATGTGACCCAGTTCGATAAAACGTAATGTCCGATAACCGCAATTGCTACTCCTACGACTTAATAGTTTTCCAATTACACAAAAATACAAATAAACTAAAAATGTTGACTTCAACGCCATCTAGCGGGAAAATGGCTGGGAGCAGCCTGTATGATTCACCTTAACAATTTAACTCAAGAGTGTGCTCTTGAAATAAATTGTTTGTGGAGCTAAAGTCTTTCTGCCCATCTATGGTAACACAAACTAATGAACCACAATTGAATGTCCTGTTTACATTGTCTTTATAATACGAGTATAATAACGAAAATACCTTTGTAGATTATGATTGATAACGTAGTCCAAGTATCGAAACAAAACTGCCGCAGTTTTATATCTTATCTTCATATAGTTTTCTGTGACTGTTCGCCAAATACGATACCAATACCACATCTTATTTATTTCTAAATGTAAAGGCAAGGACGGCTTCGGGTTGCAAATATAGAATTGTTTATTCAAATATCGAATACAGAAAGCCGCACTCACTGGTTACAGTTCGCTGTCTTCAATCAGCGAAGCGCCTCCTCGACACTGTCAATTGAGGTTAATTCGTATGGAGACTGGCCAGGGATCTCTTGATAGTGCCCCTTCGTTATATATTTGTTCAATAAGCTAAATGGCCTAGTGAATAACCTTCATTTTAATAAACAAATTGTTATTTTATTACTTACACTTTCTTCCCATATTGAGTTTATTTTGAGATAAGGAAATGCTATTTGCCATATAAAGATGGTCATCATTCGCCAGTAGTTGCATATTATGTGTCTTTTACGACCACCGATGTTAACATAATCTTTTAATGTTTTATACGGTTTGGACGCATCGCAACTGAAAATAGTGTTTATAGAACAAAGACAACGAACTCGTAAAATGTACGTAAAACAGTCTTTTAATAACATGAACTTTCAGGTTCCCGTATTTTCAGGTTCGTTTTTAGAGTCATGTCGATAAAACTCAAATAAATTATTGCAAACGACACTATAAAATTAAAGAAAGTTAGTAGAGAAAGATATTACGACTCAAGTTAATTAATTTATTAATGCTGTCTATGATTGAAAGTAAGAAATCCGCTGTAATGCCTGTCAAGAATGAAATCGGAAATATAAATTTGCTACAACTTATCGCTAACAGGAAGGAACGAATTTTAATTGTTCGCTATTTAATTAATATCGTCCGCAATGGTTCAAGTCGTACACTTTAAGTAATCACAGAGAACGAGCCACAGGAAGAGGAAAGAAATCGTGTTTTTTCAGACAGTCATGTATACCCTATATCCTTTTGTAATGTTTATGTGATTTCAACACGTAATATATGGTACCAATAGGTTCTTAGCACGCGTTTGGTCTTGTTAGCTTCGATTGCTTTATGGGCCAATTACAAACAGTATTTATTTTTAAACATTTAAACGATTTGCAACTTAGATCATTATTTGATACATTTCGGCATTTGCTTACTTGAATTCGTGACTGAATAAAACAATAATTGAAACAGTGCTGCAAAACTTGCTGTAAGCTTTCAAATGAAGTTCTACGTAACGCATTCTCAAGAAATAATTAGTGTACCGAAATGGAACTGTCAGTTTACAAATCGTAGTGTACCCTATTTGTTCTTAATTGCTACTACATTGTCATGACTAGTGTATTTATTGACCGTTTCTAACATGCTGTTGTAATGTCGTACGACGGACTGCGCAATATCTTTCGTCCATTTAGAGATAATCGAAACTTGTTCTGAATACCATAAGATATTATTTATCTCAAATACTAATACTTACTTAGACCATTTTAAACCGAAATCAAAACTATTAACAACTAAAGTGTTGTAATATCCATGATAGGCTAATCGTCTTGAATACATTTACCATTTCAAAAATACTCATAATCTTCAAATAATCTTTAACGGATTGAGGTTTATAGACGTTTACAAGTTTTGTACGTTCACACTTATGATTTTACATTATTTAATAGGTATGAAGGCTTCGATCATTTCACCTCGACGACGAGGATTTTATCAATGAATTACGCGTGTTAATACAAAACCCGTTCAGCGTCGGTTGCGTCACCTCCAACGGCCGCCGACCTTGACAGGAAGACTGCTACAATCTTCCAAAAAATACGTACCTACTCGTAATGTGACTTATACCAGATCTTCAATCATCCTTGACTTGTAAAAAGTAACGTATGGTTCGATATTATCAAAACTGGTTTGTGTAAACTTCTCATAGCCAAGTGTTGTTCAACATGTAGCTACTTCCCTAAGTGGTTTATCCGTTATCCTGTGTGTAGAGTTCAATAGCAAGCGCGGAAGGAAGCTCTACAAGACAGGATTGTACCGTATCTAGTCAGGAAGTGCTGTAACAAGCATATCTACCCGAAAGTGGATTAGCTAGGGCTCAAGCTCAAGTTACAGCAAACTGTAAACATTGTACTTAAACATACAGCATAATGTAAACATCTTTCTGCTTAATGAACATTTAACGCGACTTGGTGGTCTCCTTTGACTCAACAAAAACTTAAGATAATGTTGTCAACGAATGGCCTGTGACCATGAGTCAACTGTATGACTGCCCCATTCGGTGCCCACCTTAATGACAGTAGTTTTGTTATCAGTCCGACAATAATGTTAAATATGATAACGTGTTCCATTCACCGAACAATGATGACAATAAACAGTTGCTTTCTACATTGTAATCGATTTAGCTTCATCGTTTTTGTCTGATTCTCGTCACAGTTGATTAATAGCTGTAGTTATCATTACCATGACAATAGCTGAGAATGGAGGTCGGAGGTCATGCCGGCGCCCTTAAAATCCAGTGCTGCGGCACCTAATGTGGTATATCAACATACGTACATTTGTATATAGGCTCACAGGAGAGGCAAACAATGCGCCCAACCCACGCAGTATATTTGCTTGTTACAGCCGTCGTCTGTGAAATTTGCTCTTGTATTACGTAGGTACCTACTTGTGCTCGCGGTTAGTAACCATTCGTTCTATAGATACTACTACTATTGGCATATATCGCATAGGTACTTACCTACTTTATTTTAAATCAGGTCCGTTACTTTTATTCGAATTTCAGCCAGATATAGCGCCGTTGTTACGTTTAGAAATCACATATTTATGATAATTAGAACATAACATAATAATATATTAACTCTGTCAATGGAATTTCCGAATCCACAATAAAATAAAACGCACAATCTATTTCACGTTTCGGTATAATTTGCTCGTACCTTATCTTGAGTGTAACGTGTAACAAAGTAATTTTGAAATGTTGTCACAACCTACTTTGCTAGATTCCTGCATTTTACAATGATAGATAGCCGTGTCGGCTTCTTTCAGGTCCTTGGCCGCGTTTTCAGAGCCTAATTAAAAAACTTACAGATGACTGGGTGATGTCGATGTTCATTCCATTCTTGTAGGTAGGTAGATATTGAATGTCTTCGCATCAAGTATGCTCTTAATAACGGCTTGCTACTGAGCCATGTGCACGACAGATGCTTCCCCTGAGCCTTCAAACTGTTGCTTTAACGATCATTCCGTACACTAGCGAACCTGTACATATTGTTTTCATTATTGTCTTTAAATTAGTTACGATCATTTATTTCCTTGTTAGTACTTTAAAGTAATATGTTATTCGTAATGTTATTCTGATTGAAGATAAGATTATTTTCCTTATTATCTGGAGGAATTACGTAGAGACACTAACGTGTTTAGAGGTCAACTCTGGTATAATGATTACTACAGTCCGTTGAGATCATCGCTATTAACATTATTCTCCTTTTTGCGCGTGATTTACTCTAAGATTGATGGTATAAATTTAAATGGCTGTTGATCATACGCGGTTAGAATATGTCATTTGAATAATTTTCCATTTAGTTTCATGCAAAACAATTTATATTCTTCTAATGGCAAAACATTTTTATGATCACACCGTGTGATTTTAGAATTCGTTGATTGTTATTACATAAGACCGGATTTTAACACATCATTTCCATAAAAAAAACCTGTTAAACGTACTTTCTACGTAACGTTTTTATATGTTCATATGTTTGATTCTAATAACTTCCTTAGTTTTGATATCAATTTATTTATTATATCGCCTGGGGTTATCTTATGATTCGGAGTTAGTGTCAGTGTCAAAGATTATATTTCTACAACTTCCATAACTATTTTTAACATCAGAAAAAATGTATGGCTCACAATAAAACGAATATCGTCTGGTTGCTCCGGTTTAAAAGTGTTGTTTTGTACGTGAAATTGCTTCAAATTACTAATTGATTATCTTACGTAATAATTTGTGTGCTGACCCGAGAGGAATGGTACCTATTACTAAATAAGTAATGCTCGAGATAAAACAAGAACTGCTTTGTTTAGTATGTTTACTTGCCACATAATAACTTAAAGACCGGGTATGGAAGAGTAGCCGACTTCCTTACAAATACAAAAAAGCAACATTACGTATTCACGCAGAGCTTTTGATCTTTTCCTGACGTCTGTCTTTACAGACACTTGTGTGAAAAATAGTTCGACTAACGGCCAATTTCCACACAACTCATTAGGGTCATTGCATTGCTATGTTTTCCTTGGTTGCAATCACGGGTATCCAGTTCGAGTACTGCTAATAATCATGATATTATTGCTTTTCTAAACAATCGAATTTCGTGTGCACTACCGAAGCGCCAATGAGACTCGCTATAGGAACCGTTAGGGCCATGATCTCATTGCCACACACATGTTCTTCTTACCTTTGCTGTACATTCATATAGTAAGTTGAAGGGAGAGTAGTGAATTGAAAGTAACACGAATTAAAATGCCATTAGTGGATAGAAGTTCACAAGTTATGTTCTGCTATATATTCGTTGTGTAAGCAGAGTAACTAAGGACGTTAACCTAAGTTTATAAAGAGTTGCTTAGTTCGCCATAAAGAACATTAACATAACACCAATTCTTTATGAGTAAGTAGGTAGGTACTTGGTAACAACACTACTAAAAGCTGTTCCCGCAAATAGCAAATAACATAATCTACAATAAAATTGAGTATTCCCGTGTGACAGAACATGATACACATGAATAGATTACTGTCGATTCATGCTATGCTAAATCGAGCCCGACTGTACCGTTATCGATACAAAAATGCTACAATCACGACTATTGTTATGCAGTTGCATAGTACCGAAGTTTATTTACAAACGTCAGTCAACGAGCACTGGGGCAGGGTTATTGAAATGTTACGAAATGACCATGAAATAAAAATAAGTATTGTGCTGAACGCCGCTGTTACTACGGCTTGCTACGGCCTCAGCAAGCAAACGCTACACACCACAACAAACAGGTCGTTGATACGCGGACGAGAGGCGTGCAATGCATTAGTGGGAAAGAGAAAGATATATAAACATTATGTTGTCCCGCTTCCCAGTCTACCTGGCAACGATTCTCAAAATTTTGATAAAGAAAGGATTAGCCCTTCTTACAGTGTACGTTACATTCTAGTACCATGATAATGAGGTTTACTAATGACTAAGAGATAACTTAATGAGTCATTGAGTGTATTTATTCTTGCAAATCACAGGGAAGCACTTTGTCTATATTTAGAAACATTTGTTTATGTAACTGCAACTAAACACTACCTCACCAAAACAAATGAAAAAAGACTTTCGCTAGCTGGTTTTTGTCCATGTTCGCCCTTAGACATGGAAAAAATGGTGAACTTTGAGAACTTTGAAAACAAAAAACATTGGACGATGCAAAGCTGCAGGGACGGTTCCCGGTGCTCCCCTCCGTCTGAGACGTTTGCTTGTTCGATTGGCGCCCGCGATCGCCCCCCACATAATTTATGACTTAACCCGTATAACGACATGACCTATCATTATTTATTTGAACACGGCTTAAACAAGTAGCGTAAGACCGGGCTCGACCGGCCTTTTTTGTAACTTGACAAATACGTAACACTTTGTAATGGAGGGGTAAGAAGTCAGTAACAAATGGTATCCGTAGCTTTTAAAAAATATATCGTTTTATTGTCTGTTTCCAAAACAGACCGTTTTATGCACAAAATAACATTACAATATTCTCTTACTTTATCTTTTGCAAATCGCTGGCGTTGTAACACTTAATAGTGTTTTCAGTTTACTGCAAACATGTAAACGACTTGGGTGGCTCTTATCAGCAAAATGCAACAGTAAAAAATTATACTTTCTTGATATCGTAAGTCTGTAACCATACGTTTTAAA
This sequence comes from Diarsia brunnea, assembly GCA_949774965.1. Taxonomy (NCBI): domain Eukaryota; kingdom Metazoa; phylum Arthropoda; class Insecta; order Lepidoptera; family Noctuidae; genus Diarsia; species Diarsia brunnea. The sequence goes on along the minus strand of OX458998.1, from coordinate 8,793,626 downwards.
TGCGATGTCTACCTAAAAAGAGTACAAGGTGGCACACATAATAATTCGGGAATTATTGCCAAAATAATTTCTAGATGGGGCGTAGACCTCGCATTCTATGAGTCATGCGAAACAGAGAAAGTCGGAAAATAACATGACTTATTGATAGTAATTATTGCTACGGAGCCCTAAAAATGTGTGATTTATAGTTACTAATTACTAGCCAGCTATGGTTGTTGACCACGTCTATTTAGTATGTGTAAGCATTACTCCGTATATAGGCAGCCGGTTACGCTATTGTGTTGTGATGCAGATGAATAATGCAGCACTCGTAACTCTGGCTTTTATGATCTAACAAATCGCCTATAAATCACACTCAACACTGTCTTTAATAGATAAATATTTTACTTTGACGTTCAAGTTCATTGAAACTGGTATACTTATCTATAATTATTTCGCTCCACAATTCATTACTTGCCCTATATTATATGGTTAATGATCCTAAGGTACACGAGAATAACGTGTTAGGTGAAATTAAATCGATGCTGCGCAATGTAACTACTAGCTCCATTACATTTGCATACGACGAATAGAGATGTGTTATACAACCACTACACAACGTTATTATATTATAAGACACTGAGAACAAAGCCGTTGGATTTACTAGAATCGTAAAATGAGTAATAAATGGGTAAAACTGTACAATGATGTAACTGAAGATATTCGCACGTTTAAATTCGTAGTTACGATTAAGACCCCCCACGATCTATCGGTATCTGCGCATTTAGTATTATAATAAGCAAGATAGTGTTTAAGTAATAATATATAAAAACCTAGGTTCAAAGTGATAATTATCACCTTGGTTCAAACATTGATAATTATTTTGATAGTAACAAAAATCATAAAACAATAAACACAACAACACACGGCCACGTGTAACATCAGAACACAATTTGCTACTTCCGTGCGTATTTAAATGTCCAGTCTCAACTTAAAAAGAACGTTCAAAATTTATTATGTTTACCCATTCAAAAAAAAAAACTTAATTACAAAATAAAATGTGTAATGCTATTTTCAAACAATACAACAATTTGTATATTATAAATGTCTTTCTTCACATATTATAATTATAAGTAATGGTGATAGCTAAATAAATAAATACGAGATCAAATTATGAATCAGCCATGAATCAGCATTGATATTATCTGTTAATCGTCGTTAATTCGTTCGTCGATAATTATAGAAATAAAATAATTATCTTGACAATAACGAACCCTGAGAAAAAGTCTGAAGAGAAAATCTTTAAATAAGTACTTACATTATAAATATAGTTGTTTTGAAACAGATATAAACTGCCTTCTAAATTATACATTAGATGAGTCCATAAATATTTGATATCGAGACAAGAACTCGATCAATGTTTTTTGTTAGCTGCTGTATCTTATCAAGTGCGCGAGAGTACGTAGGTACTCGTACGAGTGTGTACTATTATTGAGTTAGAAAGTCGATAGATATCATAAAAGGCATCTTGCCTTTACAACTGATAAGTGCGTAGTACAACATGAACAGAAATCGTAAATATCGAATTACACAACATCTTCTGCTAGTTTTACCAGTCTAATTGCAGTACGGTACCAAAGTTTATAACTGTTAGGTAAGCCCTGTGCCACTCGTATTTTTAATATTCAACGTTAATGCGCTTTGTTCGAGTAGATATCTACAAAGATTTTATTGAGCCGGACGTTGAAGCACTTTAATGGATTCCCAAAAATAAATCCCATTCATATTTATTTCGGTTCATTTACGGGTCAAGTGGCTTAGATATTACAAGAATACTCTGACTCGAACACCAAATTACTATCTCATCTTTTTGTAAAACATCCAGACATGATTAAGCTTACCCTTCAAAGTTTTACGCCGCCAATGATTTCGATTACACACATTACAGTTATGAAAGTACCAAGACTCGATAGATGCCAGTTAGACGTGTATTTTGCAATTTCGCGCTTTCCAGGTAATAAGGAGGAAGAAGTGCAGCGCTTACTATATCATATCGCACTGTGTTGTTGTTTACCTTTGAGTTATAACCTGTGAATATGGATACATTTAAAATACTATGGAAGCTTTCAAAATGAATATTATAGAAATATGAGGAATATTCCCGACATGGCAGTGACTACATCACCGACGTATCATGGCTCGCCAATACATGATGGATTTGCCACAATTAGAGCACCGAGAAGTAGGATAAAGATAAGGAATCTAGTTGAACCAAATCAAAACACCAATCTACCTCAAAGACACTCCGAGTATTTCACGTTAAACCGGACATCCAAAAATAATTTCTTGGATAGCAGCTGTGGAGTTCAATATGTCAGCAATGGATCAGCAAGTAATACGTTTGTTGATAGACCATCGCGACTAAGCTTCACAGAACCTATTTATGCCAAAGTGACTCCACCTCATTCAAAAAGCAGTTCTCCAGTGAAATGTTTGAACGGCAAACAAGAAAGTCATTACGATTCTATAGACACAAAGCCTCGTAGACGTTTAAAAAGCTTGGATCTATCATCGGAGCAGGACGTCAGTGCCGGCGAAAAAATTGGAATCTCGGACTTAAGTAACGGCGAGCGCCAGTCGTATGAACAGCACGTAGCCAACCAGGATGGCGGCGAGCTGCATTCCGTACGCACGGACTTTACTGGTTCCTCCATCGACTGTAGAAGGAGTCACAGCGATCGAGATAATTGCTCGGAATCCTCTTCATACTTCACCGATAACGACAGGCCTATATCAAGTTACAGTGACAACTCCACAATACCATCTACAGACACCGAAGACGTTTTAAAGGATTTGCCAAATAAATCAAAATTCCATAGATCTCCACAGAAATATGCTACATTGAATTTACGGAGGCCAAAATTTATAGATCTAAAGCCTCCTAATATGAAAGACAACCCAATGTACGGCAGCTTGCAGCGAAATAGAATAGGTTATCACTCTGAACCAAATACACCGTTGACTGAGGAACATGCAGGTTTACCTAGTGAGCCAAGTATTCTCAGTGAAGTGCAACAGATACCTAGAATGCCGCTGCAAAGTAATAGAAACGGTTTCAAGAGATCTGTAAGCGAAACAAACGGGTTTTCGAAACGACTTAACTATAGGCATTCCTTCAGTGCTGACTTTAGGCCACAGAGAAGGCCTCATAAATGCTGCGAGTGTGTAACAGGAATTCCTGCGGAGGAAGATTCTGATCAACCACAATCGCGGCCATCATCAAGGACGTTGGGAACTTTATACGAATCTCAAGACTCAAAAGTCGGATGTCAAACAATCTTACGATCCAAACCACCAGTGCCTTGGTGGGAATTGGCTCTTAAAAAGTCCCGCTACAAAAGCTGTCCAATTTTAGAAGAGGTGAGTTTTGCTGTTTATTTTTGAACCAATAGCGATATGTATTTATTATATCGGCCTATTTCAAGTGTAATGTTTTCAAAGAAACCTATACAATTACTATATCAATTAATCAGTCTTATGGGAACTAACAACATTATCATTGTTTGTAAAATTGGTTGTTACACGCTTCTCTCAGAGAAAGCAGAATGTGGAGGTGCGGTTTTTATTCCCTGATGTTTAATGGACTGCAGTGGGGAAGTACACGCGTATCGAATCGAAACATCAGCTAGGGGCGCATACTAATGTGTGACTTAGCGTGTTCACCTGACATCTCATGGGTAGGGTGTAACGTCCCCTTAAATAGATTAATCAGGGAGTGTCATGCCGTGTTTCAATTTCAAATTTTGAAATTACGTGCTTTTCAGCTTTCATTTCCTCTATTTACGCCTAAGCTATTTGTGTAAATCATGACGTAGACACTTTTCTAAAATAAAATCAAGATGATCATACTTCGATTCGAATCGCTTTCCAATCCGAACTTTCTTAAAGGTTAACAGGTGTTTGAATAAAAAAAATCTCATTCAGAATCGCTGAGAACCTTTTGCCATTATAAATTATAATCGACCAAAAAAACCTTACCTGACTACCGAGGATTTATCAAAAAGGTCCTCTATTATACTGACTGACGGTCAGGTGCTGACTTAATCGTTCTCCAAATCCCATTCATTGGCTTGTAATAATATCCTTTTCCCACGATCCCAAAATAATCTTATCATGTTAGGTCAGATTTTTTAGGAACTCTCTATAATTTACGCAATGTTATTGATATTGTAAGTGTATAAGATTAACAAGTTCAATTGAACATAGTATCTTCTTCCGAACCCTTTAGGGTTATTTGACAACAGTGACATTTTCATGACAATGTATGACACAGTACTCATGTACATTCAGCGAGTGGCGACAACTTGCATAGCAATTTCCCTGATGGCTCAGTTGCTTGTAGATCCTACTTTGTCTACACAATATTTTATATTTCTAAAGGAGCTTAGGTGACAGGCCTCCAAAGGCAAACTATTGTTATCGCTTGAAGAGACACCTTTGAACTTAGCAATGATTACCATAAACGGAAGGCTAAACATATCTGCCTGTCTGCTGTAGAATTTATTTTAATGAAGTTTGAAGTTTTGTGTTAGACACTTTCAGTGACCTTCACTTCAGACAAAGGTCCACCAGGAAGTCAGGATGTTAAGAGGGAATTAATTTTGTTTATTTTGCTACCAAAATAATGCAAATAAAAAGTTAGCTGAGCATACTTTATCAACGTCTATTTAACTTACATCCTCTAAATGATTTAACCTTTACACACTGAACAACGACAAAAAACATGTCCAATACTTGGTAAATCAGTGTAACTGCCAATAAAGTCACGGTGTACACTCCTATTAATATTAACGAGCATCGGTTCCAGTGGTTTGTAGGTACAGAACCACGTATAAGTACATTAGGCTCGAGCGTGAGATAACTATCGTTCCGAACGCCTGCGCGTCGCAACTTCAGATGTCCGTGAAGGTGGTGGCTACTGCCACCACGGCACACTTTCCTAACGCAACTGCATCCGCTTATACAATTTCTCTCAGGACTTGTTTTATGGGCTTATTGTTTAAAAACTTGCGCTGCTATCTTGAATCCTTCAATTTCTGAAGCAAACAATCTAACTTTCAATAACATTTGAAAAAAATCGACAAATGTATCTATTCTTTTTAACATAGTACCAAAAATACATTAATCTTTACCTTCCAAACGTAGCAACTGTATAAACAGAACCTCCAATAAAGCCTTTTTAATTCTGACGGTGCCGTGGTTGTGTTCGACCGTTCAAATAAATTGACCGCCGACATGCAGCCCAGATATGTCCAAACCGAATAAGGAAGAGTGCACTTGAACAAATAATATCTCCTGTCTTGTACCAATCTCTCGTAAAACAAACCAGTGGGACGTCGAGTGGGCCTTAAATATTAACGGAGGGACGTGTAGTCGTGTAGGTAACACCTACTCGATTTGTACTTTTGTTATCGGTTGTATTGTCCCCGCGCACATGTTTTTCCAAATTATGTTGTTATGTGATAGAATTATTTTATCTCTACCATGTCATTGTATCCATGTGCCTTAATATTGTGGTTAGACCTATATTTTGGTGCGTTTACGATACAATAAAATCTCTTCGGTTTATATTGTTATTGGGCATCGAAACCACTTACCAAAGATGTTTCGTATTATTTATTAATCATAAATTCCCATATTCCTTCCGCTTTATATTGATATTGCTTCTTGATATTCGCGCGAATAATGTTCGTGTAACAGAAATATAAGGACCTGGATATGATAAATGTAGATTATCCAAAACGCTTCAAAATTCAGGCCCTATTTTTAGATTTTGCTTTAAGTCAAAAAAAAAAACACGTCAGAAGCCTAGTGAACATAGAACCGGTGTACCATTATTATAATCAAGATAAACACTTGTTCTAACTCTATATTTTTTCTAATAATGATCCCGCCATCTGCCTGTATATTAGAATATGTAACTGTACAAACCTCCTGTAAAAATCACCTGCGTCTATAAGAAGATAATTTCAATGTCCATTTGCGAAAGCTCCTGCAAGAACGACGGATGCATTAAATATTTCGCAGTAAAAACTCTCGCGGGCACACTCGACATAATTCTTTCCTTACTGAGGACTAGCAACTATTTGATCGTGTCATTAAGTTCTTAAAGCGCGGCTGTTTCCGCAGCTGTTGATTAATAATTAGTTTCCACCTGTCTCATACACTTTTATGGAACCATGATTGAGAAAACTTATTGCTTTATTTGAACAAAGGATGCCAGCGCATTGGAGCACGTCATTGCAACAAGAATTTCTAGATATTTATCAGGGCCAAAGCGATCGTAGCTTAATCGATTAAAATTGTATGAGAACTAGGGTTCTCCAGCACCTTTGCCATTACTTGATGAGATATCTTCATTCTTCTAGGATTTCAGATATATCAGAGCTAGGAATATTATCTACAGTTCTAGATATCTTCAATACTCTAATAACACCAACTTTCCTTTACATTAAATTTATCCGGAAGAAAATAAATGGAAGCATCTATAAATAAGTTGTACCTTTAATTAATACGAATTCTTCGGTAATAGCCGGTAAATATGATGAATAGCAGTATTAGAAATTATCAGTAAAGGCCCTGATGATCAGAGTTTCACGAACCGTAATTGCAGTCGGTAATGCAAACTCGTTAACTTCGGCACGCGTACAAGGTGTCTCGTGGAGAGATCTATCAATAACGCTCGGCCATCGTAATTGGCTAAGCAACATGCGTCGAGGCAGGTGTATAGTCCTATTAAAAAGGTATAATAAGTATTTAAATTGAATTTATTCAACTTAAACGATGGCACGGGCGGAATGAACAAAAGAAATACGTCTTGGAATTTAATTTCTGAACGAATGAATTTATACCTTTAGTGTTTACATTCATACTTTCGTAGGGACCGGGGACGTTACCCCTGTTTTAATTTCGCTGAGTGCGTTCCCACCACGCAGCAAACAAAGGGTCCCGTGACCAGCTACACCCACGTCCACTATTACTGTGTTACCGTCCTATAAAGCAATTTATTCCGATGAGTCACTTTTACAGTTCATAAAATGTTCATATCCAATATTTACTACGACGTAACTAAGGTAAAATGTGACGTAAGTAATTATTTTGTCGTCAAGTTGGTACATTTAACCGGTTTCTTGACTCGAGAGCAATTGGTGTCATTATCGAGCTAAGGATGTCGAGCTGGATACATAATAATCTCACCCTGCAAGTAACCGAAGTTATGGAGAGATCTATGTCGGTAGTCGGCCTGTGGTCGCCTCTGATTACAAACTCGAGTGAATAGAAATTACTGTTATAATGTGGTTCAACTGCCCGGAGGAAGCTATAAGGGCCCCGTTAATTACCATAGGTATTTGTTTACGTTTTGGTGTGTAACATAAACAAGCAAACAACATGATTTTAGTGATATTATAATTCAGGCGTGTATTATATTATAATATTAGCTTTTTTCAAAAAGCAAATACTTTAAATCGGAACTTTTTGATATCTTTGGTATTTTTACTGGAAAATTAATAGAGCAGGAACATTCACAGGATGCCTCAAGCTAACCAAATATTTTTACTGTTGTTGCAGGCTCATGTGGTGTCCGCTTTCGAACAGAGTCTGTCCAACATGACGCAGCGGCTGCAGCAACTCACCGCAACTGCCGAGAGAAAGGTAATAAATAACAATTTCCATCGTTATATCACACATCCTTTAGATTACATTTTATTACTCATTAAAACTTTACTGCTGTTAGATAATTTGAATATCCGTATACAAGATCTGGGAGTTAACGAAACAACGAATCGCCGTACTTAGCATCATAATGTATGTGAAACGCCTCAAGCCACTAACCGTTCTGACGGTACTCCGACCGGTTCCAACGGAAACAAATTACTTTATTTTAATTATAAGTTTTATTGTTGTTATACTTCGGATGTGGTCTCATACGTTTTGTTTGCTTTAGGACTCTGAGTTAACGGAGTTGCGTCAAACGATCGAACTTCTGAGGAAGCAATCAATCCAGGCTGGGCTCACGACTGCCCACATGCAGTCCATGGGTATCAGGGCGGATGGTGTTAATGTCACGGGGCCGGTAAATATGATCCTCTAACTAACATTTAATAACCACTACCTGGTTAGGTATGCAATATGAAATACGCAGCAGGGTAGTCTCTTCAATATATTCCCTTAATTATAGGACATTTCAAATCGAAAAGAATTTGAAAAGAATTTGAAAAACAAATATTCTGATCATACTATGCTTGTATCATTCTTAACAATCTATTATCATGTCAAAGCTACAAAAAAATAAACGATTGTTTGAATATGTGATTACTAATGTTGCAACGTCTTCATTTACATTTGTATTCTAATGTTGAAACTTGGTACGGTGTCCAATGTCATCTATCAATCAATGTACATTATACTAGGCATGCGTTGCAATAAGACCAACATCATTAGCATATATAGTCAAACATACGGAACGAAGTACGGTGCGCGAACACTACGTAGAAATACATGTAGTATTATCAGAATCAGGACGTTCGAGGTCCAATAAGCAGAAACAAATAAGGCAACGATAGCATTTGCATTAAATTGACCGTCAATAGATCCGTCCCTGTTCCACATTTGAGACGCGCCGAGAATACACAAGTGACATGACTTACTACCTCCTTAATATTAACTGTAAGTATATCGTGAACTATTCAAATTGATACAAGCATGCATTACGATCGTGTTGTGAAACCTAGTAATGATAATTAGAGAGAGTGATAAATATAGCATACAGCTTCCAAAGGCTGCTGCAAATGTTTGGCATTCGATCGGTTATTTACCTCTGGTGTTTGCATCAAATATTGCATTAGCTGTTTTTAATAATGTTTTGAAATGTCCGTAGCCGTACACGTTTACATATTATTATTCATGCATTACATTTATAAATATATAGTATTTGAGCAGGTTTCGTGACACAGCAGGCCTATAAGGTTTCGTGCGTAGTCAATGCTATTTCTGTCGAAATCTCTAAAGTTCAGGGACGTAGATTAAGGTATTAAACGCCACTTATAAGTAACAGTTATAACTTAACAAGCCTCAAAATTCTTGCTCAAAAATTTAAATACAATCGATTAACTAGGATAGTTAATGCCGCTGATTTGGTTTAACATGTCAAGAAATATCTCTCAGGCATGCTGGTTTCCTCGTTGTTCCTTAACCGAAGCAAGTGATAATTATACAATACGCACATGACTTCGAAAAATTAGAGGTTCGAACTCGGGACCTACAACTTTTCAGTCTGACGGTCACACGACTTGGCTATCACTGCTTTTATAATTACAATCGATGAATGGTTGAATATTGCGGTGTAGGAGCCAGGCAGTCAAACGCAGTCATCTCCGCAGCGTTTGGCGCAGACTGGCAACGGAGCCATCACTCGGCATCTGTCTACGGACAGCGTGTCGAGCATCAACAGCCTCAGCAGTGGCTCATCTGCTCCGCACGACAAGAAGCACAAGAAGAAGGGATGGGTAAGTTACATGAACAACGATATAACTAAATTGGTTTAAGACAGTGTTTGTGAAGCAGGGTTTTATCTGATCATCATCTGCCTAGCCCTTTCCCAACTATGTTGGGGTCGGCTTCCAGTCTAACCGGACGCAGCTGAATACCACTATTTAACATGGAGACTACTGACTACTACCGACTGACCTCCACAACCCAGTTATTGGTAAGACTGGTTGTTAGGCTTGTTGTCTTTGTCGGGATTTTATCTGATACTAGTTGCTAACGCCGATTGCAAAAGAGACAGTTCATTTACTTTTAAAAGAAAGTATTTCCTGTACGTAAAATCCAGTTGTTGTATTATTACTTATTATCTATGCATTAACTTTGCCTACAACAAACTGAATAAATTCAAGTAAATATTAGCCTTCGTTTACCTAATATTGACAATGTAATAAATATGTACAGTGTACAACTTAGCCTACATTGGACATGTTTTAATGTAAACATTGATTTTCTAAGTAAGCCGTTGTATAAATTTTATATAATCAGGACACAAGTGTTTCTTTTTATTGTAATTGAAGAGTTTTATGTTTTCGTAATAGAGAAGGTTCGTACGCAATACCATACGCGTATCTATGCATAGAATTAATTAAATTTTCGCAGAATATCTATGTTAACATGGTTGCTTAACATTTTGTCAAGTTACTGATAAATATTCGTAATGAACATAATTGTACATAGGTGAATAAATGCCATATTCATACAACTGTCTAATTCGTTTAAACGAAGTAGTCCCGTTTTAGCACCTATTTTTGGGCACCAATGCATTGAGCACCAAAGGTATTCTCAATTGGGAATAGTTACCGGTAGGTGCCCAAAAACTAGGTGCTCAAACATTAATATACACTTCGTTTAAAATACTTGCAAGGCACTAGCTCTATGTCAAAAAAAGTTCCCTCAAAAAAGTTATTCGACCACTGAGTAAACAAAAACAAAACACTAACAAAACAATCTTACACAACAGCTCCGCTCATCATTCACGAAAGCTTTCTCGCGGAACGCCAAGATATCAAAGACAGCGAAGCACTCGTCCCTCGGGCAACTGTCATCGCAAGACAGCTCGTCGGGATCCCATCACTACGACGACCCGCACACGATTCGCGAGGGAAGCAACGAGAACAGTCTGGAACATTCGCACGAGACACTCGACGTTAAAGACAAGCCCTGCCCGCCGGCCAAGACGGAAGACCAGACCAAAGGTGAGATATAAGGGAAATTAGTTATAGCAAACAATGGATGTTGAATCAGGTTGAGAGAAAGCTGGGGCTAAAAGTTAATGTAAGCTGAGGCACATAGGACAATGGATGACTTTAACTATCTTAGTAACTACGTGTGGAGACTAAAGATTAACGAATCTTGGATCTTTTGGACATGTTTTGAAAAACAATCTTTATTTATTCATGAACACACGTTGAAGTTCAAAAACTGTATCAACAGCCTGTTATCTGCCTCTTACTTATGAGGCTACTGAGTACCTATTATTGAAAATGATAATGCCTTTGTTATCCTAATTAGTCCGTCAGATAGATTTTCAAAAAATAATGGACACATATTTTGTCTTCTTTCACGTAAACAAAAGATGAAGACGATACAGTGCTTAAAAAAGTAGTGTCAAGTCGTGTGACGTCACAAGGTTAGTACTTTTTTACCCACAAAGTGACGTCACAAGCCCCACTCATGATCTTTGACACGTTTGATTTTCGTCAATTTTTATTAATTTGATAAAACAAAAACACGTATATCCAATATTTTTCGATAATCTAACAGACGGACCAATTAGATTTTTTTGGTGAAATACCATATTCAGTGTGCCTTCTGACAAAGGCTACCTTTCTTTTCACTGAGCTCTGTCACGACCAACTCTGCAGTATTATTAGTTGCGATTAAATTAAACTTATCAATTAAGTATTTTACCACATGAAAATGTGCATTATGGGTTGCATTGCAATAAACGATTTGAATTTAATACTCTAGATTAAACCAGGTATTCGGCTTTCCTTTTGAAACCACTTCCAAATTATTAGTGCAGGCTACTTTTATAGCTTTAGGAGCATCGTAAGAACATTCCAATTAAAGTTTACATCGTAATTAATATAGTTAATTACTGGATGTGGCTTACGATCTCCATTTTATTTCCAGATAAACCAGACGATGCTGTGTTAGTTGATGAGTTGAAGAGGCAATTACGAGAGAAGGATTTGGTGCTAACAGATATACGATTAGAGGCTCTCAGTTCAGCACATCAACTAGAAAGCCTTAAGGACACCGTCATCAAAATGAGGGTAAGAATATTTGAAGCAATGATTAAATAGCTTTTTGGTAATAAAAAGCCCACTTATTATAGCAATAATAGTCTTAAGATTGTTATCATTAATTGTGAATACACCCCGAGGAATAGTCGATATCCACTTACTTAATATTAGGTAGTACAGTAAGTATTCATTAGGGGCTTGCTACTAGCCCATAATACAAATTAAACGCGCTATTTGGTACTGATTATAGTGGGTGTTCTACAGAATATTCATAAACGGCCTCTCATATATAATTAAATTCTTCGTCCGTACCGAGTAGTGAAGCATTAAACAATGTTTTTACAACACTTAAGCAATTTCCGCTTATTTTACCGTTTATATTATATTATAAAAGTTTGTGCCTTACATGGCTGTTTAAACGTAGTTTTTTTGGATGAGACATCATTAAATTAATAACCTCTCCCGCTCTGGGCGGAACGGAAGGGAGTGTCAGACTACTACTGACTAAAACCCACCCATGTTCCTTCTTAGCCCTTTGTGCTCCAAGGCCGCGGTATCTTTTTCGAACAGTCCCGCGCGCCGCCCCGGCAGGCGTCATCCCTTGCTCCTTGGTGGAATGGGTCCTCCTTCCATTTGCTGACATTTCCTTGAGGCTCTTTAAACGTACTGGTACAAAGATTTTTTAAACGAATACGTTGAAATGTCCTTCTCAAATCAAGGTACACTTCCAGAACGAGATGTTGAACCTAAAACAAAACAACGAGAGGTTACAGCGGTTAGTGACGTCACGGTCACTGGCCGGTAGTCAGAGCTCGTTGGGTACTGGTGGCTCTGCTGTCGAGGACCCAAGGAGGTTCAGCCTTGCTGACCAGACTACTATGCATCAGGTGAGATAGATGTTTTTTTTTGTTGGTTTTTTGTATGCGGATATTTCCTATTATAGTTTACTTTTTTAGCTTTATTAGCGGAATTGACAACTTGGATGAAGGTTTCGTTAAGTAGTGGACTGCGACAGGCTGGGTTGATTGTTAAAGGATCACTAAAATCTTATTAATAAATATCTCGTGTCACTGTGTTTGCGGTCGCACTACTCCAAAACTGCTCGACCGATATTTTTTTGTGTTTTTTTTTTTTAATATTTCATAAACTACTTTTTTAGGTCGAATAAAGTGCATTGCAACGCTTCGGTACAGCTTATATTGCATATAGAAATCTTTTTGCATCGGGTGTATTTTCCACCTTTATTTCGTGTGTCCATTCCACCGTTCCATCAAGCGTTTTAGGAAAACCGTTCTGTGGCCTGACCTTCCTCAACACCTGTTGAATACAAAGTATTGCAAGGTGCACTTGCACAATGCCGTGGACACGACACTGGAATGTCACCCCAACGATTTGAAGATTATTAACGCGTGACGATTTTATACACCAAAAAAAAAAAACAATCAGCCCTAATGATACCAATTTTGTAGTTTCCTGCATATTTTCACATGACTGCACACGCAAATATATGTCCATGACAATTTTGTAGAGAGCTGCAGAAATAATCAGCGTACCGGTTAAAATTGGTAGAAAATGTTGGTGATTTCTATGCACTTCAAAAAAACTTATCGGTTCAAAATAATTCTATTTGAAAAATTTCTAATCGCGTTATCATTTTCTTCTTAAGCAACAACTACTCTATTTTCAGGCGACATTAGACATGCACTCGCAACCTCTAGACCTAGACTTCAACTGCATGTCATCGACCCCTACCATGGATTTCTCCAAAAAAGGCTCGCCTAAATCGGGCATGGTCGAGCCCATATACGGCAATAAGGCCGCCTGCGAACTAAATGAAAACAGCGAGACGCTATTAGCAGCACTGAATGGCAGCAGTGATTTATTCGCGAATGGAGGTGACCGACTCAGCGGCGACTACGACATAAACACGGTACTGCCGCCGCCGAAGACAAGAGAGCTAGCGATAGGGGAGAGCTATTCAGACATCGGTAAGACTAATTTTAAAACAACCCATTTGTTTATTCCAAGTTACAAAAGGATTCCTTTAACGACTCATTGTGTTTGTTTAACAGGTGTTGCAGACAGCCAAGGAGATACAACCGACGGAAAAAAAATAGCCATAGCCGTATATTTAGGACAACCGGAGACATTCCAAAGATATTTCGAAGAAGTTCAAGACACGCTCACAGAATCTGAATGCAGATTCTACGCTAAACAATCAGCGAGCTCATACAACAACCATTTTGAGAAGCAGTCCAGTTTCGACTCGCCGCGATTGTCGCAAAATCGCAGCCCCGAAACAGAGACGCAAGACTACTCACAAATAAATAAGTCTAACACAAATAGCCTTAAAAGCAATAAATCTACGCACAGTAGTTCGTATAAGAACGTTTATAATAGTGATTCGACAATAAACTGTAATGAATTCACAATAGCTTACACTTATATTTCTGGCAAAACAACTTGGCAGAACTTAGATTATATAGTTAGGAAGACTTTTAAAGATTACTTGTCTAGAATAGACTTGGGAACGAATCTCGGTCTGAACACTGATTCGATAACATCATATCACCTGGGCGAAGCGACGCGAGGCCCTGAAATAGGTTTCCCGGAGTTATTGCCTTGTGGATATATAATTGGCACTGTCAATACGCTGTACATCTGCTTAGAAGGAGTTGGAAGCTTGGCGTTCGATAGTCTTATACCAAAAAATATTGTATATAGGTGAGTGTCAGTCAGAAACCATGAAATTGCATCCATTCCAGATTACATTACCGATGATCGAAGACCTAACTGAATTATTTTTCTCCAGATATGTTTCACTGCTATCTGAACACCGGCGAATAATTCTGTGCGGTCCAAGCGGCACGGGGAAGTCATATCTAGCGGCTAAACTAGCAGAGTTTTACGTACAGAAGACGCAACGTAGAGGCAACCCTGCCGAAGCTGTGGCTACCTTCAAGTGAGTCCCTAAAGCTTCTAGTGTTTGAAATTCCGAAAGATTCATAGTTGGCCAGGAGAAGCTTAGGTTAAAAGTCGATGTTTGTATTACTGACTCAAATCTGTGCTTTGAAAGCAATCGGTTCGGTTACTCCCACTGTGTTTCATTATCATTCTTCCGGCCCTTATCCCAATTCAGTTGGGATCGGCGCAGCATGTCTTCTTCTTCCATACTTCTCTATAACTCGTCATTTCATCAGGCACCTCCTTTCTTGACATATCATTCTTTACACAATTTGTGTTGTTTCAAATTGAACTGATGAAAACATACAATAGAATCTGTACCTTAAATGCATATAATAGCTTAGCTATGCTGTTGCTGATATATCATGATTGTTATTTATTGTACGTGAGTTTCAATCTAACCATAAAATACTATGTAACCACTACCTCCTTACAAGAAATCCTACTTCCGCACAACTGGCTTAATGGTGTCAACTTTTTAAACTAGACCCAAAACTAATAACCATCTAACCTTTTCAGCGTTGACCGCAAATCCTGCAACGAGTTGCGCGCCTACCTCGCAAACATCGCGGAACAGTGCGGCGCGGCGGCGGCCGGTGAAGAGGCTGCCTTGCCTTCCGTAGTCATACTCGACAACCTGCAGCACGCCTCCGCCTTGGGAGACGCCTTCGCCGGGCTACTGCCTCCTGACAACAGAAATATGCCTGTGATTATTGGTAAGTAGGATATCACTGCCTGGTATATGCATATAGTCCTGGGTTCCCTGGATCCTCTAGGGCGGTGTTGTTGGGTTTTACCGTGTGGAATTTCTAAGTAGCAGCCACGGAGTCTGGATTTGTGCCCAGTTGATGGCAACAGGCTCGCCCCAATTACATGGTACTTAAACTTAACTGATGAAACGTACACAGTTACACCTCTGCCTAACTCTTCGGGGATTATAGACGTAATGTTATGCCCTTTGATGGGCTGAGAAGAAAAATGCCCACAACTGCCCATAGGATTCCCGTAAACATGTCCACGGTCCACCGGTTCACCAGTCTTACGTTGCCAAAATTCCACGAATTACAAAATCTCAACAGTCCTCCCTTATGAGACCTTCAAACATTACGATGGAGTCCTCCAATACAAAAAAGCCCATTGGTATAATAAACCTTGTGCAGTCTTTGTAACATTACCGGCGAGCGGTATTTTACGCATTACGGAACGCCTTTTTTGGAGCCATGTCAATCTAAATGACATAATTGTCTCATTAATAGTGAAACGATCGTGAGAGAATAGCAATAAGTGAATAGAATCTGGGTACTCTTTCCTCATACCTATTCCTTTTAAGGTGTTCAATACTTTGTATGGCATAATATCATGCTTGTTCTTTAAACCTGTAAGTATTACAGAACAGTTCAGTACCTACCTACATGCAATAAGTTATTACTAGATAGGTACCTACGTAATGTGGGAATCAGATAGGTAAACGTATTTAGTAGCTGTGAACCTGTGAAACTTTGGCATAGGCTGAATGTTTATGAATTTCGGAATCATCATCATCATTTCAGCCCGGAATCGCCCACTGTTGGGTATAGGCCTCTCTTCTACCACTCTTCTCTGTTCAGTAGGTACGTCCCTCATCCATCCATTTCCTGTTTTATAATTTGGGAATATAAGTAACGTTTTGTTTCAGGTACCATGTCCCAAGCTACATGCAACACAACAAACCTGCAGCTCCACCACAACTTCAGGTGGCTCCTCACAGCCAATCACATGGAACCTGTCAAAGGATTCTTAGCTAGGTAAGAATACCTGCCAAACGTATCCTTCCAAAACAAGCCGAAAATAAAGCAACCCAAAAAACCGAGCAAACCATGGACAAATAAAATCTGAAAGGGATCCTATAAACTATATCTTTTGAAGACTTATCAGGACATTTTAGGCGCGAGACTATTTTTTTTTTAGTTGACCACTTGCCCATAAATCTTTTTTGGGGAGGTCTTGACGTGAAGTCGAACAGTCTATTAATTTTAGCATATTATAATCCTTTTGAATTTTTCAATATAAATTAAGACATTATTTCATAGCATTAATCTAACCTCTACTATCCATTCCTCAGGTACCTCCGTCGCAAGCTATTCACCCTAGAACTGCGGCTGGGTCGTCGCGAGCCCGCTTTAGCAACTGTACTAGAATGGTTGCCGGGAGTATGGTCCACGCTCAACGCCTTCTTGGAGGCACACTCGTCCAGCGACGTCACTGTAGGCCCGAGGTTGTTCCTTGCCTGCCCTATGGACTTGGAGGCTAGTCAGGTAAGGACGGATAGTTCAAGGCAATTACTGTCACTAACTGTCGCCCAGAGAGGTGGAATGTGTCCCAACGGTTGGACTTATTGGCTGATTATGGTAAATAAAAATTAAACCAGTTTCTTTGCGAGTTGAAATCTTGTCCTTATCGATGAAAACCATCGAACGTGAAGAACTGACAAAAAGTCAGTCTGCAAGCATACTAGCTCGCGCGCAGAAATTGGATTTGTTTCCATGTAAGTACTCCTTGTAGAGTTATGTTGCGGCTGTGTCTTTCTTTGATCATAAGCTCAAGTGTAGGTAAGCGATTTTGGGTTCGGTTCCCAGGTCAAGCTAATTGTTACTAGATTCAAACAAAAATTACTCTGTAGCAGCCAAGCAGCCTGGAGTCATTCGTTTAGGTTAATGGCAACAGCCCTATTGCATAGGACCTAATAAGTGCTTATGTCTACCCTTTCGGGGACATTACCTATGTAGGTAATTCAATTTTTAAGACTTGTTAAGAATATAATATAAACGCTACCATTTTCCCTCAGGCGTGGTTCGCAGACGTGTGGAACTACAGCATAGTCCCGTACGCGTCAGAGGCGGTGCGCGAAGGTATCGCGTTGTACGGCAGACGACGTCACGCCGCCGTCGACCCGCTGCAGCACATCAAGTCCTCGTACCCCTGGAGAGAACCCAATCATTCACATGTGAGTACCAAGAACTACGTACATACTTAAAAATATGCTTCACATATTATTTTGAATTCACTTACATTAGGGAGGTCCAAGTTCTTTATCGTAGCTAGTTCGTCACAGTGCTTGATTTACCGAATAAAAAAAAAAAATAAGTTTCCGTTGCGTGGCGTCATTTCTCGCCTCACACGATTTTGTTTCTGAATAGTCCATACATTTTTGCAGGTGACTGTACATAAAATGGTCCACTTTAAAGACACGCGGAAACCAAATCTCTAACATGGAACATAGAAATCTCATCCGTGAGAACATGAACAATATTGTCTGATTGAAGAGTTATGTAACCCGTTTACCTACTTAAGCTCTATAATACTTCTCTAGATCTCTCATTAGATTGAAATAATGAGAGTTGTTTCAATAATGTATGATCTTCTGTAATTATAACATGATTCAGTAGTAGGTACGGTATTCTTTATGTCTTAGCTACCTCTTGATAATGCTGTAGTCGTAGAGGCGACTATTCGAAGTAGGGGTTCGCAAAAGCTATTTTTATCCGGAAATTTGTTGCTTAAAGAGCTTACTAAAAAATACTAATATAACATAATTTTATTTTACAGACTCTGAGAGCAATCACGGTGGAAGAAATTGGTATTGAAGAATCAAATCAAGATTCCAACACGAACAACAATCAAGATCCTTTGGTAAGAATCTGGTCATTTCATTTCTACTTCTATACGAGATAAAAATAGAATTAGCTAATGAAACTCCGTAGACGACCCTGTACTTTTTGACCTTTGAACATTTTATTCATCTACCCTCCTTTCTTGTTTTAGTTAAACATGTTGATGCGGCTTCAAGAAGCGGCGAACTACAGCGGAAACCAAAGTCAGGACTCTGACAACGCAAGCATGGATTCGAATCTCACTCACGACAGCTCTATGGGCAACGAGCTATAATAGCGACGCTTCGTCCCGACTGTGTTGTGACGTCACTATCCTCTAAGATTTTATACGACCCGCTGGTATTCTGTGATATTGCTTTTCAACACTGCTTATTGTAGTTGGAACAAAGTAATACCAGCAGTAATTCCATGCAGTGTATGAACTAAACTGACGTTCCTTACATGTGGATTATAAATATGATATATAAAGCCAAATATTTGCCATATGTACATTATTGATATTTATTTTTTACTTATTCTAAGTGTTACTTTAGTTGCGATTCTATTATTATTTGTAGTTGATTTTTTAGACAAATATTTTATCGCTAAAATGTAAAGGCGGTATTTATTTTCATTTCGAAAGGTTTTACTCGGCAATATTTGTGAATTCTAGCAAATATCGATAGCATGAGTATAGAAACCTTTCTTTAAGACTGTTTTTGTTTTCTTTTACATTCGAGAAAAAAAATCATTTCAACTCATAAGTGAATAAGAAATCAATAACAGTGCCTGGAGCGATAATTTTCCATTTTTTTACGACGTAATTACAATATTAGATCTATTACTGTTTATATGAAGCATTGTGGCTTTTACTATTGTTATATTTTTTCAAAGTTAGGATATAAACCGCATTTGTATTACTGAGACATGTATGTAACATATGAAAGTGTAATTTTTATACCATTTTCATATTAAATTTCATGTACCTAATATAAAATATTTAAGTGTAAATATGTTTAATATATTTCTTTTTGTATGCGATAACACTAACCGCTATCTATCATAACAGCGTTACTTTTGTATAGAGATGCGTAACAACTGAGTTTAAAGTGTTCGGTATGGATTGACTCGTGTGCATAAGTGAAACGTGATATCTACAATCTATGCTTTACAGAAAATGTGAAATAAAAATTGATTATAAAAATCTTAGTGTCTTTGATTTACCTACATAATGAATTATTTATTTATTTATTGGCACATCTGATTCTACAATTGTTACACTGTTTATTCTAGAAATACAAACAATATGATACAATCATAGTGTCCAATATGGAGCGATAGACACAGCATCCTAATACAGATCGTCAATATTATTATGTAGGTACTGTACTGTACAATGTAGGTCTACATTGTACAGACACCAGCACATCGAGCGACTGCAAACTGTTAAATTTATTCAATAGATTTTCAACTTTATCTCTAAAGCATTAAGTTCAAGGTTGATTGGGAAAATTTGACAGTTTCAGGTAGCTTGTTGGTGCTGGCAATAAGAGTGACAATTGAATAAATTACAACAAATTATGTAGAGGCATTTTTATTCAAGTACATAAGTAACACCAGTTTAATCAAAAACCTTCGCCAGGAACAGATATGATCATGGAGCAATTTGGACGGAACCAGTTTTATTTCATTTAGGACTAGAATCTTCATTTATTGAATACTCTTAAGGAACAATCGCTTTTGTTTGGTGAAACCAATATAAATAAGCCACAACCATTTCAAGAAACCAGTATCTTTTGCTGACATTTCATATAGTAAACAGGAATTATTATAACAGAAAAGCATTGTTAAGCAATGATACACAGTAATGCAGAACAGTATATCAGAAAACATAATAAGATATGTCCACATATCATAAATATATAAAGTGCATTTGAGAAGAGAGTACTTATGTCAAGATACCTCGATACATGTAACATGTTCACCAACAAAACTCCAACAATTTATGGCAAAGGTTATGGTAAGGTTATCGTCATTCAATATTCTGGTAGTATAGGGTGTTCCACCAGTGGTGTGACCAGTGTGTGTTGCCAGTAATTACATACGGGACCACACGAAGTTGCATGGGTCAGCCAGTAATTTATAAAACCCAGAGAACAAGGATAAATATAAGGGCAACTATTGCTGGCAAACGTCACAGGCATGGCCCTTTAAAAATATTTTTTTAACTTTAATTAATCCCATTATCCATATTCACATCGTTGGTGACATAATTGGAAGAGTTGTTGGAGAGTATGTTACAGATGAACAAACAAACACACATGTAAAGCAAAATTCATTATAACTCATAGTGTGGACACACCATTAGACTACTAGTTATGTATATTTATCGTGACTTATCATATCATAGAAATAATTAAGCATGACTTTGCAATTTCAGTTTCCCAGCCCCCATTTTTTTTTATAAAATCAAGTATTTTGATTGTCATTAACATTAGGCACAGATAGAACATTATGCAATGAAGTACACACACAATCCCAAAGCAAGTATTATTCCTACTTAATTTAAACCATACGTGAATTCAGATGCTTAGATTACATTCATTTATTATTTATTGATTGCCAAGGTGTAACTTGATTTTTGAGTGACAAGGTTCTAAAATAAGTGGATGTATTGGAATTTTTTCATGCATGTCATTGAATTTTTTTAAGACCTTAATAATTTATGTAAGATTCTGAATTTAAGTTTAGTTTGACATTCTAGCACTGGAATAAACTTTGAAATATTATCACAATGTAAAATCACCAAAGACTAACACAAACACAAACAGACATAGTCAGTATTATTTTAAATGCAAATTGAGGTATGAAATATTTTTCCTTTTAATTTTTAACAAGTAATTTTTCAATAAATAAATGTTTAGGCTTCGTCAAATTGTACACTAGAGTCCAAAAGATTAGGATACATTTTAAGCCTAAAACTCTACTATTAACTTTTTAATATTTTAAGGAACTTATTTTGTTTTCGAAATATTATTGCTACAACTCACTAAGTAATACTATTATTTAGACAAGGAGTATTTAAGTGATGAAGATATCAATCACTGTGAATGTCGAGACTCAAATTGGACAAAGACGGAATGGGAGACTCGGTGAAGTCTCCAGAGTCATCACTATGAACTTTACTTTGTTTAATTTCTGTGTTCCCCTTTGAGTGAGTACTTCCTGATTGCTTCGACTTATTATGCGTAACACTTAAAGAACTTCTTTCACTAATCAAATCTGCAACATCAGATAGAGAAACTGAACTTTGTGAACTCTGAGAAGTTTGATGTGGACTTTCTAGAGACACATTTTTATTTGAAGTTTTTTCTATTTGCTCTTGAGCTGAGCCTGTAGAATGTGATAGTTTATCTCTATTTTCTTTAAATTTGGAAATAGGTGATGATGAAAAATCATCACCATAACTAAAATCAGCAGTATTCCCGTCAGACTTGCCAGATTCCTGTGACGTTTTCTCACTGGCTTCTGTAACCTTGTTTTCACTATCTTGCTTAAAAGCAGACGATGTATTACTCAAAGTAGCAGATTTAGCAGAAGGTGAATCACTCTGTACATTTTTCATAGACAATATATTTGTGTCACTTTGATCTTTTACATCTGGTTCCATTATAGGCAAGCCTGCTGTATTGAGCATTTTTTCATCTAATGAGTTAAAAGGTTTTAATTCTACATATGAGGTAGAGTCGCTACTACTATTAGTCAATTTTAATTCACTCATTAACAAAGAAGTTTCATTACTTGGTCTAGTAAAAGTTACAAACTTGGTTTGATCTCTTGCATGATCTACACAATCATTGGTTTTTGTAATGTAATTTTTAGAGTTATTACCACTGTTATCCACTTGAAGTATATGGTCCCCAGGAACATATTCAGAACGTGTTTTATCCCGTGCAGAGTCACTAGAGGTGTCTGTGTCAGAGTTATCCAGCTGCAACCGCAGATGTAGTTTATTTTTTTCATCAGATGAATTATCAGACTGGGACGAACTGTTAGTACTACTCTGCGAGTCTTCATGAAGTATGTACGTACAGTTTTGTTCATCCCTGTAATTCTTATCATCACTTTTCTCATGACTGTTATACTTTGAGTTAGTATTTGGATCAAAGTAATTATTTTGATGCGGTTTTAACATATTTTTAAGAAGTGTGAACAAGATGGGTTCTTTTATATTGTCAGATTTGGGTAAATTCATCTTTTCAGCCAATTTTCTCTTTCCTTCGTATTTGTATTCACTGCCTTGTCGAGACTCCGACTTGTAAACAAATAACGTGTTTTTTAAACAACAGAACTCTAAAAACTCATGGACAACTGATAGAGCTAAAAGGCCTTCCGGTAATTTGAGGATATTGTCTAAGTTCACATTCTGTTTCATGTTTTCACATTCATCTTCAAAGGCTAAAAAAATGTTGGCTCTTAGCAACGCGCGTATTTTAGCTAGTGATCCATTTCTCTCTAAAGCTTCTATGACTAAATCTCGAAGTTCAGTGTCTTCAGCTTGTGCCATTTTAAGAAAACAACTTTATCGCTAAGTTATTACAAGTTATCATGTAAATAAACCACAAATTCAACACTGGCTAACGTGTTTGACTCGCTTGTTTTGCTTGTTGAGAGATGCAATTCTGTGACTTTGACTCCGTCAGCTAGAGACGTCACCAACAGGGTCGAACATTTTGACACTAATGACAGCAGGATAACACGATCCATAACTCAATGCGTCAAAGCAAGACAACACGAAGAAAATGCTAAAACTACCATAAACGCTCGCACATCGTCACTTGAAAGGAATACACACTGGCGCTAGTGACGTTTTCGTTCTGAAATCAAATATTTAAAATTAAAACAAACATTTTTGTGTTTAATATAACGGATTGTTGAATTGTTTTAGAATAATATAAAATACTATACCGGTTATAATATTAAAAAAACAATGAATAAAACTCAAAATAGACGCCATCCGTTGTTACGTTCGTTATTATGTAGTTTAGTTATATATTAACCAAGAGCTAAATAAAACAGAAAATGATACTTATCAGTATTTTTTTGATACTTTAAAATTAATAATAAACTATTTTTACTACTACACAAAAAATATATTTATACCAACCTATACACTCCATTAGTAATTGTATTTAATTCTTGCAAAGAAATGCATTTTTATTATTGTAAAGACTTGCTTTTGTAGGCACATACGCACGGCAACCAATCACCCTATCCAAAAACCAGTATAAGCGGACCTCTCATTGTACGGGAAATCGATACATAGCGTGCCCATGTAATACTGGAAATGTATAGCTTGATGTGTCGCCAAGTGCTTCTCGGAATAAGAGGCTATGCTAGAAAGCTTCATGATCTATGTGTATCATTTGACTGTGTAGAAACTTGACGCTTAGACTTTAAATTCGCGGACGATTAAAATTAGCTATTTAAAGACGGCGAAAATTAGCTATCCTTTGAATACCAAGACAAACCTGACAATCCTACACTGTCGAAAATAAATATTTTTAAACAATATTAACGAGGTACATCCAGATATTCAGCCTTATATCTTTGCGAACGTGCTCGATTACAAGGGGTGAAGGCTTGCGCCGGGAAATGTGGGAAATTCAGTCAGTCGGGTCGAGCGAGCGTGGGAGGTCGGTACGGTGTCCGCCTCAAAATTTAACGGCATAATGAAACTTTTAGTCCATTTTCCTATCATATCCTGAGTAAAACATTTATAAAAACAATAAAACAGTGTTGACATTGTTATGTTCGGGCTCCAAGGGTTAAAATTCCCACTATGGCTGTATAATGTGTTAAAATACTAGTGGCGGGAAACCGTTTTGATATCTCGCTTGACGTGTTGTGTCCTATGTGTACGTAGAGCGAGAGGAGCCGTCTGCCCTAGAGGGCGGCCGACATGCTGGATTCGTCGTGAATCGATATTTTTGGAACGTTGTAGAGCTGAAACCATGAGGTTCGAGGCTCAATAAAGGTACGACAGGTGATAATATTAATAGTTTCCGTTCAGCCGACTACACCCAACTCGTTCAGCGATATATGTGCTGCGGTAAACGACGCTATCTGGGTCCCACGTTGGGCTCCACTACCCCCCCTCCAGCCTCAGCAGCTGCTCTCCGGATGTTTTGAGCAATAAAAAATATGGAAAGAATTATTTTATTTAAATTCGTTTAATTAATTAGAGGAGATATTTTATTTTCATACAAAATAAACATTTTTTATTTAAAAAATCTAGGTTTATCAAAATCGCGCGGGGATTTTTCTTTGAACATGAATATTATTTCAAGCGTTGCTGAATTTTATTTTGGTACTTAATTATATGTAGGAACGTAATGAATTCACTTGTTGTTTGTATTCACGTGTAGGTAAATTAGCATTTCAAAACATGGTTTACATAGGGAATAACATTTTTCTAAAGGTGCTTACCAAATATTAATGTTGAGAACTAACAACAATCAAGTAATTACTTTTGTTACTTGCCAAGACGAATATTAAGTATTTTATTTTATTAAAAAAAATATTCTAACACATCATATGCATTAAGCACTTGTTAGAACTTAAGATTGAATTTTCAGACGTAAAGAAAGTACTTAAAGACCTAAGTAAAATGTTCGGAGTAGGTATATACTTATGTGTTCAAATGTAGTCCAAACATTTTACCATTTTTGACCATGCTCGTTGACCAGCATAGAGCTCCAGAAGTCTACATGAAAAATTAAGTTTAAGTTTAAAACATCCTAACATTTCAACTTCTTGTAAGCAACAACATTCACTCCACCAAATCAAACAAGCGACGAAACAGTATTGATATAAAAACCAAACTATATTTTGGAGAAAACACAGTCAGTTCCAATTTCCAGCAACCAGTAAACTACAACGGTTGTCGGCTCAATTTCACGTGGTAGCCTGGGATGTCACGCAAAAATCCCGGGAATACGGAGTGTCAAATTTGGCGCCGTGCTCACACAGGCTCAGGGGAGATTAGGCGGTGCACACCAGTCTCCGGTGGCAAATATCGAGCTGACAAAACCAAACACACTTAGGTTTGCGCATATTTATGCAAGTGTCACCGTGGAAATTATGTTTTTAGGGTTCCGTACCTCAAAAGGTAAAAACGGAACCCTTATAGGATCACTTTGTTGTCCGTCTGTCTGTCTGTCAAGACCTTTTTTCTCAGGAACGCGTGGAGGTATCAAGCTGAAATTCATATCAAATACTCAAGTCTATGGTCTCTTGGAGCTGTGAAAAAATCAAACTTCTAAGTCAACGCGATCAAAAGATACTCCCGTTTATGCCGCAAATTTTCGACACTCGCAAGGGAATCAAAACCTACAGGGTACTTCCCGTGAACTCAGAATCTTGAAATTTGGTATGAAGCAACGTCTTATAGCAGAGATATAGGAAAAATTGCGAAAAGTATACATTTTTAGTTATATCATATAATAAAAATATTTTTTAAGTAAAAATACCATAACTTTTACTTATATACCTACAGGTTTGTACGGAACCCTCGGTGCGCGAGTCTGACTCGCACTTGGCCGGTTTTTTTCCTACTCCTCTGCTATTATTTTCTGATTAATTTCGTTGCGGGGTCCAAGACAGTTTAGGTAATCGTTTCTCTGGGACTTCGTCGGGCTTCATTGTCTCGGCGCTTTTCTTGTGGTCGCCACTGTTGATTCTGGCTTACAGAAGTTACAGTGGTTTGGGAATAGTGTGGCGGGCTTGTCCCAATAAAAAAAAAAAAAAAAAAAAAAAGTGGCACCGTCTTTGGTAAATGACAACACGGCAATACACGCCCTAGGTACCAACTAGTTAGTTGAATTGAAACCTAGAACTAGTTCAGATTGAAATGGTTTTCTGAGAATGTCATAGCGGGAAAATATCAGGGTCAAGTATCAAAGCACTTACTCACGTGGCGATGGCAATTTCAATTGCGTCAGTCAAAATTTGACGAAAAGTTTGGCATTTTAATTAGCGTCCATCAGCACCTGCTATGTGCAAGCAACAGGACAGGCAGGGCACGATATCAAGTGTCCCATCGTTTGTGGGGTATACCACCACGTTTACATCCCAGGGCTCGAGTTATCTATGAATCTCCACCTGAACAAGTTTTCGTTGCTAGGAAAACTTGTTCAGGTGACATAAAGACATGTTCAGGTCTCAAACACTATTTCGAGTAAACATTATATATCTACAGTTCCATTCTTATTATTATCCAGTACTAACTGGGTAGTGGCGGCCAGATAAGTAGTCGCTCCATGTAAAATACTGGTACTAAGCTGACCCCTACATAGTTGGGAAAAGGCTAGGCAGAAAGAAAATGTACACATTGTCGTGAGGCAAAACATTTACATTTACATAATCTAAGTCTAGATTATTTTCCAGTATTGGTCTGTAATATTCGACTTGCTTTAACCCTTGATCACCCGACTGCGGCGAAGCATAAAAGGAGGGTTATTTTCTGTTAGTATTCTTCAACATGGACCTTGTAGATAATGGTAATATATTTTGATGACAGCTGATTAATTACTAATTAGCTCTAAAAGTGAGCTTTTGAAACTTAATGACCTAAGTACCAATTTACGTCTGAAACAGTTACCTACCGTAGTTATGATACAATTACGTTTCAGGGAATCCTATTATTAAAAGTCAAGTATTTTTTTTACATGGGTATACTCTACTCATCAACGAGTACCTTATTATTTATCATAATATAAGCAGGAGGGCAAGTAGAGTTCCAAGCATGACCGACAGGGCTATGTTACACACCTATGTCATGCTGAGTTGACGATAGCAATAAAATGCCAAAGCGCTGAGTGATAGTTCGCCACTCTTCGGTGTTTCGCTAAAAGGTTTGATTAGGTAGTAGTACCTACCATGATAATCGTTTTCCAGCACATCTGAAATAAACATGTGAGTACAAATGATCATATAACCAGCATAAACTCACAAAAGCAAAAAAAGGTTCAACCTTATGAAATCGAATGGCAAAAAGTTGGAATATGAACAACAAAACTACCAACGACTGTACCTTTAGCTTATTCATCATTATCATCGCACCCTTTTCCGAAATTTCGCCGGGGTCGGCTTATAGTCTAGATCCAGATGCGGCTTATTGATTTACTCGGAGCGACTGCTTTCTGACCTCCGCAACCCAATTTCTGGGATATTGATGTCCTTCTCTCCCGAGCTGTTCATATGATGGAACCTAGAAAGAAAATGTTTAAAGTTTAATGAAAAGGTGGTAGATAAGATAAACAGAAAAGGTCTGACTGACTGAAAATTAATCCACGAGGCCAAGCGGCGTATCTTAAACCTCCCAAGACAGTTTTAACGTCTATTTTGAGACTTGGCACTAAGAAAGGATTTTAGACACAAGTAAGTCGGGTAAAGGGGGATTAAAACCACAACTCCGCGGTCGAAGTCGCAAGCCAAAGCCAGCATGAATCCGAACGAAAACAGCTTTCTTTTTGCTTCAGGATAAGATTACTTGCCTACGTGATAAGCCGAATACACCACGATACGTTACTTTGGAGGCACAAAAGAATCTAAAACACGTATTGTTCAGTGTTCCAACGATCAGGTGTGTTGTTACTCCTTACAAGGGTTTAATTCTGATTTATTTCAATTGTTCAGCTGAAACGGTTCCCACATCGTGATTTACGAAGCGTTTTAAATATAACACATTCGTAGTTACTGTCTTTGCCAGTCGCTGGCGGTTTTGGTGCTTAGTAAAATTTATTACATGAAGAGTAATAATTTCAGATAAGACCAAGCTAGAAGAAAATCCTGGGTGTAAACGATGGTTTCAAGTAAGGTTCACGTTCACATTTTTTCGGTATTGAAAAAATAGAACTGGTAAGTGGAACTCTAGATATTTCGGTGTTTCCGCATAAAAAAACAATTCACTCTATGGGTTACATAGAAAGATTCATCACCATGCTTTTACCATATTGTGAGTTTGACAAGTTCTCTAGGTACCTACTTTAAATTCTCAACAGCTAACAAACAGGTTGAAAGGCTCACAAAGCTTGTAGTGACTCAAATTCTCACAAGTTGCGTTACTACTACCCCGAAATTGCCTCATGTCGCTATTAGAAGCAAGTAACAGAGACTGAAAGATTCAAATCTAGTCAAACTACTGAGCGTTTATCTACCTAACTACTAATATATTTCAGTACCCCAGAGACCTCTGACCAGACAACTTCCTAAGCTAGAGTTGAGGGTCCTACGAGAATCCTTGAGTTTATCCTCCATCCAATAAAGTCAAGTCGGCCATGACAGACGGCAACCGAAGTGGAGGCCCTGACCAACTAAGAACAAGTTTTATCATTAGTGATACCTTTCTGCGTACGTAATTGGATCACTCAAGTTCTAGTTACCTCTTGCTTACGTTCCATGAAATAGGTATCTCGTTATTGGAGTCTTGGAAAGTCGAAAGTTTAGTTTAATGAAATGAAAAATAATCTTTTTCAATTGAGTTGATACGCAAAAGCTCATACTGTGGAAGCTACGCATTATAATGAAGTTAAAACATTTATCAAGTTACAGTTATATTTTAGTTAGAACAATAGTTATCTAACTAAACCGAAGGGTTTTAGAAGAGTTGAAACGCATGTCAGTGATAGCGATAATAGAAAAGAAAGAAAACAGTCGATTGACAGAAAACATCACCTTGAATTGCACACTAAAAGTTGTCATATTATGTTATGCCAATAAAGTTGTTGTGTGTAGTATAAGTATGTGATGCGGAGGAATGAGGAAAATGTCGTGAGGAAACTTTTGATAATGATACGATGGATGATACCCCCAGCAGAATTGGTATTAGGGCAAGAGAATGATGATGATGATTGGTGAAAGTCGTTGGCGAAATATGAACAATTTTAAAACCGATTGCCACACATTTTGAAGACCCTCAGCAAATATTGTAGCTTGTTTTAAAGGCCTTTTGGTACTCGTGGAAACCCTTTAAACACATACAAAACACGTTATAGATATAAGTTTTCGCAAACGCACATATAATTTTCCCATTTAGCCTACCTATGATACTAAAAACAATAGAAAATAATTTTCTCCTAGATAAACTGCTGATACGGTACGCTTTTCTCCCATTTTGGGGGCATTAACATAGAAATAGTCCGTTATGTACGCCAATTAAGACATAGGAAGCTTGTCAGCGAATAATAAACATTTAGATAGGATCGCTTT
The DNA here is from genome assembly GCA_949774965.1 of Diarsia brunnea. Taxonomy (NCBI): domain Eukaryota; kingdom Metazoa; phylum Arthropoda; class Insecta; order Lepidoptera; family Noctuidae; genus Diarsia; species Diarsia brunnea. Next base: position 8,763,928 of record OX458998.1, on the reverse strand, counting down.
AGTTGTTAGCCGTTCTACTTTAGTAAACATAATGTAAAACTATACACGTTCATTTTTGTGTGTTTCTATTCACCTTTTAATGCCAATGGCCATGCCATATCGCATCAAAAACCTAACCTCAATTGTTTCGAATCGCGCACTCACAATCAGTAGATACTTAATCATATAACCCTGGACTCCATCATAGTGGAGAGGAAAGGAGATGCGTAGGAGCTACGCTGTTTCCAGTGAAGCTGTGCCGAGATGTGAGTTTAAGCTATCACCACAAACTGCTCGCAGCATGTGGCTCACTTCTCGTCCCGTCTCCTCTGTGCTGCTGCCGAGTGTGGGGGCTGGTTAATGACTAATTAGGAGACATCTCCTTTCTTCTACTCAATCGTTTCAAGCTGAACGGAGATGCGAAATACAAATTTTAATGACGAAATTCTATTGGTGGTCTACCACACATCTCTTCTCCTCTCGTCTCGTCGACGTTTCCATGGTTTCCAGGTACTAGAGCTGAGGGTATGTTGCAACCCGCCGTGTTCTCGTAGCGGCGATCGGCGGCGGCGACCACTCGCGCCCGGCCCTGGTGCAAGCCATGGTCCAGGGCGAGAGGAAATGGGATGCCGTCGTCGCCTCCTTCTGCGAAGCAGTGATGCTAGCGAAGGAGGTAGCGGAACGTGAGAGGGCGAGAACCTCTCGTCCCAGCCGCCGCGGGAGTTGTTCCGGGCGTCGGAGGCCACGAGATGATTTCCGGCCACCATAGACACGGGCCTGTGGACGGTAAGTAATGGGCTAGCTCCCCGTACGTCCGTCTTATGACGACGACATGCCGTGTCGATGGCGCGTTCGTGTTCCACGCGCGCCTCAATGAGATGTCAGCAACATGGAAGAGGCCCGCAAAGGCCAACACCCGTCAGGGCTGCGGGTTGTTCGAAAGAGATACCGCGGCCTCGGCACAAGGGCTAAGAAGGAACATGGGTGGTTTTTTGTCAGTAGAAGTCTGACATTCCCTTCCGCTCTGCCCAGCGAGCTGAGCTGAGCGGGAGGGGGGTTATTCGATGATTTGCCACCCCAAAAAAAAAAGAACAAAAAAGATATGTGGCAAGTGCAAAACAATTTTAAACCTCTTCTAACTTCTTTAACGACTTTCTGACATAAGCTTTTTGGTAGTTGCTTAATTTTTTATCAATTACTTACCGCATTTTTGGCATTTTCGTCGTTTTGTCTGGACTCTCTCTGTCTAGGTTACTCGTTGTTTGTTTAATCTGTATTCTTTCATAAACAATATGAGCTAGGAATTGACCCTCACCTACTGGTAAAAACTTCTGAATGGCTAAGTAGATACCTAATGTTTGTAACAGGAATTTGTCTAGGTATCCCATTAAAGTGATCCCATTATTTTAAACGTAGCTTTTATCAGATACCGTTTAACTAACAAGACTCGTAAAATTGAAGTATGATAAAGCAAAGTGAAATTTAAGTGCAGGAAAAGTTAAACTACTTAACTAAGTAGTTCAAGAAGTAAGAAGGTAATAAATGTGGCTATCTTAGTTTTTGCATGGAGCTTCTGAATTATTTTGTTGAATAGATAATAATTATAATATGTCCGGGTTAAACCTGACTCAAACGTCACATATTTCTTCATTAGACACCAAATATCGCCACCTGACCACAACACTATTTTTAGATACTTTTACCATGTCTGAGTCAACCCCACATCATATATCATTTGATCCTAAAGGCACCAATGAAAACTCAATCAGAATCAGAAATAAGGTTACATTTTTTCATGTATGTGAGGAAGGCCTTGGCACGAACATGAGAAAGGCGGAGTCATAATGCAAAATAAAATTCCGAAATTTTTCATTACTTTGTACTTATGAGTACATTTGAGGGTACCTACTACCTATCCGTTCTTTCTAGAAGCGTTCCTATTGGCTATTTATCTATTATAATGGAATCATGAAATAACATAATTATCGTGGTTGCTTAGTCGTAATAATTCATAATAGGTACCAATCCATATGTGTTCATGTTGTTTCCATGGCATGCACAACATGAAACGTTACTTTAACATGCAAATTATTGAAAAATAATACTTTACCTTTTTACATTATTATTTTTTATTAGTACCTATTTATTTTTAATCCTAATCCATTTTTAGATCCTTGAAAATTGACACCGCGGCAATTATATGAATGACATGTAAAATTACTGGGAGCATTGGAGTAACCTACCAGTAATTTTACATGTCATAATATACACATCGATTTCTATGGTATGGACTATGGTGATGGCCTCGGCTTCCAATTGCGTAAGCAAGGCCTTAGACTCCGACTGCGATCCAGCCTCAGGACTAATGATAAATTTAGTTCACTTGTATTAAAGTTTGTCTTATCTAAAGAAACCACAACCGGTAGGACTTCTCAATTTACGTGCAGTTTTAATTTCAAATCTGGGTCAATAGTTGAAAAGCTTTTTGCACCTCCGTGTTACGCAGTTTTCACTTCATTTGGGAACTTTTAAGTGCTTTCTTGCTGATATTAAACAAAGAACTTTCCTTTCGAATCGTCATTGCTTTTAAAACTTATTTTTATTCAACTTCGGCTAATAGCGGGTGGACTGAGATACCACCCAAGTTACTATGAAGGAAAAAACAATATTTCCCTGGTTTTCTTTAAATTTAATTTAATTTAGCCAGTAGTTTTCCACTTTCGATGTAAATTACACTTCAGTATCGCTCAGAATGCAAAATATCAACTCTAAATTAGCTGGGAACCTGGGCCCCGAGTCTGCTATTACAATAGTGTCAGAATGGTCTGTCATTGATCACACAATTGTTGATTTTGACAAGTTTGGTAATCTACTAATATAATTGCGTCATTATGACTTTCCAATGGTCAACCACTGACACTCCATTGAAAGAAGTGGATTATAATGGTAATCTCGTACGTAATGACAAATGAATGACTGACCTAGACGGTAATCTGCTAAAATTTTGACAGTTCATTTGACCAGTGATCTACCATTACAACGTCATTGTGCAGTCATTGCTTTTATTTGTTACGAGTATCGTGTTTGACGTGTTTTTTGTGAAATTATATTGAAGAGAAGACAATGTATTCACTACGAGCAAATATTCTCGAGCTAATGTTGATTAATTTAGGTGAGAAGTGGGAGAGAAGGGTATGAAAGTTGGTTGGTTGGTTGGCTAGGTATTGAATTTGGAAATGGATTTATTATTTACGGGGAGCAGGAGAAGAAAATATGATCTGAATAAAGATCACACTCGCACAGGGATCCCGGGCATGGATTTTGTGCAGGAACACAGGGCTACAACAATGTCCGAGTAAGACGCTTTGTCAAATTTCCGGAAGTTGTGTGTTTGTTGAAGAAAAAGAAGAAAATCAGATTTCATCGTATGGCTGAATTTCCTGGGGCTATAGGGTGCATTGATTGTCATCATATACCTATCAAAAGTCCCAGCAGACAAAACAGTGAAGTGTTTCGCAACCGCAAAGGTTGGTTCTCAATTAAGGTGCAAATAGTGTGCGGACCCCAAATGGAAATATATGACATTGTTGCACGTTGGCCTGGGTCTGTCCACGACTCAAGGATATTTTCAAATAGTAGGTGTCATATGAGATTCGAAGGAGGGGACTTACAGGTTTACTAATTGGTGATAGTGGTTATGCACAATCATCATTAAATGTAAACGCCTGTGCTTAATCCACAATCACAACCTGAAGTAAGGTACAACAAGGCTCATATCTCAACAAGAAATAAAATAGAAAGATTTAATGGTGTATGGAAAAAAAGGTTTGCATGTTTAAATAGAAAATTGCAAAACAATTTACCCAACATATGTAACATTAGTATAGAAACAAATCAAGAAATGCCTGAACCCATCTTGAATATTGATTTAATTCTAGTCTCCCACACTAGAGAAACTGCACGGGGTAGCGTTATTAGGGCTGCATTTATTGCCAGCCATTTTATTTAATAAGATAACAAGTACAATTATGATGGTAAATGTGTGTGCGTTAAATTTAAGTATACAGTACTTACTTGTACCTTTATTTTTAATTTTTCAACTACATAAATGATGTCAGTTAAGTTTTGTTTACACAGTTTATTAAATATCTTTAATTCTTTATTCAAGTTAATAAAATAATTGTAATTAGTAAGTAGGTACAGTTATGTGTAAGTATAGAGAAATAAGAGTAGTTTTTATATTTAATGTATTTTCATCTGTTTGCTAATATTAATGATACTATGAGGGGCATGTAAATAAATACCATGTATATTAAAGTTCTACTTTTTATTTCTAAATATCCCTAAACGCAATTCTCTCTTGGCTTTATTACACTGAAAAAGTTCCTCCATAGCTTCTCTTTCAGCCTTAGTTTTGAAGAAGTTCTGTTCAGCAACCTTCACTATCCACTCTTTCTCAGGTATTCTGAGTTTGTGTAGCTCCTCTTCTTTTTTTTTGGGATCTGTCATACGATTGTTGACGGATAGAGAATTCCTCTTGGATCACTCTAGTCCGTATATTTCTAGATCCTGTAATGTTACAAATTAAATCTATAAAGTACATGTGATTAAGTGAACATTAATGTGTAAAAACATCTTCAAAGAATGCTTTGAAATGTTGCAAATGGTTCAGAATTTAATATATTAAGTACAAATCTAAAAGTTATTTGCAACTTGAAAAATATAATTATATGAAAAAGTACCTTGTGTTGGAGCTATACCATAATCAGTCAGACGGGTCTCAGAAAAACGAGGAGGAGTGGTAATATTATGGCCTGCAACAAAATATTGTATTAGTCTAAATTGTCTTAAATATAATTCAATGCCAAACAATATTGTTTGGTATCCTGTACCTCTTTCTGTTGCAGGCTAATTCACTTGGGTTGTGCTCTCACTGACAGCAAACAGAACTTGAGGTGTGTCGGGGTCCCAAGAATGGACTTGCACGTCTGTAAAATAAAAAAAGAAACAGCAATCAAAATCAGACACTGGCAAAAAGTAGTAATTAATCATAATAATATAGATAATATAATTTACCTGAAATAGGCATGTTATCGCTATCAATAACATCATGTAACTCGGCATCTGTTTGCTCAGCAAGAGCATCTTCCAGTAGTACGTGGTGTTGGCTAGAGGTGCTAGGCAAAAAGAGTCCACCCCCAGTCCTCATCCTTTCCCTTTTTTCGTCAGCCAATAAATTTTTGCGCCGGGTTTTTAAATTTTCTTTGTATAGCAGCTGCATAGTAATGGCCCTTGGTCCTAGAAGTCGTCTTCCATGTTTCCTTCCATGAATTAAATAGCATAAATTTGGCACTGTTCCGCAAATCGTAGTTGTTTACAAAAACAGTTAGACGTCAGTTTAACGCAGTAATGTCACTTTTGACAGCTAAACAGATAAAATATTGAGTTGTATAGTTTCGTATTTGACGTTTTTTTGCTATTTACGTACTTCTTATCACTTCAGATTGCTTCTAACACTAATAAATAATACGTAGAAATATATACAAATGAAATCTGGCACGAATACATGTTCAAATTTAGTAGTAGTTTTTCGAAAATAATTTCTACTATCTGGTTTTATAATAATGGCAATACGACAATATCATTAAGACACAATTCCATTACGAGACCATTGACGGACCAATGATCGATCATTATGAATTAGCAGATTACGAACTTTTAGCTAAATGACAATGAGATCGTGTTGGAATGACGATATTTATAAAAATAGCAGACTTGAGGCCCTGATATGTGGTAAATGTTTTCCCATTCCACAATAATAGCCGCTCCATTAGCCGTGGTCGCGCTGATGGTACCTATGCAAGTTATTGGTCGATTGTGACCTAATTTATTTAACAAAGTTCATAGTGTGCTTAGGGAAGTTACAGATAGCATATTGAGTTTCAGTTATTACTAAAACAACATAGCTTAAGCCATGTTCTTATGTGGATATGCGAACATGTTCCCAGTTCCAGATTAATTGCCAGCCCTCGAATAGCAAATGCTTAGCATCTAAATTAAACGCAAACTGCACCGCAACCCACAACTGTTTATGTAACTGTAATTAAAAAGTTTTTAATGAAATCTAATATCAGATCGTTAGAACCTCTTCCAGTCAGTTTCAAAGTTTGTTTCAATATAAATGATCTTGTTAATAACTTTGCTAACTGGCCCGTTATTTCGGGCAGCACACTCGGCCCTTTTACAAAGCGACCTATTGTAACTGTTCCACGCGGAGTATTCGGAGTTGCGTTAATTGCCGTCGAACAATATACAGGTATTGTTCAAGGGCAGCAATCTAACTGAACGTGTAGTTTAAGAGTAATGAAAACCTCGATTCGCTCTAATTGTCCGTTCAGTGATAGGTTCTGCTTAGGGTTGGTTGGGTCAAGTAAGGGCCGTTTTGGCGATTATAATTAACAAACCGGATAAAAATAGGCCGAGTATCGAGTGTTGGTGTGGCGCGACCGACGGTGCGCGGCTGTTTCAGGGTTCCACGTCGGAAGGGGCGTTATTCTTGGAGACAATCAATACGAGCGTCTGCATATTTAAATCAGCGGCGAGGTGAACGGCTTCTGCGGCGAGTGTGTGATGACTGCCGACGTCACGACAATTAGCGTCGCTGATTGATTTTGACCGCAAAGGAAATACAACTGAACTCCAGATAGAATAATCTAGCACAAAGTTAGACGTAATTTATTTTATTTAAAAGGTACACGAACAGCAATACATACTAAAAAATTACACATAAAATTTTACAACTTAAAAGTGCATAGGTATACACAGCATTCAACATATTATGTGACAACAGAATTAAAAATAAAAACCTAATAATAACATAATACAATTTGAATACCTACACATATTTTTTTCTTAAAACTAAATGAAATGATATGAATAATGATGATACTTATGTTATGAGTCCGACATTCAAATGTTTATTTACATTTTGTTAAGTACATACTAACGCTACTAGCAAATATAGGATTAAATTTACGAAAATTATTTGTTTGAAGGCAAATTAATGCACTCCCGTACCGAAACTGATCTTCTAAACTTGTTGAGAGAAACACCGAATAAATCGGTTTTCAATGTGCAAAATCTGTTATAGTTTCTACATATCTTTATGTATAACCCTTATGTACTCGTATAATATACTTATCCGTAATCCTTTTCAAGAGATGGAGACACAGCAATAAAAACGAAAACATACACAAAGGAGTAGATTTACTACGCAGAACCAACACCTGAGCGTTCAGCTCGTATAAAAGAAGAGGAGAATGTTATCTCGTTCACAAAAAAACACTTGTACTATGGAATTTATTGATGCGACGCTCTACAAGAGATCACTAAAGATTGCGTTCTACTACACAAGTTAATATAGAAACAAGTAATTGTTTTAGAAAGTAATCAATAAGTTGTTCTTTTACGATTTCTGAAGCACTTCTAGAGGCAGCGTAGTAATTTTCGATATATTATGTCGTCACAGTTGATAGGGGAAGTATATTTAACCTTGCCTCTATTTAGGTATAATATTTTGAATTCACGTCGGGGCTCTAGGAACTTAATCCTAAATAACATAACACGCGATAACGTAAATACGTCAAAAGGGTGAACGAAGGATGTAATGCGAGGTGTTTAGCGGGCTCTCGGGCCCTACGGGGCTCCTTATGAATAAATATGGAGCGGACTGCCTTGACACTCGCCGAGCACTTTTGAACATAAAAAGCTGAGTAGCGGTTCACCTACTTGAAACCGACATCTTTCAAGTATTTAATTTAGTTTCAAGTCACGTGTAAATTGAAAAATGGTGGGGCACTAGTTTGTTGTTGTGTTGAATAGCAAAATATTGCGCAGTGGATATGGAGGTAGTTAGTGCACGATCGCACCACTAACGGGCGAGTAAGCGTGGTGCGATATATCTGTAATGTCAAAGGTTACTTTATCGATACTCTGGCTGGAACACACTACACACATGGAGATGACGGTAATCCATCACGACTCCGTGTTTGATCGTATTTTCCATCATATGACTGCATGAGCGAGTTATTGGGTTTCCCGTTGAATCCAATCATCTTCGAGTTACAGAATTACTCTTAAAGATCTACCTTTCTACTTAGACGCTAATAGAAGCTGATATGCTTACAAGTTCAGAGCTCGGGAGCCAAATGGAGTTAGATTAAGCTGCTTTTTATACCTCTTGGGATTCAATGCGGATCTAGATAACGAAAGCTTTTACGAGTGCAAGGATATCTTATATTTTCACCAGGACTTTTAAAGAGCCGGTACACCAGATTAAACAGCTGACATAACAGAATCTTTAGAGTCCCGTGCTGACCTTTCTGTGTCGCTTAACTTTATGCTTACTTAAGTATATTTTGGTGAGGTCGCCCTATTTGTAGGAGAGCTATAGAATTTGTATATACGAGGATACGGTTATGGCCTTCACGTATTTGTGATGTGGGTAATGAAAACAGTTTAATGTCGCACGATAATGAAAGCCTTCAAGGTTCCAACAATGTTTCTGTGATATCTGAAGATTTAAGGACGAATGTAATTGTGGATGCCGTAAATTTGCATTTGGCTCGTTAGTCAACTCAAAGTTGGAGTCACGGGTCGGGTAAATTTCGGTAGGCGACCAATTTATCACATCGGATCCAATATTGGTGAATGTGGGTACCAATACCCACCCATACCTCTGCTAAACCCTTTGTGGATAATAGGGGTGACAGCTGTTTTTGTATATTGATGGGTTCCATAAAACCGTACCCTAAGATCACTTTCCGGTTTCAGAAAAAACCGGTATCCCTGACATCAGGCATATTTCAAGCTAATGATCAAAGCAGCACTCATTTGTATAATATGTTTGTACCATGTGAGGTATACCTACCTTGCATGTATGTACCTTTCAGCAAACGCCCTTTACTTATAGCTCACGTTCTAATTCAGCCGACTGAATTCTTTGAATTTGAGAATTTTTGCCGGCGGCTTTTCAAATGCGGCCTTAATGATAAAGTACCCACATTTTTCACTTTAAACACATTCCCTTTTCAAAGCAGTCTTGGTATTCGCGTGATACCGATATACATACCTTCTTATGTAGCTGAAAATCCAAGGGGTTTTTAGTTCAAAAATATCAAAAGCACTGCAAAAAGAGGTTTTAACAGCAGAAGGTCATATTTGAAAAATGTAACAACGTTAAGTTTCAAAAGCGTCATTAAAATTTTCCTAAATTCAGCTTACCTCGTTTCTTTTTCGCTTTTTTATTTTATATAGACTAAAAATAGACTAAATTTTGATTAAATATAGACTACATTTTGTATTTAGGTAATATCTATTTGCTAACTCGTCATCTAGGAAGCCTAGTTAAGCCTAGGTATTAGTACTAGTTTAGATGCTGCAGTGTTATCAGGCATCCCACAAACAAACAAGTTGATTCAATAATTTCATAGACAAAATCTACGATTTTTTTAAATAAAAGCTTAGTAATATTTAAAATTATCGTAATTAGCTAGCACCTACTTCTTTCTTATTTTTACGTAGAAATGGATACATAATTTCTCCATATGTAATTCACATGGTACCCACCATATGAATACGCTACTCCAACGCTACGGCTAAGCCAAATCGATATTTTTATGATATTGTAAATATTTAATGAGTACGTATTGACTGCCTCGTGTGCCCAGTGGTCGTAAGCGCGACAGCTGTGCATGAGGTCCAAGGCTCGATTCCTGGGTCGGGTAAGGTGTTATTGGGTTTTCCATCAGGAATTTCTCAGTAGCAGCCACAGAGCATGGATTTGTGCCCGGTTGATGGTGATAGGCTCGCCCCCTGTTACATGGAACTTAAACATAATTGGCGAAATGTGGGTGTACACGTCTTGTAACCGTGTGTTATGTTACGTAATACGGTAATACTAATAAGTAATCAGGCAGCTGACTTACTTATCGACTTTTTAACCACTTCATCGGAACTTCCAAACAAAAAATCAAAACATTTTTCCATATAATTTGTTTACACAATTTCCACGTCGACGTCGACGTCACCAGACGTGTTACGATAAACTGGCTCTCATGTAGACTTATTTATATTTCAATCAATGTTGTAATCAATCAATCACTCGTTCGTTCGTGTTTCCCATCCGTTCGTTAACTTCGCGTTAAAAGTTCATCGTCAAACATTCGTTTATTAAATGCTATGCTATTTAGAAAAATCTTTATTTTATTAGCTTTTGGAAGTAAACTAGCACGTATTATTACAAAATTGACGCGGTTGGAATCTTTGTTTTAGAAAAAGATTCTCTTCATCTGTGTTCTGAACTACCAAAAGCCTTCTGATGATATTATTATTAGAAAAAAAAAATATTTGTAAGTAAATAATTTTTATGTTCTTAGATCCCCATAAACCGGTCTTTTGTACAAAATCCTAGGATTTTATAAGGATTTTTCCCAATCTTCTGCGACATAATATACTTACAACGTTTACGAGAGTTTCAGCTATTCAATAGATACGTAAATGCTCTTTGATCTTGTATTTTCATGTGGTTGTAGACGGATTATCTTCCCACGCCCGTTTTGAATCAACTTAAGAAAAACAGTTCTGTTACTTTGTAGCAGTGGGCGTTTCAATTCGCCCACTACGAAATTGAATGATACGAAAATTGGCCGTGGCTTTATTGTAAAATCGTGGAGACACAACGACCATTAAGTAACGACATCCTTGCTAATATTTTAAATGAAAAAGTAACTCTGTCTGTCTGTCGCGCTTTCACGCCAAAACTACTGAACCGATTTAAATGAAATTCGGTAAGCAGATAGTCTAGAGCCTGAGAAAGTACATAGGCTACTTTTTAACTCGAAAACAGGTTGTCAGGGATAAAGGGATTACTTTTGGTCGCAATAACCGACATTCACGCGGATGAAGCCGCGGGCATCAGCTAGTTATCAATATAAATAACAGCAATCTTAATAAAGACTATAGTATACCTATTGTGAGTGAAATAAAAGTGCTAAAATAAAAACTATACATAACCAACATACTCGTAATATTCAACTTTATTAGGTAAACTAATAGTGGTTACTTACACAGTAAACTATCTGAGACGTAACTGTACACTCAGTCAAAAATCTAATTTACGGGCCTCATAGGATCGGTAGCCAATCGGTTCATTGAATGTAAAGGTTAGATTACAGCTGCTTCATATAAAATCTGATATTTATTTATATACTTACACCACTGTAAGCAGACCTCAAAATATTTGAAAGAGGAAGCAGATTTTTTTTTTCTAATATTTTGACTCGTCTTTAAAAGAAGGCTAAGGTTTATATGAAGGTTGAACTAGCCGGTCATTCTTCCATACAAACGTAGTATGGTGATTACTCGTCTGTTTCACGGTGAAGATTAAAAACTAAAAATTGTATCAACTGGTTTTGTCATTATCTAGCCCTGTATGGAAGCAGAATTGGAAAAAAATCATTGGTTTAGAAGTTATTAGCGTCGAAACTTCCATATTTTAACACTTATTTGAACTCATCTTTCAGCGTAAATAAATAACTTATGTATTATGAAAATGGAAAAAGTGAAACCATACAGGGATAAATAATTTATTCAAAAGTTCAAATAAATTGTTTTAAGTGGATACATCCAGTACTCTTTCCATAATATCTATACGCCCAAAGGTCAATTTATGAAAGTTCACGCGCTCATTTTCGTTATAAATCGTCGTATAGTTCAAAAACTAGATAAATAAATACTAAATGAATAAAACTAGATAAATTAAAACATTACCAAATAACATGCATATTAGCCACGCCCGGCAACGAGTTCGAATCATCGACTAGTGCAACCTTAAATGATACTTAGGTAAACCTTTGCCTTTTTACTAATATAGGCCTAATTTATGCCTTTGTGGCAACAATAACCCATAATTGAGTCCCCGATGTGGTGGCATAGTAACTAACCAATGAGATCATTCACTGTTCCGCCATTACTAAGGTCTATTAGGCTCTAATTCCCCGTACTAAATTGCCTAGATCTTACCGGTAACTAAGTTACGAGACTAGAGGTATTTGGTCCATGGCAAAGACATTCAAATATAAAGATTTTGGAATAACATAACACGACGCCTGTAATCCCGAAATCGTAAGGCAGAGTTGTACGTAGGTACTACCTAATAGTACACTCACATTTTTACATCCCATGTAATAGGGGCCGAGCCTATTGCCATCAACCGGGAACAAGTCCAGACTCCGTGGCTGCTACTGAAAAATTCCTGGTGGAAAAACCCAATAACACTATGCCAGACCTAGGAATCGAACCCAGGATACTATGCATAGCAGTCATGCAACCACTAGACCAACGAGGCAGTTATTTTAGAATATTTTACAAAATAATCACATTTTCTTTGGCTCAATCTAAAATTGGACAGGTAACTGATATCGAAAAAGTATGAAGGCGAGATTTAATCTTCTTAGCGAACCGGGATTGATAAATACTTAGATTTCCATACCAACAGTGATACAATTATAATAAATCATAGATAAATCTTGCCTCATCCTAGGAAAACATATTGTGATAATAAATAAATAAATAAATAAATAAATAAATAAATAAATAAATAAATAAATAAATAAATAAATAAATAAATAAATAAATAAATAAATAAATAAATAAATAAATAAATAAATAAATAAATAAATAAATAAATAAATAAATAAATAAATAAATAAATAAATAAATAAATAAATAAATAAATAAATAAATAAATAAATAAATAAATAAATATGACTCATCATCTGCCTTGCCTTTCCCAACTATGTTGGGGTCGGCTTCCAGTTTACCCGGATGCTGAGATAAGGGGTGGATAATGATGATTATGACAAGACAAAGACATTTTTATTCGTAGGATGCGGTATTCACAAAGTTGATCTTCTTCTTTAACCGACTTCAAAAAAGGAGGAGGTTATAATATGTTCGTGTGTATGTATTTTTTTTTATTTTTTTTTATGTATGTTACCTGATTTCTCCTCCATTTGTGAACGGATTCTCAAAATTCTTTTTTTATTTGAAAGAGTATACTCCTGAGGTGGTCCCATTTAAATTTGGTGAAGATCTGATCCTGATCATCGGAGATATACAATAGAACTCTTCAAAAATAGACGGCAAATCTGTCGTGATTGCTGCAATCGCTTGGATGTTTATTGTTTACGCAACATCTTAACTTACCATCACGCCTGTATGCTCTGACGGGGTACGCAGATGTGTACAGGACGCCCAGATTTCGAGAGTTAGGTATGTTAAGTTCCATTTTATTGCGGATAAGCCTATTACCGTGACATGTATTGTTAACAACGTAAAATTAATGAATATCAAATATTTGTAAAGGATATTCCAATTAAAAACGGTTTTATTTTTTGCAAAAAAGTTTTTTTATTTCGTATCGATTCTACAGCGACAGAGGCGCTGTTCAGGTCGTCAAGGGTGCATACATAAATGGGTATGGTTCTCGACATTTACATTAAAGTAATATGATGAAGATTTAAATTTTTGTAAACAAATTCTTCTTCTTTCTCTTTCTCTTTCATTTTATAAACAAAAACTTTCTTTCTTTCTGTCTGAGTTTATACCAGACAACAACATACTTACAAGGCCGCTGACCAATCAAACGGCCCACATACAAAGAGCAATCAACAAGACAAGACACAACAGTATTGACGTAGATTTTTCGTTAGCTTATGTTAATTCTTTTTTTTTTTCATTTTTCTCGTCGTTATCGCTAAGATTCTGACGGTTTATTTTGACGGCTGGCACATAATGAAGTCGGTAGTGTTTACGGGTAGACTATTTTTACTAGCTGCTGTATTTACTGACTTACACTCCAGTCCTTTGCTACTCAATCTGTTTCGACCTCCGTCTTTAATATCATGCTTGAAGAAACCATCACGTTACATAAGACATCTGGATTTAATAAAAATGTAAATGCATTTTGAGAATATAGGATGACATTTTGACATGTATTTTATAGTGATGTTTCAATAAATAAGCACAAGGAAAAACTGATTTATTTATTTAATTTTAAAGAAAGCTTACGGACTAATAATAATTTTAAATATCATGCATAAGTAGCGACATTTGCTAATTACAAGCTTCCACATATTGTATTCTATTATGAAATCTATTTAGTTACAAGTTACTTGCGTTGACCAATTACAGCGATTTGAATAAATTAAACACCATTATTATTTGGACTAACTAGCTCTAGTTCATGTAAAATCTATTTTTATTTGAGAGGAAAACCGTAAATTGAACTTCAAGTAACCCTAAAATGTTTCACAGTTGATAGAGCAACTAGTAGCTTTACCCACTTAACAAACAAAAAGAGCATGCATAAAGTAATAAGTGAATACCAAGGTACCTCATCATCATTAACCTTTTCTGCGCTGTATAACGTGCTTAGTTGGTAGTTACCAAGGCGCGCCACTTCGCTAAATGGACAGGCTGCAGTGGGGGGCTGCCGCGGTTTCCATACGACGGGACCTAATCCACCCCGCGCTGCACCGCAACGGTTAACGTACATACACCTCAAATTAATTCTAGTTTCTACCTAATTATACTTCCCTACACGGAATTTTAATCCGGATTTGTGTACAAATTGTTTTGTTCAACGTTACCTGACGTTATCCGAGCGTTGTTGTACTTGGCTGCGAAATGTTACTATGAAATATTGCAGTATATCGTTGTTTGTACAACAGTACTGAAGTAGAATTAGCTTTAATGGTCTGACATGTTTCTTTTTCTTTTTATTCTCATTCATTTGGGTGTGTTTACTTTTAATTTCGATTTAACCCGAAAGTGTACTTTGCGACCTCTATTTCTAAACCCTATTTACAAAGTCACACATTTCATAAAGGTCTCGCTAGATTTTATCGGTCGATTTTATGACAAACAAAACTAATAACGTTTACAGCAAAGCCTAAAATTAATTTCAGAACTCCGAACTTTACCCCTTTTTCAATAACAGCATTTATGTGCGTCATCTGTATTCATGCCCACTGAGAGTACACGTGTTGGCACTATGGACCCAATAAAGTGGAATTACCCGAGTCTACGTGTGGCACCCGTTGTGTGGACACCCGACGCCTGGCACCCAAATATAACGAGAAACAACTTATGAATATCCTCTTTTGACTGACTGCGTCGTTTGTCTAGTAGTTGCAAGAGAAACTGCCAAGGGGCCTGCGTTTGATGCTTATTACAAATACTTACATAAGCATCTACATTAAGTATTACTATCATAAATTTCTCAGTAGCAGCTGAGAGTATCGAACTTAACTCTACTATCGGTAATACATCGCCCCTTCAGATGAAAGTGCTAGGGAAACCGGCGCAATTCAAGTTTTCTTAATACTATTTAATTACTACATACACTCTAGTAATTAAATAGTCGTAAAAAAGTACTAACGCCCTTTTCCCAGGCAGAAACCACAGAACGCCACTTGCTACAATCCTTACATACTCCTTTTACCTCGTCCACATTTATACATCTGTTCATACACGCACGTCAGTTGCGAGTACTACGCACCTGTCCTTTCTGAAGAATCGCACCAATAAGGTCAGTGTTTGTTTTCGCCCCTCCTGGTGTTGCCACTCACATCTGCTTTTTAAATACCTTTCTTTAATCGACTTTCACTCATCCACTCTACATGACCAGACCATCTAAACATACTCTTTCCCAAAAATAAAATCGCGGACTACCTTGCTGCTTCCTCCTTACGCAAAAATATGGAACTCGAACACGGACTTGAAACCTCTGCTAGACCAAACCCTTTACGGAACAGAAGCGTGATGTTTATGCTGGTATGAATATTCTCTGCTAAGTCAGACTTTAATGTGCTCCGTAATATCAATATTTTAACACTAAGGATTATTTTCATATGTAGAGCGACTTCAGACGAATCCGAGCGAGACGTGTTTTCATAAACTTGCATGAACATCAAAGAGGAATGCCTAATTACTTAGAATTCGTTAGCTCTTGCCTCCTAAGCATGGTTTCATTATGACACTCCCTAATTGAGATCATAAGAGCAGTTAATTCCGCTTTATAAACACACATATGGCAGGTTAATTTTGTACATTTCACCGCTCACTGTTTTCAGACCAAGTTATTAATATTATATGTGGTTTAGATTGACAATTTGACAAGCAATTACAGCGGCAAAAATGGGAAAGCTTTCAAAAATATTGGTGTAACACGAACGTATCAGTTATTCCCATATACTCGTAATATGTAGATTTGAAAATATATAATTATTATAGAAGTCAGTAGATATCAGAGACAAAAGTTTTCTTACCAATTGTTCTTAACTAATCAAACTTATATATAGATAAGTAAATGTTAATGCGTTATGTCTATAAATTAAGAACATTAAATGAGTTTTAATTCGAGGAATTCACAGTCAACTTCTGTTTCCTGATCATTATAATCTGGATCTAATCAAAGTTCGAGTGAATCGGTTTCTCCTTGTAAATCGTGCTCCACCCTCGGTCGCATCAAGGCATCATTTCAGACGATTTCGGCCAACCGCAAGCCTATTTAATTTAAAAAAGGCTGTTTACTTTTGACTATGTAAATACAACTCTATATCGTTACTACCCCGATGCGACTTACGCGCGTGTTTATTAATGCGACAGCAGCGATTCTGTCGCAGTTTACGAAGAGCGCAGCAGCATCGCTGCAAAAAGACTCGAACATAGCATTTTATTATAATTTTATAGAAAACACAACTGACCAATTGGCATTATTGCAATACAAACAACATCAAACCTCCTTCTACTCTTATAAATTAGAATAAAAGAGTAGTAAAAACTTATAATAAAGCTCGTGGCAGTATGGTAAATATAAGCGTATATTTAATGATTGGCTTCCCGGCGAGAGCTCTCTAACTAGAATTGAACTTACCGTTGAGCTCTGCCTTTGGACTACGAACAACGTTAGCCACTCTAATTAAACGCCACTCAATGAAAGAGCTGATCGATAAAGCTACTTACGTTAGTTTTCATAGTTTAAAGTACAATGAATTTCATGATTTTACTATGAAAAGTTGTCGTTGATCGTAGATTTATATGGTCCTCCTGGCCGTTTTCGGTGACGGCGGCCAATCTTAGCGGAGATTAGACATCGGTGTGAGAGATATTATAGTTCAGGTGCACCCTTTTTTTTTGGGGGTTGGGAAATCATCAAATAACCTCTCCCGCTCTTGGGCAGAGCGAAAGGGGTTGTCAGACATCTACTGACTAAAAACCACCCATGTTCCTTCTTAGCCATTTATGTCGAGGCCGCGGTATCTCTTGCGAACAACCCGCGCACCCTCTGTTCCTTTACTCTCATAGACACGACCGGAGAGAGATGAGGTGCAGGACCAACTACGGCTTAACATACGGGGGTACGAGTATCATACCCCACTAACTTTCAAACTCCAAGCTACTACAAAAAAATTCAAATGAGAAAATCCAATAGCACTTTTTGCTCGACCCGGGAATGAAACCCAAGCCCCACGCTCAGCACTCGCGCTTGCGACAATGAGACCAACGCGGCAGTCAGTAATCGACCGGTCGGTTTAATCGTATTTTTCGGGGCCAATCGTATACAGACCTACTTTAGTTCAGAACTCCACGTACTTACTTCTTTTAACTTTAATTGCTATACTTCTAAACTAAACTTCATAAGAATCCTGATTCCTCAATTTCAGTCCGATATTGGAAAACATAAGTATGTATTACGAAGTTACACATTCACAAAACTTGTTTTATTGGAGAATTCGGAAAAAGGGTTCAACTTTCAATTTATTCAAATCATCGGGTAAGTGGAGCGTGGAAATTTCCTTGTTTTTTGAGGGTGAAATCACGTCTAAACGCTTAATCATTGTTATTAAATATTGTTTATGAAAAGGGTTTATTTAGGCTGCCTTTTGTAATTATGTAGGCACTCGAGTAATTTGATAAGTATAATGATAACTTGCAAGCCATTTATTAATTTAATAACTTGAGACAGCCATTTATCTAGTTGTTAGGTACCTACGAAGGGAACACGAGTATGATTGAACATTTTTAATATAGACCTAAGTTCCATATTTTTAAATGAAAATTCTGTTGTTCTCGTTCATCTGCTAGCTAGGATGCGGTTCGTTAACTTGCTTCTAAGTCGTTCCGAATACAAAACTTCATACATACTCGTACAAGAAAATGCATGCTTGCACTATTTTACTTGGAACGTACTCGCTGAACATGATGTTAAGTCTGTTTTTATATTTAAATTGAGTCATGAATTTTGTGAGTTCGGTGAAAGGCTTTTAATTTCGTTCAAAAAGCTCCTGTCTTAATACTTCATCGTTCAATCAGCAGGGAAATCTACCAATCAGCGTTCTCCATTACGATTCACTGATTCGGCCCCGGGTTCATTAGCATAATTTTGAAGTTATGATAAGATTATTATATCGACGAAATTGTCCGTCGAACCATAAAGGAATAACAACCAAAGATAATATTTTATTACTTATCTCAGGGGAAGCTGCCATTGAATCTGGATAAAAGAAAGTCTTTGCCCGTTTCCGTGACGTAAGCTTCCTCAGATCAAAGTTTCATTGTCATCCGTCGTGCTGGGGAGACGTGATTGAGCGCAGAATAAACATGCGAACAGATTTTCTCATTTATGACATACCTAATATTGGGATTAGTTATGAGTTTTATGAGAATGGTTCATATTTGCGTACTCTGTATTTGCGTACTCTGTATTTGCGTCCAGTGAAGTTCTAATCATTTTACCAACAAAATTACACGAATTTAGTATCGGATTGAGTAAAGTATGCCGAACTGAAATCAATTGAAATCAAAGGTTGCCGGAGTTTTTGCAAAGTTCAGCAAGAGACGGCAAGTTCATTAGCGAAATCTAAGGTTTAATTGAAATGTCACGTAAACTCCACCGGACTCGGTTTGTATAGGCGTCTCAGTTACCTTGGAAATTCTCAAATCAGTTTTATAACTTCCTTGATTACTTCCTCACTTAGCTCGTAACCCGCGCTTAGCAATAAAGTAAAAATTATAACGAACTTTTTATGTTTTCATACACAAAACCCCGAAATCAGCTTGCGAAAGTAAGTTCTCCATAAAATACTGTGTAGTATTGAATTCACAAGATGTTCTGTTTTATATTCTACATTTTTATGTCGGGTCTGGCTTATTAACCTCAAAATATGGTAGGCTTAGGCCGAAACAATACGACGAGTCCGCTGATACAAGTTTACAACATTTTAATTAAAATTTGGGGGAATTTGAAAGGGTCGCTTAGCGTTGTGACTGGATCACTGGATACCCTGAGAGCAGCCGTTTGGTAATGCGGGGTGCAGAGGGGTTAGAGGGGGGTTAGAAAGCGTCAAATTACAATTATCATTTGTTTACAGGCCAGCTTCGAGAATCGTTCGCGGTTCAGGATTGCGCGTATTTTAATGTCAGCGTGGGACTCATGATCTCGGCTTAATTCATCTTTGTTGTCTTACAATTCTTCATAATTTCGATCTAACGTTAATAATTAAGCTGACATTGGTTGTTCACTCAATCGATTCTGACCCGACAGTATTGCTCTTATTAACTCAACATTATTACGTTTCATCAAACAAACTGTTTTGCTTACCTAAGTCTTAATGAAATACCAAATATTTTCAAATGCAGCCTCCGGAGTTTGTTTGTTTTGAAACTTAGTTAATTAAAACGAGTTTTTGTTACCGCTAAAACAATAACACTGGGATCCTCAGAGGGATCTCGTATTTTAAAGAAAACTTTATATTTCGAGTGTTGACTTTCACCACTCTTCAGGATCCGACGTGGTAAAGGGTACTTAAGAGTACTTTGGACTATTCCCTTAAGAGATTGCGGTTTTGTACCTACAGGAACACGATCCGGTTTTATGTTATAAAAGCCTTGTGTAATATTACCTAGTAATTTACGCAGCTATCAACGATAATTATGCGTAATCAAATATAACTATTCTCGTGAAATACAATGTAAGCGTCTTGTATTACAAAATGTAATTTCGTATGGTGTTGGTATTGGTTACCCGATAGTAAAT
This sequence comes from Diarsia brunnea, assembly GCA_949774965.1. NCBI lineage: Eukaryota > Metazoa > Arthropoda > Insecta > Lepidoptera > Noctuidae > Diarsia > Diarsia brunnea. The sequence goes on along the minus strand of OX458998.1, from coordinate 8,743,788 downwards.
TTCAGTTTCAATTTACGCATATAAATCCACATACTAACTATCTTTAAAGGTCCGTATCTAATACGTTCGTAAAATACACGTGTATTGTGTTATCTATAATATACGCTTTTAGGCGACACCAACCGGATGTACAATATTAAAAAGCTTGAAATCGTTTTTTTTTTTTGTGGGTGGGAAATCATCAAATGAACCCGTCTGCTCCGGCCGGAGGGGAAGGGAGTGTCAGACTTGTACGGACTAAAACCCCCCCATATTATTTCTTAGCCCTTTGTAATCCAGGGCCGCGGTATCACTTTCGAAGCTTTAAATCCTGGAACTACAAATCAAGCAGAATCTAGCTTTGTGACTCTTCGCTAGTGGAACGGCATCAAATAAACCCAGAAACTACCCAGAAACAGGTTCAACATCCCTTACAGTTTACTAGAATTTATACTAGTTACAGAACGCTCACCTAAGCCATAGCAAACATCAGACACTTTACAACGGTCTTTTCGCGTAATCGAGTGTCATACAGCACCATAAGGTTTCCTTTACAACGTACGTGTAGTTCCAGCGAAACGGAACTTGTAGCCAGTATTTTTTCAGATTTCGTGCTGTCCTCGGAACAAGGCGAGTTGGGCCCAAACAAATGCCGCTATAATTCACGAGGAGGCTGACTGATGCGCTTACCCACACATAAACTAAATCCTTTCAGTTTCCCTCAACGTTACAGGCTGAGTTATTTTTAAGGTTGTGTGCGAACCCGAAATAAATACAGAATATATGTACGGGTAGCGAATATTTGTAATGTGCGACGTGATACATAAACGTAATAACATGAGGTTGTATGTTCGTAAGAAAGAAATAGAATTATTGTTGTATCATTTTTCTACCCGTTACGCTACTACAGGGCGTACAGAAGTCAACATTTCCATTTATATATGTATGTCATGTACAGATAAATCATGACAATAGAGGTTTTTTTACTCGGCTTCAAATTGGGAGAACGGTACGGTAAGTATACCTTTTGATCTCAATGTACTAGTTTTCTTTGACAACGACTCGATCGATGTCATTATTATAATATATTTAATAGAGTAATGTTTGACCGCCTCGTTGGTCAAGTGGTCGCAAGCGAAACTGCTGAGCATGAGCTTGGGTTCCATTTCCGTGTCGGGCAAAATCGTTAAAAGATTTTTCCGTCAGGAATTTCTCAGTAGCAGCCCGGGTGATGTTAGAAGGCTCGCCCTCTATTATAAGGGACTTCAAACATAACTGGCAAAATGTGGGTGTACTTATGTACTATTATTATTCATTTGGTATACCTCCAGCCCTTCGGGTATTACAAGCGCGATGTAATGTCATAGAAATGGAAAAATCTAATTAATTATAACAGGTAAATTATTTAACATAATTAAAATCTAAAAACAAGCCCGCAGCTATCCTGTTAACGAAAGGACACCTTAATTAAATAAAATAAAACCAAATAAAACACGACGGACTTGAAAGTAAAGTTGCCTGAAGTAACTAACTTATTTACGTGGTATATTTGGCTACACGTGAAGGTAATTTACCCATCGTCTCCTAACTTTATCATCAGCGACCTTATCAAAGTAACAAACGGTTAACCCGACCTTTCGCATTAGTGCGAATAGCCGCAAAGTTACCTGTGAGAGAGTTGTTCACACAGTGACGGCATCCGACGCACCTAGTACACATGATAAATTGCCAAAAGGCGGATTGCGTGACTGACTCGTAACTACGATAATTTGTTAGCTAACTAGTTGTCTTTACCGACTACTCTAGCATTCCCTTCGCTCCCGTCGTGTTGTTTGCCTCACATGACTTCAACTTTCACCCTACACGTAGTGACGTCACTCCATGCCGTCATAAAGTGTGACGAAAATACTTTCAGTGGGAAAGCGGTGATATGGCATGTGTTCTGACAATAATTGTCGATAATTTTCTTTCTATTTTTGAACAACTCTATCGAACTCGTTATTACCTTAATTACTGACATGAAACATAGATAGTAAATAATTATATGGATAGAATGTTTCTAACTTACTTATGAGTGGGGTATTTAGATATACCTTAATTGTATGCATATGAATAACGCATATATTCTACAATTTTTATCAATAAAACAGTTTGTTCTAATTATTGACCAGGTACCTCCGAAATTTAAATTAATCTTTTTTTATGACAATCAATTTTGATGAGAAAACAAAGCTGCACCTTATATAATTATATTACGATGACGATACGATAGTACTTATATACCAGTAGTTTCGCTCGTAAAATCGGCAGAAGGAAGCGGATAGTAAATACATCAGCTAAATAACACTAACTCCGCCCGTTATTCACTTAGCACTACTTTGAGTTTATGTGACACTTGCTTTGTTATGTGAGTTGTGACTGCTCTCTCAGTAATCAGCCCTTCCTTGATTTACTGTTTGTAGCTGCTCTGTGAACAACAGACATGAATAACAAGACTATAGTTGTGTAAATGTGTCTTTGTGGCCAAAACTTAGATATAATACAATAGCCAACATGTAACTTATTTGTTTATACATTTCCTTGTACGTGATACAACCTACTTCAGTATAAGTTATTCGCGGAAAGACTCAACATAAATATATAGAGATATCATTTCGAATAACGAAATCGATTCATTTAGCCTTTTCCCAACTACGTTAGGGTCGTCTTCCAGTCTAACCGGATGCAGCTGAATATCAATATTTTACATTGAGCGACTGCCTATCTGACCTCCACAACCTAGTTAATACTAGGTAATACGATACTCTTTGGTAAGACTGGATGTCAGAATTTCAGGTCACTGACTACCGGACCGACTACGGGACCAACAGCTTAACGTGCTTTCCGAGGCACGTAGGAAACTCGGTATGTCGGGCAGTCACCCACCCACAGACCGACCTAAGCAAGCACAGCTTTACCTAAAGATCGACCCGAGTGGCAGTTCTTATTAAGCCACGAGTTGATCGCAATCGATTGATGCATGTTAATCACCTAACCTATGAAGGAAAACTTCTTAGGAAATCTGGATGTCATAAAAAATCTGGATGTCATAAAATCAAAAGATCGAAGGCATGTGATATCTACCAAACCGCACTGGGCCCGAGTATTGGATAACCGCCGCAGTCCCTCTCATAGAGAGGAGGCCTATGTCCCAGAAGTGGGAACATGATACTAAGCTGATTATTATTCTTAAAAAATGTCCCCCGAGTCGTTACATTGCCATCCCAGACACTAATCTGCATAGTCCTCATGTGAGTTGACCAAGATTATGTCTGAACCTTAAAAGAGACTGTGACTTTAAGAGTAGTCAGGTACGTAACACCAGCCCCATCTAATCTAAAAAAATTACATGACGTGTAAAAGTGTCTGTAAAATCTATTTGCAAAATAAACATAATTTTATTGTTAGAATAATCCGAGCTACAAATAACACTTCGAGTATTATTTCAAGAAAAACTTGATTGTACATTCGCGTTATATTTCTTCAGAACTACTTTCTACACGATGACGTCAGCAATATGAGTGGCAGAAAGAGTAAAGTGCAACACATTGTACTTCAACTATACACCCTTGACAAATGGTTCCCCCTTTTATAATAGAATGCTTAAAATATAACATAACATAACAATAGAATATGTTCACACTTCGTAGTACTTTTTTCAGTAGTATGTCTCATGGAATGTGTTGGGGCGTATACATTGTGCATGGAACCAGTCACAAGAACTTATCTGCAAAATAAATTGTATATACAGTCACGAGGATTGAAACGTAAGCACTCAGCAAAACTTAAAAGCGATTGTCTCGTGAAATACAGTTTATATTTTGAGATAAGAGCTATTTAGTAATAGTATCAAGGTATTTTGGCAGCCATACAAAATATCATGTTCGTGAAAGCCCATCACTTTTTAAAGTTGCTGCGTGTACATTACATTTTCGTACAAAGATAAATACGAAACTAATGCTGTTCGTTCGTCTTTAACACGAGTTAAAATCGAGTAAAATCTCGCTGCTTTTACGTTTATAAGCGAGTACTGCATGTCCATTGCCGTGTGCACCAAGCCTAATATTACTTAGCTATGGAAGAGTGTGACATTTTAGGCACCTTCCCTTCAATTTTCCCAATTTCGTATCCAATCTGAAAGGCGATTAATCGAGTAACGCCTCCATCCTTATTTACCCAACACCAGTATGGAGGCGACCTTTCGATTTAAAACGCGGAATCCCTTTTACTACCTGTCCCAACTCTACTTGTACGTGTTCGCTGCGGGCTTCGAGATAGTTCTCTGATAAATGTTTTTTCAGAACCGAGATGGTCGCCATTTTTCTAGGTGACTTTTCCAGATCTTGGCTAGCATTTACAGAGATTGAAATATGGGTTAGACTGAGTCCCAAATAGTATCCACGTATTTTTGCAAACTCTATAAATCCGCGGTGTATATTGAGAGGCGATTCGTTATGTTTATCAGATCTCCAAGTTACAAGCCGGGATGAAAATGAAAGAAAAACATAGTTTATCACTAAGTGTAAGTTGTAACAGCAACGCTAGCAGGCTGCCACTAACTTATTGATGTATGAACGTAGCTCCAACTTAGACACAGTGCAAATTATTTGGTATGGCAACACAGATAACAAAAGAGTGATTAGTCAGTTTATTCTCTGATTTCGCAGTAGCAAACACGGAGTCTGGATTTGTGTGGTCGATGGTTGTTGGTATAACTGAAGAAATGTAGGTGTCCCATTCTATTAGGTACACCTCTGGCGAATGCTTTTGAGGATTACAGGCGTGATGTTATGTTTGTATTTTATGTGTATGCATCACAATGTCCTTTATTGTCGTTGCTATAACGTTGGTAATCATAATTCTGTAGATTTCATTAGTCTCCAAAACAAAGGTAGGTCATTTTTATACCCGAAGCAATATGGTTGATGGTAGCTGCTTTGGTAAATACAGGGTGGAATACATTAACCCACAAACGGTTACCAAGTATTCAATACATAATCCCGAACACCCACTTATAAAATCCGGTGATTTAAAAGGTTTATGTATTGTATTGATTGTACTTTTGTAGAAAACAGTATATTTTATTTAAACTAATGAAAAATCGTTTGTGCATCGACTTCCATTTCATCCTGTAGGTAAACTACTTTAATTTTATTGTTTAAATCAAGGTTCTACTTATGGTTTCGCTTCTCTACAGATTTTTTTATTTTGTCCTATCGATACATATTTCAACATATTGTATCAAAGTAGTTTGCTTGCTAGAATGTAAAGTTCGACAACACATTTCAATGACGTTGGTAATATATGATCTCTACCTTTCGGTTCATGTCCTTTCAAATCAATAGGCTATAAAGCTAACTTTTGCAAACATAACATCACACTTGTATTCCCTAAAGGGGCAAGCAGCGGTGAATAATACACCCTCATTTCGACAGCTATGTTTCAAGTTTCGTATAATAGGGGGCGAGTCTATTGCCATTAACCCAATCTTGTTTTGCATAATTGTTTCAAAACTTAGCAGTCATGCTTTGATAGAGTTTTCAGATAGGAGTCGATTCCACAGGTAGCAACTGATTAATGGGTTATAATACAGTACTTCTAATGACTTACTTGCGAACTTGATAGAAGCATACGGGTATTATATATCTATCGAAAAGCCATTTTCGATAAAAACATAACAAAGCATCCCACTTGTAATCCACGAAGGATAACGCAGAGGTATACCGATTAGTATACCCCCATTTGGCCTGTTATGTTTAAATCCCATGTAATAGCAAGCCTATTGCCATCAACCGGGGACAATTCCAAAATCAGTGGCTGATACTAAAAAAATCCAGATTGAAAAACCTGCTTTTTTTTTTTTTTTTGCTTGACTTGGGAATCGAAGGACCTCATGCACAGCAGTCGCATTTGCGACAAGGCAGTCTAAAAAAACGCTGGAATTTAACTGTCTCACGTGCGGAACGGAAATAGTCGTATTACAGCAATAAATGGAAGTTGTGATTGCTACGATACAAAAACTATATAACCGAGCCCATGTAACGTGTTACATACAAATCCACGTATACAGGGAAACTTGTTCAAACATACCTCTGACGGAAAACTCATAAAAATACTGGAACTTCGAGTATAAAAACTTTCCGCCAATATTTTTGGTACGAAAATATTATTATAGTGTACCAAAGTTAGACCGTGTTAGGTGGAATGATAATATATTATGTAATGTACTACTTAGGCAAAGCTAACGTTGGATAAAAACACAGTCATTAATTTTCCTGAGTAGTCAGGTAGATATCGAATGTATTCCATTTTCCTTCTCACATTATTACATTTTTCTCCGAATTCCTAAAGCAATTTTTCTACGTTCATAACTACACTTTTTCTCCTGCTATGTTAGTCGGAATAGAGATTGAAAATTGTGCCAGATATTGGACTTAAAGGCGAAACTATGTTTGTGGATATTGGCAAAGTTTTATTCATTTTCGTCATTGTTTATGTCTAAGTGTCAAAACAGAAATATCTTTGTGTCGGAAAATGAGTAATGTGATGGCAATGTTTCATGTATAATAATATGGATAATACCCAAAGCTTAATATATTTGAATACAATATGCATTGGATTATTATGATACTGTGAAATCCGTTGCAACTGCTAACTTATTAATACACACATCAAAAGTGTCTAGGGATCAACATATATTTTTGCAATAACTTTTCTCCTGATTGATATTAATTAAAATTTTCTTTAAGGATTCATCAAATAAAGTGTTTTCGTTTGTCACAGTAACGATAAACCAAGTCACCTTTGCATTAATAAAGAAATTTGCCATTTTCCTAATAAAGGGATTTTTGACATTTGAACCACTAACATTAAAGTTCGAAAAAAAGACTGAAATAACAGTTTTCTTTAAAATTTTATTGGGTAACTTAAACAATTAATAATCCGTGTTTCTACCGCGAACACTAACAACACAAGAACATCGGTTTGGCATACTCAAAATGAGTTCATCCAAATCACGCTGTGGAATGGCCGCCCATGTTCGTTGCAACAACAAAAAAACCGGCCAAGAGCGTGTCGGGCCACGCTCAGTGTAGGGTTCCGTAGATAATAAAATATTATGTAAACGAAGTTAAAAAAAAAATACGGGCAAATGAAACTTGACCTCTGGATTGTATAGGCGCTCATACGATTCAGGGACCAAATTATATTGGTTAACTGCAGTTTCCATCTGTTGTTTCCATCCAAGTTCAAAATAATTTTCCTAGAAAGTCCTTATAAAGTTCTACTTTTCAGATTTTTTTCGTATTTTCTAAACTTATGGTTCAAAAGTTAGAGGGGGGGGGACGCTTTGTTTTTTACTTTTGGAGCGATTATTTCCGAAATTATTGACATTATCAAAAAATGATTTTAGTAAACCCCTATTCATTTTTAAATACCTTTCCAACAATATATCAGACATTAGGGTTAAAATTAAAAAAAAAAACACTTCCCACTTTACATATAGGGGGGCTACCCTAATAAAACATTTTTTTCCAATTTTTATTTTAGCACTTTGTCGGCGTGATTGATACACATATTGGTCCCAAATTTCAGCTTTCTAGTGCTAACGGTCACAGAGATTAAGCGAGGACGGACAGACAGACAGACATGGCGAAACTATAAGGGTTCCTAGTTGACTACGGAACCCTAAAAAGGTCTTCTTGCGACTGGATACCCTCCATATTCGGCAGAGCTCTTCTCTGTAGCATATCCCATGCATGCTCAATCGGGTTCAAGTCTGGCGACTGAGCAGGCCAGGGCAGGACATTGATGTTAGCTGCGGCGAGAGTCTGTCTTACAACTCTTGCAGTGTGCGGTCGTGCATTATAATGCACTAGCTGTTCCCGGCATGCGTTGCAATGCCCTTTTTCCTACCTACTACCTGCCTGTGTACCAACTGCCTACCTACCTACTACCTCCTACCCTACCTACCTACTACCCTACCTACCTACTACCCTACCTACCTACCTACTACCCTACCTACCTACTACCCTACCTACCTACCTACTACCCTACCTACCTACTACCCTACCTACCTACTACCCTACCTACCTACTACCCTACCTACCTACTACCCGACCAACCTACTTCCCTACCTACTTACTACCCTACCTACTACTCTACCGACTACCCTACCTACTCTACTATCCTACTTACTACCCTACCTACTACTCTACCGACTACCCTGCCTACCTACCTACCACTTTCTCACCTTTTAACCTTCCCTGGGACTTCCACGAATAATTCTACACTATAATTAGCCAAATCGGTCCAGCCGTTCTCTAGTTTTAGCGCGACTAACTAACAGCAATTAATTTTTATATTATACGCAAACACCATTTGAAAAATCGTTTTTCTATTGGGAAAGAAACAGTAATTATTTGTGATTATTGTGATAATGTCGTATGGTCTGTTTGAAGTTGTCATTCGTTGACTGAACAACTGAACGTCACTCAATTGTTTTGCCTTCCCGGAACCTCTCCACTAACACTTGAACTTTATGAGTACGGTATTAAAGCTCAAATTGATTTTACGTTTTAGTTAGAAAACGTTTGTATGGGAAAAAGAAAAGGGCTGTTTTTAGGGCTTTTCCGGCCATTATTCGAATTTTTCTCGCCGTAAGAACCATCCTTGAACTTCAACGAACATTTAAAAAAAAAAATCAGCCAAATCGGTCAAGCCGTTTTCATGCCAAGTCGTGACAACGGAAAACGGGTTTCATTTTTATATATATAGATTAACTGAAATAAGGGACCGATTTGCACTTGTAGAGGAACGATGACGTCTGATACAATCGTCTCAGCATAAATTTGAGCGTTGAGGTTGCCTCTGATCCAAATCAACTCAGTTCTTCCGCCGATCCAAATACCCGCCCATACCATGATGGTTCCACCACTATAAGGATGGACTTCCTGGCAGGATTTTAATCGCTGTTGGCGTCCAGGGGTTCTCCAGTGTCGTATACGTCTTGTATCCGGTCTCATACCAAAACGAGACTCATCAGAAAAGCACACGAAACGCCATTGTTCTTCTGCCCAATTTCTGTGTTCAAGAGCCCATTGATATCGAATCCTACGATTGTGCATTGCTATAGGTGGTACCCGTAGCGGTCTTCGGGAATGAAGGTTCACTTCATGCAAGCGGTTTCTGACTGTTTGGTCGCTAATTAAGTTCCCTGAAGAGTGATGAAGCCTCACGGCTAACATCATGGCGGTTATTGTTGGAGCTCTTCGAGTTAAGATTTGAATGTATCGGTCTTGTCTCCGTGTGGTGCAGCGATACCGTCCTCCATGGCGCTCAGCCACGGTACCAGTGCTTCGGTAACGTGCCCAAAGTCGACTGATAACACTCTGACTTGTATTCAGAGCTAAAGCCACAGTACGTTGCCGGGAACCAGCTTCTATCATTCCCACGGCTCTGAGCATTTCTTCCCTGCTTAAATGACGTCGCCGCTCCATAATAACGTTGGTTTTAATCAGTAGTAGGGAAACAGTAGCACTAATAATGTCTTCAATGCGTTGTATGTTTTTATAGGGAAAATATTGACAGCTGATTTTCATCTTTTACTCGAATTTGATTCACAGTTCCTGATTCAAATTATGAAATGCACCAAAAAGGATCCATATAAATTTATAAAATCATAAATTTATTACAAAGCCACATCTCAATCTCAAGAAATCCGCATAAAAATGCTTGATCCCTAGACACTTTTGATGTGTGTATTTATAAAACATGTATTTTTAACAAACATGTAATTTTTTTATTGCATCAAAAATGTTATGATACAAGTAGGTACATGAAGTTTTTATATAAAATATTTAGTAACACACATTTGGGAAATATAAACCATGCAATAGTACAATTAATTATTATTTAACTACATTTTGTCAACTCGTCCAGTTATATTCATCGGCCATGCTGATAACATAGAAAAGGGCAGCTTTTTTATTTTAATTTAAGTTCCAGCTAATATCCATCGATCCATCCAATTATTTGAAGTACTCACCGGCAATATTTAAATCTCTGTGGGTGGTTACTAATCACCACTTCTCGGCGCAATCACCGAGTGATTCATTAATGTATTAATTAAGAATGCCTACCCAGTCCTACAGGTTGGGTATAAATTATATTAAATTAATTTCAGTATAACAGTATCTCCTCATTATCTTGCCCTTATCCCAGTTCATTTAGGGTCGGCGCAGCATGTCTTCTTCTTCTTCTGTACTTCTCTATTACTCATAGAAACAAAAAAAGAAAACATATTTATTTAACACATGCCACAAGTGCACACAACTAACAATAAAAATTATAAAAAGAAACTAAAAAACTAAACAGAAAAAAACAGTGTGTGCATCTCACGGCTGCGCCAAATAGGACCAGTTCAGCAAAATGCCGAGCAGTAGTGTCCGACGCTGGTTTTCAACTGGCCCTAAGATGGTGAAGTGACGAATGTAAAACAGTTTTGGACTTTGTGTTTATATTATGTGTGTGTATCATCAGGCATCTCAATTCTTGTCACATCTTCTTTTAGTCAATCCACCGTTTCTTTGGTCTTCCTCATAAATAAAATAATTCCTCTACTCTTATACCCATCCACATTCAAACAGAATAAAAGTATCCATCTGTTACCGACATAAGTAATGAATGAATAGACCATATTCTGACGAATACGAATTTAGCCTTACACAAACTCGAACAAATTCAATTTACATAGACTTAATAGCACATTTACATACACAAGACGGTTTGTATAGACTCACAAACAATTAAAAGTCGCGTGTGTTATAATAATTGTTAAAAAGGAAACGTCAAGGAATGTTGAAGCAATGCAAATAATCATGGCGGGGTGGGTACACTGGGCACAATACAAACACACAAAACAAAAGCTTAGGGGAGAGATGGGGAAACGAGTTAACAACCGCGTTGTTTGCCCACTTACCCGGTGGGCTGCGGAATAAACGTACCTAAATGTTCATAGAATTGATTGTAAAACTTCTATTTTTATACTGAACTAGTAGTGCCCCGCAACCTTCGTTTTCGTGAAATTTAATATAAATAAAAAAAGTTTTAGTTCCCAATTTGAATAGATAGATAGATAGATTTTGTTATCAATTTTGGAGGTTTTATTTTTTTGCGCGGAACTCTAACTATTTTTCCAAAATCAAAGTATCCTATAACAACAACTATCTGCCAGTGAAATTCCCGTCAAAATTAGTCTAACCAATTCGGGGATTAGCCGAAACAAACAGAAAGGCAGAAAATTTAACCACCATAGGTACTTACTTTCATATACATTCAGTAAAAAACTGTTATTTTGATATTACAAACAGACACTTCAAAATTATTTATTTGTATAGATTTGATGAATTCTGTCGTTCTTCAGTTTATAGAGGTAAGGACATAGGTTTCTTCACTTCTTAGTATTGTTACTTAGCGTTTGAATGGCTAGTTATAAAGACTATTGCTGGAACTCGTAAAATACGGAAAATTTGTTGTGAACTGGAATGTCGCATTTAAATTAATGTTTTTGTTTTTAAAAACTGAAAGATCGTTTAATCTAGATATAATTTTAATTAGTGAACATCAAAAGAATCTACCTTTACTAAAGATATTGAAATTGATTTAAATTACGATCAAAATTTCTAAATTCAACCGTAGCTCTGATTGAAAACTTTTTAATTAAAACATTCACTAACCTATTTACTCGTGTCATTTCAAATACTTCAATCATTCAATACTTTATTGAAACTGCCGGAGGTACACACTGACTACTCACAGACTGAATTTACGTCGCGTTTCATATTTTTCCTAAGATACGTAACATATTATTATCCAATTACTAGTTTCCCACCCCTGCGTTGCGCTGTTATTATGACTTATCAAAACTTCGAGATCGTAAAGTAATTAGTAAGAATATGTTAATTATACTAAACATTGGTATATAAATATTCTATATTTTAAGTATACACCAATGTTACATAACCTTCTATAAATTATTATCTATTTAATGCTGAAGAGAACTTTCAAACTTTCCGTTCAGTAATTTAAAATCATAACAAGGTTTTGCATAGACAAAAATAAGGAAATAACCGGTCGGTCTTACCCTATTCCAGACGCTATTTTAAAATTTTGTCATAAAAATAATTGTCAATAGTATATTAGAAAAAATGATAAAAAAAATACACACAAATTGAAACCGAACACTCGCACATACACAATGTCACATGAAATTTCGGTAGAATTATGTATTAGAACCCTTCAGGCCGTTTCTATTACATTTTGTTGTTTTAGTTATTCCTAACTCGTAAAAGAAAGTTTGATTTGATATCGAGCTTTCCAAGAAGCCTTTGAAAGTCGTGACGTCAACGCAAAACTTTAAAAGAAAACGTTGACGTAAATGGCTGATTTTGATTCAGAATTAATGCTGACCATTCAAACTTGAATTATATTATATAAAGAATCAAAGCTAACTTTTGCTTGCCCAACCTTTACTTAAAATTCCTTTGAATACCAAATATATTTCTTAAGGCGACGAACTTCGATCTTCAAAGTTTACGTAAAACTGAAATGATTCCTAGAATATTATTATTCTGTGAAGTCAGACATAAATGAATAATGGTATTTAAACCAGTTAACGGAGCGTTAAGGTACATCCTTAGGGTTTGTTTTAGTACCGAAGTTGTTAAGAAGAACGCTTTGAATAATGTTGGTGAATTAAGACCTCTAGACCAAATAAACATGGACCAAGAATAAGATAAACAGTATAATCTTCTTTATAGTGTATAATATAAAGGGTGAAAATACAAACTTAAAGAAGCCAAGAGGTACTTTTTCTTGTTCTGGATGGTATGAACCTGGAAACCTTCTAGTTGCAGAGATATTGGAGGTCAAAGTTCCAAATTATTCACAAAGATTTTTGTTAATTACAATTTTTTAATGTTATAACTTAAATTAAAATGTATCTGTGATCCTTATATTATTCAATGCATCCATCAGCGCAGTGTTGTAAGTCCAAAACATCGAGTCCTACGACAAGACTTTTCGTCGAAACGTGATTGTTCACCTCAATAAGAAAGTCTTTTCCCAGAAATTTTGCGTATACTTGGTTTGATGTAGAGCAGAAAGCTTGGTTGACGGCTTTCTGAAAGGTCCGCTTACACCTTATACAACAATGGAATAATAGGGATATAGCCAACATTCACTGGTTTAGTCCAAACCGTGGTGTAAAAACAAATGACAACCCCTATAATTGCTGTGATTATCGCTAATCTGTTTACTAAACCACAACCCAACAAAACTTGGCATCATCAGTACCTGTCTATTAAGCTTTACCAGACATAAAACCTCAAAAGCTGACGTGCATTAGAAACCGAAACTAAAACATTTAACCACAGCGTCCTTGAAAAAGCGGGCACACGTGAATAGGCCGGGGTAGACGGTAGCATTGGACTGCAGAACGAGGTCAAGGCGAATAAAGCCTTCGATTAACGTTTCCTTATTCAAACACGATTTCTTTTACAACCCCGTAGCTTGTATTTATTTTTAGTGTTGGTGACGTCATGAGGGTTCCCCTTGGAGCTTTGGACGATATGAGGATTGCGTGCGTAGATGTGCATTATGATTTGAGGGTTAAAGCATAAACAACGTACTGGTATATGTTAATGTGTTATCGGTTTAAAAAGGGTTAATTTATTTCAGTCTGCTTTGTTATTGTGATCCCTTCGTTTATACTAGTTTATACTGTATTTATACTCAGTTACGGTAAAGATTATGTTTGAAGAATAGATATTTCAGTTAAATAGGTACCTTAATCATATATGATGAGTAGATGCCATTTTAATAGGAAAAGCGTTTATAATATTAATGATTTTTATGAACACTTTATCTATTTATAGCTCTTAAAAATTAATAAAACAATGATACATACTCATACAATCTTAGCTAGCTAATATAGCATCTATTATGTGAATCGTGTCAAAGTCATCACATAGATAAAACATCCCCTTCCTCCATCCAACTTCCGATTGCGTCTCTTTCCGTTCATAATTATTTCCTGCGATAATTACTCGCATGTATCCTTTTTGTATGCGAGAGACCGTACAATAAGTTTCCGAAGTCAAAACTACGCTAACTAAAATCTGACTAAAAGAAAAAGCGAGCAGTAAAGTGCAGTGCACGTTGCGTGATTAGTGTTACTAATGCATCTGTCAGTTCAAGCTCCGCTAGATGCCAATTAAAAATGTAAAGCTAGGTACCGGTGCCAGCTTTGTGGAGTGTTGTGTTCTTGTTGGAATTCAGTGTTTGTTAAGGGTTGTCTTCAACGCTGATTGATAGTTCTCTACTACAATACGTACGTGTCTAGTTATATTTATAAGCAGGATTTACAATAATCTTCAAAAGAGAGAGAGACGGCACGGTTGGCGCAGTGTCTGAGCGAATAGACTGCTGCGCTGAGTGTCGCGGGTTCGATTCCCGCACGGAACTAATATTTGTATCCTACAAATAGTTGGTTCGGGTCTGGGTGTGTTTGTGTATGTGAGTTTATATGTTTGTAAACGCACCCACGATACAGGAGAAATTCCTAGTGTGGGGCAAAAAAAAGGGATTTTTTGTTTCCCTGCTTATTTTTTGGAATTTGGCATTGTATGACGGTTAAATAAATTTTGGCTGGATAAAATTTCATGCCAGTAAAATTTACTTCATCATCATCTGCCTAGTCTTTTTCCAACTATGTTAGGATGGGCTTTCAGTCTAACCGGATTCAGCTAAGGTACCACTATTTTACATGAAGCTTATCTGACCTCCACAACTCAGTTCGTACTGGGTGGGTAATACGGTACCCCTTGGCAAGACTGAATTTTTCGACTTCTAAATATTCGTAACGACTCTCAAAGTTCTACAAAATGACGGCTGGCACCAACAACGGTTTAACGTGCTTTCCGAGGCACAGAGGTAACTCGTGAAAATAAGATTTCATTGATAATAAAATTACAAAGGTAAGATCATGAGATTCAATTGTGACATATGTATTTTTCCCTAATAAAAAAAACGCACCATCGTCTTTTGATGTCGACTGTACATGTTTTCCTTATAAATATATCCCTGCTTAACCTCACTCCTCACGTTCATAATTTGGTAGATATTTCCTGGCACGAAATTTCAAGTTGCCACGACAATGCCTCGGGATAAAAGGGTGTGACAGAAAGACAGTTTCCGAAAGAGTTCGGTTTTACCAATTCTTTACAAAACACTTAAAATAACCGAGCGAAAGGAAGGCAAGAAATGACACAAAAGAAATGTTAGCTTTCTTACCATGGAGAGGGCGTGTTTTTAAAAGAGCACTTTGACGGCATAATACTCCTCCACATTGAGGTTGTAACGTGCCCAGACATTCAATGAATGGCAATATTTATACTTGGTACGCACGACGACCCGTCAAGCTACACAAAACCAGTTTATGCGGGTTTTTCATTGTACAGGAAATCGAAGCAAATCGAAGGCATGTTATACTGAAAATGTCTAGCTTATTGTGTAGCCGTGTGTACAACTAACAGCAATACTGGAAACTCAAAAGTAAGGACAAAATTATCATTAGAGTGTCGTTACTAATGTTGAGTACCGACTTAAAAGAATTTTGCATAACTATTCTCTAGATTCCTTAAATAATGGTGTTTTACTTATCAAACTCTCATCACATTAAACAAATGACTTCAAACCCTATACAGGGTGGAAGGGACACCTACGCGAAAATGGTCGCGAAGCAGTGTCCCTTCGAACTTGTATTATGCACCTACGATTACATAACACGACAATATCAGTGTACACATGACTGCTGATATACTTCCACCTGATTAATTCCTTAATAGATTACACCCACAGGAATACAGAGAACGGCTAATTTTAGCCACACATAAATAAACCATTTGCTCACCTACTCGAAGATCGTAACCTTTGATCACGAATATAAAACAACATGGCAAAAAAAAAACTGAAATTGAAAATGTCGCAATAAAAAACAACCATCGGCAAATGTAGGTTAAAAAGACATCACAACATATTACTTTGTATAGCCCGTAATTACTTCGATACATGAATCAATATGCAAAGATTGGTGGATAGCGAAAAATCAATATCCGCTTTCGTTCCAAGGTGACAGTGGAACGTTCATCGATTCTCATGTAATATTTCATTACGTAAAAAATGTCGTATTAATAAGGTCCATAATGAAAATTAATGGCCGTATAGCACGCACAATTACACACTGGCCAAGGTAAATGAAAATAGGCTAGAGAGAGCTCGAGTGGGAGCTATTATGAAAGTGCGTGTGTTTCGTCACAATATGCAAAGGGAGTTTCAAAGGATCTCAAATCTCCCGCATAATTAAGTGGCATATACACGTTATACACCTCAAGTAGCATAATTCGTACCCTCGAAATGTACGTATTAAGTTCTTATGCGCGTCATGTGTCTTGCTCCTTTTCTTAATGAGGCGTGTAATACGCCTATCGAAACCGACACGAAATACGTAGCTTTAGTCACTCGTGAAATCACAATTCTGTACTTGATTAGATACTTGATTTGTTTGATAATGATGTAAAAACTTTGTGGGTAAGTACTGGAATAATGTAGGATTACTAGAGTTAGTTGTACGAGCTTCTGAAACTAGCCTTTTGATGTAGAAGCCCTCGTTAACTAAAGGTATGCAAAGTTCCCTCAACAGAAACGTAGTAACGTAAAGGGCTCGCTTACAGATAAAGGCAATAGCAGGCGCCATCTATCACGTAGAGCGTGAAATTCCGGCACAACGTAAACGTATGGAAAATGGGCTTTATGCACGATGATTGATACCCGATGAAGTATGCGTATCTCTGATCACTTCTTGAAGGACAGATACTGTACTTTTATACGTACCAGTAACTTGGCAGCCTTCCTCAGCTCCCTGATGTTTACCGGTAGTATACATGATACGTAAGATATACGTGTTGATGCCTTGTGATGACACATATTCAATGGTGTGCTGAATTTTAAAGTGTGCACCGGTGCATAAGCTGTACATAGCAGCTCATCGGCTCCGGACCGTGCAACGACAGCGGCGACACATTTCTCTCAGTTGGCTTCTACAACGTATATTATACAATGTTATGCGGCAAAACAGCTGGCACAGACTACAATATTTAAAATCTAGATTTAGTAATATTTCTTGTCTTTTTGAAAATAAAATACTCAAAGCAACTTACAATATCTCATTTTTCAGAACATCTCTGTAAAATATGAACCCATAATATTAAGTAAAAAATATAACATCAGACGAAAATATAACTGAAATATTATCCGCGAAAATATTTCAGGGACTGTAATAATGTTCGGGATTATGACAAACAACCCTATTATCATTCCCGGTACCTCTGTCCGTAGTTCCTATATTACCGTAAATACCCTTAAAGCCAAGGATTTGCTGGGATTTTATACTCTTTCACTCATCTTCAATCGAGATTTGGCTAAGAATCGTTATTGGCGAGAGGTGAACTTTAAATCGATACTGTTTTCCCTCATACTAACCCTTTTACCCTTTCTTATAAAAAGGTCAAATGTGGTTTTATCATCACGCTTTACCCGGCCTGGCGGGTTTGTGGTGTCGGGAGAGCTATCCCGGCATCAAATTGCTCGTGGAGATTTGTTTACAGTATACCCATTACCCTGCTAGGTCAAAATATGTCAGATGTGTAATTAGACGCCTGAACTCACAAGCACTTATTCCCGAGACACTCAATTTAACTTTATCCTATAAAATAAATTTCGTATTCGCAAAATTATGTGCCGGTTCATCGTATATTCTTATTGCGCATATTTGTACAGACTTAGTATGGATCCAGTCCCTGGCCAGCGTTAAATTTGTAGGATGACCCACTATCAATTCCCGCGTCTCGGCGGTAATTTGAATTTATGTGTTCATGATGTTTGAGTAAGCGCTTGTTGTTGTTAAGGGGGTGTTTGTGGTTCGTTAAGTGAGTGGAAAAGCCCCCGTGTCTATTAACACGTCTGCGTAATTAAATTATCTGCGCTCTGATGGCAGAATCACGCTTCCGTCACGAATGTGTGGGGAAAGCAAAACCTCATTAGGAAGGCTTTTTGCTAATGTGACAAAACACTAATTAAAAAAGTTGCAGTCACGAAAAGTCGCGTGCTAACGTTTTTTACACGTAGACAGTTGCCGCCGGGTGAGTAATAAGTATGTTGTTACACGTTACGCCGTCAAACGTAAATGAGAATCAAATGGCGTACGTAATAAATAAATACACCTTGCAAGAAATATACATTTTTCTATTCAAATGAAACAATTCAATTGCATTTTGTTCAAGAAAAGAAAATCCAGCAACGGTTGAAACAAAATTGAATTTTATTTCTGTGTTTTTTTGATTGTACGGTATTATGGTTATCTTAGTTATCATCATCAGCCTATAATATTCCCACAGCTGGGACTCAGGTCTCCTCGACTTTCCAAAGCCCCAAAAGAAAATCTCTGTGATTTCACAGGATCTAGGCGGCCAATTCACCGGTCCTAAGGTCGGAATTAAGTGTTCAAAAAATTGTTCTCGCAATAAAGCTATGATTTTACGTGCTGTGTGGCGAAGACAAAAGTTCGAAAGCCTCCTTGGGTTCCAAACTTTTCGCTGGTTTAGCAAATCATGCGTTCGGCACACCGATTATGTTGACTTAAGTTGCTCTGAGTGCTTGAAACACACTCCTCGTGATGCTCGCTGAGCGTGGATAATAATAATTTCAGCCATTTGTGTCCCACTGCAGGGCAAAGGCCTCCCTTTCCCCTTTCCATTTATCCCTATCCAGTGCTCCGGTTTGCCAATCCCTGCGAAAATAATCCAGTTCGTCCCGCCATCTCCTTCTAGGCCTGCCGCGCTGTCGTTTGCTGCTGTTTGGAACCCATTGCGTGGTTGCTTTGGCCTACAGTTCCTCCGGCATGCGGCAGATGTGGCCAGCCCAGTTCCATTTGAGCCTGGCAGCCGTGTGTGTGCCTTGAGCGTGGATAGAAAGACTTAATACCATGGTGAAATGTCAAACTATCTGAACACAAAAACCAAGAAAGGTTAAGACGATTCACCCTTCCCCTGTCAAAAAATCCATATACAAAAACATACCTCTAAATAAATCACCGATTACAAACTACAAGTCACCAAATTCTTGTAATACATACCTGATCTCCTCACAATATAATCTCCAAGGTGTGTTCATCTATTAATCTTCTTAAGTCACGCAAGGCACAGATAGGTGCCCAACGCGGCCATTTTTCCCCACGACTCGATATAATTCCAAAGTGAAGATATAATAAGATTTGTAAGATTGATCGATACATATTTAAGGAGGACCAATCCAATTAAGTTCTCTATGGCAGTTTCTCGTAACCTTTAGCGCTAAGTTCATTACGCAGTAGATACTCCTTGGTTCCGTACTTTGTGTTATCAGAAAAGTTTTGCTCTCTTAAGGGGAGGGCTTCGTTTGCTCCTTGGATACTAAGTAGACATATACTTGTGTATTTCTTAGAATCTTTCTCTCTCTGCTGGTAGAGGAAAGTTTAACACAGTTCTGAGAATACTCAAGGACTTGACGTGCCCAGTCTGTTATTTCAAAGAATTTTTTGATAATACAGTTATTTTTTAATTATGTTAATATTTTGTCTTGTAATACGATGTTATTCTTAAATTATTATCGAGGTACAAAGGTACAAAAAAGTAATGGTAGCCACGGGCGAAAAATGCTGACACACGTTTTCCATTGTGTTACTACCCACGGCCAAAGTATCCGTAGTCTTTAATATCAACAGTAATATTTGAAGGCAGGAAGACTTAGTGGATGAAGCTCTGCAAAAGCCGTATTCCCCGAAGAGGTAAGTAGGGGTGTCCGTACCTCTTCGGGAAAACAGGTTTTACACATACGTACATCCTTATTTTGGGAGTTTATTGGGAATTTTGATATTTTACACTTAGCTACGCTGAAATAGTCTTTAAGTATTACACAAAGGATGCAATTTAGCAAACAGGTCAAGATCAAGACCACAAAACGTTGCAAGTAGAAGGTAGTCCTGCTAGATAGTAGCACAACTTTGAAATAGTTGCGTCATTATTAGCCGCTACGACGTAGCAGCTACGCCATAGCCGAAGCTGCTACGGCGTAGCAATGCTTGCAACAACGCTTATTGCAAAAGCACACTGTGAAATACTGTATACTTAGCTGCCATACATCTCGCCTCTCGGAAACTGCAATTGATTCTTGAATAATGTATGTTGTTTCATACTATGCGCCATTTCATGTTGAAGTATCCATTTCTTATTCGCTTAGGTTGATAGCTACTGCATCCGGTTTCAGTAAACTCTTCACTTTAATATAAATTCCGTCTTGTTACTTCTAACGGGATACCGCATCGTTGCCATGTCCATATTTGCTTAACTTATAACGTCTATAAATACCTATAAATCCTTTGCCCAGCCTTTTCCCAACTATGTTGTTTCCAATTTGGCTAGGATATTGCAGGGGGTGCTTCGGAAGGCACGTATAAAAATGGTGGTCGTCAAACCATGTCAACCCTTTTTTTTTTTGGGGGGTGGGAAATCATCAAATAACCCCGTCCCGCTCTTGGGCAGAGCGAAAGGGAGTGTCAGACTTCTACTGACTAAAAACCACCCATGTTCCTTCTTAGCCCTTCATGTCGAGGCCGCGGTATCTCTTGCGAACAACTCGCAGCCCCGACGGGAAACCATGTCAATCCTTGAGGCAGTTTATAAACTCCGACACTAGAGTGTGTGGGGTCGTTAGACCTTAGTGCCCACACGATAAAAAGACTGCCAGTCTAACCGGATGCCGCTGAATACTAGTATTTTACATGGAGCGATTGCCTATCTGACCCACGCAGCCCAGTTAGTACTAGGTAATATGAAACCCCTTGATAAGACTGGTTGTCAATCTTTCGGGGCACTGACCTGTAATGATTGTCAAAATCAACAAATAACAGCTGGGACCAACGGCTTAACGGGCTTTCCGAGGCACGGAGAAAAGTCGATACCTATGTAATCTCACCCATCCATAGACCAACCTAGGCAAGCGCGGCTTAACCTGAAAATCGACCCAAGTGGCGGTTATTGTTGAACCACGAGCTCCCCCTATAAAAACCTATAAAACGACACATATTAAATAACTCCACCAGACGAAAATAAATTACGCGCGCATAATTATTTTAACAAGCAATTATTTTCAGATTAAATTATATTGTTTACCCCTGACATAAGTAACCTGTCACAATGTTTATTTTGAAGTGGCTTTTAACGTTGTCCTTTTCAATTTTAATGCTTTATTATAACTAAATGAATTGTCGAAACAATGGCAACAATGAAATGTAGCTACAGAGTATTCACAAGGCATAAAAACTGTGAGCTTAGTTGCCCATCCCAAAGCGAAAACGTCTATGGAAAAGAAAGGGCAAGAAACTCCATGGACACTTTTATCCGAATATTGCTACAAACCCTTAGCAACGTCATTCATGTTAAGATGGTACATTATTTAAGAACGATGTGCACCTAAAAACTGTCCATAGTAAAGACAAAAAAGACAATTCAAAAATAAAATAATTAATTCAAATAAGCCGAGGCAACTAAGAGATGAGCAGTACCAACTGACAGCGCCCCTTCACGAAGGAAACTAAATGTAGTGTTGTAAGAAACTCGAAGACCACAATGATTTCTGTGAGATTTTTACACCAACTTAAGTTCATAACTCAGTCTAGATCAAAGAACTTAAAAGACTCGAAAGGACTCAGAAGGCTCAAAGGACTCGAAGTTATGTGACTAACGAGTCCTTGTCTTGAAAATCTACTCGAGTCTCGAAATGAAGACTAAAACACTCGAGTTTCTTACAACACTAACTAAATGGCCGAAATATAACGGACTAGTGTACGTTACACCGCGTCCAAAGCGCGAATCGTTACACCGCGTCCAAAGCGCGAATTTTACCTTTCATCAGTTTAAAGAACATTTTAATTAATTAAACGAACACATTTATTTATTTAAAAAATTAACCACAGAGGACTTATGCCATAGAGCCTATGGTATAATGTCCAGTCATGTTTTGTTACGTAATTTATACAAAAAGCTGATTCAGGTTAAACCCTCTTTACACTGTCATTACACATTGTATATTAGAGGAAGTTTAAAAGTCGCGCCAATTACAGAAAAGTTAAAAGGGAATCGACTATCGTGGTATGGGCATGTGATGAGGAGTGATGAATCGCATGTGATGAATATGAATGTGGATGGATGGAGAGGGAGAGGTAGACCAAAGCAAAGATGGATGGAGTGTGTGAGGAGCGATATGAAGGAATAAATGATAACGTGACGACTGACAGGGCAGAATGGAAGTAAGAAACGTGTTGCGCCGGCCCCAAATGACATGGGATAAGGGCAGGAAGATGAAGACACTGTTATTACACGGTTTTCATAATTCAGATTTCTGTGTACAAGTACAAATTCGACGCCAGTTTTAAACATAACTTCTCAAGGACTGTTCTTTGGTTGATTTTAGCGAACTATCCAACTTTCAGTCCGTGGTACAACTTGATCAAACTCTCCACAATTTCGTCTTGATATTTGCTCCAAGTAATAATATTGAAAATTAAATTATAAAAGTTCGAGTCGAAGCTAGAACATTTTAAGCCTTGATAGACTCAATCATTTATCAAGTGGCTTTGTAATAAATCACAAAACATTATGCCTGTATTCCTCAAAAGGTAAAGCAGAGATGTTGATGATATCATACTATTATGAAAAAAGTCGTTTTCCACAAAAAAAATGCTATATACCGACATCCACCATAAAAAGTATAACAATAAAAATGTAAAAACGAATTGAGAACCTCTTCTCTTTGTAGTCGGCTATATTAATAAAAATGCGAACCACCGGTTATACAGAATGCTAATTAATAAAACCGTTCCATTTTCCCTTCAACGTCTCCTTTGATCCTGAAAAAGAAAAAAGGATTTATCTTTAATCTTCACAGAGTATTTGTCTGACTGTAAATCAACGTGAAAAGCCTTTTAAAGCCTGTTTATGATCAAAAGAAATAAAAAAGAAGAAAAAGATAAGGCGAAACTATGAATTTTTGACAAAAAATACCTGTTCTCACTAAAACTTGACGATACTTAAATGAATTTGTCTCTGCCTGGAGAGTCGGCAAATAGTATAAAATAATATAAACCATTAGTCTTCGAGCGTCCTTATGATCACCCGGTGGATCATAAGACATTCAAGCAATGTTAGCGGACGTTCAAGAGGTTAATGCCTAGTATTGCTATTGTTGAAAACGAATTAAGCAAAAATAAGTACGTTTGACGTACTCGAGGTCCGTCCTCAGAAAACAGTTAAATAACGCCTTTAAAAATCTAACTACAACAACATGCCAATAAAAACAGGAGTACCTCTAAAACAGGAATTCGTATTATAGTACCACCATTAAAAATCCATATATACGCTCGTCACATACCTAGCTATTGCAGGAACGTGGGGAACACAATGCAACAGCGTACCGACAGCAGCAACGCAGTAACTTTAAACACCACTTGAGACTATGCGATCTAAGTATTGTATTAGTTGCAGACGTCCCACTTTATGTTGTGTAAGGGAAAGCAATTTTAAAAACTATAAAACTTCGTCTAACTTTGAAACTGTTGTATTTTTGATAACCCTTAAAAGTGGGGCGGACGACGAGTAGCGACGTCTCGCCTCTAACACTCAAATTGTAGAAGCCGACACAAGTCCATTTTTGAACTTGGGTCGACTTTAGCAGTCATGACAGCAGGTGAAAAGGGGCCACAAAATCGATGCTATAATTTCTTGGCAGCAATAGGGATTACGCATTAATTTTCTTTGTTTTATTTCGCTACGGAATGTAAAAATACTATAAAAAATAATGACAAAAGCGGCCAAACAACACAATTGTTATTAATAACCAATAAAACTTTTGTTTCTATCTCTTTCTAGATAAACGGTATTTAGTATGGATTTTGCACGTCGATCATGACCAATGACGTCATGAAAGTTATCGGATCTCTGTCTAATCAGCAATTTCAAATGCTTAAGTATAACTTAGTTATTTTTCTAAATATTGAAAAAAATATTTCACTTTGCTATTTCTGACGGTATTAACGTCAGAAATAGCAAAGTGAAATACATTATTTACAGTGATAAAAAAAATCATGCATATACCCTATTGGCGGTACTTCCTCCGTATGTTTACGTTCGTTGCCTCCTACATCAGCAATGCTTGTCAAACCCACAGTTGCATTTTGCTTCAATCAATGCTAAATATGTCACTACTATGGTCAATGTTAAAGATGTCTAAAATGTTATTCCATATTGAAAAGTAGCCCTTCATGTCAATTTATAAACAAACTGTAGCTGTCAATATGTCGTGGGTAGGCGTGTCAAGTCCGACTTAAGTTCAGTCCACGACTAAGAATATCAGTATAAGCTTTTCCGATTCGAATTTCTAGGGCGGGCCGAACCGAATGTTGCCGCATTTAATGGAGGGTACTTGGTAAAGTTTCTCGCACTTGTGCCGCTACGCACTCGTAAGAAATATTGACTTCATCGATAGTGTAGCACTCAACAGTTTAACAACACTCATAACATGCTGAAGAGCCCCCGGTCCAAGTTAATTTCTCGAGGTCGATGGTTAAGTTTCTCATGTATAAGACACGAGGTCGGTGGCATATTGGAATTTCGGCTTTAATATTGAATATTTACCTCGTACACCGTTATTAGTCAGAACGTAGAACTGCTGACTAAATAAGTGACTTGGGAATATAAGAATAGAATTTCTGGGACCAATTCTTTGTTCGCAAAGACGATGAGCCAGCAATTCAAAGATATGTGCGCACATTTTTGCTATGAAACAATGTACTCGTGTTATTTATTTATTTGCTAGCAGTCGGCAAAACAACGTAGTGTATGATGTAAGCCGAACTTAACTTTAGATGCTAATATCATTGCTCTACGAAACAATGTATCAAGATTAAAAGAGGTCGTAGTTTAGTGGATCAACAAAAATGTCATGTAATGATGGCCTTGGCAAAAGTACAGGCAGTTAATAAGTCCTACGATCGTTGTACACAATAATCTATACGACAAATCTATTCAAGAATATTAGGTACTAGTTTACGGTTGCCATAAAGTTAATTTTAAAACAATCCGCTTCTCGAATTACCATAAGGCTTAGCTGCCGTAACCTAGAAGCCCATGAAAAGCAACCTTCGTGATCAGACGGCCGGAATGACTTTCGCTTTCCGCGACCTATTATTATATGTAATATCGCTTTCTTCTTTGCTTCTTGTTAACACAAAAAGTTCGCAACAAAAACTGAGCGAAAACAGCGGTTTATATGCTCAGGAATTACGAACAAAAAAGCTTTCGGATTAACATCGCTGTCGTGTTTTTTCACGATATCTTTAAGGTACGACTATGTAACCGTATTTTTTAGTTTGCTCTATTCAGTAAGAAAGAGTGGGCCACAGTCCATCATACATGCCCAGGGTGAGTTGTCAATGTCACGTCTAAACATTTTTTTTTTATAAACGTTGCCCCATACTAAGAATTTCTCCTGTATCGTGGTTGCGTTTACAGACATTTAAACTCACATACACAAATACCCAGACCCGAAACAACTATCTGTAGGCCATACAAATATTTGTTCCGTGCGGGGATCGAACCCGCGACACGTAGCGGAGCAGTCAACTGCTTGAGCCACTGCACCAACCATGCCGTCGTTTTTGATTCTAAGAGATGCTGGTTTTCTCACGATGTTTTTCCTTCATCATTTTGAGACTGATGGTGATTACATAAATCACAAAGTGAAGTGCCTGCCTAGATTCAAGTTCAAGATATATATCACAACATAACATCACGCCTGTAATACCAAAGGGTCAGGCATAGGTTTACCTAATAGTAGAGCCACATTTCGTCAGTTATGTTGAGGTCCCATGTCCCATGGGGGCGAGACTACCGCCATCAACTGGGCAAAAATCAGACTTCGAGGCTGATGGAAAACATAATATAATAACACTTTGCCCGACCCGGGGATCGAACCAAGCCCCTCTTGCTCAGTAATCGCGCTTGCGATGACTAGACCAATGAACGCAGTCCATTATAGTAATAGGCTCCATATGAAAAAGGTTATTTTC
The DNA here is from genome assembly GCA_949774965.1 of Diarsia brunnea. NCBI lineage: Eukaryota > Metazoa > Arthropoda > Insecta > Lepidoptera > Noctuidae > Diarsia > Diarsia brunnea. The sequence continues at coordinate 8,717,495 of OX458998.1, read as the reverse complement.
ATAAGTAATTTCAAATGTGATTAAAAACAAGTTTGATATTGATATTTACCTAAACCAACACAACGAAGTCAGAATATCCAATTTCCCTTTTAATATAAACATATTGTTATGAACCCGCAACTCGGATGATTAAGAAAACCACATGGAAATTATATACCTCTTGCTTTATTAAAATGGTCGGACTGACGTACCCATCGACCGCATTATTATAATACCTACTTGTAAATAGAACCAGATTTTATGACTCGTAGTTAATACAACGATTTATTGAGTGGTGATGAGCTCAATAAAAGTATACGACCCGCAAACCAATATTGTAGATAAAAGCAGCTATATCCATGTTTCTTATGTATAAAAAATCTTAAAAATGAAATAATAGATACGAAGTTTCCATAGTTTTTTTTTCTTAATATGAAATGGGACTCGAAGATCTCCAGTGGAACGCACCAGTGTTATGTACAATACAACGCCTTTAGCAAGTCCCGAGAGAAACAAAGTCGTTTTCTACAACATCTTTGCGGGACAAGGCAGCACGCGACCAGTATGTGACAACACAAGAACTAACGAACTAAGAATTTTATAACACGCAAATATGTATGTATGGAAGCTAATATGTAGTATGTTTAACCTTCAGAGTTTCAAAACAAATTCGATCGTTTTGTATTTCAATATGAGGTACGCAGAAACGTGTCTCTCAAATTCATCTTAAACTTTTAGTTCAGCCATTTTGTTGAGAACGTTTATTATGCTAGACGAGATAGAAAGGCTTCGTACAATTTTGTTGGAGACATTGTAAGTAATGAGAAGTTCAAAGTAACGAAAACAAATTGCCTCAAAATGAAATAGTCTTTGCTGTAATAGTTAATACTTTAAGCCTTACCCCGAGCTAAGGATTCGCCTGAAGCTTAAACAACAACGTATAAATATGAACTTTTGATTAAAACACATGGCATTTTTTAAAACGATATTACGGCGTCCTGATTCAGCCTCGAGCTTATTTTGTGAGCGAGACCTTTCAATATTGATTTTACTTCAGCTTGCTTTAAAGGCGAAGATTCTTTACTATGTTAGAAAGTATAATTAACGACTTTGTGTTACCAAACTTATGATAAGAAAAGATATGTAATTTACGAACTCATTAGAGAATTACACAAAACATTCTTGCAGCTCGTCGTTGCAAACTTGGTGCGTTAGCAGCTGCGGCAAAAAGTTTCGAGAGTGTCTTTACTTAAAATAAAGTTGTCTTTGGAGTTCCCGACTCGACGATGCCTTCAGACGTTTAAATGGCCAACTAATATCATGCTCTTCGTGGATGTGGACTCAAAAATCCCATTTGAATGCTGGGCGTGAAGTTTGAGCGCAAAGCGCCTGAGCAATACTGCGGCGCTGCATCAACTCAACGAAAATCTCTTTTATATGCTATCCTAACTTAATTTGAATACAGTGGAAGCTATTCCAGTTTCGTGGTTGGGATTTAAAAACGGGTGAAGCTAGATCCCAGGGAAGGTTAGAAAATAGCATGGATCTAAATAAATTACTGAAGCAATCATAAGTTAGATACACATTGTGTCGCTGAGGTACGGTCGGTAACATACTACACTATTGTTTAGTGGGGTGTGACTAACTTAGGTATTGTAACAATTATGAATGGCTTGTTCCGTGAGATTCGAGAGATAGCAGCATTGTTTCAATATGTTTTGGCCAACAACAAACACGGTATGAAACAAGTGAAGCAACGCGGCTATGTATTTTAATTTAACGTTAACAGTGAGCTAGCGCAACTGAGCGTTTTCCGATAAAAAAAATACGAAAAATCAGAAACCACCCGTAAATATTGAGTTCGGAGCGTAATAAAACGAAATGAAGGCTCGTGGACCGCGTTCTACATTCAGTGAGACCATAACTTGTTTCATTTAACTGGTCGGAAACACAGTTGCATCAGTTTCAACTGAGCCATCCATCAAGCCACCGATTACGGCGAACAGGCATCAAACGCTTTCACTCAATACTTTAGCCTTGTTCATCGCTACCTGTTTGAATCAATTTTATACGTCACCGGTTCAACTCCTCCATCCTTATTTAATTTCCCACTTCTTCCATAAATTGCCTTAACTAGCAACACCTGTGTTGTTGAACTTCAAGTTACAACAACTAACTTGTGGTGTGCTCGATACAACTAATGACAGGGACCATTAAATGTTGCCAGGTATAGCTCACTTAGCGGTATAATATCATCAAGTAGACCCTAAGTACACTTAAAGTAAGTTTGAGGAATGTACCTTTGCACTATAGACTATTCTGCTTGTATAAAAACACCCTGTTGGATTTCTAACTCTCGCGTCAGCACAAAGAGTTGAAAATGCAATAGTAAAATAATATTTAGGTGTATCCTAGAATAATGTTAGTAAAAACTAGCCTTGGACATTTGCTTTCGGTGGAAATAATATCATATAAGAGAGATTGCAAAAATAACCCTGATAAAACATTTCTGGTGTTCCGTATGGTGTCTGACGTAAAGAATTGCACCATCCCATATTTTCCCACACCAGAGAATGGGCAGCGGCGTTTTCTGTGCGTTTGTAGCAACCGTGGCGATTATGGCAAATCCCCCTCTTCTGGGGAAGGCCTACGTCCAGCAGAAGACGTCTTATGCCTGAAATTATGAACATTTCTTAAGTGTAGTGTGGGTACTTTATCATTTTTATTTACATTCTATTTTTTAACAGAATTCTGTTTGTGTTTGTTAGACGAGAGATAAATTAATTGACGAAAGAAAACATCAATGTGCATTTCTAATTAGACTTTATTCAAATTTAGAATGCCAAGTAGAAATTCTGGAAATTCAAACTCGCGTATCGATCCAAAATAAAGGGTCAAAGTGTTCGCCAAAGTGCATAGTTGAGATAAACTAAATTCTCGCAAAGACAAGTTTGTAGAAATGCGCAGTTGTAAATCGATGTCATGTCCAGACAGTGAGCCGGTCAGACATCACTCGGGACTTCAGTACGGCATGGAATCGTAGTAGTCGGGCTCTTTGTGAAAGTTTGTTTGGGAATGCGCTTTGTTAGGAGGCTGCTGTGAAAATTACAGACATATAAGACTTTTAGACATACACTTTTAGAGTATGTCTCAGGGTAGTACTGTAATAGTAGCGGTAAGTCCCTTCTTTGAGGAGTGGCTGGAGAGGCACCTTCACCTTCCGTCTGACGCAGTACCTCACCGGACACGGTTGTTTCGGGAGGTACCTGCACCGAATCAGGCAGGAAGAAACGCCCGGATGCTACCATTGCGATGATCAGCCGGAGGACACGGTGGAGCACACCGTGGAGGTCTGCCTCGCTTGGGCGGAGCCCCGCGGTGTTCTCGTAGCGATGATCGGCGGCGGCGACCTCTCGCGTCCGGCCCTGGTGCAAGCCATGGTCCGGGGCGAGGAGGAATGGGACGCCGTCGCCTCCTTCTGCGAAGCAGTGATGCTAGCGAAGGAGGTGGCGGAATGTGAGAAGAAGAGAACCTCTCGTCCCACCCACCGCGGGAGACGCTCCGGGCCTCGGGGGCCACTTCTTTGTTTTTGATAATTCTTAAGAGCAAACCTAACGCGTAGTGACATTTCTCCGAGCCGGTTTGTGTGAACAGACAAGGGTCTGTACCGTATCGTAGAAATAGGTAACCAAAAATGAAAGTGTCAAAACGTACAAACGTCGAAACCCCTCTACAATCACAAAATTAGCGTTCCATTCACTCACCCCTCACAATTCGAGTGTAATAATAGACAACAGATACCCTCTGTCGTTTGTTCATTGTGGCAGAACAAAAACACGGAAAGAATTCGTTCTTCATATTCCTTTCGGAATTCAAAACGGCATGAACATGTTTCTAAGACAAAGATCCGTGATCCGTACTTATTTAAGATGTAGTACTATTGTATTTTTGGGGCAACAAGATAATATTTCTTATGTGATTCTATCGGGAGATACCCATTGCGTTATATACGAGGTAATTATTTACCTTTCGTGGATATTACTCTTGGATCCCAATTCCAAGTTGTTGTTGGATCATAATTTTTCCCGTTTTTTCCCGAGGCTGTAGCAGTTTTTAACCTTATTTTTATGGTCTATTTTAGATGTAGAGATACGTAACGAAGATAAATTAAAATGTCGATAACTTGACACAATACTGATGCCCGCTTGCGCTACAAACCAATGAATTAAGCACTAAACGAATTTAAAACATCGTTCTGCTGCTGTCAATCTTTTGAATTCGACCTTAACCCTGAAACCTACTTAATAGTGTTTCATTATTCAAGATGCCATAAATACAGTCTGGGTTTTCAAAGCAGGGTTCACAATCGGAATTTACAAGACGTTTTCAGAAAATTCCATTCAGCGAAAAAATGCGATGGCAGTTCAAAAACCTGGTGAAAAGACACAAAAATCCTCAATCCACAGACTACCATACGATTGATTTAGTCTTCATGCGCAGCTAGCCTAAAATTTATAGCTAGCCTGCATTCGAAAACCGAACCGAACGAACGTGTGACACCCGTTACACGCCGCTGACGTCATAACACACCGCACTGGCTTTATTCTTTTATTTATCAGACGTTCTTTATTTGAATTTCGAACATTTCTTTTTTCTTTCTTGTTACCTGCTCCAATTTTAAATGTTCATTATGATTTTATTATTACTGTACGCGAGGAGTATCGGGGTAGAAAGGAAAAAAAAAATGTAGTTCATATACGGTTCCGAGAAAAATATATTGTCTGGTAAAAGTTATTATTTTTTTCACTTATTTCTCCGTTATTAATGTTCAATGTACTGTCGGTGAGACTTATTGCAATATATAAATATATACTTTTAAGAAGTAAAACCTCGGTTCATTAGTACAAATGTAAAATTACTTGAAGATTCAAATTAAAATGTAATATCAAAAGGAAAATTCTTTCATCATAGTTTATTCATAAACTGAAAAGCAGTTGCTAACTTATGAGAATATTTTATATTCATTTCAAAGAAGTCTTGTAAAAATATTCATTCATGTATAGAAATGCTTCTATAAATGACTTCAGTATCATATACGTCGATCAATACCTACTTCTAGGTACATTTGAATAATAGAACCGAATCAAGTTATGGTTTTATAACTCTTGTCAGCGTTTTTGTATGATCCTTTTCAATATATCCGTGGAAATAACATCATACGAGAGAGATTGCTAAGAAAACTCTGTTATAACATTTCCAACGCGTAGGGCGGGTACTGCATCATTTTTACTTTCTACTTTTGAACAGAATTCGGTTTGTGTTGGTTGGACCAGAGACAAATTAATTGAGGAAAAAACAGACAACAAACTTTCAGCTTCTGGGAAAACTATCCGGTTCCAAAGACAATTAAAAATGGTAGAACTGTAGGTACCAACAGAAAAACCTAATGCTTTCTGGTGCAGATTTTATAACACAGTTTACTTGAATATTTTTCAATCAAAGGCGGAAGAGCTATTATCAATTTTCGTTATTGAAAAAAAGGAGGACACGTCGGCTTTCGCGTTCGCTTGAAACAGAAGCTTTGACTGATGATACGCTATGTGGGGGGAATTCATAATTCATCCCAGTGTCGTCTGTTCCCTTTGATGACGTCGACAGAACGCGGCACGAGCTCTTCCTAGCAGGTGAATAACATGTTTCACTACACTTTGACATTTAATTTCCCCACAATTTAAAAGTCAATCTCCTTTGTCCGCGATACTACAGAAAAAAAACAAAAAATAATTTGCAAATCTCCATTTCCCGGGAAAATTGCGGCCAATTGTACCCCGAGCGTGGGGCTCCCTTATAATATCGACGGAGCTCTCGAAAAGTTTAAGAAACGCAAGAGTCTCTGAATAAATAATGGTGCGGCGCGCCAAAACTTTTACAGATATTGGCTTTGTTTCGCAGCGGACAAATATTAACGCTAGCAGCTGCGACACACGTATTTACCGTGGGACAGAGCCCCGCGCCGCGCCGGAGCGCCCCTACATATCACGGTGTGAAGGAAATTGTAACAATTGTGTCCCGACGCGCCGCCGCTCTCTATACACGACGTAATATTTAGTTCCCTGTTCCCAACCACATACTTAATTATTCCGTTCCACAACAACAGTCACTAACGTTAAACGCACCTGTTATTGCCATAATAATTACAGTAACAAAATATCCCGCCATAATAATATTGTTCAACAAATATTCTCTTTCCACCGTGATAATAAGACAGAAAATTTAACAAACCGGGAAACTGTAAGTTAATTCTCATATCGATTTCCTATTTCCCTCGACGCTGCGGCTACGTTTGCTTGTGTTACTCTATAATTTAGTTTCTAGGAAACCTTTCGGTATTGGCTATGGTTTCGAACGAAGTGGACATTATTGATGTAGTAGCATCGAATGCGCTGTACGATGCATTCCGCAGCCGATTTAGTTCTGTCGATACGGTGGCCTGTGGTACTTTAATTTCGTTGCAGGACTCCGCAATACGTACAAGCCGATAAATTGAACATGGGTCGCATTAAGTCGATTTCAGAATTAATGTTCTGTGCAGCAGGAAAAGAGTTTTATTCACCTTGTAATTAAGTTTACAGTAACAACAGGATTTTACGATATCATCATAGATTTATAGCGCTATAAAACTTCGAGCATGCAGTTCTGCGATAGCGACAAATTGAAGTTTTCAGTCAACGGAATTGCTTCTTTTGTATGCATAAAATAAATAGTAACACGCTTCCTTTGAATTTATATGCATTTGAGGATGGAATCGAAAACTGTTGCTTTTTTCTAAACCGTAACAAAGTCCCTACTAAGGATGTAAGACGTAGTGCGCTGCAAAGAATACCGACGTTTTCTTTCTACTTTTCTTTAATCCAGCGGGAACGTCTTTCTTTCTTCATGCTCCCTTTATGATTCACAGTTATCGGGTCCTTTAATGGCTCGGTAACTGTGACTAATTAAGCAAATGATATACTCAAAGGCGTAGATCAATTATGATCACAGCTGAATTGACACTAATAGAATCAGGAGCCTAATCGAACCTTGCTTATACAGTTTACCTCGCTCAATTGGGTGTTGACCCCAAGACAGCTGCGGTTGCAATTAATTATTACCAACGTCTTTGGCGTCACCTTACATGGGTACAGGACAATATTAATGCGATGTTATTGTGTAGTGTTGCAACATGCATTTCTCGCTGATCGTGTCGTGTCGTGTAAATGCCCTTAAGCCCCGGTAGCCATCTTACACGGCTCTCAAGCCACTGCTCTTGTTCGGGCCAACCGAACAAGCAATTACTCCAAGCCAGTATTAATTGAGTGACTGTTTATTATCCACGGCTTAATTTAATCACCGGACTAACGTAAGCCTTGTATCAATAACTATGGACTTGGTCCCAGAGCAGGAACATTAAATTAATCTATCCCTAACGTAGTATAAAGACACAAGATAATTATCTTCTAGTAAGCCACAATAAGACTGCCGATATAGATTCTTGTCGCAAATTGGGTTTGGCTACACAATAGTTAATCGTGGTTTTATTACTGAAGTTATAGATGTATCAGGTCATAACTAACCCAAGCTTGATTAGTTTTGCTCGTTGAATACCTACGGGAAAAACTGATTTGAGTTTTAGTAAAACAGCGAGGGCAAAGAGTGTTTAAAGCTGCAGTCATACTGCAAAAACATCTTTTCGATAGCAATCAAGCTTTATACAAAAAAAATACTTCACTATTTTTGTTCCCTTTCTAGTAAATTCTGCAGTTTGCTGTAAGCACAACCATTCCGCATTCAGCGAGACCGCTTTCATTCTCGAATAAGACATTTTCAACCTCGCGCCTTGCTTAAACAAACTCTACGAGCGCAATTAACTACGAGTAAAAAAAGCACGACCAATTTCTTCATCCCAGAAATGACAATTTCTGGGTTTATCTAAAGTGACTTCGACAGTACTTAAGACATTTCAAAATAAGTAAAGAAACATAAATGACAGTGAGTACGCACTTGATGACGGAGGGTAACAAAGAGAGTGGGCGTGAGAGACAGCTGAGATTATCTTAGACATTTGAAACGTTATGTTTTCTGACAGAAAACACCTCCAAGGCGACCATGAAGATCTGATGTAACGAACTTTAATCAAGTTCGTTGCAAACCACGCTACGCTTTCAGACTAGCATTATTTTGCCCCGCGGTGATGCAAATCTGTTTATAATCACATTAACATTACTCTTTGCCGTTTCGTCTGACTTGCGGTGACTTTGAAGACCTCTGAATTTCTCGTTTGAGTGTAATCTGAGGATTCGCTCGGGCTATACCAATTAATTTTGCCATGACTCGGGATTTTACGCTTTTAAAATGGTTGTTTGTGGTTGTTTTGATTTATATTTTGAATAATAAATTGTAATAAACCGATGTACCTATAAAGCTATCCGATGTCTCCATCACAGATTAAACAAGAGGAACAAGTTTTTTATGTGGAAAAAACCACATTACATTATATCCAATTAAATTACGGGCAAAAAAAGCATTTAGTTTTTTTTGTTCAGCATACTCTGTCCTTGTCCCACTGTTGGGCAAAGGCCTCTCCCGTGACTTTTCAAGTTTGTTTACAATTTGCCTTCTCTGTCCAATCCATCTTGGAATAACTTAAAAAGGGAACTTTCACTCCATTTCCATTAGTTTTACGGAATGCAGATCAATCCTCATTCATCTCCAATGTGTCCAGCACTGTCGTATGTTTAATATATATAGGTATCGGCAATTTCCCAACTGAGTAGTTATATTGAGCACAATATTGTAAATAGTTACGTAGGTACTGCTGCAGCTGTTTACTTGTTTTTAGTTCAATCGTTTTGTATTTATTAATATTTGATATGCGTTGTTTCATTGTCTATTTTTTTGTCATTCTCTATGAACGTTATGTAAAGAACTGCGACAAATAAATATTGTTTCAATAATTCTTTACTACACAATTGAATAATGATTAGGAAAAGATATGAGAACCTCGTGGCTAGAACATAACAGCTGAACAAGTCGATTTCAGGGTTTTTTTAGGTTGGTCTACGGATAGGTGGCCGCACTGGCAACCCATTCTATACCGAGTTTCCTAGTACCTTGAAAAACACGTTAAGCGGTAGGTCCCGGCTGACATTTGAAGATCTTTGACAGTCGCTACAGGTAGTCCAGTAGCCCAAATGTCTGACAACCAGTCTGATCACGAGTATCGTACTACCCAGCATTAACTGGGTTGTAAAGGCAGTCGCTCTGGAAAAAATAACTGGCATCACTTGCATCTGATCAGATATATGAAACGTTTTCAAAGCTGTATTTATTTAAACTATATTTCAAAAACCGTTCTAAACCACGACCAAAATTCAACTATTTCACACCCGGTAAACACCTGCCAATAAATTGCTTTGTGGCTTTAAAATCTATATCAACATATCGTATTAACAACGACTGCGGTGTCGAATTTTATAATTATCGGGTCGGCACCGGCCGTGCAGGTAACATCTGGATCCTACGTCGTTATAACTTGATACCTTCGTACAACAGCGGCAAATTGCACTCTCCTCATGACGTATTGACGATATGAAATCGTAATTCGAATCGTCATCGCAAAATATTGGCGGTAATTATTGAATTTTTGTTGTTCGAAACTCGACCGTACGCGGGTATGCTTCGCCGTTTAAATTGAGAATTATATGAATCATGCATTCGATGAAAGTAAATTATGTCAATTGCAATGTTGTTGTGTTTTTAACTATAACGCTGTGTAGAGTGTATGGAACTATGGACCGTGCCGGAGCACGTAGTTCGCGTGCCATTTCCCGTGCCACTTCGCGTGCCCGACTTAAGTATTTTATACTTAACTAGCTGTTCCCGGCATGCGTTGCAATGCCCTTTTTAACCTACCTACCTACCTACTACCTCCTACCCTACCTACCTACTACCCTACCTACCTACCTACTACCCTACCTACCTACTACCCTACCTACCTACTACCCTACCTACCTACTACCCTACCTACCTACTACCCTACCTACCTACCTCCTACCCTACCTACCGACTACCCTACCTACTACTCTACCTACTACCCTGCCTACCTACCTACCACTTTCTCACCTTTTAAACCTTCCCTGGACTTCCACGAATAATTCAACACTATAATTAGCCAAATCGGTCCAGCCGTTCTCGAGTTTTAGCGAGACTAACGAACAGCTATTCATTTTTATATAATATAGCTGTACCCCGCGTGCGTTGCAATGCCCTTTTACCTGCCTACGTACCAACTACCTACCACCTACCTATTACCTACCTACCTACATACTACTAATTTCTCACCTTCTCTGGACTGCCACAAATGTTTCAAAACCAAAATTAGACAAATCGGTCTACCCGTTCTCTAGTTCTAGCGCGACTAACTAACAGCAATTAATTTTTATATTATACGCAAACACCATTTGAAAAATCGTTTTTCTATTGGGAAAGAAACAGTAATTATTTGTGATTATTGTGATAATGTCGTATGGTCTGTTTGAAGTTGTCATTCGTTGACTGAACAACTGAACGTCACTCAATTGTTTTGCCTTCCCGGAACCTCTCCACTAACACTTGAACTTTATGGGTACGGTATTAAAGCTCAAATTGATTTTACGTTTTAGTTAGAAAACGTTTGTATGGGAAAAAGAAAAGGGCTGTTTTTAGGGCTTTTCCGGCCATTATTCGAATTTTTCTCGCCGTAAGAACCATCCTTGAGCTTCAACGAACATTTAAAAAAAAAAATCAGCCAAATCGGTCAAGCCGTTTTCATGCCAAGTCGTGACAACGGAAAACGGGTTCCATTTTTATATATATAGATTAGGTGATACTCGCGGCTTCACCCGCGTGGATGTCAGTCAAATTATATATTAAAAAAATCGGTGCACTAGTTTTTGAGTTTATCAGGAACAGACAGACATACAGACAGACGCGGTAGAGGACTTTGTTTTCATAATATGTTAATTTATTTGAAACAACAATTTTTCTTCTCAAACAATAATGATACACCGTTACAACTCAAGAACTTTACTCTAGACATTTAAACAACAAAACCGTAGTCTATTTTGTATAGTTACTTGTTTGTACAGTAACTATTTACGAATATTAGGTAGTCAAAAAATGGCACGCTTGGTTTTTATACGTATCGTGATACTTGCATTATGTAGGTATATCTATATCTATGTGTCGTATCCAGATACGGCTCATTAGATAAAATTGTGCGCTGAAAACAACACAATTTTGAGGTTCGTTAGATTTTCATACAGGTGCGCCTAAAAGTATTTATGCTATAAAAAATCTTCCTCTCCTAAACTCCCAATACTTACGATCTTTTACAATGACATTTATGAGAAGGGAAGAATGCGTTTCTGTTGATAAATTCCCTCCGAGGAACTTGAAACATAAATCTTAATCGACATTCCTTTTCTACAACTCTGACGTAACTTAAAATTAGTTTCAGTTACCAATTTCCGTCCCAAAAGTCAATTTCGTCCAATGATTTGAGTTTGAATTTACAAACTTTAAACAATTTTACACAAAAGGATCAAGACAATATCCGACAAGCTCCGAGTTTTAGCGTAGAGAGGAGAGGAAAGCAATTTAAAGTGCAACCGTTCGGTTTACACAAGTTGATTGCAATGGGGTTAGGTCGCTTCCCATAGGAAGAAGTGATATGGAATGTCTTTCCGATAATCTCTATGTGCAGAACAAAGCAGCGAATGGATAATCGATGGAGCCTTTCACGTATCTCTGCTTTTAAATAATGAGGGGCGAGCCTTGCCCGGGAGAAAAATACGACGGAGAATAAAAGAGATTAAACTTATTTATCAGGGTTCACGAGCCCCACATACGTAGGTATATTTCTATCTCAGTGATGTTCATACCAGAATTATTCGTCGAATCATGAAATGTGGTAACATTCCCATAATTGTGTCTGTGCAAATGGAGCATGTAATCAGGATTCTGTCCAAAACATAATAACCTCGTAATTATTGTAAGCAGAAGGGAAACAGACAGAAATTATTAACGAACTAATGAAACGGATAATGTTGGTACGGTATATACGAGTATTATGTATCCACAAGGCGTATAAATCATATGGGCATGATTTCCATAGGCAAAAATCACGAACTTCCACAAAAAACTTTCATAACCTATTTTACAAATATCTTATTTGTCGGTAGAACAGTCTAGTAGTGTGACCGTCGGACTGCCAAGTCATAGGTCTTTTTTTTTTTTTGGCGGGTGGAAAATCATCAAATAACCCCTCCCGCTCTTGGGCAGAGCGATTTTAGAAGTATCAAACATGCACCATGTAAGGGCACTGCAAAACAAAATACAAATCCAATCAAATTTATCTAGCATTACATTTCATATCATAATTAGTATGTCACATTTTACAAAATTAGTACTTATGATTTTTGAAGATAATATACACTATTACGTCAAAACAAAATAAAATCCAAAGTCAAAATAAATAAAATTAATTAATTCATAAATAAATTAAATTAAATTTATATCCTACGTTTGTTCAGTAATGATGAGCTATTTATTTGTGTTTATCTTCAAAAAACCCTTGCAATGTGTAGTAACACTTCTACTGACTAAAAACCACCCATATTCCTTCTTAACCCTTTATGTCAAGGCCGCGGTATCTCTTTCAAACAACCCGCAGCCCCGACGGGAAGTTATAGGACTTGAGTTTGAACCCAAGACACGCACCACTTATCTTTCAGATTCACGAGCGTATTGTATAATTATCACTTGCTTCAATGAAGGAAAACTTCGTGAGGAAACCAGCATGCACTAGACATATTTTGTAGACGGCATATAAAGCTAAGTCAGAGACCCATGGGTACCATAAAAACTCTAAAACAAGGATTAAGAAAAAAGGTGATACCTATAGAAAAAAGATAAACTTCCATAATAAACTTTCATCGCCTATATATAACCTCTTTAGAGGTTGACATTTTAAAAATCCTATTATTTTTAACCGACTTCCCAAAAAGGAGGAGGTTCTCAATTCGATCGGTATGTTTTTTTTTTTTGTTTATTAAAAAAACTCTTATGGATAAGTATTCTTATACTTCGAACAAGACTCAGCCAGTCTAACATTTTGTAAAACCGATTTTATAAAATAGACCGAAATTAATAAATAAGCCCTGAAATCCCGAGATTTCATAATGGGAGTATAATTGCGGTTTTCGGTTCGGAAAGTTCTCCAGTGGCCGAGGAGATTTTCTTTCCACTCTATCACTGGGGACTTAAAAGCTTCTTACACGAGCTGAGCCTTTGTAACCTTGATCAAAATTGAGTGTAATTGTTATATTCAGAACTCAAATACTTAAATATAAAAGCCCTTAACATTCGTGAATATTTTTTAATTGTTTCATCGTATCAAGATATTTATGGACAGATCTGCATAGCCATGTAGGTATGCAGGGAAATATAAAGAGCTATGCCTTATATAATATCAGTCGCTTTGTTCGATCTTTAGGTTTAACCGCGCTTGCCTAGGTTGGTCCGTAGATGGGTGACCACGCATCACATACCGATTTTCCTCCGTGTCTCGGAAAGCACAGTTAGGTAGTCAGTGGCCCGATAGTCTGACAACCAGTCTTACCAAGGAATATCGTATTACCCAGTACTATCTGGGTTGTGTAGGTCAGATCTGGGTCTGGGTCGCTTTATGTATTTAGCTGCATCCGGTTAGACTGGTATGTTGTTGAGAAACGGTTAGGCAAATGATGAGCTATATTTAATTTACTTGTAGAAAAAGCCTTGTAACACTTCCCTTAAATTGGTATAGACTATACAAACAGTCGGGTAAGGGTGAATCGCAAATAAATAGGCCCAATGAATCCTTTTTATCGTTTTAGTTCCGGAATCACCTCTTTCAAGCTTAGTTGGGTTTAATTGTTCGTTTTGCAAATAAATAGGACGCGGGCAGGAGATAAATGGGTGGCACACCAATTAACCCTTATATATAAGTAAAACAACTTTCACAAACTTCCTTATTACCTTATAGAGAGCCTCTTAGTTGGAGGCTCCTTAAATAAATTACTTGACGCTGTAACGTCACCGGTTAATATCACGTCGCGCCTCCATAGAGACATTCCCGCAACCATACAGCCCATAACCATGTCCCCCATCATACATACGTTGTAAAACCCGCCGCTACCTACATAACACGGTAAATATACGTCAACAAAGTATCCTTTTCACCATTGTATAAATCTTCCCACGAAAACTTCCCAGGCCTATGTAAAGCAATGATTTATAAGTATTTACATGGACACAATGAGCAAGGACACAACCTTCCCTTTAAACTAAGTTATTGATTTCATATAGTATAATATATGTGAGTACAAAAGGATCCCTCTCTAGTGTCCGTAGGGCGAACAATGCGGTAACATAAAATAAAGCATCGTCACTACTCCACGACGCGATATTGGTAAAAAGGCCTGAATCTTTATGATAATAAGTCACGAAAGATCGCACTCGGAACGGTCATAAATAAAATAAGATGACTGACCCTCGAAAATCTTAAGCAGATTATGAATAAGTGGCCATCCAATTCTGTGGGACGGCTTTATGCTTGCAATAATCAAAGCGGATCAATATTTCAGACAAAGGAAGCGACACTAGACACCATTTAGAGGTGTTTGGGGCCATTTAATCTTATCTCGCTACGATACTGGGCCTAAACATGCGACTTTAGTTCGCCTCCGATCCCGCTGGCACGCGGCCTACCGTTCCCGCCGAGAAAATAAGAGCAAGCTCTTAAACACAACCGCTTTGTTAAGTCTGACGTCCCACCAATTTCTTACACTCACTGCGTACGCAATTCCCTACTTAAGTACGTGTTTACCTACGATAAAGACAACAGATAAAAAATAAGATCACCCTCCAAATATAGAAGATTAGATACTGCTGAAGTGTCTCGGAAAAGATTAACAGACTCAAACATTTAAATCGCAATTCATGCACCTCTTAATTTAACACAAACATAAAAGATACCTCCACCACAAGAGTCTGAATAACGAGATTCCCGGGGTCTTTGTTTTATATTCAAATACAATTTCCTTAATTAGACGCGAAGTATCTCTTGAAAGAATAATGCGAGTTGCCTGAAGCAAGATAAGCTTGGGGCGTGGAGAAGTCGTGCAACAAGGGGAAGCAGCATTTTAATAAATATCATGTTAGCGTCCGGGTTTATGGTAAAACTTAACTAAAAATATTCATTATAACGTGAATACTGCACTAGGTACTATTTTAGCGTTGTGTTTCAGCATTAAATTCTGTCAGGCGTATTAGATTTCTAAGGAGCGTTTGCGGTGACGAGTCGGGATAACTGTTTAGCAAGTTACCGCAAACTCGAACATCTGAACCTGAATGTAATTGGAGCTGTAGTTCAATTAAATGTTGACAAAGGAACAATGTGCTCACTAGGGTACTAAATTTTCATTTGATGAATCTTGTTTGTTTGCGTCGAAGGACAAGATGTCAAGAATATTGGCCGCAAGGTCGTATACTGAAATTGGAATTATATCTTGCCAGGGTTTATCCTCCCACTAGGTGAAACGATGACCTGGTGAAGGTTGCGAGGATTAGATAGGCCAGACCTATGTCCAGCAATCTTTTGGCTGAAATGATGATCTCGCCAGGTAGGCGCTGGGTGCTACAAATCTTCATTTCGGACTGAAAATAAAAGAAAAGCATGAAGTTTATTAAGCTGTAAACTGACCGTAAAGCGAAACATTTAGGTCAATAGGTGCTTAGCGCGAAATCCAAGGTACAAACTGCTTACGTACTTTACAAGTACGAGTATATTCACTGGTTGTAAATGTTTTTCCCATTTTCCCCGTAAAACTTGGACGACTCAGAAAGTATCTATATCCGGCTATCGCATATCCAGATCGGACATTACTCGGATCTCACTAACAAAGTGCACTTCGAAAGGTTTTGTTACCGTTTTCATTATACTAGCGTAGAAATATAACATACGAGGAATTATTTATGAAAATGTCTGCAATGTTAATTTTGTGGCAAAAACAATAACGCATTCCACGAATTACTCGATAAAGGTTATTATATATGTATCCATGTATATCCATATATGTATATATGTTCACACAAGAAATGTGAACTTCGCATCACACAAATAAATGAACAAAACGAGAACATTACTTTGTTTGTTTAGTTTGTTTTAAAAGGTCAACTTTGGAACCAGCTTCGTTAAGAGTGAAAAATTATATAATTTTTACTTTCGCTTCGATTTTCCAAAGGTCAGCTCAGGGACCTTGCGAAACTGAAAATTATACAAACAAACATCCTACACTTCAGTGTAATAGAATACGAAAACCTCTTCAAACCTCTTGAAAATAGAGTACCATTTAATTTGACTATCGTGGAAAATGTACTGGTTACCTTCGAAAGCAGCGCTCCGTGGGCGGACACCCACTACGGAGTACAGCTTTATATTATTTGTTTTACCTACATATTACTTGAATAAATAAAAGGCAGATTGAAGGCTTTATTTATTTTTCTTCTATCTTTTGACCGGCTTTAGGTAAAGGTCGATGTTTTTTACCTTATTAATATTATATTTTGTAAATATGGATCTTCTTACAATACTATTTGCATAAGTTGAGGGCTTTATTTTACTTAATGTAAGAAGGAAATTGAGGAAGATGTTCCGACACAAATTGAAAAGATTATAATATGCTTAGATGGATTTGTTATGTGGAGAGGATGAGTGAAGGCGACTAAGAAAAGGTATTTACAAGGCAGATGGGAGTAGTAACTCCGGGAGGAGACGCCCTAGAAGGACAGACTGACCTTATTGGACATGTTCTTCAGAAAGGTTAAGTGACTAGTATGAACGTGGACGAGGCAAAAGGAGTATGTAAGAATCGTAGCAGGTGCCGCCGTTTTGTGGTTTCTGCTGACCCCCATTTGAAACATATGAGAGTTTGTGTCTGTAAAATTAAGGTGAATTTTCGAATAGGTTCTCCCCTTGCCTAAGTTTATTCCAATCTGTTCGGGAGTGTTTTCTAATGAAAATGTCTTACAATTTAAAGTTGAACAAAGCCCAAGTGCTTCTGTCGCTGTACCTAACGAGTATAGTTTAAGATGTTAACTCTACAAAGTAATAACAGATTACTTTGTCCTTCTAAACTTGTACTATATTAACTCAGTCAATTTCCTTAGATATTTTTATGCTTATGTATATAACAGGATACATAATTTATCAGATTATTTTCATCAACGTTCATGCACTTTCATTGAACCCGAAATTGCATACTGGTAGGCGTAGGCGGCCTTCTATACGTCCTTTACAACGACTACTCCTAAGGGAATCACATAGGTACCTATTGCTTAAACAGTCGGGCCTATGCAAGGCCTATTGTTCCTATTGTAACGTGTGCTACGACCAGAGCTATTAATAAGAAAGTAACGCTGAAGAACTAATTTCAAAAAGCGAATCTACGCTTATCTTTTTGACTAAAAATATTTAAACTTTCTTAATTCATCTCTTTGTAATTTCACATTCACCAAACGTTACGCTATGAATTTGAAGTTTCACTGAAACCGAAAAGCACTAAAAGGAAGTAACAGATACTCGTATATCTCTTATTTATCTCGATTCCTGAGATAAATCGCGTGAATTTTCTGGCATTAATCTACGTTCGTAAACGTATAGTAACTACTCAACGGGGACGTCCTAGACACTCGTGATGGATGTGAAACGAATAGGCTCTTGACTACTCATCGCTCTATCAAAATATCTCAAGGGAGGCTGTGCAATAGCCTAGAAATATTGTTGAACAGCCAACCGTTATATTTTGCTGGTTCTTAATTTTTTGTGGCCAATACTTGCGTACATCGTTGCCTCCAGTGGGTCAATGTCAAACACTTAATCGACTCTTCGTTTCAATTTTGTGGTCTTTTTACGACTCACAACATTATTTTCACTGTGTCATCATCATTTGCCTAGCCTTTTCCCAAATAAGCTGGGGTCGGCTTGCAGTCTAACCGGATACAGCTAAATGTCAGTATTTTACTTGGAGCGATGCCTATCTGACCTCCACAGCCAATTTAAGCTATTACTGGGTATTACGAAACCTTTTTGTAAGACTGGTTGTCAGACTTTCTAGTCACTAACAAGTTGTTTCACTGGAGTCTTCTCGCAAATTCACGAGAAGTAAAAGAAACTGCATCAAACTATTTTAAATTATAGTATAAAACATCTTCACTGCTATGATGTGTTAGATAAATAACTAGGTACGTAAACAGTACTTCAGCATTGTGCAACATGAGGTTAAAAATTGCAAGTAGCGACTCAACAAGTAGCGACAGATGCTACCGTTTCCACTGCAAACATACTTATATCTAGGTAGATACATATATGTCTCTGTGAACCTTTACTTTACAACCCGCACACGAAACACAACTTACAGTAAACTACAGTAAACCGACCAACCGCTAATCAGCCAACGGGACTGAAATAAAGTTGTATTTTCTCTTCATAAAACATTGTATCCTAGGTATATACTTCGCAGCTGACAGTGTCTGTCACGGCCTGGTGAACATTTCACGTTTAGTTAAGACTTATAACTGTCGGTTGACGAGGCGTCAGTGCATGACGAAGGCCCGCTTTGAGTCGCGATCAACCCTGATACAGGAGGGCTGCCGCTTAATCGACCCAAGTGCCCGGCCAAGTCATGGATTAAGGGCTACCAACTTTGCATAGACTCGTTAATGGGGTTTACCGAATAAATACGGCAAAGCGCAGATAAAGTTTGAGTAAACAAACGAGAGGAGTTACATCTCTAATCGCCGAAGCTATCCGTTGACAGTTTCATTATAATAACGTATTAATGACGCCTAAGAGGCTTATCAAAAGTCCCGAACTCTCGCATTAACAGGTATTAGACGTAGGGTTTATTACTGCTATGGACGCTAAAACTATGAAACTGTTACAATTTCTTCAATTTAATGTCGAACTTGGCTCAACTTTGTACAGTACAATAGCCAATTCTCAGCTTATATACGATACAACGTTAGGCTTGTACGCCGCCCGGGCACACGAGGCCTACCCCATGTTTAATCTACGCAATATTATGTCCAAAGTTGGAATATTTCATGTGATTAAATGTCGGACTCCACTCCACTCCGCACTAAATGGAAAAAGTTTCAACGATCGTATCAACTTTAATACATTACAGTGTTAAATGTCGACCACGAAAATTGACATTCGACCGTTTCATCCACAGTTCGTCGGCTGAATAGGTTTTGATGGCTTATCCATTATTTGTAAAGCACATAATGGGTGCTTAAATGACACTTTGAAGCTACACAATTTAATCACTGACATCAAAATCCATGAACGAATGAATTCTTTACGGTGAAATAGTTCCAACATTTTCCTTGATCGATGTTGTAGCACGGAATGGTCTTAACCGCATTAGCGTGAGTCCAGTAGTTCCTGTGCCCTAATGCAGGTGGTAACGCAATCAGTGGCGCCGACACCTCACGGCGTGGGCAGAGGCCCGCCATGCATACTGATGCTCAATAATATGTAACCACTGAATACTCCAGCTATTTTGAATCCACAATTTCCCTAATGAAAACCCCGAATGCCGCCTATACACAGCTTCCTGGAAACCCCGCCCAAGTGCCAACTACAAATTTGCTAACTATCAATAAAATTAAATTCAATATTATGTTACAGTTTCAATAGCGTTTAATTTTCAGGCTAGTTTATGCATCGACAATTTACGTTGTGTAAGTATGGTAGCTCAAAGCTTTCATTTATATTCTACTAAACTAATTAATTTGCAAATAAATGAAATACAAACAAAGTTAAACCATGTTTGACCATCATTTGGTTGACCGACCGATCTCCTTATTTTGTTATGGGAACATCGGCAATTACCGTAAACAATAATAGGTCCTTAACAAATAATTGGTATAAAAGCGAGGGTTCCTCAACACCTGCTACCGGTGTAATACGTGTTTCCGCAAAATAATTTCGTGTTGATTTTACCCCACAAATCCCATGGGAATACGTATTAACGGCACAACACAGGCTATAACAACCCTTCCACATAACAAAGAGGCTAACAAGCTTGTAACTCATCTGATTATATTTTGTTCGCACTTAATTCGCAATTCCTCGTACTTAAATTATTAACATAAAGTAGCAAAATACTCGGCCAATTTAATAAATATTAAATGAGCTGGCACGCTGTTAAAATTCTTTCAGCCATACAAAAGTTTTTTTATTGCATGCATGCGAAGCGCACACCGAGTACTTTATTATTGCGAGCGTTCACAGCGTACAGTACAACGTAAAATCCACTAATATTTACAGGTGGGAACAGCTTAGCGCTTTAATAATTTATTTGTAGGCGCTTGAACACGATAAAGGTAAATTGACTGCCAACCCGGTTGATAGTACGCGTCCATCCTCCCCTGAATAGCCCATTTACGCCACTCGGAACTTTTGATTCATCGTTGTCTTAAGTGAAATTAAATTTTCATTTGTATTAATTAGAGGGTGGTTAATTAAAGTTTGCTGAACGTCATACGGTATGGTAATTTGATTGATTATTTATTTTATTCAATTATCACAAATGATTCATAACAAGTGACGCAATTGCTACATATTTATATAACAAATTAATAGAACGTAACCCGCTAGGGGTGTATTATTTTATTCCAAGTGAAAACTCGTTACGTCAGTTAACTGGGAACTCCTCCGTTTTAATTATACTTGAACTTAAGCCTTATTAACAATGGAACATCGAATTTGACAGTTGAATGCGAAGTGTTGTGGCAAGACAAATGGTCGTGGCGCGGAGGGTCGATGCTTAAGGATAAGGGCTTGTGTACATTAAACTTCAGGTAAAATGTTACCCGTTTTAATAGCTTTGTAATGAAATTGCTATGCGCAGAAATGTTCAGAGGCACTTACGAAGTATTATCCTAACTGATGAAGTCGGTCATGGCTTGCTGGAAGTCTGTAAAGCTCGTATACCAATCTACTATCTAGGTATTCGTAGCTAGTCGCTAACCCCAGATGATGAGAGATGAAATGTACGTGTCGTGGCCTCCTTGCAGCTTTGTTGTCGAGACAACACACGAGGCTTAACTGTGACATTGGCTTAACGAGGACCGAGGTAAGTAAGCGTAATGTATGTGCGCAAGGAGCAGACGATGATGAATGTACGCAGTCTATTGCGCAAACGATGTTATTATACAATAAATGCGACACTCTGAAAATTGTATCTTCTCTCCTCAACCGCGCGGTAAACAACCCCTTTCCCGCAACCATAAATATAAATGGATGCTTGATGATATTTCAAAACTCATTACAATAAATTTCGTTGCTTTAGACATCTTGCGCAGTTGCTCCCCTTAGCTATTTTGAGACGACCACACGTTTTGTTTCATATTATTATGTTGCTTCGTTTATTTACGCTTACGACCCATTAATAGAGTGGTTTTGTTAGTTATCTTTAGTGTTCATAAATTTTTAAGTTAGCGATGCTTGTTAGCAGTCCCAAGCCGGCACAGAGATAGTAAAGCGGCACACACAAGTAGATAAAACTAACTACGTACAGGTGTGAGCTCGAGATGTTTTCCACACTAAGAGTTACCCGTACATGTGAGGTAGAGGAGGTTACCCCACTCTAATGTAAAGTACACAGGCTAGAGTAGGTTATACAAATATGCGCAAGGGATAAAATTTCCCAGGTTGTGTGTGTTTTTCTCAGTAAGGGAAAAATGAAAAGGTTACCTAATTCGAGCTTCAGGAAAAAGATATTTGATCGTGAGAAATAATAAATATTGACGGGCCCTAATTGGAAAGCAATAACGATTCACTCGAGTTCGCACATTATCGATGGTCCAGTATTTTTCATATTATCGTCACGTTTAACGAATCGACTAAAAAGGTTTTTAGGTAAAAAGATGTTTCTCGGAAAATTATTATATCGACAGGGTCGTGTCGTTTGTTGATAGCAACAGCAAAATGCAACTCAGGTACTGGTATGTCAGTACACAACTACACAAGTGACACGTAAGCAGGTGGAACACAACTCAGCGGTACGGTTTGCAAACAAAGGTAAATGCCGCATGCGTCCACTCTAAAAACAAGGTAAATGGCGTCGGATCCATTTTGTATGAGCTGTCTCAGCATATTTCAGGATTTAACAAAAATATAACGTACGCATTCATGAAAATTGAAAAAAGCGTTCAGGCGGTTAGGCGAACACAAATATTTGTAGAACTGTTTAATTGCTTAAAATTCGCGGCAATGTTCCCTGTATCCATATCATCTGAAACAATGTTTTGTTTTGTTTTGTGGTTGTTTGTTTAATCGAATGAGAATCGCTCAGTCGCTTTTGTTTATAACTTCGCACGAAGTTTGACAAAATACGCGTGCGTAGGTAGCTCCCGCTAATGTGTTGGCGGTACACCCGAGTGTGCTGGGATCTTTATTTAATTAAATTATGTTACAGATGTTCATTTTGGTGTTGCGTTAAGAAAGTAAGTTTAATAATAAATGAGGGAAAGCTTATCGTAATACAGTTTTAATGAACTAAGAACATGATATTGAAGTCTTAGGAACAACGTAACGCAACATGATTTTCTTCAGAACTTTACGTAATTACGGGGTCGAAGGTACATCGACGTTATAACGGTTACCACGTACTCAGTACATCACTCGGAATAGCTTTTTTTTTTGTAGGGTGGGAAATCATCAAATGACTCTTCCCGCTCTGGGCCGAGTGGAAGGGAGTGTCTGATTTCTAATAACTAAAAACCACCCGGTACCCATGTTCCTTCTTAACCTTTTGTGTCCGGGGCCGCGGTATCTCTTTCGAACTACCCGCATCCCCGAACTACCCGCAGTCCCGGACAACCCGCAGCCCAGTTCAATCTGAATCCCTTTTTTTTTCTACTACTGAGAAATTCCTGATAGAGAAACCCAATAACACTTTCCCAGACTTGGAAATCAACCATCAAATGTGGGTGGGGTGGGTAATCATCAAATAGGGGTTATTTGATGATTACCCACCCCACTTGGGCAGAGCGAAAGGGATTGTCAGACATCTACTGACTAAAAACCACCCATGTGCCTTCTGAGCCCTTTATGTCGAGGCCGCGGTATCTCTTGCGAACAACCCGCAGCCCCGACGGAATCTGAATCCCTTACAATCATCTGTTCCGTACAAAAATGCTACAAGTACTTATACGGTCATTGACGGTCAAAATGTATGAAATTGCTATAAAGATCAGAATGATGGTTTAGAAAGATGTACGAGTACTTAGTACGTGGTAAAAGTTTTCGCATCAGTGTCCCTTCGTCTCTGTATTATTATACCATGTGAGTTTGCTTATACATAGCGACAGAAGGTGTCATAAATAATGGGTGTCCTCAAGCCTGACAATGTGTGTGAGATGGTCCTCACAAGGCCGGCCTAGCTTCGGCATCCCTTTGAGCCCAGCGAGTGTCTTTGTCTCAAGTTTGCCACTTAACATCACACCCCCTGTCCGTTAACATCCTCAATAATTATGTTTAAATATGTATAACGCTTTTAGAGCAATTTAAATTATTGAGTTGATTTGACACACCAACTTCTCCGGGTGCTTACCCAGAGAGGGTCTACTTAAGACCTATCTTTATCTCATTAATAATAAATTATGTATCCGATTACCGTCTACTTTACAAAGAGCGTTTAATAATAAAATACCTAGTCCTTTTAGCGATAAGAGGGGCTTGTGAGCGTAATACGAACACGATACTCCGGCAATTTGGCTTAACGGATCAAAAAAGTGGCCCTAAATATTGTTAGGTGCCAAACTTTCAAATGAGTTCGTAAAAGCCTTTGACCACACATAGACCTTTTGTATTACTAGGCTTTTGTACCTTAAAACTTTTAGCAAGCCCACTGTGTAGGGCATTAGCAGATGTTACAGTTTATTACTTCTCATGACCTCTAGAAAGCTAGGAGCATCTAAAAGAGACACTTATGTAGGTTACCGTTTCCGACTCTCACGAGAATAGAAACACTGATTAATTTTAGCAAAGAGTAATAAGTCTGACCATCATCATCTGCCCAACCTTTTCCCAACTATGTTGGGGACGGCTTCCAGTCTAACCGGATGCAGCTGAATACCAGTATTTTACATGGAGCGACTGCCTAGCAGACCTCCACAACCAAGTTAATACTAGGTAATACGACACTCTTTGGTAAGACTGGATGTCAGGATTACAGGTCACTGACTACCTGTAACGACTGCCAAAGATCTATATATGGCAGCCGGGACCAACAGCTTAACGTGCTTTCCGAGGCACTGAGGAAACTCGGTATGTCGGGGGGTCACCCATCCACAGACCGACCTAGGCAAGCACAGCTTTACCTAAAGATCGACCCGAGTGGCAGTTCTTATTAAGCCACGAGCTCCTAATAAGTCTAATCACTGAGCAGTAATCTAATCTATCCAACTGGTCGTCTGAACTAATATCGTAAACCTTACAAGTTACAATAATACTGTCATTTACGGGTTTTCTTCCGTGATTATCCTTTATTATGAGCTCCCGATATTTCGACCCAGTTGCTTAGCAAAATACTAAGAAAGAGGGTAGACAGATTATTCTGCGACTAACAATTTATTTACCATCCACCCGTACCCGCACCCGTATTCTGCAGTCATCCCACGATCATGACGCTTGCAACAGCGTTGAAATGTCGGGAGCTCATATTAAGGCCTGTATTCACGCCAATGACCTTGTGCATACAAACTACCCCTCTCGGTCGTAGATACGAACTTTAAACGGACGCATTTTTCATTTATTATAATTAAAATAATACATGTTTTTAAAAAGTAACAAAACCAAATTATTTTCCTTTGTATTTCAAAGCAGTAGATATTTTTTTTTATTATTTTGTTAAAAAATGAAGGAGTAAAATGGTTCCATTCAACGATTTGGAGGTGATTTTGTGGATTTTTTTTCTTATTATGTGATACCGATACAAAAATTATGGCTAAACCAAATTACGTGTCATATCATGTAGATTACTATCAATTTTTTTCAGATGTAATTTCTCTGTAAGTGCCGGTGAAAAACTGCTTCATCTGCACGCTGTTTTTAAGCTTTTTCGAGAGAGGACCCTTAAAGGATAATCACGAAAAATATCCATACCATAAGTGACAATACTAATGTAGTTATAAACCGGCAAAGCTTGAAACAGGCCTTACAAGTGCTTCTATGTACTTAAAAATACAACCATATTTGGCTATGGCTGGAGGTTTACACAACAAAAGCCATATTGCTATAAAAAGCCCGACATTGGTTCCATATACAAACATATTATACCTATAGGTATGTAAGACCACGTGTTCGGAACTGCCGCACAAGGCGGGGAGCGCCAAAGACTACTGATCGCCGGATCTCTACACAAAACCCTCGTTTATTGAATTTTCATGATTCCTTTTCATGCAAGTTCGCCGATTTCGTGGAATCTCGGATTGCCTGCCTTTACCTACGCGTACCGGCTTTTTCTATTTTTGGAAAATAAATTAGATTTACGTCAGGGGTCCCGTTAACTTTGTCATGATTTTAATTAATGTAATACTCGTACTAGCGGACGTCACGCGGTTACAATCGCGTAGTTCCGGTTCCCGTGGGAATACAGGGATAAAAAGTAGCCTATGTCACCCGGGGATAGTGTAGCTTCCGAACGGTGAAATAATTTTTCAAATCGGCCCCGTAGTTTTCATGTTTATTCGTTACATACAATAATACAAATCTTTCCTCTCTATCACTATCACTACATAGTATAAAAAAAAGTCGCTGTCGCTGTCTGTCCGTCCCTATGTATGCTTAAATCTTTAAAACTACGCAACGGATTTTGAAGCTGTTTTTTTTAATAGATAGAGTGATACAAGAGAAAGGTTTTAGTATATAATTTGACATTAACGAGGGCGAAGCCGCGAGCATCGGCTAGTAATATTATATAATGATTAATAATAATACATCACAAACATTTTAGGATGAATCAGAAGTGTATTCGGCTTAAGAATGTGGTATAATGAACAAGCATGAAAATGAAAAAGCTATTGTCGGTTCCAGAAATCATATCTGGTAATTTTAGAAAAAACACAGCCTGTAGGTATTATCACACTAACCGATAGTTCTATAATGATTAAATGCTGCAAGGAGTATCTTGTGTAAAATCAAAGGAAGAATTTAAAAAATGAATTTTATCTTGCCAGTATTTTACGATGAAATTCATTTTACAGTTCTATGAAAAACCAACCCGTACAAAAAGGTTTAACGTACTCCGGACTGAGTTCCCAGTATCACTGAAATTCAAAATTCTGTTAAATGGGTTATTTAAAGCTATCATTGCTTCATACATTTTGGTCATGTTTTTTGTGACGGGAACTGCTGCCTAGTAAATTGCTGTTATTTATATCAAACTGCTATTGATTTTGTGAAGGCAATTTGAAAGTTCTTATCAAAATACTAAAGATACCAAAAGAAATTAGCACATCACTTTCACACCATTCTCCAACAAAAAAGCGAGACGCGTAACAAAAATGTCCAAAAGGTTACACTAAGTCATTAAGATTGATGTCCAAGATTGGTCCTCAGTAAAAACTTTTGAACGTTCCATCTCACTAATATCCACCCATATATGAAGATAAATCTATGCCCTAGAGGAGAGCGTTTCTAATCTTTCAGAAAGCCTTGACATTGTTTCTTAAAATAGAACAGAAGGGTGACTGTGTGTGAGGTCCAAACATTTTGGGAGCAACCGCAGTTCATCACTTACAAAGTAACACGAGGGCATGATTTCTGGAATGTTCCACATTATGTAACGTCAACAAAGAAAAAAAGGGTACTGGCAGCAAACGAAAAGAGTTTTACCTCATTTTTGCCCGTGTTCAAGTTTGACAGCGCCTGTCTGGCTGTTTCTTGGTTCTATAAAGCCATAAGCACGCAATAAAAATGAATACTGCTTGCATGTTTTGCCTGCATGCAAGTAAACTATTTTGTCGGCAGTACAGTACATGCTCATGAACGCTTACATAGCAAGGTGTTGTTCCAAACAGTCCCTGAAGAGTTCTTTCGTTTGCGGCGCCAAATTGAATTTCCGTTTCGATACATTTAGATAAGTGCTGGTATTATTTTGCATTTTGTACTTAAACTTTGAAATGAAATTCTATTTTGGTTGTGGTGTCGCTATTTCCTGTCTACACTTCCATACTTTTTTAGAAGCACACTATACGTTCTGACGTAAGAATACTGTTGTTTTTACTTCAAATCAATATAAGCATAGGTTTACACTACGTATTTTCCTCACGTATTTTTCTCTCGCCGACCAAATTGAATTGCAAGTCACCAATACCAATTGTGTCATTACAGAACAAAATATGAACAGTAGTAAAGTATTGGATATATCGTAGGTTGTTAGACCTCCTCTATAAGTGGTCCCTGTTTACCCCAGTTGACCCTTATAACTTTCTCGCGATGATGGCCACCTAATAATATACACTAGTTTACTTTCTTGGACCAAATGAAGGTAAATAATTCGGACACAGTCCCATTTTCAGCAATAGGTATGTGTTGTGCTGACATCTAATTAGGATCTATTTACTTTTGTACGCAATATAATAAGTTGAGGCTTCTTATGTAGGTCGGTGACTATTTGTACCTACATGTTTGCTTATTCCACGTAAGCGTCTAGTAACACTAATGGCATATACATAGTAAAAAGTAGTGGTTTTTTACTTTGACAGTTGATAAAATTGGTTTGAGCTCTGCAGATGTGAAAAATCGATATTAATAAAGTCCTCCACCGCGTCTGTCTGTCTGTCTGTATGCGATTATCCTAAAAACTACTGCACCGATTTTCATGTTGTGGTCACCAATGGATAGAGTGGTTCTCGAGGAAGGTTTTAGTATATAATTTGACCGCCATTCACGCGGGTGAAGCCGCGGGCATCAGCTAGTTATTAATAAAAAACAAATCAATGAAATATGGATTTAATAAATATTACATTAAAGTATTTTACACACATCACTAATTGAGTAGGTAGCGCAGAATTTTGAAAACGCGATAATGTAAATCAACAATCGTTAAAAACGAACTTTATTCCAATAAGAAAAGGTTGCTTATTCCACGCAAGGGACTCTAATGGCATAAAAAAGAGAAGCACAAGTCAGATGAAAACAAAAATCAGCATTTAAATTCGCGTTCTACATTTAAAACTTGAAAGTTCCACCATTATTTATTTGTTATGATAACTCTATTCGTCCATTAATTTTATGTAACCAATCAGCTGTCAGAATTGACTCGAAGCAATTAGGGGCGGTACTGCAGGAGTGATTTAAGTAAAACTTTGTTGTTTACGTCGCTGTCTCCCTGGTGGACTTGGCGAATGTCATTCACTTGGCGATTAATCATAAAGCTTTGTCTGAAGATGCAAACAGCTCATAAATAGTTCGTTAAGGGATGTCCAAAGGAATTTGAGTTGTTTTGACGAAAAGCTTTAAAATTGTGTTGAGATTTTGAGAGGATTGTGCGACTTTTGGAATATGGTAATCGGTATAATCACTGTATACCGATTACCATATTCCAAAAGCTACTTCAAATGATAACTTACTGTCAGTGATTTGAAATTTATAAAAATAGATAATCCTCATTACCGTTTTCGGTCACGGAAGCCAATCTTAGCGGAGATTAACCATCGACGCAGGAGATATTTGGTGCACAACTTGCACAAGTGTGTGCGCAGACACAGGTGCACTCTCTGTCCAGAGAGGAGGAGCAACGGTTTCTGAGGCACGGGGGTATGAACAGTGAGGGGTACAAACTCCAAGCTACTACTGGAAAATTTCTATTTGAAAAACCTAGTAGCACTTTTTCCCCGACCCGGAAAATTTAAGTGTAAGTATTTTAAAAGAGTGGGGCCTACTAGCCCATATGTAATGAACACCCATTAAGTTTAGAATTTCTACTAGGTAAATCTATCTTCTATACATATTATTATAAACATGTGTATCCACGTTGTTTTGCTAAACTACGCAACAGATTCTTAAATGGATTTACAGAATTTTTTCCGAAACATTTATTGTTTTCAAACTTACATATAATAAAGAAATCTCAATGTCTTGTCGTGTCGTGAAAACCATGCGGAGAAGCGGGTCGCTAGTAAAAAATAAAGCGGTTAACCGCTACATTGTCCAGCGTCAGGCAATATAGGTTGGTAATCCGTTCTCATCACCCCTTCGACCGCCCAAAGTGTTGTTACGCGTGTTTCTGGAGTTATCCCCATCTATCTTCAAGGGTGACCGCTTAAGAATGGACAGGACAAAGAGCCGGCCATTACGGCGCGCCTTGAAATTGCAACTTGCTCCACAAAGGACTTTGCTGTCTCATGTCTATTCAATTACTGAGTTAAAGGTCAACAGACGATACTATCTGTACCTATTTACTTCTCTAATGTTAAAGTTGTAAGTTTTAGGGTGGGTTGCACCATATTACTATAACGATAACCAAACCGTTACAAGCCATCAAATTATGCTTTTGTTATGGTTTTATGGCTTGTTACGGTTTGGTTATCGTTATAGTAATATGGTGCAACCCACCCTTAGAAGCCACAATAGTGTTATCATTTATCATTCAAATAACTACAGAAGTCTATTCAAATGTAGACTTTGAAATAAATTTATGAAGCCTACACAATTCCCAAAGCCTCAAAGCTCAGTTTTAATTAAGCAGATTAATGAAATTCGATACCCCAAATAGCGATTGACATGATATTGTCTATGAAGCGCCTATTCAAACTAAACAGAGCCCCGAAAACTGACTGACGTTTCCGTGTGCGAACACTCGCTTCACGAGCTTCGCTCGCTGCTGTCGAGCATGTATGGCACTCGGAAATCTTTCAAAGCTAAATAAAGCCCATCAGTTGTCCAGCAAAAGGCTATTTGATGAAATCTATAACAGTAGTTGAATGGCAAACGGTGCAAAAAGCTTTTTAGCCCCGACGGACGCTCACTGGGGTCGTGACGTCCGGTACGCGCACGGACGCGATTGATTCAGCAGAGGATGGTTCAATAATTCAGCAGGATGACCGGCAGTGTCGCATGTTCCACACGGGAACTGACGCGATATTGACAGGGATGTCAGCCAACTTGGCCGAAATAACAAATAAATAATACAGAAGGGTTGTTGAATAACGCCGTATTTTATGTTAACCAGCTACCTGAACGTATGCCACAACTAAAGGTCAAAGATCTGTGACGAAAACTTTACGTTTCCATTGTTTCTTTATCATATGGTTAGTGCCTAATCTAGTGTCATGTTGGTTGTATGCCACCCCGACTTGGGTTTACATGGCGTCTAGAAATATGTTTAGATTTTCTCATAATGTTTTACTTTATACAATACACACATGAATCCGCAAAATAAGAGGTATGTTCCTTTCTTTTGGAGTGTGGGAAATCATCTAATGACTCCTCCCGCTCTGGGCAGAGCGGTAGGGAGTGTCAGACTTCTACTGACTAAAAACCACCCATGTTCCTTCTTAGTCCTTTGTGTCGAGGCTGCGGTAATTCTTTCGAACAACCCGCATCCCTGACGGGCGTCGGCCCTTGCTCCTTGCGTCGCTTCCCGTGCGTCGGGCCCCTTCAATGTTGCTGACATCTCTTTGAGGCGCGCGTGGAACACGAACGCGCCGTCGACACGGCCTGTCGTCCTCGTAAGACGGACGGACGGTAAGCTAGAGGTGTTAGAACTTGAGACCTATCTGCCGCACTCAGAGAGCTTTAATGATTACTTAGGCCATCACTTATTAAAAAGTATGTCAAACCTTTACTAAGTGACGGCTTAAGTAATCATTAAATATCTCTGAGTACCGCAGTATGACTTACAATCTGTCGGTCACACCACGGTAGGCTAGCACTGCCGACCTTACACACCTTTTCTTTCATGAATGTGTAAACTTGCAAGAACAATTCCAATAATACCAACATGAGTATAACCAATAACATTCTCATTTTGCGAATAGCATAGAAAATGGCGGAGCGGTTGCATCGCTGCGGCCCGCCGCCGCGAGAGCTATTTCCAATCACACGTTCCGACATCACTTACCAAACATTATATTCACGGTTCAATTAAAACATATTGCTCTGGCATTTTACTGAAATCTGCCACGATCCTTACATACTCCTTTTGCCTCGTCCACATTCATACATCTGGTCATACACGCACACCGGTTGTGAGTACTACGCACCTGTCCTTTCTGAAGAACCTCAACAATAAAGTCAGTGTACCTATGTCTTTCTAGGGCTTGCCACTCACATCTGCCTTGTTAGTCGACTTTCACTCATCCTCTCCACATGACCATTACCATCTAAGCATACTCTTTTAATGTTTTGCCACTATCTACATCTTCTTTTAGATGATTAATATCTTAATATTTCTAGATGTCTGCATCAATTCATCAAAATTAAAGTTTAAACGAAGCTCGGCAGTCTGGCGATTCTTAAAGGTGATATACATCGTCCATTACCAGAGTTTATTTTGACTAATGATAGTACGGATTTGCGACAGAGCTGTAATTAGGCAGCCGGAAGCCATGCCGCAGAATACGTGGACCGCCATGTCGCCAATATATCATTTATCATTTATTTGTGAGAAGAAAACATTTTTTGAGACATTACCGTCAGTGACCCGCTTTCTCTCTGGATTCATTGACAAGAAGAATCATTAGAGGTATTAAATAGTAGTAGTATTATTAAATAGTTGAACATCTTCGATGATATAAAACCCTACAGATAATAAATTATTTTGCTTCCGACCCTTTCTGAGCGCAAAAATAAAACACAATCAAAAAACATAGACATTTTTGGCAGAGTGTCGTATCTCAAATTCGTGTCACAAGTAGGTATCCCGATCTTTTCAAAAATATCAACACAACCACTACATAGGTACACAATCAAACTTGTTGCTGCAACGACCACACTTATATTGCAACAATCCGCAATTCTAATTTTCTGCACACAACTATTTGATTGTATTTTAAAATCCCACATAAAGTTATATTTTCCATCCACACTCCGATTGCAAAATCCATTGGCTGGCCGTGGCTTATCATTGAATTTATGCTTTTTCGCTTCAATAAAAACGCTCTAAACGGCATATCGGGTGAAATATGAAATTCTTCCACTAAAGTGCAGCGTACGAGAAATATGTTGCGGTTCGTGCTACTTTTCACTTTAATATTATGTCCGTTGGTGATATGTAAACGAAAACATAATGATGAAGATTCGTCTGGCGACGACTTGGGCGCGAAACTGGTTTCTGAGTTAAGGAATGACGCCAACGTTGACCTCTCGGCTGACGAAGAGTATGAGGATCTCCGAGCTGAGTTCCTCGCCTACCACACAGCACTTGCTTCCCTCGCTAACACTCGGAGTGAGTATAATAATTATGGCATTACGCAAATGCTTTTCTGGCTTAAGACAGATTTAAAGGTAACATATTTAGCAAAGCAATAAAGTACAATTTACGAGTGCTCTGAACGCGAGTATTATTAATACTTTGAAAGGCTCTACTTATTACACCGTAATCAATTTGCATAAATAAATAGGTTAACAAGTTACTGGTATTTGCTTCAGAGGGAGAGTTATGAACCAAACCATAATTAAAAAGTCGGCAGATTCACTGTAAATAATAACCCGAGGGTTAATAACTTTTAAACTTAAACGTTAATTGTTATAAACTTGCTGCTGTTTAATGTAAACACCAACAAGTCTATCATGAATATCGGCTCGATATCTAATCATAAAAAAACGAAATCCAAAAGTCGTTGATACGTTCGGTCTTTTGGGTTTCGTTCATAAAAATGTGATCCTATCGAGGTACAGTCAGCGCTCAGCATTACCTGACCCCTATTCTCACACTACTTGCCCGCTTGTTCTTTATAAGAGGGATCATGTAATGCTGGGCACTAACTGTACTAACTAATAAAATATTTCCTCAGAATCGATGAAAACGACGCCATGTTGGAAAATAGGCGGCATTTGCATTCACAAAAATTTGTGTGAGGGACACCACTTCTTGTCTGAAGTAAACGGCTGCAGGAACAAGCTAGAAGTATGTTGCTTTACCTGGAACAATTACCAACTCAGAGACCAAAGGGACAAAGGCGTAGGTCTACCGTTACCCTGGGGTCAGACGGAAGAGTTCGGTGGTAAAGGCGTCATAGGCCCAGTACAAGCTGAAATTCTGAAAAAGGATAAACAAGAAGCGTTGGATGAAAACGTAGACATGCCCGTATACAATCCCCAACGTAAATCAAAGGATCTAAATAATCCTGTGGTGGTAATATTACGAGACACGTAGGAAACATTATTATTATTGTTACTATTAAAGTGCTTTATGTAATATCTAATGCCTCTATCTTATTTTCTTGTTTCAATGTTACATGACTCGCATACTTATACAGGGTGGTGCCGAAAATACGACAATAAATGAAACCACCGGTAGTTCTAGTTCATAGGAACATTATTAAACTATCAAATAAATCCTAACACCAAAATAAAAAAAAAAATAAAAAAAAAACAATAAAACTAAGTAGCATAAAACTGTAAACGAAATACATTACAATTTACAAACAAAATATATAGGTTTACTAACCTTAGGAATAATTTGCACCGATTAACGTGTGGAAATAAAATGTAACAAACGAATTTGGCAAAGACATTTAGGTAGGTTATTGTGGTATCGTCGGCACCACGACGGTGTTAGGTTTTATTTGATAGTTTAAAAATGTTCCTATGAACTAGAACTACCAGTGGTTTCATTTATTGTCGGCACCATCCTGTATAAAAACTCAGGTCACGAGTAAATTCTTCAACCAAAACATAAGGTGGCTTATCGGAAGTCTTTCAGTTTGTTAATTAAAAAGTCAATCGTATATTTTTCCATCTTCATTTGTTTCTTTTTTTATTTTGCAATCAGCATGGTAAATATAAAATCATGTTTCTGGCTGGAGGTGTTTTAATGTTAGTTATTTCAAATGTGGTGTATTGTTCCGTACGTATAAGTGCTGAAAACGAAGATATCGATGACGGTTTCGTTGACGTTTTCCAAGCTGGCATGAGCAGGAGCTCAAAACCTACCCTTGGTTAGTTTACAGACTATGCTCATTATTTCTAGAATTCCCAATCCCTGGTTAACAAACCCAATTTAGGCGAATGTCGCCGTGTGTACACAACGTTTTTGTTTTATTTCGATTATAACAACCAATTTGATAAAGTAACAACGATTTGAACAGTCCGGACCAATATTTCCAATACTTGGGGTCTTTGAATTTCGTAAGTCAGATTTAACTAAGTTACCAAAACAAAAAAATTAAGTAAAATTTTATTTGACGTATATTTAGAAAAGATTTGTATCTAATAATACCTATAAAAGAGCAATTCTTGTATATATGTTGAAATATAATCTGAATCTCTGAAACGGCTTCGACGATTTTCATATAGTTCAAGCTGAGAATGTTCGCACATTTAGGGGGGTAGGCAATAGATACATCTTATTAATAAGACATTTTTACTTTCTTACGCCGCCGTACAGGCTCCACTAGTGCCACCTGCTGGGCACGCGGAGGCATCTGTGTGCACGTTAACAGCTGCCGTTCACTTCAAATGGACACTACAGTGGTTGGCTGCTCGTGGGGTCCCATGGTCTGTTGCAAGGTCCACGCTCAAGGCTCCCCCACAGTGGGCAACGCCAGAAAACACTCCATACTACGCATAAACAAGCTAGACGATATAAGAACTCCTTTGGAAATTATCGCGCTGAGGAATTCTATGCTGCTCTCCAACTGGGAATCTCAAAAAACAGAGCCCGAAGATAATGTTGAATGAAATTCTTAGGTGACTCAATAAATAAAAAAGACGTGTGGCACTCGGAGACTGCCGCGGTAAAGCTATTGCATAGCATTTTTTATCAACTTATGCAATTATAATTATTTATTTATTTTATTAATGCAGTATTTAAATATAGTATTTATACTTACACTTTTACTAATCATCCTCATCTTTTATAAAATGTCCTTTTACGTCTCATGTCGCGCCTTGGCGACAACTATTTTTGTTGGCAGCCTTATAATCGATCTTATTCGATTTATTAACTTTGATTTTGCTGTTTTAAAATATTAAATCTAATAATTTTTCAATGTTTACTTTTCATCTGACATTACGTCAGTTGTCAAGATGTCATTTACTTTTTCTTTTATTTTGTGTCATAGTTTTTCTTAGTGGCTAACCACTAAGAAACCACTAAGACCACTAAGAATCAAATGTAACCTTCATAGCTCTAAAGCTATGAAGGTTACATTTGATTTATATAATTTAATTTATTTTTATTAATATGTTAGCTCAAATAATGTAATTTATTGATAATTTCTATTAATAGTATCTTATCTTACGCTTATAAAATTAATTAACACGCTCACAGAAATTCTTTGAGGAAGTTTTTGACTGAATAATACAGGCCGTTTTAAATACAGGCAACTCACAATTTTTGATTTCAAGAAATTGTCAAGTGTCAATTTGTCAAGTGTCAGTTCGTTAGGTTTTTATTTTCGTTACGGAATTTCTGGATTCGGTCCCCACGCTCAAGGCCCGCGATAGAAGCTATGCAATAGCTTAATAATGTTTAGTTAACTCACATACAGCTATGCATTTCGAGTATAACGTGGCCTCGTTTTGTATAGATTCAACGTACAATGAGAGATGTGCGTAAACTGGTTTAGTATAACTTGATTGGTAAATGTTTACAAATGTATCTTTATATTTATGTGGTGAAGGAATTGAATCGGCGACAAGTCCTTATATGCGGCGTCGTAATTACTGCTATAAGAGACGGAACCCTTCATTAAAATCAAAACTTATCTATTCAATTCTGACATCCAGTCTTACCGAGGGATATCGTATTACCCAGTACTAACTCGGTTGTGGTTGTCAGATAGTCAGTCATCATCATCATCATCAGCCCATAATGTTCCAACTGCAGGGACTCAGGCCTCCTCTCTAGAGAGGATAATCCGCCACGTGGGCCCAGTGCGGGTTGGTAGATGTCACATGTCTTCGAATTTTGTGGTTCTAAGACATGCCGGTTTCCTCACGATGTTTTCCTTCACACCGTTTTGAGAGCAGTGGTGATGAAAAAATTACACAAAGTAATGCGCCTGACTGGGTTCGAACCCACGACTCACTGTTCGTAAGTCGGGGCCGCCACCACTGGGCCACCACTGCTCTCAAGATAGTCAGTCACTCCGTGTGAAATACTGGCATTCAGCTGCATCCGATTAGACTGGAAGTCGACCCTAACATCGTTAGGAAAAGGCTAGACAGATGATGATGGTGACATTCTATGCAGCAATGACCCTGATATTTATGTCGGCAACTTACCGGTACTTCCCATAAACTCAAATCTAATCGCCAGGTAACCAAAAGCCAATGTAATCTATCAAGAAACTACTGACGGGACCACCGAACCTCGAAACATAATTTGAGCAATATACCGCAGAGTAGCTTAAGTGTTACCAATTCATTAACCAAGAAGTGCCTATATAAAGCCTACCATTGTATAATAAAGTGCCTCATTCAGCGCCACCACCGTGCTTGCTAGCAATTAGAATATATATTGCATAACATCTTGAAGCCCGTTACAGAATTTACTCACGTATTAATATGAAAGTAGTTGTTCCCTTTGATGTTCAGTTATAATGTATTATCTGGATTCTGAAGGATGAGTATTGCTTTGAGTGCTTGCGAAAAACATAAGGGATACTTTATAATGCCGAACAAAAGCTAGAGACAAGCTTGCGTAGTGTATACCTTTCAAGATTGCATGAACCAATACGCGCACAAGTAACTCCGCGGAAGTAAGTAGTTTTCATATTTTTGTATTATGAAATAGGCATACCATGAGGGAAATGTAGTGACAACAATGTTGAATATGAATGTAGATGGCTCTAAGAGAAGATAAAGACCAAAGCACTATGGATGGATTGCGTGAGGATGGATTATGGCTAGAAAAAAGGTGACTGCTGAGATGACGAGTAATAGAGAAGTATGGAAGAAGAAAACATGCTGTGATGACCTCAAATAAATTGGGATTAGGGCAGAGGAATGATGATGATTATTAATGGTATCTACGCCAACTCTTGAGTATGTGTCAGATATTTTATTTGGAATTAAATATCTGGGCTTATTATTAACGTATCTACATTTTGAAAAAAGTGAAAATTTATTAACTCCGTTCGCATCCCGATTGAGCTCTCTACGGAATACAACCGCTCCAATTAGCACCAACACTCTTTAAACAACGCAGTACAATAAAAAACAACAAACGCAAATAAAACTTCCAATCTCACCCGGAACGTTTACCCAAAAAGGTGCAAAAATCCCGATTGTACATACATAATAGGCTAACATTAGGAGTACCTACGTACCTTACGTAGGCCGCGGGCTCTCGACTTTAACAAGGATTCTTGGTTCAATGATGGGTCGTTAGTTTCAATGCGTTCCAAATTAGTCTACCTCGACCGAGCCTTCAACATTCGTAATGAACACAACTAAGTTTATGCACGAGTAGGTACCTATTCCCACATAAGGTCAGCCACAAATTACACTTTGACGTGAAACTGTATGTACTTAAGAGTCAGATCATAACGTTTAAGTAAGCAGTAAGTTATACGTAAGCCATCTTAACGTGCTCTGAAGTAACACGGTCCTATCCCGCGTTAATGAAGCAGACTCTGCCGTTATGCGTCTATTCATGCCACACTAGATACCTCTTGCGGAAACATTTGGAGCACCTTGGAGTTAAATTAATAGGATAATAGTGTTTGCTCCAAGATTATGCATCTGTAAAAGTAACCCAACCATAAACAGGTCCCGTAGAGAAGGACAACAGATTATAATTATGTTGTCCTTCTCTAAAAGGTCAATTACACCAATAAAAGGGTGATGAGCATATGAGTTCAAGTGCCGTCAGTATGTCGACCCATCTGAGGCAGAATGCGAGTGTGGAGTCCCAACACGAGACATGCCCAACCTCCTTTTTTGCCTACACGTTCAAGGATTTAAATGAAGGAAACGGCAGAGCTGTCCAGGTTGCTACGTACTGGTCAGACAGAGTTATCGATTCGAAAAGAAGAAGTATAAATCATTGCTATGATAAATTTTTGCTGACAGCTCCTTAGAACGCGGTTTAAATGTAGTGATTAGCCGAGAAAAGTCAAATCTTCTCAAATAAAAGTACCCACTTTTTCTTGCTACGTTCATGAACCCGTATAACAAATTCAATTAGGTACATATCTAGCGAAAAATCCTTTCGGTTTCCTTCAAGTTATCAAAAATTAACGTAACGATCTTCACGGGCTTGAATTGAATTAAGTTTTTTACGAGCGAGAATATGAATAAGGTTCACCCGGCTGAAGGAGTAAAATTTTCATTTGTGGAAACTCCCTTGTTTTTTATATTTTATGTGGCACCTACTTAATGTACCTAACTGAAGACAGTCGACATCATTTAACAGTGATGTTATATGACACGTGTTTTATTATTTACTAGCAGTAGAGGACTCAGGGCACCCGAATTAATTCCTAAAGTAAACACACTATTTCAATTTGAATGCTAAACTCAGCGTGGTGACTGGAAATTTTACGTATGAAATATTGTTTAGATTTAGACATTCATTTAAGTGTTGCTTACTACCGTACTCGGAGATATTTAATGATTAATTAAGCCTTCACTTACTTAAAAATTTGACTTACAAAACCTTCACTTAAGTATCAAAATCTTTTCTAAGTGATGGCTTAAGTAACCATTGAACGTCTCTAAGTGCGGTAGTTAGTGTCAGTGAATTTATGAATTTGCCTAACTTCTAGGCCAACTGAAGATAAATTAATAAAAGGCCAAAATAAAATAACAAAGTGACCTAGTAGGAACTCGTGACTTTACAATAACTGCCGATCGACTCAATCCTAAGATTAAGCCGCGCTCGCCTAGGTTGGTCAGTGGATGGGGCCACTCATGTCATTACACACGGAGTTTCGATCATGCCTCGGAAAACACGTTAAGCCTTTGGTCCCGACTGTCTTTGTACATCTTTCATAGTCGTTATAGGTAGTCAGTGAGCCGAAAGTCTGAGAACCATTCTTACCAAAGGCTATCGTATTACCCAGTACTAACTGGGTTGTGGAGGTCAGATAGGCAGTCACTCCATGTAAAATACTGGTATTCAGCTGTATCCGGGTAGACGGAGGCTGTCACCAACATTGTTGGGAATAGACTAGGCAGATGATGACCTACATATTCTACTCGACGTCACGAATGGTTCATTTTCAATGATCGAACTATTCCAAATATTCTCCTCCCTACCATTTTGTTCCGGAATATTAAACTTTCCTCGATTTATTGAATTCTTCATAACCACTTTTTGTTCGATGTCGAATAAAAGAACCGCAGTAGGTAATGTTCGGTAGATTTGAGGGTCGGTCATGTTAATTAGCGAAGCGTTTAGCTGAATAGCTTCTGCAGACGCTTCAGTTCGTGATCGTAGCACTCAAGCTAAGATCACGTGCGAAATTTATAGCTTTAAAAAATCGTTCCATTTCGAAACAGCTTGCAATAACTCTGGAGAAGTACTTGACTTGAATCCTTTAGTATCCATGATAGACGGAATTTAAACAATCACGCTGGAATTCTGAAAGAAAATTCAAAGAATGAATCATTAACGATTTTCATTCCGGACTGTGATTCCAGTAGTTACCAATTACCATCATTAATTAACGGTAAGGAGAATACCTCAAGGTGATTTTAGTTAATTGGCTTCAATCTTTGGAATACTATTTTTAGCCGCTTATGATATTTGTTGAAATGGTGTTATCGCTTATTAGGAGAAAATCTTACAATCAACCCAGCCAACTTGCGCTAATGAGACAACTATTATTTCATAAAGACATCGTTATTATAACTTAGAAACGAGTCAATATTTTTTAACAAAGGATCAAACTACTCTGCTCTAAAATCATTGTGTGGTACGTCAGGCCATAAAATATTAATGGTCGTAATAAACGGTCGTAAAATGGATGTCCGTACGTGAATTTGGACCTCGGCCATAGAAGCGGCACAGCGAACAATCCTCGGGGACATTACTATAACCATCGCGATTGGTAAGCGGATTTAAGATCACAGCATCGTGTTGTTTGTTCACAGGTAACGTAGGTAATCGGGCAACATGTTTATGACATAGAAGGAATAAGGTTTACTTTGCCATAATAAGATTTAGACTAGTAAATAATTATTGTTAACCTATATTGTCCCAATGCAGGGCAAAGGCCTGCCTTCGTTCCTTCCAATTTTCGCGATCTTTGCAATAGTAGGCCAATCGTTTAAGAAAGAGTCCAGCTGATCCCACCATCTCCTTCTGGGCCCTGCTGTTCCTGCTTATTGGTATACACTCAGTGGTAACTTCTGCCTATTGGTCCTCCGACATGCGGCAGATATATAAAAAACAATGACAGGCATAAACATAAAGTTTACTAAAGAAGGCGTAAATCTTATTAAAAAAAACTTGACGACGTTTTACAAAACCGAACGTGGAAATATAAAGGGGATCTTGGAAAACATTTTGAGGGCCATTTTCACATGATAGCTTGCATACGGGGACGCGCCCCAAAAGTAATTGAAATATGCCACGACTTTGGGGGCTTTGTTATCTTCCTGGAATATATCAAGAGATTTTTTACTTCCAACATTCCCCACATTTGTAATGAAGCTTATTTTTAATATAAAATCGCCTTAGGGCTATTTTTATATCAATGGTAGGGTCATGAAAGAAAATTGTGGAGTATACCAGCTCATGTTGCCCAGGCAATTGAATGGAAGGGTTATATTTGTTGTGTTATAGGCGCTGAAAGCAATAGGTCGTATAGTATTGGACCTTGTTACGTAGTATCGGGTAATAATGCGTAATGGGCACTCTTAGCCGATATTGCTTCACTCACTGCTACATTAAGCATGCTCCTGTGTATCGAAGACCTTAATTGCTACAAAAAACAATTAAATTGAAAGGCGAACATCTATTTTCATTTTTGATATAGCGTAGTAAAAGAGACTACAAATCATTGAAGTTATTAAACAAGATTGATAGCTTAGTACCCAATGTTAATCATTGTTGAATTAGGTTATTAATATCGGAAAAAACAAATTACTGAAAATCCTTATAAACTTGCAACAGGTGTATTTCATTACAATTTGCGGTGGAAAAAAACAGCAGGGATACCGTACATTATAATGAATATTAGATGCTTGTAATATAGGCGCCCGAAACCAAATTACAGCGTCAGTGATTTATTCGTAATACCACAGTCAATAAGGTTGAACCGAAATTACACAGAAACATCCAGGGTTGTGTAATAAATTGTTCAATAGGCAGGTTAATTAGACAATTCCTCCAAATGGCACCACGTAAATCGGAATAGCCCAACGTAAACGTTTCGCAGAAAACACTTTTCTGGAAAACAAATGAATACTTAACTGGCTTGAAGCTATAGTGATCGTAAAGAACGTTAATGTGGTAAAACGCAATTAAAAAAGTAACCTTCCAGCAACAATAACGTGTATTTTTAGTTTCTCAGAAGTTAGTTTTTGTACAGAGGCAATTTTCGTTACAAATTACGCAAACTTGGAATGGCGTTCTGTTCTCGCCAAACGAAATTACAGTGAGCGGAGCATTGGTTTTTTAGCTTTACGATGGAAGTTTTGAGCGGAAGCTTATACAGGGAATGGGTGCGCCAGGCCCTCGGAATTCCGTCCGCTCCTCGCTTCGTATGCAAATGTGTTCAACACTACAATACATTTTCCTATTTGCATTCTAGCTAATTGCTTTTCCTTTCGACGCCGCCCGAACAAACGACCGTTTATTTCTTTGTGCACCAGACATCTTATCGACATTGTTAACTGTTCTACTGTTCACTGACACACTGATTTACTTCGATACAAACAAATTCTAACGGGTTGTTTGTTGGAAATACTCTTGACACTGGCATTATTTCAATATTATGTAATAATTATTATATGTATTATATATAATATAATAAGTATTGTATAATAATTATTTGTATTGTTATAATTATTATATAATAATAATTATTGCTTACTGTTGTATTAGCAACTCTAGCAAACTTTTTGGGGGGTATGAAGAACAGGGTGTAAAGTTCCTCATCCACCATAGGAAAGGGAGGATCCTCCGACCAGGTGGGTGTTAAGTCTGGTGGGCTAACTACCCGCTGTATGAGTCGGGATTTTCTATATAGGTTAATGTCTATGTAGGAAAAGCCAATTTGTTCGCATGTGTTGCGATAGATGTCGCTGTCGCCACACAGTTAAGAAACCTACATCAATGAAATTTTTAGGTACATCGTATTACCCGGTACTAATTAGGTTTGATAAGCAGTCGCTCCATGTAAAATTGATTGGAACATCCCTTACATAGTTAGGAAAAGGTTAGACAAATAATGATGATCTTTGTTCATGTGTATTTGCTTGAATTAATTATACAATACTTGTTTCGCAGATTGCCTCTAATTACATTCTGAAGCGACAATACACCTCGCTACGACATGTACACTAAATATTTAACGGTGTTAAGTTCACAAGTTAAATGGATACAATCAAAGTTGTGATGTAGCGCGAGATGTTCTGTGATGGGTCTTTTCAAACACCATTTATTATTTATGTCGCAGAGGACTATTTTCGAAGAGGGCTACGACCCACTGCGGACCGTGTACCGCTCATTATTACCAGGCTACCAGCACTCGACAGAGACGGCAATAAAACACTAGCGAGCACCCGCATTGTCCCAGCGTCCCCTATCTCTCAACCTGAGAAATAATTCAGCATCCAACTGTCAAAATAAAAACGCGAAAAGCGTACCTAAAAGTGAAATGAAGGGAAATCATAGAATAAACCGTTATAGGTGCTGCGATCTGCTCGTTACCCTCATTACGTCGACTCGTTTAACGCTCATTTCCATTCACGATTTACCTTATAAAAGAATAAATTCCCAAAATTGTATTATATTTGCGCTACTCAGAGTCTCTTTGTGGTCGAAAAAAGCAGAAAGCTGGCATCCAATATAGTGAAGCTGCTTTCATTCAGACGGAAATTTCATGTTATGAAAAGAATAACAATCGTCAGTTGGGATTTGAACACGCGCCCAATAAAGGAGCAAATCTCGTCCTTGGGTGTGATGTCAAACTATTGTAAAATGGAATTAGTTCCTTCGAGAAAGAAAGCAAGTGTGCTTGCACCTGTGGGTGTGGTATGCCAAATTTAATTATGCCGCCGGTGTTGCCGGCCTCCGCCGCGCCCCTGGTACAACCACAATTTTGCGGCGCGCGCCTTACGCAGCTAAAGAGCCCGCACCAACATCAGTTAATGTTCCAAACCCCCGTCGGACGTAATCGGATCGTAAATTGAACATTTTTACGACGCCATCGTTCATAAACATCCCCGCGCAACGTGTCACGAACGTTTTAAACAAGTGAATGATAACATACTGTGTTATTGAAGTATTATGAACTCTACTTTTATTTATACAGTGTCTGATCTTTTCTGACGAATATCATTGTGTTGCAAGTAACATGTGTCTTTTAAGCCATGCAAAGCTTAGCTAAGTCAAGCAAACTGTGCAGCATTAATCATAGTTTCAGTTAAACAAATCTTAGTTTCAGCCATTTCGCAAAACCAAGCTTCTTACTGAGGAAACTTGGTTTTGCAAAATGGCCTGTGTAACTATTTCGAATATTCTCTATGATTTCTCTCTGGTGAACTAACCGACAGATCTGGTTAGTTAACGATCACGACGTCGGTTATATTGGATCGATTTTATTGGCGGAGACCCACGAAGCGTCTATTTAGTTAAGATAAGATCAATTCAAGATAGAACTTGCTATCTAGAATTAATTTCAATAATATTCTTGAGCTTTAGAAAGGGACATAGAGATATGAGATAGGCTCTTTCTTAGCTGTTAACACAATACTGTTATATTGCCACGTGTATGATGGAGCCTTACTTGAGGATGGCTATTGGACAAGGGTTTTATGAACGTTTTTTTAGAAAATTCATCTGTCTAGTCGGAAATTTGAGCTTACGAAGCAATGGCGGGTTACTAGTTTAAAAAAAAAGACTTTCTAATTCGGCCTTTCAAATCAAATTAATTACATAAGAATTTAGTTCTGCATCGATCGTCACCAAATTATTTATTATCACTAAAGTCTCATGTAAATATATTATTATCATTGTAGGTACTAGGTAGTCGTCCCTCCAAAACTGTGTGCCAATATAAATTCTGAACTGACGAGCAGGTATTTCTATTGACAGACGAAACTTCCAAATTGTACAGGCATAGCTTATTTCGAAGGTTCAATAGGAAAATGTATCTACACGTCTCCTCTGAATATTTGAGCAGATGATTTAATTTGCCGGTATGTCTGTCCGCTGTAAACACTAGTAAAGGGCCTGAATTATGCGACCTCATCAACTCCTGAATACAAAGCTGCTCAAGTAAGAATTCAAAATTGAAATGCTCGGGGTGTTCACCCTTTGTAGGGACCAAACGACGAGCCTTAGTTACAGTGAAATAAAATTCTTTTAAAAATTGCAAATGGCGAAACAGAGTGAAAAAATTCACCGGCAATTTACAAAACAGTATGCTTTGCAAGAATAAGCTAAAGTTTGTTAGCCCCAACTCGGACAAAAGAATTTTGCTTTTTAATTTTAAAAGTTTAGATATAAGATTTTTTGAGTTTCTAAATTCAGTTTAG
Organism: Diarsia brunnea; assembly: GCA_949774965.1. Taxonomy (NCBI): domain Eukaryota; kingdom Metazoa; phylum Arthropoda; class Insecta; order Lepidoptera; family Noctuidae; genus Diarsia; species Diarsia brunnea. The sequence goes on along the minus strand of OX458998.1, from coordinate 8,672,497 downwards.
ACGCAAATAGATTGAAACTTTTTTTTGATTGCCTCGTTGGTCCAGTGGTCGCAAGTGCAACTGTTGAGCATGAGGTGCTGGGTTCGATTCTCGGGTCGGGCAAACTGTTATAAGGTTTTTCCGTCAGGAATTTAGTAGCCACGTAGCCCTTCAGGAGTTGGTAGATGGCAATAGGCTTGTAGGAGGAGTTAGTAGACTATAGCAATAGGCTCGCCCCATATATCGAATTGTGGGTGTACTATTAGATACACCACTACCTAATTCTTCTAGGGTTACAGGCGAGATGTTGTTTATGTTATGTGAATGAGTACTTAGATCATACCTAGTGCTGGTCTAAGTGCATTATCATTTGACTTGTTGCCCAAAAATAAATCGAAGTACATTTCGATATCTTCTGGCATGGAATATATTATTTCTGTGAGACTTCCTAAATATAAACTTCCCGAGTATTTTTATCTTATGGCGTGATGTTATGTTTTGTATTTTTTTTTTGTCAAATCGGTTCATAAGTAACGGACTTATGAGGTAACCAGCATACAAAAAATAAACATGCAGTCGAATTGAGAACCTCCTCCTTTTTTGAAATCGGTTAAAAAGGGTTAAATTGTGTGTGCGTTGCATATTTTTGCAGTAAATAGGTTCAATTAATCTCAGTCGAGACAAATTAAATCACATTAGGGGCGTCAGCTGCCGCCATTGACAGCACTCGTTACGTTTGACAAAAGGGAAAGAGACGTCATTTAACTACCCTCACAAATCACTAAAATTCTTTTTGTTTACCATCGAGTACTGAATACCAAATAGAGTTTGACCAAGAGAGACATTATGATTTATTATACTCATATTATTTTGTTTGTTTATAAAATATTGAAGCATTATGTATTTACATAAATATATATCCATATTTACTTATAATACGTGTATTTATTATTATAAGTTAGTTAAGGCACATAAACACATTATTATCCTTTTCTCACACACTATCGCCTTTTTCATTTCTCCTTTTGCAGGTCTGCTGGCAGAATTTTTTTAAGAAATAAGCGGTAGGTACCTTTCTACTCAAATAATATATTATGATATTTTCCTGTGTTATTTAAAGAAGAAAAGAAAGAAAGAAAATTGTGTTTATTTGGCAAAAAAACCTTAAAAATTAACAAAACAGATTCAATATAATTCAAATTAATAATGTCAAAAGGGCCTCAGCTCAGCATAATGCCAGATGGCAACACAATGTGCACCACCTGACGCTGATTTTCAGCTGCTGCCCACGAGTGCCATATGCTCGAAAATATAAACAAACACATTTTAAAATTCTAAAATAGAACAAGATTACTGTGAGATTTACTGTGTGTACGTAAGTGTGTATACTAATAAGTATACAGCCAGCCAACTTGCATTTACTTTTAAGATTATTCAGATACATTTAGAGACTGATGTCAAACGATACAGCATTTGACATCGGTCGCTTAGTGCGAAACGCTTTATAAAACAAAATAGCAATCAATATTTTCAATGATTTCTACCTGTATACGTATTAGCTAGTTCAACTATACATAAATAGTAACATAAATAAATGGAGTATCGTTTTATATATGTTTCGAGATCGAAGGCAGCTATTTACATGGAAGGAGCGTCTAGCGCGGCGGTACATTCTAGCACAATGGCACACTGATTGCGTTAGGTGTTTATTTTTCGTCTTGATGCGTGTATTCAAGATAATAATTGTGTTTAAGCAAGTTGCTTACTAATGAGGAGTAACATATGAACGTGAAGGTATTATACTGTTTTGTTGGTCTAGGGTCGCAACTAGCAAGTTGCGGTTTAAGAAGATATTACAAAGAATTAAAAAAGTATGCTAAGGTGCTTTGGTCACGTGGAGAGGATGAGTGAAAGTCGATTAACGAAAGGTATAACGGACGAGGGAACGCCCTAGAAAAATATGTATACACTGATTTTATTGGTGACGTTCTTCAGAAAGGACAGGTGCGTAGTACCTACACGTAACCGGCGTGTGTGTATGACCAGATGTATGAATGTGGACAGATCAGAAAGGAGTGGCAGAAAAAAGGGGAGGCCTTTAACTCTTTACCCAACAGTGGGTGATTCCAGGCTGAAATGATGACGACGATAATGAATGTGAACGAGGCAAAGGGAGTTTGAAAAGGATCGAAGCGTGGTGGCGTTCTGTGGTTTCGGCCTACTCCCCTATGGAAGTAGCTTTTCCCATGAAAAGGGCGTGAGTTTATGTTTGTATGTGGTCGCAAGTGCCACTTTTGTGCATGAGGGCCTTTTTACAAGCATTGGAAATCATTAAACGACTCGTACCGCTCTGGGTGGAGCAGAAGGGTGTGTCAGAGTCTTACTGGCTAAAGCCCATGGCCGTGGTAACTCTTTCGAATAAATTCAGCAACCCTGGCCGGGTGTATGAGGACCTAGATTCGATTTACAGGTCTAGACAAGTGTCAATGAGTTTTTATCATCAGAAACTTTTCAGTAGAAGTCACGGAGTCTAGATTTGTACCCCATTGATGGCAATAGGCTCGCCCTCTATTACATGAGACTTAAACATAACTGGAAAATGTGGCTGATATTTGCCTAACCCAGGCATTACAGGCGTGATGTTGTTATGTTAGGTATGAGTAAAGATATTTGTGAAAGCCTCCCGCCTATTTTGTTCGTATGCATGAGTCGTATGATCCTTTTGGTACTTCATCTGTAACCTTGTGAGTATTAAACTATATAGTCAAGAGTAGATAAATCCCGTCTCAAGGTCCTATGTATAAGTCGAACACGTGCGGAAAGTACTTCGGAATATAAAAGCTCATACAAAAATATTACAGAGTATTTCCACTTTTTTTTTCCTCTATTTTCGCAAAAATATGTACATACAAAATAGTAAATGTTTGATGTTTATATATTCTAGCGACCCACCCCTGGCTTACACGGGGCCATAACTTAGCTCGTAAACTAGAATTAACTAGTTATACAATTTATACACAAAATTTAATTGAAATCTGTTGGTCATTTTCGGAGATAAGCGTGTACGACCGTGACAGTTATGTGACATTTATATAACCATACTCGTATTAAGAAGTTCATGTGCTAACTTAGTAAAGACTAGCGGACGTCATGCGGTTTCACCCCCGTAGTTCCCGTTCCCCTGGGAATACAGGGATAAAAAGTAGCCTATGTCACCCGGGGATAGTGCAGCTTCCCTACAGTGAAAGAATTTTTCAAATTGGTCCAGTAGTTTTTAAGTTTAGTCATCTTTCTAAAATCTTTCCTCTATAGAATATCACTAGTTTAGTAGCTTGTGCCAGCGGCTTTGCCGTGTGGAGTTCGAGAATTGTCACACGGGATCATACTACCGGGATAAAAAGTATCCTATGTGTTAATCCAGGTTATAAATTATCTGTGTTCTAAATTTCATCCACATCGGTTCAGTAGTTTTTGCGTGAAAGAGTAACAAGCATTCATCCATCCATGCATCCTCACAAACTTTCGCATTTATAATATTAGTGGGATATAATTATATATAAAATGTAGTATATAGGTACTAGTAGATACTTCAAATCAAGCGTGCTTTTAAACAGAAATTGTGTACCACGAGTCCACGAAATACATCGAATCGAGATCGCGTTGCTTTAGAAATTCAGCCTCTCGTATTTCAGTTCCGAGAATTCGAAATTCACCGATTTACGTAGTATATGTTGCCTTATCACGTAGCCATTCCTAGACAGAAAATCAGCTCGGTTACGAAACGAGCCCCGAAATGTAAATGAAGCAAGACGAATGCTGTACTGACTCCATAAAAGTAAATGGTTGATTTCGAGGTTCACTCTGCCCCCGGCCGGTTTTTAGGGGTACGTACCTCAAAAGGAAAACGCGGGACCCTTAAAGGGCCACTGTGTTGTCTGTCGGTCTGTTAAGACCATTTATATCTAGAATACGTGGAGGTATTGAGTTGAAATTAAACCTATTTACTCAAATCCTCAGTCTCTTGAAGCTGTGAAAAAATCAAACTTCTAAGTTAATATAACAAAAAAAGATGTGGCCGTTAACGCCGCAAAAAAGGTATATTTCGACACTCTCAAGGGAATCAAAATTTATAGGGTACTTTCCGTTGATCTAAAAATATGAAATAAGGCACGAAATATTGTCTTATAATACAAGTACAAAGGGGAATTTGAAAACTATACATTTGTGTAAAATTATAATATGTACCATACATACATATTGCGCACGTACGAGAGCGTACGTGCGCAACCCTTGTTGGACGAGTCCGACTCGCACTTGTCCAGTTTTTTTTCTTTACATTTCCAACGTTTTATTACATTTATGGCCTCGTGTCAGCAAAATGTCAATGTACAAACAGAAAAACGGTTGGTACGTACACGGAGCGTGGATGTTGTTACGGCAACGTAAAGAGCCCGGTTTGCGAAAAACGTGTCAACGTAATGATCGTCGTTATCAAAAATATTCCGTTGACTGTATCCAGTTACCGACAGCTAGCGTATATTTGTGAAAATGAATATCAAAAAGTGTCACTATGTGTAGAGATAAAAATATTGAGTAAAAATAATAAAGTCAGGTATTTTTTTAAATTGTTCTTTTGTTTGACCACCTTGTTGGTCTAGTGGTGCGTAGCTACTCAACGTGAGGTCCTGGATTCAATTCCCGAGTCAGACAAATGATATGAGTTTCTCTATCAGCAATTTCTCAGTAACAGCAACGAAGTCTGGATTTGTGACCGGTTGTTGGCAATAGCGTCACCCCTATTACATGGGTCTTAAACATAACTGTCGAAATGTCGGTGTACATCTAACGCCTAACCTTTCAGAAATTATTTTTTCAGCCGGGCTATTGCGTATCTTTTTAAATGTCAGTGGCTATCATAGTGTCCATCGATTGAATGTCAAGGCTATGGTTTGGTACAAAATGGTTCCATTTTGTACCAAACCATAACCATTTGACAGTTAATCGATTGACACTAGCCACTGACATTTAAAAAGATACGCAATAGGCCTGCAGGTCACGAATGTTATTTAGATAATAGTTTTCTTCCGAAAACAAATACACTAATGAATGAAACATCCAGCTACATCTTAAAGCGGTCAAAACAATAAAAATAAACAGACAACAGTAATAGATAAGCGAAAATGGAACGGTCGAATGGTTCCTTTATGTGATTTCCTCGGAAATTGCCGCAATGACGGGCTGATTGCGTTAGCCTCTGCCAACCACTCGAACAGGTCTTCAGGCACAATGTGATTGCTTACTGCCTTTCATTAAGTGCTTTATCTATTATTCTATTAAGATTCCTCGAGGGACACATATTGAGAACAGCATTTCAGCAAGCTAATTCATTATTTAACATGCTTTCTAACATTAGCGCTATAAAAGCATTATCGGGAGGCCAGTATTGCAGAAATAGGTTAGTAGAAGTAAACTCACTAGCAACAATATGTACAATATGACAAACCAACTTTTTAAAGTGATTTTCTGTTACTGTGTTGATTAACGTTTTACATTTTCACTGCGCGCTGCTGCGGGTTGTTCGAAAGAGATACCGCGGCCCCGGACACAAAGGGCTAAGAAGGAACATGGATGGTTTTTAGTCGGTAGAAGTCTGACACTCCCTTCCGCTCCGCCCAGAGCGGGAGGAGTCATTTGCCACCCTCAAAAAAAAATAAGTCACATAGTTTTACGAAATAGGTCTTACCTCTAAGCACAAACCGTTATTTATTTCACAACAAAATAGCTTTTGAATTTTGATAAGTGTATAATAATATATTTGCTATATAACTAAAGCGTCATTGAAAACTGGTACGGACGAACTATGGGCCATTTACAAAGCACTATTCTGAGCTTTCCCTGTAAACTTATTTAATAATACTACCCGAACTCCTCATTCAGAAACTTAGGTTGGCAATACTTGGGATTAGTAAATCTTGCCAATTAAAAATAAACAGGCAATGTTTTGAAGTTACGATGTTAAACTTTGTTAAGCCAAAGTGTTCTTAGAGATTAACAACTTAAACGTAAACAAATAAAAACATTCAGCCTTTTTATTTTCATTTTTTTATCGTCATCTCAGCCATTATTTTTAAAAGCCTTAATCTTTATACCTAACTTTATCCGCTTTTTATTTACCGTGAAATGGGAACGTTTTACGCATAACAATTTTTCTTTTAAACACGGGAGGAAGGTGGCTTTGAATTAAAGCTAATAGTGTCCATTAGATTATGTCCAAATAAAAGTAAACTTTAATTCAGGCGAATAAAGATGAAATTAGCTCCTCTAAAAACTGTTGTGAAGTATTTGAATTAACGAGCATGAAAATAAAGAATAGTATGTAGTACGGACTATTTATCACTAGCTATACTCACTTCACGATAAATTGAAACCTTTTAACCTCAATTGAAATATAGTTTATAGAAGGAACAAGTACATAAACACGATTTGAGAAATGATTGCGGAGGCGGACAGTCGACTTGCCAGAGAACGTCGAATTTAACGTCGCTCTGTTGTGAAACTTTCATTTACTCACTAACTGTCGTATCTGAGCTGAAATGCACTGAAAATACTATTTGTGAGATGGGCAAAGTTTGTAATAGGGTATTGTTTTATTCCGTTTACATCCGCGATGAGAGTTGCAAGTTTATGGAGGGGAAGTGATATATCATTTGGGTGGATGCGGGCACCCGGCCAGTGAGCCGAGGTGGCTGGGTGGGTAAATATCTAAATTACGAACTCGACGTATCGTGCCGCGCACTCGATACGGTGCTGATTGATCACCGCGCCCCTAACTACGTTAACCTCACCCTTTAACTAAAATGCCACATTACACAATATAAACACGATTTGTTGCCGGAGGTTGTAACGCGTTGTTACTTAACGGGTTCACTAAAGCTGTTTATTGCCAACAATGGTAATGAAATTATAATTTTATTGAATATTCATAAAGGTACGGTCAATGACAAACCTGTTGGTATCGAGACACGCACATATTACTTATAGAATTATCACCTAAAATTCTAGGTACAAAATTAGAATCGGTTTCTAATTTCTCGCCTCATAATGGCGTATGTCCATAACAACAGGTTCGTCATTGACCATGGCAATTCACTTCGTTTTTTGAAAAGTATTGAATTTAAAAAGAAAAACGTATTGTCGGTTGGGGGGAACCGGTTTGACATACTGTCCAAGATTCACCCCGGATTCCCCGACTGCAGGGTATAAGCCCCCCTTTTTCCGCCACACTTTCCGATACTCATCATCATCATCATTCTCTTGCCCTTATCCCAATACATTTGGGGTTGGCGCAGCATGTCTTCTTCTTCCATACTTCTCTGTTTCTCGTCATCTCATGAGACACCTCCTTTTTTACCATGTCATTTTTAACACACACACACACACACACACACTTCCCGATACTGTGCGTTCCTTATCCAGGTTTTTCCCGCGACTTTGACGTTATCGTAAAACCAATGAGCTTTAGGACGACCCTGGTTTCTCTGGCCTAACGTTGGTCACCACTCAGTCAAAGCCTTACTATCTCCGCGTCTAGCCAGACCAATACATAAAAACAAACTAATTAACAAAGCAAGTTAAAAAAAATAAAGTTAAACTTAAAAGAAATAGTTGTCCCCTCTCATTTAATTAAACTATTATGGTTCCACATGTGGTGGACGGCACGGTTGGCGCAGTGGCTCAAGCAGTTGACTGCTGCGCTACGTGTCGCGGGTTCGATCCCCGCACCGAACAAATATTTGTATGGCCTACAGATAGTTGTTTCGGGTCTGGGTATTTATGTATGTGAGTTTAAATGCTTGTGAACGCACCCACGAAACAGGAGAAATTCCTAGTTTTTTTTTTTTTTTAACTATCGATTTGTTACTTTTACATAACGGCATTATTTGGGAAAATGAAACTACTGATTCTCGTTCACTCAATCCAAAGCAAAAAGTATTGATGACTGCAACCAATTTAATGAACGATCTCCCATTATTTGTACGAAGGTCGATAAATAAAAGAGCGCACTCAATTAAACCTCGTGCTTAGCAAAAATCGTCATTTTAATTGAACACCATTTCCTTCCATTGATTAGCACCGGTATTACAAAGGAATAAGCTACGAATCATTAACTTCTCATTTCATTGCGGCAGGATTACCGAGTCGATTATTATCAGGCTTTTTGTATCCGCCAGCAGGAATTCTTACTGGACGCGGATTCTGTATTTTACTGATCGCATTGGGTAAACTTTACGACTTGTAAGGAAGTCTTTAGTAATACCTCACTTCAGCCATGAGACGTCCACTGCTGGACATAGGCCTCCCCCAGAAGGGGGGGATTTGCCATAATCGCCACGCTTGGCAGGCGGGTTGGCGATCGCAGTATGGTTGTTTACGAAGGCACAGAGAACGCTACTGCCCATTCTCTGGTAAGTCCCTTAGTCGCTTCTTACGACACCCACGGGATGGTGCTATTCTTTACGTCCGACACCATACGAAACCTAGTAATACCTATAGTCGGTTATTCACCATGTCTTGCTTGACCACCACTGGCTTGTCTATCATGGTGGTCACTAGACAGTTACCTAACTTTTTTTAAATTTCCACAAGTGGACGGCGATTCAATTTTTAATATGAATATCCTCGTTGTCCCCCAATGACGGACAGAGACGCCCCACATTAATAATATTATTCCAAGGAACCACCACTTTTGCCTTTTTTTATTACTTTTTCTGAAGACTTGTAATAGATGTAGAGTTTTAGATGTCTAAGGTGGTGAGACCAAATTGCAAAATAACTTCTACAAATAGTTCTCGCTGTCCACCAAACGGTGGACAGCGTGAATTATTTTTTGTAATGATTTCGCTGTCCCCCAGTGATAGACAAGCCGGTGGTGGACACCGGAAGCATCGACAGGTTCGATTTTATACCTAGTCGAGACGTTAGGTATTACTTAAGAAATATTAGTTACCACATTATTTCGTAATATAGCCTCACTGACTGCCATAATACACTATAGGTCTGACTCCTGACCATGGAGTACTGATTTCGATTACCATGTTTACTGGGTTTTTCATTTCTCAGTAGCACCTACATAGTCTGAATTTGTGCTAGGTTGATGGCAATACTAATATTAGGATTCAAACATGATTGTTGAAATATGGTTGTCCTACACCTCTGCCAAACACGTTGGGGACTACAGGCGTAATGTTATGTTGAGTTATTTATACAAAGATCACAGGTAGGTACATGCCCACTCGATGAGTCGTCCGCTAAGAGCCAAGCCAATGTAATATTTTTCAGCGGAACGATTAGTAGTTTTGTTTTCATAAAAACCGGGCAAAAGTTATTCGCTACTCCAATATTTCGAGAGAATGGAACTCTTTTTGAAAAGCAGCGTCGAAGTCTGCTATTGTGATCTACAGCTATCGGCTAAGTGGTTCTAAAGCCGCGCCAGACGTCAATATTAAACTGAAACTCTCGTTATTGCCAACATCACTCCGATATCGATGAATGGCTATATTTGAACTATACAGATATGAATAAAGATTCAACTTGTACAATTTAGACAAAGATGGAGAATTTGAAAACTCCAATATCAGAAATTGAAGATAGATTTCATATTAATGCTGTAATCAACGTTATACGAGTATCTTTAGTTATTATTTTATGTTATCGATTCGGTAATCCTTGCGAGAAATAAAGACACCTCAATCCTTACGTTTGAAAGCAAATATTGGATTTCTACGAATAAATAAGGGCGTAGTTATTTATTATTTCGTTATAACTTTAACACACCACACATATTTATCCAATAAAAAGAAAAAAAAAGGCATCCAAAAATTGTTAGTTACTTTATTTTCATGTGTTCAATAATAATCTAATTCTAATGATATCGAATCGTGACGCAACAACACAAAAGAATTATTATTATGTATTCTGTCACAAAAGTTAAGGTGATAACTACTTCTACTACAGTGGCGGTCAAGTGGTGAACCAGTTCTAAATAAATGTAAATAAACATGGCCCCAATTTTGGTTAAAATGTCTGGTGTAACGTTTTTAATCCTCATTTGGATAGAATTTAGAACATTTCTACAACCAAATTAGCTGCTAGTGGTCTGTTGAATTAAGCGTGGTGACACGCTCCCGAATTCGATTCTAACATCTCATTTAACCAAATTGGTTGAAGCGTTTGAGCTGCTCATCGTATCTACTTAATACAAGTGTAACTATTACTATAGTAATAGTTACACTAAATAGTATTACTATTTAGTATTACTATAGCCAAACAAATACCTAATAATTATGAAAGGTTGGTTGTAGTTGGGTTAACGAAACGAAAATTATTCCACATTGGAATTCACAAATAACAAGCTATTCAACAGTGCACAAAGCTGCAATTCAAATGAGAACTTTCGTTTGTTACAGGAGACAGCATGGAAAATGCTCGGAGAGGTGAACAATGACAGCATGTCCCCGCCGCGAGCGATGACCCTGCAGGGCGCCGAGGGTCGCGCTGCGGCCGCGGCGGCGGGGCGCGCCCCCCCGGGCCCCCGTACACATCATCTGCCATATTTTATAGAAAAATTAACGCTTATTAGGCTATGTCTACAATATCTACGGGTGATATCACGTTTATATCAAAACGCCGCCGCCTCCCTGCCGCGGGTGCGAGTAAACTTTAATTTTTCAAAGCGTCCGCTAGTCAAATTAAAAAGTGATGTGAATAATATGTTAAGCTTTCGAACTAGAACAGTGTATTGTGATATTAAAGCGTTGTTAGTGAAGACATTAGTGCAATTATTCGTCGTTGCCAAGTGTGTTGTGTGGCGGCGGCGGTGTCGAGGTAGCGGGCGGGCGCGGACGCTGCTGGTGCTGTGGCTGAGCGGGTGCGGCGGCGGCGGCTACAGCGAGGGCCGGCGCGACGGGGACCTCCATATTGGCGGCATCTTCCCCATGGAGGGCGAGGGCGGCTGGCAGGGCGGGCAGGCCTGCAAGCCCGCGGCCGAGCTCGCACTCGCCGATGTCAACGCGCGCTCTGATTTATTGTCCGGCTTCAAATTATACATTCACAGCAACGATAGCAAGGTATATTTGCTTCATTAATCATCCATTTACCAAGGGAGTCGATAAATTACTTTCATGTGCAAATACGTGTGTATTGTGTGCGACAATTTATGAGCTTTTTTCAGTTGTCGGCCGTGTCCGTGGGTAAACATTATAAGCTCTGCAATTTCATATTTAATCTACTGCTGAAATTGGGTCTTATAATATAAATTTACTTGAAAACATGAAACTTAATTATACGTAGAAAATTTAAGTTCGTCGGCGGTAAAGTTACGAAAATGCCAATTATAATTCCAATCAAGTTAATGTGCATAACGTGTCGTCACCTCTCGCTCTTCATTCAGAATGCCAAGTACAACGTAATGGATTACCAAGTTAAAACCCGCCCAGCTGACTACGATCCTACTAATTAACAAAAAGGGATCGTATTTCTATCGAAGTGGACCACTCCCATAAATCCAAATGAACTAAAATCATAGGCTCATGATATTGCAACCAAGACGGTGAAACTGACATTCGATTCAATTATGGAGAATTTATGAATGGTTCAAGAAGAAAATTTTATTGGATAGAATTTCCGCACCGGTTGAAGGTAATTTCCCGTTATATCGATTCATAGCTTTTCACGACCAAATTGACGATTCCGATCAGTTCGCCGTTGATAACGTGGCGATTACTGATGGAATTTGAGGAGGGGAAGTGATAACATAATAGGGAGGAATTATTGAGGATAACCTCAAGAGTCATTATGGTAGCAAGTGAAGTGGCTTTATTGAGGTCGGATGTTACACGGCGTCGAATAAATTAATATAGACCATAAAATTTCTCATTATAACATCTTGATGAGAAAATAATTTACTGAGCGTAAAATGTTACATTATTACACCCGAAATCAGGCATCTTTGAAATAACTTGGTAACTTTCGGGCCGTGTTGTACATGTTAAATTAAATTAACTCCATCCCTTTGCTATTACACCATAATTATAATATCTAATATAATATTTTGTATGTATATAGCCTAAAACGAAACAAAGCTGTGCGGTATTTCACGGTCTGTTTTTCGTGAACTGGGCACATAAGTTTATTATACGAGTACCTACCTATTTGACCTATTTAATTTTGTAACGAATAATAATTACCTATCCTAAATAAATAAATTCTAATTTTACTGTCTGTCTTTTCTATACACTGTGTCTATATTTCTTATCCAACTTTCCTCTCGCAGGTCTGCTGGAAGAAATTTCTTATGAAATAAGCAGTACCTTTGTGCTCTTATATTTTTTATGTTTTTTTTCCTTTTTTTGTATTTTTTGTATTTAAATAAGGTTTTATAAAAAATATTCAGAAATTTAAATGATACCAATAAATTCAGTTCAGTATATTAAATACATCGCAACAAAACATGAATCGTAAAAACTAAACAAATCATTAATGTTTCGGCAACCCAATCCATTGAATGCCCACATTTATGATATTGTAAAATGATCACCAATATATTTCAGGAAATAGTACTATGAAAACTATTTTGCATATTCACAAACTAGCCTTCCGTAGTTTTAAAACTACGTGTTCACCATACAAGTTTTCTATCGACTATTAATTTACCTGGCTTTTATGTTAAACTCCGGGCTGGGTGAACAGCGGCCATCGAAAATTGAATAAAAAAACCCCAACTCTGAAACAGGGTAAAGCTTTTTACTGGCTACCTAATTACTTTACTCTCACGAGAAAGTAAAATACCGCCGCATAAACTCAATATATCACGGAAATTCAGGCATGTGGTACAGTCAGCTCCAGAAGTTGGTAAGCACTACTCAAAGTTTCAAAGCAGGTTTATAAATGAAAACTTGTTAGATATTACTCGTTACTAACAAGTTATTGAAGAATAACGAATATTTTAAAGAATAATCTTCTTAAACGTTAAAAATATTAACTGGTATCCTGTTCAGCAAATAATTAAAATCTTAAAATGTTAAGCCACTTCTGTTGCTGACCGTACTATACACGATGGGATATCGAATCAGATTAAATGGGCTACGTAATTATATTTAAGTAGACCTTTCCCTTATCTCGTAATGTGGTCAAGTTCACTAATTAATTAAAAAATCTTCTCCCTGATTCGCTGCCTACATGCGCTCCCTTGATTACGACCAATCAGGGGCCTGTTCCGGATTCAATTTACTAATCGTAACACGTTAAACAATTGCTTTATTCATGAATAAGAATGTACATTTCCTGGTGAGTTTCGATGGTCTATTTATTTTATGTTTTGTGTTCCTTCTTAAGGTTGAGGGTAGATTCAATAAAGTAAAGAATCAGTTAAGGTTGAATTTTGGTATTGTTTTCAAGTTTGAAATATTTGTTCCAAGAAAAAATAACTGGTTTTGAACACTTTCATTTTATATTTTAACTTTTTCAATATTGTTATTAATTTTCGAGAAATATAAAGCTTTATGCAATCCTTATACTGTACTAACAAGCTCAACTATTGGGAGTAGTTTGAATTCAGGCCACTAATAGTACGCCAATATCGTAGATAAATATGACTACGAATACCAACTATTTGGTATTTCAAAATAGTAAACCATTATAATCACATTTCACATTCGAACTGTAGAAACAATCGAACAGAACATACTCACATATTTCTGATGTTTGTTCATTGACTTAGTTAACGAATGTAGACCCACCAATCATTACGCGCTTCACACCCACTTCGAACTGAGCTGGATAATGCTAAACAAGGTCCAATTAAACTCATATGTCAACTGTGATCGACAGTGCGAGCCGGGCCTAGGGGCGAGCGTCATGTACAACCTATTGTACAACCCACCACAGAAACTGCTGCTCCTAGCCGGCTGCTCCACAGTATGCACCACCGTCGCCGAAGCCGCCAAGATGTGGAACCTCATGGTTGTGAGTATCATATTTACTTCTCTTTTACTACTTTCTAAAACTCTCAACAAACTTAGATCCCTATTGGGATGTTCGGCTTACCCAAATCTTCTAAGCTTTCGAGTTTCCAAACTCAATTTAATGCTATATAAGTTTTAAACAAGTTATAATTTAGGGACACTCTTAAATATTTAGCACTAACAATCTTTTATTCAGACAATTTTGTCGTTTTCAAACCCCGACCTTAGGGCCTGAACTTTTCGGAATGGGTATATATTTTTGACACATGTCCACATTACAGAGATTTCACGAAGTTTGTTCTCTGAGGAGCGTGGGATAAAGTTTTGTTGTGCAAAGTCACAAAATTATTGACGAACATTTCTAGTAAATATAAATTCATTATAAGGGTCGGGCCCTTATAATGAATTTATATTTACTAGAGAGATACAGGGCCAGAAAGTTTGCAAAAACAATCCGAATCAATTTTTTGTTTGCCTCCAACTTCATGTACCTCGAGGTTTCACAAGTTAACAATGTCACAATTGATTTAGACGATATTTATGACCACTGCAGGCGACCCTTTTTGATAAAGACAAAGCTTATGGAAAAATGCCAAAAGATTTGCGTAGCCTACAAAATTCTTATAAAATATGAAAGGTCCTGGCTCAATGTTTTTTTTCTGTGAACTTTAAACCCAGGCTTTGAATCAAAACAGTCTAAAATACGCTCGAATTCCAATAAAAGAAAAACAAGAGCAAGATATAAAAAGCTTCCTGCACATAAACGAGGGTCAGCATTGGGAACATTGCCATAACGTGTTTTGATTGGTTAATGGTGTTCAAGTGAATCCGAAGGGCCGTTTATGAATATTAGGGTTGGATAGGCGAACAGCGTTTTTATAGTAATGAGCTCAGTCACGCTTGTTTTTAAGTATCTATTTCAGTGGAGTATTAATTAATTAAATTGTTCAACGTTTAAGAAGTTACTGAACAAGTTGATGATGTTAGCGGGCCGTTTGTTCTAAACGAATTTTCCAAGTAAATGAATTGTGTTAACTTTTATTCGGACTACAAAGTTTCTTCGTTCTTTAAGACGTAAATAAGAGTCTCTTCAAACAGAATCATTTTTCAAACCGAACCGGAGAATGTACCCTTATATTATTTTGTCAGTCCCATGAGATGTAGAGCGACGCGATTCCTACGAATATGCGCAAAGCAATTTTAGATGTGTTATGAAATCGCCACATTATGTTCGGCTGTGACATAAATCCTGTCAAGTGCAAAATGAATTCCCATAAAGAGGGTGGCGGAGCAATTAATTTTTATAATCTTTGCTGGAACATTACTGTGTTATGGCTAATCTGCTTTTGACCAAATAGGGTAAAATCTTTTGGATCAAATGTTTTTCCATTATTTCAGTGCCCTACCAGCTTTAGGACTACCACAGATGTGACATATCACAAAGTGATTTCTTTACAAATATTTTTTGTTAGCCCGTGTTGTTTACTCCTAGCCCATATTTTTCCACTCGAGGGCAAAGGCCTCCCCCATTCCTTCCACTTCTCTCGATGGTGTGCTTCTTCACGGTTTCTGGCAATACATCATCTCTTCGGTCTACCACGACCCCGTCTACCATTATATTAACATATTTTTTATTCTAGTTGTGCTACGGTGCATCATCTCCGGCGTTATCAGACCGCGCGCGGTTTCCAACGCTGTTCCGTACGCATCCATCAGCCACGGTACACAATCCTACGCGGATCAAGCTCATGCAGAAGTTCGGCTGGTCCAGAATTGCCATCCTACAGCAAGCAGAGGAAGTCTTCATATCAGTAAGCGAAAATTAAACTAGTTTTACATAATTGTATCCAAAATTTTGCATAAGCAAAAGTTTAATCATCCTAAAATGTCCGGGCACTGCTGGGACACTTACCTCCTCACTATGATAGAAAATGGGCTATAATCTACTATTTGGGCAAATGTCAGTTGTTAGTATCACATGTCTTTCAAAAAATCAAAATATTGCACGATTTAGAAATTGGAAGATTCACAATCAAGGAAAATCGCAGTATCCGCTTTGTTCCCGTACAGCTAACAAGCGTAAAGAGATAGAATGAAGGTTTACATAAGAAATAGAAAAGTAATTGTGGCCGCAACGAACCGGCCCGAGTTTGCGTCTCCGCAGCCATGTCTCCCTTGATAAAACGTTTCCATTTTATGGGCAAACTTAAATTTATTCTCCCGTTTCGAACCATTTCAACCGCCATAATAGATTTCGATGCTTGGGGTATTGTAAAACGAGATAGATGGCACAAAGGGAAAACACATTCGTTATTCACTGTTGTTACAAACTAACGTCGTCTTCGTCTGTTACATGTGTTATCTTTACATTACATTAGCTTTCTATAATTCAACCTGTGGAGCAGTGAACGCCGATAATACGGAGTGATATGGCGCTCAGTGATTATGTAGGGGTACCATATCGTGTCGGCCGTATCCACCGCTTGCGTGACTTAAATTGTTCGATCGGCAGTCGTTCGTATCGACATCGAGTGGAGTATGACACGCTAAGCGCTTTGTTGCCGATTGACAAACGATCCTCGTGATTGGCCTCCACCGATTCGACGGATTCGACTTCATCGAGTATCGGAAACCGCTGAGGTGACTTTCTGATCTTCACAAGAGTCTGCAATTTTGTGGCAAAGAGTCACAGAATAAATGAGACAAAGCACTACGATCCAACTATCGATAACCAGTAAACGGAGTATTCAATATAACTGGCGGCAATAAGAATGGCAGTATTTGCTGTAACGATGTACGAGGGCCAAGGGTAGGAAATATTGGAAATATTTTTGATACGTCGCGACCTAGTAGCTATAAAATACTCCAGATAGTATTATTAGTAGTGGCTATTGGGTATCTGCAGATTGTTAGGAAATAAAATACGAGGGAAGTTTATATTTAGGAACTCTCATAGAAATACTATCTCCGGCAGAAGATATCGAATGAACAAATATTCGTATGAACATATTGACTTTATCTTCTTTTGGACATCAAGTCAAATGAAAATGCACTTAGACAAGCACTAGATAAATGATCTAAGTTCTCATTCACATTACACTTTATTTAAGTATGTTACATGCACTTATTTGAAAATAACCCGACCATTTTAAACCTTGTTACTAAGATTGTACTTTAAAAACGTTTTCCTACAGCAAACATTATAGCCCAGGTTACGAGCTAACAATCCATAGTAGTAAACAGGCGTTTAGGATTGCCGGACGTATTAAACCCTCACGGAACGTGTAATGTAACAATGGTTATAAAGGGAAAATAATCGCCCCCGAGTGAGCCAGGACTACAATGCGTCTTGCATGATAAATGGACATAACTGGACATTTTTTACCTCTATGTGACATCCGGTAGCCTATTTCACTGTACGCCAATTTCAGCCACATTATGAAATTCAAAGGGTAAATATAGGAGGTACAAGTAGTAGTATTTACTGAATCCGACTTGCTCGTATCTTCTCAGATACTTTCATAGATGGAACGGTATTTATTCAGGCAGCGCGGCCGTAACAGGAATAAACGAATCCAAGTGAAGTCGAGTGAAAGTGTTTTCTGTAACATATATATTTATATCGAGAATATTTATGACTGACTCTCTGTTCCGTACGTGTTTATTTTTATCTGTTTATCGTCTCTTCGAGCCTTTGTTTGTGTTATAAAAATGAGATATTAATATAACGGCGCAGTGTTATTATGTGGTATTATTAAAATGTTGTTAAAATTCATATCACTATGTGAAACAACGATTTCACGATTACTTACTCTTTTTTGTTTTTATGCTCACCCTGAGGTTTATATCGGTATAAAAATATGACGAGCCTGTAAGAACTCTAAACTTTCTTACAATTATTAAGTGTAAAGTACTTGAAAAGCTTAATAAATGCACGAACATTCAGAGACTTGATTAATATAGATGTAATGTCGTCGAGAACACGGGCCTAATCTAAATAAAATTCACGAAATGTCCACCTTTTAAGAGGTACTTAGCCTTAATTCCTCTTAAGAGAAAGAGGTGGACATTTAATAAAATACATAGCTTTCGTCTTACAATAAATCTTTTTAAGTTCTTTCAGTTCACGGAGAGCTGAAACTTTAACGACCCCGTTCTCTATGAGAATGTGAAAATGAAATATTATGATGTAGCTTTAGATTTATGCATTGAGACTGTAGGCGTTTTTGTCAGGTAAAAGCACGATTTATATAGCGCACGCGAGCATAGCGAAGGGTGTGTATAGAGTATAGTTACCCGCAATGAATGGAGCGAGGCCTTTCACGCTGGTTTCAATGTAATTAGAGCGGCCCCGGTTTTTTCTGCATAAGTGGGTTTGAAGCGTTCTTGCGCTCCTGTTTTGCTTTCACTGCGGCGAAGAAATATATTTTGCTAGAGTTCACGCACATAAAAACAACTGACGCCCCAAATATTTGTATAATAAAGGTTTTTCATTTTCGTTCGTATTGACGCGGATCGGAGCAAAAACCCTCAACGATCCAATTTACATACAAACACTTATTCCGCAGCCACTTTAGTACTCAGGATTTGAGGAGTTAAGAAAATTCAGTTCGAGTCGAATTTCCTTTGGAATGAGGCTATCGAGTCGTTGCTGGTACATGTGATTTTTGAACTGGTGATTTATTTACTTTGGCTTTCAATTTAGGCCGAATAGAAGCCAGCGACGCGTGTGTTTTCACTGAAACATTAATAAACGTGGTGCCAATACTGTCGATGTAGTGCTTGGATTTTGGAACTTTGATAAACATTCAATTCTGATCCTACCAATTTTAGTCATCATTATCTGACCCTTATCCCAACTTTATTAGGGTCGGTTTCCAGTCTTACTGGATGCAGCTGAATACCAGTATTTTACATTGAGTGACTACCTATATGAGCTCCACAATCCAGTCTGGGCAAAACTGGTTGTCAGACTTTTCAATCGTGTCAATTTTTGTATTTATTATTAAAGTAAGCTTATTCCACAGACGGTGGAAGACTTGGAGGCGCACTGCAAGAAGGCGGGTATCGAGATAGTGACGCGGCAGTCGTTCCTGTCAGACCCTGCTGATGCTGTGAGGAACCTGCGGCGTCAGGATGCGCGCGTCATCGTCGGCCTGTTCTACGTCGTCGCAGCCAGGCGAGTGCTGTGTGAGGTCTACAAACATCGCCTCTATGGGAAGTCCTACGTCTGGTTCTTTATTGGTACGTAGAATCATTTTATTACTTTTTTCGAAATGGACCTTGGTTCGTTGCTCTTAACCTAGATGATCATTTCTGATGGAAACCAATGGGTGAGGTCTATGATAAAACAAGCGTGCCCAAGACGATGCCTGTTCACTCTTGCTTTGAAGGCAGACTGGTTGAATGTGGGAGAAAGCGCAGATGGATGAACACATACACTTTCTAAAAAAGAAAAAAACCTTGCACACTTTGTAACAACACCCAGGTAAAACACGAATTGCTAGATGTTTTCAAAACCGTAGAGTACAAGTAGCTGCCTC
This sequence comes from Diarsia brunnea, assembly GCA_949774965.1. Classification (NCBI taxonomy): domain Eukaryota; kingdom Metazoa; phylum Arthropoda; class Insecta; order Lepidoptera; family Noctuidae; genus Diarsia; species Diarsia brunnea. The sequence goes on along the minus strand of OX458998.1, from coordinate 8,652,954 downwards.
TGCTCAGCAGTCCACTATGGTAAATAATGTACAAAAACAAAGCTTCGTTATTATTCTAAAGGAGCTAAATGTATGCACCCAGGAAATAATGTTATGAAAATTTTATAAAATTTGCTGAACCCTTGAAGGGATTTCAGTTATTTGGAGGTAAACCCGTAAATAACATTATCCGAAAAACCCGGTCTCCGGGCACTGACACATAAGCGGAAGATCATCCTTTTTCATGGAAGCACCAACACGGCTCGACATTATTATAATTTCATAAAATGCCTACACAAACAGGCAGGTTTAGTCTCTTTGTACTCTGTTGTGTTGTGAGCGAGGGCCACGTTGGAACTGTGTTCAAACACAACTCAATATTTACACAGTGTTATGTCAAGTGTAGCTCCAATCTATCCACTTCAATAAGTTACAGATCAATCAATTTTAAACGAGATCTATTTCAAGAGCAGGTTTGCTCTTCAAGCTCTTTTTTTGTGTTTATGAGGTAAATGAGGTCCTTATTAAACCGGATGACGTAATATCGTCAAAAAGATATTTCAGATAATCAAAATGTCTGTATATTTCCACTAAAATTTAAACTTCATACTACACAAGGAGGTTCCCAGTTTAGAATGGTGATAAAGTTTATGGCTCTTTTAAAATTTACCGATAAAGTATCTCGCGCCTTCAAAGCTAAAATATAACCGACTCCAAGAACTGCAATTTATCAAAACACATTTTTCCAACTCTGTTTAAAATACTGATTCTGAAAAACTTAAAGAATTTCTTCAGATTTTTACAATGTTCGAGGCTCCATCTAGACCCGCCATAATTCTTATCCCCGGAAATGGCTTATGGTGGCCTTCGCAAAAAAACACGTTTGCATTCGGCGAAAAATAAGTGTGGCGAAACCGTATATTTTTTTCAGATCATATATTTTACCTTTTCTCACTTTGTTTCTTTTATGTTTCAAAGTAATTTTGAAAGTGAAATATGAAACTTAGTTGCCAGTCGTTTCAGCGGGTGACATAACCATCACGAATGCGATACCGCAGGAGTTAGTATGAATGTGTTTTATTGGCATCGGGTTTAACATTCAAGGTTTTATGTGATGTGGGAGAAACATAAATGACAAAAACACTTCAACCCAGATCCAGAGAACGACTTAATTTTTGGCAACAACGGTCGGCCGTAATATTTGTAGCCTTTTGCAATTACAGTACAAAAGAATAGTCAAATCTCGCAATCGAAGTAAGTGTTGCTGTAAGAATACCCAATTGATGATGCCCTATCGGGTTAAGCTTGTCATTGCATCATCACTACATAGCATAAAACAAAGTCGCTGTCGCTGTCGCTGTCTGTCCGTCCCTATGTACTCGTATGCTAAAATCTTTAAAACTACGTAATGGATTTTAAAGCGGTTTTTTAATAGATAGAGTGATTCAAGAGAGAGGTTTTAGTTTATAATTTGACCGACATTCAAGCGGGTGAAGCCGCGGGCATCAGCTAGTAAGTTATATTATTGCAATTTGTATGTACACTTTTTTTCGTGTGCACTAAAGACAAAGAATAGTTTCGTGATCCCCACTATTTATTCAAGTGACCTTATTTACCTAGGTCTCATTCCACACATGGAGAAAATATCGTATTTTGAAAAGTTAAATAAAACAGCACGTCATTAAAAAGACGCATGGCCACCAAGTCATAAGCGTTATAAATTGTGAGCAATTCTTATGTAAGGAATAATATGAGAGTGGCGATATTCGTTGTCGTGGCTCACGACTCACGAGGTCGCGGATACAACTCATTTAGACGTTGTTTATGAAGAAGGATAAAATGAAATATGACGCTTTACCAAAAACGTAATAACGAAAATGTGCCTATACAATTTTTTTGTAATAACATTAAGCCCGCTTTAAAAATAACACCTCAAGCTACGTCTGGAAAATAATTGGTGTGTGTCAGAGGCTCACCTTGTTCTACATGGTTATAATATAATAATTATATTACCTTAGAGGTAATAACATTGTATTGTATAGAGATTACGTTGCTTGTATCGTGTTCATTTATATGAAAATAGCATTTTTTCTACGTGTTCTTGCTAACGCAGGTGAGCTTTCATTTTGCGTTATTGTTATTTCCATTTATAAATGACTCGTTGTGTCTAACTGAGATATTTATTAATGAATTTCCTCTGGGGATAAACCGCAGCCTGCGACATAATGGAAGTGAGAAAAAATCTTAGATAAAGTGAAGAACAGAGGAGGAGCGGCGTTAACGACGCTCGAGAGTCTAATAAAATAAGAAAATGGATATTTTTAAGGAATGACTCCCTCTCCGAAGGTAGTTTAAAACAGTGGGTTTGTGTGAACACAGCACGTAGGTCAGTGCCCAGTTAATGATACTAGTAAATAACCTGTCCCCTGGGCATTTTATTTAGGTAAATGTATAATTCGTTTAGGGTAACGATAAAAAAACATGGCCGCCAAAAGAGAAATGAGAAAGTAATTACAATTGCAATGGATAATTAAGCAACGTTTTTCTGAAATACATATGTTAATAAACCCTTTTTAATGAGTATGTTCTCCTTTACATACTAATGTAACAAATACAGAACGTAGTTAGATATTAGGCAACTGTTTGTTTGTAGAGTAGACTACTTCAAATTAAATTAAGCTATCGTATCCACCAAGTAGAACTTCTACGATTGCTTTGTAATATGGGTCGTAGAATTACAAAGCGTAATGCTCCCAAATAAAGTTCAGTCTCGTAAAATTTGCAACAACAGCTATTTTTTTAAACAAAAATCTAAAAGTGTATCTGGACCTGAAAAACCGAAAATTCGGCGGGCGTAGTCGTTCTAATATGTCAACTCGATATAAAAGTTTGTTTAACAGCTTCCCAAGTTCGTTCCCCGGTAAGGCAGTTTCTGGTCAATTTATGTTTTATATAAATTATTCACATCGTCCCTTGTCCTGAGGGACGACAGGAGGTTAGCACGAGGCTGGCAGCAGAGTAAAATGTTTTGTTATGACCTGGTTTAAACATTTAGTCTAAAATCGTAATAATGAAAACAGACTCGCAATAAACCCCCATTTGTGTATTCATGACTCCGAGCCCAACACCACCCGCGCCGACTCCCGCAGCACCGCCGCCTGACGCTTGTTTGGGATGCTGATTGTCTTTTGAATCAATTCTCATTAATGTATCCAATTTAGGTACATTTACATTCCTCTCCGGAGTCCACATTGATTTAGCATAATGAGGTACTATCGCGTGCACTCCCGCCTGACCACCACTAAGCTCATATTTGCTTGCACTTACAACATGAAGCGCTCTCTAGCTCCGCCCCGCCTTTGTATAGAAATAATGAATGAAATACAATACCGTTCCACCGCACTGACGAGACCGACGCACGCCGAACGAGAGTTATTGTTACTTTTAAACTGCCATTATTAGAAAAAAAACTTTAACTGAATTTGACTTTCGTTACTAATGGTGCGTGTGTGTTGGTTTGGTAATTGTAAATTAAAAACTCAATGATTTCTGTGAGTAATTTTAAATTTATTTTAAGAATCTTATAAAATCCCATGCTATTTAACAGGCAATTGTAAGCGTGTTCTCTAAATCGGCTTTAACGATTTCGATAAAATTTGAAAAACGTTGATCTAGCCAGCGGGCCTAAAATGGCCGCTTTTGCAGAACATAATATGAATGACATTCAAAATTTAAAATTCTTAAAATGGACTTTATGTGTATGAAAATAAAGTCCATTTTAAGAATTTAAACATTTTAATGTGATTCATATTGTTTTTTTTTATTTTGGGACTCAGCTCAGCGATTTGACTGATGTTAAATCCTTGTCCATGCAAAATTATAATTTCATTTCGTTCTTCTTGTATGAGATTTCTGGAAGACATTATGCACAAAATGTTCTAGCACAGGTTCTCAGGAGTCCAATATTATTGCACAGGTTAACGTTTAGTCAATCAAAGGTCAGGTAAGCAGAGCAATGGTCAATGTTCAAAAGGTCCGGGAAGCGCGCCAAAGTTCGTCCGTAAAATTCGCAAAAGGTGTACAGAGGATACGTCACTAAGCTGCGCAGTGCAGATTGCAACTAATTACGTTGACGCTTCTCTAATAGGCCTAAACTTTGAGGGGGCGGGGTTTGGCGCCTACGCATGATTTATGCGAAAAAATTTTTAACTGGGCAGGCGGAAAAGCTTTCGACTGTACATTCACGCCTACATTGGCAGAGTTGTACTCACAATAATGAGCAGGGCGTTGCTCGGTATTATAATTCTGCCCGTATCAAGTCAGCATATTTGTGTACAGTCACCTGCAAAATTGCATGTACAATTGAGAAATAAATACGTATGAACCGATCGATGAATGAAGTTAACGTTAAAATAGACACTAAAGTATCCATGCAATTTTGCAGATGACTGTACAGTCGCCGTGAACAGTGGTCCAAATTAGTTCAAGGTGGGAGTCTCGAGGCTCAGTAGATAAGTGTACACACTTGTGCGACTGGGCTATTGGCGTCCTGCCAAAGGTACGTCAGTCCAAATTCGGCAGGTTATCAACGTCCGGTTGGCCTTAATATAGGCTCCGAGAATCTTTTCGCTTCCGTAATAAAAGTTTATTACGACATAAAACAGCCCACTAAGAGATCACTTCATATAAAAATAATCGACACGTTCCCCAACTTGAGGGAGATGTGAGTTTCGTGCTTGCAAATTTTTTATGATGAACATATTTCCCGTAATAAATCTCTGGACTTTTTTTTGTAAAATTAAACGTAAAAAGTGATTCACAAAAATTTAACTTTATTTAGGCATCATAGGAATTCAGGTTTTATTAGTAAGTTGTCTCCGTTCTTGGTTTTAAACGTAGATAAAAAAAAACACAGTGTAGATTTACGTTTTACGAAATAACTTACCCAGAACGAAATAAATCGTGAATTTAAACTTCTATTGAGATAAAAAAGAACACTCATAAACCCAGTCGCAGCAGAAAAACGACCAAAAAATTGTTGTTAAAAACCTTATTTGTCACAAACAAATAAAACCGCCGTCGGGTCCAAACTTTGAGCAAGTATAAAAATTTAGAACCGCCCAGACTCCTTTATGACGCAATTTGAAATCTTAGAAAAAGTATGAAAAAGTTATATTGCCACTCAAAAACATTTATCTCGACTTTCATGAAAATACATCGCTTCAAGCAAAGTAGAGATGACACAGCAAACACACATTTGTTCGCATCAGGTTGTACCAACAAGCAGGACAAAGGAAATGGATAGAGAAAGGGGATAAATAATGGTCGAGGGTGAACCGCGCCGTAAACGCAAAATAAAGGAAAATAATTTCCCGCTTATTCTTGAATAAATAATTGGCATTATGATAATTTGGTCATTCGTGTTTTCACACTTAGGGTTACGGTTATAAATACAAGCTTTATGTAAAATTGCATTTCAGCATGATATGCCAGTTTATACTTTAGCTAATTGAAATTTATTTTCAACTTATTTTAATAAGTATAGCTTATTTTAATAAAGCTTGCTACTTTTATTTTTCTCTAATCTTCCAAAAAACGATCACCAAAATAACCCTATAAAGTTTCTTCAGCTTTTCCGTGTTTTCGTGTTGGCTTCGGGACGAAAAAGATTGAAAACAGTGACTGGATTGCTTATCGTTCCGTGCGAGTCATAAAGGTCAACTCAGTGTAAAGGCCGGTCGTCGTCTGTGGTAGTCGGTGGACTTATAGAACGTACCCACATACGTAAGGACAAACATACCTATTCAATGTATGCGTTACAAATAATGCCAATTGATACGTTCCGCTCATAGAGCCTTACTTAATTAAATGAACCAACTTAATAAACGATTTCTGTTGAATTAAGAAAGCTCCTTTGCGTTCTAAGTAATTACATTAGTTCATTAACTTTTCCAATGCGATTATACCTAAGAACTGTAGCTAGGTTGTAATGGACGAAGTTTACACCATAAAATATTAAAAATTAAATAAAAGTAGCTCTGTTGTTTCGGTTATTAGTTTTACTTTTCATAATTCTAGATTTTGAAGGGATAGAAATAGTTTACTGAGTAGAATCGTGAGTTTTATGAAGATACCTGCGTACCTCTGACTGATCAACAAATCGCCGTTGTTATAGTTATTATATAATAGTTTTATTCTTTACTAGCACTTGACCCACGAATTCTTCCGCAAACATTGTGATAGCGTGGCTAATATGCATGGCATAAATATAATGTATAGGCTAGACAATATATAGACAATATTTAATATTTACAAATTAACAAGCTTTACCACTTGATAATATTAACCACGGCAACCATAACGTAAATGTATTTTGGCAGGTTGGTACGAAGACAACTGGTTCGAGACTAACTTAGAGAAAGAAGGCATCGACTGCACTCCAGAACAGATGCGGGAGGCAGCTGAGGGTCACTTGACCACGGAGGCCCTCATGTGGAACCAGAACTCCAACCAGACCACCATCTCAGGGATGACATCAGAAGATTTTCGGTATGTTATGTTCTTTTTAGGTAGATGATCACAAAAATACTTCTTGAAATATTGCTACGACAGAATACATAAAATATTCAATTTATTAATTCAACCTGTCAAAATATCCCTAAAAGAAAGAAAAACAAATCCATTTATATAGAAAATACTCCGTCAATCTTGTTATTTTTGTAGACGTTCAGCCGTCACGTGCGTGACTATAATTCCCTTTGAACTGTTGTAAATACCCGTATAGAGACACGTCTGCGCGATGCATTCCATATAAAAGTTCTATACGCTTAAACATAATATTCTATTCTTTCGTCGTCGCGGCGACACTTCAAGTTGGAAATGCCTTGAGATGCCTTGATATCGCGAATCGCGGAATCGCGTCCCGACTTTATTGTTATATATCCGTTACTTTACTGTTTCTGGGATATCCTTTGTACTACTCAAAGATAATAAAATATGCTTCAGTGAACATTAGCATAGCAATTGCGCGAAATGGTGGAAAAAAATATAAAGTGTGGAAGCTCCACATAATGCGTTGTTCTCGTACCCACGTCGGGGAGGTCTTTGTGATGAAATAGAAAAGACTTCTAATACCAGACGGCGTGAAAGACGACCCTTACGCGTAATGAGGTACCCGGTGTACCGAGTGCTATTCTATTTTACAAAACGGAGCAACTAAACTATCAAGTTGAAGTTGTCATTACCTCTGTTTTCATCCATGGAGTGTCTTGCCCGTTCTTTTCCATACAGATCTACGCTTTGGAATGGGCTACTAAAGTACTTTCGTAGTTTCTATGCCTTGTACTGTGGATACATTTAATTGTTTTATTTGTTTCGATAATTAAAAAGTTTCTGTACCTTGCCTACTTTAAATTGCTTTGATATTTAATTACATAGCATAAGAGATAAAAGAGGTAAAAATAAACTGACAGATCTAAAATTCCTTTTAAACACTCGCACAACACAACCTATTCACAGAATTATCAGTTTCTGTTTGGGTAAGAGCTTTAAGCTCGGGGTCGCTAGCTGGTCTAGGATAAGAATAATCCGGTCGGAATTCCCCACTAAATCCTCTTACGTAGGCTTTCCTGTGTGGTTAGAATTAATGGCTTGGAACGCAAAATAATGCGGAACATTCTATTCATCAGTTTGCAATTCGCTGTTACAGCACTTAATATTTCATAGTTGCAGTGGTCCCAATCCTCTCATATCCTTTGCTGCACACTTCTTAGAAAAAGTAAAAGAAAGCCGCGCCGTACGTTTTCTGAACAAAGCTTAGTACTGGCTGCCTCTCCGGAGGTTCCACACCAGTCAACTTTTCATCGCAGTTGTTAAGCGACAGAAATATGTACAACACAAATATGTACTACATCATTGCAATTGTATCACTTAGTATACCTAACTACTCATATTTCTATAGACCTAAACAACATTATTTACGTCCCTTATTATGAAACATGAACTCAACCATTGGTACAAATACAAAATGTATCATCTACTTATTTACATAGCATTAATATTGATGTATAAAGCTTTCTAGCTCCGTCCAAATAATATAAAGCAGGCTGCTTTATGGAGTGGAAATATTTTTGCGTATTCAATAGAAGCAAATCTTTTTGAACAAGTTGAAGCGCATTTTATTCACTTCACGGCACAGGTACAATGCTTAGCAATGCTTGCTTAACTTACCGTGACTTAGAACGTAAAGTAAAACCAATTCTTCGAATTCCTAAGCTATTTTAGGTCAATAGAACACGACATGTTCTACGAATGCATTTTTGTGCCTTTCCAATGACATTTGAAACTGTCGTTTGTTTTTGCCGCCCGTCATACGTCACGTCATGTCGAACGGCTTTTGGTGTTAATTTAAAAACAAATGACGTCGACAAAGAAATGAAGCTCTATTTATTTACAAATAAACATGTTTTCGTAGTACATTTAGTGACACGCCAACAAACTATAATGATAACGTAGAAAAAAAACACTACGTAATCAAAAAAGGACACGGAATCCTTTCTTCACATTCTTTTAGAAGTAGGCCGTCTGATTTGGTACAACAAAAACAATGTTTTATCTAAACAGATCGCGACTGAACGAGGCTTTGAGAGAAGCTGGCTACGACATCGACGGCGAGAGATATCCGGAGGGCTATCAAGAGGCACCCCTGGCCTACGACGCTGTTTGGGCCGTTGCTCTCGGTACGTACTCCCGTTTTATGTACAAATAAGTTATCAGAAAAACTTTTGGCTTAGTTTTGTGAATCTGTTTTGCTTGAGGGTTATAAGAATGGTTGATTGTTTATGTGTATTCCTTTTTTATATGGAATAAAATTTCTCTTTATTAGAGTATCCAGGATTAAAAAACTTTTAGTAAAACTTGCGACTGTGTTAGTGCGCTAATAAAAACAAACAACACAACAAAGAAAAGAGGAGAGAAGATAAAGAAGCTTTTAAAATTGGTCTGCCCATTTCTGTAGTTTAAAGTACGTTGATTATAGTTAGAAACTACGTAATTATGTGAAAAATATCTTACGAACAAAAACCCAATTTAGTGTCCCATCGCTGATTTTTTCCTATTAATCGCGATCACGCAATAAAACTATAAAGATAATCTTCCGAAAAAAAGTGAAACATCGCTCAATTTGATGAATAATGAAATTGAAATCACCTTAATTACTTAATAACCTAGCGGTTGATTTCAGTACCTCTACCAACAGTTTTTATTTTTTTTTAAATAATCCTGCGGTTACTGTCTAACCTAGTTAACTTAGATAAAGATAAACTACGTTCTTAAAGACTAAGTGATGTTTCCGTATTTTATTTTTAGTTTAGCATTATTAAACTCACGTTTTTCATTCGGGGAAGGCACGAACAACAGAAATGCCGATCCTGACCTATTCCTTTTGTTTCGACCACGTTCGACATAGTAAATTATACCACATGGAAAACATCGTGAGGAAACCAAGCATACCTGAGAGATATTCCTCGACGGCATGTAAAGTCGAGTCAGAGTCCCAGAGCGGTTGAAAAATTCTGACACCAGATTATGCCTTGATAAAGATGAAATTATACATAACTAGCGGACGTCACGCGTTTTCACCCGCGTAGTTCCCGTTCCCGTAGGAATACAGGGATAAAAAGTAGCCTATGTCACCCGCAGATAGTGTAGCTTCTCAACGGTGAAAGAATTTTTGAAATCGGTCCAGTAGTTTCGGAGCCTATTCGTTACAAACAAACAAACAAACCGTTCCCCCTTTTAATATTAGTGTAGATACAATATTGCCAACGAATTCCATATCGTTGCATACAAATAAAATGTAGATTCGTCATTATTTAAACTGTAAAGAATCCACATTGAGACAACCCTAATATGCGTAATAAAATTTAACAAGTGTAGTGCTCACGCAGCACAATAGGTGGCGCCACGCGTCACGTACCACATTACGTGCCAACACAACGTACGTACGCTACGTGGAACCACGCCGCCACGCGGAGAGTACCACCATAACAATTGACAACTCTGTACAAGCTTTCTTTGCTAAGATATGTAGGGCATTGTAGGGTGAGATAGCTGGTAAATAACAAGGGTTAACTTAAAGGGAGAGGGATGAACACGGTATTAGAGAAATATAAAAGAAAAATAAATTGTAGGAAAAAGGTGGCATCGCTTGTGAGGAGGATTCGGGGGAGTGACAATAGCATCCTGAAAGTCGTGGCTGAGGACACGAGAGCTCCTGTGCTGAGGCATCTCATGCGGAATCATTATCCTCGTGAAATGCCTCGTAAGTACATGACTCACTAAATGTGATACTATAAAATTTGTTACTAATCCTTGTGTATAAGTCATTTACTAACAAAATTGGATCCTATGTTGTCCCTAATAAAACAATATTATTATTATTATTATCTATACTTCTATACTAATATTATAAAGCTGAAGAGTTTGTTTGTTTGTTTGTTTGTTTGTTTGAACGGGGTAAACTCAGGGACTACTGGTTGGAATTGAAAAATTATTTTAGTGTTGGATAGTCCATTTATCGAGGAAGGCTTTAGGCTATATAACATCACGCCACTATCAATAGGAGCGGAGCATAAATGAAAAATATTGCAAAAACGGGAAAAGATATTCCTTTTTGAGAGCTTCCGTTGCGTGCGCTGCGAAAACGGTTTAAGTTACGTAAATATCATGTATCAAGGAATTGTTCCTCTTTAAAAGTTCTAAAAAAAAGTCCGCGACAGTATATGTTTATCTTTTACGATTGACTCACTGTAACCATTTTTTTATATTAAAATGTTAGGTTAATAAGAATTATATTTTGCGAAGCTTATTTAACCCTTATGGTATTAATCTATATCTAAATAAATGTGTTTGCTAGCACGGAAATTTAATATAGAATATTTGTGCCCTTTACTCTATACAGTTTAAACAAATATCTTAGAAGATATCGCAATGTAAAAATATACGGGCGACAAAATAATTAGCGCGTGGCAGTCATTCGGTAGTCATTCGGTGCGGTAGGTACGTGGGGATTCTGGCCTCTGGGGGCTCCGGAGAAATTCAAATTCAAAATATTTACTGCACCATAATGTTTACAAGTACAAGGTGTTACTGTATATTATACAGTAAGAGATACCTATAGTAATTGTTACTTTAATAATATAATCGAAGTCAATCTAAACTAATAGGTATTTTATAGAGGAAAGGTAAGATTTTTTGTTTGTTACGAGTACGATATAGCTCAATTTAATAAGTTGGATAGTCGATTTATCTAGAAAGGTTATAAGCTATATTATGTGTTGCAGACGAAGTTGCGTGGGTCAGCTAGTTATTAATAATAGGAAACCAGAAAAGCCAGAGAAGAAAAAAAGAAAGAATTTTAACGGTTTTGGAATTAATTGAAATGTTTATAATAAATAACGTGTGGCTAGTGCCTTTTTTTATTTTTTATGGTGGGTGGAAAATCATCAAATGACCCCTCCCGCTCTTGGGCAGAGCGAAAGGGAGTGTCAGACTTCTACTGACTAAAAACCACCCATGTTCCTTCTTAGCCCTTCATGTCGAGGCCACGGTATCTGCGAACAACCCGCAGCCCCGACGGGCGTCGGCCCTTGCGGGCCCCTTCCATGTTGCTGACATCTCTTTGAGGCGCGCGTGGAACTGCACGAACGCGCCGTCGACACGGCCTGTCGTCATCATGAGACGGACGGACGGCGAGCTTATCCATCACTCACCGTCCACAGGCCCGCGTCTACGGTGGCCGGAAGTCATCACGTGGCCACCTGGTGTCACAGTTTTATGTCACCCATGGGCCTCTAACTTGGCTTTGCCGTTTAGAAATATCTCTTAGGCATGCTGGTTTCCTCACGATGATTTCCTTTACCGAAGCAAGTGGTCATTATACAATACGCACATGAACCAGAAAAATCTGAGGTGCGTCTTTAGATACTGACGCTATGGATTTGACGGCACGGTTGGCGCAGTGGCTCAAGCAATGGACTGCTGCGCTGCGTGTCGCGGGTTCGACCCCCGCACGGAACAAATATTTGTATGACCTACAGATAATTGTTCCTGGTCTGGGTATTTGTGTATGTGAGTTTAAATGTTTGTGAACGCACCCACGATACAGGAGAAATTCCTAGAGTGAGGCAACATTTTTAAAAAAGAAAGAAAAGAAAAACAATTGTTTCTCACCTTGTCGCGACAAGCTAGGTTAATATATTATAGTCAGAACTGAATACGCGTACAAAAATCCAACTAGATAAGTCGAGTGGAAGTCGTACACTGCGAGATTTGGAGAAAAACTAGATAAACAACTTCCACTAGCCTAAAAATAAATAAAAGTCTTTCGTAAAGAACAAGACACCCAATTTCAGCTCGCATTTATCTTTCGCTACAATTTGGTTCTTTGAACATTTTCCCGGTCCATATTAATTTACCTATTCGCGGTATCCTACACTTGAACGGTTTTGTTTTTTTTCATCTTCTGTTCCGTGAATCAAAATCACGACCGTGAACAAAGGGCCTTTCGAAAAGGATGGGATGTACACTAATACGGCTCCAAAAATATTTTATATGTCTGCCCGGAAACAATTTATTTTATTACTTACCATGCCAAAAGAAAACAATCATTTTATTTGACCTTATTGTTTCTGTACATATATTTATAAACAGGTGAAATTAGATATGATTAGGCAGATGTGTTGTTTTGAAAAGTAATTTAGCATTCCGATATTTCTGTTACAAAACAACAGTTCGAAAACTTTACTTACAAATTCTCTCATGGTAACAAAAAAAAGATGGATGCACGATGATCAAAATGCGCGATCACGGAATGAAATGAAAAATAAAAAGATATTCGGTAGTTTAAACACTGCGAGCAATAAAACTGCGCAGATGTATGCCTAAAAATATCAGCAGGAACACTCGCGTAGGCACACGCCTACGTGCTACGTGCTACAGTGCTACGAGATAGCAATGTCTGGTGTAGCTTGAAAACATTGCCTGAGCGGGAACGGCAATGCAAGTTGCCTTAAATACTGCACGAGGATACGAAACGCGCCGCCTAAACCACAAAGTGTGGTCCCAAGCTTTGTAAAACTAAGTCAAAGCCACTATTCACACAACTGTCACCAAGACTCTTTGAGATAATTTCAAATTTATGCGCGGTATCATCCCGCACAGTTACACACAGAAGGTCGACACTTAAGTACACGGACAATACATAAACCTCATAACCTTGGATGAAGAGATTAACCTATTTGTATTTCCTCAGCGTTCAACAAAACTATGGAGAAACTGGAGAAAAGCGGACTTAGTTTAAAGAACTTCACATACACGAACAAGAAGATTGCCGATGACATTTACGAGGCAATAAACTCCACTTCATTCCTCGGCGTATCGGTAAGTATTGCTCCATCGACTGCACTGTTTCTAAGTACCCTATCGCTTGTTAACTTGATATAAATCAGGAGATTTATGCTCCATAATTTATATTCACTTAAATCTAAAATTTTATTAGTTTGCAGTGTATAATCCCAACAAAGCTTCCCCCTGGCAGGGTAATATAATATGGAAGAGCAATCTGCTATAACAAGTAAACTACGTTGTGTGTTGGTTTAACACACTCAGCTACACACAATGTAAACGTTGACAACACATTATTATAAAAAACATGTCAGTTTTTGTGATTTCGAAGTTTTTTCCCTTTCTGAGTAGCCCTAGAGGAAAATACGTTTTTAACATGAAAAACTCACTACAAAAGCAAATAAAAAAAACATTTCGTGGAAATAATGCTTAGAAATAATAGAGACGACACGTATCTATGTAACAAAAAAAACAAAAAAAAGAATAATTTTCCGTAGTTTTTGCCCGACCGTCTGTAATTTTTTTTTTTTTATTTGTTATCGCATATCTCCGTCATTCCTGAACCGATTTCCAAAATTCTTTTTGTGTTCGAATAGGTATACTCCCGACGTGGTCCCATTGTCACTAAATCAGGATTTGATGATGGGATCCCAGGGAAATCGAGGGCAACCCTCAAATTTTATAGGCACATATGATGTTTTTCATATATTTTCTAAAGCTGTTTAAGTATTTGCGTCTGACCATCATAATATCATGTGAATTCGCTGATGATGATGGAAGGTACAACTCCTTAACGGTTAGGAGTTGAAAGAAAATTCTTTCTTATTTATACTCACTTATGGAGCGATAATTGTACTCTTTCAGGGTATTAGGTTGCCCTGATGATAGAAGGTAAAACTCATTAACCGACTTTAAAAAAGGAGGTTCTCAATCTTTTTTTATGTATATTCACCGATTACTCGGAGTCGCCTGAACCGATATAAAAAAATCTTTTTTTGTTGAAGAGGAGATATTCCAAGGGTACCATGATAAGAAAATCAGGATCTGATGATGGCATCCCAGAGAAATCGAGGGCAAACCTCAAATTGTATAGGCATGTATCATGTGTTTCGTGCTTTTTCTAAAGTTTTTTAAGTACATATTTGCATCTAGCAGTCATCACTTCTTGTTGATGAGTTGATGATGGAAGGTATAACTCCTCAACGGTTAGGAGTTGGAGCATAATTCTTTAGTAAAAATTTATGGGGACGTATATATGGTTGCATTCTTTCAGGTTCTCTAGGTGAGCTGATTATGGAAGGTACTACTCCTAAACGGGAGTTGAAAGCTATAATAAGGGAATCTTGAAGGTTAAGGGATAGGGTTCTTGGTTGAATGTTAAATGTATAGTAAATATTTGTATGGGATATTACAACTAAAAATAGTAAAATAAAAAAAACTTTTTTCGTTTTTGTGTTTTTCACTTTTTTGTGTTTATGAAGTCGGTTTTTTTTTTGTAAAAAAGTTTTTTTATTTTTTTTCTTTGATGTGAAAACACCGACTGAGAGATTTTTTTATTGTATGTTTTCAATTACCTACTAACGAATTTATAGTTATCCTAATTATGAAGCCATATTAACTATGTTGTCCTAAGGTAGACCTAGAGATCAAGGTAGGTCGTAGATTTGTAGTAGGCAATGCAATCTCGCGAGATTTTGACGTCTGAAAATGATACTAACATTACTAGCGGTAACATCAATAGTATGAAACGGCTGCAATTAAAGCTAGAAAGTGTATTTATGACTAGTAAAAAAAAAACCTCTTAGTTTTTCTCATGTAGCCAGAAAATAAATATTGCTAAGTGTTCATAGATAGCGGTCAGAGATTTACGAATACAAACTAAAACTACTTACTAAATAAAAAACCTTTTTGCAATAACACATTACATAACATCACGACTGTAATCCCTGAAGGGTTAAGCACCATTTGTGTACTCTCACATTTAGCTAGCTATGTTTAAGCCAAAAAAAAAAACAAGAAGAAGAAGAAAGAAAATTAAAATAAGCAAAAAGCTTTTTATTTAACCCTTTTAAGTGGTTGTATACCACCACAAATTCTTGTCAGGAATCAGTTTTACATTGTAAGTAGAAGTTATATATTTCGCAGTTAACAGCTAGTAACTTAAGCTTTAGCCATGCCCTCGCGCCCGGCCCTGGTGCAAGCCATGGTCCGGGGCGAGGAGGAATGGGACGCCGTCGCCTCCTTCTGCGAAGCAGTGATGCTAGCGAAGGAGGTGGCGGAATGTGAGAGGGAGAGAACCTCTCGGAGAGGCGCTCCGGGCGTCGGGGGCCACGCGATGGGTTCCGGCCACCGTAGACGCGGGCCTGTGGACGGTGAGTGATGGGTAAGCTCGCCGTCCGTCCGTCTTATGACGACGACAGGCCGTGTCGACGGCGCGTTCGTGTTCCACGCGCGCCTCAAAGAGATGTCAGCAACTTAAGCTTTAGCCATGACCTGCAAACATACTTAAAATATAGGAACTGACCACCCCCAATATTGTAATATCGTCATCGAGCCAAAAGCATATTTATGAAAATGTCGAAACCATCGGGAAAATTCTATTACGGGATATTTTTATCGTGTACCAAAATAAATGAAATTACTTCGCCTTTGTGACAATTAAGCCTCGGTTTCAATGGAGACGGAACTCGAAGTTATTTTCGAAAGATTAAATAGAACAATAGGAAACAAAAAAGTTATTTCTTCTAGAGTTATTAAACTCCAACCGGTTTTCACAGTGAAAAAATTGTTTCAAACTTTAAAATTTTGACAATGGCAACTTGAATTACATGAACGCCACGAAACAAATTCAGGTAAAACTTAACAGTTTTACTGAACTCAACAGTTACAGGTAGCGTATAGAGTTTGGTTATTGAACCGCGGTCTCGCACTAAGTTTTTGTTTGCATACTTTTCCCACACCACTGCAACTCCTGAAAGCCAGAATCAACAGTGGCTACCAGAAAAGTGCCGAGATAATGAAGTCCGACGAAGTCCAAGAGAAACAACTTAACTGTCTAAAATTACGAGAAATAACCAAACCAAAAGAGCGCAGAAATCAAGGAAGTTACGTGAAATGTTACATTATTGCCAATTAATCAAATTAATTTTAATGTTTAAAAGTATCATATGTGTAACTCCTGGTTCTCTCAGTGCTTTTCATAGCCACAAATCCGTTCAGTCGTGGTGGCGTGAAAGAGTAACAAATAACCTAATCATGCATCCTCACAAACTTTCACATGTATTCATAAGTAATATCAGAAAAACTTTACTTAATACATTTGTCATTGAATTGCTTCATCTCAGTGACATTTTCCCATCGTAAAAGTAATTTCATCGCAGTAACGGGATATAAAAGCTATAACTCAGACATTTATCATCGATTCATCACTAAAGTCGAATTGTTCGTAAAGGATTTATGAATATACTAACGATGTAATTGACTTTAGTTTTAGTATATGTGGCCTATATAGGGTGTAAAAGTACCCTTAACGCAAACGAAGGGCACTTGTTCTCCCCACCACTGCGATCATTTTATTGTTCTAGACCATACCTGGGAACCCCTTAGTTACGGAGATATTGGGGGTCAAAGTTCAAAATTTTTTACAGCTGTTTTTGTAAATACTAGTTTTTCAGGTTTTAACTTTACTTAAATTACCTCCATGACCCGTTTACTATTCAAAGCATCCACTGGCACAATGTTTTGAGAGTACTACTTTGAGTTTTACCGTTAAATGTGATTTTTGACCCCAAAAAAAAAGTCATTTCCCAGCAAAAAATTTTGCGTAGGGGTACTTAGTTTGATGTACAGAATGCTTGGTTGACGGGTGTGTGATGGGTTGATTTACACCCTGTATACCTACTAAAAATAACTGAAGAAAAAATAAATTTGTCAATTTCTGTATTGAAACGAATCTCCTAATAGGTAGGCGAGAAAGGTTCTCTTATGTACCTATAACTAGCGAACTGCCCCTTGCTAACCCGGCTCCACGGTGGTCCAAAACTTTCAAATTAAAACCAATCATACACATTCACACAATTTAATTGAAAATGGTAGGGTAGTTTCAGAGATTAATATGTACGGAAATAGTAACACGTGATTATTATATTCTCCTTTTTAAATGATAATATACAAATTACTAGACTTTAGATATAGGTACATCCCCCGCCCCCCCCACGTCATCATGACATGTTACATTATACCAATCGCACCTTCTGCATGCGCATATATTTAATTTTGTGGGCGTTAGTGCGGTTCCACATGCACTCAAGCTCAAGAACTAGTCTGGCGGAATTAAAACTAAAAATTCTAGTTGTGTCTCTTATATACCATGAATTTCCGTAAAGTAACGTCTAATTCCATGAATTGTCTAAAGTTTAGCAATTTTATAAAAGGAATTTTCTGGAAGATAGGAAAAATCCCACAAAAATTGCAATAATCCTGTATCCGCGGCTGTCTAAAATAAAATAATTGGTACTCGACTTCAACTGCGGCTCTGCGACTCTTTATCTCCTAAACCGAGCGTGAAAATCATGCAAATTGGTGTTGATTTATATTGTGTTCATTTCTATAGGGTCTGGTGGCATTCTCGTCGCAAGGCGACCGCATAGCTTTGACTCAGATCGAGCAGCTGACTGACAACCACTACGTGAAGCTCGGCTACTATGACACACAGGCTGACAATCTGACGTGGCTCGAACGAGAGCGGTGGGTCGGTACGTATCACAGAGGAATGATGATATATATGAATATATAAGGTTTATATATTCATACACGAAATCTCTTAAGGCACTCATCATTATGAACAAAATTTACTATGGGACCAACACAAAAATCGCGAAATAAATGCTGTTCCATGCATTTTGACGAGCTATGCGGAGGGCAGCCGATTAATTTTTAGATTCAGGGTATTAAAAGTTGTTCATGATGATGAGTACAGTAACCCCTTAAAAGATTTCGTGTATGAACAGATAGACTTAAGCTTATTAAAACAATGTTTTTATCAAGAATATTATCGGTAAAGTTCTTACATCTGTGTTATTATTAAACATTTTAATCAAGAAATAAACATTTTGCAACAGAAACAGATTACGGTCAGCCAGATGTTTGCTAACTTTCTGTGTAAAACTTCTAGCTTTATTTATGAACGCTAACAGCTAAGTTTCTGCTTTTGTAGAAGGGTTTTAAACAGAACGTGTCCAAAAAACTATGTAGAAAAACATAAATTCGCAGTTTAATACACACGCTGTCACGTTTATTGCCAAAACTGTACGTATCAGTATCTCGAAACGAACATATTTTGTTAGTGTCATATAAAACTTTTACAGCAATTTAACATAAAATACAGGCACATGAAATGAGGGTCTGAAACATTTCAGTGGAAAAACCGCACACAAAACGACAAAGCAAAAACAAAGGAAATTGTTATTAATTCTTTTAAAGGAATAAGGCCTCAAGGCACTGGGTGGTCCCAGTACTTTTAACAGTCGAGTTACTAGTATCGTAAAGTCAAAGCAACAAAAATTCTTTCGTCAGCAGAAACGAGAGTAAAATGACCAGTAAAGGAAAAATGCGATTAAATCGTGTAGGTAGTTTCTTCCGTTTCCTAAATATAGCTAATAGTTTTATGTGTGTTTTACGAGCGTCACACACGTTTTACTGAAGCATGAAATGGGTTTCGTTTTGGGCAGGTGGGAAGGTGCCCCCCGATCGTACGGTGGTAGTTAACGAGTTACGGACGGTCTCTCTACCGCTTTTTGCGTGCATGACCGCTCTCTGCATCGCTGGGATCCTGGCCGCCATTGCACTAATTGTCTTCAACATCTTGCACAGACACCGGAGGTAAGAAACCCTATATATCTTGTTTAAGGGGCCTTTGTCAACGTCAGCCCCCACCCTCAAGTTACTGCTGAAATCGGGTAGTGCATGATATTGACAAGGGTCTTGTTAAGACTATCCATTTAATTTACTTAATGCTCGGGACGTGACCAACTGAAATGATCGGTGGATTTTTAACTTTTACTGTTACGTTTGCGGAGTAAATTGTCACTTGTTATTTTGAAGAATATTATTTACTTTGCGTATCATGTCCAAAATCAACTAAGAACCCGCTCGTTTTACTTATAAGAAATTTTCTGCATTGATAGGCAGGAAATCTAAGCTATCGAAAACAAGTGAAGCTAAAAGTAAACAGCGCTTCACGTTGCGTCGCTCGCCGGTCGTTGTTTCATCCCGGCGGCAGAGTTTTATACGCCAAACGAGCAATTTGCGATGAGATGAATGTAAATGATCTGACGCAGTGAACAGTCAAAGGGGAACTCCGATAGTGTTGAGGACCGCCATCTTTATTTTATTTTTGCTTATATTTTATTCCTTTCGGAATTATTCCACTGCTCTTTGATGTAAATGAAAATAGAACAAGATTTCACAAGAGTATAAAATGACACAATATCGTACTGTTTTAACGTCAATGTCGATATTCAGTATCCGTTGTGCGCTTACTTTGTTTCGGTTTTTATTACGTGAAACCAATGCTGCAGTCGTTAAAGTTGGTATATTGGGTCGTAATTTTTGTTCTGTTTTGTATGCTGCAGGAGTACAGGGTGTGATTATTATGTTCAGGGTGATACAGTGGTCGCATCCGGCGTGTAACACGGTGATGCTCTGTGGATGCTGCATCTGCTTGAGTGCGGCCATCGCGTTGGGCGTGGACGGGCGCTGGGTGATGCCCCAACACTTCTCCGGGCTATGCGCAGCACGCGCCTGGCTACTAGCCACCGGCTTCTCCATGGCATACGGCGCCATGTTCACTAAAGTATGGCGAGTGCATCGGCACACCACTAAACCAAAAGTGGAAACAAAGGTAATCAACTCGGTAATTGGAATTTCCATGCAATCCCCCGCGTAGGTTTTGAGAAGAATTCTAAGTGGCTGTTTTTATGGAGCGTGCAGACGTTTACGAGTACAGAAAATAGGTACCTACCGTAAATAAACTGACGGCGAAAGAATTGTTTTATATTATTTTACCGTGTTTATCCTGTCTTGTTTATGTCACTTGTCGCATTATTTATCTGTGTATATCACATTTACTCTTCATGCTTCACTCAGACCAAAAATATTTTCTTTTATATTACATTAGAGTGAATTTGGTACAAACATGCGTAATGCTGGTCCGGTGTTAACGTTCACACATAAATCACATGAAATGTGACGTAATCGTTACCAGAATGTCACTTAATTGTTCAGCATATTCATCTAACTGCTGACAGATCTTGTTCCGGTAGAGATGAATATAAAAGCGAGTCCTTTCAACCCCAATACACAATACAATGGAAATTAGATCGTCTTGCGTCACTTTACATATCGAATGTTTGCGTTTTTTGTTTCCGCACTTCATTGCGTCCTCTGAAGTTTTCCTATAGGACTTATTGAGATCACATCCGACGAAGCCCTTGTAAGCAAATTCGAAGCAAAAGCTTTTTGAGATATCGGGATTTTTTATTTTCTTGAACCTGATACGACGCCCACCCGTTGCGTCCTTTAAATATATTGTATTGTTGACTTCTGATTTAACTTTATTCAGAGACTTTTTCTCCTTTTTGGAATACGGATTACCATCGTTTTGTAGAATGATGTGGTATAAATTCTATATTTACATATGTGGCTACTTGAAACTCTGAATATAGATAGATGTTGTCTTAGCTAAACATGATTAAATTAGTTTAAGGGAATGTACTAATTAGTTTAATTGCGTTATTGCAATGACGAGTTTACACAGTCCTTAGGTACATGATTATTGCAGGTATGTTTTTATTGGTTTGACGAAGACATGCACTTAATTGATTAGGTACATGAATGTCTATGGTATTGTCGCTACAACTATTAAAACATGTTTTTTTTTTTGCTTGAAGCTGTAAATTAGGTACAAGACATTTAAGGTACCATAGACAGGCTATTATAGGTGTAGAAAAAATGTCATTGGAAACATCTCATAATCCTACTTCTCAGTGATGACTTAAACCGTGATGCCATACAACTGGCAAACATTCTGTGAACGAGCTGAACTAAACTCCTATCAATATCTTCTAACAGAAAAAGCGCATTCACGGCTGGAAGCTGTACACAATGGTAGGAGGCCTTCTCGTGGTAGACGTGGCTCTCCTCACGGCGTGGCAACTGAGGGACCCCCTGGAGCGTCGCGTGGAGATCTTTCCATTGGAGGCACCGAGGCACCATGACGACGATGTGCATATACGACCTGAGCTGGAACATTGCGAGAGTAAACATAATACGGTGTGGCTTGGTAAGTTAAACAAAAATTTGGTTCCTTTATTTATTTACACACAAAATGCAATACACAGGACATAACATTAAAATATAAGAGCACCAAGGTACTGCTTATTTCTTCCAGCAAACCGTTGTTTGTCGGTTTAAAATATAGGTGTGTATTGATAAATGACGTTTACTTTGTAAATTGGTAGCTAGAAATACTTTTATATGTAATTTTTTTATATAGACGGGTGCAGAGTTTCATACCTGACTACTTTGAGAAGAAACAGCGGAAACGAACTCAGAGGTCAAATTCTCTTTTAAGGTCCAGACATAATCTTGATATACTCACATAAGGACTGGAGATTAATGTCTTATATATTATTTAGAAAAATGAACCATATTAATTAGCATCACTTAGTTTTTCACCGAATTCATTTTCCAACAGGGTATATAAATACTCGTAGTGTCTGAAACTGGTTGGTATAGTTTTTCTTCAAAAGAGCTTTAAAGGTTTTTTGTAAAATGTGTTAGAATAATATGTTTTTTAATGAAAGAATGTAATCCTACATTCTTTATTAGTTCTGCATTAGTCTAAAGTTCTTCTCAGGAATAAAACTTCATAAAAAAATCATCCAAACGAAACAAATGAAAATCTGCAGACGCCATGTTGAGCAAGCTTTATTACTAACAGCATATACTCCAAGCTCTAGAATCTAGATTGTACGTTACTTACATAACATAACTACTCGTAGTGTTGCGACGCGTAGTTTGTACGTCCGGTGGCCTCTCGTAATACTAGGATACGTGGACATACGCCAAAAACTGTTACAGCTGGAAATACAATCTGTATCAGAAACGAGACAAGCTTTTATAAAAATATTAGAGCATACAGCTGGATACTGCCAGTTTATCGTAATATGTACTTGAAAATATTTTATTAGTTAAACATTCCCCCACACTTAGAATTTCTCTTGTATCGTGGTTGCGTTTGCAAACATTTAAACTCACAAACACCCAGACCCGAAACAACTATGTATCTATAGGTCATACAAATATTTGTTCCGTGCGGGCATCGAACCCAGACACGCAGGGCAGCAGCCAATCTCTCAGCCACTGCGAGAACCGTGCCGTAAAATTGCGAGATATTAAAGAAGTTTTCATCAGCCTAATGGTCAAATGACATCTTAGAACAGAATTTAGGCTACTTAGGTACATAATTTGTAAGCGAAAGTGGCAAACTTTGTAACAGAAGAGACTTAGCTCTACGTGAGCTCTCACAACTTTTAAACAGTAGGAGCAAAGCGTAGGCTTATTACTACAACGTTTAAAGTATTTAAGTAAAAACTTACTTGGAAGTTGCGTTGTAACAAATTTGTTACTCTTTGTTGGTGGAATCACATGTAAGCAGTTCTCTATTGCGAGGTAGGTAAAAGAATTTATTAATCGGTCCACTTCGCTTGCGGTGGAAACCGGGCTTTAATATTCTGAATAAATCCCTAGTTTACTTTGTTTAAATGCATTTCTGTCAATGACATTTGAAGTGGTAAGTAGGTATTTCTACAATTCTTTATCGATTAGTCCATTGTTAATACGACATAACCTCTAAAACTTCAAACAGGACTATCTTTAATTCCTGGATTCGTATAAAAGTATAACAGAATTATTCAGGAATTCTAACTCTACCATAAGCAGAGGGAAAAAAATTACCGCAAAAATTTGTTTGGCAGTTCGTTCGGCCTTTGTTTTTTTGTGCAGCAGTCCATTGCTTGAGCCACTGCGCCAACCGTGCCGTCATAGTTGAGAAAAGGCTAGACAAATGATGATGATGACATGCGTCAGATACCTACTAGACAATAGGGTTAACAAAAAAAAACTAATTAGTCCGTCAGATAGATTTCCAAGAAATATTGAACACATATTTTTTCTTTTTTCACGTAAAGAAACAATGAAGACGATACAATGCTTTGAAAACTCGTGTGACGTCATTTTCTAAGACATTGTATGACACTTTTTACCGGTGAGTGACGTCACAAGCCCCCACTCAAATCTTTGACGCGTTTTATCTTCGTCAATTTTTATTGATTTGATAAAACAAAAATACCTACTTATCCAATATTTTTTGATAATCTAACAGACGAACTAATTAGAATCACATTCTTTTTAGTCAGGACATCCCTATTAGCGCTGCCGGTCTATGAAATTTGAACAAGCGATAGCAATTACTAGAGTATTACGGAATAATGCCGCCAATTCCATTTAAATAACATGTTGATAGCTGATTGTCTGCTAATATTGAACGCGATCAATACAACACATCATGTTATTAGGTATTGAGAAGGAATGCTGGGGACTGACGTGTTAATAATAGCTGAAATACTACATAGTACAGGGTGTAAAGGACAGCCCTTCGCAGACTGATGGGGTGTACGCTGTATGTCATACTAAGACGACCGGTACAAGAAATTATTACAGAAACGTTTTGGGAATTCAATTAATTTGATTTGTTTGTTCCTCACACGCAATGTATCGTTAGCGTGGCAAAACTCTTGTAGCGAACGGCAAGCGCGATGCCGAGTTCAATGAACTGTGTAGAAAGGCAGGGAGTGAACAGGTGATTTCACGGTGATTTTTCGTTTGTTAGTGTATTTCAACATTCATTGTCAGTTTTTTTTTATTTTAACGGTAGGTATTAATAACACAAATGGAGTATTGCGAGTAGTTGAAAAAAAAACCGGGAAACGTTTGGGTGGAATATGATTAAAAAAAGGAGCTAAATGCACCCTTACATGTTTGCGGCTGCCTTTTTGGCTATATCACGAGCTATCGAAATTAACAATTTTTTTTTTTTTTGGTGGGTGGGATATCAGCAAATGACTCCTCCCGCTCTGGGCAGAGCGGTAGGGAGTGTCAGACTTCTACTGACTACAAACCACCCATGTTCCTTCTTAACCCCTTGTGTCGAGGCTGCGGTATCTCTTTCGAACAACCCGCAGCCCCGACGGGCGTTTCGAAATTAACCTTCACTCGTAGTTTTAAAAAACTTAAAGGCTTAAAACAGTTGCCAAAAGTGTAAGCTTTCATGACACAAATGTGTGCAAAAATCACATGATCGTAATAAAGAAGTCCGTCAAAGAATAGTAGAAGCAGCAAATTCCACGAAGTATAATATACCTAGGATCCGGGATTATTTTGTAATAACAAAAGCTAGAAGAGGAGCTTATTTAACCATCCTATCATGTTTTCTCTTTGATGTCAGGTTCTGAGGAAATATGATCAAATAGTTCAGTTCTTGGTACCATATTGTGAGAGCTAGAACAAAGCTATGTGATGCGGCACCGCCCGTTATAATGAAACTGCTCATTTCCTGTGCGTTCGTTTGATGCAATGACGCTGCGTTGCGAAGTTGTGAGGTTAGAACCACTCCTTCATGTGTTCTCTCTAATGGAGATATATATTATGCATAATTCGACTGATAGAAAGAAAAGAAAGA
Source organism: Diarsia brunnea (assembly GCA_949774965.1). Classification (NCBI taxonomy): domain Eukaryota; kingdom Metazoa; phylum Arthropoda; class Insecta; order Lepidoptera; family Noctuidae; genus Diarsia; species Diarsia brunnea. The sequence continues at coordinate 8,627,771 of OX458998.1, read as the reverse complement.
AAAGAAAGAAAAGAAAGAAAAGAAAGAAAAGAAAGAAAAGAAAGAAAAGAAAGAAAAGAAAGAAAAGAAAGAAAAGAAAGAAAAGAAAGAAAAGAAAGAAAAGAAAGAAAAGAAAGAAAAGAAAGAAAAGAAAGAAAAGAAAGAAAAAATATTTATTTGTCGCAGAAACATAACGAGCTTACAAAGAGACATACAAAAAAAATACACATACAACGCATAACAGATATTAAAAAATACAAAAAGCAGGGATAATGTAAAATAGCAGCAGCACAGCAGCTTACCTGTATGCACTAATATTATTAACAATTCTCCCAAACTAGCTAGGTGGCTAATCTCCTAATCTGTTTGCTAAGCTTCTTGATTACGGCTTGAATGCTCAAGTTCAGTACAGGCATGTTATGCTAATACTCTGCTGACCTAATGTAACATAAAAGCGGAACTTTTAACGACTCAACAGAAGGAAAACGGTTTTAACCCTTTTGAACCACCAATTTCGTATTCACATGTAAATACAACGTTGACAGATGTTGTAAAATGTTGCCAGTTCTTTTAAATATGTAAAGTGAACTCGCTTGTGGAACATGTTAGCATTGACGTAGAACGTGTCCTCTCTGCCTGTAACAACGGATACGTTTCATTTTCACGCATCACTTACTCTAGAATATTATTCCAATGCACGCTGCACAAATGTAAACATTTTTCTGAACTGAAACATTTCAAACATAAAGATGGATTGTGTTAAAAATAAGAAAGAGGGAGAAGAATTGGAAAGATTTCAATTGGAATTCATTGAACCTACTTTGTCATGTCCTAAATCGTATCTAGCAAAACAACTCTGTAGTTTAGCCGTAAGGAATCCCTAATAATTATTATACTAGTTTTTTAGATTTTTTTATATTCCAGTAAGTATAGTAAATAATTTGTAGTTTTATGATACAATGGAGTTATCATATCCTTGTGTATAAAAACCCCCAAAAACACGCAACGAAAATAAATAAACTCAACAAAAACATAAAGCATTTTCTAGAAGCTACCTTAATTTTCTATCTAAGAATACGTACTTGAGACAACCGTTTAATTCGATACCAACTTTTAATTGCAAAATAAACCAGCAGAAATCTACGCCCACCCTTAATGCGAACAACAATAATTATAAAAGATGAGCTCTAATACGAAGTGATTTAAAGTACCGTAAACAGTAAATTACATTATATAAATCTCCCTCCAAGTCCACTGCGACTCATTTGCGACGTTAACTTGGGAATTTTAAAAGTTTTTCTTAAGTCGTTAATAACAGCTGTTCTCTTCGTAATGTTGTTCTATGTCACCTCTTCTTAGAGGTGTGCGTGTTACTCCTCCATTTGGTCGGGAAGCCGCAAATGCAGCTTTCAAGAGAAAATTACTGTTTTAACTCTTTGAATACAGGAAATAACTGTTTTTCTAAGCTTTTATTTAACTTACCTTGTTAGTTAGTATACAGTATTTGTCAAATCTGAAGCAACTGAATTTCATATCAGTCCCTCCAACACATTGAGCTGAAATTTTGCACACACCTTTGGTTCTGGTGCCAAAATATTTTTATGACACACATGACTTGATCCTGCAGCAAGGATCGCCTTTTTTAGTGAAAACTATTTAACGGTTAATAGCACGGAAACGAGAATTAATTTAAAAACAAAACTGTGACATACCTACTTAATATTTATTTAAAAGCTCGTTTGATTTTTAATTAATTCTTACACAGTAGTAACAGTTTTTCTTCTGGAATTGTATTATTTCAATTAATAAACTTTTAGTAACTACTAAAACAAAGCAAAGCGGTCCTTGCAAATTCGTAATACGTATTTACAACAGACACTTAACATTTCGAAATTCGACTGTACAATTACAGGCCTCTACAGCCACATCTTTGTTCCAGGTGTAATGTATGGCTACAAAGGCCTAGTCCTAGTATTTGGCCTGTTCCTGGCCTACGAGACACGTTCAGTGAAGGTGCGTCAGATCAACGACTCGCGCTATGTCGGCATGAGCATATACAACGTCGTGGTCCTGTGCCTCATCACAGCCCCCGTGACCCTCGTCATCGCAAGCCAGCAGGACGCAGCCTTCGCCTTTGTCTCATTAGCCATCGTATTCTGCTGTTTCCTCAGCATGGCACTGATTTTTATTCCTAAGGTGAGTAAGGTGAGAATAAACAACAACGTTTAATTTTTTATTTTCGTGTAGGTGAGTTGAAATGCTTCGTAGTACATTGTACATGTTGTTCATTTGTAGGTATCGTCAGGGAACTTTCATTATAAACAGATTGTCGCACTAAGTCAATTATTATGACGAGTGAAAGACATTGTCAGACCAAGTCAATATGACGAGTGAAAGACTAAGTTTTACAGCTATTGTGATTTAAACTTGTAACCAATTGTAATTGAGCCAATTTGGTAAATCAAAAAGTTCCATGACTTTACACAGTCATTTTAGTTCCAGGTTCATTTCATCGTACCAAAATCACAGTATTTGCTTCAAAATAGAATAGACACAGAGTTTCCGTAACTGTTATACTTACATGTCACACTAACTCTAAAATATGGCCACATATATGGTTAGATTTCGCATAGTATTATGGCATACAATAAACCATAACGATCGCACCTGAAATCTACTCGTAAATGAACACGCAAGTAGGTATCATTAACTTTGTCTATGGTATTAATAAAGCTTAAAAGTACATTATAAAGTTACGAAATTCCACGTATAAATAATACTGAACATTTTGCTATTAAAATAAATGTCTTCGTATAATGTTACAACAAATATTATCTTGCTCAGGACTTTGCTGAAGAAAATTGGTTCTTTAATATTACATCTGACCTAATTTACAGTGACCTATTTAATTATAAAGATCCCAGCTTCCACCGGCTAGCAAGAAGTACTCATTGCCGGCTGCTTGCTATTGATAAAGCGTATCGTACATTGTATACAATTCTAAAAACTACCCACAATAAAAAAAGGTTTAATCTCTACTGAATAAGCCTGCGTTCAAGAGATTAAAATGAAACTTTTTCCGGACTGTATCCTGAATATCCAAAACGACTTAAAAAGCCGAAAACTAAATGAGTCTTCAGAACTTTTATGAGGGAGGTAATGATTCTTATTTATTACATAAACGAACGTTTTGTCTTGGCCTCTGAAAATTGAGAGCGCAGATTACGACTATAAAGGCCGAATTGATTCAGTCGTTTAAATATAAACCAAAATGTGATTTACGATAGAAGTTAGGCTCCCTTACTGAAATTAATGCGAGCCTACCTTTGAGATACTTTCAGACGATTTAACATGATAATCGGTATTATGAAGCGGCAGTTTAAATAGAAAAATGTCTTTGTCGGGTATTAACGTTGCCTTTAACGGCACTATATTCACATTACTGACCGAGCAACCTCAACAGAATTTCAAAATTATTACTTTGTAAATACATGGCAGTAAGTCGCAGTAAGTAAGTCATGGGTTCCAACCTACTTAGGCACATTACTTTGTTCAATTTATTTAATTATCATTGCTCTCAAAACGGTGAAGGAAAACATCATGAAAAAAAGTCTTAGAACCAAAAATATGAAACATGAGACATTACTAACCCACACGTGGTCGACGTGGTGAATTACAGCCCCAGCCAGCTGGCCTTAGAGCTGGTGAGCTCTAAATCCTGTGCCCCAGCTGTGGGAACATTATACGCTGATCATCCTAAATACATGGCTATATTCAATGATAAGCTCATAATTATCTAAAACCTTAACACTCGCATTATCAATATCGAAGTAAAACGACAAATAAATGTTATAAATTTTCTGCGACCGCTATAAAAACAAGCTTTTGTTTCTGCGTTGTTAATTTAGCGAGTTTTTGAACATAACCCTGTATTTAGGAGCTAAATACTTGCTCAGTAAATAGGTATTAATTACACACAGAAATACCGATCAAAAGGTCATTTCCATTACAATCAATGAACGTGCATCTGTCCATTCAATCAGAAATAATATTCTATATCTAACAATTATCGCGACCATGTGGTTCGGTGCACAATATTCATAGTAATATTATTCGATAATATTAATTTTGCGGCGTAGGGACAAACAATAATCTTGTTTATCTATTAAATCCTTGATTGTACAATTGACTTATTTTTACCGTATGACGCACAAGTTTAAATACAACGCTTTAACGTCCATTTTGTCACATGTCTTCGAGTTTGTGATGTACGTATTTGATTAATCCTTAATTATCCTAAGTGATTAGATAAACAGATATAAACATTTTACGTAGTAGACTATGGTTTTAGTTGTTGCTTAAAATATTTCGTAGTTTTCATAAACAACATCAACCCAAGTCAATCAATATTTAATAATCTGCGGTTTTACTTTAACACAATATGCAATTAGTACTGTGACGAGGACTAAAATTAACTTTGAGAAAAGACCTTTTTAATAATAGTACGGGTTCCAAACTACTTCTCTCTAATCTCTAATCATATATACTCGAGAAGGAGAACTATTCAATAAATAAACATTAGTTTATTTGAATAGAAAAGTTAATACCATTTCAATACTCTAGTATATAATAAGATAATAAGATAACTACATAGTTGAAATTGTATTTATTGAATAGATTATCTTATTATATACCTAGACTAACATAATATCTATTCAAATACATATTTGAATAGAAATTATGTTCTGATAAATAAAACAGTAAATTCTAATAGACCATCAATTTAACAAACAAGATTTCTTCTATTTAAATAGATACATTTTATTATGTATTTGAATAAAAAAAAATTGATGTGTCTAGATCTGGCCACGTGATGGCTTCCGGCCACCGTTGGCGCGGTCCTGTGGACGGTGAGTAGTGGGCTAGCGCACCGTCCATCCGTCTTATGAAGGCGACTGGCCGTGTCGACGGCGCGTTCGTGTTCCACGCGCGCCTGAAAAAGATGTGAGCAACATTGAAGGGCCGACGCCCGTCGGGGCTGCGGTTTGTTCGAAAGAGATACCGCAGCCTCGGCACAAAGGGCTAAGAAGGAACATGGGAGGTTTTTAGTCAGTAGAAGCCTGAAACTCCCTACTGCTCTGCCCAGAGCTGACTGAACTGAATGACTCCTCCTCATTTGATGATTTCATGATGGGTAGTTAACAAAAAAATATATAATTAGTCCGTCAGACAGATTTTCAAAAAATATTGGACACATATTTTTTCTTTTTTCACGGAAACAAATAATGAAGACTGAGATGCAGTGCTTCAAAAAGTCGTGTGACGTCATAGTTTGGTATATTTTTTACCAGAAAGTGACGTCTAAAGCCCCCACTCATGATCTTTGACACGTATTGTTGTCGTCATTTTGTATTAATTTGATAAAACAAAAACACGTATCCAATATTTTTCGATATTTTAACTGACGGACCAAACACTATCATATTTTTTTTAGTCATTCAACTACCCTATTAAATACTAGGTACTATGTTTGTTATAACATAGAATTACAACCAAAACAGTAAAATAAGATTACTTCTAAAAATAATTTTGAAAGTCGGTTCACAATTGACGGAGATATCTGTGAAAATACATTAAAAAAACATACTTACACATGAGTAGAGAACCTCCTTTTTAGAAGTCGGTTAAAAAGTTCTTTACATATTGACTGACTGCACCTAGTTACTCAATGTCATTTCAGATGCACTACCGATCGCCTGGCATAACAACGTAAGCGTAAAATAAGAGTTTATATGGTAATACAGGTGATCGAGGTGATCCGTCACCCGACGGAGCGCGCAGAGAGTGGCCGGGGCTCCGGCTCGGGCTCCGCCCCTGCTGACGAGGAGCGCTACCGGGAACTAGTCAAAGAAAATGAAGAATTGCAGAAGCTCATCGCGCAGGTATTACTATTACGCTACTTTTTGCGTGCTACAAGCTTCATAGGAAGTCTAATTAACTGGTGTATCTTTTCAGATGTGATTAATATTAAAAATCTAACAATCGGCATCATCATTCTCTTTCCCTTATCGGCGAAGCATGTCTTCTTCTTCCATACTTCTCTGTTTCTCGTCATCTCATGAGACACCCCCTTTAATAATAAAAGAAAGAAATCCAACAATAATAAACAAAAATAATATTTAGTCCAGTCAAAAAAGACATTTGAAATAAAAATAAGTCGCATTACATAGCGATATCTCGGAAATTGTGACGTAGGAAGAAAATAGGTTAGACATTTTTGTTGACATTTTTATGATCTACTATGTCAGTCAGTGTTAGTTATTTTTTTACCTTTACCCATGAATCATTTTATTTAGCACACGGGATTGATGAGGATTTGACATTTCATTTATAATGGTGTATTCAAGATCATCAATTTGCAGCTAAATGCAATAATAATTATTATTTAAACACCTTTTAATGCTTATTTTGTCTGAACTAATCAACTGACTCATAATTTACTTACCTTTATTCCAGCTTTTAATTTTGGATTAGGAATGTTTTTTGTTTATCACTAACTTGCAGCGTCGCCCAGTTATCTAAACCTTGTATTAAGACAATATAATTTAATCTCGAATCATTTAATTGGCAAATCAACAAAATCAGTTTGTTCACTGAGCCATCTGCCCACACACTCGTGAAGGCTAATCAAACATAATATTCTGATGTAAGTATACCTACCTAATTATGAAAATGTGGGACACGTTTTCTATTTTCGTATGTAAATTGTAATAAATCGGGTCGTATCAGATACACATTAGAAAGATTCTAAGCGATAAGTAATGTTTCAATTACTTACGGATCCGTAACCGAGCTTCAGTTCAACAAACAAGATGGTTTTGGACACCAGTCGCTGTATGTTACAATAGTTTTAAGAAAAATATACGAAAATACGACCTACACGTTTTCACAGAAAAGCATGTGAAGTTTCCAGCAAATTTGAAAAGAAAATAGTTGAGAGCCAAACCCCGAACTATGAAATGTCGAAATCGGGTTCACAAACGACTGCGATAGTTTCTTCAAATACCAAATTTTCAAAAATTTCTCCGCCCGTCTATCCTCGTAATCGAAACACTTTGTGAAACCGAAACTTAACACTCCATCTCCAGTTACAATTTTCCAACATTCTAACCACAGTTATATTCCAAAAATATTCATGTTTCAAAACCGTTTTGCTCAGAGTGCATTTGCAAACATACATTTATGCATAATGCAGGTACATAACTAGCTACATAGTACATATACACCTGTTATGTACGAGTCGCGTGCAATCACGGAATGGAGTCTTCACAGTGTCGTACATAAATAATGAATGTCTCACTTTGACGGGTACGGGTTATAAAATCCTTCATAAAGGAAACCCTGTCAATCAGCTTTACTGGAAAGGGCGTGTCCATTACAAACTATTGACGGAATATTATATTATGTCTGTAATTAATAATTAATTAATATGACGACACGGTTGGCGCAGTGGCTGAGCAATTGGAATGCTGCGCTGTGTGTCGCGGGTTCAATCCCCGCACGGAACTAATATTTATATGATCTACGGATAATTGTTTCGGGTCTAGGTGTTTGGTTGTGTATATGAGTTTAAATGTTTGTGAACGCACCCACGATACAGGAGAAATTCCTAGTGTGGGGCAAAGTTTAAAAAAAAAAAAAGTATTTTACATTCCCTCTTATCTCTGTCTGATTTCTCATTCTCGGCCCCTCGGCCCCGCTCTTGGGCAGAGCGAGAGGAAGTGTCAGACTTCTACTGACTAAAAACCACCCATGTTCCTTCTGTTCTTCATGTCGAGGCCGCGGTATCCCTTGCGAACAACCCGCAGCCTCGACAGGCTCCACTGGACCCCTAACTACAGTTAAGTATCGAGGCGTTGCCCGCGATTTCTCTTGCAGACAAAATTTAACTTTCCGTTGAACCCGGTGAAGGAGATATATCCATACAGAAACTCACGCTTTTTTTCCATACCCATGCGGGTTGGCAGAACCCACAGTACGCCACCTGCTACGATCCTTACATACTCCTATAGCGTCTTCCACGTTCATACATCTGGTCATACATGCATGCCGGTTGTGAGTACTACGCTGTACTACTGTCCTTTCTGAAGAACCTCACCAATAAGGTCAGTGTGTGTCTTTCTAGGGCATCCTCACCTGGTGTAGCGATACCGGTATTTTACATGAAGCGACTGCCTATCTGACCTCCACAACCCAGTTAATACTAGTTAATACGATACTCTTTGGTAAGACTGGATGTCAGAATTTCAGGTCACTGACTACCTGTAACGACTGCCAAAGATCTATATATGGCAGCCGGGACCAACAGCTTTACGTGCTTTCCGAGGCCCGAAGGAAACTTTGTATGTCGGGCGGTCACTCATCCACAGACCGACCTAGGCAAGCACAGCACACTTTACCTAAAGATCGACCCGAGTGGCAGTTCTTATTGAGCCACGAGCTCACATCTGCCTTATAAATACTTTGTGTTAGTCGCATTTCGCTGAAGTAGATGTTTTTCGGAAAATCCTAATTATATATATACCTACCTACGTATCAGACGTGCCAACGTTACGATAACTTTGGCGTTGTGTCCGCATCATGCACCCCTCCCACTTTTATCTTATCTGTACTTACATATTTCTGTCACATGATACGGCAGTTTATTTGTGCGTCTGCCTTCTATCTTTGATTTACCTTCGTTTTCTGATTACACCCGGACATTTGAACATTAATTGTAGGTGTGTGATCAATTTAAAATGATTCATAACATGCAATCCAACCTCCGAAGAGTTAGGTGTACCTATTAATACACCAACACAGCACAAGTTGTACTTAAGTCCCATATAATAGAGGGTGAGCCTATTGCCATCAACCAGGCACAAATCCAGACTCCGTGACTGCCATGAACAAAAAACCCAATAAAAATTTGCCCAACTTAGGAATCGATCCCAGGACTTCATCTTCAGCAGTGGCGCTTGCGACCACTAGACCAACGTGGCAACATAAATGCTTCATTAACACGATTTATGCTCCTACTTTGCAATTTAACTAAACAACGTCTTCTAGTAGTGAATTCTTTGTCTAACACCCTCCCTATCCATAATGGATTACTTTCGCAAACTCATTATTCAAAACGAGGTATTCCTGTCTGAGGAAAAGGCTTAATCTTGACACTTCCTTCAAAAAAAGTATTTACACCGCTTCAACTCTAGCACCTAAAGGTGTTTCACTTTCATGTTTAATTCATCTCGTCTGGAGGCACTACGACACATCCTCACTTAAATAAAGCACCCTTCTACTAACTGTATAAATATTCTTATAGTTTTTATAAGCCGAGAGGCGCCTAAAGCTCACAATACATGTTGTTTTCCAAGTCTACGTATGTCTGTGTGTGTTGCTTATACTATTCCACATATTACAGAGAAACAGAGAACAGAATGCGTATTCATGAACGTACGAAAGGAAAACATGACTGATTGGCAACCACACAGTACGTCAGAAAATATACGAACAAATACCGGATTTTTCCGAATTACAGTTTTTGGAATAAACGGAGGTTTTAACTCCTTTGTTGCTAGCTTTCATGAGATTTATCATGCACTTAGGTGTTAATAATAAGTAAACATTAAGTTATTTGTCAGATTTTATATTTTATTTACAAGCTACAATTTACAGATCTATCATCATCATCATAACATATACAGATCTATAATTATAATGCAATATGTAGAAGTATCGACAGCGGAAAAGTATTACAGAGCGCCAAAAAAGCGTCCACATCCCTATCAATAGAAAAAGTACCCCTTCTGGCAATATATTCGATTTCATTATTTAATTAAATCTATTATTACCAACCCATTAAAACCATTTATAAATTGGTATTTTACCTAACAATCAATTTATCTATGTCGTCACTCGACAGCATTACAAACAAACCCATTGAAAACTAATTAGTGAGATTATGATCAAATAAATCTTTGATAGTGCCAATTAGTTTAAATTGACTGCATACCTACATGAATTGGGTTCAGTAAGCCAGTCTAAAATCATTTGTTGGAATTTCATTTCATCGAAAACTATGCGTTGAAAGCACAGAGTGGGATTTAGTCCTATTAGTTTAATTGTTTTTATTTTCACGAATTTAATATGAGTTCGATTCCCGTGTCGGGCAGTTCTATTTAGTTTTTTTCTCAACAGCAGTCACGGTACCTGGATTTGTGCCCGGTTGATGGCAATAGGCTCGCCCCCTTATTACATTGAACTTAACGTAACTGAAAAAAATGTGGGTGGGTGTATCTAATAAGATACACCTCTGCTTAACCCTTTCGGGATTACAGGCGTGATGTTATTTTATGTATGTTATGAACCGAGTTTTTTATTTTTAGCGAAATTTTTTAGAATCTCCCAATCACGGATTCAGGTGACCTAATCGCCACAATATTGAGACGAAGAAGTCTTGTATTATGAGCTGTCTTTGTCTACAATGTAGCTTTACGTACTTCGTTTTGTTTACTTCGAAAACCTCCACTCAGATAGCTCCTTGAAGCAAAGAAGATTGAAAATGGTTTCGGTATATGATCGTTAAGTACGATAAATTGTCGTAGATGTCAAACTTAGGCTGGAAACAATCATATATTTACTATTTATTTTTGTCATGCCATCCCACTTTTTATCTTTTTTATTGCAAAACAGACTTGTTCTTGACCTCGATCAGCGATGAATGAGGTATATGATGGAACGAGTGTGCCCAGAAGATGCATGTTACGGGCCTATGCCTGACGGGATAAATGTGGGAGGGAACAGAGAGTTCCACACTTTGACTGTAGCATATTAAACGTGGAGGAGGGCGCTGAGTACGACTTTTCGGGATATTGACCAAGTGTGAGTGGTCACGGTGGCACGTCTGCTAGTCCAGTGGCAAAAGTATGATGGTGGGATCATATCGTGGAGCTCCTGCGCACACTTTCCGAAGTACGGTCTGTAGAAGACCGACATTATAGCGATCAGCTCGGCTGTGAAGCGTCGCCTATAAGCCTTTTCTATCCTGCGTTGCACCGAGTCATATGTAAAGCAATTTGATATTTTGCTGAGCCATCCCATAAAAAGGCTTCCCTTTGTCCTTTACAGTAATCTCTATTCTGAGCTAGTGTGGGCCAACATCTAGGTTAATCATGATTTATAAAGAATTGATAAGTTAATCGATTTCTTCCAGCACTGTTTTAAGTTTAAGGCTTAATAATAACCCCCGTCGGGGCTGCGGGTTGTTCGTAAGAGATACCGCGGCCTCGACATGAAGGGCTAAGAAGGAACATGGGTGGTTTTTAGTCAGTAGAAGTCTGACACTCCCTTTCGCTCTGCCCAAGAGCGGGAGGGTTATTTGATGATTTCCACCCGCCAAAAAAAAAAAGGCTCAATAATAACTGCCACTTGATCGATATTTAGGTTAACCCGTACTTGCCTAGGTTAGTCGGTGGATGCGTGACCACCCATTACATACCTAATTTCTTCCATGCCTCGGAGAGCACGTTAACCTGCTGGTTCCGCCTGCCATCTTTGGCAGTCGTTACAGGAAGTCTGACAACCAATCTTACCCTAGGGTATCGTATTACCCAGTATTAACTGGGTTGCAGAGGTCAGATAGGCAGTTGCTCCATGACAAATACTGGTATTCAGCTGCATTCGGTTAGACTGGAAGGTGACTCCAACATAGGTGTAAAAACGCTAGGCAGATGATGTTTTAAGTTTTCACGGTATAACTAACACGGAAGATATCCCGTAAGTGACACTGTGCTCTTAACTTAGATTTTTCAAGGTTAAAATAAGTGACTTGAACTGTCAAATAAATAAATGTAGAAGAAGAACGTATAGGCACATGAAAACTTTAAGCGGGTTTTTCGGTACTTCTTAATTTTGAGTAAAATGCGGTTTTCATGGTATTATTACACAAAACACTATTTACGTCATTAATGATTAATTATTTAGAGATTAGGTATTAGGATTCCATCTGTATCAGTTAACGTCTAATCTTGAGGCTTCTAATTATGATAAAATTGAATTATCGAGTATGACACTCTCATTATTTGTGTTAACAGAAACTAACTAAGTAATCATATCGTATCATATCAATTTTCTCCCCTGTATTATAAAATAAATTATTATTAATTAAAGAAAATTATCTACCTACTATCTTGATCAAATGTTTATCGTACGTTGACCTTTAAAATTAGGCTCAAACTTAGTGGTTGTTGTTATGTAAGCTTCATTTAAGATTGAAAATCTCATCAATGGCTTTTACAAATTTTATAAAATACTTTGTGTAGCGGTGTTTTTTCCGAGAGATTTTGTAGAGATAAAAAACACTTTGTAAGATGATTTCTTGGATAAAATGATAGCAAAAAGCCAACTGTTCTAGAAATGGCATGCGAATCAAAACACGCATCTGCTGCCATTTCGAAATACAAACTTGAAGTCAAAGTTACTATAGCATTTAATTCGCTCCAATAAACTTAAACGGTTTCCAGCAGAATTGTGTACCGTGTTGCACAATTACAGCTCTTGCATAATAAGATAAGTTTTAGCAAGTCGCAGAGAAAGAAAAAGTAGACAGAGATTGCCTCGTTGGCCAAATAGTCACAAGCGCCACTGGAATCTTAGGTTGGAATTTAGCATTTTTAGACTAGTAGTTTAGAGCCTGTATTTGTACTCGTAGTCCCCACTACATGTGGCTTAAGATTAACTGGCGACATGTGGTTGTTCACTTTTAGGCATTAGAGGCATAATGTTATGTTAGAGAGAGAGTTCTTCATTCAATGCTCCTTGTATTGAATGAAGGATTGCATAAAAATGCAGGTCCGTCATCGGAGGATCTAATCCGATCAGTGCAGCAATACAGTTCCATATTTTCTGTATGCACCAGCGCATAAAGAAACATATGTAAACAAGGTGTAAACGGGCCCTACACGAAGCCGACAACCAAGCATTATGTACATGAAACTATAGTAACTCTATGCTAAAACTGTTGCTGGGAAAATACTTTTTTAGAGTCCATAAATCATGGTTTATAGTGGAGGTATTTAAACTAAAATTATCACATTAAAATATGTATTTAAAGAGAAAAGTTGTAACTTTGACCTCCAATATCTCCATAACTGGAACAAAAAAAAACATAATGATGGGATACTAAATAATGGGAACAAATGACACCCATTATACATGGTTGTGACTAAACACAAGTGTACTTGCAGAAGGAGGAGCGGATCCGGGTGCTGAAGCAGAAGCTGGCGGAGCGCGAGGCGGCGGCGGCGGGCGTGACGCAAGGTACTGGCGGCGGAGTGCTAGCCGACCTCGCCACGGCCACCTCCGACTACGGCACCTCCACCAACTACACGCGCTCCTCGCGCGCCTCCGTCTCTGACCTTGACTTCTCCGAGAGCTACCTCTAACTCTCCCTCATAACCCTCTCCGTGACCTTTACTCAAAGCTCTCTCAACACTACTCTGCTCTAATAATTCCAACTTACATTTCTTTCAGCCCTCTTGATATAACAGAACAACACAATGTTTTTATAACAATCTTGTACCTGTACCTATTTTCTAGTGTTCTTACGTTTTATAAACTAGAACTATTGTAAGGTTTACCCTGAATACTCTATAAAATAAACTAAAGCACGCCCTACCTCCCTTATCCCGTAACTTTATTTACACCCTTAGACCGTGATCTTCAATTATGAACTATTAGTTTTTAACGGCCTATAAAGTCGGTCTATTAAACTGCACGTATGTCGGAAGTAATAATTTGAATCGATAATTCAATTTCATTTGATACGGCTCACTTTGGTGGAGGAAATACAATTGAATGGCGGTGAGATTAGTCAATCGCTGGTGTAATCACAGTCAACCCTCATTACCCACGTCTGGGCTGGTCATTAGGCGAGTTGGCTCGAGCCACTGACTCGCTTGCGCCGTTCGTGTTTAATTAATATGCTTCGGTTACACGAGTTGAGCCTGTGTCCGCACTCCGGTCCCTGCACTAGCTAATAATGCTCCCCACTGAAATGACAGTCTGTGAATCCCAAAATCCTCCCTTTGATATTCTTGTTACCTTTGTTATCGTTGTGTCCGATTGGAATATGTTGATTACAGTTATGTCACGTACCACCTGTGAGAGTTAATTAAGTAATTACCTATCTACGATTATTTGTTTTAATCCCTTATCAGACTGAAAAACAACTGTGTCCATACCTCCACTTAGTCTCACGCCGCTTACAATCGATTATGGATGAAGTAATTTGTAGTAAAATATTACTTTCAAGTAAATTGTGAGCGACATTAAATCAGGACGGGTCCTTTAATAACTGATGTGACGTCTCGTGTCAGTAATCCAGTATTGTAACGTAATGTGCGAGTATTGCATTGTTATTGCAATTTAATGTTTATCTTGATAAGCATTTTATTCCCCAAATTATGCCCAAGTGTATGTTCAATCATCAATCTTACAAATATGTTCGCATTGAAACAACGACAACTTAAGTATGCTTCGCTCCTTAGTTCATTCACATTATGCGAACATATTTGAAACGTAAAATATTTCCCCTGAATTAGGCCGCGGTCTGTCTGAAAAAAAGAAAATAATGCCAAGTTGCAACCTGTGTACTAAACACTTTCTATACAAAATAATCTTAAAAGCATGGTCTTGATTTTAATGAATATTTAGAACTATTTCTTCATATTGTTGTTTTCCGCTGTCAGTCAGACCGCGGCCTTAGCTACTCTACCTCACACGTACTGTTACGATTGCACGTGTCTTTACGTCTAAACAACCTATCTACTATTCCTACTAGACTGATTTAGTGGTACTCTTAGCATTATGAGATCTACTCATAAATTGTTTCTACATACTCAATTGTAAGTTACGATTTGTAGATGTTACTCTCTAAATCCATTAGGCTATTAGTTACTAGCATTAATTTGTGTCTCTACAGACGAGAACCTATAGCATTAAGTATCGCTACAACGATTGTTCTTTATGCATTTTTAAAATATAAAAAAAAAGAATAACTAACACGAATTTCTTCAAATTGACACGTTTCTATTTTATTGGCACAAATATCTAGATAGCTTTAGCCTCATATTAACGTTGACCGAATACATTTCTTTATGTAAAAGTTACGGTTGTTTTAATAGTGAATAAGTATAAATAATGTCCATTTTACATTTTGTTTTCATATTCAAATTTTATTGCATAACGTTACCGCGTAGCTTTTGGAATTCATGCAGTCAAATCTCGTTATGATGCACTTGTTAATTTTATTTAAAACTTTAAAATAACACTTTGTTCGGTTGAATTGTAAGAAGAAACGATTAAAAGACACGTTAGTCCGTAATGGGGAGAAAAAGACCATTTAAAGGAGAGAGAGGCGCTCGATGTATACATAGGTATGTTGTGAGGCACGTGTGACCCCAGCCCCTAGTAGTTACGTAAGTAGTTTGAAGATGTTGTCCGAGCCCGTAGTTCCCCTGTTCACCCCAGAGATGCATGTCACCCACACTCACACTGCACTCCGGTCCTCCGTACTTGCCCTCTATACTTGGCGCTTGTTTGTGCTTTATAAACGTCCAATTCCTCGTAGTGATATTGAGCACTGACCGAATCTAAACAAATTATACTTTCACGAATATTTTATACCTTCTACCCTTTTGGAGTACACCCCTATTCAACACATAATGATTTACACACAGCACTCTATTGATTTACATTGCCGTTCCTGAGTTTAATGTGTAACATTAGGTATTAAATATGTATATAGTAGGTACATGATGGTAGGTGTTGGTAAAGGCAGACTAACGAGATTTCCTTGCATGAATGTTTGATATGGTTGTTTTATTTTATGTAAATTGCGCTTATATTTGTATTTATCTGAATATATTGCGGTATAAAGTGTCTGGAAAAGAGAAAACTAAAAATATATTCAAATGGCATCAATGAATAAAAAAGGAAAGTTTTGGTTTATCCGCGATCGTTCCATCTTCATTTCTTCTTTTAGTTTTGGTAAGATAATGAAATCTTAAGGACATTTCCAACTCACCTTGAACAATCTTTTCTTCCGTTATCAAACTTCTCGACCTTACCAAAGTTGTTTCCGATTCTAACTCCTCGAAAACTTACTGCTACTATGAAAATATATTCTAATATCGCTTTGATGTTTCTATTATTTGCTTTTCTTTACAAGCTTATATATGTTCCTGCTAGGTAATGTGTAGATTTGAACTTTATGGGTAATGGATATTTGTATATCGTCAGTTTATATGTGTGATTTCGTAAATGCAGCTTTCAACCTAGATAGGAAAGCTTTCGAGACTTTCAGCGAATGTATTTAAATTACCACAAACATTTGAGGCTGTGTTTACGAAATAGTACATATAGAGGGAAGATATATACATTGTGAACTAAATGATCTTTTTCTCTCTCGGCAGATGTACAGGATGAACACATCTGATCGCAAGGCAATCTTCGATAGAAATATTAGATTAATAGCTGAATTTCATGTTGAATAGAAGTGTCATGGCGCCGTAGTGAATTTCTTTTATATTGATAAGAAATAAAAGTGTTCTTATATTGTTAGTTAACTGGACTAAGTACGTTCGTTCGTCGGGGGATCGTTCTGCGGCAGAACTTACTAGCCAATCAATTACTACTATATATTGTACTTAACGGTGCGTATTGTTTCGTTTTAAGTTATGTGTAGGATCTACATAGTGTGCACGGTTTACGAGACACAACATACATGTGAATAAACTTGTTATTAAATAGTTGAATGTAATTGATCGTTGCTCAGTGTATAATAAAATGAAAGAAATGTTAAAAAATGAAATTATAAGATCACAGTAAAATCCTCGAAATCGAAGACTTTGATGTACCGTCTGTCTATGATTTAATATAGGTGTTAAACAATAATATATTGAAAGAAACCTTAAAACTCTCATGTTTCCCTTTAAAATATACTTCTCTATACGTCTGGATCTAATACCTCTAAAATGTACCTTGTAAATTTTATAAATACATGTTTCAGTCTACAATTCCAATAAAATGTAGCATTATGTTTTACATATCACAATAAAACGTACTTAATGATGAAATCTGAATAGAAAACATTTTTGAAATTATAAGTATAGATATTTGATCAATGTAATATTAATTGAGCGGCTCAACTCCAGTGATAATGGATGCCAAAGTCATGTTAGGAACAACAGATACATTATATATTTACAACATAAATATGCATTATCAGTTTCTTAATTTCACCGCCTTTAGCTTAAAAAGTAACTTGCCAAACACGATAGAAATACGCAGAAACTGTTTTCATTTCAATGATAATGATTACGAAGAGAGCTAACCAAACAAACACTAGAATGTAAGTAAAATATTCAAATATTATTTATCTAGTCAAATCGATAAAATTAATCCAAAACAAATCCGTCATGTTACCATACATACAATTAGAATTAAAAAAACAGTTGTTACAGCACTGCCAAGTCATTTATATTGATAAGTAGATTAAATGGAGACAAGTCTAGAACTCTAGGAATAGACCCGTTGTAAAGTCTAATTCTATTTTATTTCAAGTATTTGGTCCGGAAGTGCAATGGAGGTAAAGATAAAATGTTATGAGATTATAAAGATATTACAGGTTTTCAATTGGTACGTAGGTAGAGGTACGTTGGCCACAAAGAAAGCTAAGCTCGCGTAGAATGGCTGTGACCGAATGTCTTTTTGGCGTGTGTTCAAAACCCAGTCCAGTTTTATTTCCGCAACTTTAAAAGAAAGATCCATCCAAATAGCATTGCTGTGTCTGAAGTTCGCTATTACTGTGGAATGATGTTACATAAAAGAAATGTTACTTTATTTATTAGTGCCGAGATGTACCTATGTTTTATGTCTTGCACTTAACAACTAAGTGAGTACTGTTTGTTTTGAACACTAAATAGTTTCAAAATTATATAGGTGTCATGATATTTGGATCGTTATAATGAATGCGTTATCAATTTGTTGTTAAAGAGAAATTTTATTTATCTTCCTGTATAAGTCACGACCTTTGTTAATTATTATAATAATACTAACATCACGCATTCGGCCTTAGAAAGATTTGACTGCATAGAATTAATGATTTTTGTTACGGGTGTCACCAAATTGTTGTCTAACGTTGTACATATTGTTTCTTAAATTTTAAATACATTTAGGAAATCGTTGGTATTCTAAATTTTATTACATTTTGAAATGATTACGATACATTATTGTGTTCCGTCAGTGCGAGAGGCTGTGCCGAGAGATCGGTGCGGCGCATCTGCATTGACGGACAGAGATCGTACAAGTTTATCTAGAATGTTAGTCATAATGTCAAGTTTATGGTAAGCTTCGTATTTATTAGTACATTACTTTCCTGTGATCTGTACGTTTGGTTGTATTAAACGTTTCACCCAAATCATCACTGTGTAAATAAAGAGTCATCGAATGATCTGAATGTAAAAATACGTTTTATTTCTATAAACCTTCATTGACACTCGACTCGCCAAAATAAACATTTAATTTTACACTGTACCTTTTCGATCAGAGTAAAATGGAAACAGTGATTCTGCGAAATGCTCGAACGTTTTACTATTTTAGTGGGCTTTATAAACGGAATCGATAATCCACTGGCAAAGTGAGCAGCTTTGTGTTTTTAAAATAAACTTTTAATCTACTACAATCATGGAATGAAAAATGTTATTAAGTACCAACGATAATCAATATAACAAAACATCACGCCTGTAATTCCCAAAGGGTAAGGCAGAGGAGTACCTAATACTACACCTACATTTCGCCAGTTATGTTTAAGTTAGTAAAAGGGCCATAAACCAGGTACAAATCCAAACTCCGTCGCGCGTCTCCGGCCGCTACTGAGAAATTCCTGATAGAAAAACACAATAGCACTTTCCTTTCCTTAGGAAACAAACCTAGGACCCTCAAGCTCAGCAGTAGTGTTTGCGACCACTAGACTAGATAATCAATTAGTTATTTCTAAATAACTTACAGTACAGATAGAACCAGTGACAACTGACGAACGAATAAAATACAATAGTCAAACGAAACAACCGATAAGAATAAGATCAACCAAGAAGTTTAACAAACAAGTCATTAGTCAAGTGAAAATAATGATTACCCACAGTTACTAAAAGCACTCGGCTGAGACGCACCGGGTCGCTGGGCACGGATTTAATTTTTCACAAAGGTAAGTACTCCCAAAGCCGCAAAGGAATCTAAAAGAATCTCCGTCAGAACAATAAACATTTTGTTAAACTGAACAAATTATTTTCCCGTTCTCATTAGCGGAGATGGCTATTTCTAAGCGTGAGGGAACGGAGCAATTTGTTCTAAGAGCTGGATTAAACGATGACTGACGACGAAGGCGGCACACTTTTGATTAAAGTTTTCGACCGTGTTATTAGATTTCCGGATGGAACTAGGCGAGGTAACTACGTGTCTGTTCTCTTCCGTACATTATCTTACTAATATTATAAATGCGAAAGTTTGTGAGGATGTATGGATGGATGAATGGATGTTTGTTACTCTTTCACGCAAAAACTACTGAACGGATGTGGATGGAATTTAAAACACATATAGTTTATAACCTGGATTAACACATAGGATACTTCTTATCCCGGTAGTATGATCCCGTGAGACAATTATCGAACTCCACGCGGGCGAAGCAGCTGGTACAAGTTAGTTAAATTCATATTTCGACAGGGGCTGATATTTTGACAATTCTAAATTAAGGAAAACTAAACTAAACATGAGGGGCTCGTGACCCCCGTCGGGGCTGCGGGTTCTTCTAAAGAGATACCGTGGCCCCGGACACAAAGGGCTAAGAATGAACATGAGTGGTTTTTAGTCAATAGAAGTCTGCCACTCCCTTCCGCTCCGCCCAGAGCGGGAGGAGTCATTTGGTGATTTCCCGACCTCCAAAAAAAAAAGCTCGTGGCTTAATAAGAACAGCCGGTTGTTCTCTAGGATAAGCCGTGCTTGCCTAGGTTGGTCTGTGGATGGTTGACCACCGAGTTCCCCCCGTACCTCGGAAAACACGTTAAGCCGTTGCTCTCGGCTGGCATTTTCAGATATTTGACAGTCTTTACAGGCAGTCAGTATAATAGCCTGAAAGTCTGACAACCATTCCTACCAAAAGGTACCATATTACTGGTATTCAGCTGCATCTGGTTAGACTGGAAGGTGACCCCAACATAATTGGGAAAAAGCTAGATAGATGTTGATGAATCTAAACATGTAGCAAAAAAATTGAAACTACTCGTAACATCAAAAAACAATTTTGAATGAAAAAAAACATTACATGAAACCTTCATATCCAAATATAGTCGAATCAATACTTCTAATCATGCATTAGGAATGGATTCATACGAACGCTGCAAGGGCGAATTAGAACTATGACGTCTATTTTCCAATTGGAACCGGAATAATTGTAATGTTATTATTGCATTATCAAACTAAATCAACTTTTAAATGAGTCATTTTATGGACGTAGATTGTCGTGAGTCTCGTTATTTGGCAATTCAATTTTCTTTTCATTCTCCTAATGGACTGATATAACCCAATTATAATGATATTAAATGGAATAGATTTTTTATTATATAACATTTCATTTGTCAAGTTATCATCGCTATAGAAATGGGAATCTTTGTAAACGTAGCGTAATCACTTCTTTTATCATCCGACCAAAAGAACCGCTTAGAAGTTAACCCTGCCAGCGCTTAGAGTAAATAACAGAGTGTGTTGGATGATTTGAATGGAAACTCTATAAAGTGGGACAAAGAAGCAATTGCTGTCTGGAGGAAAACACAAAGTGTACACACACAGCACTCACATGTTTTAGCAAATAGGTATTTTATGTGGAGAAGTATTTTCGCGAAACTTTCTCTCATGCTTCATTTGACTTGCGTACGTGAGTATCTTTATGAGTACGTAGAGTTTCGTCACCCAAGTTATGCATATAAATATGGGTGAATGTTTTTCGGAAAACACGGGTGTGGTAGATATTATTATATTAGGTACCTAATCGTGCTGAGATTATTGAAGTTTTCAAACATTTGTTTCATATTACGGAAAGTTACCTGCTACGTTAACTGTCTAACAAACCTAGACCTTCACCTATCAAATTACCATCAAAATCCCTGAACACCTTACATTTGTGCGACGAAAGTTTGAACCACATACTCATCGCGAATTTAGGTGTCTATTCAGAGGGTGAATGAAAAAGTTATTAGCGGGTTGCGCGATGTTGTGGCGGGACGCAGATGAGCCCATTCGCCTAAAAGTCGACGACAGGCATACGATAGCGCGCTTTCAACTGCCGCATCTGAATTACAAATAAGGGCACTTGAGTCTGCCTCGGCACCCACAATTTCAGGGGCGGCGAGCTCTTTATAATTTTTTCGTAGCTAAATGCTAAGTTTAGAGGATATTTCGAAATTGAATTACCCGCCGGAGAGAGAGTGAAAACATGTCTTTACAAACTCTGACGAAAAAACGTGTACTTTTGTCGTTGAGAATAATTAAATATGCTGGAAAGTATTTTATTAGGCCCCACGGAGTTGTTACCTTAACTTCTGAGAAATTTTATGAAAGCAAATTAAGAAGCTTTATATCAAGGTTGCGCGTTGAGAGATATGACATTTACAATTAATTGGATCCATTGTTCAGTACTTTCGATATTTTCAATATTTGTGTCAGCCTACCTGAATAGTGAACCCCACAATTATCCACAAATGCCTTTGTATGACGAGTATGACCAATTTGGATCATTCTCAGTAGATCCATTGGTTAGATCCATGATGGATCTACTGAGAATTTGTTTTCTCAATAAATCCATCATCGAAATAAGTGGATCTACTGAGAATATTTTTTCTCAGAAGATCCATTGCCCAGATCCATGATAAATGGATGGATCTAGTGAGAATTTGTTTTCTCATTAGATCCATTTTTAAAAAAGCATTAACAAAATGGATCTAATGGGAATTTTTGTCATGAATATAATTATATGATAAAAAACAATACTATAAATGGAATAGTACTAGGGTATCATAATACACTAGTACAGTCGAACAAGCTAATAAGTATACAGCCAGCTAATTTGTCTTTACTGTTAAGATTATACAGATACATTTAGATAATGATGTCAAACGATACAGCGTTTAACATCAGTCGCTTAATGCGAAACACTTTATAAAACAAAATTACAATCAATATTTTCAGTGTTATAGAATTATAAACATCTCTACCCTGTATACTTATTAGCTTGTTCGACTGTACTATTCCATTTATTGTATTGTAAAAGGTGTGTTTTTGAAAAAAGGTCATCACCTAAACGCCGCAAAAGGAGTATTGATAATGACAATTGCATTTTATTCGCTCAAACACAGCTCGCAAATGGTAAAATTGGAATCGTTCTTTCTCTCTTCTGACAATTTGTCAAAGAGTTTTGTTTGTTTTTTTTTTCCACCGAGGAATATTTGGGATTTTTTATAAAGTTTACATAGTTGACAAGCCTAATTTTATGTAAATAAATTGATAAGTCTTGTCTTTCTGTGCTTTTTCTTCATAAAACCCTGTTCCCCATACACTGTTTAAAGATGCTTTCAGACTTAGTAAATAACTAGTAACCACATTCATTTTTTTCACATCAAAAATTCTTATTACGTCAACTTTATTTATTTTTAAAACAAATAGATCTAATGAGAACAACAATAAGGAATATGCATAATATTTTTATTTCGATACGGAATGTAAAAGTACTATAAAAATAGTGTAATGCTTTTTTTTTTAAATGGATCTAATGAGAAAACAAATTCTCACTAGATCCATCCATTTATCATGGATCTGGCCAATGGATCTTCTGAGAAAAAATATCCTCAGTAGATCTACTTATTTCGATGATGGATCTAATGAGAAAACAAACTCCCAGTAGATCCATCCATTTATCATGGATCTGGCCAATGGATCTTCTGAGAAAAAATATTCTCAGTAGATCCACTTATTTTGGTGATGGATCTATTGAGAAAACAAATTCCCAGTAGATCCATCATGGATCTGACCAATGGATCTATTGAGAATGATCCACCAATTTGACCATGCACCTCTTGGTCTGAATACCTCATCAATAATATTACCAACTAGCTTTCGCTCCCGGCTTCGCTCCCTTTATTTACGGAAATTGACCAACGAGATCGTTTTAAATGCAATATATAACTCTCGGATATAATGTGACTTCCCGTTAGTGAAAGAGTTTTGTGAATCCGAACAGTAATTCCGAGGATTCCCCCCTTTTTTTGGGCGGGCAGAAAATCATCAAATGCCCCCTCCTGCTCTTGGGCAGAGCGAAAGGGAGTGTCAGACTTCTACTGACTAAAAACCGCCCATGTTCCTTCTTAGCCCTTTATGTCGAGGCCACGGTATCTCTTGCGAACAACCCGCAGCCCCGACGGGACCCGCAGTCCCGACGGAGAGGTTACATCCAATCTTACAATCAATTTTTACCTCTTTATAATACTACATAGTATAGAAAAATAGCCTAGCCATTAACCATAGGATAAACGTAACGTGTAACTTGTAAACATTATTAAGTGTAGACACCATAAAGTAGAGGAACTATGTAAAGTATCCGCTGCTAACTTTGTCCATCATCCAATATTTACAGGAGAACTGGGAACACCGCCAATTTTGCCCTATTAGAAATTGCATTTAAGATTTAACGTTACGAAAAACTTTTACGTGATTTTACGGACGACAGCTTGTAATAATAATTTGAGCGATTTACATTTAATTTGTGAACCTCAAGCAGGTTCCTCCGTATTCTTAAATGATATGCAGCATCCTATTTTTCTTACGAAATAAACATAACATCACGGCTGTAATCCCTGGAAGGATAGGCAGAGGTTTTCCTAATAGTACACCCACATTTCGACAGTTATGTTAAGTCCCATGTAATGGGGGCAAGCCTACTGTTATCAACCGGGCACAAATCCAAACTCCGTGGCTGTTACTGAGAAATTCCTGATGGAAAAATTCAATGACACTTTGCCCTACCAAGGAATCTAACTCAGGACCTCATAATTATCTCTTCAGTGATGAATCAACCCCGTTGGGGCTGCGGGTTGTTCGCAAGAGATACCGCGGCCTCGACATGAAGGGCTAAGAAGGAACATGGGTGGTTTTTAGTCAGTAGAAGTCTGACACTCCCTTTCGCTCTGCCCAATAGCGGGAGGGGTTATTTGATGATTTTCCAACCACCCAAAACAAAAAAAAAAGCACCTCATATTATACTCAGTAATCGCGCTTTCGATCTGTACACCAAAAAGGCAGTCTTAAAAAAATACAGTGTTCTTATCCTTTGGAAAGTCAACTTGTTGTTTTCTATTTCCAATTAATGGGCTACGCTACGGCCATGGTGGAACCGTAGAAAATAAATCGATAAGCAAATAGGTACAGGTTTGCACTACTTAAAATAGATTAAAGTTGCTTCTACCCTAAAATACGTGAAATAAAAACAGGTTTCCTTTACGGGGAGGTTAGCACAATGCTTTGTTAAACAATTCCGTTAAAGCAGTGATCATGTTGATTTAGTTGTTAAATAAATCTCGGTAGTTTTTCAAAGATTTTTTTTTTTTTCTGTATTTACTGTTTTTAACATTTTACTCGTGTCAATCTATTTAATGTTGTATACATTTTGCCTAAAACAAGAAACATTTTTTTTATTTTACAGTGCACCGTTTTAGAAACATGACGTGTAGAAGAAAAAAATAACTAAACTCAACCATAAAAGCGGACCAAATACGTTGGACAAATTTCCAACAGTTACAGATAGATTATTATCGATATGACCCGAATCTCATATCACAAATGGCGGTGAATAGATCCATTTGGATCACTATTAGTTTGAATTGAACGCTGAACAAGTAAAATAACTTTCTTTACGAAACATTACCTGACTAAATTATTGCCTATCCTGCCTATTGTGTATTTGAATGTAAATAATGAAAATGGCTTTTGATATCGATGTTTTGTTGTGTCGATTTTCCTGCTAATGGGTACTTCAGGGTGCTTATCTTTTAAGTACGCTTTGCATGTGGTGTACCTACACACATACACAGTCACGAGAACTAATGTAGACACTTAGCAAAATTGAAAATAATAAACAGTTTGAATATACCTGAAAACGTAAAACGTTAACCAACACAATAAGAAAAGTTGCTTTGTGTATAGTCACAGAATAGTTAATAGTACTACGTAGTACAGTCCTGAATGTACATTGGTAGGCCTGTATATGTCAAAATACAGAATAAATTTAATAATTCATTTTCATTAATTTAATAACGCACCCAAGCACATGCCCAATACTAATTACAACATAAAACTGCGACATTTTGCTGTGTTAATTTAATTTCATCTATTTATTCTAGTAAATCATTCATTATTTCCACAAATTAACTACATTCCAAGCACAGCCACTCGTGCATTTCATAATACACCAACGCGTGTGGAAAGGGAAACATATGTCTCAAGTTTTTGCTATTACGTATGTTGTACACGACGTCTTAGATTTCTTAGTTGGTGGAACACTACGGAAATAGGTAAGTGGGTCACATCCCACAAAGAAAAAGGTGTAACATTCTAATTTCCACCGATTCTGTTTAAATATGTATAGGTTTGGATTGTGCAAACACTTGCAGGTAACCCTTCAGTGAGGGCTGCCCTTTGTCAATTGGCTTCGGAGTTGTGGGGCCCCGGAACTTCAAACATCGAATAAAGGGTAAGTTTGCTTAACGTCCAATAAAAAACTGTAAACAGATTGTAGGTACGCACCGCACTTCAAGAAACCACTTGGTGATGACCTTAAGTATATAGACGTTAAAAATCTTAGAGGACAGAAGGTAATTTCCATTGCCTTCGGGAACCTGAACTGAAACTATCCTTATGGAAGCGCTGGAATATCTAGAGAAAGTCTCGGGACCAATAAAATAGTTCATGAAGCGACCAAACTAACATTTCTCGGAGAATTCAGTCATAATATTAGAGGCAATATAAGTTGAGCGACTGTATATGCAGGTTAGCAGAGCAGACATAATAACGAATTGACCTACGGATATTAGATGTAATAAGAGAATGGGAGATATTTGGCACATGACCTCCACTATCCGCGGCAGACGATAAACAGAAGCTGAGCACGGAATTCAATTTCCAAAGTATAAGCCTACCGTGACCGACACGAATTTTTCGGCCATGTTTATTTGGGTCAACCACCCAACAACGACATATAAGTTCTTGTCGTCAATACCGCAGCCCCCCCGACTATTAACGAATATCTTCCCGATGTTCACCCCTGCTTTATTAATATTTAATACTTGTAATAAATCTTTAATTAAAGCATAAAAAGGAAGTTATAGAAATATTATCTGCAATGAAAGCGTTCTTGAGGTCCAAACATAAAATATTATGGATATATTTCAAATCTTTACTGCAACTGTCTCGTTGGTCTAGTGGCTGCTAACAATGAGGTCCTGGGTTCGATTCCCAGATTGAGCAAAGTATTATTGGGTCTTTCCATCAGGAATTGGGACTTAAACCTAACTGCCGAAATGCCTCTGCGTAACCCTTCGACGCTTACAGGAGTGATGTTATGTTTATGTTTCATGTCTTTAAATCCATCTTGACGTCTAACGAGTACGCAACCATCAAATCAAAGAAAGAAACATTTTACATTTTTCTTCTCCTATTTGAATACATCTGCCTACCTAATTGATTGTTTTCAGTCTGAGGCTATCCGCAAATACCGTCGGGCAGGTAACACGTAACACGTTCCTACTTCGATTTCTCTAAATACGATGCTCATACCCCGAGCTTGCCCGGCTCGGTAGCAGTAAGTTAACTCGTCTGGTTGAGTTGCGAGCGGCATATTTTTGCACTACTCTGTATTGTTATATATTATATTAGAATGCAGTATATAGGTGGATATAATAATCTGTGAGGTTTGTTTAGTAGCCTTATTGTAGCAAGGTATAATTTGCTACATGTGGTATCTGAATCTGAGTATTGAATGTCTCAGATTTCGCATAATCAGAGAAGAGGGAATTTCAACTGTAATTCCCCAAGAGTTAGTCAGCGGTGTACCCCAAATTTCGCCAATTATGTTTAAGTCGTGATGCATCGGGTTGGTAGCATGTTTCTAGTCCGATTTCTCTAAATATGTTGCTCATACCCCGAGCTTGCCCGGCTCGGTAGCAGTAAGTTAACTCGTCTGGTTGAGTAGGGAGCCGCATATTTTTGCACCACTCTGTATTATTACGTAGTAGGGAGTTTTGGCTGGTTTGTGTTTGGCGGATTTAGTATGAGAGTCTGTAAGGTTTTGTTTAGGGATCTTGCTGTAACAATTCAATTTAATACAAGTGGTATCTGAATTTGAGACAGACACTCAAATGGGTCCATGGAAATTCTTGCCCGTTCTTCTCCACAGACATCTACGCTTCGGAATGAGTAACTACAGCTTTTCTTGTGACTGGGACTGTAGTTTCTTTTTATTGTTGTGTTTGTTTCGATAACTCAAAAGTGCCTGTAACTGGCCTACTTGAAATAAATGTTTTGATTTTGTGTTTTTTTTTAATCTCTACTTTGACATAATGAGCAATTTCTAAACAAAAAAAAACTGCGTGAATAATATCAAGCAGCTTAATTTAATTATGAACAAATTATACTTTCCCTCGTGTTCTTGTAAGAATACAAACTCAGATCATTTCCCCTGCCGCAATCATTTCTTCATCCGAGAAAAATTCATGAATCTTCATATTTATTCATGTTGGGAGTCGCAACTCGCAATACGGAGTGGAAATGTTGTCATTGTTATGCTTAATTCATTAACATACGGAATGACTTGCGTGCTCCCGGACTCACCAGAGGCTGGCTAATCTTACTAATCTTTGATATACCTACTGATGTATATTACGGACACAATACACATAATCTAATGAATTGCATTCGTTTAGATTTCTCACCCTCCGGAGTTTGTTTCGAACCATCGAACTTTTATTAGAATGAGTTAAAAGCCACACATCTGACTTCCAAGATACAGGTACTATATCTAGTTTGGAAGTCAGGCATCTATATAGTTTTCTGCAGCCTTTTTGTATATAATCCCCGATGATGTAATTGTATTAGGCTATATTTTAGACCAATAAACGATTATTATTATTATTACACATGATCATCGGGAAATAGATTCGTTAAGTACAGATCTTTATTTCAATTAGGGCCTAGTTTATTCAAAATTCAAACAAACAATAGCATATTTGGCAATGTCAACTGTGAGAGAACAAAATGATCTTATTATTCTTTATCGTGTGATTATTGCCTAACCTGGTGTCAGATTTATCATGGTTGCCCATGGGCTTCTGACATGGCTTTACATGAATTGGAGAAAATCTCTCTGGCATGTTGGCGTGGCGATTATGCCAACCCCCCTTCCCCGCTGGGGGCGGCTTATGTCCAACAGTGGACGTCTTATGGCTGAAATGATGATGATGATGTTCGATTCCTCACGATGTTTTCCATGAGAACAGTACCAGTACAGCAGAGTACAGAGTAGAATCTAGTAGTGTGACCATCGAAGTGCCAAGTCATAAGTATCGAGTTCGAACCTTCTTGTGCTAGCTTGGTTTGGGCGTTCGTGTTCCACGC
Source organism: Diarsia brunnea (assembly GCA_949774965.1). Taxonomy (NCBI): domain Eukaryota; kingdom Metazoa; phylum Arthropoda; class Insecta; order Lepidoptera; family Noctuidae; genus Diarsia; species Diarsia brunnea. Next base: position 8,598,983 of record OX458998.1, on the reverse strand, counting down.
GCGCCTCAAAGATATGTCAGTAACATTGCAGGGGCCTCGCCTGTCGGGGCTGTGGGCTTTTTGAAAGAGATACCGTGGCTCCGGACACAAAGGGCTAAGATGGAACATGGGTGGCTTTTAGTCAGTAGAAGTCTGACAGTCCCTTCCACTCCGCCGCCGGTGGAGGAGTCATTTGATAATATCCCAAACCCCAAAAAAAAAGACGCGCACTTCTGATTTTTGGATTCATGTGCGTATTGTATAATTATCACTTGCTTCGGAGAATGCAAGCGTCGTGAAGAACAAACGAATTATTCGTATATAATCGACTTATCCTCAAAACGTCGACATATATGCACACAGATCTTAAGATCTGTGTATTTCACAAACTGCGTTGAATATTCAGTATTGAAACGCAGTGTAGCCTTAAGGCAAGAGCAAGAGTCTAACAGCCTACTACAGGAAACTCACTTCGAATTCGAAGGCTTACCTCAACGTAACACGATTACTCTACGTACGGGTAGATGCAACTCGAGCAGTATTCTGTGAATAGACTCGGGTCCGTATCTCATTCCGGTGCTGACCACAGAACGGTAAATAGATTTTATGTACTGCTCCAATATTAGGTGAAAGGTGTAACTCTGCTTTTCCCAATAGGTATTGAAAAGGCTTCTTTTTAGTGTGTCTAATAAAAACTGCATTAAATTTTAAAGTGGAGACTTTCAGTATTTCTTCTTGGTTGATGCTTATTTTGGCATTTTTGTATTTTATTATAATACAGGGTGTAAATCAACCCATCACACAGCCGTTAACCAAGTATTCTGTACATCAAACTATCCCTATGCTAAAATTTTTGCTGGGAAAGGATTTTTTTTTTTTTGGGTCAAAAATCATATTTTACGGTAAAACTCAATGAAGTACTATTAAAACATTTTGCTAGTGAATGCTTTGAATAGTAAACGGGTCATGGAGGTTATTTTAGTAAAGTTATAACCTGAAAAAGTAGTATTTACAAAAACAGCTGTGAAAAATTTCTAACTTTTGACCCCCAATATCTCCGTAACTAGGGGGTTCCCAGGTATGGTCTACAACAAACAAATTATCGCAGTGGTGGGGAGAACAAGTGCCCTTCGTTTGCGTTAAGGGTACTTTTACACCCTTTATATAAAAGACTTAACAAAACTTGCGAAATGTAATTGTACTATCAGGTACACTTCTGCTTTACCCTTCCGGGTTTAGAGACGTGATATTATATTAAATTATAAGTTATATTATAAACTCCTCTTATAACTTATTGATTAGCTTATTCTTTAAAAATACATATCTGCTTATTTTCTTATAATTAACATATATTAAGACACTATTGTTCAAATGTTTGCATGCCTTACTTTATTTACAACAAACTAACACTTAATTAAGATACCTACCAGTTCGTGTTAGTTTTCGCTCTTGGCTTGTTGTTTGAGAACAACAATGTTATTTTACGTACAAACCTATTTCTAGGAAAACGTTACACGTATCTCGGAAGATAATGGGAATACCCGGGAGTTTTGTTCGTTTCTAAACGCTAACATCACCTGTCCAGTTCCAAACTACTTAGCATGTCGATAAACTGTGATATTCATAGCATAGCCAAACACCCGGCTAACCAAACTGCAGGTTTACTTGAGGAACTAAACTTCGATGTGCTCAATACAGCTCACACTTGATTTGCATTTCATGTTTCACGTTATATGAAACGAACGAATATTGACCTTATTTACTTACTCCATATCATTACTGAAAAAAATTTCGCACACTCCAGCTCTTTAGGTGTAAGTGTACCGGAATGTAATAAAAAATGATTCACAACCCCATCTTTTTACCTTGGTTGGAAGATACTACGTCACGCGTGTCTTGTGATATACCATCGACACATATAGCGAGATTCGTGCAAAGCTTCTTGTGGGGAATACGGTAGGTAAGTTTTATAGCCTCGAAAAGATACCAAATCAACCCGCAAAAGAACAATCTGGAACAAATCACAGACAATATTTGGTAGATACCTGTAAGTAAACACAACGAATCGTAAATATTCTTAATGGTTGCCAAATATTTGTATCTACGGATTACACGACAAAAGATTTGAATGAACGGGATTGAGTTTATTGAAAAACTTAAGTGAGTATCCATTACAGACTGTAAACACGATCCTTAAGTAAAACCATCACTCTATTTTCACATTCTTCAAACATTCCAAGTATCAATTTAGACGAAAAGTAAAAGTATTGAAATTAAACAAATACTTCACAGAATTTGTAGATCGTTAGCTTCGGATCGAGGGGAGAGGACTTCCATTTCGGATTCGAATCAACATTCCACGAAAAATATTGTTCAGAATGACGCTTTTTCCGATCACAAAAGGGCAAACAAACGGCCAGGGCTCTTAATCCGATTTTTCGCGAGGTATCATCAAGTACTTCATAATTAAATTATTAAAAGTGTAATTTAATTTCGCTGAAACTTAAACTGCTCTGGGATTCATCAGTGTTCGTAATTGAAATTAATTAATTTCGTAATGGCATCAATAATAATTGGAATGAAAATTATGAAAGTAAAAAAAGTATTAATTTATTGCAACTAATAGAAGTGCCACAATAAACCTTTTTACAGAATACTTTCAGTAAATAACTGCGCTGTCACCGTGTCGCAATCTGCGAACATTTCACGAACGATTGCATTTGCCGCGCAATAATACAATTGAGCAATCAAACAGATTTTGTTTAACGAGCTTTTGTCGATTAACCCTATACAAAACCAATTGTAGATGCAGTGTGATATGTTGGTTCAACGAATAATGAACAATAATCGAGTCAAATCGTGGGAGTCATCATCTGCCTAGCCTTTTTCCAACTAGGGTCGGCTTCCAGTCTTACCGAATGCAGCTGAATACCAGTATTTTACATGAAACGACTGCGACGATCTGACCTCCAAAACCCAGTTATTATTAGGTAATACAATACCCCTTGGTAAGACTGCATGGTTGTTAGACTATTGAGCCACTGACCTGTAACGACAGTCAAAGATGTACTAATGACAGCCGGGGCCAACAGCTTAAAGTGCTTTACGAGGTAAAGAGGAAACTTTGTTTGTTACGAATGGTCACCCGTCATGGAACAACCCAAGCAAGCACGGCTTTACCTGAAAATCGACCCGAGTGGCTAATATTATTTAGCCACAAGCTCCTCTTAGAAGCTTGAATAAAATCGTGCGAGTCTGAACAATAAAATAGCGTATTCTAAAACTCTACGAACTTGAAACTTCTAGTGTCTAAGTGTCTACATAGTAGGTGCAGCTGTGATAACAAAGCTAAAATAATCAGTTTTTAAAACATCTGCTCCCAGTTTCCTCACGTACAAAACTTTAGACGCGCTTAGATTATTTCAACTAGAGTTTTCCTGACGTTGCGTTGCGAGGGGAAGCAAAATAACCGTAGGTACATAGAGGCAGGTGCCTCTGGCGTTATCTTGTTAAGATCATAAACATTGCATGGTTTGGAGTAAGTTAGTTCAGTAACTTTACGGGCAAATGTTACCTACATCTAAGAAGGTTGGTACATCAGCAGTGTTTGTTTCGTGTCTTCTTTGCTTTTAGCCCCACATTTATAATATCTGTGCCCACATTAATATCCTATATTACCTCTACAAGTTAGTAAAAATGCTATGGGAGATCGGCAGATCTCATAAATTGCAGTACGTCTTAAACAAATAGTCAATTTTATAACTTTTTTTTCTTTCTTCTTTTGTTTTTATGGTTTATTTTGTGACTCTTAGTGTTCTCCACTCATCCATTAAACAAACATAAAATTTAATAAGATTTACTTCAATATTACAAAAAAGGTTATAAGAAATACGTAATATTTAGCAGAACCTTCATTGTACCGCTAAATAAACCTGTGAATGGCTAAACGAGTGAGAATAGCTTTACTTTCTCTTTATCAGCGGCCACCACCCGCCCTAAACAAATTTGTGCACAATTGGAAAATTTACTCAGCTAAATTAAAGTTGTGAATTATGTTTGTACGTATACTTAAAGGTAAATAGTATAAAAGGAAGTTATTGCTTCTTGGGTACTGATAAATGGTTGTTTTTGAACTTTTGATCCTTAATGAGTAACCATAATCGTTCAGTAATTCGTTCAGTAGGTTAATGGACGCCTACTGCTACAAACATTTTTTTAAATGATGTAATTTTTTTTTCCTAATTGTTTTGTGAAATGTATTGAAAAACCAAGATGGCTGCGTTGATTCTAATTTTGACAATGTACTAAAAGATCCTTTTACTACGTGCGTTTAAGGCGTGGATTTAGGTAGGTGAATATGCCTTTTTTAGGATACATTGGAACCTTTTTTTTCCGCAACCATCACCGGATTTTTCCTCTGTTTTTGTAACTAACCACCATTTTTCTCCTAAACTATCAATCATAGGATCTTTTTATTGCCATCAATATATTATATAAAGCCATGCCTTCGTATACGAAGGCATGGCTTTGGATATATCCAGTGGCGTATATCCAGCTCTTAAAGAGGAAAAAATACCATAATAATTATCTATAATCAAGTTTGATTGGAATAATGGTCGCAATACTATCTAAGTTTCTAATTCGACATGGCCAGTAACATTATCATTCACACCATAAAGGGAATGAAACTGAACTTGCTTGCTTGCAATATAACTAAAAACAAACAGTAGACATAGTTAATATTGCGTTTACAGTAGTAATGATATTTTTGAAAAATATTTATTTTGTTATTAAAGAACAACGTTACTTCATCCACGCATACAAGAGGTTAGATTCAAAATCAATAGCCATTAAAGGGGCTATTATATACACACCCACACTGAACATTAAAATTCTAATACACGCTCATTACCGTACAGTATAATTTTACGTAAACTTTGACCCTCGTCAAAACACTGAAGTGTAATGACATTGAACATTGCCCGGTCGATGCCACTCGGCCCGGCCACATCAAAGTTGATGCAGTTTAAAAAATAAAGCTTGTTAGTGAGTGACCGAAAAATCATTGTCAGCCTGTTTTTTTTCAGTTTACAACGAAATTGTGCCTCTTGTTTTTATTCGTGATGGATGAAATAGAAAATTATGGAAAACATGTGTTTGTTTTTAGAACTTATTAAAAAATTACCGAAGTTACCAAAGTTCTAAACAAATTAACGAAACTGTCGTTACTGAAAGTTTTAGACATAGCCTACAGCACATTAAGGCCTACTTAAAAATAACAAAGCACAAAAACTAATTTTTGAGCTGCCCTCACGTGTGTAGTTAACCTAGCTTTGTTTAAAAAACTAAAAATTCGTTTTAGCCTGAAGGTAACACACGGGGCTCGGGGTGGCTTGTATCAGTTATTTTGTATCGTTGTCCAGTCGAAACATTTCAAATATTCAAAGTAAAAACTCGCTGAAACGCTGAAAGCATGTCGGTGCTGAAATGGCCAACATCCAGCTCTTTTTATAGAAGTTCGTTACATAAAATGTATCGTAGAATATCAAAGTAAGCTTCACGTATACGCAAAAGTCATTACTTTACTCTATCAGGTAATTAATTTGTAAGTTATTGCATTCCGTCTTTTCATTTTATACTGAACTTCAATTAAGGGAAAACTAAAAGGCGTACCGGGTTTTCGCTTAGGTATCGAGTTTTAATCCATTAGGATTAGGTACTTATTCAATAGAAGTTTATTTATCAACATGTTTCAAATAGTAGCGCTGAAAAACATTTGTTACTTATAGCCACAACCAAAACCATTCATTTGTTATTTTTTGTTTGATTTTTTTTTATCAATGGGCCAAAGCTGCCTAAGAATAAATCAATGAAATATTATAAGCCCAAGAACTGACTTACAGCCAATAATCAAGCATTAGCTAGCACTCCACACCAATAACAAAAAAAATATATGTATATCCTACTCAAATATAAATAAAGTTCGGAGCCCTCACCTTTCGTCTGACGCAGGTACTCACCGGACACGGTTGTTTCGGGAGGTACCTGCACCGAATCAGGCGGGAGGAAACACCCGGATGCCACCATTGTGAGGATCGGCCGGAGGACACGGTGGAGCATACCGTGGAGGTGTGTCCCGCTTGGGCGGAGCCCCGCCGTGTTCTCGTAGCGGCGATCGGAGGGGGCGACCTCTCGCGTCCAGCCCTGGTGCAAGCCATGGTCCGACGCGAGGAGGAATGGGACGCCGTCGCCTTCTTCTGAAAGCAGTGATGCTAGCGAAGGAGGTGGCGGAACGTGAGAGGGAGAGAACCTCTCGTCCCAGCCGCCGCGGGAGGCGCTCCGGGCGTCGGGAGCCACGTGATAGCTTCCGGTCAACGAAGACGTGGGCCTGTGGACGGTGAGTGATGGGCTAGCTCGCCGTCCGTCCGTCTTATGACGACGACAGGCCGTGTCGACGCGCGTTGGTGTTCCACGCGCGCCTCAAAGAGATATCAGCAGGAAGGGGCCCGCCCGCAAGGGCCGACGCCCGTCGGGGCTGCGGGTTGTTCGCAAGAGATACCGCGGCTTCGACATAAAGAGCTAAGAAAGAACATGGGTGGTTTTTAGTAAGTAGAAGTCTGACACTCCCTTTCGCTCTGCCCAAGAGCGGGAGGGGTTATTTGATGATTTTCCACCCGACAAAAGAAAAAAGAAAAAAAAAGTATAAATAAAGCTTCCAGGCAAAAAGGGTGTGGCCGCTTACACGTACAATGTAGGGTTTGTACATAATACCATTCTGTTCTATTTACCTTAAAGAAATGAGAACAAATACGAATACGAAATGTGTCTTTGGGCATTATTTAAGTAAAACATCTGTATCCGAGACAAACAAATAAATAATTTGGAACTGTTTATTCGTAAACCGACGCGACGTGGGGATAAAGCAATCCCGCGAGATTGAAGACAGGTTATAAATACATGTAAAGCGGATACGACCAATCTCACCGATAGCCCTAGTCCACTTTCATAAAAGTCTGAAGACACTCGTACCTACCTCTGGCATGATATTGCAATATTAAAAGAGATATTTTTGTCGTTGATAGGATAGTTGAGTTAAGTGACGGCAATATTACAAGTCAATCTTTTTACATTACAATAGAATGATTCCAATATTTAACTTCTAGTTTACCCAAATGTAACTTCTTAAGCTTTACAAAAAATAAAACCAAAATAAACTACACATACACTTTGTGCAATGCCCCCCCCTACTTAAAGTGGATTCTATACGAGATCTCGGTGTTATCCTTGACTCCAAGCTCTGCTTAGACTTACATATATTATAGAAAAAATTGTCAGTAAAGCGTATCAACTATACGGATTTGTAATGCGTTCGTCAGTTGATTTTAAAAATCCTTCTTCCTATATTTGTTTATTTAAGTCTCTTGTACGTTCTCAATTGGAGTATGCCGTGTCCGTCTGGAGTCCATACTACAAAAAGTACGTTGAAATGATTGAGTGTGTTCAATACAAATTCTTGCGTACTATGCATTATAGATGCTGCGGATATTATTTGCCATACCAAGATTTACTTGTGAAGTACAAGCTCGGGACACTTGAAAATAGACGTAGGTATTTGGAAGCTATAAATCTGTACAATATTGTAAGGAATAAATTTGACTGCATGGAACTATCCAATTTGCTATGTTATACGGTTCCTAGGACAGTTCAGAGGCGTAAGGTGCGCGCTGGAACATTATTTTCAGTGGGTACATGCAAGTCCAATTCTGGCTTGCGTTCGCCTGTTCGCAGAATGGTCGATTCTTATAATAGGACTTTTGAACACGTTGACATTTTTGCATGTGCTCCCTGTAAATTTAAAAGTCTCATACTAAAGGAGCTTTCATGAGTATTAAGTATGTACACTAATGTATTTATACACTAGGTTTCTGTTACTTGTTACTGTTACTCTAGCGATTAATATTTTTTTCACTGTTTTTATCCCTAAGTTAATCTGTGAACAGCGTTGTGGGCTGTAATATTGTCAATAACATTTGTATATGTATGAATTCAATGCTTTATATTACAGCTGTTTGTTGTTCCACTTGAATAAAAATAAAAATAAATATTTTTTAAATGGTTGCCACTGGACGTGAAAAGCAGCTGATATGATATTGATAACATAACATCAGTCTCCGAAGGGTTAGGCGGTGGTGTACCTATAGTACACACACAATTCTTTAATTATGTTTGAGTCCCGTGTAATCGGGGCGAACCTCTTGCCATCAACCAAATCTCATACTACTGAGAAATTCCTGATGAAACAACCCAATAACACTTTGCCCGTCCGTCTTAATGCTAAGCAGGCACGCCTGCGACCAACAGACCAAACGAGGCAGTCAATGAAATGGTTATGGTAAAAAAACAACCACCATTCAGTGCAGAGAAGACTAATTAACAGTAAATTCCTCAGTAACGCCTCAAACACCTCTATCTTTACTATTCCTAAAGATGTAATCAGACTAATTACGTCTGCGACCCGAAACGCATTAAGACAATGTGTTTCTTCTCTCTAGGGAATATTAGGCCCAAACTGTGAATACTGCAGACCACTGAGAAAAGCACGTAGGAAAGTTAGTGCATACAAATTAGGCTTAAAAGAGGCTAGTATTCAGGACATTCAAGCCCTCTATTTGTGTCAAAAATCAGACTCCAATATGGCTGAAATACGTAGAACAGGCAACGTGTTATAAATGATCATCTGCCTAACCTTTTCCCAACTATGTTGCGGTCGGCTTCCAGTCTTACCGCATTCAGCTGAATACCAGTATTTTACATGGAGCGACAGCCAATGTGACATCTACATCCCAGTTAGTACTGGGTAATATAATACCCCGTGGTAAGACTGGTTGTCAGACTTTCGGGTCACTGACTACCAGTTACAACTGTCAATGATCTGCAAATGCCAGCCAATTTCCAAAAAAAACTGAAAATTCATACCTAAAAATGACTGAAATACGTAGAACAGACAACGTGTTTCAATCTGATACTTCCAAATAATATTGAAAAAAATATTCACCTCTATTCACGATGAAAGGCAAAACATATTTCCGATATATCCGCTTTCACATTTCCGCGAATCGGATGCATTGAATAACTTCAAAATATCGGACAGAGGGATTGCAGTTTTGTATCATAGATACCACCACGCACAAAGCCTGTTTTTTATGTTCGTGACGTATGCTTCAATTTTTTGATGTAACATAAAATAAATGAAAGATTTGGACGGTTTATCGGAATTTATTATAAACAAAAATCTGAAGCACAAAGTTTGTATAGCTGAGGATTTGACATTTAGGGTGGGTTGCACCATATTACTATAACGATAACCAAACCGTAACAAGCCATCAAATTATACTTTTTTAATGCTTTTATGGCTTGTTACGGTTTGGTTATCGTTATAGTAATATGGTGCAACCCACCCTAACTCTACCCAGATGTGTCTGAAAACCCTTTAACGCGGAGCAGCTGCCTTCTGACCATCGCAGCCCAATTACTAGGGAATTATGAAATTTTCAGACTTACCTAGCAGTTCGTTCATAAGCCGTCGAATGCCGAATGGTATGGCATGACAACCGGGACCGGATTAACGCGGACTCCGAAATACTCGATGTGCTGAAAAATGGCTACCTACTGGGCGTAGAACATATTATTCGAACTTAGTAAGTAGGCGGGCAACAGTTAGTTTACAAATATAATACAACTATTTTAAACGGTATCAGCATCCACAGACTGAATTCACCCACTGCTATGCAAAGACCTCATTCGTTTCTGTAAACTGAATGATAGGAATGATTATATTCGTTTTTACCCGACTGCAAGGAAAGGGTAATGTTTTTGTTAATTATATTCTAAGTATTTTAGTCGTGCATTATTTAATAATTAGTTCAAATATTTTTAACGAACTTCGTAAGTTATAAGTAAGGGAAATATTAGTGCACGTAGTCCTTTAATTTGCAACCGGTTACACACAATTATGAACATTTAACCCAGCTCGTTATTACTAACAATGTGAACTCCGGCAACGGCGATTGTATCGCGTAGATTTCTGCGATGTAATCGCTGTATATTTATACTTAGCTACAACATCTACCTCTCTACATCACATAACATAACATTACGCCTGTAATCCCCGAAGGGCTAGGGAAAGGTGTACCCAATTATATGTATAGTACACTCACATATTGTCAGTTATGTTTAGCTCCCATGTAATAGGGGGCGAGCCTATTGCCACTCAACCGGGCTCAACTCCAACTCCGTAGCTGTTACTGAAAAATTTCCTGTTGGAAAAGTCCAATAACACTTTGCCCGACCCGTGAAACGAACCCTGATCCTCATGCTCAGCAGTGGCGCTTGCAACCACTCGACTTACGAGGCAATCTACCTCCCTACCTTTCTGTATGAACAATTCTATTTAAAACTACTCCACAGAACCAGTTCGCGAAGTGCACTTAAAAGTTAAAAGCACAATGTAAAAACATTGCACAAAATAATTCGATACGTACACTGTACAGTGATGAAGCGAAGCTAACTTGTAATGAGAATTCTGTGTTAGAAGAAAAAACATTTCTCTACTTGAAAAAACACAACTTAAAGTTAAAAAGCCAATTAAAAGTTGGTTCTATTGTACCAGGTTTGGAACACTCTCTGCGTATTTTTAGTGTAGAAATAGAACTAAAAATAATAGACTGATATTTATTTGAATTAGTTTTTAGGACAGTCGTTTTACCTAATTTGATTTTAATCTACCTAGCCTTTTTCCCGACTGTATTGGGTTTGGTTTCCAGTCTGATGCCGCTGCAACTGGATGCAGCTGAACACCAGTATTTTACATAGAGCGACTGCTTATCTGGCTTCCACAACCCAGTTAACACTAGGCGATATTGCCCCTTAGTAACACTCGTTGTCAGACTTTTGGGCCACTAACTACCTGTTACGATCTACAAATAATAGCTTAACTAACGTGCTTTCCGAGGAACGGAGAAAACTTGGTATGTATGTAAGGACTCGCACGCTCGGCGCGTGCATAAGGCTCGTCTCGAGCTTTTTACCCGACTGCAAGGGAAGGGTTATGTTTTTCGCGACTATCTTTGTTTTTATTCATTTACTGAGAGGCGCGTCCACCGCAACGAAAACTAACGAGTGAACAATCGCTTTTCGTAAAATCGAAGTTTGAAATCGTTAACGTTTTCATACATCGCCATGTGTTTGAATTAAAAACGCACAACGCGCCGCGCGACGCCCCGCGTGTCCGTAAATGAAGCCTAACACACACCAATCTAGACAAGCTTAAAGATTAATTGGATTTTAATATAGACTATATTCTTAGATTATTTTTTTACTATCCTAAGCACAGCTGTGAATTTAATTTTCTTTGTGGAGAGAGATGGAGTCAGCAATCAGCTACGATCTAACGTCATTTGTTTATCTTTAATCCTGCCCGTTTCCCCGTGACAGCACTAAAGATAAAAGAACTTGGAACATCCTTTGTTCTTATAAAAGGGTTAATCATTGTACACGGTGCGGCTGAAAGGGGCACGAGCAATTTTAATAACGTAGGCCATGTGATGTGGACTGTCGAGATAATTTAAATAAGAGGGTGAGTTATAATTTGAAAAACTAGGACAGGAATTGTTTTCTGACCTTATTAAGTCAACATTTTGCAGGTTTGTTTCTAATTGTTTTTTATTTTATCAAATTGTACGAACTCATTCAGTGGCAGAAATCAAAGAGTTTTATTTCGATATACTAGGTAGGTAGTAAATTAAACTTGCTAGCATTAACTTTTCAACCTACAAACGTTCCGCGCTTTATTTACCAATTATTATTTCATTTCAACAGAGAAATAAGTCCGGACCAGTAATACAATAACGTCAACAACTTGTCTTAAGCCATAGGGAATAGCCGCAAAGGCTTGGATATAAAATTAGACCACAACGTTTGTTTCACCAGCTGTGTAATTGAAAAAAAAAAACCAAACGAAGTGAAAAAGGTGAAATTACTTTCCAATACTAGTGTATTCCCATACGGCAGCTGGCTGAATATTTCCTTGCAATGCTTTTCATGAAATAAACTCCGCGTTCATGAATAAAACAATAACATTGTATGTGATTCCGAAATACATAAATATCTTATTAGCTTTTAAAAGCTTATATTGATTTTTTTTAAATGCAACAGAGAATTTGACGGCACGACTGGCGCAGTGGCTCAAGCCTGCTGCACTGCGTGTCGCGGGTTCGTTCCCCGCACGGAACAAATATTTGTATGACCTACAGATAGTTGTTCCGGGTCTGGGTATTTGTGTATGTGAGTTTAAATGTTTGTGAACGCACCCACGATACAGGGGAAATTCCTAGTGTGGGGCAACGCTATTTAAAATTAAAAAAAAAACTATTTTATATCGACGAAGCTACTTTTATCGTGATCTAAAAACTGTTTTGATTGTTCACTTACCACATTTTTGTATATTGTGATGTTTTAAAAACCTTAAATAACAACTAGATTTCAACCAATCAAACTTAATAGTTGTAAAGGAAACTTCGGAGAGGTAATCAAATTGACACATCAACCCCAAAACGAGCGTGAAAAATACAACTTTTATCTACAACTCAATTTACCCACAAAGAAAATCTATATACGAAGCACTCGACTGAAAAACGTATATTAGAGGAAGAAGCAAAACAAAAGCTAACATGTTTTATTGGCACACTAAAGTGAAATTCAATTTTATTCTTGTTACGTACGAGAACAGCGTGTAAAAGCTATCAAGGAAAAGAGAAAATTTCATTTGACGATAGTCTATGTGGACAATGCCGCGGGCACTCTCTATAAACGTTAAAAAGCGGAGGTACCTACTTCGTGTAAAGGCCGAGACACGAGTCTGGGGAGCTCCTCGTTTTAGCATACACCAAAGGAAGCACTACATTATTTTTTCAAAAAAGCGGTCTCCAAGAAAGCAAATGCATTCTTTGGCGTAATTCTCTTTAATAAGAATTTACAAGTTCTTTGCGAAAAATCTTCAAGTTGAATCTAGCTGCTTGAAACTTAACATCCGTCAGTTTAAATAAGCCATAACGAGTAGATATTATAAGTCATGGTCCTCACTATAAATCTAAAGAATTTCATCTCAGTTCAAGCAAGACTAACTACATTTTATGAGGTTCATAAATTCGTCTGCATTTGTGTTTTTTTGTGTTAAGCCTCTCAAACGATGGTAATGTAGATTTTTCTTCTTTCTTATTGCTTTTAGCAAGTTTATCTATACCAATAGACACAATCTGTGCAGTTTTCATTGTTTCCTTACCTTATAGAGGTATCTACATCTCATCCGGAAGTTAGATCTTCAAGTTCCGACATCGCTCCAGCAGAGACAACCCCGGATGCAGACAGATGAGTATTGAGCCCTGTTCGGCGCAGTTTCCGAAAGGCATTGCTTTCCGGTAACAGGCGTAACGGCTCAGATATATTGCTGAAAGGATTCCTTTAGCAATAGTCAGATACTCAGAACACTACTATTGAGCACTGGAATATTTTCGCTCAATTGGAAGACATGAAAGTGATGACATTTCCAATTCCAGGATGTCTATGTGATGGATGTCTGAATTTCACTCGACGGATACCAGCAAAGGGAATTATGCATTGTCACTGATAGGTATGTGGTGTTATATGGACATAATACAGGGTGGTGCCGACAATACGACAATAAATGAAACCACTGGTAGTTCTAGTTCATAGGAACATTTTTAAACTATCAAATAAATCCTAACACCTTCGTGGTGCCGACGATACGACAACAACCTACCTAAATATCTTTGCCAAATTCGTTTGTTACATTTTATTTCCACACGTTAATCGGTGCAAATTATTCCTAAGGTTAGTAAACCAATATTTGTTTGTAAATTGTAATGTATTTCGTTTACAGTTTTATGCTACTTAGTTTTATTGCTTTTTTTTATTTTTATTTATTTTGGTGTTAAGATTTATTTGATAGTTTAATAATGTTTCTATGGACTAGAACTACCAGTGGTTTCATTTATTGTCGTATGGTCGGCACCACCCTGTATATGTGTGTGCAAGGTGGTTTTTTTAAGTGGACGTGGATGGGCAAATCCGAAACTATAAGGAATTGCGAAAACTACTCGAAGCAGTCTCGAGCCTAACTTTTATGAAAACTAAGACTGCATCATTGGATTTTTGAAAAATCAACATTCCTAGCTAGGGATCGAAGCCATAATTTTCGATAGTGTTTCGATACGCATGAAAATCTGATATGCGGCATATTTAAGAGTAGGGTTCCAAATTACTATGTTCATAACAGCTTAAAGCTACAATCTATACAGTAGGAGATAGTCGCTTATTAACGTTATTACATACATATTAATGCTTGTATACATACATAATTTAGGATGTTTTATGAGTTTGGAATAAGGCAGGTCTGAAAAACCAGCAACTATAGGATATATTTTATTTTTTAACTTTATTATTATCATAATCCCCAGTAAAACAAATAATGTAGATATTTAAATGACAAACTTAAAAACAAAGTAAGTATCTAATCTATTTTGATAAGTAGCATATTATCAATACGATAATTCTTTTATATACCTATAATGATATATATAACATAATATATGCATGTCGTCAGTGCGTACCTATCCAATTATTATGTTCCGAAGCGTAGTAATCACTGGTTCAATGATTATGATTACTTAGGTATCTACTTATAATAATGATATTCTACGTGTAGGTACGATAACATACACGTAAGCCCTGATAGTATTTCCCTAAACTAACTTCCTGGCTGGCTTCCTTAAAGTTAAACCGAGTGGCGTCCAAGGACAGGCAAGAGAAGTGTGTGTGGTCTGGTGCGAGATGGACAGACGACATTGTTGTCATCGTGGAAATATCCTGGATGAGGATGGCATAAGAACGTGGAGATTGGCGAAAGCCAAGAGAGGCCTATGCCCAGCAGTGGGTGAAGTTGTGCTGTGGATGATGATGATGAACTTCCTTGTGGTTTTAAGGTAAATTATAAACACCATTTATAAAGTTCCCAACACATTTGTTCATTGTGTGTACCTACTACGATGGATAGGACAAACAGCACAGTCTATTTATGTTTATAAATTTATATAAAGACATGGGTTCTCTTCTCTGCTAGAAATACATAACATCACGCCTGTTATCCCCGAAAGGTAAAGCAGAGGTGTACCATAGCACAGCAGTCTCATGTTATAGAGGACGAGCCTTTAGAAAAGACAGTTAAACTATACTGCGGCGTAAAACATAATATCCATGCTATGTAAGGAATGTTATGTGATGTGAGCCACGGTCAGCGTTATGACCCGTTCACAACCTCAGGTAACACGATTTGTTTTCCAGTGCCCTCGTCGGCAGCCGCCTATAACAGTTCAGATTCGAGCAACATCAGTGAGTGAAAAGAACCGAGCATTACAATACGCAACATACAACGATACAGTTTGTCACAATCACTCGTGTGTACCAAATCGAATCTTGGATTGTTACATTACAGGCCAATGCTTCGGTGAGGGAGCGCCTGAACACATGCAGAGCTCGTCGCTGTTTCCGCGTGCGAGAACACTCCCTCTCTTCAAATCTCTCAAATGACGGTTCTAGGTGAGTGAAAAGGATAGGAGCATGGAAAAATGCGTTCCGTAGTCCGTACTGGTAAATGAAGCGCAACTCTTAATAACACGCGCGTTCGTCGCTTGTTTCGTTCACGTGAGTTGAACAAAGTCGCTCGTCAGCCCGTCGTGCAAGAATACATAGCATGCTCTGTATTCTTGCATTTCTTTTCGCCGCTGACCAGGTTCGAACACTTGTGACGTCGCTTGAACGAGTAGCTAGTGGCCAGGCCATTACTTACTAGTTAGTGCGTGCAACGCCGCTTCCTTCGCGAGGAGCAGACCCTGACAGTGACAACCACGTCGCATGCCAAGTATAAAACATTACCCTTTTTGTAAATGTTTCACCTACACTCCCTCTAGGTGATTCACACCTGCCTTCATTGCATTATTCATATTCATACTTAATGCAGATTTCAGTTATTTACGCTTGCTAGACTGCAATGGATAATTAATATTTAAATTAGATACACCGTCCTTCACATTCTAGTGCATGTCTTATTTCATAATAATTATATCGGTACACCTAAAATAAGACACTTTCGGTCAACAAACAAAAAAAAGAACGACGGTTTATAAATACATTTTTTAATACATACTTACAACCCAATAAATTAGGTACCGCTACATGAGGTTTCATGCACGGATGAATTGATGAGCGCAAGGTTAAATAGCAAAACCTCAACACGAGCCGTGCTCACCTCGTCACGAAAGGAGGATAAAGTCGAAATAAACCCCACGAAATACGACAGCACCTGAAAATAGAATACCTCTCTTAAAAGTTATTATACTTCATATAAAGCGGGGTACATACAAGGGTGTTATAACGCGGCATCGTTCACACAAAATTGAATCATGCATGTTACGTGAGAGTCCTTTATTTGCTCTTTATATCATTATAAACAACGCCCAAATTGATTTTGTTTCGCAGAATTGTAGTCTTCCACGCGATCTTTGTTGATATTTATTGTCCGGATATTTGTATTACCCAATTGTGCGTAAAAGGGGGGAAAATAAGTTTATTCGTGGCACAAATTCTAACCAACTGTAGTCATTCGAGGGTGTTCTCAATACTTACCTACCAAATTCTCTAGTTGTCTAGTGTTGTGTGTAACCGTCGGGCTGTCAACTCATACGGTCTGGATTCCCAACGCAAGACACGCCCCTCTGATTTTCGGATTCATGTGCGTATTGTGTAATTATCTCTTGCTTCGGTGAAGGAAAATATCGTGAGGAAACCAACATGCTTGAGAGTATTTTTCTCGACGGCATGTAAAGTCAAGTCAGAGACCCATGGGCGTTATAAAAACTTTGACATCAGGTTAGGCACTAACCACTCCCGTCGAGGCTGCGGGTTGTTCGCAAGAGATACCGCGGCCTCGTCATAAAGGGCTAAGAAGGAACATGGGTGGTTTTTAGTCAGTAGAAGTCTGACACTCCCTTCCGCTCTGCCCAAGAGCGGGAGGGGTTATTTGTCGATTTTCCACAAAAAAAAAATGGGTAAGAAAGATCATAATTATTCTGTATACATCCTTTATGATTGTTTAGAGTGTAGTGTTTCGAATCATAAATTGAATATGCTACGGTGAACTTGAAACAATATATTAACCCATCCTCGCCTGAAATAGATTCTATTTTGATTCCAATTATGTAGTTAATATTCTACAGTCAAATCACATCCACCCACATACACCTACGTTCAGAATACACATAATATGAAAGTTACCTTTAAATATTCCTAATTTCGAAAATCTGTTTATTATATTTCTATGGGAAACATCGATGGGTACCACACCTGTCATGAACATGACTTCCGGGCGCAACGTTACGTTATACGTGGATAGAGCAACCGTGTAACCGACATTCGATTAGGTTTGACGTATCCACCGCAGGGAAATGGCAGGGAATGTGATAACTATAGACACGTTTACAGCTAAACTCAGGGTACGCATCTAGGTCCTGTCGGGGCTCCGAGCTGTTCGAAAGAGATACCGCGGCCTCGGCACAAGGGCTAAGAAGGAACATGGGTGGTTTTTGTCAATAGAAGTCCCCAAAGCGGGAGGAGTCATTTGATGATTTCCCAATCCAAAAAAAAAAAGAAAAGGGTACGCATCTATGTCTGGATTTGAATTTGAATTCTGGTATTGTGCTCGGTTGACAACAATAGACTCGCCCCCTATTACATAGGACTGAAGATATAACTGGAGTAATGTGGATGTACTATTAGACACCCCTCTGCCTATACCTTCGAAGATTACAGACGAGATGTTAAGCTAAATGCCTCGTTGATTACAAATGCCAGAATTGCGGGGTCTTTGGTTCGATTTTCATTTTGGGTAAAGTGTTTCTGGATTTTCCATTACAAACTCAGTACCAACTAGTTTCTAATAGTAGTCAGTAGTTTGGAGTTATAGTAGTAGTTTTAACATCCTCGTGCTTCGGAGTACACGTTAAGCCGTTTGTCCTGTGCCTCCGACGGCTAAAGTGAAGACCAGAAGAGAGTGCACCAGTATATGCGCACACACTTGTGCACTATAATATTGTAAATGTACCCCAATGTGTGGTTATGTGGTGTTGTGGTTAGCCGCTCTGTCATTGCGATATCTTGTTTGTTCTTGATCATAGTTGGGAACCTAATTCTAGTTACGGAGATATTGGGGGTCAAAATTACAACTTTTATTTTTCAATACAAGTTTTTAATGTTATAAAACTTTTCTTATCTCCATGACCCCTGTAAATACTGTTGTGCATTTCATTAGGTCCTACCTTAGAAAGACCGATTACCTACACCTCGTATGTATTTATTGCGTCGATGGCTAGTTTCTGATTAAACTATTATTTTCGATATGTACAGCTGTTACACGTGTACTGCTACCTAAATCGCAACGTCACGGCTTTCAGAGAAGGTCCCTAATACCTTTTTCATCAAACGACGTCGTAAGTACAACTTTGCCCAGCGTTTCAGGCACCCAACCGTGACAAAACTAGATTTCTAAATATACCTGCTCATGCGAAATAAAATCTATAAAGGGTAGTTAACGGGTAGGCAGGGAGGCTTTATTTTTGGCCCAGTGACGTCATACCGGCCACGTTTAACCGCAGACCGACTCCACGTTCTACCTATGAACTATTTCTGATGGACTTCATATTTACAAATCAAATCAGATTGGTGTTTGTGGATTGACGTCAATAAGACTCCTTTGGTTTGGTAGGTTAGATAGATATAGAGCCTCTTTATGAAAACCTAGCATTTGTTTTTTTTATTTTTAAATTCTGAATTCAGCAAGAATTTCCTTTCTGAAGATATTTTGACGTGCTTGAAAAACTCGAGATCAATTTCTAAAAACAAATTCTGCCAGCCAGTCATCATCATAAAGGCCCAACCGCTATTGGTATGCTATAAAAACTTACCCTGTATAATAAGAGCTCCTCCTTTCAGGTATCCAACCATCATGGGAATTCAGTATGCAAACTTAACTTTCCCATCCTACGTTCCTTGGTTTTACGACGCGACTGCAGCTATAATTAATTTACCTATTTTGAAGATAGTTATAATACACCTTAATATCCCCCGTTCCTCAGTTAGACTTGGGGATTTAGAGGTAAATTGACTGCAAGTATATCTCCGAAAATAATATAATATTCTCCCGTGTTCCGCTTTAATCGTGTTACCGGAGCGAGGCCCGGCCGCTCCGATTGCAATTAGTACCGATTCAATTAGTTATCCACTGTTTCTCATTTTACTTTAGGCTGGATAATGAGGGTTTTTGGTAAGGGCCCTCCGCTAAACCCTGTGGGCTGTGACTGACTCCTGTTTCCCTGATCCACCTTTTCATTTTCCCGTCCGTGTTTATTCCGCGTCATAAAATTTACTGCCTATTGTTGAACACTCGTGGAACGGAGATTGCACGAGTTGTTGGTGAAGAAAATTATGAATTTGATGTGTGTTACCTATACTAATATTATAAATAGGTAAAATTTGGTTGTAAGGTAATCTCCGGAACTAATGATCCAATTCTAAAAAATATTTCTTTGGCAGAAAGCAACATTATTTGTGGGTATATAATTTATAGCCATAAATTATATTTATATCATCCATATTAGCCGAGTTATCACATTTTTTGCAGACGAAGTCGCGGGCGCTGTGTTAGTAAGGTACATAACTATAACTAGATAACCTACTGAATCCATCAGGGAAAACCTGTTTGTAGGCTGAGCGCTTATACGATACAGGGTAACAATTATGTCGGTGACCCGATCAAGTCGATTAACTTGTTTTAAATAATTGCAGAAAAAGGAATCAGAACCTTGAGCTCGATTCCCAAACGAGTACCTACTTACACTTTCAAGTTTTTAGCATAGAATCACTTCCACCTGGGCACACGTTGCCATGGCAGAGTTAGACATCTCTGAACCGATTTCGAACCCAAGTCGGCCGTAGCAAAGGCAATCTCTGCAGACGGGGAATCATAGACCGTTGAACACAGACAATGGGCCCACCTTCCATCTTGCACCGCATGCATGATAGAGCAGTAGGTACGAAGGTGATAACCTAATTGATACTAACCCCTACCCATACTTGATGATCTACATATTATTTACTGCATCAGTGAGCGGGGTTCGCGTAGCTGAATATTGGGCTATACATCTCAGAACTTTTTCTAATACGCTAAGAAGAAGCATAGAATCGCAACAATTGTCTGATAAAACAACTATTTATACCCAGTTCGAATAAACATGATGTGACTTCCCAGTCAAATGCTCACTTAGCGAAACTGTTTTTTCTGAAAACTTCTGCAGTGAAAAGTCTCGAAATCTCTTTGTGGTTTTAAGTTGAAGCCATTTGCAGAATTTGTTTTTACTTATCAAATCCGTGATGCAAATGCAGTGAAACAAACTTAGTGATGGCAGCTCAAAGTTTGTTGTCCCGGTCGAGATAACTCCGTGCCAACTTATTTATCTGCACCAACGTTTGATGAAGATATTTTCTTCTAACAAACAGAAAGGAGGTCGTGGCTAGATCATAACAGCCGCTCAGATCAATCTTCAGGTTAAGCCGCGCTTGCTTAGGTTTATCTGTGTGAAAAGACTAGGCAGATGATGATAACCTTCTTCTAACAAATAGATTTGTCTTTCCCGTGAATAACCTACCATGAAATTAATTTGATTACATCCCTGCATCATCAAAAAAAATCATTAACCCATTTGAGCCCGCTGTCCCCATTTGGGGCCATTTCTTTAAATTAATTTGCAAAAACAAAAATAAAATATTTAAGGTAAGAAGGTTTTTTAAGTAGGCATAAGTTAAATGTTATATGCTATTCCGCTCATAATATTATTTGAGCCTACAATAAAAATAATTTAAAGTTATAACTTTAAATAACTACAACATAAAAGTACCTACTTGCTAGTTTCTATACATTCAAAGTTTTTTCAGTGTACACACATCAAAAGTGTCTAGGGATCAAGCATTTTTATGCGGATTTCTTGAGATTGAGATGTGGCTTTGTAATAAATTTATGATTTTATAAATTTATATGGATCCTTTTTGGTGCATTTCATAATTTGAATCAGGAACTGTGAATCAAATTCGAGTAAAAGATGAAAATCAGCTGTCAATATTTTCCCTATAAAAACATACAACGCATTGAAGACATTATTAGTGCTACTGTTTCCCTACTACTGATTAAAACCAACGTTATTATGGAGCGGCGACGTCATTTAAGCAGGGAAGAAATGCTCAGAGCCGTGGGAATGATAGAAGCTGGTTCCCGGCAACGTACTGTGGCTTTAGCTCTGAATACAAGTCAGAGTGTTATCAGTCGACTTTGGACACGTTACCGAAGCACTGGTACCGTGGCTGAGCGCCATGGAGGACGGTATCGCTGCACCACACGGAGACAAGACCGATACATTCAAATCTTAACTCGAAGAGCTCCAACAATAACCGCCATGATGTTAGCCGTGAGGCTTCATCACTCTTCAGGGAACTTAATTAGCGACCAAACAGTCAGAAACCGCTTGCATGAAGTGAACCTTCATTCCCGAAGACCGCTACGGGTACCACCTAAAGCAATGCACAATCGTAGGATTCGATATCAATGGGCTCTTGAACACAGAAATTGGGCAGAAGAACAATGGCGTTTCGTGTGCTTTTCTGATGAGTCTCGTTTTGGTATGAGACCGGATACAAGACGTATACGACACTGGAGAACCCCTGGACGCCAACAGCGATTAAAATCCTGCCAGGAAGTCCATCCTTATAGTGGTGGAACCATCATGGTATGGGCGGGTATTTGGATCGGCGGAAGAACTGAGTTGATTTGGATCAGAGGCAACCTCAACGCTCAAATTTATGCTGAGACGATTGTATCAGACGTCATCGTTCCTCTACAAGTGCAAATCGGTCCCTTATTTCAGTTAATGCATGATAATGCACGACCGCACACCGCAAGAGTTGTAAGACAGACTCTCGCCGCAGCTAACATCAATGTCCTGCCCTGGCCTGCTCAGTCGCCAGACTTGAACCCGATTGAGCATGCATGGGATATGCTACAGAGAAGAGCTCTGCCGAATATGGAGGGTATCCAGTAGCAAGAAGACCTTTTTTTGTTGTTGCAACGAACATGGGCGGCCATTCCACAGCGTGATTTGGATGAACTCATTTTGAGTATGCCAAACCGATGTTCTTGTGTTGTTAGTGTTCGCGGTAGAAACACGGATTATTAATTGTTTAAGTTACCCAATAAAATTTTAAAGAAAACTGTTATTTCAGTCTTTTTTTCGAACTTTAATGTTAGTGGTTCAAATGTCAAAAATCCCTTTATTAGGAAAATGGCAAATTTCTTTATTAATGCAAAGGTGACTTGGTTTATCGTTACTGTGACAAACGAAAACACTTTATTTGATGAATCCTTAAAGAAAATTTTAATTAATATCAATCAGGAGAAAAGTTATTGCAAAAATATATGTTGATCCCTAGACACTTTTGATGTGTGTAATTAACATTAATTATACAAAATTATCTTTTCATTTACATGGCGATTGTATGGAAATATTTTATTAAAATATTAACTATACATAGACACATATTGGTCTCTAAATTATACAAACTGTACGCAAAAATAGAATTAACACTAAATCATCTAATCCCTTATCATGTACTCGTTATAGATAATATGTTAATTTTTGTCTAGAATTCTGAATAAACGTGTCCACTTTAAACTAAGAAAGAACGACATTTTAATTGAAAACTCCAATAATTAAAATAGCTGATCAAGACTTTTGAATTTAAGACGCAAATCTTCATCTTACTTCCGATTCGAGAATGAGAAAACAGAATTTCTCTACGCGTTAATGAATTGTAATAATATTAATAAATGCCCACTTTCAACCAGAATCCCCTTGAAAGCATTCTCGTTTAAAAACCAGATGCGGCGAATACCAGCTGGAGCCAAGAGTGCTTTTAACCTAAGTGACAAGAATCTACTTATTCATGTGTTTACTTAAGACGGGCAGGAGGTTTTTAATTTTTGATTTTGTAATCAGTACACACAACGTTCATTTTTCATTCCAAGTTTTAATTAGATAGAGAATGAAAAACCCTCACGTACTGACCGCTCCCCTTGAGATCACTTTGCATATAATTTACGAGCAAATTTTTTTTAAGCCATTTTTGATTCTGTGTTTTACGTGGAATGTTTACAGTCACAGTATGTAAACATTTGGCATAGTTCAAACGCGAATTTCTTCTGAAATAACTATTCCAATTTTGAGATAATATGACCTACATAATGATAATATGGAGTCCAAAATATTAGTTTTGGTACGTAACATGAAAATAAAATCAATAGATATATTTGTAGGCGAAAATTGCTTGATAACGTTAATGACTTAGTACTTACATATTGGTGTTCTTTTTTTTTTATTGGGACAAACCCGCCACACTATTCCCAAACCACTATAACTCCTGTAAACCAGAATCAACAGTGGCGACCACAAGAAAAGCGAGACAATGAAGCCCGACGAAGTCCCAGAGAAACGATTAAACTGTCTTGGATCCCGCAACGAAATTAATCAGAAAATAATAGCGGAGGAGTAGAAAAAACATAATTTCCACTTCCCTCCATATCAGCAGGAGACAGAACAGAACAAGGCCAATAGGCACACAGGGACGTAGCGTATATTGGTGTTCGTGGTTGTACATAACTATACATAAATAATAATAAAACAGATTTATGTTTCTGAAAAATTCATTATTGTGATTTCGTTAATGGAATTCCCGAAATAACACTGGTAATGTTTTACTCAGAACTTCTGTACGCAAAATATGCATGCGCTTTTGGCGTTGAATTGCAACAGCCTGTTTTACAATACAATACCGAGAACTTCTCAATATTTGGACGTCAGTTTTAAAATTGCATTGCCACTTTGCCGTATGCATTACTTTTATTCTCTTTTTCGCTGATAAACAATACGTTTTTGTTCGCTATTGTTGAAAAAAAAATGGTTTCAAATTATTAAAAGAATAACAAAAATGCACCTACACAACCGATTACACTGTTGTTGATTACATAGTTGGTTCGGTGAACCAATAACATTTTTGACCAACATTGGCGCCAAGTGAGCAGCGATCGCAAAAACACACAACATTTTAAACATAACATTATCGTGTCACTGACTCTGGCAGAGCCACCATCAGGGATTTTCATTTTGAAAACACAAAAAAATTGTCGCTAATTAGTCGAAATTTGTCGCCAAATATCAGAATTTGTCGGTCACTGGTTCAAAAGATATAAGGGTTTATAGGTGGCCGATCTGGAGAGAGTCTCCCCAGCAGGGCCACATTTATATCTCAAAAACTAGGGCACCTAGCAAATATCTCTTTTCTCCCATAATTTGTCGCCAATTAGTCGGAATCAGTCGCCAAATATCAGAGTTTGTCGGTCACTGGTTCAAAAGATACAAGGGTTTATAGGTGGCCGATCTGGAGAGAGTCTCCCCAGCAGGGCCACATTTATATCTCAAAAACTAGGACACCTAGCGAAGATGTGTTTTCTCCCATATTTTGTCGCCAATTAGTCGCAATTTGTCGCCAAGTCACAGATTTAATCGGATCTTAGTTTAGGAGATATAATGAGTTCAATTAGTAAGGTATAGTCCAAGAGCTAGGTCGAAGAGTTCACGAAAAATACCAAGAAAAAAATATTTCTATTAATATGTGTAATATACTTCTAGTTTTATCGGTCTAAAGTCTTTAGAAATGTCCGAGAGAGATAAATTCTCAATTTAATTCATGTTTTTATGTTTTAAATTACTAGGTTAGAGTGGCTTAAACTTCTTTGAAAACATTAAACCTTGCTCTTGGTCTATTTGGTGAAAGATGTACAGTCGCATGCAACTGTTTTACCACTTTACAATGTTAAGCTCTAATTAACTTTAGAATAATAAATAAATGTCGTACCTTTAGTAAAATGTTTAAAATACTTAAACGTTGAAAAAGTATTGTCAATTGTAATCAAATTTTATTATATAAAAATGAATTTCCATAAAGTTCGTTTGATGTGTGTTGTGTTGGTGTGTATTTTGAGGTGATTGCGAGTGTTGTGTTGTGGGTATGGACGGGACGATCTATCTGCCAGCGACTAAGTGGTAAGTGCACATTGTGTTAGATAAATAATTACATAATTATATGTATTGTAGATTTGTTTATAGGTAATGAATACAGCTTTCCTATGGTGGGTTGAAATTATAGAATAAGTTTACATTTATTTAATTCGAAACAAACATTCCTCCATAAGACGTCATAGATACTGTCTAGAAACTACATAAAGTATTTTGTACTCGCTTGTACCACTGTATGGGGAAATTGAATTCTTTAATATCTTTTTAATTACACACCGACTAAATCTGTAACTTTGCGACAAATTGCGACTAATTGGCGACAAAATATGGGAGAAAACACATCTTCGCTAGGTGTCCTAGTTTTTGAGATATAAATGTGGCCCTGCTGGGGAGACTCTCTCCAGATCGGCCACCTATAAACTCTTGTATCTTTTGAACCAGTGACCGACAAACTCTGATATTTGGCGACTGATTCCGACTAATTGGCGACAAATTATGGGAGAAAAGAGATATTTGCTAGGTGCCCTAGTTTTTGAGATATAAATGTGGCCCTGCTGGGGAGACTCTCTCCAGATCGGCCACCTATAAACCCTTATATCTTTTGAACCAGTGACCGACAAATTCTGATATTTGGCGACAAATTTCGACTAATTAGCGACAATTTTTTTGTGTTTTCAAAATGAAAATCCCTGATGGTGGCTCTGCCAGAGTCAGTGACACAACATTATCTTATTAAAATAAATACGATTGTGGAATTCCAAACCCATAGGTAGATGAAATATTAATGAGTGAAAACGATGAATGCTCTGAAATTCACTACAATTATTATAGTATTATCAGATTTAAAAACGCGCATTCAGTTTTTCACTGGAAATAATTATGGATGTCACTATTTTCGACCAAATAATAGGGCAGCTTTCATCAAAATGATAAATTATATTTTTATATTTAGGATCTCGGTTTGTTGTTAAGCCGTTGGTTCCGGCATGCGGCATTTGAAGACCTGCGACAGCCGTTAAAGGTAGCCCGTGGCACAAAAATCTAACAACCAGTATTACCATGGGCACCGCACCACATTACCCTGTACAACTAACTGGGTTGTAGACGTCAGATAAGCAGTCGCTTCATGTAAAATGCTGGCGTTGAGCTGCATCCGGTTAGACTGGAAGCCAAACCCAGCACAATATTCGGTAAAAGGCAAGGCAGAAAATGATGAACATAGGTACTCGTAGGTACGTTGGTCATTATTATATTATTCTAGCTAGCCCATATTTTCCCACTGCAGGGCAAAGGCCTCCCTCCATTCCTTCCATCGATCACGATTCCGTGCAACATCTTTCCAATTCTCAAGGAAGACATCCAGTTGGTCCCGCCATACGTTGGTCGTGCTTATGTATATCTTGGTAGAGCAACGTCAAGCTCCTACTAGCCATTCAATTGATTGTTTTGTAAACGTGTTTGCCATTTGCGTGATGCTGATGTTGGTGATTTTGATTGTATTTATGAAGTTTTATTTAGCTGCTGCGATCGCAGCTCACAGCCTACATAAAGTGCCTATGTGTGTACTTTACGATGTCAATGGGCGGATTTCCATTTGGCTAGCCTGGGGCGCTTCAATACTCGTAAATTCTTCGTAATTAAGCTGACTCTAAGGTCAGCGGGTTAATACAATAGGCGACTAATGTACACAGACGTAATGAAAGCCTATTTTACATACGTTTAAATTGCGTATAATGAGTAAACAAAGAGCCTAAATTAACTTTATAGTGTAAGGGTGACGTTTATAGACCGTACTTATACTTTATTGTATCGCTTTCACAATGAATTGCTGTTTGGGAGTTCCGGAATTTATAATTGTGGGTGAGTTTAACTGTATACTAAGGGCAACATCTTTTAAATTGCGCTTAGTTACCTGTTAACATAGAAAGGAAAAATTATTCTCTAAATACACCTCAGGCAATGTTACAACAATATGTCGTTTTTCCTATATCCCTTTTTTTATTTTTGGGGGTGGGTAATCATCAAATAACCCCTCCCGCTCTGGGCAGAGCGAAAGGGTGTGTCAGACTTCTACTGACTAAAAACCACCCATGTTCCTTCTTAGCCCTTTGTGTCGAGGCCGCGGTATATCTTTCGAACAACCCGCAGCCCCGACGGGCGTCGGTAGCTGAAACGGCCTGTCGTCATAAGACGGACGGACGGCGAGCTAGCCCATTACTCACCGTCCACAGGCCCGCGTCTACGGTGGCCGGAAGCCATCACGTGGCCCCCGACGCCCGGAGCGTCTCCCGCAGCGGCTGGGACGAGAGGTTCTCTCCCTCTCGCGTTCCGCCACCTCCTTCGCTAGCATCACTGCTTCGCAGAAGGAGGCGACGGCGTCCCATTCCCCCTTGCCCCGGACCATGGCTTACACTAGGGCCGGACGCGAGAGGTCGCCACCGCGCGCCGCCGATTCCCTAAATCCCTTGAATTTAACAACTTGGAATGCTCTTTGAATTCATTAGTTTATTGGTCACAGATTGGTTATATTTCTAAAATGCTGGCTAGCTCAATGGCCTAAGGGCGCTAAAGCCAGGGTCCACATAATTCATTGATGTCATCATTTTACATATGAAAACTTGTAAAATACATCCCTATTGATTGTCTAGGTTACCCTAACCTGGACAATACACCCCGCAATCTACCTTGATTACTAAACTTTATTATTAGACTTGATTATTAGACTTTACGACGCCATTGCCTGCGGCCAAATGGTTTATACCAAAAAGTATAGGTAAATATAACGCTGGCCTGTTACACTTTATATCATGTGACAAATTCAAAACACATTTCCAGAGACTGCAAATTCGCAAACGACTTCTTTTGTCAAACAACTCATGTGGGCAAGTTGCACGTTTTAAATTATGTAATAATGGGAAACCGAAAGTTGAATTTCACTGACATTATTATATTTAGAATTAAACGAGATGTGAGGAAAGCGGTTTGCGCTCTGTAGATTTCAGCTGAAAACTCGAGAAGGATTTGCAGGATGAATATACTGGTTTGCGGTTTGTATTTACGTACTTTTCATGTTACACGTTGACATTTTAGTGGTCTTACAAACGGCATACACTACTCTGTGGTTTAACCTGAAAACCCTGATGGTATAAGCGTCCCAAACCACAAACCTCGAGATCTATTCAACAGTCAATAGTGGCAAGTTGCAAGTTCCAAGTTTAAACACCGTCAGTTGTACCATTAGGGAAGTCAGGAGTAATAAATATCATGTGGTATTGAGTATTTACATCATCTAAGATTGCATTTGCATTAATGAAACTAGCATTTGTTTAAATGGTTAATGGCTTGGTTTCAGGGTGAAGAGTCCTGTGATCCGATCGAGCTATTTCTTGCAGTATTTTGTATGTCCTTTTTGAATGTAATCTGGTGTATTGTTAACAGGCTTTCACCAAGACTAAGTTCTCTTCTCCTTAAACTATGTAAGATTTTTTTCATAAGTAATACTGATATTCAGATGCATCCGGTTAGACTGGAAGCCGACCCTAACATAGTTGGTAAAAGTCTGCCTAGCCTCCGTCATCTACCTAGATGATGATTAACCTAGGTAGTTACACTATACATACCTATGTACTCGTATATTTTGGTAGAGCAACGTCAAACTCCTTCTGCTAGTCTTTAAATTACGATGTTGGTACACCTGCTTGCCATCTGCTCTCAGTTATTTGAGGGCAATAACTTGTATAATTTATTCGGGAACCGACTTAGTGATACTTACACGGGTTACAGGTATACAGGTAACAGTATTGTTGTACGAAATGGCTTTTGAGTCGTTCGTGTTATTGCTTTATGGCTTGACGTTAGTCCGGAATTAATGTAACCATGCCAAATAGACGTTAAATTACGTTTATTTTAACCAGGCTTTCGCGTCAAGTTGGCACATTTGGCACTCGCTGTTATGTGGGCGACAAGCATTTGTTTTTTATGTAACTGATCTATTATGTATGCAGATCTACTCAAGTTTGAGTGCTTGCTTTGTTTAATAAAAATAATAATACATCAAGTGGTCTCGCTCTATCTAAGCAGTGGTAGCCTAGTGGTGTGACTGTCGTGCTGCCAAACCATAGTCACACTTTCGAACCCAATGCCTCGGATTTTTCGAATTCATGTGCGTATTGTATAATTATCACTTGCTTCGATGAAGGAAAACATTGTGAGGAAACCAGCATGTCTGGTATCTCTTGCGAACAACCCGCAGCCCCGAAGGGCGCCAGGTTAGGCTCTAACGACATGTTAAAAAAGAAAAATACATCAAATTTTATTTCGCCCGGAGATACCTTGAACCCTGACCTATCACCAATAGCACTTTAAAACAAACCCCCCCTGCCTGCACCGGCACGGACGATATGAAAAAACAAGGTTAGCGTATCTACCGATCCGCCCGTTTCCGATCCAGTGATAAATTGGAAAAGTGCTGCATATGTTGTTTCAAACAATACGCAGCTTCCCTGTAAAGTTACTGCGAAAATAAACATCAAGCCTCTTGTATGCTAATACTTAGAGACCGTCAATCGCTCTTGTTTGCTACGAGAAGCGGCCATTTTTTGTTTACTTCTTATTTTTGCTTTTCATTTTACCTAAAATGTAAAAGTTTCTGCCGAAACAGGCATACGTCTTCGCAGAAATAGGTTCCCTAAGTTTTGACCTAGGATTATGTTTATTTAGCTAACCCAACAAAGATCTATCTACATATATTATTGTTGATGTGCTAACGTAAATCGATACTTCGTTTATACAGGGTGTAAACGAACCCTTCACGCATCCGTCAACCAAGCATTCTGTACATCAAACTAAGTACCCCTACGCAAAACATTTTGCTGAGAAATGACTTTTTTTTTTGGGGTCAAAAATCACATTTTACGGTAAAACTCAAAGTAGCACTCTTAAAACATTGTGCTAGTCGATGCTTTGAATAGTAAACGGGTCTTGGAGGTAATTTAAGTAAAGTTTAAACCTGAAATACTAGTATTTACAAAAACAGCTGTGAAAAATTTGGAACTTTGACCCCCAATATCTCCGTAACTAGGAGGTTCCCAGGTTTGGTCTAGAACAAAAAAAAGACGTGTGGCACTGGAGACTGCCGCGTTAAAGCTATTGCATAGCATTTTTTTGTTAGTTAATTTTATAAGCGTAAGATAAGATACTTTTAATAGAAATTATCAATAAATTACATTATTTGAGCTAACATATTAATAAAAATGAATTAAATTATATAAATCAAATGTAACCTTCGTAGTTCTAACCACTAAGAAAAACTATGACACAAATTAAAAGAAAAAGTAAATGACATCTTGACAACTGACGTAATGTCAGATGAAAATTAAACATTGAAAAATTATAAGATTTAATATTTTATAAAAGATGAGGATGATTTGTAAAAGTGTAAGTATAAATACTATATTTCCCCAACATTTTGGTTATCTTTATAGCAGTATTATATATAAATTAACAAAACAAAAAATAATACTGCATAATATGTTATAATAATAATAAAATGAATGTATATAGAGTACTAACTCATTTTCTTTCACTATTTTTTCGTGACTTTCTTCATTAATAATTGCACTTTGTTTATTCATATTTAAAACACTTTGTACACAAATTATACTAGTACAGATATTCACTGTTTATTTATTTAAACTTTATGCACAATAATGATACATAGGCGGACTTAATGCCACAAGGCATTCTCTACCAGTCAACCTTAACACTGTTGTACATAGATGATAAATACCTATACACCTATATACTTTCTCACAAACAGCTGATTACGGTAGTTTTCCAATACAACCAATGCCACCTAAAGGCGGGTTGCTGAACTAAAGAGACAAGCGTGATATTTCAAAAAGTCATTGTCAAGTGTCAATTTGTTAGGTTTTTATTTTCGTTACGGAATTTCTGGATTCGGTCCCCACGCTCAAGGCCCGCGATAGAAGCTATGCAATAGCTTAAAAAATGATCGCAGTGGTGGGGAGAACAAATGCCCTTCGTTTGCGTTAAGGGAACTTTTACACCCTATATGTAGGTTAACATAACGTTAATTTATTATTACAACATAAATTAAACAAGCCCACCACGCCCTCGCTCGTTATCGCCACATTACGTCACAATATTAATGTTTTTAACATTGTACTGTGCTCCAGATAAGTGTCATGAACTAGGAAACAAAAGGGAGATCTTCTCTCCGAGTTTATATTTAGTATAGACCATTGACCCCGAACCAATATGTAGATAGTCTAGACCGGGAGTAAGAGCACCGAGCACTTTCATTAGTTCGCGCTCGAGTAATTCATTACCAAGTTAGAATATACTAAAATGAACTCCGCTGCCGTCTCGTCACTTACATACTTCTCACATATTTCATAACTTCAGCGGCTGCGCGTTCCCCTCAAAGCGTGAAATTAGCATTTGTTTGGGGTGTCCCGGTTTTTGCGCACCTACAAACTTTTGCAATGTCTAGACAAGTAGACAAATTCCCCGCTACAGGGCCGTCAACATTAATTACCGTCTCTTTACATTCTGAAGGCCGAAACATTAGTAATTCCTGTCTAGTTCTAACCCACGTCGCCGTCGGGTGGAAAATGTTGTAGGGACTTCTAATGGATAGGTAGGAGCGGGCCAATAAAATGTCTTCTATTTATCTTTCTCTAAAACGTAATTTGTGCCGATAACTTAATTTCACTTGGCCTTTTGTTGGATAACAGTTTCCTCTTACAGCATTTGTTAGGGTTCGAGTGAGGGTCGCGCGCGTGACCAAAATTTAGGCGCGAGGGAAAAATATCGCAGCGTCGTGATCGTCACAACAATACCATAAATATCATCCATTGGTTGTTTACATCGGCTGCGATTGTTTCAGTCCCACTGTCGTACTTCGTGAGACTTAACATTGTTTTTCTAAACGTTGTAAAAATGTTGCCTCATTGTCTAGTTTTGTCACCGTGTTGCTTATGCATCGCGATTGGATCATAAAGCCACAGGGCTTGGATTTGTACCTGATTGATGGCCAGGCTCGCCCCTTTTACATGCAACTTAAACATATCTGATGAAATGTGAGACCGGTACTATAATTTTTTATGAAAATATTATTTGTTCGTAAAAAAAACTGATTCTTTGAGATTAAAGGCATTGATTTAAACACACAATTTGAAGTCTTGTAGCATTTTGACAGTCGTAATATATTTTGTGTTATGAGCAAATTAGGGAGATAAAGGAATAAGAAATCCAGGAATTTAAAGTTTATATGTTTTATTTATAGAAAAAGGTAAATATCTAAGGAATTCGGAAGGGTCTTTATACTTTAATCAAGATTTGTTAAAACTCTTGGTTGTGGAGGTAGGTTGTGGCAACGAGGTGCTTGGTTCCACTAAGGGATACCTCTCAGGCAAGTCCACGTAGCAGCAAACATAATCGCTAAAATAACATACACGCGAAATGTATAACATTTTCTTTCCTATGCATTTCTCCCTCTTGAAACATTCTAATTTTTTCGCGGAGCACGATGGATCTAAACATATAAGAAGGTATAAGAGAAAAATTGGTTTTTGCTTCATATCTGCTTCAATCATGAAAATCTGTCAACTGTCGTAAAACTAAAACTTAAAGGGGCATTGCAGTAGGAAGTAGACTTTCATCATTATCTGCCCACGCTTTTCCCAACGATGTTGGGGTTAGTTTTCAGTCTAACCGGAAGCAGCTGATTACCAGTATTGTACACAGTGCCTATCTGATTTCCACAACCCAGATAGGTACATAAACTATTCCCCACCGCATTATTTTCAGATTAATTTCATTGCGGGATGGGATCTAAGACAGTTAAAAATCGTTTCTCTGGGACTTCGTCGAGCTTCATTGTTTCGGCGTTTTTCTTGTGGTCGCCACTGTTCATTCTGGCTTACAGGAGTTCCAGTGGTTTGGGAATAGTGTGGCGGGCTTTTCCCAAAAAAAAAAACCTATTGGTAAAGCTGGTTATCAGATTTTTGGCTTTCAGGAAGTAAATATCCAGCTATCAAATATCTCTTTTCAAAGCATCTTTTTACTCCGGACGCTCTTAACCTGCACGTCTTGTTACATAGTTCTCACATAATAAACCATCTCAACATGAATGATGTAATGTACCAAGATTTTGTAACAATATTCTGATTTAAAAGAGGGTCCATGGAGTTTCTTGGCCGTTCTTCTCCATAGAGATCTACGCCAGGAAATGGACAACTACAGTACTTTCACAAGTTATTATGCCTTGTGACTGTGACTGTAGCTTTGTTTTGTGAATTGTTCTTCTGACATTCAAAAGTGCCTGTAATGGTTTAATTGAAATAAATGTTTTAAGTTTTTTGAGTTTGCATATGTTTTATTAAGTACTGGGTTCATACGATTATGTTGCTCAAGTACAGACATCAAGCTAATACAATCTGTCAAATTTCTGATTTACAACTTTATTACTAAAGGATGATTGGAAAAATTTGACAGTCTGTACAAAATTAAAGTAACTACCTAAATGCTTTTAACGTTTTACTAGAACTTTAGCATTTATTAAATAAAAGTTACATACGTATGCCTATTAGGAAAAATAGTTTCTCGCCGTTTTCACTCAATGAGGTGTAGACATGGTCTCTGTACGATTCAGGATATTGGTAATTAGGATCCAATGGATTTGGGGTGTTCTTTGTCTCTCTACCACACAGATTCACTGAAATAGCTATTCCAGAGGATAACATTATGGATTTATAACACGACATTATTTATTACAAAAGTCACAGAAAAATCAACAATGGAAATTTAAATTGACGCAGGTTAGGTTAGTTACCTCATCGTAATTTGGTATTTTATGTGTTTTCCCATTAAACTGCTTATTAGTCAGTTTATTCGTTTCTAAATGAAAAAATACTGTATTTGTGAAAGTGTGTTTTTAGTGCGTTTTTATTTTTAGTGTTTTTTTTGTGTTTTATTTCTATGTACGATTCGTCACAAAATACTCACGTTCATAAAAATAGCGAAATAGGTACTTATTGTGGACCTCGAAATGTGTGCTTTTCGCGCCTCGAAAGTAGGTTAGTTTCCCGTAACGTCTGGTTTACGACTAGGCGTCGCGATACATAAAACTTTTATGCCCACACTTTGTGACATTAGCTACGCTTAGAACTAAACTTTGTGTTATTTACTATCAACTTGTAGGTCACGCTAACCTTCAGTGTTAAATATGACGCTAAATTATGTATTAATTTATGCATTGTAGTAAATTTTGCAAATGATGTAACCAAACGTTAACATTGAATAATCAAATAAATATTTGCATGTTCCACAACTATACTTCCTGCTTATACTAATATAATAAACTTCATCTGTTATCCACAGACAACCTGCGGCGTAGAACTCGGTAGAATGCAAGTTATGATAATATCCGAAAGTGTTACATTTGGGAAATTTTCACAACTGGTATCCTTATATTATAATAATACATAATAATTTATCCAATCGATTGACATTACAATGCGTAAATCAAAATATCTTCGATCAGTTAAAATGAAGTAAATACTTATTATTAGTATTCGTTCCAATTCCAATTTTCAATTATGAAAGTAGTTTCAGCTACAATTACAATAATATGTAGATATATATTTGAGCCTTATCGCGAAACCCCACTCTCAACCTATACCAAAAGTACCATCAATAGAGATACGCACTTAATCCCATATAAAATCGCTAATCAAAAAACCACGTAGTTGAATCGCGCTCAACAAAGGTGGTATCTATCTGTAATCAGCATCGTAGGCCGCGTAGGTGAGCGGCACGATAACGCAGATAACACAGTTATCTAGCGATGAGGATATAAACTTGATTTGGTATAAGGTCGGGTATATACCGCGATTTTTAGTTTGCTTTTGTTTTTCGAGGGTTCTGCGCTGTTTTATGGTAGTGGCGCAGCGCTAAATAATAATATTTTTTTATTTTTCGTTTTCGTATAGATGCGATTTTCAAGAAGCATGTCGCACATAATTTAATACACTTTACATAAGACCACTCCTGTAATTAAGTTTGATGGGGTGGGTTGTTGTATAAATTCCTTTCTGATAGTTAGCCTGCGTCAACCTAAATAATTTTAATTACTAATAATAAAGTTAATAAACCTCCTTTTACGCTTCGGCACAGTCGGGAAAAAACTAGCTTCTAATTCCAAGCACATAACATCACGCCTATAATCCCGGTTTAGGCAGAGGTATAACATTTCGCCAGTTAATTTCATGTTATGTTTTTTTTTCCTACTCCTCCGCTATTATTTTCTGATAAATTTCGTTGCGGGATCCAAGACAGTTAAATCGTTTCCCTGGGACTTCGTCGAGCTTCATTGTCTCGACGCTTTTCTTGTGGTCGCCACTGTTGATTCTGGCTAACAGGAGTTACAGTGGTCTGGGAATAGTGTGGCGGGCTTGTCTCATAAAAAAAAAAATCCAAACACTTAAAAGCCAATTAAAAGTGATACATGGTGGTTTGTCAGACGGCCTAGCTGTGTTTGCAGGCGCAACTGAGTACTAAACCGAAGGTGGTGTGTACAACAACCCTAACGTGACGTCAGAGCTGGCCGTATCGAGCCGGGCCCGGGGGCGCGATTCGCATCAATCTTTCAACTGTTCCGTACATTTCTGTTGCGAGCATTTTCGGCCGTATTCGTGGAAACCGCAAACATTATTGACAGTTCAATTTAAAAATTTACAAAATACACACATGTATTCACTGACTTTGTTTAAATCAATGAATACAATATGTGTGTGTATGTTTTTCTAGTGTATTTTTTTTGTGTATTTCCGTAACTAAAAATCTCTTGTATTTAATAAAGATCTGAGTTTCAACTCAAAAACAACGAGCAAAATAATTACATAAAATAATAATTAGAGCGATTCTCTACTACTCCAATTCAACCCGAATATTAATCGGTCCGATGCAGAAATCTGTAAGTAGTTCAGATTTTCGGACAAGCAAACAAGAGTTTAAGTTTACAAAACTTTAAATTCATGTAGTCTTGCATCACTTTTCGCTGTATAACTTTTCGTGTGTCGCATAAGAGGAAAAGCTCTATTTTTTTTGAGAAGTAAATCTCGCTTTGGAAGTATATCATATTTGAAGTCATGAGTAGAATTACCTCCTCACAAGACCTCCTCCCGACTGATCTGCCCTGTGACTGCCGATGAGAACAAGCCAGGTGGGTAGGTACGGTCGAACTTCTTCATACTTGTTCTTCACCTCACTCGGTCCTGTCATTCGTGTAAGAATCAAAGTAGATAACCATAGCTTTGTTATTTTCCCACGATTCAGACTTGGGCTTGATCACGATTGCTGGTATGGTTGGCGGCAGTGGCGACTGGCTGGTGCGTTGCGTTCCGCGGGTTCGATCCCGGCACGGAACCAATATTTGTATGGCTTATTGGTCCGAGCTGTTTGTGTATGTGAGTTGAAATGTTTATAAACTCATCAACGATACAGGAGAAATTCGTAGCGTGGAGCAACGTTTTTTTTAAAAAAAGATCAGGTCGGTGTTTATTGATATGTGTACACTATTTTTTTAATAGAAATTCCATGAGTAATTAATGGTGTTTCACTATGTATGTGGCGATGGATAGAAAGGAAGCAATCATAGAAATCGTCTAACCGTGAAAACATATAACACCGTACCATCGCCACCACCTTGCACATGAGTGATAACCATCTATTGAGAAAACCATTGCATTCTTTACCACTATTGCAGCAATAAAAATAGAACATATTTTGTTTTGTAACGCAAACCAGAAGGGGCCAGAATAAAACAACATCCGGTGTATTTTGAATTACTTTCATCATCATTTCATCATTTCAACTTTATTAACCATCAATTCAAGTCTCGGCCTACACTATTAAACTAACATGAACTTGATGCTGGACATGTCCACACAAATTCTTGATAGAGAAAATTAGGAAGTAAGAAAGCGAGATATTGAACAAAAAATATCAACAACGAAGCTTACTATTCCGGTCCCTTCGCGAAGTCGTCAATTTAATTCTGTACATAATATAATAAATAATAAAACTTGTAAAAAAACTTGTAACTTTGAACTAGAAGGTTTCCAGGTAGGTCTGAAACAAAATAATTATTATGAGGCGGTGAACAAATGGCTATCGGGTTCGTTAAGCGTATTTTAACACCCATTATGTTATAACTTTGCATTAAAAATATTTAAACATTGCAAAAATCGATACACTATTACATGGTACTTCGATACGTTTGCTGACATCTTAACTATAAAATGTTACATATTAGTAGGTACCTGATCAACCGGTTGATGACTATAAGGCACTTTTACGTTGCGTATTGACAAACCCATTCATAAAATCCTTTGCGGTTTTTTCTCGCTTCCGCAGAATCCTAGAGATATAAAGCATAAATAGCAAGATAAAGTAATTAATTCAGTATGGACATAAACATATCGCGGTTCGAATGTGTGCACGGTGACGGCAGAGACGATCACAATGTGGTACAAAATATTTATATTTACAGTAGTATGTGTGATGACGTATATACTCAAGAAGTTACACGATACGGGTCCAAATAAAATTAAGTTCTATTTTAATTTCTGTTTGTTCTATTTTACAACTTCCGTGTTATCAGCTGTGATTTGGCCTTTTTTTCTTCTGAGTCCCAAAAATGTGAGAAATGCCAAGTAAGTACAATAAATATTTTGTTATATTTTATTTGTATGTTACTGCAGTTTAATTTATGGCGTATCAATTAATTTATTTAACTCAGATGACTATAGTCATGCATATTTTTAAATAATGTTAGTAATTATACAATCGGATCCAGGCCCGTACACATCATACTATAATATTATTTGTACCAATACTGTTAACTATTTAATATTAACTAATTCTTGCATGTTTTGTTTATCTGTATAAATAAATGTAAAAGATATATAAAAATTTTAAACAAAATTATGGAGAAAGTTCCTGCAACAGAGTTGAGGTTAGAACTATTAGAAATAAGGGAAAATGTTCAAAGAGCCCTAATGGCTTCACTTTACAAAAAACGGGTGTTTTTTTTCAATATTACACCGACCTATAATGTTGCCAATAATGATCAAAGGCTAAGGAAAAAGGCAAACTGTTAAGAAATATAAAGTTGGTAAAGAGAAATGAAAACATGGGGAACTAAAGCAAATGCAATATTGCAATTCCCGTGATTTTTCAATTGATAGTGGCAAAAAAAACGAGGTGAAATAATAGCAGCCGCACGGCTCGACCTCCAAGGTTAAGCCGTGCTTGCTGAGGGTTGTTCTGTGGATGGGTGACCATCATTACATACCGAGTTTCCGCAGTGTCTCGGACAGCACGTTAAGTTAATCCCGTCATTTGTGAATCTTTGACTGTCATTACGAATAGTCAGAAACCGAAAGTCTGCCATCCCGTCTTACCAAGGGGTAACGTATTACCCAGTACTAACTAGGCTGTGGAGATCAGATAGGCAGCCGTTCTATATCTCTTGCTATCTGTAAGACTGGAAGCCGACCCCAACATAGTTGAGAAAAGGCTAGGTAGACGATGATGAGTGACAAAAAAAAAGAGTATATTAAACACACATAAAACATAAAAAAAATATATTAACCATTATCACAATCGAAAACATTATAATCAAGCATAATTACAATTTTTTAAACGCGATTAAAATTGGCAACGTCGGCCTTTATGACAATAATGTACACTATCAATTTAACGGCCTTCCCACGAACCTATTTCAAAACACAGTTGACATTAAATATTCTGCATTAATTAAATATCAATAAATTCTATCGCACCTGACTAGTTCGGGGTCGCTTTGTTGACATTGAAAAATCGTGTATCAGCATAATACGTAACCTTCATGTAAGTACGTAAATAGGTGGAGCTCGTTGCAATAATGGCGGTTTGATTAATCTTCCGGTTAAGCCGCGCTTGCCTATGTCGGTCTGTGGATGGGTGACCGCTCGTTACATACTGTCTTTTCTCCGTGTCTCGGCAAGTTAGCTCTTTAACGGTCGTTATAGGTAGTCAGTTGCTCGAAATTCTGTCAACCAGTGTAACTAAAGGGTTTCGTATTCCTGTCGGGGCTGCGGGTTGTTCGAAAGAGATACCGCGGACTCGACACAAAGGGCTAAGAAGGAACATGGGTGGTTTTTAGTCAGTAGAAGTCTGACACTCCCTTCCGCTCTGCCCAGAGCGGAAGGCGTTATTTGATGACTTCCCACGCATCAAAAAATAAGTGCTTCGTATTACCCAGTAGGTATCCAACTAGGTTGTGAAGCGCAGATAAGCAGTTCCTCCATGTAAAATACTGGTATTCAGCTGCATCTGTTAAGACTAGCAACCAACCTCAACATAGTTGGGAAAAGGCTAGGCTGATGATGATGATGTAAGTACTTAAATAAAAATGGATCCATTTCTGTTTACATAAGCGGAAAAGTAAATAAAAAGGAAAATTATTTTTGCTTTATACTGAAACAATAGTTGGGTTTCTCTACTATGAAGTGACTCAGCTTAACTAAATACTTATCTACGCGTTTGTACATGTTATCCTCTATAGATAACTCGGTACACATATACCTACGAGCAGATAATTGAATATAATGTAAGGAAAAGGTAAAATCAGTATTTAATTGGGTTTAATTATCCTTGCTATTTTTCTGAATAATTCATAATGTAAATACCTTGCAGATTAAATCAGTTATTCAATAAAAAATATAATTAAACATAAGATTGGAAAACAGTGACTTTTATTTTAGACGCCAGTATTTAAACATTGAATGTATCCATAATGGGCCCTCATCAGCATTATTTGTATTTCACCACACAAAAAGATCTTCCCAAAAAATCTTTTGTAGAACAAACCAGGACGACTGGACACAGAAAAAAGGTTACAATTACTAACTACCCTAAAGTCCCTATCTAAGAAAAACATCACGAATAAAGGTCCACCCTCGTGAAGTGGACAAACTTGCTTTTAAACACACAAATGAACTTTTCAAAAGAACTTTAGTTCGATAAATAAACCAAGTTAAATGCGTCTCCACACAAACGAAGCTAAAGTTTTGGAGTAGAAGCCACTTAGGGAAAACGGGGATAGTTTAGTGAGCTCCCCATCAGCCCGAACCAATCAATTCCTTAGGTCAATGCGTAGAGAATACGGATTGCAAACACTGGCCGGACGCTTATTGTTTTAATTTTGGTAAATAAACAAAAGCAGCTAGTGGCGCACTGTTCTGCCAATATTATCAATAACTTTAGATGACTTTATTAAGCTGCATCCAGTTAGACTCGAAGCCGACTACAACATAGTTGGGTAAAGGCTAGGCAGATGATGACAACAAAAACAACAACAGAAAGAGCAGAGAAAATAAAGCTTAACATTTATAGCAAAACATTGAGAGTACAACAGTTACAGACACAAAGATAAAATGCAACCTAATTGGATGGCTTGATACGAAAACAGTAAAAAAACATTGTGTTGTTACACTTTGTTGATATTCTCTTGAACTGCGGAGCCATTAGTAAATTAAAAATACATACGGGCATGTACCGACGAGTTGGTAGTGTCCGTTCGCGGTCATATAAGACTAGCGCTAGGCGAATATGCAGGGTAGGAAAATTCAGTTTTGAAGTGAAGTAATAAGAGTGGTTTTGTATTTTAAGACACGCAACAAACATAACATCACGCTTGTAACCGCCGAAGGGTTATGCAGAGGTCTGTGTATCTAATAGTACACCCGAGGTTATTGCCATAAACCGAGCACAAATCTTTGAATTTGTGCTCGAAGTCTGCTCCGTGGCTGCTCTTGAGAAATTCTTGACGGAAAAACCCATTATAACACTTTGCCCGACCTAGGAATCGGACCCAGGACCTACTGCACAGCAGTCTCGCGCTTGCGACCACTAGACCAACTAGGCGCCATAATGATCACATATAGGCACATCTAAATATCAAATTGTGTAGACAAAAAAAAGAAAAGTGAATAAATGAATTAAGAATTATATCACAACTTTCTCTTGCGGACAAGGATGTAGGCAGATACATTTCGATAACCGGTATTTACTCGTATAATGACGTCCTAATCGAAAGATTTGCCTATTCGGGCCCATCTGCGATAACTTCTCTATGCAAAGCCTTATAGTGAGACATCTCGCATGTCTCCGGGTGGTGTGAAACGACAGCTGTTGATCATACCCGTCTCAATGTCACATGGAGCTGCCTTTATCGGACTATTGGATAGGATATGGACCACCGCTCACGCACAAAAAGGGCCAATAAAAACAACGTCACCCGATATTAAGAGGATGACAAAACTAAATTGAATTTTATGCCTGATTTTTTTTTGACAATTTCTTTTTTAAATTTTTTAATAGAGAACTTTTTAAATGGTTTCAATTACGTGATCGGTCTAAGTACATTAATCCAATCTATCAGTTTAACCCTATTTCCTAGTTGTTTTATCAACAATGACATAGTTTTGTAATCTTTATTAACATAAATGATTTTGAATGATATCCTTCTGTTCTAATCCGATAATTAGACGTAGGGAATTATTATATAAATTCGATTGATTGACTCCTCATGTTTTTATAAAAGTCTATGTACCTAAGGTATCGCTACAGGAAGTACCTAACGATGTCATCAACATTCGCCTGCCCTTACCCCAATTTATTTGGGGTCGGCGCAGTATGTCTCCTTCTTCCATACTTCTCTATTTCTTGTCATCTCAGCAGTAATCTCCTTTCTTATCACATCTTCCTTCACACAGCCCATCCATCGTTTCTTTGGTCGTCCTCTACTCTTATAACCATTTACATTCATACTCAACATTTTCCTGAATACATTTTCCTCATTCTTCCGCATCATATCACAAATGTCCACACTATAATCAGGATGTAGCGACGTATCTTTTTTAATTAGGGCTACTAAGACCAAGAACGTCCTAGACCGTATCCGAATGAACCTATTCTATTGACACAAATATACGGGATGAACACTGCGAATAATCAAATTATAACAAAATATTATCCCCTTTTCAGAATAGCAGTGCGAATGCTGAAGCATGTAACTAAATTATACGACTTGGAATGGCATCTGCGCGACGGCAAGATTCTATCCGAGGATCGAGGAGCCGTCATCATCTCGAATCATCAAAGCTCTCTCGACATTTTAGGTAAATATATATATACCTACCTACATAGTACACACATAACATAACATCACGCCTTTACAGGAGGAGGATTAGATACTTGCAGACGGGTTATACGAAAGTGCACATAATAGGGGCGAGCCTTTTGCCATCAACCGTCACTGATGCAGACTCCGTGGCTGCTACTGAGAAATTCCTGATGAGAAAACTTTGACCCACTTTTCTTGAACCGGGAATTGAACCCACCCACCATATTTCAAATTCACTGACAACAACAAAAAATTACAAATACAAGCAATTACAATTGCAATTACAAAATGCAATGCAATACATTGCAATTGCAATTTACTGTGTTAATATTTTGTGCATGTGTGTGTGTGTTTATCGTACATTTTTATAGTTTTCGGAGATGTTCAAAAGGCACTCTTGAACAAAATTGTAATAAGTAATTTTCTTCGGTTACGATATAGAATACCCCCCCCTCACATTTACGAAGTTTCGCTAACTATAGATGTTGTAACACAGTTGTGAGACAGTGGTTAAACTACAAGAATATTAAATTCTGCTATAAACTTTAGACGTGACGTCATTGGTGTATCGTTTGATTTTATATGGATTAGAAGTAAAACAATGGAATAGATTATAAATACTTCAAGACCTTATCAAGAAGGCAAGTTGTAAGTTTAAATAAACATTGATTAAGAGATTAATAA
Source organism: Diarsia brunnea (assembly GCA_949774965.1). NCBI lineage: Eukaryota > Metazoa > Arthropoda > Insecta > Lepidoptera > Noctuidae > Diarsia > Diarsia brunnea. The sequence continues at coordinate 8,555,759 of OX458998.1, read as the reverse complement.
AGAGCTATAATTCTATATTCAGTAAGTAAATAAGTGCAAAGGTTTTATAAACAAAAGTAATACGTATTAAAGTATATCGACGCAATTAATAAAACAAATATAATTTCTTTTAATCCCAATGCAAACCAATTCCGGAAAGCAATTACCATTCAATTTCACAATGTTCAAATATGTACTCGTAGGTACCACAAGTTCATTCACCTTTGACGTCGTTATTGATTGCCAATACGTCAAGTATTGATGTTATCTGTTACTGTTGTTTACTGTTTGTGTTTATTCATACTTTATCATTTATTATTCCAGGAATGTTCAATATATGGGAGGTGGTGGATAAAATGGCAGCCATCGCCAAAAAAGAATTGTTCTACATCTGGCCTTTTGGTCTATCGGCCTACCTAGCTGGTGTCGTATTCATAGACCGTAATAACGCGAAAGGCGCTTACAAACAACTCCAGCAGACCTCTGAGGTCATGATAAAAAATAAGGTTGGTATCATAATATATTATCTACTGGTAGGTAGGTACATACTTCCCTGCGGCTCGGGGATTGGGCAATAAAATTTATCGTCCGGTCTCCCTTAAGCATAACACGATAATCTACAGCTTTTTCGTTCTCCAAAGAAAAACAACAGTGAAAATCCCATTAAAATCTGTCCGTTCACACGCATTAAAAAAACATAAAATATCCATTTTTCATGGCATTACATTGGTATTTATTTTATCATTTCCCTAGTACCTAGTAGGAAACTGATAATAAAAAGCAAGTTGAAGTGTTGACGCAATGGTCCAGTTTTCTATGGCACACCTACCTACCATATAAATTACGCGGTATAGAAAACAATATAATATCCTAAACCAATTTCGTGCGGTTTCACCCGCGTAGTTGCCGTTCCCGTGGGAATACAGGAATAAAAAGTAGCCTATGTCACCCATGGATAGTGTAGCTTCCCAACGGTGAAAGAATTTTTGAAATCGGAGCCTATTCGTTACAAACAAACAAACAAATCTTTCCTCATTATAATATTAGTGTAGGAATAAGGATGGCATGGTTTGAAATTACAAAAACCATAAAAACTATGCACATCCAATTCACCAAAACAGGCCTAGGTACTCTAGTAAGGTCAAACATCACGGTGTTAGTTTATTTTTTTTTTCTAAAATAAAGTGGCCCATAAAGTAGACCTTTCAACTTCAGCTATCTGCCAAAATAAAAGTCCCGTCAAAATGGGTCAATCCGTTTCGGAGATTGGCCGGAACAAACAAACAGACAGACAGACAGAAATTGAAAAGCATGTATTATTATTATAAGCTTGTCCTATACGCACTTAATTTCGTCTGCATTCCGTAAAAAGTTGAAAACAGGCATTTCAATTGTGACTGTTACCACAGGTCAAATCGAAAACAAAACAGACATGGAGACGGTAGATGAGGGTGTTTAAATTATCTTGTTGAGACATTGAGACCTATCACCCTTATCGCCTTAGAGCTAGCTAATTTAATTTCACCTCAGATATATTGTAGAAAATATCAAACAAAAACGCAACAACAGTAAGTTTTACTGAAACCTTCCAAATGAAAGATTAAACTTTTGTCCTGGCCACCAGCGCTGTGGAATTAGAATTCCACACGGAAAAAATGGAGGATTAATAGTACATTATCTCCCTCCCTTTATCCCGGCATAGTGGCGTGAACATTATAACCTCGTACATCGTACTTACTGCTCTCATTTATTAAATAGAGGAAGCTGGAAGCTTGGATAATATTAAACTTATAAATTCAGCTTAATGCGCCAGTATCTAACGAACTAGGATAAAACGCAGAGATAAAATTGCCTTGTTGCAAGATACAGCGGTTTGTTTTATGTTTTCTGGACGTTTTTTTTTTGTTTGAGTGTATTTACATTAAATAACATAAAAGCACGCCTGTTAGGACCTCACTTTGCTATTTTAATTTAGGTCTTTAAAATATTAGGCTGAATTTGTTTGATTGTTTGGCGTATGCTCAATTTATTAATATTATGTCTCCAGTACTTGGTGCTGCTTAAAAAAAATATAACAATAACCAGTATACAGGGTTAGTTTTCAATGACCAGCAAATGCAATCCACAATGATTAGAAAATAAGATGTTCAAAATAAAAAGAAAACCATCAATTCACCCCCAAGCCTTTGAAATTTTTTCCATAAACATTATAAATATAATCAGTTTAGCTTTGATCAAGACAAACACAAAGATCAGAAACTGTCAAAAAGACATCCTAAGGGAATTCAAGCAGACAATTCTCTGTTAAATAAAAAAATGTTGAAGCAGCGTTTATAAAAATTGTTTGTAGAGCGAATAATTATTTTTTTCAGACGAAGATTTGGCTGTTCCCTGAAGGTACAAGAAACAAAGATTATACAAAGATCAAGCCTTTCAAGAAGGGCGCGTTCAACATAGCCGTGGCGGCGCAAGTACCCATCATACCCGTTGTGTTCTCGCCCTACTATTTCATAAATAAAGAGAAATATATTTTCAATAAAGGTAAGCACCTCCGCCTACTATTTATTTCCCTCTGATCTGAAAATATTTATGTTGACATTATATGAATATTGGCCAATGGTTTATTTATTATTATTGACGCTTTATTCAACTACGCACGAATCTGTATTTTCTTCTCGTAGTAAGGTGTGAGTCACCCGCTCAAAATTCCGAACGAGTCGCCCTTATTATAGTCACTTATCTTACACATTCTATTGAACATTTTGTCCACGTACATTACATTTCTAAGGTCTAATAATAAAAAGGATTTTACAGCCTATCTTGCTTTGCAACTTCAATCTGAAAGGTTGAAATTTCCGTGACCCTTCCGCTCCGGACAAAAAGTAGCCTATCTATATTCTAATTTGGACTTTAATCTTCTTACTCCAAGCTCCATCACAATCCACACAAAACTTCGACTGTGTAACTGAAAATATTCAGAGAAACGAATTTTCGGAATTATTTTTTGAATTTCGTCACAAAGGACTCTTTTGCTGAAAGAGCCTTAAACCACACAAGCTTACTATGTTTCCTTATCTCAGTACAGGCTGCTGCATCCATAGTTACCCCCTTTCTTATATCTTTTATACTTAATTAGTTCGTTCCGTCTTACCTAAACTGTCTCTGTTTTACAACAAATTGTATTGTTTTGTTTTAGTTTACAAATAAAATCATTTATTATTATAAAATATCAGTCTCACTTCAGTTCTGAGAAGTGCTTTTAAACTACACTTACGTAATTTGAAGCTGAAACCTAAAACAACAACACAAACTGTGCAACAGTGTAATTTTGGGATATTATATAATATTACAATACAAATCCCGTAGCCGTTGGATTCATTCAAGATGGCGCCTAACTAATTCTTATTGCAACCGTTTTCTATTTAGGAATTAGAATACCAAACAATAGTATCGTTACTCATTTTAATTTGTTACTTGAAGTGTCTGGATTACGTTAACGCAACATAAATTTGTCAGTAGTACGATTGAGCCTACAATTAATTTTAAAAAAATCATAAGTTGAAAACGATCGTTTTACATCCACTTAAAAAGTTAATTATTCATTATTCGAATCTCTAAAATATTAATCGCGTTTGCATATATACCGGCCTTAAGTTATAATTAAAGAGTCGATAGTCGGACAACCGTCTCACTAACGGCTGTAGTGTGCCTACCGGGGCTGCGGGACTGTTTGATAGAGATACCGCGGCCTCGTAACACAAAGGCTGAAAGCGCTAAGAAGGAACTAGGTGGCTTTCAGTCAGTAGAAGTCTGACACTCCCTTCCGCTCCTCCCAGAGTCAAGAAAATTTGATGATTTGCAAACCACCAAAAAAAATGGGTTATAATGTCACAGTAATTTTTTTGTGATGGTCAGATAATGTTCAGCTGTTACCAATTAGTTTGAAAGCCCACTCAGACTTCAGACATAGTTGGGGGAAGAACGGCAAGAAATAATGATGATGATGATGATGAATAACCACTGTTTAATTTTCCACAGGACACATTGTCATCCAGTGCCTGGAGCCGGTTCCCACGACAGGTCTAACCATGGAAGACGTGCCAGAGCTGATCAACAAGGTCCACCAACAAATGACTGTAGCTTATAAGGAATTGTTCAAGGAGGTTGTCAACGCTTTACCGGCAGATTACCCCTTCACGCTAGTAGGATAGAAACCACGACTGTATATTATTAATATTAGGATTAATATAAATTATTAGTAAACCTTAAAGTGTAAGATTTTTGGGTATAAGTATTGTTAACTTATGTTTTTAAATAAATAAATAAGGAAGTATTAATAAGCTGCGTCGTATTTTATTTTGATTTACTTTAACAAAAGAGAATTGATGATCAAGTTGTACGTGCCATTTAAAAGTGCAAAATAACTGCTGAATTTTATTTTATGACGCCAACAGTCATTCTTATGCAGGGAAAGAACTTTGATCGATTTTGTTTTGCTTTACGTGGATATTATAGTCTACATACCTCCATACAATAGGGGGCGAGCCTATTGTCATCTTGCCAACTGGGTTCGAATCCCGACTCCGTGGTTGCTACTGAGAAAATTCTGACCGAAAAAACCCAATAATAAATTGCCGAATCTTGGAGTCGAAACCAGGACCTCGTTCCCAGCAGCCGCGCTTTCGACTTCTAGACCAGCGAGAGAGTATATTTATTACATTATTTTCTCTGTTTAATTTCGTCATTGTATTTATTGCGCAGTAAACGACTGAAATCCTAAACACTTAACTAATAAAGTACACTCTTCACCTAAATAACTAGTTAAAAGATTAGCTAGTCCATTATAAATAGAAAAGTGGAGTGGTTTGCAAACTCGGATTAAGCAGTATTTTCAACGAAATAAGACACGAACTTTGAACATTTTGAAGACCAGCGTTTGATAAATAATATAACTTTGAATTTCTCCGTATTAGCCCGGTGTCTGATTTTGCTGTGTTAATGGCAGGCACGCCCCTAAATATTCTACAGGTACACCAATGCCTAACACTTACTGCCGCACTCAGAGATCTTTAATGATTACTTAGCCCATCACTTAGTAAAGGCTTTGACAGTTTTGTTATACTAAAGTATGTCAAATCTTTACTAAGTGACGGCTTAAGTAATCATTAAATATCTCTGAGTACGACCGTTAGGGTATTACAGGCACACACGCACAGGACACTTTATGGTCTTTAGCCCACTTACACACTAGCAAAACTGACAAAAACAAAAATTGCTGAAAATAATAGTCCTAACATATTTAAGTAATTCGCATCTGGAATCAGAACATATAATTTATTTTCTACAAGCATTTGAGTTTGAAAACAACATGGTAAAAAAATACACCGTCTGGGAATGGGTACTTTCATAACTCATTAGTCACATTAGGTACATACCGAATTTCTTCCCTTCCTTGGATTTCGGCCTTCACTTGTAGATCTCTGACAGTCGTAACAGGTAGTCACAACCAGTCTTACCAAGAGGAACCATTATTATCAAGTACAAACTGCTTTGTGGAGGTCAGATAGACAGTTGCTAAGACGGGAAGCTGGCAGAACATTATGGTTGGGAAAAGACTAGACATATCAGTCGTTTTCCAGCTAGAAATTTTGTGCATTGTTTCTAGTTTGATGTTCACGTAGCGGCTTTACAAAAGTACTAAGACACAGTACAAAAGTACTAAGTACAACAACATAGTGCAAGAAGTACACAGCACAAGACGCACAGTGCCATCTATGACACAAATGAAGAACTAACTTTACAATTTGGAATCGTGGTATATAGAAAACCCGGCAACAACTGTCGGACAGTAACCTCCCTTTTTTTTTTGTGCGGGTGGAAAAATCATCAAATAACCCCTCCCGCTCTTGGGCAGAGCGAAAGGGAGTGCAGACTTCTACTGACTAAAAACCCTTTATGTCCAGGCCGCGGCATCTCTTGTGAACAACCCGCAGCCCCGACGGGCGTCGGCCCTTGCGGGCCCCTTCCGTGTTGCTGACATCTCTTTGAGGCGCGCGTGGAACTCGAACGCGCCGTCGACACGGCCTGTCATCGTCATAAAACGGACGGACGGCGAGCTAGCCCATCACTCACCGTCCACAGGCCAGCGTCTACGGTAGCCGGAAGTCATCACGTGGTCGACAGTAACCTCCTTGGTTGACGGCGGAATGCTTGGTTGACGGCTGCTTGAAGTGTTCATATATTACTCCTTATACAAATAACGCATGCAATATCGTTAACGTACTGATATAGATAGAACTTCTCGATATCGAAATGAATCGACAAGACATTGTAAAACCCAGTATTTTCAGCGTACCGCGTACAAAATGTTACTCAGTATCAAACTAGTTGCAATAACTGCAAAAAATAATAGTAGAATATAGTCATGTGTTAACGCGTATTTTCTATTTGCTCAGGAAATTTTCAGGGGTCAATGTAACCACAGAGTAACAACATCCTTTTTACAAGTTTTTTTTTTGTATTCATTACTTGTGAAGTTGTGATGTAAAGATAAGGTACGAAAATTGCTAAAAACGTCTTTACTAAGAACATGATGGACGTCAGCAGCTACATTTATTTTTTTTATAACTCCTTTGTTAGTATCTATATTTAGAAAATAAGTATTTAGACGCTTTCTGGTTTTCATGCCTAAGATTTATAAGTGGATACGGAATGTATTTTAACAATACAAACCAGTTCTCACGTGTATTCAAAATACACTTGATATTTTGCTTAGCACAGCTGTTCTGTTTATTATATCCATATCATTATTACCATAAATAGAATTATTATTTTCTTTGAACTCTCCTAGGTAATAGTGATTGTAGCAGAATGGCAAATTGTCAGGGCGTGACGGTACCGGCCATGAAAGTTCAAACTTAGGTGTCGTATACAATACGACAATAACTAGCACAACTTACGACGAACATTTCAACTCATTCTGGTCTTATTTTGTTCGACAACTTTTGGAAAACTTGTAACTCGACAAAACTTGTAAAATATATTTTCTCAGGCATTTTATTGGTATTTCCTGAAACTTTACTGTACAATTAAAGCAGAATTTATATTACTTTTCTGACACTCTCTTCGTTGACATGCAAAAGTTTTTGATAGTTCGTGTAGCGTTTTAAATACACTTTAAAGTAGTAAGTAGCACAAGAATGTTACTAAATCAATTTACTCTACTTTTAACAATTGAAATAAATCATGCATAAAGATTTTATCAAAAAATATTGGCCACATAACAACAAACAACCCCTATGTTAAAAACTAATTGATAACTACCCGTACCCAGTTACCAAACACTGAATATAAAAATCCATCGCCAAATGTAGTATCCAATATCGGTCACTACCAAACAATGCTAGCGCAAAGCTTTAGAAATAAAAAAACATACCCCCAAACATCAATAATTGAACATAGTTTTATTTTTAATTAACGGATGCCTTTATGAACAGTTATCTGTTCTTATTACAACCGTTAATAACGTTTTATTACTCGTCTGGTATTCGAAGTGATCCCAAGCTTCATTATAAGCCATCTTCTTCGTGTTTTATGTAATTAAATATTCTTAGCTCGTACCTTTTTAAAGAAACAATGCCTTTAATTTTCACAAAAAGGCATTTCCGGATATTTTCCCGTAGCCCTTGGCTATAACTCGTAAGTATTGTGCTCTTTCTTTTGTGTATTGCCAGGACATTTGAATAAAGCAAAAGTCTTAAGAAAAACACAATATACCTTCTTACTTATTTCTAAGAATAAGACTTACACCATTGATATAAAAACTAAAGATACGGTCGTCCGAACATTTGCTCGACGCGTTCGCCATACAGAGAATTGGTGTAGTCTGCTCGTTAACGTAACCTTGTATAAGCGGCGTGGCATTTTCGAGGTATAAAGAACATAAATAAAGCTTTTTTCAACACACTTGCTCATAAAGTGGCTCTAATATCATATATATATAGGTAATATAAAGGGGGAGCATTCTAGACGGAGGCGATGGGCCGAAGTCGAACAGGAATGCGTGCTTCTGCAGACGTGGAAAGAATCCTAGTATCTGATTAGCACATAGGTGTCACAAAGACTGTTGATGAGAACTTGAACTCATTTCATGCAACTTCGAATTTAAATAGATAATTTCAACTTATAGGTACATACGTTTTTAATAAATAAAACTTTTGTTTTCTCTGTAAAAAAAAAAAACTTTGAATTCCCCATTTTGTACGTGACTGCAACACTATCCGCGGAAAGCCAAAAAAAAAACTTAATCTTTTAGTCTAGATAGCCGATCGCCATTGTTAGATGCGCGCTCAGGATAATTTATTAATTTAAATAGACAATTTCAACTTGTGTATACGTTTTTAATAAATAAAACTTTTGTTTTTTATATATAAATAAAACTTTGAAATCCTCATTTTTTACGTGGCTAAAACACTATCCGCAAAAAGCAAAAAAAAAGAAACCTCATCCTTTTAGTCTATGGCCGATCGCCATTGTTAGATGCGTCATTTTAACTGTTGAAAATATGTTAAAAATGATTTTTTTATGTTATTTTCTTCACAAGTGTGTTGAAAAACGTCGTATGATACACGTGTGTATTGATGATTACCGTCCTCGGCTCTCTTAAGACCCTCACCTAACGGCTCGGGTCTCAAAGGCGCCTCAGCGGTAATCACCAACGTTACACACTTATACCATAATGTACTATAATAAAATTTACGACTGCACCCGAAGAGAGCCGATCGTGGACTAGTTCACTTCGGCTTAGGAAAGACCTTATTGGGACCACGTTTGTGGCGTCATTTTAACATGCCGTCCGCCCAGTCCTTACGCAGTAATATATAAGTCAATGACTTACACACACATAGATTCATAAAAAGATAAGCGATATGCATCCTATTCTAGAATGAATTTATTGTTGCAATAATTTAAGCTTTATGACGAATTTGGTAAAACAAAGGATAATTAATTTAAGTCAATTCAAATTATAAATATTAAGGAAAATATGTTAATTCAGTAAGATTTTTATTTATTTATTTACACACAAAATACTTAACAGGATATTATTAGATACCAACGCATCGAACAAAACGCTCTTCGATTGCAGAGGCAGCATTCCATTTGAATGTCCTACAATGAAGCTCGATATATTCGAACAGACATTCGATCTAATAAACTGTCGATCGTTTGGTGCTTCGATATTCTGAGCATTTAATATCTACAATTTCGAGCATTCGGTTGTATGTTTTCAATGGAAAATAGCTTAGGTTAATTGTCAGAGGATGCATAACTAAGTTCACGATGTAGGTAAACACTCTGCTATAATTCGCGATACAGTCTTCTCGCAGTTATCTCTAACAACAGCATCTCAATAGCAACTTTATTTTAGCGGGGAATAAGATCAGTATGATTTCGATAGTGATGCAGTCATAAATAAACTAATAATGAAAGAACTGTAGAAGAAATGGCACCTGAAATAAGTACTACAGTACCTGCTTTAGTTTCAGCTACATCTTGCTAGCACGGGCGCGTTATGTCAACTTAAAGTAAAAACAGCGCTTTTTAAATCAAAAATACCAAATTTTTCTATAGTAGGTATTATAGTTATTTTGTTTTTATTATTTATTTATTGTATTTTACGTTACGTTTCACCGGGCAGTCGAGCTAAGCCCTCTGATGATCATATGATTACATACATAACTTCATCATCTGATCTTGATTGTTTAATTTTCACATACTCTCACTTGACAAACTTTAGAAAATCTTTCGTAAGCCTCTGCAACCGAAAAATTGTCACGCAATTTACTGGGATAATCTGCGGGACTCAAAACAAAGGGGCACAGTAGCGGTACCTTCAAACCTGGCCTGCATACAAAGCTTGGGCAACAATGGATGATAATGAGAACCTACTGCATTACCAGACATTACGAAACGGTGCAAAGTAAGTACGTAATAAAAATGTTGTCTTTAGAAAAGAGAAAAGCCGGAGTACCTCCTACTGCATTTTCACCATCTAAAAATTACTAAGTTTTTTTTTTTTAATACGTTGCCTCACACTAGGAATGTCTATCGTGGGTGTGTTCACAAACATTTAAACTCACATGGACAACCAAACACCCAGACCCGAAACAATTATCTGTAGGTCATACTGTTCCGTGCGGGTATCGAACCATCGACGCGCAGCGCAGTAGTCCAATCGCTCAGCCACTCCGCCATCCGTGTCGTCTTCAAACTCCGGGCCGCTACTGAGAAATTATTTCCCGACCTGGGAATAGAACCCAGGATCTTATGCTTAGCAGTAGCGGCTGTGGCTACTAGATCAAATTAAACTAGACTTAACAAAGCAACAAATTTTGCTGTAATTTTGTACACGCTGTTCACACACAGATGTTCTACACAAGCCAGTCATTGCAACGCATGTGGCGGCACTACTTAAGTTATAACAATTAATAAGCACTCTGGTTTTCAAATAGCGACTAACCTTATAAATAAGCTTAAATAATAATTCCAAAATGTAGTTAAAAGGTGTGTGCACCTTATCAAAATCACCTAACCTACATATTTGTGTCCACTTATGTGCCACTCATTTCTGTAATCTATGTCTATCAATTAAGTAAGTTGTATTTGATGTGTGTATAGCTAGATTCTGCTGCACCTCTAGCATTTAACCAGTTTTCGTTATGAGTACAGCGCGTATTTATAAACTTATTTAAAGATTAACATAACTGCGTTTTTAAACAGTATTCAGCCATCGTTCAAATTGGTGCAGTCGTTCGTTAATCGAATTCGTGTTTACGGTTTAACTTGAAGCCCAATCTCCGCTCTCCTTCATTTATTTAAATAAAGAACAAGTTCTATTTATACAATATTGTTTCTGGAAACTGACAAAATGTGGTCCAAGATTTTAATGTCTCTAACAGTGATCGTTTTTTTACTTCGATACAAAAGTGTGATTAAAAGTGAATTTATTAAACTGAAATTCCATCTCAAAATGTCTATATACTATGTGTTCCTGACATTAACTTCGATTGTAGTGCTGCCGTTTTTGTTGTTTAGACCAAAGGACCACAGGAATGGATTGTAAGTAGAAAATAACTAAAAATTACCCAATACTAATATTTGGATCTAATATTATAACCGCCAATCCCTGGAAAACCTAATTTAAACCGTTGTCAAAGGCTATTAAAATTATATTCGTTTGTTTCATTAACTTCACTAGCATCTTGTTCTATCCACTGCTGAGGATAGACCTCGTCCTTTTGCGGCATTCTTCTACAAGCTCTTCATATATGATTGGTCGATGCTAATTTGGACAACCAATCACAACGGAAAATATAACAGAATAAGTTTATACGACGTACCCAGAAAACAAAAAAGAAACTTATTTATTTTATGGCTGTTGTGTAGGGTAAACCTTAAGTACCTACTTGTGTGTCTCAAGGCTGCTCCAAATAGGCCCAGATCAGCATAAATGCCAGACAACATTTGACTCGACAGGTAGGTACTAGCCTTACTGCAAATCTGTTATAATACTGTTTAATTAGTTTATTTACTATTTGTTCGACTATTCAAAAGTGCCTGTGTTTTGATTTTGAATCGCAATACTCTTTTTTCGCATTTCTGCTAGGAAACTGCTGAACCATCTAAGATGACCTTCTGAACCATTTTTAGGTCCCATTTTCAAATGACCATTTTCATCCTTATTTCAGGTTCACGTCGGGCTTGATGAAACATATAACAAGGATATACGGATTGGAATGGCATATACGTAATGGAGAAATATTAGCGGAAGACCGAGGTGCTGTCATTATAAGCAACCACCAATCGGTTCTGGATATTGCAGGTAAATAGCAAGCCACTATTTCCTTGTCACTAGCATAAGCCAAACATGTCTGCCTCTAATGTTCCCACATCTGGGAAATTCTCTTTGTTAGAGAAAGAAACACCGGAAGCCACTAAAAAGATTTATTTTAAGTGATGTTTAAACTCCCAAACATAGAGATTAAATAAATAACTCTTCTTAACCGAACACTTTTAAAAACCCCGCCCACTCTAGAAAAAATCCAGGGAAACCCAGACGGATGTTAACTCTAGTCAGGTCCAACGAAACTGCTTTCTATTCCAGAATTTCTAATGTGTTGAATTACGATGTACTTATGTACAGTAATACTTACTTATTTCAGGGCTGAACAACGCATGGTGTTTCGTACGAAAGCTATTTCTAATTGCGAAAAAAGAAGTTTTTTACACTGGCCCTCTAGGCCTTGTCACGTATCTCTGTGGATCGATATTCATTGACAGAAACAATCCGAAAGAAGCTTACAAAATCCTGGAAATCACGAAACAGCTCATGATCCAAGAGAAGGTTGGTAAATTCATTGTTTTCGGTTTTGACTAATATTAACAGCTTAGAAAATAAGATTAACTGTCATATTCAGAACCTATTTTAACTTACATAGAATTTGCGATTGCACCGGTCCAAATATTGAAATTTGGATATTATGCCATCCAAATTCCTGACTTTTCTGGTGGATTACAACAAACAATAGGGGATCGGACTGACTCAAAAAAATATGATTCTGTTTAGTCCGCCAGTTAGATTATTGAAAAATATTGGATACGAGTTTTTTGTTTTATCAAATGAATAAAAATTGACGAAGATAAAACGCGTCAAAGATCATGAGTAGGGGCTTGTGACGTCACTTGTAGGTAAAAAATGTACTATCATGTCACGTCACACGAATTTTCGAAGCACTTTATCGTCTTCATTTTTTGTATACGTGTAAGCCTCCATTCATGATTTTTGACGCGTTTTATCTTCGTCAATTTTTATTAATTTGATAAAACAAAAAACAGGTATCCAATATTAGATTTTTGTTGTCCGATCCCCTTTTGTCCTAAAAATTACAAATACAACAAATAAAATTTGCAAATCAGCTAAGCCTCTTTCTAGTGATGATCCTTCGCATGTACACGCGGCAATTATTTATTTACCTATATGTAAATCGTGAAACTTTACATCAATAAAATATTTTTTGGAATCGAATGAGAAGTTTTGGAGATTAGGTACATCCTACATTCAAAATTACAAACTTTAAAACTAAGTCGCTCCCTAGTATGCACGCTAAGATCTTTTAAATTACTTCAACAATAGATACAGTGATTCAAGAGGAAGGTTTATAGGTGCGAAGCCGGGGCGGGTCGCTACTTATACTTATTTATATATTAGCATCCATAGATGAAAGATATATTTTAAGTGTTCATTGATATCTACTAATATTTTGTAATGACGTCTTATTTTCTGACGTTTTTGTTGATCAAATCGATTCCCACGATATCTGACAAAACAGTTAGGTACATATTGTTTTCTTACTTGTTTTAACATACGTAAACACTACAAAAATAAATATTCACTTGTTAAATTCTACCAAAGATTCACAAGATACCTAACTTACTGCCGCACTCAGAGAGCTTTAATGATTACTTAGGCCATTACTTAGTAAAGGTTTTGACAGTTTTGTCATACAAAAGTATGTCAAATCTTTACTAAGGGACGGCTTAAGTAATCATTAAATATTTCTGAGTACCGCAGTTAGTATGATAAGGTATCTCAAATCTTGCTTCTAACTAGACTACCTACTGTTACGCAAAGGTCGGAGGATCTCGATGCATGTAAGAAGGAGTCCATGAACCAAAAGACTTATGGTTGTAGACTGGTCAAAGAATACCGATAGCGCGTAATTAACGTTGCAAAAAAACAACCAAAAACGATTCTCTTGGGGCCACAGGCCTAGAAAACTGTGAAAGGTTTTCCTTCACGGGTTACAATTAGGTAAACTTGCACTGTCACTCACTTAGTCATCCCGCGATTATGGTGCTTGCAACCGCGCAGCGTCGAATAATTGAAAATCACTGAAGATACGGGATATCTTCCGTAAGTGATATGTGTAATTAATATGTATTAGCAATCGCTTTCAAAACGATTCGTTTTTGTTTTTATTTTCTTTGAAACTTTACTCAATGTCACTATGTCTATAATAGGTGCTCATAAATATGTTTTAATTTTCTGTTTAGATGAAGATATGGATATTTCCCGAAGGCACAAGAAACACGAATTGGAATGGAAAGTTATTGCCGTTCAAGAAAGGTGCTTTCAATTTAGCTGTGAGAGCTCAAGTGCCGATCATTCCCGTTGTGTATTCGCCCTACTATTTCATAGACAAGAACAAATATGTTTTTAATAGAGGTAAGTTAAAAATAAACATAACATCACGCTTGTATTCACCTCAAGGGTGGGCAAGTGAACCTCTTCAGAATCCTTCCCTTCTTCCCTTCCCTTCTTCAATTCACCCACATTTCCCATATTATTATGTTTATGGTCTACTTATACTTCTTATTATAATAAGCAACCAGGGTACTTATCAACCAGGCTCAAACCTAGACTCCAGGTTTGTGTAAATACAAAAAAACAATTTGACCGAACCCAGCACCTGTGGGACAATTGCGTAACACACAATGGCAATACTATTCATGATGACATTAACATTCATTCATTCTTAGTCTATTAATTTGCTTAAAAGTTGCTTCAGAATTCTTCGTATTGTGATAGAAAGGGTGTGACACTAATTGGGGTGCTGCTAACCCTGTTGTACATCCACCCTTAACAAACGTCACGTAAGGCCGCAATATTGTCAAGGGTGTGACGGTACATGGAAATATATGATAAGTTAAGGAACCTACAAAGACCTACAAGCCTAACAGTCCCTAGCCTACCATATACTTAGTGTGTGATAAATAAATATATAGATAAGTACAGGATGTCTGCACCATGCGACCTAAGGTAACAGACGGATAGTAGACAGGAATACCAGGTTCGGGAAGGGTACACTCACTGCCAGTCACGCAGACTCACGAGACTGATCGGAGATGGCTAAAGGTGTCTTGGCCACAGTGAGGGGTAATGAGACAAGAATATAAAATTCAAATCTGATTTATTTACAAAATGTTCTGCTTATATACTAGTTTCTCTTAACACACACTATTATACTTAATTCTATGTGTCCTATGCGTGTAATATGCAACCAAGTCAATATTTTAACTGGACCGCATGAGGCAGGCAGAGTGCTGAGTCAATGTCCAAAGGTAACATTGAACACCTGTAGACCAACGAGGATGTCGTATTCATCCGTATTTCTAAGCTTACCTCCCTCCCTCCTTCGTTGTATGCAAAAATATGTATTAACCTATTTCTAAAAGGTGGAAAAAATATAATATTACAGGGCACGTAATTATGCAATGCCTGGAACCCGTGCCAACGACAGGACTAACCCTGGACGACGTGCCAGCCCTCGCCGAACGCCTGCACCTGACCATGTCGCGCGCTTTCGAACAGCTGTCCAAGGAAGTTCAGTCTCCAGAGACGAGTGATGGCGGAAACACCCGAAACTTTGTTAAGAACACAGTTGATAAGTGATTACTGTACTGCTGTTAAGTGCTAGCTACCTTGGTAGTTTGCTGAAAAACATACCTTATTTTTGTATAGAAGGAAGGAAACCCTGTTTACCTTCTGAGAAGTCTTGTGTCAATTGGCGATTAAGTAAGCATAGTTTACATTAGTTAGTTTACATTATTTCTTATAAAACGATTTTATATAGAAGGAAAACATGTTTTTTACTTATTGTGCTTAGGTTACTATTTTTATTACTCGGAGAAGTGTGTAGGTACCTACTTACTTACCATGCAAATGGTTTGAAAACGGCTTTGTTCCGAAAACATCCTCAGATTTCCGTTACATCAGTATAACCCCTGTAGTTGTAGACAGAGATATTGTAGATAGTAATAGGTACACACCATCTTGACAGTAATGTTCAATACCTACCCTATTCAATACCGTGGATGACAAAGTGCGTCAGATAGATTTTCAAAAAATATTGGACAAATATTTGTTCTTTTTTCACGTTAACAAAAAATGAAGACGATACAGTACTTCGAAAACTCGTGTGACGTCACATTTCAGTATGTACATTTTTACCTACCGAAAAGTGACGTCACAAACCGCCCCCCCACTCATGATCTTTAGCGCGTTTTATCTTCGTAATTTTTTATTATTAATGTGATAAAACAAAAAACACGTAGTTACCTACCTACCTACTTAACCAATATTTTTCGATAATCTATCTGACTGTCTATTTTATTTTTTGTTAGGAAACATCCGTAATGCATTCAAATGTAGTCTCCGAGCCGCCCTTTTTGTAATAGTAGTAAAGATTTACTCACCATCTGCATTTTTTTTTCTTTTCTGTTTATTTACGTACCATTTAAAAATAATATAATATATTTGTTTCAGCAGAATAGCACTATTGAATCACTAAGGTTTGTACGCATAACTATTTGCTCTTTGGGTTCAGCTCCCGGGCTAACCGGATGCAGCTGAATACCAGTATTTAAATGGAGCGACTGCCTATATAACCTAAATAAGAATATTTGCTTATAAACAATATAAACACCTTTGTTAAAAAACATTGTTGCCGTCCATGATCACGTCATTGTTTAAAAGGTTCCATTGGTTTTTAAACACATTGTCATGATGAATTGATTGAACCATATTAATATGATTCAGGGTCTATTACCTATTTTGCAAGAAACCACGAGCAGTTTCCGTGTAAAGCTATTTTTGTTGTTTTTCCTGAACATTTATGTCATTGCAAATCGATTCTGCCTTTGTCTCTTTCTAGCAATCAATGATTTCTACGTTCCAAATCCTTTTCACCTGAACGTCAAACTGACGCTTAAATTCCAATAGAATTTACTGAAGTCGCTGGAACACTGTCTCGTTAAACAGCATTTCGTTTCTCATGATTGGTTGCGCGCTATAGGATTTCTTTCAGTTTTGTGTTTATTTTTGTTTTTAGAAGCTTGACGGTTTATTGTTCAGTGAATAAATTAATGTTGTATTGAAAATGTGGGACAAAATCATTTATATGATAGTGATTATCATAGCAACGTACATTTTGAAACAATTGTTGTCGGAAACACCGAATTTCGTGAAATTTAAATCGAAATTTCTTGTGTTTTACGTCTGGACTTCTGTGACCGCAGTGATATTGATGCCGTTTTTTGTGTTCAACCCAAAAAATGTAAAGAATTCCCTGTAAGTATTCTTTTTTTTTTAATTCAAAACCGATGTAATATTAGGACTTATGTCACTGCTTCAGCTCGATATCCTTTACGTTGATTCTTATGGAATTCTGAATGGGTTTGTCCTAGCCATCACCAGAACTAGCTCTCGAGAGCCTTGCTTATGACTACAGCACAAAGTCAGAGCTATGGGAATGAAACTCATATCAATCTCAAGTCTTCACAATTCATCTCCCATTGTTTATTGTTTACAGATTTGGATCTCAAATAGTAAAACATGTAACCAAAGTAATAGAAGTGAAATGGCTGTTGAGAAATGGAAGAGTATTAGCTGAAGACCGAGGAGCTGTGGTGGTGTCAAACCATCAGTCTTCTATTGATATTCTAGGTATATTTATTTATATCTTCCTTATAAACTCACTCGTCCACTTTTCCTGTTGTCCTATCTAACAAAACCCACGTTTTGATTATGAGATTTAATATGAAGCCAAAATGCTCATTCATGTGTGGGTTGTGTTATCATTATCATACAGTCTGTACAAGGCAATAAATAGAGACAATTTAACATTATTGTTATGTATCTGGTCACACTTGAATGTACCTAGCATTATACTAGCTGCAATGGTTATGTATAATTTATTATTGCTGTTGTGGTATGCATGTTATCCCTGTTTATTGATCCTATCCTATTCATAGTGCATCATGATGACAATGATGTCACCTAATGATCTGGGGGTCAATTGGCAATTGTCTTACTTATAATATTTAAGAAGGCTACTGTTATATCTTGTGTACTACAAACATCAGCATGTGTATCTGAAATATTTAGATTTTATTGTAAGCTCCTTTTGTACAGAGACCTTTCTTATTTAATAATGCCCTTATGTGGGCCAATACCCACATCTATGGCAATAAACAATTCAAGAGCCTGAGCTATGATTTGAAAGTTATTAATACAAACAAACTAGTTTTAATTTTTAAACCTAATAATATTTTAATCTAGCTGTGCACACCATTTTAGTATTTTTTTTAATTTATTGCTTGTCTTCTAAGGGGCTTTGTCTAATTGTAAATATACATAAACAATGCAAAAAATAATTTTGAAATCTAACTGGCGGTTCCAGAGGTTACTGTTAGCCTACCTACAAGATTCCACAGCTGGGCAAAGACGGACACTGAGATTAGCAAGTTCAAACAAAAACAAAGACTGTTCAGCTTTATTATATTAGTATAGACTATAGAATGTACTTGTTGCACTGGTTTTCTTATCACATTTAAGTGCAGATAAAAAAGAGCAATGTTCTGATAGAGCTTTGTGCAGGTTTTATGATCATGAATCAGTCAAAGATAAGAAAAAAAAAGCCATTCTTACAGCATATCCAATTTGTATTTGTACCAACTTGCATTATTAAGGATATGGATAGGAAACCACTTCTATCCATATTCTTAAAATTTTCAATAAAGTACTATTACAAAGACGCAATTATGACAGTATTTAACCATGAAAAAATGGAAGTAAATTATCATTAAATTAAAATTGGGATTAGAAATAGTATAGAGGCCCTTTTACCCTCATTACTTGCATTTTTACATTTCAATGAAGAATACAAAATGTAGTGCAGTGCCACGCACTATGAGATTTTTTTCCTGCCCTGATACTAGCATATTACTATAAATATTCTTGTTCTGGCCTTACTGGGGATACTATTTAAATAGCCATCAACACAGTAGGAAGAAGAATATATACCAATTGTTTTCTTAAAAGGCTATGGTTAATGTGACATTCACAGCAACTCTAATTTGCATGTACATGTAATTAACAGAATTGTTACACCCATTATCCTGTATAATTGTTACCTAATGTTTTAGTGGTAAGAACTAATTATTATTATAGGTAACTAAGCTGTTATGATATAAAATTACGCTTGTATTCCCTGATGGAATAGGCAGAGGTGTACCCAATAGTTACACCTACACTTGGCGAGTTATGTCTAAGTCCCATGTAATAGCGGGCGAGCCTATTGCCAGCAGCGGGGCACAAATCCAGACTCCTTGGCTACTGAGAAACTCCTGATGGAAAAACTTTAACTAATACTAATATGTGGTTTACCACATAGTAGTGTCTAACTATTTATGATCCATAGATGTCTAACTATTGTATGATTTTAATTTTAAGTACCTTGATTGTGGTAATTTCAGGGATGTTCAATATCTGGCATGTAGCAGACAAAGTAGCTGCTATTGCAAGGAAAGAAATATTCTATGTATGGCCATTTGGACTGGCTGCATACCTCGCAGGAGTTGTGTTCATTGACAGAAATAACTCGAAAGATGCTTACAAGCAACTGAAAATAACGTCAGAAATCATGATTAAAAATAAGGTAGGTGATTATTAGATTTATTTATTATACATTTGGTTTAACAGGTAAGACCCAAGCTAAACAAAGTAGCCATTTGCTAAATAAGAATAACTATGAGTACTTTTCCTCAAAATGTAAATGTAATGGCCATATTAGAAACATTTTGATGTAAAATAGGACCTGTGTTTTGTAAAAGCTGTTCATCGACTTTTTTCCATATCTAGACTACTCACTACTAAAGAAATCAAAGCGCCTGATACGCTGGGAGCTCAAATAGCCGGTAATTTTAATATAGGCATTTTTAAATAATTTTGCGAAACATTTCTCTAGTGTCATCAAAGAAGAAGTATGGAAGTCATGCTGCGCCAACCCCAAATTTATTGGGATAAGGGCAAAAGAATGATGTTGATTTTTCTAGCCTCATAAAATAACTCAATGCAGATTATCGTCATTTTTCGTGTTGTTGCCAGTATACTGATTATAATTATTATGCTATCTTTATTTACAGACGAAGATCTGGCTGTTCCCTGAGGGAACAAGAAATAAAGACTTCACAAAACTGCTGCCATTTAAAAAGGGCGCGTTCAACATAGCGGTTGCTGCCCAAGTGCCAATCATTCCTGTTGTGTTCTCGCCCTATTATTTTATTAATAGAAAGAAATACATTTTTAATAAAGGTACGTATTCTTATATATTCTCGATAAATTACTCTATTGAAATCTAACACTAACTACTATTAAAATAGCTTGTAAGTGTTTCGACATCTGGACAAACCTACTGAGGTTTTTGTGATGTCTCTATTTATTTTTGTTTTGTTTTTTATTTAATAAACTATTATGAACGCTAAAGTTTGTGAGGATGGATGGATGTTTGTTTGTTCCTACTGAACTGATTCTTAAAAAAAATTACAGTAATATAGTATCAGAACAACAATTAGCCTTAGTTAGTTTACACAATAAGTATCTCTTCAGACTGCTATTTTTCTGAAAGCATCAACCTTCAGTCGACATTGAGATTAATAGCGAAACTATTGTTGTGGTAACTGTCTCAAGTCTAAAAAGAATAACTTTAAAAATACATAAATACATTTTATAATAGCTTCCAATTGTAAAGACAAACATGGTGAGGAAAGGTAACTCACGCTCTAATAATACAGACGGAGTGAAGTAATAGTATTATAGTAGCACAGTTAAGTGCAAGTGCACTCGTGCCCTACAGTCACGAAGTGTCGACACTGTGAGCTAACTGCTCATAAACACTAGATAGATAAATATCAATTAGCAAATTAAATCGCTTCGTTGGCAATTACGAAAGACAATTATTATATCTGTCTTGTCTAGTGGTCGCAAACGCGACTGCTGATCATAAAGACCTAGGTTCGATTCCCAGGTCGGGCAAAGTGACATTGAAATTTTCCATCAGGAATTTCTCAGTAGCAGTCACGGAGTCTGGATTTGTGCCCGGTTGATGGCAATAGGCTCATCCCCTATTACATGGGACTTAACATAACTGGCGATAAGTCGGTGTTCTTTTATGTATACCTCTGCCTAACCTAACAGTTATCACCTATTGCTATTTACTTTCCAGGTCATGCAATTATCCAGTGTTTAGAGCCAGTCCCAACAGTGGGATTGACCATGGAAGATGTTCCAGCATTAATAATCAAAGTACGCAACACTATGGATGCGGCATACAAGGAACTGTCCAAAGAGGTGCTAAGCGCCCTGCCGCCGAACTACCCCCTGGCGACCGATTGAACTGCCCAATGCCATCGAACGACGCGGCGACGGTACCACCTATTATGTATAAAATTTATAATCATTCTAATATTAAGCTTTTAGGTCGGCAAAATAATGCTGGTTCATGAAATGTTTGTACTATATACCTATAGCGAGCATTCCAATCACAGGAAATATTAATATTTCTGTGATTTTATATTAAGGATTTATATCTTGTCTAAATAATCTACATATAAATGTCTGTGTAACTTGACAAATGTTTACTAAATGCATATGAAAGTAAATATGGTACTTATAACAAAAAAAAACTTCTTCATTTTTGTCAGTCTGTCTGTTTGTTTCGGCTAATCTCCGAAACGGCTGGACCGATATGAAAAAGGATTAGGGTTATAATAGTTAAGTCACACGTTTGTGTTATTACGACTTATAAACAGCCACATCGACCAGTGAAGTGAGTTCTTTCATAATTTCATTTTATCATTCTAGTTTCAATATAAATAACTAGATAAAGAAGCAAGTTACGCAATAAATAATTAATAGCTCGCGTTATGGCTAATATTTTATTTAAGTAAATATATGAAGTATTATTTTTATAAACTTTATATTAGTTGTATTTTTCTTATCTAAATTGGCTGAGATCAACACTTTAAAAGCGTTGGTCAAATCCGGAACATGTCTTATTACATCTTTACAGTAAAAGTGATTGGAGGCTAAGAAACGATGAAGTTACAAGTATCAAGTAGAGTATAGTAGAAAGTTAAGAAAACATTGAGCATGTTATTTAGCAATCAGCTGATGATTTAGTTACAACAGTACGCCGCGGCAATGATTTGTACTTTGTTGACCTTTTTTTATATTCAAATCACAATTGCAGTGTAGCTGGAAGTTTCTGCATCAGTGCAGTACGGAATTTTAATCACTCGTTAAGCAACACGGCACATCAGGTTGGCTGAAGCTGTTACCATTTCAGTATTTGAACAATGTTCTACTAAATAACTACTTTTTTATTGTTTAGTTATTATTAGTTAAGTACCTATACTGACCGTATAATTGTGAGTTGAGAAATTATTTTTATTGAACATTTAAAGCGCACAATATATATTACAGTATCGCTTTGTTTGAATGAAAAAAGTTATGGAAAATACTTAAACGCCACATTTTTTTTCAACACACCATTAATGAAAATATAATAATTAATGTTGGTGCAATATATTTTTTTTACAATTATAAGTTGAAAATGGCGACATAATGGCGATAGGTATTCAAAATTCTTTCTTCTTACGATCATTAGTTTGATCGTTCTTACGCCAGTTCGTGTGTGAGTTACGCCACATTAAAATTCATGATCATGATCAACTTACGGTTTACTTAAATAGATTTACAATGTATCAATAAAACGCGAATATTATCTAACTAGGCTTCGTGAAAGGTCGATGTTTTCACCACTTTTTACGCGTAAGATCAATGTTTTGTGCACTCAATAGCTTCATAGTGTATTCTTAAACCAGTATTATTTATTTTAATATTTACATTTTTATCGCTTTGTACGACATTATGAGCTTTCGTCACTTTTATTTTATTGCTACTCAAATTTAGTTTAGGATTTAATATAGGAAATGTTCCTTTATCGTACGATACCCTTATTTTTACTCTCTAGTCAAGTAAACGCCTAACTGTGGAGTCCATTCGATGTGCTTCGCATACCTCAACGAAATCGAAATCAGTACTTCTTTGGTAATAAATTACACACGCACGATTTTAACTTAATATATATTCTGTGTTCGTTGTAATCATTCTATAATTTACATCGTGAGGAAATTTTCAAAAAAAAAACAACTTTGTAGGGAAACTTTCACGTCTTCGAGGCAATTTATTGCATAATAACATCATCATGTAACCAAATGCGACGGCTAATTTGTAAAATTTGCAATTCTTATTATGTTGTGTTGTTGTTCGTGAAAGTATTCAAGTTTAAATCCCATCAAAGTGTATCGTTATCCTCGATTAATCTTCTAGATATTATAAAAAGTGAATAATAATACGAGAAGTTACCAAAATTCGTTGCCGATCTTTGATCGATAACATTTTATTATGTAGATGACTAACTTTAGAAAAGTAGATAATGTTTATTAAATTACGGTGCCATTTTAAATTCTACACTAACCTATTTCTAATTTATGATATCAACATTATAATGGGACCACTTTTATACCCATTGTAAATGATAAATTCATTCTTACCATACGAATGAAATATCTTAAAAACCGTTAATAACGAGATTATCTAACAATTTACAATTGACATTTCCAAATCTTTCATAATATTTTTTTGTGATAATTTCAATTTCAAAAAATATAATTAGATACTACATTATCTAATTATTGCGATTTTTTTGAAAATTGAGAGTGCTATGAATTGGTTAATTAGCAATAAAATATACTTATACACCAAAGATATTAAGTTTTTAGAAATCCAAAAATTCTTGCATTTTATTATCGTCCTATTGCAATTCAGATTAAAAATAATAGTTTTTCGGTTGCAATATTTTTTTACTATTACTGTCAATGTACTTCTCGACGATTTCGAATATCTTGCTTTAGCTCAATCGTCATTTATTATAAATTTAAATGTACACACACATTGTTCTAAATATAATTTGTTTGAATTATATTTATAACAATGTCATTATTATATTGTCATTATTGTATTTAATTACATAACAATTGTTTTGTGTAAAAGTATGTTCAATGAGATCATTATAACTACTGTGAAATGAATTTTGGGATGACACACAAACACTATTGTAAAAATGTATTTTTTTATAAATCTCACACTTTGTTTTTTAACGAAGCCCCAACAAGAGATAATTTCGTATCTACCCGCTGCTCCAAGTAAACAAGTAATAAAACTATAATATAATTATATGTATTGTAAATAAACGCTTCAATCATGCCATTCGATATTAATGTAGGCCATATATATATTAGTACCGATGATATGTACTTTTAATGTATTTTGCATTTTCACTAAGCTTTTGAAAATGTAGTATTTTTCCAGTGTATCTTATCATTAGTATTTGTATAACCTAAGCCCGATATGACTTTCAAATATATTAGCTATCACTTTTTAAACTGTTTTAGAACATTTTATCTTTTTGACAAAAATAAATAATATTTTAAACAGACAAAAAATAGGGACAAGTGAATTAATGCTCTAATTGAATCAGAACAAATATTTTTTTAAAAACCTAATCAGTAAGAATTAGTTTATAAGTTAAGTTAAGCTGTACAAGTTGTTATTCCATGTTTTAATCACAACGCAATCCATTTAAGTCTTATACAATTCCAGTTGTGTTGCTGACCACTGTAATAGTATGCACACTAATATCTGTATCTATGAGCAAGTAAAAGTAACTACTAGAATAAAAGTTATAGTAAATAGGCTTCTTCTGGATTAACTCGTTCCATCGTCGACCTCATCTCTGCCCTTTGGACAAGATTGAGGCCAAGAGTAGGCTCATCTAATATAAAAACAAAACTTAAGGTACGATTTGTATTCCAATATTTAATTGCTTGAACTTAGAACTGTCAAAAGTTACAATTCTTACCTTTACGTTCTTTAACGAATTATTGTTGTTGTTGTATTGGTTGATTTATTACCTAAACTCAAGTAATTATTTTAACCTGCCTATAGATACGAGATTTACTTTATAGTGTAGTTATTTTAAGTTCTATAAGACCTTTCATAGTGATCGATGCTAATCATTAGTATTTACGTATTCACTTAATTTAGTTTTAAAAAGCAAACAGACAAATATTATATAACTCCTTTGATGACTTAAGCTGTATCAGAATTCCTTGTTATCTCTTATTATAATATAACTAAATTCTCTTATTATTAAATAACTTAATTAAAGCTAGCCTTAGTCTTAACAGAGATCAACCTGACTTTCAAACATCGTTTTTCTGCATGATGAAATTACACTATTATTATTTATTATTACAATAGTGCGATATTATTTCTACAATATTATTAACCGGAAATATATATATCCTTGGCCTTTGAACAGTAATTTTCCGTAATACCACTATCTGTATCCTGCTAATTACTATGACGCTGTTTACTATCAAACTTCCGTTCTTTGAAACTTCTGAATTCAGTATTAGGAATTTGTTCGTGAATTTCATGACTCTTCTTGCCATGTGAACACTTGGATTAATGCTCCAAAAAATCATATTGTCTGATTTTTGAGTCAGTCGAGAGTTGAAATTCACACTATGCAAATAAGGCATACATACCTTTAGTAGGTGTTAGTTAGTAAAAACGGACGATAAGATAATTTTTGAGTACGTTGGCGTAGGCACGAGTACAGCCTTAGTTGTATTTCTTAGTTTTGAGGGAATATACTTAAGTTTTATAAACAGTAAATTTATTAATTTCTCAAAGCAAATATAATATTTGTCTGTCTGTTCACTTTATACACATTAAATTTTTAAATATTTGACATTATTATTGTTAGTATTAATTCGTACTCGCCGAGTACTTACACCTTTGTATTATTATGGTATTATAATTATGGCCCCTAATGCGGTATCCGCATAGGTATTAAAACTGTAGTCGAACCTCGTCATAGAATAAGTTTTTGGTCACTCTGTCTTTGTAATTATATTTTCCCCTGACTGCAAATAAGGGTTATTGCGTAAGGGTGGGTTTCCAGGGCTGCGGGTTGTTCGCAAGAGATACCGCGGCCTCGACATGAAAGGCTAAGAAGGAACATGGGTGGTTTTTAGTCAGTAGAAGTCTGACACTCCCTTTCGCTCTGCCCAAGAGCGGGAGGGGTTATTTGATGATTTTCCACCCGCCCAAAAAAAAAGGGTGGGTTTCCACCTAGAGTTACTGCCAGTAAAGATGTCAAAAGTCCTTGTACATTTTGTAGATGTCACATAATAAAGGACTGTATTAATACTGCTTTTAAAATTCAACGCAAATATAGCGTCTCCTCGCGCATGCTCGAGGATGCGTGCGCGCCCATTTTATACTTAAGCCGTTGCCGGAAACTGACCCTAAGCATACAATTTATAAAACTGAACCGCATACATTTTACATTACACTCTTGTAAAAGATTTACCCGATTTTTGACTATAACTGTTTTAGAAACCTGGTCTAGTTATTGTAACTTGCCAATGTATTTACTTTTAATTAATCAGGGTTTCACTTTAATTGAATAATATTGTCAGCAATTTTAAAACAAAAACACATATTGTAGAAATTTTACTGCTAACATATCACACAAAACACTCGGTTCGTGCCATTCTAACTTTTGACCATGTAGGTAAAATAGTTTTTTTTTTACTGAAGTGTATTTTATAGATACCATCAGTCTTAAAATTCAGTAGTTGCTTTTGTTTTGAATGATATTTATATAATTTATGGGAAATTTTACAAACAACGTTCATGACAACGACAATCAGCAAAATATATTGTACCTAAGATTTATTATTTCGAAACTAAATTTATGTTCCTAAAATACCAAAACTTTACTAAAAACTTTTAAATTATATTTTCCATGGTATATTAACTAATAAGGCCATTTATCACGTTTCTATCTAATTGTATATCAGTGTACTCGTATCTGTGCAAATATCGTGATGTATCTAAAATACCATAAAATTAGTTATTAAAATGTATTCGTGTGACAATTCTGTAGAACAAAAAAAACGACGATGAAATGTATATTTTTACATATTTTCGTATGTGAAATCTTTTAATAAAAAGAAATCACAGGGTAAATGCATTTTTAATGAAACATTCCTTTTTAATTATTTAACTTTATTATATACACACTTCTATAGAGAACAACATTGTAAACACTAACAAATAACTGTCAAATTATAATTTTAGTAACTATTTCTTTATACGTTTGTTTATCACAGCTCTTTTTACACGACGATATGAAACTAATTTACCTGTAAATATAAGAAAAACATGACTTCAATACCACTCGTGGCTACTTTTGGTCAGAATGGAGTGGATAACAGATGATCAACTACCCACCATAATTACTTAGTACCTTATTGTACTTGATCTAATCAGCCTTAGTGCGGAGGTTGCGTCGCGCTAATGTCTCCTTCGAGACGTTTGTGAATTCCTCCTGCATGCTTGATTGTGTCTTCTCTATCAGCGCCAAGATGTCCTCTTTCGACATACCTTCAGTCTCGATCATTGGCAGAATCGACACGATGAACTCGCCTGAAATTAGGTAAAATAACGTTATTATTATGTGTAGGTACGGGAATTTCAATATTTTGTTGAGGAAACTTTGATTTTCCCAGTGATGAAGGTAAGTTGTTTTCTTTCTACTTACAAGATGGGATCTCATTATAGTCATAATTCGTTATCAAAGGCATTTATATAAGTTTTAGTGACTGCCTCGTTGGAAGGTGCTGAGTTCGATTCCCAGGTCTAGCAAAGTGTTATTGGGTTTTTTCATCAGGAATTTCTCAGTAGTAGTTGTGCCCGATTGATGGTAAATTGGTAATATGGTATATTGGTAATATGTCGCCTTCTATTGTATGAGACTTAAACATAACTGGCGAAATGTGGGTGTACTAAGGTGTAGGTACACCTCTGCCTGACCCTTAAGGGATTACAGGCGTGATGTTATGTTATGTAGCAATTTCATAACCGTGTGCCTAATAGACGACTACGATTTTATTTCATTTGAGACTCTCTCTTACGGTGCCCTGAAGGCTGATTGGAGTAATCAAATCAAAGAACTCAATTATATAATAGCTAGTGTTGTGCAAAGTTGCTTTATGGCAATCACATGCTTAATGATTTATGCTTAATATTTTAAGCATGCTATTTTATATGCTTTATTATAAAATGCTTTTTTTAACCTAGGTACTTATTATTGTTACGGCTAAACGGTCGGGTGCGAATAAAGCAAGAGCGGTGACTGATAGCATGCTTTTAGGAATATTATATCGCGTTTATGAATTTATTACGATAAAACGGAACTGAAAAAAAAGCAATGAACTTTCCTTCAATCTCACTCAATCAATCGTCCACTAATGAATATTACGTGTCCTATCACTAAATATTTACACTCTAATAACTAATTCACTATTTATTTACACTAAAAAACACGAAACAAAATAGCATTCATGTTGGTATAATAAATAAGTGAGCCGCCCGAGATCGCGAAATCGCATGCGATGCGAACGATTAAGCACGCGACCGAAAGAAATGAATAGCATGCGACGACTGGCCACCCGCCACGCGCCGTTTATTTGCTAGTTTGCTAATTGCGATGCGCGACGGGCATGAACGTAGATTGCGATGTAAAGCAAAATAAGCAATTAAGCATATAGCAATAAGTGAGAGCCACGATAGCATTTGCTATATGATATGTATAAAAAGCACGGTGCTTTATTATGCTATATGCTTTATTAACCACCACTAATAATAGCACCAACATTCACAGAAAGCATCCACGGCAAGTGAAACCGGTTCTAAACAAGTCCCGTCCCGTCACTCACCTGAACCGAATCTGTGTCGGTCCGCATCCAAATGGTGGTACTTCGAGATGACGACGGGTTGTATGGGCGCGCCAGCATCCATGGCCACGTGGAACGCTCCCTTGCGGAGCGGGAGCAGCTTGTCGCCAGAATGCCTCGTGCCTTCAGGGAAGAGCAGCAGTTTTCGCTGAAGATAAAGAAAAGACGAACGGTAATTTATGATATTCTAATTGGTATGTAGGGTAGATAATAGTGAATAAGTCTAGGCTAGGCTAGCATTTTGCTATTAATTATAGACGGGATTATATGCAATCTTCGTATATTACATATCGTGCATTTTTGTGCATACTTATTTCCTTCAAATTGAACTGAAAACTGTGCAAAATTCTGCCAGAGGTAATCCTGCAAAATGCACCTAGACCTAATTACCTAGAGTAAGAGGTAAGGTAGGTACCTAGTACAGCAAAAAAAGATACTTAGGTGCAGAAATACATAGGTTGTAGGTACGTAATTCCGCGACGTCTATTTTAATTACGCCGCTTTTAATTATAGGAACCTCATCGTTGTTAATTGTAATTTGTTAGAATAATGACTACCTAGAGAACATAGAAATATCCTTGTTACAAATACATATATTATGTATATAGGGTGTAAAAGTACCCTTAACGCAAACGAAGGGCACTTGTTCTCCCCACCACTGCGATATTTTTTTTGTTCTAGACCATACCTGGGACCTCCTAGTTACGGAGATATTCGGGGTCAAAGTTCCAATTTTTTCACAGCTGTTTTTGTAAATACTAGTTTTTCAGGTTTTAACTTTACTTAAATTACCTCCATGACCCGTTTATTATTCAAAGCATCCACTAGCACAATGTTTTAAGAGTGCTACTTTGAGTTTAACCGTAAAATGTGATTTATGACCCACATTTTATAAAAAAATAAGTCATTTCCCAGCAAAAAATTTTGCGTAGGGGTACTAAGATTGATGTACAGAATGCTTGGTTGACGGGTGTGTGATGGGTTGAACAGGTATGCAGCTACTGAACTGATGCATCATATTATTCTCAGTAGCAGGCACAAATCCAGACTACGTGCTTGGATTTGTGCCTGATGAATGACAATAAACTCGCCCCCTGTTATATGGGCCTTAAACATAACTAGCGAATTTTTTTTTTATATATAGAAACGTTGCCCCACACTATGAATTTCTCCTGTATCGTGGGTGCCCGGAATATCTGTAGGTCATACAAATATTTGCTCCGTGCGGGGATCGAACTCGCGACACGCAGCGCAGCAGTCCATTGCTTGAGCCACTGCGCCAACCGTGCCGGTCAAATGTGCTTGTACTATTAGGTACACCTCTGCCTAACCCTTTGAGGATTATAGTCGTAATGTTATGTAGGTATGCATCTTGCAGTGCACTTTGTCTAAACTACCTCGCAAATTGAAACCTGACAGTTCAGAAGATTTTATCTCATAATTATCTACAAATTTAACAATACCGGTTACTTGTTTTCTTTGATGCCAGCTCAACGCCATCCGCTAATAAGAAGGAAGCACTTAAGAATGTAAAAAAACACATTTTAGGTGTAAAAACATTTTCCTATCTATTCAATTGTACCTTGAAAAGTTCGCAAGATAGTGCGAATTGACGATCAAGGTTGATTGAAATGCCGCACCCTATTACGACGAATTCATTTACTTTTAGTGCTAACGTTCCGTAATCGAGTTAAGATGCCTATTCAAATATAATTAATTTTGTCTGAAACGTGAACGACCGCTAAAACTCATTTGCGAACATTTATGTGGGCAGGTACACAAAACTCTTTGGGAATTTTCTTTATTGTCAACAATAATATTAATTTGCATTGGTAATAGATGTCTCGGTTTTATTAATTAACAGGCAATTTGTTAACCGCCAATACCTCACCTACCGCCAGGGACTGATTAATCGGGTTATCCGGTTAGAACCCTTAAGTTGGAATAATCATTATATGGGATAACCCTTAAAATATAGTTGATTAAATAGAATGATGCCGCCACTTTCTTGCATTTTATCTAAATACAAAAATTAAATCTATGCGTGAACCGGTTATTATAGGGAGACTAACCCTATAATTCGGGTTAACCTTTACTATACGGGTGTTCATCAAATCTAAAGAAATAACCCGTTTAAACCCCCTACATTATCTTTTCGGTCCCTGCCCACCGCAATGTTTGTCGCTGCTTAAAATCGCAGGAAAATTGATGGTTTCCTTTATTGTTTTTCTGAAACCTCAGAGTCATTTGGTACCAAATAATATATGTAGGACTGTAAGTACTGTACCTAAGTCAGCTCATACATCTTGGTCGATATTCATATTTACCATAACATTTTTGTTTTCCACAAACAGAAAATGCTTATACCTAGTAACGGATTCGCTCTCATTGTAAACTAACAAGAAGATCTGTAAGACATTTGCTAAGTCCGTGTGTGCCTAACTTTCGGATTACGAAAACCATTTTGTTTATTCTGGCATCTTTCTATGTAAGTAAGTATATTTATATAATTAGTCCCGTCACGTTTTAATTTCTTTTGATATTAGGTATGTCAATCTGTACCTGTAGCTACTAGGTGTACCTATAGGAAAGTCTACGGAGAAAGAAAGAGCGGGTTACAACAAATTGACCCCATCGGTCAATTTGTTGTAACCCGCTCTTTAACTGACTAAACTTTAGTTATCCTTTGGACTATGACCGAGAGTATGACCATAGCATTAGTATAGTAATATAGTATGACTTATTATTACATAACCGTAAAGTAATTTCAAAGCAAATATTTAGCTTCTACGCAAGCATGCTAAAGGTTATTTATTTTTGCATAAGTAAGCATGTACGTAACAGTCGATTTAGATTACGCTAGTACAATGAACTCTGTTTTGAATACGACGTCAATAAAACTGGGTCTGCTTTAACATCGGTATCGAGAGGTACCTATGATATATTATTATGTAGTATAAGCATGCATGTTTTACGTACCTAAACCATTGTTTCGAGATTGCAACAGAGATATTTAAAATAGAAATGCCAGTAATGTGGTATTTTATTTCGTGGTGATCTTCAAATAATTATTATTGACATAGGTAGTAATTCCCTTACGACGTATTAACACCGCGAATTTTAGATTAAAGAAAATGAATATTTTTTAAAGATTGCAACATTTGCATCGTCCTTTCCCGTTTTGACATAATTATGAAACGTCACTTTTCTTTTTCGCGCGTTAACGACACCGCAAGAAAAAGTTCTTTCTCGTCAAATTATTCGCTTAAAAATAAGTTTACGTTATATTCTACCGAAATAACAAAATAGTGAGTGACAAAAAGTGTAATATGTGCAGCATTAGTGAAAATCGTAAACCTGAGACGCAGAAATCTGAGCAAATACCTACAGACAACGCTCGCGCAGCCGACCACAGCGGTGAACTTGGATGTAACCATTAGGCGTAAGAATGCCTGGCTATAACTGACCTATACGTGACCGGATACGTGATATCTACAGTGCTTATTCAAGCGATACGATGGTCATTAACACTGTAAACCACATGTGTGCTGTAAGCTTCTTAAAGCTTTTTCCAGTGGGTGCGCGACACCCCAGTAACATATATTTCCTATGTACTAGCTGGAATTTGAACTATCAGTGCGTGACACGAGATGTCCTTAGCAAAGTCATTGGACTATGCTTACACTGAAAATAACTATACTGGGTATAGCAGGTGAGCTACATTTCCATGTAAGCATATACCCTATGTTATTAACTGCATAGCAAACTATCAGTGTGTGGCACGAGATGTCCTTAGCAAAGTCATTGGACAATGCTAACACTGAAAATACCTATACTCTGCATATCAGGTGAGTTACATTTCCGTATAAATTTTAAGCATATACCCTGAGTTATTAGCAGCTTACCAAACTATCAGTGCGTGGCACGAGATGCCCTTAGCAAAGTCATTGGACAATGCTAACACTGAAAATACCTACAATCGGCATAGCCGGTTTTCGGAGTTCCATCTCCATGTGATGTTTGTGTGTTTTGAGTCATCATCATTCTGTTGCCCTTATCCCAATTCATTTGAGGTTGGCGCAGCATGTCATCTTTTATATTTCTCTATTACTTGAATGATTCCAACGGAAAAACTACCATCCAGAAATATGCTTTGCATGAAAACATATATCCAACGTTACTAACCACATAGCAAACTATCAGTGCGTGACACAAGATGTCCTTAGCAAAGTCATTGGACAATGCTAACACTTAATACCTAGAATAGACATCACAGGGGAACCCTATTCTACTATGAACTTCGGTCAGCTAAATTTATAAATATGCTTTTTAACCTATGAGCATGATGGTTGCGAGACAACCTTGCCTATCCAATGTGCAATATAGTCTTGCTAATGCATATACTCTTGCAGTGAATGGGGACCATACTTTGCCACCTGGTTTCCTATCAGCAAGTAAAAGTTAGGTCAGTGGGTCGTCTCAGGGGCGGTTACTTGGCTGCCTTATTTGTATTCTACTGGCTGACACACATTTGTCATGATTGCACATGCTTTAGTATGAGATATTCTCTGCATGTTATGGCCACATTAAGTGAAATCTTTTCATAGCTTCTTCATCGAGTATGATATTATGGAAGCATCATTGGTTATAAATCAAAGTTACATAATTATGCATGTAACCAACCAAATGCAAAACTGGCGAAATGTGGGTGTCTGACACCTCTGCCTAACCGTTCGAGGATTACAGGCGTAATGTTATGTTATGCAAACAATGTTTGTATAACTGTTTATTTTCTGAATAAATTAAATAAAACATGGTGGTAAATGCACTGTAATGTCCCAATACATAAAAACTATTAGTATTGAGAGGGAAAAGGTTTATAGACTGACAAAATTTCGAGGTCTTAACAGCCTGTCAATGTACAGATGACCTTATCAACCAAACCCTTTTTAGTTCCAAATCAAATTATTTCCACTCCGAGACCCGACCCCCTCTTAGGAAAAGATAATAGTACCATTATATTGTAAGGCCCAATGTAAAATAACAACCCTAATAGTAACTCGTTGCTATACCTAGCAATCTATGGCTTCAATATTAAATTAATCATGTTGTAATTTATTTCTGCCTAAGAGTATTTTCAGAGAAAATCACTTAAACCATACTTAATAATAACAGATAACTTGTTATGTCTGATGAATTTATCATAGATACGCTAGATATTCATAGATAACACTCAAGTATTGTATGCGGTAAGCATGTAACCTGCATTAAATAATATTTAATTCCTGAGGAGATGGGCAGACCTAAATTACAGCATAGTAAAGAAGAATGTTAATTTTTTATCTGGGCACAAAATGTACACACTTGATAGTACAAGTAAGTACTAAAGTGATATAATTGAAAACAAGGGGGGGAGGGTGCATGGGAGTGCTAACATGGAGGGATTGTGGTTAGAACATCAAGACATCAGGTGCCATATGTTTTACGTAACAAAATTGCTGGAGCTTTTATTGATAAGGATATTATGTCAGAGAACTCTAATAGACAATGTGTGGGGGAAACTCAGTAAGTTTTCCTATATTCTTTATAATATTATGCTGATTAAGATTATAAATAAAACCGCACTGCTGGTAGCTTACCACGGTTTGGTTGTCTTTACTCTGCAGTATAGACTTATATTTTGGGGTAATACTTTTATAAGTATTATTAAGATAAGTAAATCATGAGCCTGATTGGAGCTCATTCAAAATAAAATTCACAAAATCATGCAAGCATAATTTTTAAAATACCGACAGTAGACACTGTATATTTATGAATCATGTATTTTTGCTAAAAACAATATGCATTTATATAAATCTGTCGAAAGCCTATGTTGCTCAGATAAACTTCACACATTGCTGCATGCATCACAAAAGTGTATATTTTTGCAATGATGACAATCTGGGTGCAGATTGTACACTAAAATATATACGCAAATTAAGACAGTAAAAGCCTCAATGAATTTAAAAAACAGATTCTTACCATTATTGATAGACAAAGTGAAAACTGTTACAGTATTGACATTTAATTTGCCAAGTTGTTGGTCATCTGCCTCGTTGAGCTATGGTTTGCAAGCACCGCTGAGAATGAGGTTCTGGGTTCTATTCGTGGATCATGCAAAGTGTTATTCCATCAGGAATTTCTCAGTAGCAGCCACAGAGTATGGATTTGTGCTCAGTTAATGACAATAGGCTCGCCCCTGTTACATGGGACTTAAACATGATGATGATGAATGTGATGTTATGTATACTTATGTGTCTATTTACATTAACATTTTTACTTACATCGTCAAAACTTTGACATTTGATGCATGTAATTTTAATTTTTAGTGAACCAGATTCTATTGTAATGTTTTTATTTTACTTTTTTGAAGCAATTTAATTTTATGTACCTAATTGGAGAAACTTTATGTGTGCCCAATAACATAGATATTATTTACTTATGATCACAAAATTAATGAATTTGAATTCCGATGGAATATATTTTATATATTATACCACCTACTATTTACTTATGATCACAAAATTAATGAATTTGAATTCCGATAGATTCAGGGTGATAATATAGAGCAAATTTTAAAACAAAGATATTTGTTATTCTGCAAGCTCTAATTTTTACCCATTGGAGTAACAAAACAGTTGTTAGGAATATCAACCACAAATATTTTAAAGTTTCTTATATTTCAAGTGAAACTGGTTTTTTGAACTCCATATCTAACTTCATACAGTACAACACAAACAGCAGATCAAATCAGAGCTGACATCAGACATATAACAATCTATAATTATTATTTTATTATAGTTATCAATTCAACATGCACTATATCCTTAAGGTTATAATACTAAAGCTCTATTGTACCTAAAGTAAGGAAGTCATAAGTACCTAGGCGTTTTATCACCAAAGAGTGATATAGTAGGCCTATAATGGTAACCATTGTTACTGCTTGTACTATAAAGGTTTTTAACAGAGCATTTTGGTTCTATAAGATTAAATAGAATTTAATTTTTATAGTTTACCTCTTAGAACGCTTACTAGACCATACGAATCGTTAAAGTGTTGCATAGTAAAAAAAAAAAAAAAAAAAAAAAAATGGTCATTTGGTGCTACTTAGTGCTAAAGACGACCTAACAAACACTTTTATTTATCTATTATGCACTAATAATGCGTAAAAATAAGTTTTACAGTTCAAGTACTGTAACAGTATCGAAAATACTATTCAAGGATCAATCTGCACTGTACCTTACACAACCACTACGTAACCTTTTAACTTCTTAAAAGTTCTCTCAACGTCGCTATGGGGCTAGTTCTGTAAAAGTCATAACAACTCTTCTAGAGTACTAAATAGGACCCCTGGTGCAGCTGCTACATAACTTAATAGCTCTATACGTGAGTTTGTGTTACTTCTACGAGCCAAGAGATGATCTAATTCGTTTTTGGTGAAAATATGGCTGCCATTTTCTGCCATGATAGCACATTGACAACACGGCAGGAGCCAATGTGTAATAGCAGCCTGCATAGTCGGGACAAGTACTTATTGTATTAATTTAAATTTAATTAAAACATTAAAAAAAAAATATGAAGGCGCATTGTCAAATTTGAAATCAGCGTAATGATTTAATTGATACAATTTTTTTTCGCAAGTGCAAGTTACGGCAGAGTAACGGTCCATGAATGTTTTGTGTTTTATCCTTTTACCCGACTGCAAGGGAAGGGTTTTTCAATACAAATGTTACGTTTAGCAGCAATGGAAAATGACTAAAGCATATGTTACCGATATTATTTGTTTTCTTGGGGAACACTCACGACAAGTGTGATAAAACACATCACTGGAATTGTTTACAGTGCAAAATACAAACATGTTTTGGTTGCTTTTATAGTGCAAATTTGTCACCATGAGACCCTTTATGTAATGTTTATTTAGGGTTTTGTAAACGTTTTTTTCATAGTAGTAGTTAGTACACTCTAATACATTATCAGGACTTTTATAGTACCAAATTTCGTTACTTGGGTAATGTTCACAAATTGACATCCAGAATTATTTGTGTTTTAATTACTTATTGAATTATTGCAGCAAACTCTAAACATCTACCTATGTCAATAATAATTATTTGAAGATCACCACGAAATAAAATTGGGAATCAAACGAGCTTACCTGTTAAGCGAAGTCTTGATTCTAATTTTATGAGTGGTGATCTGAAAAATAATTATTACCCACCCACCACTAGCTAACAACCCCAAAGCTGCAATAATTAATCTACCTAATTCAATGTTAACCTTTCAGGAAATCAAAATCAATGTAGGCATTTGGAACTACTCTGTATAGGAAACAGAGTTTGTTCCTAATGTTATGATCTCTAAAATAAGTGACGTTTCATAATTATGTCAAAACGGGAAAGGACGATGCAAATGTTGCAATCTTTAAAAAATATTCATTTTCTTTAATCTAAAATTCGCGGTGTTAATACGTCGTAAGGGAATTACTACCTATGTCAATAATAATTATTTTTCAGATCACCACTCATAAAATTAGAATCAAGACTTCGCTTAACAGGTAAGCTCGTTTGATTCCCAATTTTATTTGTTGTTCAGAAAGAGCAATGTTATTTTATTTCATAAAACTGTTAGTTTTTCAAGGAGAACTGCTATGATTCAGCTGTTGGAAAAAACATTACAATTCCTACTTACCTATATTCTACGAAAATATGAAAATCTGTATGCTTTACATAATGAATTTTAAAATAGGTACCTATATATAGTTCACCAAGTTATTTTTATGCAAGCCCTAGAAACAACGAAGAACGTAGTATAGCCTTACATTAAAAGGATGCTGGTGTTATGTGGCAAACTTTGGTGTCGTCCGGTACCGACCAACACAGGATATTTACTTAGCCAAAACAAACATTAGCTAAGAAAAGCATACGCTCGTAAAATTTAGCGGGAAGGTAGATACGTACGTACCATGCCAGCCCACTCCTAGCGATTAGATCATGCAGTATGACGAAATGCGACGTAAAACAAGGCAAGTACAAGGTCTCATTGTTTGCAGGACTAATATACGTACCTATTCGTGTATTTACTAACAGGAAAACGCGTACGATGAATACAATCATAATATGGACTGACTGACATGACTCGACTTTGACACTATTTCGAAAGGTGATCGGAAATCTTAATTAATCGATCTATGATGAAAGGAAGTTAGTTACTAGTTATGTCGGCATGCGTTGCACTTGCAATGTGTTTAGAGAACCTTCCCTGGTGTGAAGTGTGCGAAATTTCATGAAAGTTGGTTCAGTAGTTTAGAATTTAAAGAGTACGAACGAACACCGATTTTTATATGTACATTTACGATTATAATTATACTATGTTTTTAATACTCGATATCTCGATGTATGATACTTTTTTGAAACGATGTAATTCTTTACACTCCAGTACCCATGTGGATCACTAATCGACAAACATGATCTGCTCCGATCTGTATCTCGTAAATTGTACCTTTAAGTCTATAAGCCATTGAGTGAGTGGGTGGGACTGCCTTTAGTTAGATTTATGTACATTAAATAGTTTAAAAAGTTGTGTCAAATGTTCTAGAAAGCAACATTTTTATGCAACTTTACCTTTTGATTCTTAATAGCATCAACTTGCTTGTTCAGGGCATCGCGTGCAGTTTGTGCGCCCCTGTCTATGAACACGGTGCCCCACAGCCATGTCGCAGTGCCGAATGGTACAAGGTACTGCAGTGATCGCTTCGAAACCACCGTACACCGAGACATGAGCGGCCAGATAACTGCCAGTGCTAAAAACAAAAATATTTAGGTCAGTGCGGCCTTTTTGGAAGTTATAGTTAATTTAAACTCGACTAAAATTAATGACGAATCGAAAAGCATAGGTAGACAAGACACACCACATAGGTTACATACTAGGTATTGCATAACAGCACTAACTGCCGCACTCAGAGTGCTCTAATGACTACTAAGCCGTCCCTTAGTAACGATTTAAAAATATTCACACAAACTTTCTTTTACAGAGTCAGGTTCGAAAATGAATAGTAACTTCCTGTGAAATTACTCATTTCCTATGTACCTACCTAATGTTTACTAGTTCGATCCGAGAATTAGCTTCACCCCACTTAAGTACGTCATTATTTTATTTCTCGTTAAACATGCTTGAACGGTTGTTGTATAAATATCATTTAGCGTTAGTCACGGCAAAATCTCCAGCTGATTGCCGGCTTCATAGCATTGATAACAGTTGGTATGATAGAATTTCGATTACCACGACTAGTTTTGAACGTAAATTTACAGCAAGGCCGTTAATTTAAAATGAAATAAATTGATATGTTGTTTTTATTGTGTTTGCTTTGTGTCTGTAAACCATGAAGGATTCAGTGCTTTCTCGCAGGCAGTCATGTGCCAAGGGGTCAACTTTTTAACAATACCGCAAGCCCCTAGCGCAAGGACACCTTCCAGAATCCCTAACATCAAAAAAAGTAGGTTATTTGAGGAAAAACTTGTACAATATTACAGAAAAATCCAAGCTAATGTTATGAGGGCAAGCCAACCTCTTAGACTTGTATGAAAGTGCCGCCATCGCCAATACTCGCAGCACCGAATCCACCTCGACGGCCGACTCCGAGAATTACCCATAATGCCACATAACCTTTTGAAGAAGAGCAGGGATTCCCTTTTTAATAAAGCATCATGCATGTATGGGCTGAATATACTAAGAATATATTATAAATAGAAATTATAGAAAATACTATATTATATATGCGCGTTGGGTGGATGATATCGTCAGCATCTCGGGAAAGGGATGGATGAGAGACGCACAAAACAGAGAAGAGTGGCAGAAGAAAGGGGTGATCCAACAGTGGGTGATTGCGGGCTGAAATGATGATGATGATACTAAGAGGAACCACAAGATCTTGCTTGTGCTCGTCGAAATTGCCCATGTGTTTAAGGACAAGTTAGGTACGATTCAACGCTTAATTTATTAAGCCAATTTTATCCGGATTTTAGAATTACGTCTACGATATAAGTCATTAATATTTTTAACGAAAACAATTCATTATGATAAACAATAATGAAGGGGCAGCTACAATAACGAAATCGATTTTTATCTATCTAATATCGAATTTCCACTTGCTTTCTCTTATCAGGGATAAACAAAGCGAAGTGATTACAGCTCATAAATAATAAAAGATAATAAATACCAACTAGGTAACAGAGGGATTAGGTTGCATGATAGAAATTAACATTACTTTGTAATTAACCTTGTACCTGGCTCAAACAACATGACTCGCGGGAATACTATCACAATTATTAAGAAAATACAAGAAAATTATAAGTATTTTATCTTACCGAACTTACAAACTTAACACCTTTATGATAATGATTACATAACATAACATCACGCCTGTAATCGCCGAAGGGTTAGGCAGAAGTGTACCTAATAAGTCCTATGTAATAGGGAGCGAGCCTATTGCCATTAACCGGGTACAAATCCAGACTCCACCGGTGCTAGGTACTGAGAAATTCCTGATGGAAAATTCCAATAACATTTTGCCCGACCTCAGTTAGCAGAACCACCCTGGACCTCATGCTAAACTGTCGCGCTTGATAAATAGAAGGTAATAAGTTAGTAAGTTCGATGTAGAGGTGATCTTCGGAACCACTGATCCGATTCCGAAAACTTTTTCACTGTGAGGAATAGGTAGATTATCCGGTTATCCCTGAGTGTGCCTGACATACATTTCCGTGGCATCATTTCCTACAATAAATCGAGCAGAGCAAAAGCTAGTAATCACTAAAACTGCTTAGTATGAGGACTTTGCCAACCACTGGGGAATTGAAGACAGTTTTTTGTTTACTTACGTTTTTACCGGATAAAACTTGTTTGTGTTAAAATTATTTACTTTTTTAGAGGCAATTTATTTTAATTAAAGCCATTTTAAGCACGCTTGCCCCACTACCGACGGGGTAGCGACTAGTTGTCGAAGATTTTCTCGCTCAAAAACTGTCTATCTAAGAGGTTGTAGGTATGTCCTGCGTCACTAAAAGACACACATACTCGTAGTATAAAGACTGTTTGGTTTGTGTATTTGTGTTAAATGTTTGTAAACGCACCATGGATACCTACAGGAGAAATTCCTAGTGTGGGCATTTTTTTTTTTTTTATTTGTTCGTTGACTGTTCATATTTCATCGCCCTACCTAGTCGGCGGGATACATATTTTATATCGTTTATTTTGAATAGGTACTATGAACTGTTATCTTGTATATCAATTTTTTACGTTAAAATCAGTTATCCTTCACCATTGTACCTTATCTTGATAGTTATTTTATCATTGACGTTGATTCCTCTGCAGTATTATTTTTGTGGAGTTTACGAAATTGTTGCTTAATGTACCTATATTATATGTCAAGGCAAAGTCTAATAAATAGTTACTTACAATAAACTATTATAATTATAGCAACCAACTTTGTTAAATAGTGGGGTTCCTTTTCTTATGTACTATATATTCTCTGCAATGGTGTCCTAATTACAATTTCATGGATTTACATATAAATAGCTAGAACGTTTATATATATATATATAGATAAGTACATATAACATAGAACAAAGCATGGAAATAATGCACCTAAGATCCCGAGTCATCTACAAGGCAGACGGTCATTTTTACAAATGGCCGTTCCACTAATTAACATTGGTCGTTAACTCGTTACCAATGACAACAAAATAGCTGAAAATCAATTACTTAAATTGTGAAAAATCTAGAGGCCATTTTCAAGAAAACAGCAATCATTTATGTAGGTACTTATGTTTCTGTACTCGTACGGTCAGCAACAGAAGTAGCTTAACACTTCGGAATTTTAATTATTTTATGTACAGGACTCTAGCTTAATAATTATTTTAAATGTTACAGAAGTTTATTCTTTAAAATATTGCTTACTCTTCAATAACTTGTTAGTAACGAGTAATATTCGAGTAGTTCCGTATGGTGTCGGACGTAAAGAATAGCACCATCCCATCCCTTCCCGTGGTGGGTGTCGTAAGAGGCGACTAAGGGACTTACCAGAGAATGGGCAGCAGCGTTCTCTGTGCCTTCGTAAACAACCATACTGCGATCGCCAACCCGCCTGCCAAGTGTGGCGATTATTAAATCCCTCCCTACCCTACTAGGGGAGGCCTATGTCCAGCAGTGGACGTCTTATGGCTGAAATGATGATGATGAACTTTTTTTTTAATTAAAAACCTGCTTTGAAACTTTGAGTAGTGTTAATCTACTTCTGATGCTGTTCAATTCAATTCAACTCAATTAATTTATTCACTTACAATTTTCTGTCTGTATAAAGGTGTTGTAAATCGTAGCAAGATAATATTTGAGGTCCGATCAAAAGTCTGTTGTTCCTATTTAACGTCAAACAATCTTAATATTTATTTCACCATAACACGTTCATTATATCAACTTGTATAATTTATTTTGTAAACATGTGGACCGTTGGGCGTCACGTGTAGTGTAAGCACTTGTTTATGCAGGACGACGATTTATCGATATATATACATCATGGACATAATCGCGAAACAGTCAATGTTTACAAAATATGTATCAATAGGTACAATGCACGTATTTATGGATACAATTAGGTCAAATAGTAACTATGCACTGATTGCACTAGTAAGTACTCAAATATCTCGACAGAGTTTCTTATGCATTGTTTACGTATGTTGGCCAGAAGTTAGCTAGGTACCCAGCCAGATAGTAAGTAGGTACTCAACTCATAAGTTCCTATACAATAACAGCTGGATGCGACACGACCGGTCAACGTTGACGTCTTTCAGTTGAAATAATGATGATGATGAGATACCTCTATCTCAATTTTCTGTACCTACCTATAATATAATAGAGGTACTTACAGAAAACATTACCATGATAAGAGTTTCTGATGCGGTCATTGTAATTATTACAATAATGTAAATTACTGTAATCGTATGAACCTTTATTTGTCATTGTTCAAACAATTTTCTAAATCACTAGTAAATATACGAAATTGCTATAGGTAGGTAAGGACCGGAAAATTACATAGTTATAATATTTATGGAGGTGACCTTTTACGAGCAAAATTATTTGTAAAAAACCCATTGCTGAAAATTATAAATAAAGTATTTTTTCTTACATAAAACTTTGAAAAGTCATAACGGACAAATATGAACTTGCTCCTAGACAATTGTTTTTAAATGGCATTGAGAAGGCGTATCACGGACAATGGACATTGTTTATTTTTATTGGCACAACTGGCAATCGAAATTTAAATCCCTAACTAGGTACTAAGTATCAATCATTATGTTCTGAGTTGTATTGTATTGTAACTATTTGTAACTGATCGATTTGCATTCAATTAACATGCAGGTGTACCGCAATTACAAAACAAGACCTTACCCACGCGGATAATGTTTTACACTCCAAAAAAATATGCAATAAATACTGATACTATCCATCATCATAAGCAAAGCATTTTCCTAAATTCATTGGGGTCGGCTATCTAAACTGCTCTTCTTCTTTCTCACTGATGGTCACTTATCCACAGGTCGACTTTGGCAAAGTGCGACTTAAATCTTGAAGATCGACCCGTGCAGCTCACCATAATCCAAACCCATCGACATTTAATTTATTTATTGAAAATCACACAACAAGGAATGAAACCTTTTGGGCTTCGCCACAGTCGTTGAGGTACGGTTTATTGTTGTACAATTTCTTATCGAACTGTGTCACGAACTAACTGGGTTCCTTGACGTCACCTTACTATTAATCAGCATCTTGTAAACGCCATCTAGCTATGCTATGCTAGCTTTCACA
The DNA here is from genome assembly GCA_949774965.1 of Diarsia brunnea. NCBI lineage: Eukaryota > Metazoa > Arthropoda > Insecta > Lepidoptera > Noctuidae > Diarsia > Diarsia brunnea. Next base: position 8,512,052 of record OX458998.1, on the reverse strand, counting down.
TTATGCATAACAAAGGAATACTTGAGCAACCTTATTAAACAAAAAATAGGCAAAAAAGTAGTACATACCGTATAGATCCAGGCAACTCTGGTGGTTCAGTAGTACTACCGCTCCTCGGCTATTGTCTACATTCTCCAATCCTCTGACTTTCCACCGAAGACCGAGTATCCTCGCGAAACACCTCAGGAAAAATGCTGGTATCCTGAAACAAATAACATACTTTTGATGAAACGTGGTTTGAATGTAGATACAAGACTGGGGAAATGTCTGTTTGTTCCATGTTATTTCCCACTAACTGGGAACTACATACCGAACAATAAAAAGACAGATTTGAATACGTTATGGAAACCTGAAATCCAAGCATTCCGGCCTTTCGACGGAAAACAAAGGAAAGTTATGTTTTTGAATAACTTATTTTCCTTCGAGATCAGCCCAAAGGCAAACTATGATAAGCTAATTGGATAGTTACCAAAAAATATATAATTAGTCCGTCAGATAGATTTCCAAAAAATATTGGACACGTATTTTTTCTTTTTTCACGTAAACAAACAATGAAGACGATACAGTGTTTTGAAAACTCGTCACGTCATATTCTAAGACATTAGTATGACATTTTTTACCGGTGAGTGACGCAACAAAACCCCAACCAAAACTTAGACGCGTTTAAACTTCGAAATATTTATTGATTTGATAAAACAAAAAATACGTACCAATATTTTTCAATAATCTAACAGACGGACTAATTAGAATCATATTTTTTTTAGTCAGTAAATGACATGCGCACTTATCTAATTACCATTTGTTGCCTTGCCTTCAAGTTTGTTAATTTCTCTAATTGACATGAGAATGTTTGCTACAATTTGCATATCAGTTCCGGTTAAGATAACTTCGTTAATTTTGCAAACATTGCATGTGCTGTGGGTAACTGATAACTAATTTGCCACGTGTAGAAGTTTGCGTGCAAGTATGTACACCTTGTCCTTCTCACTGGTATTAAAAATGCAATTCGGTGCACTGAAATACATCTAAGGCTTTCTGTTTAGTATCCGAAACTCCGAAACCGAAGAGAGCAGCGGTGGCCCAGTGTTGGTGACCCCGACTTACGAACAGTAAGTCGTGGATTCGAACCCAGGCAGGCGCATTACTTTGTGTAATTTATTTCATCACCACTGCTTTTAAAACGGTGAAGGAAAACATCGTGAGGAAGTCAAAAATTCGAAGTTATGTGACATCTACCAACCCGCACTGAGCACGCGTGGTGGATTATAGCCCATCCCTCTCTTTGAGAGGAGGCCTGAGTCCCTGCAGTGGGAACATTATGGATTGATGAAGATTCGATGATCCGAAACTCATGGTTTGTTTTTGTTATACAATGCATTACCTAACTGATCTACATTATTATAAACTTTGTTGTCCCTTACAATCGCAGTTTTAACAACAATGTTGCTGTCTATAATTACAACCAGATAAAACATCAGTATTTTTAGAGGACTTCTAACTGAAATGATTCAGATAAAAACTGGAACATCGCTAACACAATGATTCGTAATAAGTCCTTAAATGAAAGTTAGAACAAGGAAAAATAAAGGAAACCTTGAGCTACATATTATTATGCTAGTGGAACCTAATCAGATCACCCAATCGTAATCCAAATAGATTTATATTCTCTTCAACTAACATGTCACGTCGAAGTAGGTGACTATTGTTTCAAAATACCTACCCGGATACATCGGGCATTAACGTAATCAGAACAACGATATTACGAAATAGTAGATTAGGTAGCTTTTACTAAGTATTTTAATTATAGCAGGCTATATATTACCTAATGCATTTGTTGCAATCCTTATAATATAATAAGTATGTGAGGAAATATTATTTATGTGCCACGTTGGTCTAGTAGTCGCAAGAGCGTTCGCTGAGCATAAGATCCTGGGTTCCATTCCCGGGTTGGGCAAAGTGTTGTTGGGTTTTCACGGCTGGAATTTTACAGTTTGGATTTGCCACGGAGTTTGGGTTTGTGCCCGGTTGTTAGCAATAGGCCCACTTTACACATGGGACTTTAACATAAATTTCGAATTGTAGGTGTAGGTAATATTAGATATAGCGCACATAATCTTGCATGAGAAAGATTGGGCGTAATTGTTGCTGTATTTTTAATCTATGAATGCATGAGGTAATGAATAGTTTCAAATATATATATATATTTTTTATATATAAATATTCCTCTGCCTAACTCTTCGGGGAGCCGTGATGTGGTATATTTTAGTTTCACATTTTAAAATCTAGCACTGAGTTTTAGAAATTCATGAAATTATGCAAGTATTTACGCTCAGTTTTGCTGTCAGTCAAAGATATAACATTTAACAGTTTACTAACCAAACTACATTAAATATTGTTTATCTTAGTAAGTAGGTACCTATGTACTCACAGACACACTCGTTCCGAAAGCCTTCGACATTAATTCGGTTTAGTTATTGTGGTTAGTTTGACGGCTTGCGTTATCTTATCATGAACAAATAATTTTATCTTACTATGAGAACAAAAACTAAGAGAAACCTCCTCATTGCATAGTGATAGTGATGCTGATGAATCATACATACACACGTAGATACTATAGGTCGATATATAGCAAGGACATTATACAGTTGACTGAGCTCGCCTTTTAGAGAAGAATGGTATTATTTCAACAACATTATGCGAAATAAAAATAGCTCGATAGATTATATAATTCTATTTTTGGATGCCGCATTTATTTTGAATCGTTTGATTATATAAAGCAGATGCATCGTTCTTTCTTACAAAGTTTCTACAAATATAACATACGATAAGATCGCTCTATCGTGAATGTATACCTATCTGGGTTAAAATTATAGGTACTGGGTTTGGCTTTATTAGACACAGCAATATTATAATTAGGTAAATATAATACTAACACAGGCGTTAGAGTGGCTTTTTGAGAAATTTAAAGACGATGCTTCGCAGGGTGCAGCGGCTACGCGAATCTTAAGCCGCGTAGACGCTACGGCTACGGAGGCCTACGAAACTACTACGCGAATCCGAAGCCGCGTAGACGCTACGGCTACGGAGGCCTACGAAACTACTACGCGAATCTTAAGCCACGCAGACGCTACGGGTACGGAGGCCCACAAAACTACTACGCGATATCGATGCCTACGCAGAACAAAACACAAACACTTTTAATTCTACCTGCCTTTAAATAATTATACTCTATTGTAAATTATCATGTTATTTTTTACAATACTGGTTACAAAAAAGCTTTCACCACTTACTTACGTCATAGTTAAATAAATAAAGAGTTGAATAGGTACATCAATGTTAAATTAAAAAAGACGAACAAAAATAGAATTAATTAATTTAATTTTAAATTTAAATTAAAAAATTAAGTTGAATAATACCTAAAATTAACATATTTAAATAAAATAAGTATAAAGTAAATTAATAAAATTAAAATTGGTGTATAAATATTACTTCTACGATTTGATGGCACGGTTCTCTAACTTTCTGTCGGTCTATCAGGAAATGTACGATAAAAGACACGCAACTATGCTAATAATATTAGCTATAGGTATATTTTATCAATAGATACACGAGATGTTATTTGTTAAACTAATACGGATGTATTCGTTTTAGTATTAATCAATGTGCAAGTTATGATAGGTTAAAGATTAATTACGTCTGAAAACAAAAAAAAAAAAAAAAAAAATATTAATTTAAATGGTAGATCGACACACTTTCACTCTAGTAAAGCTCATTTGTATTAAATACCAATTTTGGCCGATCACTGTCTCTTCAAATACAGGTATCCTAGTTTAAGAGGCAGGGTTCATCATTATTTTGTGTACATAGACTATAATTTGTAGACTCAAACATTTTGTGCTCAAAGCTAAATTATTATGTTCATTGTACTCGTATTTCTGTCACTTTCTTTCTTAATGTGTCTGTGTGCTTAATTTGGATAAATAAACAATTTATTATTTATTATTATGTCTGTCGGTCTATCAGGAAATATACGATAAAATACACGCAACTATGTTAATAATATTAGCTATAAGTATATTTTATCAATAGATACACGAGATGTTATTTGTTTTCCGACGTAATTAATCTTTAACCTATCATAACTTGTTAAAGGGTTTATAGGTCATCAACTCGTCATCATAGGGGAAAACATCCTCGTTATATTTAACCTTTATTTCAATATAGACATACCTATCTTTAGCCAATCTTAATTTAATTCAGTAGGTATTATTAGGTCATATAAATGCAAACTAACCAAAGGTTACACTTACAAGGGAGATTTGAGTGTCAACCAATGAAATGATTTTCTTCAGAAAAGTCAGGTGCGTTGTAGGGTAACAAACGTGCGTGCATGAACCGATATGTATAAACGTGGACGAGGCGATAGGAGTACGTACGAACCGTGGCTAGTGGCGTTCTGTGTGGTCTCTGCCTACCATACCATATTCCATAAAAGGCGTGCATAAAATTATCTACTAAGGTTCATATTTTTCCCAATCAACCTTTTTTTTTTTTGGCGGGTGGAAAATTATCGAATATAATAGTAGCGGGATGGGTTCCCGCTCTTGGGCAGAGCGAAAGGGAGTGTCAGACTTCTCCTGACTAAAAACCACCCATGTTCCTTCTTAGCCCTTCATGTCGACGCCGCGGTATCTCTTGCGAACAACCCGCAGCCCCGACGGGACCCGCAGCTCCGACGGGATCCCAATCAACCTTGAACCTAAATAATTTATGTTCAAGGTTGTTTCGGAAAATTTAATGCTTTTGTTGATAAAGTTGAAAATGTAATAAAAAAACCATTTAGAGCTTGATGTACTGGCGTATGTACAATTTAACGATGGTAGTGTGATGATTTAAATTGTCGTAGGTACCGTATTATGTTACCACTGCATAGATGACATGTTTATTTCTTGTAGGTATCGTTCTGAGTGACATGATGCGTTATATTTAGAGTGTATTTGGCCTAAGGTCACACGGTATACAAATAAGTACCTTTGTTGACAATACGCTTTAAAATTAAAATATATTTTGAACTTTGAAGACCTTGATTTTTCAAGTCAACACACTTTTATAAGAATCACGTACCTACTGCTATACCTACAAGTATACATAGTTACTTACTTATAACAAACACGTTTATTTTTACACCTTTTTCCCATAGTGGTAGGGAGAAACCACAGAACACCACCTCGTCACGCTACGGTCCTTACATACTCCTTTTGCCTCGTCCACGTTCATACATGAACCATATATGACCAGTCATACACGCACGTGTGAGTAGGTACTTACAAACCTGTCTTTTTTGAAGAACCTCACCAATAAGGTCAGCAAAAATAGTTTTTATCTAAAATATGAATGGCACACATTCTGAAGGTAGGTAGGTATTTCATTGTCTAGGTTCAACGTAGCCAAAGACTGGATTAATTATCTCTTACACAACATCAGGGAAGCTACATAGTGACTTATTGTTATTTTCAACACTTTCACTAGAGTTAGTTAATTATCTACATAATTATTATACACGGTGATTATTTTAAACAATATTGTCTGCCGGTTAGTGAAAGTCAATTTAACGTAGTGAGCTACGTAATAAAATTATCCAGAAATAAATAACAATATCAAATTCGAAAAAGAGGCAGTTTCTTTTTAATTTACATACATAGATACATGTATCATACATCCATCACCACTGCAGGTAATCCCCGAGAAGTGACATGATGGGGGCGAGTTTATTGCCATCAACCGAACACAAATCTACTTCTGGTTGGCTGCTATTTCCTGAGAAATTTCTGATGGAAAACCTAACAACGCTTTGCCCAACCCGGGAATTAAACCCAGGACTACATGCTCAGCAGTCGCAGATGCGACCACTCGACCAACGAGACAGTAAAAATAAATATGCAAGTACTTACAGCGCGTTTCTTGGGTCAAACGGTTTGATCAACATAAGTGGTACTGGAGCTGTGGCGAATATTAACGACATTACCACGAACAGTGTAAACTGAAAAGAAAATTACAAATTAAAGCAATTATCAACACTATAATATTGTATTATTATAGTAAATACCTATTTGACTTGGTTAGTTTTCTATCGGAATTACCCACTGGATAGGTAGACCATTCAGTACCCAGGCACCACTTTCCCACTTTGTAAACTTTCCTATTTCTTATACACCTTGAAGTACTTAAGGCGTTTCAATTTCGGATCTGCTTTTCTTGAATATAACATAAGTAAAAACAGTTTTATTTAGCACAGTAATCTTACTGTCCAAAGTGACAAAGTCTGTGGTGATCCAAAGTCCACAGATATAACATTTCATCAGATAATACTGATCTAATGTAACTACTTACAGAAGATAGACCTATCATAATCCCTCTTTAATTTTAATAAATTATTATTAGTCACCATGTATCACTTATCAGAAAGAATTATAGGTACAATAGGTGCCTGTGTACTCAGGTAGGTTTCTACCCAGTAACCAAAAACGTAAAAATAGTATGACGTGACTAAAAGAGTGATAAATATAAATGTTGATGAATGGAGAGAGAGCAAGGAAGACCAAAGAAAAGATGGATGAAGTGTGTGAAGAATGGTGTGAAGGAAAAAGGAGTAAATGATAACGTGACGATTGACAGAGGACAATGAAAGAAAAACGTGTTGCGCTGACCCCAAATAACATGGGACAGGGGCAGAAAATGATGACCAAAAACGTAAAAATAAACAGGTACCTTAATATAATATCTGGCAATGGAACTGATGGTGAAGAGCACGAGGATCAGTGCCATCACGCACCCCAACACCACGTTGGCCGTCATGGTTGCAGCTGTCTTGTCTAGGTGTTCCTATAAACACACACTGTATTTAGATTATTTTCCCGCCACTGATTAAGCACAACAAAATATTATTATGCGGATTATATCGGCAGCACTGTGCCACCCCGCTCCGATAAAAGACTGTGGGACAACTGAGCACTTAATTGATAACAAACAGCGATATGGTCGTTGCCCACTTCGTGATGACGCAAAAATTGTCCTTATTTTACATATAGGCACAGAATAAGTAATATTGGACAACAGCAAGAAGTGATAGCCACTCCTTTATAGATCCACATTAATTATTATGGGTGCCTGAAATACTTACTTACTACTGGACTCACAAATAACTTCTACAATGTACACCGTGCACGACCTACTTTCTCAACATGTGTATCCAAATTGGTAAAAAATAACGATAGAAAATCTCTTTAGCTCCTGTAGCTCCACAATAAATATGTACCTGTAGTTTAAGAATTTTACTTAGTAAAGTAGGTTTTGCATGTGTTGTTGTTATGATGAGCTAGCACAAATAAAATTGAATTAAGTTTTAGGTCAAACAATTTTTATTACTAACATAGGAAGATAAAGACAATGTAACAAAGGCACATTATTCTATCTAAGATAACCTTTATATACAATAAACATTTTAATAAAAACTTAATTCAATTCAAATTTTTTGTGGAATATTTTTTTTTTTCATAAACATGAGACTCTTTCTCATTTATCTAATTTATTTTATTACTAGCTGACCCATGCAACTTCGTCTGCGTCACATAATATAGCTTATAACAAAATGTCAACATAAATTGAGTTAAATCGTAACAAACAAAAAATCGTATCTTTCCTCTTTATAATATTAGTTTAGATTTTATTAAAGTGTGAATTACTATTGGTATCTCTTACTATTAAATATACAGTAACACATTGTAAACATTATGGTGCAGTAAATAATTTAAATATGAATTTCTCCGGAGTCCCCGGAGGCCAGAATCCCCACTAACCTACCGCACCGGACCGAATGACTGCTGCGCGCTTAATTATTTTGTCGCGCGGATATTTTTACATTGTTATATCTTCTAAGATATTTGTTTAAACTGTATAGAGTAAAGGGCACAAATATTCTATATTAAATTTCTGTGCTAACAAACACATTTATTTAGATATAGATTAATACCATATGGGTTAAATAAGCTTCGCAAAATATCATTCTTTTTAACCTAACATTTTAATAGTAAAAAATGGTTACAGTGAGTCAATCTTAAAAGATAGACATATGCTGTCGCGGACTTTTTTTTAGAACTTTTAAAGAGGAACAATTCTTTCATACATGGTATTTGCGTAACTTAAACCGTTTTCGCAGCGCACGCAACGGAAGCTCTCAAAAAGGAATATCTTTTCCCGTTTTTGCAACATTTTTCATTTATGCTCCGCTCCTATTGGTCGTAGCGTGATGTTATATAGCCTAAAGCCTTCCTCGATAAATGGACTATCCGACACAAAAAGAGTTTTTCTATTCCAACCAGTAGTCCCAGAGTTTACCGCGTTCAAACAAACAAACAAACAAACAAACAAACAAACAAACAAACTCTTCAGCTTTATAATATTAGTATAGATTCAAATATTATAGTTATGCAGACGTAGAATGTGTTTTAGTTTAAAACATAACATCACGCGTGAAGTCCGAAGGGTTATGCAGAGGTATATCTATACTATCTATACTAATATTATAAAGCTGAAGAGTTTGTTTGTTTGTTTGTTTGTTTGTTTGTTTGTTTGTTTGAACGGGGTAAACTCTGGAACTACTGGTTGGAATTGAAAAACTCTTTTAGTGTTGGATAGTCCATTTATCGAGGAAGGCTTTAGGCTATATAACATCACGCTAAGTCCAATAGGAGCGGAGCATAAATGAAAAATGTTGCACAGACGGGAAAAGGTATTCCTTTTTGAGAGCTTCCGTTGCGTGCGCTGCGAAAACGGTTTAAGTTAGGAAAATATCATGTATAAAAGAATTGTTCCTCTTTAAATGTTCTAAAAAAAAGTCCGCGACAGCATATATATATCTTTTAAGATTAACTCACTGTAACCATTTTTTACTATTAAAATGTTAGATTAAAAAGAATGATATTTTGCGATGCTTATTTAACCCATATGATATTAATCTATATCTAAATAAATATGTTTGTTAGCACGGAAATTTAATATAGAATATTTGGGCCCTTAACTCTATACAGTTTAAACAATTATCTTAGAAGATATCGCAATATCAAAATATCCGCGCGACAAAATAACTACGAGCGCGGCAGTCATTCGGTTCGGTGCGCTAGGTAAGTGGGGATTCTGGTCTCCGGGGGCTCCGGAGAAATTCAAATTCAAAATATTTACTGCACCATAATGTTTACAAGTACAATGGATTACTGTATATTTAACAGTAAGAGATACCTAATGTAATTGTCACTTTAATAATATAATCGAAGAAAATCTAAACTAATAGGTATTATAAAGAGGAAAGGTAATTTTTTTTTTTTGATACGAGTACGATTTAATTCAAGTTAATATGTTGAATAGTCGGTTTATTGAGAAAGGCTAAAAGCTATATTATGTGATGCAGACGAAGTTGCGTGGGTCAGCTAGTACCTAATATGGAGGAGCCTATTGAGCCATCAACCAGATACCAATCCAGATTCTGTGGCTGCTACTGAGAAATTCTTGGTGGAAAAACCCAATAACAATTTGTCCGACTTTGGAAGCGAACCCAGGTCCTCATGCTCAGCCGTCGCGATTGTGACCAATAGACCAACGAGTCAGTCTACGTAACACAGAAACCCGAAACATATCAAACAACAAATAGTTTATGAATAGGTACTACAAATAGTTATTTGTCTGAATAATTATAACTATAATTATTTCAGTCGCTCCATGTAAAATACTGGTACTCAGCTGCATCCGGTTAGACTGGAAGCCGACCCCAACATAGTTGGGAAAAGGCTAGGCAGATGATGATGAATTATTTTGTATCTATCTCATGCATTTTATTTAATTTTTTATGCAACTCACAAATTGCCGACCGTTGCCACTAAAGGAACAGCCTCGCAATCTCCTTATAGGTTCAGCATCGCAAGCGTGGCTGTCAAGTTTAGGTTGCGCGTTTAATTCACAGCCAGAATCGTAAAGCAGTTGTTTCGAAACTACAGTCAGGTTGACTTTTCAGGGTTAGAAGGTGCTGCGGGACACGCAGTTTAGCAGTGCTATGCTACAAAAGAAATATAGGTAGTACTTTTAAACCAGTATTCCCACCTAAGTAGGATGTACCAGATGCAATTTGGTCCACAGCTTAGACGCGTGGGTGATGGGTATGTATGACAAACATCATTATATTTATTATTTTCCTATGGTAGAGAGAGTGTAGACTAGAACGTTCATTGTTCATGTTATGGTACCTATACCAGACCGTCCGCCGTAGTAGAGTTAATTAAGTCTTTACGTCTGTTAATTCTATAATTGCTTCGTGTTTTCAGCCAGTGAAATTTCAATACTACCAAAAGTTTAACCACTATGTACTCGCTCAAACAACTCCATCGAGTGCATTGAGCATCCCATTCTTATATAATTATAGTTAGATCAAGCATCGTCATGAGTCATTTTATCATGTTTACACAATTAAATAAGATATAGCTGCCTACTGTATCTACAGATATGTTTCTAATAAACACGTATCAACTCACGTGGCGAAGATTGCAGTTCCGGATTTGTTCGCTAATTAATCTCTTATTTCTAATCACTTAAGTATGTAATTACCGCTCCAATTATACATTTATACAAATAACTTAATATTGCAGACGAGTCGAGAATTATTTTGACGATATATAAGTTAGTCAGTACAATAATTTTAAAATACAAAATCTATGTTACTCTTCTAGTAGGGACCTAAAGTAAAATCGGTTTCATAAATGGAGCTGATTGGAAATAATTATTGACAGTTTCGTTATTATTACACGTAAGATCCGATAACCCTGCTGACCACTAATCACGCAGCGATCATACAGCACCACTGATTAACTGTCCACTTTTTCCAAAGATTACTGTAATCTTTCCGATATAAATAGTTATTGTGTGTTATAGACTGCTTACTTAATAGTATACCAAAATTTTACTCCAATCGTAGAATACCTATAGAAATTACTGCTTTTGTTCAAAGTCCCTTCATTAGTGAACGATGAAACTTATCGGTGTGATAGCAGTATTTGTTTGTTCATTGATTAGTTTGCTCATAACATGAGCACTAATCGTTTGATGAGTGTGGGCAGCTACGCCTTGGTGTTTCACTCGTAAAACATGAGAGGTATAGTTAATTAAACAACGTTATCTAAGTATGTACCTAGCAGTAGCCGACCACTGCCTACACCATAATCATTTCAGTAAGAGATGATTGAATAATATTTTCAAAAGTGAAGAACATAATATTATAAATTAATGAAATGCTTGTGCTTGTTGTGCTTGAAAGTAACAGAAACTTGGCTATAGACACAACACAATTAGGGTCACCTAAGTCATATCGTATACCTACATGCAGAGGTACCCTAGTTACCTACATAATGCTACCGAGTTCTCCAAAATCAAAATATTTTATTTCAGCTAGGCATAATAGGCACTCACAAAACGTCGAGAAAAGGTGCACGTATAGTATCATTAGTATTATGAAATAAGGGATTTAAATTAAATAAATACACATAAGACCTCAGATCACCTTTTTCTATAATTTCGTTATGTAAGTAATAATAGTGCCTAGGCGCCTAGTATTATCTCGGAAGTCAATTTTAAAGAGTTTTCATCTGCAGTCCATGCAGGACTGTACTCCTCAATTTTTATTAGAAAAATAGCCAGGTGCATGCAGATGCCCTAGCCAGGGATGATGCCCTGGCTAGGTATAATTCCCTAGTTACTCTAATAGTCTGTAAAACAAAATAAATTACGCATAGGCTTTGACTAAGGCGAGCAACGGATTGTCTCTATCTGCTATACCAATTCACTTGAAAATTATTTTGAGGGTAGTATTTGTTTACATAAAAACCCTCACTTCCCACCCAATGCAAACAACATGATAACTACAGTAGGTACTTATATCTGTTTTTTATTTTCGTAAATGCATTAGCACGATATCCACCTCATACATAATGTCTTCTAACAAATAAAAATTATTTAATTCATAACCTAGACACTATATTGTACTTACTTTATGACCGTGCCCGTTGAGGAAATTCACAATAACGTTTATGACTCAAATAAACAATAACAACTTATATAGAAAACCCGATATCCACGATAAATAATTTTGTGTCAGAATGTTTTTGGTCGCGATGTATTTGGAACCGCTGAACTCGTCACGCGACCTCCCCGCGGCAATCCTACAACAACACTGACTTGTGTTACTGAACTTTGAGTAACGTATTCGAGACTTCTTGAATTAGTAGCAAGCATTGTTATCCATTATTAGTAATATTGGATAACAATGCTTGAGATAGAGATAGAGATAGAGATAACTTTATTTGCTCAAACATGTGTGTACATACAATTAACAGAAGAAAAATGCATGCAAGGTGTTATAAGTACATGGAGTTGTGCTAACATGTTTACCATATTGTCATGGTGTGCAAATATTTATACAAATTTAGATGAAACAGGGCTAAAGAATTGGTACTTATTTGAATTTTGAAGAAAGTATTGCCCCGTAGAGTGCGATGGGACTGCTGAGCTGTAGCTCAGATCGATTATATCACGAATAATTGACGAGATTGTCGTTTCGTATTCCTCTTTTTACTTCTCGAAAACTGAACCGATTCAATTATTTTTGACAATAAAATTTTAAGAAAACTTTCCAATTTGTTTGGTTGTCCTCTAAGCACGGCCGTAATAATTAGGAATTTTTTGGGATTATTCCACTATTCCCCCTTAGAACCCCCCCCCCCCCCCCCCGGGTAGAAAACTCTTCACTCTCTTTTTTCATAACATAATCTCACGCCTGTAATCCCGGAAGGGTTAGGCAGGGGTGCGCACCCATTAGTAGTGTACACCCATATTTCTTTACTTATTAGTCGCTGAAAAAAAAGGAAATGAGAGGGACGTGTCTACAGTAAACCTTGATTTTATAAAAAAAAAAGTGATTGCCTTAGAGGCATTATTCATGAAGAATAAAGTGAAATACATTTGTATCGAAAATCCCAGCACCGCCGCCGTGTTCCCTCTTAATAAGCTGATAATCGCCTCAAATATTTTTCGCTTAAGGTGAATGCTCCAACCACCCCGCGAAATTCAAATTTTCTTACGTTTTTTGTAATTTGCAGGTCAGTGTTAGTTTGTATGTTGATTAGAATATTAATTGCGGCTGTAAGACAAGCTTCCAAGTTCATAAAGGTGCAAAAATGACTTTTTCAAGTTCCTGCACCTTTATGAACTTGGAGGCCTGTATTGATGATTTTGATGATTATATTTCTGTAACTACATACGTCTTACAGCCGCAATTAATATTCTAATCAACATACAAACTAACACTGACCTGCAAATTGCAAAAAACGTAAAAAAAATTGAATTTCGCGGGCTAGTTGGAGCATTCACCTTAATCAAATAATTTTTGCTTTCTGGTGCACAGTCCGTTTCGGTGTGCGCTGACGCACAGACTACCTTTGACCGTTGACTCAGCGACTAAAGGTCGTCTTACCAATTAGTCCGGACTGTATTGGACTTTGCCCAAGACGGCAAATGACCATTGCTGTAAATAGGTTTAAAACCAATGGGTGTATTGTATCGACGCCGACGCGCGACGGTGGAAATTTCAATGTCGTAATACACATTACGAGTTACTACAATTTCTACCATCGATATTACAAAGGATGTTTTTTTGGCGGAGAACTTCAAATTGAAGAAATAAAACACAGAAAAATGGTTTTCACATAAGTAGGTACGTACCTACATGAAATTGACTTTGACTGATAAGTTGATGGCACTAGTTTTTTGTATAGGTACTACCTGCCCTGCAAGATTTTTTTATTGTAAAACTACCTTCCTTAGTAAAACGAAAAACAGTAAACAGAAATTACGTCAGTTTTTTTTTTTAATATAAAAAAAATATTTTTCTGCTAGGTTGTAGTTTTATGTTCATTTACTCAACACAAAAAATAAATAACTTGTAAAATACCTATGCCTTGTACCTACCTAAGAGGAAGGAACGGAGAACAGTGGCTATTTTTCGAATATAAATTACATATTTTTAGATTACTAGATACCAAGGCACCAAGCCTATCCAACTTCTTCCAAAGCATTATGTGCATTCCCTCTCTTTACTTTCCAATGTCACATTCAGTCATTGAGGTACTACGTGCGTAGTACATTATACCTCAATGCATTCAGTTCTAATTATGTATCCATGGGGTATTTGTGTATACAATGTGAGTTTAAATGTTTGTAATCGCACCCACGATACAGGAGAAATTTCTAATGTTCAAAGTTTAAAAAAAAAAATTGAGCTGGCGATGTCAGTGGCAAGAGTCCGACTGTTGATTTATTTCATTACCTCTATATCATCTGGCGTGCTGTACTATCCGACTGCGCTCTTGCTGCAGAATAAGTCACGTTATCTGAGACAGCTGTGAGCTGACAGCTTTGATGGCGATATGCAGCCCTGCATGGAACCAAAAATGGTGTCATTCAGGATAATCAGGATAGTGCATAATTAGGTTACGGCCGGGGGTGCCTGAAACATTTTGCCGGTGCCGAATGGCGATGGCCTTGAATGAATCGGCACCGGCACGAAAAAATGGAGGCAAACCGAGACTACCGCTGTTATGTCATACGATTTTACGTTCACCTTAGCCGTGCTGTACCGGCCACTGGAAAACCATCCATATTGACTGGCTCAGAATATTTTATTGATTGTGTCTGTGGCATGCTTCACTTTTGCTTTAGGGCCATTGATGAGAGCATGTTTATGCATAGCCGACCTCGACCTCGAATTACTTTACACCATAAGGTTGAATGTCACGTGCAGGTTATGAAACGACCAATAGTTATTTCCTATGAAACCGTTAGTCGGATGTTTGAAACGTAGGTAACTCCTGAAGTTTCAATGTACTGGGTACTTCGTCGTAAGTAATAATAATCATGAAATCGACTAACATCTCAGTAAAATAGGTATAGGTAAGTTTAGTTTGATTGGACCTCCATGCCAGTCGTGGTGGCCACATGCCCTAATTCATTTTCAAACATAAATGGTATAAAATTACACTAGTTTCCACTATTTAATTGTTAACTGTACTCTGTGACCAAAATCAAAATATATTATTTCACACAGACTACCTCGTTGGTCTAGTGGTCGCAAGCAACTACTGAATAACTGAGTATGTGGTCCTTGGTTCGATTCGCGAGTCGGGCAAACTTTTATTGGGTTTTTCTATCAGGAATTTCTCAGTAGCAGCCACGAACTCTGGAATTGTGCCCGGCTGATGGCAATAGGCTCGCCCCCTATTACATGGGACTTAAACATAACTGGTGAAATGTGGGTGTACCTACACCGCTGTCTAACCCTTCGGGAATTATAGGGGTGAAGTTATATTATTTCATAAAGCCATATATATATGAACACGAAAGGGATTTTCTGCTCTTCTCTATAGAAGAACCAGTAAGAGACCATGGTTACTCTTTTAAAAGAAAATTAGTTTCACATAAAATATAACAACATAGGCCATGACAGTTAGGATAGATGTGTTCTTGAATGGAGATGCGAGACCGTGAGTTGGCAAGCGTAAAGTGGGACGCCCTCAGGCTAGGTGGACGATCGTTGAAGTGTGGCTTGGCTAGTAGAAAAATGAGCTGGCAAATGATCAATAGTATGATTGAGCTTTCTTTTAGTTTAAATCTATACTAATGTTATAAAGAGGAAAGATTTGTAATTTGGAATGAACTAAGCTCAAAAAACGATCTACTGGACCTATATCAAAAATTCTTTCAACATTGGAACGCTACATTATTCTTGAGTAACATAGGTTTATATTTATTGCAAGTTTAAAAAATAAATGTCCACCCGTGCCAACGACCATACAGCCACGTATGGTCGTTGACCCGTGCAGAGCTGCAGTGGACTGCTAGTGTATTTATAATTTAAAAACAATTGTCTTCATTCAGTGGGCACTACTTGAATTATTTGCTTTTTTGCAGGGTCACCAAGCACATTTTTTTATATAGATTAAAAAAGTAAAACAAAAAAATATTTGATATTATAATAAAAAATATCTTAATCTATAATCACATAACAAGTAGAAGTATTAATAAACATTAAAAGTAAATATAAACTAGATTTGGTATAGTTACAGAATTTATTATAAGAATATACTGTGTCCTTAGAAGCATATTAAAACATGAGTTTTACAAGATATTTTTATATTTAGAATTTGTTTTAGTGAGTTCCAGAACATTTGGTAAAGCCATCAAAACATTTTTTTCTTCATTGCAGTGTATCTCTCTGTATACTCGTTGTATCCTTCCAACGACATCAACTGTTTCGGATCAAACAGGTTACCATCCAAGTTAATGGTGTGCATTTTAGAGTCTCTAAGTAAACTTGGTCTGATTGAATCCAAACTTAAACAATTTTCTTCCAATCTCAAAATTTTTAGTCTCGGAGCCTCATGCATGTCTTCGCTAATTATTGATATTTCATTTTGACTCAGATTTAGCTCAGCTGCATATAACTCTGACATTCCTTGAGGTACCTCTATTATCTTGTTGTGTGACAGCTCCACAACTTCCAAACAACGTAGTCCCAACAGTTGTTTTGGAAATTCTTTTAGTTTATTATTATTTAGATATACTTGTTTCAAATTAGTCAGCTTAGCAAAAGATTCTGGTAGGAATGTAACTAAATTATTAGATATGTTAAACATTTCAAGTTTCTTCAGATTACCTATGAATTCTGGAATGGTTTCTACTTTATTTGTGTCTAGGTTGAACTGTTTCAGCAGCTTAAAATTACACATATCATCCGACAACGATGCCAATTTGTTCTTAGACAAGTCTAAGTTTCTTAAAACATCACTTAAGTTAAGTGCTTCAACTGGTATTTCTTTCAGCCTTTGATCAGATAATTGTAAAACACCTGTTTTCGACGCAGTTTCATAGTGTTGTTTGATACTAGAATTACCCATATTAATTAAATCACTGCAGTTCACTGTTTCATGTGAATGGTAAATTCATGAGAAAAAGAAAATATTGTTTTTATTTAAGTTGTTTTAGATTTTACATTGAGTGAGAGTGACAAGAAGTGACATTCACTTTTTCCACTAACAACAGTGACAGCTCACTCACTCACGTCACGCTAGCAATATTTGACACTGCTAATAGAACAAACGCGTTCATATTTTGTTTTTCTCTGATTTATTTTCTCACTCCAAGTTTTTATCAAAACATAAATAAAAAATAAAACAAAAACAGTCGTGTACATACCACGCCCATCTCAAAGAAATGTACGTACCGGGGAAGGGCAAGGGTCGACGCCTGACGGGGCTGCGGGACTGTTCGAGAGAGATACCGCGGCCCCGGAACATAAGGGCTTAGAAGGAAGGGCTGCGGGTTGTTCGCAAGAGGTACCGCGGCCTCGACATAAAGGGCTAAGAAGGAACATGGGTGGTTTTTAGTCAGTAGAAGTCTGACACTCCCTTTTGCTCTGTCCAAGAGCGGGAGGGGTTATTTGATGATTTCCCAACCACGAAAAAAAAAAAAAGGGCTTAGAAGGAACATAGGTGGTTTTTAGTCGGTAGAAGTCTGACACTCCCTTCCGCTCAGTATTCCACAAACGTACGTTGGTTCTTGATTCCGACTTGCATTCACAATTTGATCATGACGACGACGTAATAATTTTAATTGTTTGTTTTAAATACAATGGCCGGACTGTGACTTGAAACCGGCCCGGATATTTTAAAGACGGCCGGCCTACCACTCTCAAAAAAAATTAAAACTACTAATATAAATTTTGAATCAACCGAAGACAACATCTAAAATGGATTGATAAGCTGAAATGCTAGACAGGGACTTTGATTAAGGTCTGGCTACACTGAGGTGTATTTCGTGTGGGATGCGGATTTCGATTTGAGACAGCGATTAGGTCAACTTGTATGTTCAAAGGTGAAGAGGCCAGGAGTTTCGATTCAGTTTAACTTTGTCAAAACTTTAAGTCACAAAATTATGTCCAAAACAACACGCGCGGTCAGCTGCAGTGTGGCCTAGCATTATACCACAGAAAACAAAACCGTGTCAATATTCAGATATAAAGGTTCTTACAGGCTATTTCAACTAAATCGGAAAGTTTAAAATTAATCGGTAATAGTATTTAAAATAATTATATGAAAGAATTTCTATTGACACAATTATGCTTTAAATATAATTTAGTAATAAAATAAAAACGCTTTATAAAAATCGGTAAATATGAGAAAATATCAGGAGACGCGATTCTTTGGGAACAGTCGATTCATTCAAAACAGTACTTCCAACAATCAACAATAGTGACGTGCAATACGTGCATAGAGGGATTGATATCCGATAGAAGAAATTCGAGAGGTTATTTTGTTTAATTTATAATGTTATTTAGTATGAATTTAGCAATAAAAGTGTTTATTTAAAAGAAACAAAAGTGTAGTTAATTAACAAAATCGTTATCAATCAAGTTTACCCATGATTTTAATGTTATATTTTGTTACCGCGGGAAAACTGTGAAACGTTTGACTAGTATAATGGCCGCAGAAGCGCCAATGCTTTACGTGTTTGCTCATTTAGTATGAAATTTGAATCCAAATTATGCTTCTCCAAAGCTTTATATGAGTTAAAAAAATCATAACGGAGATGGACATCAACGCTGGTAAGTAGCAATTAATTGTCACAAGAAGATTTTAGCTTATTTTTTCAAATGCTTTGATAAATAGTAATGATAGCTTTACCTACTCGTAACTTTTCTCAGCGTGCATCTTCATTAGCAGTCCTATTTAATTGTTTAAAGAATACTATTACACCTAAATCAGGTTTAGAGCCATATGTACACTGTTCTAAGAAAAAGTAACTGATAACAGAGACAAACGGTAAATCTAATTAATAGAAGTTACACAGAAACCTAAACTCACCATATTCTGATTCTGTAATTCGGGATTCTTGTAAAAATCTAATATTAACGGCGCCGCAGAACATTGTTGTCATTTTGAATGACTTGCGTCCATAAATACAAACAAAGTAAGAAGTTTTTAATTGTAAACTTCTTGGTTCTGATTTGCTGAAAGAAAAGTTTGCAACTTGCACTTTGCATGGTAAGCATTTACAACTTTTACTATTGACAAAGTTTTGCGTTTCAGACTTGTTTCTGAACTATACAAAATAGTTTTTAAAAGGAAGTTATGTTCTTCAAAGGAGTATTCTTTTACATTCAAACTTTGGTTTTGAGTTCTTTATTGTTTTGCAATCATAGCACATTATAATTGAACTGGTGTACCCTTTTCCAGTCCGGTAAGCTCCAACATGCCTCTAAAATATTTTTCCTTGTAATTTTATAGGGAAAATAATATGTTAAAATAACATGGTAAAATAACCCCAATAAATCTGTTTCAATATCCCTTGCTAAAGTTAAAATTTTTGCTCTCTTGGAACGTTGCTTTAGGAAACTGATAGATGTATTCATGATCTTAAAAACTGGAAGATAAGATTAAGTTCAACATCGTAATTTATAGGTTACAAGACATGTAATAACAACATAGGTAATTTGTAGGAAAATGCTATTCTCAAGCTTTTACTGCTTGCAAAGTTTTAAGAGCTTTTAGTACAAGGCACTGGTCTGTTCGATAATCTTTTTAATCATCATCATCATCTCTCCTGTCTTTATCCCTATTTAATCACTGTATATTTAAAGTCCTTGCTGTAATTGGAAACACCTACTTTAATATATTGTATTCACTGATTGTTTTATTTTGCTTACCATGCTGGACCTAAAATATTATAGTGTAAGTATTATTCTATTTCTGTTTAGTACTTACATGAATCGTTTAGTTTTTAATGGTAAATTTTCACTGTAGTTACATCCTTTGCTAACCTATATCTGCGGGGTTGAAAACCGAACTGGTTTTTTGGAAGTTTACCGAGATATAGTTCGCCCAGTCTGTGTTTGTGGTAGTGTATTCAAAATTAAATAAGCGTGCCTTGCAGTTCCTTTCAGCTATGTTTGCTTGGAATTAACTGTTAATATTTCCCTTAGTTGCTTTATTTATTCTGTCATCTGCACAAAGATTTAAGCATAATCAGCCTACATTGTTCCCACTAATGGTGATTACTTCTCTCTATGTAGTGCACTGGGATGTAATCAACCATGCCAACCCAGTGCGGGTTGGTAAATGATATAACCACATTAAATCACAATATTACCATAAAACTAGTATTTAGTTAAGATATTTAATTTAAAGTAGTGAACAGACAATTCTATTGCACAACATATTTTTTTAGAATCTCAGATTTTCTTAACTAATAATGTTTTCGAATACTCCACCAAAGTTTAATTTTTCTAATTCTTGCAAAATGATTTACTACCCTGAGAGGTTGTATCATAGTATGAACATTTTTTCTTTGGCAAATTCTGTGGCTGAAAACATTCTTCAGGTCCTCAACATTTAATTAAATAAGGCTTATCTTATTCTTAAAATAGATCTACTGTATGCATTTTCCTTATTGGATTTGAGGCCAGCGGATGATGAATAAAATTGTCTATACAAATGCAATACCAAAATAATATTTGCTTCAACAATATTTCCAACTTAATATATGAGGTGTAAATGGACATTTCAGTCAACCAAGAATTATGCATCGAACCAGTAACCTCACACAAAAATTATTCCTGCTAAACAACTTTTTTAAATTGAAAAATCATGTTTTATGGTAAAACTCAATGCAAAGCACTCAAAACACTGTGCTGATGGATGTAATACATGAAAAAGTAAAAAGATAGAAGTGTTGAAAGTAAAGTTATGACCTTAAAATCGAATATTATATTTTATTACTTTGACCCCCAATACAGTCATCAATTTTCTGTAGCCATTTATCTATAAAACACTACTGAAAGGTGTTTCACAAAATTAGGTTTGTTGAACATAAAAAGCATTCCTAAAGAATATTGGTTTCAACAAGATTGATATTTAGCTAGTTTGAAACTTTCCTTATTAGTTGAAAAACAATTTCAAATCAAAAATGTTTTATTTCATATTTACATTAATTACACAGTGTACAGTTGGTGGTGTCTCATCATCATCATTTCAGCCGAAAGACGTCCACTGCTGGACATAGGCCTCCCCTAAGTGTCGCCAGATTGACCGGTCCCTTGCGTCTCGCATCCAACGGATGCACCGCAACCTTGACGAGGTCATCGGTCCACTTAGTGGGAGGCCTTCCAACGCAACGTCTTCCGGTTCGCGGTCGCCACTCCAGAACTTTTCGGCCTCATCGGCCACCCATTCTGCGAGCAATGTGCCCTGCCCATTGCCACTTAAGTCTGGCAATTCTTCGGGCTACGTCGGTAACCTTGGTTTTCATGCGGATGTCTACATTTCTGATTCGATCACGCAAGGAAACTCCGAGCATAGCCCTCTCCATTGCCCTTTGGGTGACTTTAAGCCTTCTGATGAGGCCCATTGTGAGCGACCACGTTTCGGTCCTACGGGAAGTCTATGACCAGTGTGACAACACACACTGGTCATAGACTTTCGTCTTGAGACATTGCGGTGCCGCGGTGGTGTCTCCTTTTAAGCATATTTATAGCCTGTGCCAAGAGGCGCGACTCTTTTGTATCTTAACATTAGTGTAACATGTTACAAAATAAGTTAAGTTTAAAGAAGTGTTCAGTATGAATATTTATTGTCTGGTGCTACGGAAACCTTCGAGCCCGAGTCCGAATTGCACTTGGCCGGTTTTTTAAATTGATGGATAAAATAAGCTAAGAATGGAAAAAAGAGATGGATCAAGAATTCAATATTTAAAATCTTGAATTGTAATTTATCCTAGGGGCTGTAAACTTATTTATGATAGGTAATCATAAAATAACAGCAAATATAAAAATTTGGCAAAGATAAATCGATAGTGTGGGTGCATACTTTGATAAACAACATGACTGTTTGTAAACAGAACAGCAATTTCACAGGAAGGACCTGAAAGAATAATTGAGATCTATTTCATTTCTTCGTCGTGTGGTTAGTGCCCACACTGTTGTCAGGGTTTTTATGCCGGTCATGGGCCTGTGACTTGGCTTTACATGCCGTTGAGATATATCTCTTGAGCATGTGATGCTGGTTTCCTCACGATGTTTTCCTTCATCGAAGCAAATGAACGTGAATCTGAAAAATCTTTTGTCGGTGAATCTGACTCTTGAGTTCGAAGTCGAAACCTATGACTCGCTGGCAGTCCGACGGTCACACCACTAAACTATCACTATTAAAAACGCGTTAATTACTATTTTACTAGTCTGTAGTCTGTACACAAAAGTAAAGCAATTAATGAATATAATTACAAAAAAGAAATTAATGAATTAATTAATCGTATAGTTATACAAGGTGTAAACGAGCCATTCACGAAGCCGTCAACCAAGCATTATAATAATATGACATCGAACTAAGTATCCCTACACAAAAATTATTGCTGGGAAACGACTTTTTTTTTTGGGATGTAAAATCACATTTTACGGTAAAACTCAATGTAGCATTCTTAAAACAATGTGCTAGTGTATGCTTTGGATAGTGAACGCGTCATGGAGATATTTTAAGTAAAGTTATAACCTGAAAAAGTAATATTTACAAAACAGCTGTGAATGTTTTTTTAACTTTGACCCCCAATATCTCCGAAACTAGGGGGTTCCCAGGTATGGTCTAGCTAGAACAAACAAAATTATCGCAATTACGGGGAGAACACGTGCTCTTCGGCTTCGTTAAGGGTACTTTTACACCCTTTATTTAAATACTAGACACACAGCATCGTCGCGCGCGCTCCTATAATAGTCGTGTATTTCGTCAAATTTTTGCACTTTCCTCGAATTGCAATTCTGGGCCACTTCCGCCTCTTTAGATCCTGTTTATAGCTGTTGCTTATTGATAAGTTAAAGTAAGCATTTTGTTTCTGTTCTCATTGATAGATTGGTTGATACATAGCTTTTACTACTCTATCATGAATTCATGATGTTCCATCAACACTAAGAAATGACCATAAGCAGAGATAATATTAATTTTCAGCATACTCATATCACTAAGTAATATTCCAAAAAATGTTTTTGATTTAATTTTCTGGTTTGTTTCAAAGAGGTCTCAACGCAACTATCTCTGATCGATGCCCTCCTGAGCGACCTTGACAAAGCGATAACACCATGTGCTAGCAAAAAGAATGAGAAAAAAGAAGAAGAAACACAGGATGCCATGCCAGACTCAACAACCAACACGGAAAAAACCAATTATAATCCATTCCACTGTGGAGATGATGTCCTGGTACCAAACAAAGATGGAAGATATTATTTAGGTGTGTATTTACTTGTATTATTCCCTTTGTAGCCCCGCAATTGTACCCTAGCTACATAATTATGGATTCAGATGACCTAGATAGACTATTGACCATTCTTTCCAATCTGCACTCAATATATGTATTTTGTTATAAATACTCTGAACTTAAATAATGTAAACCTTTATTTTTGCCTGAACTAATTTCTTGAATTGTATTTCTTATCTTTGTAATAATTCCTAGTAATCGCACACTAAAGCCAATTAAAATCATAAAATAGATTACTCATGCATGTTTCCTTCAAACCAGGAACAATAGTAGAGTTGAGTACTAACAGTGACAACGACTCATGTGAGGTTGGTACGGGGACGGCGCAGTGCCTGGTCAAGTTCGGGGATGGTACTCAAGCGTGGGCGTCGGTGGCGTCGCTGAAGCTGCTGAGCGCTCCGCCGGCGGACGATGGGCGCATCATGTGCGTGGTGTGCAAGAGACGCGAGGGGCCCGCCGCGAGCCCCGCCACCAACGCGATCATCGCCTGCGACATGTGCGGAAGAGGCTACCACGCCAAGTGTCACTCGCCGCCCGTTGACGCCTGGATTAACGGTACGTAGTTTAACGAACATGTAAAGGGCTGCTGCACAGCCTAACAATCGTAGCGTGAAACGTGATTTAGGAATATGATATCGTTGTGTTCCCGCTAATGTGCACAAAGCAGATTGTGTGCTCGCAACCAAGGCTCTGTAGAGTCACTGACCAAATGTAGCCAAATCTCGTGTTAACTAATGATATTTGCAGAAAAGAAATTATTCTTTGGAGGGTCGCCACTGACACCGTTTTTAATGTCGTGATAATAGAATCGCAATTTGCTTAAAACTTTACGGGTGCATGTTCTTTTTGATTGAACTCGGTTATTGATAACTCTGCAGTATACAGCTAGTGGCAACTAAACCATAATGCTAGATAATTATTATTCGAATCCAGACACCAAGCTTTTCAGGCACACTAGTTGTCACTGGCGCACTTATCTGGTTTCAACAAACGTATCAGTGAGTCGATAATCTCGCAAATAGCCGTGCAATATATAACGCAAGTTTACGCAAGTGCAAAGTATGGCTTGATATCCTGCGGTAGCTACTTCAAGAAGCTATTAGAAAGCCAGTTGTAGCAGTTCTAATAAGAACCTAGCAATAATGGGCACTGGCAAGGTCGGTTTCCATCCAAACAGATATAAACGGAGAAGAGATTAATCGAATCCTTCACGGAAAATCCAACCAAACACAAATCCAACGTAACAAGTGTTAGTTCGTCAATGCTTTTAATCTCTAAAAAAAAATATTTTCAACACACTTGCTCATAAAGTGGCTCTAATTTCACCGCAATTAGGCATATAATGACACCTGTAATCAAACTATGAATTTTTCATTACCATTATTCACAAGTGAGTTATAGGTTTTTTTTTTAATATTTTTGGTTGAGTTGCTTTGTTCTTAAAAAAATTCGATACTAAAAAGATTGTGTTCAATACTACAAATAAATTAATGTACCTATTCCTTGCTCATTTCATGCAACTTCGAATTTAAATAGATAAGTTCAACTTTTATTTACGTTTTTGTACGTGGCTGCAACACTATCCGCGAAAAGCAAAAACAAAAAACTTAATCTTTTAGTCTATAGCCGATCGCCATTGTTAGATGCGCGCGCAGGAAAACTTATTAATTTAAATAGATAATTTCAACTTGTATATACGTTTTCAATAAATAATACTATTGTTTTCTCTGTAATAAAAAACTTTGAATTCCTCATTTTCTACGTGGCTAAAACGCTATCCGCAAAAAGCAAAAAAAGAAACCTCATTCTTTTAGTCTATGGCTGATCGCCATTGTTAAATGCGCACGCAGAAAAACTGATTATTTTTTCCCGCCATGGCGAATTTTTTTTCACAAGTCATTTTAACTGTTGAAAATGATTTTTTGTGTTATTTTCTTCACAAGTGTGATTGAAAAACGTCGTATGATACACGTGTGTATTGATGATTACCGTCCTCGGCTCTCTTAAGACCCTCACCTGACGGCTCGGGTCTCAATGGCGCCTCAGCGGTAATCACCAACGTAACACAATTATACCATAATGTACTATTACACTGCTATTGTTGAATAACAAAAAAAACTAACATCACCACGCCTCTGTAAATGTATTTTTGGTTGAAAACTATCTCGACGACTTATACTTATAATCTAAATTTCAAATTTTTTAACAGGTGCATCATGGCACTGCAAAAGATGCGTGGACCAAAGGTATAGAGTGGCTGCGGCAGAGAACAGGGCGCTCAAGCGATCAGACATATTTAGATTTAAGGGCGGACAGCAACGGCGGCAACAACAGGAACTCACCCCACCCTGCGATGTACGTTTACCATTAGAAAAAAACCTTCGAAACTACCAACTTGTCTAACTTCGTTCATTTAATAGATATTATTAAATAACGTGTGTTTTCAGACTGCTTCAACAACATCATCGGCCTCATTATCCGATTCTAAAGAAAAACATGAACCACATTGTTACTGTGGCGAAAAAAGCGATTGGCTTGCACAGGTATGTATTAATTTGTTTTTTGTCTCGTTAATTACAACACATTTGGGAAAAGGCTAGGTAGATGATGTCTTAATACGTTAATTGTTAGTCGCAAGATTTATGGCTAGTAAGCTACTGGCATTAGCGTCCAATGTTCATTCAAATTGGCCAGATATTGGTTGCACATAAATCAAAATCCTATTCCGTAAATTATCATGCAAAAATCACAAAACTTTATCCATGAACTTAAAAGTTGACTTATTCCTTCGTTGTAAGTTGAATATTCCTTTTTTTTATAATTTACAGATGTTATTATGCTGCCGGTGTGCTCGTTGGTTTCACCAAAGATGCGTATCAAGTTTACAATATCCGTTGTATGCTGGCGATAAGTAAGTATATTGTAGACTGAAATAATACATTTTGATATAAATATAGAAATATTATTGCATTCGAGGCGAAATTCACAACTGAGCCGTAGGCGAGGTTGTTATGGAGCCGAGAACTGCAGTAACAAATGCCTACGTATATCAAACGCAAAGTATTTTTAACATGATTTATTAGGAAACTATAATTTAATATTCTTTTCTTTTCGCGCTTTGCTTTCGCCAAGTTGAAGGAAAAGCAAAGGTATGAAGCCACTAAACAGCCTTACATATAAAAAAAAAATGTTAGTTTGGCCTTTGCCCAGCTGTGGGATGACACAGGCTAACAGTAACAGTTAGTTGGTTCATAAAAGTAAATATTTGTTTAAAACGAATATTTACTTTTATAATCATGTTTTATTTATGATATTACTATTTATAAACACAATCTAAATATTCAAAAATATTTACGCCGTATATTTCATTGGCCAAGGCTAAAAAGCATTTAGCACCGACTATAGGAATTGAACTTATTTGGACTTAGTATAATGTATTATACCTGTGGAAAATAGTCCGTCCACCCTTGGTTGCCACAAAAACGCCACCACACGAAAACGCGCGGGCGGCATGCGTCTGGTTCTCTAAGGGTCCTTTCACACCGACCAGCTCTGAGAGGAGAGCTGGTTTTTTATCACGTTTAAAACAGAGTCTTGAGTCATTGTAATAAGATTTATTTTTACGTGTCACTTCTTGTTCTTGAGAGCAATTTGTTCTTTTGTTCTTGAGCGTAGTGAAATGTCAAGAAAAATCTTATTACAATGATTCAAAACTCTGTTTTAAACGTGATAAAAATATGCTCTCCTCTCCGAGCCGGTCGGTGTGAACGGACCCTAAGGAGAACTTGACAGCAGAGGCACCCTTGCGAGTTTTAGCTGACACCAAATACCATGATTTCGGTGTGTTCACACTCAATATTATAATAAGCCCAACCCGCTATACAACACAAACTATAGTGGAACTCGGCTAACTGTTACCCACTGAAATTACAAAATTAAACTAAAATTTTAGGTTGTATATATTTGCGTGCGCTCACTGCAACGGAGGAATAGAATATCTGCGGCGACTGGAGGTTTGTTGGCTGGACCTGGCGCACCTCGCCCTGTATAACCTCACTGCGTACAATGCCCCGAATTATTTCGACCTAGATAGTGTTATTATGCCTTACATCATGGACAATTGGCATGCCTTGCAATTACCAGAAAAGGTTAGTTGTTTCTTGTATAAAGGTAATATATATAAAAATTAAACCTGTCTTGGTTTCATTTTAAAATGTGTAGTATCCTCATTTTTCTTTTCTGTCTAGATGTGGCGAACCCCAGTCACAGAACGCCGTGAAAAAATCTTGACAGCGTTGACGTCTTCTCGTAAGCGATTCAAATGTGGTCGCGAAATGAAGAAACGTGCGACCATCTGGGGTCTGCGCTTGCGCCGGCCGCCGCCGCCTCCGCTGCAGCTCTCTGGTTTGGAACAGGTTCATAGAGTTGTTTTTAATTGTGGATATATATATACATATTCAGAATATGATATTTATATTTTTGATTAACAGGTTAGGAAAGGGGAGCCATTGTCCGATCAGCTCGTTAGAGAATACGCACCGCGACTTAGGTTCCTGGCGCGAGTGCCGTCACCACAACCTGTTCCAGTTGCAGATGATAGGTATTATTTAAGATATTTAGGAGTCATACTGAAAGATATTCCAATGAAACATCATTTAAAATGTATAACTTGTTTGTTTCAGCTCTCAACCTTCTAGTAGTAACATTGATAAAAGTTCCTATAAAATAAATAACAGTCAAAGTATGATTGTGCCAGTTGATGGTCATTGGTTAAATTTAATGATGGGCAAACGGTTTCATGAAAATCTCAACTCAAACTCTAACTCAGAAAACGATTCTTCCACTAGTAGTTCATATGAGTGTATTAAACCTAACGATGAAGTTAAACTAAACGATGAAATTATACTAAACGACGAAGTTAAACTAATCGACGAAGTTAAACTAAACGACGAAGTTAAACTAATCGACGAAGTTAAACTAATCGACGAACAGCCTTCACCCTCCATTTGCACCTCTACTGCTAGAAATTCCGATGCCAAAGCCGATAATATAGAGATAGAGAAAATATCAGAACTAATCGAAATCGAAACCACTACGAACGAAGCAAATCCGATCTGTAAAGAAAGTCCTCCTCCAGTGCCATCTCTCAACACTAAGACTTGTTTAGTTCCATGTTCTGTAAAATTAGATAAAATATCCAAAGAGAATATAGTTGATACAAACGTGAGCAAGAGTGACGTCACTAACGTCAGCATCAACACTCACACCACAAGAATAGCTACAATGAACTTAGAAGTATCTAAGTTGTCTACTAAAAACATTATCGAACATTCCAAAATAATGTCTCTGCATCACATGAATAGCATACCTCCTTACACGAGCAACTTCAGCCATGACATGGAGTCGTCGGGCGACGAGGCCTCCAGTAGGGGCACCCTAGACGTTATTATACCACGGCTAAAAGATTTCCAGGGAAAGAATAACCCATTTTTGATGTCTAACACTTACCCATCTAAGAAACCATTCTCATCAACAAACATATTCAAACAAAATGGAAAGCACCACGCACGTTTCTCGTTACCGGTAAACTTGAATCCAGTGATGGGACCGTTTGTGAGGCCATTGAAAAGAAAGCTTAGCGAAAAGGACATCGTGATCGGGCCCAATGGGGAGGTGAAAAGACGGAAATTTAGGAGGCCGCGGAAATATCTACAGGCGCAGGTATATACTTCAGAAAATATATAAAGCTGTATCATTTGTAATCTGCAAACATATAAATAGCAGTGTTCCTTATTATTCCCTGATACTCATAATACTATTATTTTACAGCTGAACAAATCATGTCCCCTGCCTGATGACAACAATAAACCTGCTCAAATCCCAAACGAAAACGCTGAAGTCACTCCTCAGAGCGGAGGACAAATCAATAACGTGAAATTTCACGGTAGAAGACTGAGACAGAGACAAGAAAAGAATTATTACGAGAATGCAAGAAGAAATACGAATAATAACACTAGTAATAATAATAGCGTAAAGAGTTTACAGCTGAGTCCTCACAAAGCTAATAGCACTGCCGCGGATGTGAACGCGGAACAGCTGTCTGCGCTGAAGTCGAGCGTGCAGTCGTACTTCCGCGCCGGACAGACGTTCCACGTGCACGCACGCCGCCTCCAACGCGGCGCGAAGCCGGCCTACCTCATAGAGTGGGACACTACTGCCTCCTAATGAATACTGTCAAATAAGGTTTTAACTATGTGAACCTCGGAGTGGAAGTCTGAAATATTACTTTTTGTAAGACCAAAGTTCTAAGCAAGTGCTTAAAAAGATCAATAATCGGATGTCGGGTAAGCGAATCCAGAATTAAAGATCTATCCGTGTTTAGAATCTCAAAACAATGGTCGGTGTAAACCACTTTAATTCCTAGGTTTAATACTTATTTGACTGGACTTAATGTGTGGCAACCATGAATTTATTTAAATACCTATACATATTATTATTGTAATAATATATAAGTGCTTGTCTGTAGTCTAGTTGTACAGTAAAATCAAGGAATGTGATATATTATTATTCCAATTGGATTACGATGTTTTATTTTAAATACTATTATAACGTAGGTAGGCACAATAAATTGTCCTTTATTACATTCATACATAAATCCATGCCTTTTTTTCATGGGGATTGGCAGTAACCACAGAACGCCACCTGCTACAATCCTTACAAACCTTGAATTAATTCATCCATCTAGCTTTCGTGACTGCTGACTAGTCGAGCCAAGGGCCTTACCCATGGCGGAGCGCAGCGCGGAGCATTCTTCACTGTCAAACTATTATTGATTTAAATAAAATCTAAAATCAATTAACACGACAATTCATTCCTCAAAAGCATCAAAGCGACTACATGCGAAAGATAGCACGCAGGAACGCGACTCCGTGCGCATCCGCTTCTGCATAGCTATTCATAACGATTCGATTGTTAGTCGTATCCAATTGATCCATCGTACTATCGAAAATCGCTATTCACAAAACTGAAACCGAGTAATAGATTCGATTTGCTATCGGAAGCGCAATCCAATCAGAATTACGACGACATTTGTACTATACAAAAGTCGTTGCGTATCCATTTAAAATAAAAACAATTTTAAATTGTTTGTAATTATATTTTTTGTTACTTTGCGTAAATTCAGTAAAACTTATAGAAATACTGATCAAAGATAATTTATGGGCTCCATAAAATTTGTCACCACGAGTGTTTATGTACTACAATGTCGTTCGAATCCAGGCGCGGATCCACCGTTGTGGGCACGATGGTCATGTCCACAACTCTAATAGACAAGTCTCGTCATTCTTTCATGGTCATAGGGATCATGATCTTACCCCAAGATCTTCAGAAAATAGCAATTTTTCCGAAAATTTTGTTAAGGGCTCTTTCTAATTAAGGTCTTTATAAGTTGACGTTTACTTTTGGTGTCATACAGAGGTATGAAACAAAAACAACCCAATATATGGGTTGGAGGCGGGATGCTTAAATTTTGAAGCTCCCTTCTCTCGCTCCTGCATTCTTGTTATTATCAAGAGCGGATTCAAGGACTTCCGCCTTAGAACCTTATGTTATTAATCCTTTCGAGGGCAGGCTTGCTCCACTGGCTCTTGTGTTGTCTTCATCTTAACATTTGAAATTCTAACTCATCTCGGGGAATATACCTTCCCCCGACACCGAAGCGATCAACATATCCGAGGCGGAATGCTAAAAAAATCTACAAATGATTGCTAGTGTGCCTTCTATTCTCAATCCCGTATGAATGAAAAAAATCTAATTTGCCCGAGGACGTGAACACCCTCTCATCTCGGAGGTGTCTCATGGGATGACGAAAAACAGAGAGGTAATCAGAAGTATACATGCTGCGCAGATTTTTTTTTTTTTTTTCGAAATGGCATCTCGCAGTTCAGTCTATGAGACTGGCTTCTGCTTAACCGGACAAATCCCTGTGGATCAGGGCATGCTGCGCAGACCTCAAATGAATTGGGATAAGGGCAAGAGAATGATGATGACGTCACTATAACGATCATGAGCGAGTTCATACTTCTACTCGCACTTGGCCGATTTTCAGGTGACTGCCCACAACCTTTTTTGAGAGCTAGATCCGCGCCTGATCGAATCTGTGAATAGCATTTACCAATCGTTCGATCCGGAAATCTGACACTCGATAAAGTGTCGAGGTCCACTCGGTTTCGATTCGATTGTTTGTGAATAGCTATGCTGGTCGCCGGGCTCGCCGAAGTGACGCTTGCGTATCCGCGCGCATTCTTAGTTAGAAATTCGCATAATATGTCAACTTCGCGTTCATGCTCTGCGCTGTGCTCCGCCATATGTGCGCTGGCCCTAATCTACCTTATATTTTGTGTGTTGTTACCACAAAAAATTCGAAAAGAATGAATGATACAAAAATACGTAAAACAGTCGGTATAGTTCAAATACTTGAAATCTGAATTACCAAAAGGAACTAGCATTATCGTGAGTTACCCCAGCAAAATGTTTACCACGTAATAATTTCAAAATCAAAATAAGTGAAACTCCTGCACTTGCAGGTTTTTGTTTAAATACTGACGAGAATAATGTTTGTTTGCGGTTTCAGAATGATATACTGAATACGTGCTAACCGTTACGTTAGTGCGTCGATGTGGGATTCCACCTTGTATGATGTTGTGTTAAAATTAATTGCATGCACTTACAGACATCCGGCATTGTGTTGCATACAAATAGTGTGTGACGCGAATCTGTGTATTCGAATTTGTCCACCCAATAGTCAGTAGCTACGTCTACGTTATTACCTCACTCTCACAAGTACCTACGACAAACTGATCCGAGCCACGTGTTCGCAAGCTTGATTGCTGAGCGTGACGTCCTGGGTTAGATTCCCGGGTCAGGCAAAAAGATGCTATTCGGTTACTTTACTATTGGGTAGTTTCTCAGTAGGTAGTAGTCCCAGAGTTTAGCGGTATGACCCCGTTCATTGGAAAGCATTAATTCCATACATCATGAGGCACTGAATGACGCCTTGGAAGTCAAGGCTTAGATTCTAAGGCATGAGCCAACTCTAACCCCAGGGCCACGAAATGCGGACGCTCTAAGCGAATTCGCCTTGTGCTGCAAGCGTGAGCATCGAGCGTCAAATACAAATGCGTCTCGGCCACGAAAATAACCCTACGCTTGTGGCGTCAATTCGCTACAACTTGTGGACTTGTAGATAATAGACATACATTTGTTTTTGACGCTCGACGCTCACGCTTGCATCACAAGGCGAATTCGCTTGGAGCGTCGCATTTCGTGGCCCTCTGATTAGGCCTAGAAGAGTAGAAGTGACAAACATCGGACACACCACATAATCCCGAGGTTTTGGCATCACCTACACACGATCTTGCTGCACAAAGTAACAGCCCTAGCTTCTACATTGATAGAAGAAGAGGGATCATCCTCGGTCAAGCTGTCCAAAGCAAGTTGTGGCATCACTTTTACGCCAGCGTCCGCGAGGGAACAGAACAGCTTTAACTTGCGGAGAAACGGGTGATCCTCAGTCAAACTGTAAAAAGCGAAGCATACCGAGAGAAGATCAGTCCCAGCACGGAGAGGCAGTGGAAATTATGTCCCTCGTTGCTGGGCAGTCGTCTCCACCGCCTTTTCGTGCTGGCAGTGGAAAACTCCAGTAACATATAGACGCTCTGTCCAGAAGGAAAATAGTGTGTGA
This sequence comes from Diarsia brunnea, assembly GCA_949774965.1. Classification (NCBI taxonomy): domain Eukaryota; kingdom Metazoa; phylum Arthropoda; class Insecta; order Lepidoptera; family Noctuidae; genus Diarsia; species Diarsia brunnea. Next base: position 8,478,865 of record OX458998.1, on the reverse strand, counting down.
ACGTTCAGCAGTAGTTACGTTATTTCTGGTAAGCGTCAGCGCACCTGTGAATGAGCGTCTAAAATTATGTTTGGTGCTACCGTGCTACGCAACAGGACCAAGCCGCCCCTGTGTGCGAAGTGTGCGGCGCGATTTTATTTTTTTTATAATTTCGAATAATTTTTGTTACACTTAGGTTTAACCTATTTAGGAAAATATTATCTACATATATATAATACTGGAGAACATTTATTTCGTTCAAAAGGAGATGGCTAAATAAATAACCCCCTCAAGCAGGTATAGGATTATCACATTGACGAGCTTTTTTTCGGAGAGTGCACACAGGAGTTCCGATCTGCTCCCATCTTCAACCTTTTACCACCGGACTTGCAGACGCACTACGGCGTACCACCCACAATTGGTCAATATCGCGACGAGTCGCACTCAGCGCTTTTCCTCAACGTATACTACGCGCACAGCCAAAGTGTGGAAGTCTGCCTGTCAGAGGCGTATTATCCCTAACCCTAAGGCAAACTAGGCACGTGCCTAGGGAGGCGAGGTTACAAAAGGGCGCGCGAGGAAAATTCAAAACGAAAAAATGTGAATGGAAAATCATCAAATGACCCCGGCATTCTAGGCGGAGCGGACTTGTCAGACTTGTCCTAACAAAACCCACCCATGTTCCTTCTTAATAGCCCTTTGTGTTCCGGGACCGCGGTATATCATTCGAATAGTCTCGCAGCCGCCCAAGTGGAGCAAACCTCCACGCTGTGCTTCACCGTGTCCTCTGCTCGATCCTCGCAATGGTCACGCCTGGGCGTTTCCTCCCGCCCGATTCAGTGCAGTGACCTCCCGAAACAACCGTGTCAAGGAACAAGGAACATGGGTGGTTTTTAGTCATTAGAAGTCTGAGACTCCCTTTCGCTCTGCCCAAGAGCCGGAGGGGGGTTATTTAATGATTTTCCACCCGCCAAAAAAAAAGCTCGCACGGACATCCTGCATATTTTTCAGTTATTTTAGTTGATTTTATATATTACTAGCTGATACCCGCGGCTTCACCCGCGTGGATGTCGATTCAATTATATACTAAAACCTTCCTCTTGAATCATTCTATCTATTAAAAAAAAACCGCTTCAAAATCCGTTGCGTAGTTTTAAAGATTTAAGCATACATAGGGATATAGGGACAGAGAAAGCGACTTTGTTTTATACTATGTAGTGATAGAAAAATAATGAAAGTTTGTTTCATAACTTGGGAAGAGTAACTTTTTATTTGAAATACTGATATTCAGCGTTGCACGTTGCTGGGTATGTTTATACATTGTTGAGGCAGTCGTCCAAACTTTATTACGCCATCTCCCTAACAAATAATTTAAAAAAATAAGTTGAAACATGAAGATTCGTGAAAAAAGGGGCGCTTCGTAGATTTCGCACACAGGCGCTGTGGGGGTCGGCGCGGCCCTGCTACGGAACCCTTGATGTGCGAGTCTGACTCGCACTTGGCCAACTTTGTTAATCCAACCATTTGACACAGAATTTTACTACACATGCCGTTTTCAGTATTAATAATAGTGTCATATACAGCAGCATATTGTACAATTTTAAATAATGACATAAAATCACTACCACACAGTAGGGGGGGAGGGAGCCCTATGCGCGCTGTCGCTTAGCTTACAAGATTTTACCCCTGGCTGGAGACCTTATTCTCAAGACACCAGCAGGATAAACGTCACCCTCATAGGCGAGATATCAGTAAAAAGAAAAAAAACGAGGTGACCGCTTTTCAGGTCCAAAAACAATACTTTGCGGTGAAGGCACGGATATCTATTAATTATCGCCTAACATTCCCCACCAGTATGCAGGCAGGAGTAAGACATTTCTCCGGCTCGAATTACAATCAGCTCACTCTTAGCCTTAGGTCATGTGAATTGTGAAGTAAACTAAGGTCGCCTTACGCATCCGTTTCACATCGACGCACGGTCGTGACGAACGCGCTCCCGTATTTTATGCCCTTTTCTTATGGTCATACCGACAAACGCCGTAAATATTGTTTCTGCCCATCGCCGCTAGTTTAGGACCGTCCTCCATTACCTAGATCAACGCGACCGAAGTTTTCCTTCATAGCCGGATGATGCTGCTATGAAGGAAAGCTTGTGATGCGGCCCGCATCACAAGTATGTTCCATATTTATTTTACAAATCAAACCCTGACAAAAAAAACATACCTCTTTGTAAGTCTGTACAAACGTATTTATTATTTTTTTATACAGCTACGTTTGGTAATAATGTGTTGCGCGCAACAAATGAACCGTGCGATTCTACGTCGGATAAGTGAACGGTCACCTTTTAGTAAGGTTTGCTACGCGAGAACAGGATATTTTTATGCAACTAAGCACGAAAGAGGTTTCAATACGAACGAGGTATAAAAGAACTGATTTTATTGCTTCCAAAATGTTTAGGTAGTATTCCTCAACTAAAACAGAATCATCCCAACTACAGGAAAATAAACTGTACATTAAAACAGTTTTATTTTGTACATCACTTAGCCACAGTATAAATATGGACAGTAGCGAAACTAAGCCTAGTTGATGCGATAACTACCTACGCTCCATTGAAGCCATAGGGTTGTCCCTTTTATGCACGGTTGCTGAAGTCCCTAGATAACTTCTCAACATAACATTTTTATTCTGTTGTGATCAATCAATCGAATTAAAAAAAGCTAGCTTACAAATACAATCTAAATAGGTTATCTTATGGCGTCGGTTAATCTCAACAAAAGACATTTATGTAGTTTAAACACGGAAAACAGTTTAGTACCTACACAACAACTTGTAGAACTATAGATCTTTAACTTTGTCATAACGGCGCACGCAAAAATTTTTTTTTTCAAATCGGTTCATAAATAAGGGAGTTATGCGGAAACAAATATGATACAAAAACAAAACCAAACCGACGAATTCAGAACCTCCCTCTTTTTGGAAGTCGATTAAAAATACTTTCTTCTGCTGATGAAGCCGAGTTGACACAGCCGTATACCGCGCAATACGTTCGTTGCATTTAAAAAAATATCGGGAGATATGAACTTATACGTGACCAACTGACCACTCGTCTCGGCGCGGCACGCACAACTGAGCGCACTGCGAAGACTTGCCAAGTGCCCCGTCGATGCGCATGTTTGTGTGAGTGTGCGGTTTCGAGCGTTTGTAGGTAGTTTCCGTACTGTCCATATTTATATTGTGACTTAGCTCAGTGCTTATCAATAATATACTAAGCATAATTTACTCAATGAACCTCTCATAACATTCAGAGGCACAGTTACTATGCCTCTAAAGAATGCCCCGAGCTGCACAGACTGGCAAAAACAAAATATAAATAACAATTTAAACAACATATATACAATATGGAATGTCAATATATTTTACTTCATATCTACATTTGATTTCGAGTTTGAGAGTAAATGGCTGAAATTAAAAAGTTGCTTAACAATATTATACAATGTTTTTGTGGAGATTTGTAATATTGGTAGTATATTTTTTAGTCTCATTAATAAATTAATGAGTTTATATGCAGAATTTGTTTAAAATTTACTACATTTTCACTGGAGTTATCTATCTACAAACACAAAAAGACATATCCCAATGTAAAATAAATATATTTCAAATCAAATGTATGACATTTGATCTGTTTTCCATGACAGACTGATAAAAAATCTACTAACATTAAGCAATATTTGTCGAAAATCGAATACGTAACAGAAATTCCATTTACTAATAAATATAAACCCACGCCGTCACCCATTGCACGTTGAATTAAAAGCAACATTCTAATATTATGGCATTATATACTTTTATTTAATTTCTAAGCGTCAACAATTAGTGTTGTTTTCGAAATATACAAATAATACAGCGATGCAATGAGAAATGGCGTAAGTCGCGTAACAGATTTCATAGTTCATTTGATTGTTTATTCACCAATTACATAAAACATGTTGATTTTCCAATTTCAATCTACCATTCTATCGTCATTAGTAGACACTATAAAACAATTATGGAAGGAAGGAGACGCCTCTAAAACGAAATATAAATATAGACTTACGAATGTAAAGAGAGTTGTTTACCTTTAAGACCTTACATAAAAACTTATAGTACAGTTAATTTTAATTAAAATGCAACCCTCTAGTAAAGGCCCATAATATGTGACCACGAAATCAATAATGACGTTACAACAGTTTAAGTATAACTATTCACAGCACTTAACCACATGTTAGTCAACTGTTTCACGCACTACACGATCACAAACTCACTTCGGTGTCATACTATCACCATAATTATCGATTGCATTGACGTAAAATTAATATTTATATACTCATATGTACAATTTATTAGTGTCCTCCTTAAAGCACATCACAGTGATTCTTCAAACGCCGCCATCAAATCACTTTGCATGTTCATGTCTATCTGACCCGCCATCTGAAACAATTAAAATTTATATTTTGTTATTTTATAAAGTACTAGCTGATGCCCGCGGCTTCACCCGCGTGGATGTCGGTCAAATTATATACTAAAACGTTCCTCTTGACTTACTTAACTCTATCTATTTAAAAAAAACTGCTTCAAGATCCGTTGCGTAGTTTAAAGATTTAAGCATACATAGGGATATAGGGACAGAGAAAGCGACTTTGTTTTATACTATGTAGTGATAGTGATTAAGAATCCAGCTATTTGAAATGGTATGTTGAGTGTGGTGATATCCAAAAGCCTATACACGGGTTTTTTAATTTATTGAACAAACTTCTGCCTGAGCAAGGAACTGAACCTGTTTTTTTTCTTCAATAGTAGTTCCCTTAATAATTGTAGCTAGTGAAGATCAAATGTTGTAAACAAGTGAGTCTAAGTTAAATCTAAAATAGATTGCGTAATTGTAAAACTGTCAGTTGGTGTTAAATTAACGGACCGTGTTCGAAACACAATACTGCGTTCCAAAACAAAAATAGCTGACGTGGCCCAAAAGGCTTCCCAACTCATAAAGGATTGGGCAGGACATATCTGCCGCATGCCGGACAAACAGTGGGCCAAAATAGCAAGAAACTGGTGGCCTGACAGTGAGACAGGGTCTCACTGTCACACGACGGAGATGGCGAGATGAACTAGATCGGTTCCGTCAAAACTGGAAGGAGGACTCGCGAGAAGTGGAACGGGAGGCCTTTGCCCAGAAGTGGGACAGAGCAGGGTAGTAAAAAAAAACACTAAATAAAAGCTATTCATTTGTTCTTGAACTCGAAGAGAGTAAGTAACAACCAGTCTCTTCATCAAAAGCAGCAGCCAAAGTTTCGTCATAAAGTAAAACGTAACAACACGCCTGTGATCCCCAAAGGGTTAAGCAGAATCCGATTTTTTTTTTAAACCGTATTTATATTCCAGCTCCTCACGATTTTTTGGGATAATACGTTTATATTGTGGCAACTCTATTGACTTTTAGTTTAGCTGTTTCTTGGATGAAACACATTAAAAATTGCTATAATATCACTAATATCAGCAATGGTTAAGTAAAAGTTAATACTTTTACTGAAAACGTTAAGTTGTTGATGAAGACACTGGCTGTTTAAAAGGGTTATAGAATGGCCATTGGGAATATTGTCCTACAAGAACTTTCATCTAAAAAAATCGATTTTGACACAAAATAAGCCGGTGTACAGACACTCACTAAAAAGGCCAACTTGTGATTAAGTAGTAAAAAAGTATTGGATTATGATTTTCTTCGTCTTGTCCCGTCTATAGCTCGTAAATCTTCGATTTTTTATGTTTTAACTTAACACTGCCTGTTAAGTTTAAACTTAAAATTCGAAGATGAGCTATGGACAGTTTCTTCAAACACTTCACATCCCCACCAAACTCTGGGAACTGGTGGAGGCATTTTATGGGACAGTCTTATGTAATTTTGATAATCAAAAACTACTATTCTGGATCATTCTCAGTAGATCCATCGGTTAGATCCATTATGGATCTACTGGGAATTTGTTTTCTCAATAGATCCATCATCGAAATAAGTGGATCTACTGAGAACATTTTTTCTCATAAGATCCATTGGCCAGATCCATGATAAATGGATGGATCTAATGAGAATTTATTTTCTCATTGGATCCATTTAAAAAAAAGCATTGAGAAAATGGATCTAATGAGAACTTTTGTCATGAATGGAATAGTACTAGGGTATTATGATCGAGACTTACCTATAATAATAATGGAGTTAAGGTGAATAAAACTTAAAAATAACATTTGGTATCAGGGTACCACGAAAAAAAAAGTTCAGCTAGTTAACAATATACAATACCTTTTTCATGATTCTGAGCTCCTGGTAGTCTGTAAGTGAGTGTACTGCCTTTATTACTCATCTCCTATTTTGTCTTAGCCAATTTCGATATAGACACTTTATTTCACCAACTACCAGGATGCCAGAATTATGAAGAAGAGCGCGAGCGTTTCTATTTCGAGGTGGCTCAGGAAAAGAGCACTTGGAAGGAATTGGGAGAGAAAACAAAAATATTTTTTTGAGCGTGAAGGAGTAACCAATATACCTACATACGTTTGTATGTGTGTATGTAATACATACACACATACAAACTTTCGCCTTTATAATATTAGTGTGATAAAATCTCACAATAAAATGTGTTTTTAGGTATGTATTTTTGTACATTTCGATTCATTCATTCATTTCGATCATGCTGCATGCGTAGAACATAATAAATACTTATATTCTGACCTCCTGGTAGTTTCAGAAATAAAATTCCAATACTAAAAAAATACATGTTTTCATACAAGAAAACTAAAAGATTCGGGTTTATTTAATGACTGTACTTTATTTATTACTAGCGGACGTCACGCGGTTTCACCCGCGTAGTTCCCGTTCCCGTGGGAATACAGGGATAAAAAGTAGCCTATGTCACCCGGGGATAGTGTAGCTTCCCAACGGTGAAAGAATTTTTGAAATCGGTTCAGTAGATCCCGAGATTACCCCTTACAATTTAACAAACACACAAACTTTACTTCTTTATAATATTAGTATAGATGAAATTGGGAAGTGGGTCCCGTTGACCGAATGCTTCTTAATACCCTAGTACTTTTCCAGTAATTGTTATTATCATAATAATAATATATATTCATGACAAAAGTTCTCATTAGATCCATTTTGTTAATGCGTTTTTTTTAAATGGATCCAATGAGAAAATAAATTCTCACTAGATCCATCCATTTATCATGGATCTGGCCAATGGATCTTCTGAGAAAAAATATTTTCAGTAGATCCACTTATTTCAATGATGGATCTATTGAGAAAACAAATTCCCAGTAGATCCATCATGGATCTAACCAATGGATCTACTGAGAATGATCCCTAATTCTCAATCTAATTTGTATAAATAATTTTACTGGCCTTTAGTAAATTAAATTATTTACACAAATTAGGTTGAGAATAAAGTAGTTTTTGATTCCTGGCTCAAGAACCTTTTACAAAAAGAATAATGTTTTTCTTCAACCCCTTTTGTCTACTATTCACCAGTTTCAGATTGTCCTGACTTAACTGTTACAATAGATTTTTGTGAGTTTCATACATACTCATAATAATTATAACCTATGCCTAATATAATTATGCCTTTTTCCCATGGGAGTAGGCAGACACTACAGAACATAACTTACCTATTCATCATAGGTAAGTTATGTATCCCATTAGACAATATTTCGTTATTCGTTCAAAGATTAAACCTATCCATATAGTTTTTTAAATGTTCATCTAGGGAATAAAACCGCACTCGTTCAGTATTGGCGCACAACTACTTGTATGAATATTGAATAGCGTGCTATACTCACGGCCTCGCGTCGGCGCCGCTCCTGCTCTCGCTGGCGCAGACGCTCGCGCTCCGACGCGGCCGGCTTGTCGGGCGCGGCCGTAGCGGCAGCGGCGACGGCGGCGGGAGGGGAGGCTCGCGCTACGGGCGACACCCGCGGCGACGCTACCTCCGCGCTCTCAACCTTGCGCACGCCTGCTCCCACCCTGTGAATCGACGCATGATTAGCGAAAGCGAAAAATTACTACTAGATCGTCTGCAACCAACTTGGGTCTAATGGTCTAAATCAAGAAAGCCACAAAGGAAACAGCGACACACGCTATTGTCGTATCACTGATAAATAACCGAAATTGTCAGATGTCAGACATCACGGAACAAAAAACCACCCAAAGTTATCGTGGATATTACTACTCTTTTAACTCTACGATTTGAGATATTCATCTTTAATTTATTTTGGTACAAATGGGGTTTTATAAATCTTTACCGCATTTTTTCTTCCTCTGGTTGTCGCCTTTCAGTTTCTTGCCGCTGTCTTTCTCTCTCAGCCTGTTCTTTTTTTCGTAACTCCTGCTGTTCTATAAGAGCTCTTTGGCGGTCAATTTTCTCCTTAGCTTGCTTTTTAAACGCCTGCAAAGAATTACAACAATGTAAATTACTTCTTCTTGAGTTTTATTTTGTGGTTATTAGTTAAAATAAACAATTAAACTTACTTGAAAACTATCCATGACAGGTTTTTGTTTTACTTGATGATTGGTTCCTATGGGTGGTATACTCTGTGGACTTCCAGCCTGCGCGAGAGACGACCATGAACTCGCATTTTTTAAATTTTGTTCCTGTTTGAGTTTGAAAGCTTGTGCAAAGTTAGTATTTTTCGAGTCCTCCATCTTTTTTTCCATTTCATATTTAGCGCGGTCCGACATGTTATTAGAAACCATATTTGGAACTCCCATAAGATCTTCTATTGGCTTTGGTGTCAACAGAGGTTTAACATCTTCTTTTTTCGAAGCAGGTGTGATTAAACTTGGTGGATTCGGTATGCTATGATGAGACTGGGAGATTACACTGTGTGGTACTGAAGGTATGGGGTCAAATATAGACGTCACCGATGGAACACCGGTTATGCCAGGAATTATAGGATTTATATCGGGTCGTAACATCTCACGTTCATGTGGCATTTTATCTCCAAACCCATTGTGAGGGGGAAGATACATTTCAGTTTTGATCTGTTCAGGCACACGAGCAATCTCTGTCAATCCCCCTAGTTGTGCCATCAAGTTTTGATGGGCAGCGTCTGGCATCATTTGAGGTTTAGGTAGTGAAAACTCTTCCTCGAGACGCATCGACGACTCTGATACTCCAACACTAACATCCATAGGCACATCGGCCTTAAGACTTCGCTCGAGACTAGCCAAGGACCGTTCAATGGGATCGATGTATTGAGATGCATCAATCTTATCCAGACCGTTACGAGGTTCAATTTTAGGGATAAGCTTCTGGTCCTCCATGTCGCGTATAATAGGGGCGATGGAAGAGTCAGGTATAATATTAGAAGGTAGTGTCGTCGGCGGCGCGAGCGCTGCGACCACTACAGCTGGTGGCGCGACGGCTTCCTTGAGCTCCAGCTCATGTGCCGGCGCCGGCTGCACGGCCGGTGGGGGCTTTACGTCGACAGGCGCGGGCGTCGCAGGCTCTACCGCCACTGGCGCGATCACAGGTGCCACCGACACGTTAGTCGCTACTGTCATTGGAGGCACGAGTTTCTGCTACAAACGATTAACGTTTAATATCATGAACAATTGTGCTAATATGATAATCTATGAGAATTGCATTAATCATTTAAAACATATTTACAGTTTGTGGTGGGTGTTGATGCTGCTTCTTAGGTTTCTTTTTTGGCGTCCTACTGGGGCCTGTACCTGAAATTAAATAAATATGCACAAAATGGACTGGGAGACACAAAATTTACCTACTTGTGCATGAATGTATACTTAACTTGAGATACAGCAACACGATCCAGTAACCACAAAAACTTCAAAAAGAAAATAATTCGAGGGGAAGCCATCGTGTGTACACAGTTAATGTTCACTGATATTATGAAAACACTATTCATAATAAATTCACTACTTTTCATAAAGTAAAACATGAATTGCTAATGTATTGTTCAGATCTCAGGGCAGCCAAATGAAATTCAATATAAATTACTTAAGAGATTTACTTAAATCGTTATATATTGAAATATATACAAAGTTTATTTCCACTCACTCTTATATCTATAAATTTTTAAGTCATGAGTTGATTAAATCAATCTTACATCAAATTTTACACACATGGTGTTTCTGTTTACATGTCAACTCTCTACATTAATATTACAACAAAATGTTGCCTTCAAATAACTAATTGCACCAAGCGTACATACTATTTGCTTAAAATGAAAGTTGAATTGCTTTGCTACTTTCAGAACCTGTTAGATTAGTCAAAACATTTCTGTATTGGATTGTAACTAGATGTTTTGTCTTATTTAAATTCTAACTATAAAATAATTTGTTTATGATATTGATAACTATTAAACCAACTAATGAGATTTATCAGTTCTTATCTAACGGGTCCCAAAATAAAAGCAAATATTGATACCAAGTCTTGTCACATAATCTCGATTTTGACAAAAAAATATCATTATGTATACAGTAAACTTTTTGTTCTTTTCCCTTCTTGTCTCTTTGTGGACAAAATAAGGGACTTCTAGATAAAATATTATGTTTACTACATACTAACTTATACTATAGATTTTGAAGCAACCTGCAAATTGTACTTGATAAAAATATATACTATGTAAGTAATGGACTATTGTATATAGTGATTTCATTGGGAAGCTATTCCACTTATACTCTCGCATTATCCAACAAAATTTAAAATACTAATTGTTCTAGTCTGATTTAATTGAGCTACTCAATGTGAATATTATCTAAAATAAAACATGGTACATATGCATAGTGTAAAATCTTTCTAAATAAGAGGACAATAAAACATAAATAAACAAGCAAAATGATCAACATTTCACCAAGCAAGTCAATAAATGTGATGTTTTGACAAATCATAATTTATTTACATTTAAAATCAGTTTAACAGGCCTAGTAAAAGTGTAATGTAATCAGTATACATTTTATTCTAGGCCCTTTTCATCCTAATATATTACAAGATTTGAGAAATACTAGCCTGTTTCTTTGAATTTGTAAAAATTTCGATTATACATACAAATTGGACGAAAAAATACACTAAAAAGTTATGTTCCTGAACACGGAACTAAGAAATATTTGAATTAAACCTTGATTAGTGACCTAAATCTTGCCATAAAAATATAACTAAAATTACAAACGTAATGTAATCCAATGTTCATGACACTGATTTACATGCATATTGCATTGCAGAAAATAATTATATACAAATGACGAATACAAACAGGTTTTTGTTCAGATTTTAGTTGGATTCAATATCCGCATTCCACATCATTTATTCCTTACAATGCTCACAATATTATTTTGTAACCAAAATTTTGTTTTTGATATATCAGGCAACCAAAAATGGCACTGAAAGCATTTACATTTTTAGTCATTCTTATGTTTGATACACTAAAACTGGCTCAAAGTAACAAAGAATCCAAAATATGTTGTTATAAAATGTAATTATTATTATAAAATATCCAAATGGGTGCAAAATAGTGACAGATTCTGCATAGTCAGTTTATGGTTACAAATTAAACTCGAACTGAGAAATATCGAATAATAAAAAATGCTTGTCAAACATTATATTTTATGCTGATATTGCACTAGACTATATAGATACAAGAAAAAAATTCTTATGCCCATAACATTTTGCTTACTATTATAAAAGTATCCTCGACAATCAATAACAAAGTTTGCAAACAATTTGTGAAGGAAGGAGGCCAGCTTTAGGTATTTTTTATGTTTCTTATAGACAATTTTGATTCACACGTCACATCAAATTTTTGAGAGCAAGCATCAAAGTGTATCAAGCATTAAACCAATAAAACATACCTTTTCAATTAAATAACTTTTTAACTACAACATGTCACAAAATACATCCTCCATTGTAACAAAATGAGAACTGATTTCATCTTGGGGCTAATTTTGCTTGCTAAGTTGGTATCCGTCCTTACACAATTGTTTGCAATGGTCCCTATGGCTGCGCTCGACTCGCCAGCTGCACTCGGAGATCCTCTTCGCTTCGCAACACTGGACGTACCGACACTACTATCTATCCTTGTTCTTATTATAGTTTTCAAGCCTCAATCAATATTAAGTGGGTTTAAATTTCACACTCAAAGCAATTAGTAACCGTGAGATCTGAACTTTCCAATAATAATAGTAATTCATAAAAAGAGATCGAAACTTCAAGGATGCAAATGAAATAACATCGCGTTTGAGGACATGATATAGTTAAAAAATATTAATGTGAAAAGGTATTTCCTATTGGTTCATGAAAGCAAACCAAGTAATACATTACTCTTACCGGCACCAATATCATAGTATCAGTGAACACCAAAGCTGGCTTCTCCTCCTCACTAACAACTGTTTTGTGCCTTTACCAACATTTCTTATATTTCGCAGCAGACTATAGACTCGAATCATAAATTATTTAAATCAAACTTCAGGTGGTATCCCTCTCCAATATCACAGTAATGAAAATAATATATACTCAAAACTACTACCACAGTAATCACACTCATACTTTCAACACAAACAATATGTTCCACAGTACCAGGGATAATAAGTATTTTATTTTGTTTCTATTTACGGTGCCAAATGAACCCATTCTGTTGTCTTCTTGTAGTATTCTTTTAGCACCTGATATCCCCATTCAACAATTCAATTAGCTAACACAATCACACTATGGCTAAAATTTCCATTCTTCATGCATTATTGGCTTATTTTAATGAAACAAAACATAATATTCACATCATCCATTCATTATCACCTATGGGTGCGTTTAATTGACATGAAAACTTTCGCTCGGCCGCGCTCCCTTGAGTATTTTTATGATGACTGTAATTTAGAGGTTTTTCGATGTTGTCGCCTAAGTTCACAATTGTCATGAAAATACACGAGGGCGCAGCAGATGTTCCGCTGAAGTGCAATCATTTCCGTGTCTTACGCAATCTAATTCAATACTCTTGATGTAGGTAAACTTCACTCTCATTTATAAAAATGTGAGATGTAAATTAAAAAACTGCCAATATTTTTTTTTTATTTGGCGGGTGGAAAATCATCAAATACCCCCTCCCACTCTTGGGCAGAGCGAAAGGGAGTGTCAGACTTCTACTGACTAAAAACCACCGATTTTCCTTCTTAGCCCTTGCGCCGAAGCCGCGGTATCTCTTTCGAACAACCCGCAGCCCCGACGGGAAATAAAAAAAATATCTTCAATGAGATTTGAATAAATAAATACTATAATATAAATATATTGTGGGACACCCTTCGCCCCAAGATGTCGTTTCAGAAAATATAACATCTATTTCGTACACATATTTCTCAGCAGATGTTAACTAACTTAATCAGCTTTACCATGGTCATTCCAATCATTCATTCTACCACTGACATCAATTTCAGACTAGAAACACATTTAAAAGTTAAAATTGCATTTCACATTTTAAATAAAAATGGTTGTGTTCGGTCATATCTTTAAAAAATACTGGCAAAGGTAAAAAACTTATATATCCGTCTTTGAAATCTTCATGAAAAATTGCTAATAACCTAAATCTATTTATATATCTCAAGCATTTGAACATATCCATACAAAGATAAATATCCATCTTAATTTAAATGCAAGTATCATTAAAATCTATAACTACTAACTGTAATTTACATCATATGGTACAAATAGGGTACCACTCAGTGCTATACTTTGTGTCTGTCTGTGAACGAAATGATAGTATTGATTACGTAAGTCGTCGGCAATGTGGGCTAACCTGCTTCACTATCACTGCTGTCTGATGAACTGGTGTCCGTGCTCGACGACGAATTGGACGAGTCGGACGAGCTCGACGACGACGACATGCCGCCGCCCAGCGCCTCCTTAACACCCTCTGCCGACAATTAATATTATGCTTGTGTAATGTATAATGTTGTGATACAGCTGCAGACCTCATCGAAAGCATTAACTTTCATTTTAGACAGACAGAATTAATTACTGACCTTTTTTCTGTTGCTGCTTTTTATTTGTTCCTAGTTGCCCAGATACATCTTGTAGCCTTTTTTCTAATTCTTGTTTCTTTTCTGCTATTTGTTCATCCTTTGATTTACCAGACACTTTTCGATCTGCAAGTGTATTATTAACGATACATTTCTGATTCACTTTTATAGAAATTTAATGGACAATTTTGGTGTCACCAACATTATTCGCCAAAGGGTTTAGGTGGGGTTTTCGGTTGGAAATAATTTAATGATTAGACTATATGAAATTAAACTACATACTGTTCTACGAAGAAAACAAGCCCAAGTTTGGTGTGTACTCACTCAGTTACTGGTATTCACACAAATTCTGAGGTAAATATTTCACACAATGAGATATTGGTAAGGTAAGGGAAAACATAGGAGAAAGGAAAAGGTAAATAATGTTGGATCAACTCACAATAAGGCTTACGTGTCTTTTTTCGAAGACATGATGCGACGTAGTTTTCCAGTTCCCGAAGAGTCGACGGCTTTAGGGTTTCAAAATCTATTTCTATTTCGTCAGGATTCGAGTCTCGTAAAGAGGGTTCTCTACTTTGTATGATGTGTACTACTTTACCAAGTTTATCACCTGTTGAACAAAGTAATTAAAGATAAGCGTTGATTGAAACTTTCGTTCTTCGTTCGGTAAAAATATTATAACGGAACACGTCGTAAAGTACGCAGAAGGTGGATATATCTTACAAATAGATGAAGATACGTACCAGGCAGCTTATTGATGTCGAGCGAGAGCTGTCGCTTCTCGTCGTACGACATGGGCTTAGCCTGGTCCTCGTCGTCCGTGTCGGGGTGCGGCGGCACGTGCGGCGGCGGCGGCGCGGTGGGCGTGGAGCTCTTCTTCTTGGGCTGCGCCGCGCGCGCGCCAGCCTTGCCGGCCGCGCCGCCGCCGCCGCGCTTGCTGCCAGGCTTCCCTCGAACGGTGCTGGGCGCTGCTACAAAAAAAAAACGACATCTTTAGGATTTAGCCCCCATGTTTATGAAGTGCGACTGCTATACTATCAAGTTACACCTCTGCCTTACATTTCATGATTTCGGAGATCACAGGCATGCCATGGCGGTAGGCAGAAACTACAGAACGTCACCCAATGTTAAATTATTTTAATATTGTGAAAAGAAAAAAAACTTACCTAAATTGTCAGCAATATTATTCGCCTTCGCTGCGTATGTGGCTGCTGCATTCGTTTTAGGCACAGCATTGTTAGGTACTGGTTTTTTCGTCTTATCCTTCACTTTTTTCTTGGCTTTCTTTTTGTTATTAGATTCTTCTACTAATTTTCTCATTTTTTCTTGCAACGCAAGCAATTCTTTTTCTAGAAGCTTAACTTTGTTATTTCTTTCTTCTTCTGAATCGTCAGATTCAGAGTCAGATTCCGAGCCTGATTCCGAACTTGACGCTGAGCTTCCCTTATCTATGTGAGGCACGCCTACATGGATGGGTTCATCAGGAATCTTAGCGTATCTGTAAGACCAAAAATGATATAATTTAGTTCTTCATTTTAAACAAAATGACCCATTTGCATTTAATCTGTTTATTTACCTCATTTCGAAGACATCTTGTAGTTTCCGAGCCATTGCAACGACATCATGGTCCGGCGGATTATATTTATAGCAGTTTGTGAATATTAGACGTACGTCGGCGGCAAATTCAGCGGCAGTTTTATATGCTCTATTGTCCATCTTTTGTTTCACGGTGCCAAGGTCCATGGGTTTCTTAATAATATCAAAATAATCATGAAGTCCAAGCAATTCAGCATCTACAGGTTTATAAAACGGCCAGGCATAACCCTGTCGAAAAAAATAAGTGTGGCAGAAGATTCATTAAGAATCAGAAAAAGAAGTAATACAAGTTATTTGAAAAGTAACTTACTGAATGTTTTTTAGAGAACAGTTCTTTTAAAATTTCATTACAGCTTTTGAGAGCATCAGAAAGTTTCTCTTTGTTCTTCGCAAGCTGAGGAGTCATAGCGGAGTGGTGAGACGCGCCCGCCCCGCTCGGAGATAATCCACCCATTTTGAAGCTGTCATCTGCTGTTCTGCTCGCCTGTTGAGTGTTATTATTTATAAATACCACAAGTTAAGAATGGCATAAAATGTTAACAGAAATAACAATAACACTTAATAACGTTTTCTGCAATAATAAGATATTTCCAACACACCTTTTTCTGGCGACCACTTTCTCTCCTTGTGGAAATTTTTGCAGGTTTGGGACCACTCTGCTGGTCAATGGTAGGTGTAGTATATCCTCCTTCAAAAGAACTCCCCATAGGTGTTGTAGTATCGGCTTTTCTTTTCACACCCTTTTTAACCTGTTAAAAAAAAAAATCAATTAGTAACATAAAAATTACAAGTAGGTATCCCACGAAACGTAACAAGTGTAATATTAACCTTAGCTGGCTGCGTTTGAGATAATGTTACTGCCGGTATCGTCGAGACGGGCGGCGCCGCCGGCTGGGCCACATGGAAACTCGAAGGCTGCGTCGCCACCTGAGCAGAACCCACGTTTATATTTTAACAAGTTCCACTCCGTAGCTCTGAATATCATAACAAGAATCGATATGAAAAGCTGCGGACCTGCTGCGGCAGGCCGGTGTGCGTGGCGGGCGGCGTCGCGGGCGGCACGGGGATGGCGGGCGTCGTCGTGGTGTTGGTGGAGCCCACGAGCGCGGGGTGCGGCGCGGGCGGCGCGGGCTTGGGAGTGCGCACGGGAGTGGGCGGCGCGGGCACGGCGCCCGGCGGGCCGGGCAGGGCCGGCGCTCCCGGCGTCGACGTGTTGCGCTTCTTCACAGTCCCACCGCCCTTGGCTGCCTTCGAGGGCGCCTCGATCTCTTTTTCTTCCTTGTCCATTTGGGCTATCTGTGGATTGCAGATTTTTCATTTCAATCTGTAGTCAGGATCTAAATTGGCTTTCCTATGTGTAAAAATTTATCATAGCCAACAAAATCTGATTAAACTACTTGACGTGTTGAAACGCCTTTGTATAAGAAGAATACATATTGAACAACTAGTAGACTAGCACACTTACAAGCGTAAGTTCAGTGTCTCAGTTCACTTACCCGATTCAGGAATAATTTCTCCAAGGTTTGTGCCATGACCACCACATCCTCGCCTGGTTTATTGTAGACGTAACAGTTGGTGAACATGGTGTTAAAATCTTGAATACATTCCTGAGCTGAATAGTAATAGTTGGACTCTAGTCGCTTCTTTATTGTTCCTAAATCCATGGGTTTCTTAATTATCTTATGGTAGTCCTAAAATGTAAATAATGAAATTAAATTAATTATGTGTATTCAAGCATTATTTTTTTTTTATTTGGTTATATTTTAGACCAAATAAGCATTGAGTATGGTTGTTACAAATAAATAAAACATATTTACTTACAGGGAGGTTCAATTTTTTTGCATCTACTGGTTGGTGAAAAGGCCAAGCAAATTGATGCTTCCATACTGCCTTCATCACATTCTTTTGAAGAAATTGTAGCTGATTCGTCATCCGGCCCTGCCTCCGCGACGACTCGTCGGGGGGCGCGCCATTGACCGGCTCCGCCGTTGGCTGCATAATATACATTTGTGCTATTACTATAGTTTCCGTAATGACCAAAATAAATATTTTTTAAATACCACAGGCATTCTCTACCAATCAAGCTTTGGGATAATATTGTCTGTCATAGTCATTTTAATCTTGCTACGTTAGCGTATCGGGGTTAGCCCTGAAAAATAGGATCCGGGGAGAATGAGCATGAGCATAACCATCATCATTCTCTTGCCCTTATCCCAATTCATTTGGGGGGGGGGGGGGGCATGAGCATGAAACAAAAATGTATCCTTACAGTCAATGAAATCAATGTTCTATGATCAGTAATAATTTTTGCATAAGATTAATTAGTTTGATTTTGTGAAGGGTTCCTTTACACCTTGTTTTTAGTAAAGTTTTGTATGTAGTGTGAATAACGGTGACATTTCCAACCCCTATTGTAATAACTTTTATGTGTATTTTATATAATTATCAACTTTAGAAGAACCTTACCGTGCTGGTGGTAGCGAGAGGATCGACTGCCTGCTGCATTGTGCTTGAGTCAGCAATCTACCTGCCAAAGTTACACCATAACTGTAGTAGATATTAAAACCAAATGTGAAAAAAGTAAGAAGTATGCAACGAATAACTCTCACCTCAATTGTAACAAGAGGCTCATCCAATTTCTGACTAAGAGGCATCAGCTATATCCTCTTATAACACTAAACCATTCTATCATAATAAAATATTTCGGTGCCTTTGCACCTACAAGCAGGTCATCTCATTCATAGACAAATAAAAATCCTACCTGAAAGAAATATAGTGAAAGTTATAAAACTCCCCTCTATCATAATATTTCTTTGACCAAGGAATTGAATTAAATCTGTAAAAGTGTTAAAATTGTTCACATGTTTTTTTAGCTTGCATATTTGTGTTGTTCATTGTAAGTGGTGTTACTCCATATTTGATGGCAAGATACTCAGGGAAATAAAACTGTATTTTATTAATAGTTTTATAAGTAATTCCATCTATGGGATTTTTATGCCAATATTGGAGTTACTTCACTTCACTTTAC
Source organism: Diarsia brunnea (assembly GCA_949774965.1). Lineage (NCBI taxonomy): Eukaryota > Metazoa > Arthropoda > Insecta > Lepidoptera > Noctuidae > Diarsia > Diarsia brunnea. The sequence goes on along the minus strand of OX458998.1, from coordinate 8,460,218 downwards.
TGCGAAAATGACTAAATGTGGCACTATTATAAAAAAATGTATATTTAAAAATATGGAGTTGCACCACTTTTACAATGAACAACACATTTGTTAAACATGATTGTAAGTTACAATACTTTGTTATTTACTGTAGATTAAATAAATGTCTTACCTTGCATCTGAATGCAGGGTAGGGAAATGTGAATATTGAAGCACCAAAGGCTCTCAGCTTATGACAGCAGTGTCTTCAGATCTGTATCAAAATACACATTATATTAATAAAAATGCAGCATGCTTTAATTTACTTTTATAGCTACTTGTTAGGCTTACTGGAAATTAAAGACGAGTGCAGAAGATTTTTGACATTGCATAATAAACTTAATTTTCAGTACCATAAAGACCAAACCAATCTAGGCAGTGCAGTTGCATTTAAGACTGTCATTTTATGTCTGGGATGATGTTTGTACAGCTTTGAACTTTATGTCACTGTTAATCAAGTGTTTTACTATACAAAGTCATCACAAAATATTAGTTGCTCTCAGTTCTGCCTGATATATTTTATTAGCACTATCTTTAGCAAAATCAAATAATGTGAACGGTCCAGATCACCTGTGCAAAAACACAGTATTTGTGTATGAATAAACTAATGGCACATTTACCCAAGGTGTTCAAGAAAGTACATTAGTTTTGTTTTTTGTATGAATTTTACTGTGTAAAAATGACCCCATCTGATTCTTAATTATAAGTGCATTTTCAAAATTCCTAGCATGGCCAATGTACAAAAATACACTAATAATGAGCTGATGGGACATTTGGGCAGAAAATGTAAATGTGTCACAAACATTAAAGTAAAGCTTTAGTGTTTTGTTTGATCAGGCTAATCTCTGGAACTACCAATAAAAAAAAATCCTGCCTTTTGGTAGCCAATTCTTAAGGGAACTCTTAGGAGTCAGGCTGCAGATAAAAAACCACAGGGCCAAACTACCATTGAAAAAAAATCCTGCCTTTTGGTAGCCAATTCTTGAGGATAAAAAATCACAGGGCCAAGCTAGTTTGATACACATAGTATTTACCATTTCTATCATCAATTAACTATGGAGTCATGTTTTAATTTTTTTTTTTTTCGACTTATTCCTAGAAATGTGAGATAGTAGTAACAATAGTAGTAGCCATGCAATGGTAAATTGTATACTTTGAGTAGCAGGTCCAAATCTTCAATTAATTCAATAAAATTAGACAAGTAACTTTAGCTTTTCAAGGTTTGTCAAGGAGACAATTAGCTCCAAATGTACCATTTTGCAAGAATAGGCAAGGCACTCCATTTTCAACTAATCATAAAAATATATGTGATAACATAGTATTGGTTTATTTATTCTTGCGTTTCTTTTACATATCAAAGAATAATTTAAGTTTTTAAGTGTATTCTTATGAATTTGAACTGAAATTAGTTGGCATAATGACATTTTTGATTTTGTTTGAAAAAGCACTTCCTCAAGCAGAAGTAGCTAGGGAGAAAGGTTGAAGCATAATGCATGTTGTTGAAACTCAATCACTTGTCTAAATAACAAAAGGGCAATTAATACCAAACACTTTAAAACAAACAGCATTGACTGTCACCATAATAAGTAACACCTGCCAGATGCCCAAGGTTAATTGATAGAGACCAATGCAACTGAACCTTCTATTTATCTTGGTTATGTGTGATACATAGTTTTAAATTGAATGAATGTGTAGTGTATATAAACTAAGTCTTATAGAATAAACTGTAAAAGGGATCAACTGAAATGTTAATGACAGTTTACTACAGGCATCATGTAACCTACTTTTGAGGTAGCCTTTTGCAAATTGATGCCATGCATCATGCATGTGTATAACTTGATCATGCATATTTTCATACTTAGAATTAGTATACCACTACTACCAAACACTAAATCAAGCTTTTTTAATGGTGAATAACATGGAATATTTAAACTGTTAAAATGAGTCATCAGCAACATACATAGCATCATGACGCTTCAGAGAGCGTATATACGTTCTAGAACATTCTCTGGGGCTCAGCTTTACATTCAAGAGATTAGCAGGTATCAGGTCCAGAGGCAGAAACCTCAATAAAAAATAACAGATTTGGCACGAATATATATTTGAAAAATATTGTTCAAAACGACAAATTATAACGTACAGCTTTGTTTCTTAACATCTATTTCATAAGAATTATGATCAAGTACATTAAAACAACTATCTACAAAACAATGTTTGATTCTAATACAAATTGATTGAGACCAATGCGTTTGTCAATATTAAGGGATAATCTATGTAAGATATCGCTACAAATACCTCAATTTCAGTATCTAGAAATGGGAGAAAATTGCTTGAAAGAGGCCATGGACTAAAACTTTAAAATATTGCTCAATACAAGCAACATGCACAGTCTACTTGAACGAATTATGCAGCCCTATAAAAACAGCAACAAAATAGTACGAAAAATACATCAAAATAATATCAGTAAAGCTAAAAATTATGAAAAAAGACTTACGAAGAGATATTAACGCCAATATGGCGGATGAACTAAAAATACGATGTTAGAGTAACTTCTTCAAACGCAAAATGTATCGATTTGCTCCAGTCTAACAGTCACTCCACACAATAAACTAAATCATAGTTCTTTAATATTTATATAAATTCATTGTCTTATAATAACTAAATTCACTGAAATCTATAAACATTAAAGAGTAGCACAACACGACCTCCGAAGACACAACGAACTTCAGACATGGCGGCCAAACAAGACCCAAGAATGACGAGCGTCTCTAGGCATAGTTAAAATTTTCATTTTGCACTGGAAAGGAAAATTCTATAAAATCAGCATAAGAAAATGTAGAAAACGTGTGTATTTTAATTTTTCATAAGAATATTTTTCAGGATTCCATATAAATCATAGGATTGATTACGATAGCTCTGCTTGATTCTTTGGTTGGATTTTGTACGGATGTATAGAGCATAGTTTTTTTTTTTGTTTCTGATTTTTAAATTCAAAGTTGCAACCATAAAAATAATTGTAACGAGGCATACCTATCTTTTTTTTCATCTATCATCAACATCAATAATAATAAATTATTCTTTGGTCCTCAGAAGAACAACAACTGGTCAAAAAAAGACTGTTATGTTTATTTAGTGACTTAAAAGAGTGAGGGAGTTATTATATGGCTGCGCAAAAAATGTTTGTTAGTTGTGTAAATAGGAGTTTACTCTTGTAAGAATAGTAAGCAAAATATACAATAGCGTAATGCGAATAAGTACCCCAAAATAACTTAAAATAATGAACTGCAGTTAGTGAACATTTTCAGTATTCAGGATAACACTTTCTGAGACAATCGTGCCGTGTGCGTTCGCACTGGCGATACATTCACGATAAACATGTTAAAGTCTTAAGGTGAATGCTCCAACTAGCCCGCGAAATTCAATTTTTTTTACGTTTTTTGCAATTTGCAGGTCAGTGTTAGTTTGTATGTTGATTAGAATATTAATTGCGGCTATAAGACGTATGTAGTTACAGAAATATAATCATCAAAATCATCAATACCAGCCTCCAAGTTCATAAAGGTGCAGGAACTCGAAAAAGTCATTTTTGCACCTTTATGAACTTGGAGGCAAATTGCAAAAAACGTAAAAAAAATTGAATTTCGCGGGCTAGTTGGAGCATTCACCTTAAATCTTAATTTTTCTGTCTCTTATACAGCGTCCCCACTACGAGGCACGCGGCTCAGCCTAGCTCAAGTACACACGGGGCGCGCGGGCCCGCGCGGCTTGGCTTCACTAGGGCCCTGCATCCTAGTGGGGACGCGCCTTCATATAACTTTTAATTAAAACTATTTTTTTAACTCAAAAACGATTGTTTGTTATTAAATATCATGGGGTGGACCAGGTCGATAACATATTTTATTATTTGAATCTGAATACTGTCAATAACGATATATTATTATTATTATTTGCCTTTGACTCTAAATTCCGCAAAGCATTCTGGGTGTTTACCATATAATTAAGTTAGATCCATAACATTATGCAGTGACTTCATATACGTTAGCTTCCATCTAATCTAAACAAATATTAGGTTTAGTAAAGAGGCAAGATTTGTTGTTTATTATAATATATCTAAAAAAATACTCTACCGATTTAAAAAAATATTTCACCGTTAGAAAGCTACATCTTTACCGAGTAACTTAGACTATATTATTATATTCACACGCGTATGAGTCGCGGGCGAAGTGCTAGTATATAGTTAAAGTACTCTGTGACGTTAGCGATGTCTCATGTCACTGGAATCTCACATTCACTCAATAAATTGACGTAACTGGTCAGAGTTCTTCTAAAGTGCTGCATGACTTTATTGGCACTTGGTCATATTTAGATCGAATGTATGCCACCGATTTGTTTTTTCTTTTAATATTAATAATATTATTTTTAATATGAGACATGCAGCGCTATATTACGATGTACGGATACTAAACGGTGTTTACGAATATCATAATTCCATGGTTGCAAGTATAATTGACACTTTCAAGTTGACAAATCATTAGTGACAGTTTTGCGTGACATGACCAATTGACAGCACGCCGCACGGGTCAGTGGTCAGAAGATAGATTGCGTGCTTTGCCAATGGTTTGAGATTTTTGGTGAGCTCGTATACCATGAAATGACTTAAAATTACTATCTGTATTACATAGAACTATAATACTTTGTCTAATTCAGTTGATTTATTTTCAAATTGTTTTAGTAATAAGTGCCACGTTAAAGTTTTAAATCGAGTAAGTGCCAGTGACAATAATTATGTAAATGTTTCAATGTTTCTTACACTGACTTATAATAGAAACTAAAGTCTTCTTTATGAGATATCCGTATTAACATAAATGTTTACTCTATTGCTGTATGCTGTTCATTTTGTACTCTCTACATAGGTATTATTTTATATTTTGTAAATTCTACCTGAATACAAGGTCTCGCTTTATTGTATTGAATAATATAGTTTGTAACGGATTACACAGGTGTGAAGGAATATTGGTTTAACACTCAACGTCTTGTGGGTATTAAAACAAGTTCTGACTAAAATTGCCCCAGTTTTTAACTTTTACTGTTCATTAATTATTTATTATCTGTGAGTTGAACAGTGAGTGAATGGTAAAAGATACTTTCTAAACTAATGTAACCGTGTACCTACTTTCACTATCTTTAGAGATATTATTGTAGCTAAATGTTCCAAATAGTTATGTACATGATTTTTTTAAATCTTATTTTGTATAAATATAATCTAAATATCTTTCAAAGAAATGCCTTACCTTGTTTATGATTAGTTTATTCATTCAATAAAGCAATATTAAGCAGTTAGAAAATAAAATCTGGAGTGATTCACTGCTTTATAACTTTATACATGTATTTTGCGCTATCACAAAGTGATAGATAATGACCGTGAAGTACCTATCATGTAGTATTAAAACGAAAGTAGTGTGCTCTGTGCAAACATTGTATGCACACATTGATATTGACTCTAGTAATATACTCTATAAACTTAATCCTATGTCTCTTTTGAGCCATTTGACTGTAACATAACATGCTTTGTTTATGGTTTAATCTCTTTGCTGTTTTATAAACTTACTATTGCTTTAAAGTTTACTAGCACAGTTTCTTTGTTTTTAAACATCTTTTAGTTTATTCAACAACTGGTTTGGTCTATTTGGAATCATTCTTAAAATTAAAACAGCTACAGAATAGGCTTATAATTTTTAGACAATCATAGCTGCAGTAACAGCTATCTCAAGGTATAGCATTAAAACTCTTTAATAAAAAGTGTGTGTCTCAACTTTTTTTTTAATGAAATAGGGTTTAATTTAGTATGCTCTTCATGAAACATTATTCAATAATTCTTTATGATTGTTGTATTGTAACTATCTCAAATTCAATAGTTTTCAAGTGTTTGTTTTTTACAGAAATGGATCATATGAGTATGGGTCATCATGAGCATGGCAATCATATGAACCATATGGACCACATGATGCCAGCACCTAACCATGACATGCCAATGAATGGTACATTTCAGAATGATATTATTCAAGTAAGTTATTTTATGTTGCTAAAACTGCACTATGCAAGGGAAAGGAGGGAAAGGCATTTGCCCTGCAGTGGACAAAATAGACTTATAATCAAAAATATAGGTGTCATTGGTAGCACTAGTCCGAAACGGCTTGACTATTTTTTTTTATTTGGTAGCTATGAAATAGGTAGGCAAAGTATTTTTTTTTTGTAGACAGTATTGCAAAAAGTGCATTGCAATGTATGCTGGGTACAGCTAGTAGTAAATAAGAAGTTATTTTTGGTTTTGTACCCTTCCTTTTTTCTAGTACCGTTTGTACAACAAGTACCGTTTGTGTAACAAGTGATCAATTAGAATTTTGCAATCAGTAATTTAAAACATTACTAGTAAAATTGTCACTTCTGCTTAATCCCTTGGGAAAAATAGGTGTCATGTTAAACCTCACACCTGTTGCACTTTTGGACTTCAAAGTTGTAATAAGCAAATGTTTAATGTGGCAGCGATTGGATTTTTATCTAAATTATTTTTATGTAGTGTGTCAAATAAAACTTTTCGCTTGTTTTTACCTAATATTAAAAAAAACTTGAATGGTTTTGTCATACATAAAATAAATCATGCTCTAGTAAAATAAATTATACTACAGTACTCGGGACATTACAAATATTGTAAATGGCCACTATTGAAGGTCAATGAGAGTTTTATGTATTTAATTTATAAGCACGGCATACTGATAAAAACAAGTTTTACTGAACTAATTAATACTGTTTATTTTTTTTATTGTTTATTGAGATATAGAGAAACTTTCAAGTGTTGTATTGAGTGTCAACCATCACCTCTTCTACTCATACTAGGAGTCTCTTTCTTAAAGTAATACTTTCCTCCCTCACACCTCATTGACCTTCAATAGTGGCCATTCACAATCTTTGCGCATAGGCACAGAATACGGCATAGGTAACCGGTGGAATTCGACGGAACCTTCAAGGTCGCACTGTGATCGTCATTATCTACACTAATATTATAAAAGAGGAAAGATTTGTTTGTTTGTAACGAATAGGCTCCGAAACTACTGGACCGATTTTAAAAATTCTTTCACCGTTGGGAAGCTACACTATCCGCGGGTGACATAGGCTACTTTTTATCCCTGTATTCCCACGGAAACGGGAACTACGCAGGTGAAACCGCGTGACGTCCGCTAGTAGTATTATAAACGGCCACTAAAATAACTATGTAAAAAAATTAAAAAATATATTCTTGTCTGGGGAGAAGCCCGCTATGTCTAACCGGCCCCGACAATAACTGTATAAGCTAAGCGCATGAGTACACTCCCGGCGGGCGCTTCGAAAGCCGCATTTGGAACACTGGGGTCTAAAGAGTGTAACGACTCATCCCCAAGATCACCACCCGCAAGTCCCGCCTTATGACGCGATTAAACTTGGACGTTAACCCGAATTCGATTGCCTTTGGAATTCGAATAGACTAGGTACCAAGTGTAAATGAACGGGGTCGAGTACCTCCGAAGAAGGGCTTCTTCGGACAATCTTGTTCGGTTTCATGGTTCGACTTCATTCAAAGTAGTCGTAGTGTAAGAAATATATCGGGTGTGTCAATCCGAGTCAAGTTTTTAGCCTGGGTCCTGGCCTGAGAGCCTCTTGGGCCCCGACTAGAGGGGTACTTAAGCGCGTGCATGGAAAGAGGCCAGTTCCCGCTTCGTTGGAAGACGGGGAAGCTGGTCCTCATCCAGAAGCCGGGGCGCCCTGCGGACTCGCCGTCCGCATACCGGCCCATTGTGCTGCTCGACGAGGTGGGCAAGCTCTTTGAAAGAGTAATTGCAAACCGCCTCGCCGAGCACCTTGTGGGAACGGGTCCGGATAGAGGCGCTCGACGGTGGACGCCATCATGCGCGTGAGAGCCCTCACGACGGGGGTTGCGGTCTCTCGGGGCGGTGTGGTCTTGGCGGTGTCTCTCGACATCGCCAACGCCTTCAACACTATGCCCTGGAGCTGCATTAAGGAGGCACTCCGGTATCACCGGGTGCCGGCCTACCTTCATCGTGTAGTCGGGGACTACCTGACAGACAGGGCTGTCATCTACCCCGGTCAAGACGGAGAATGGACCCGGCGAGAGATGTCGTGCGGTGTTCCACAGGGCCGCCCCTGTGGAACATCGGTTACGACTGGGTGCTGCGTGCGACCTCCCTAGCGGCGTCAGCGTAGTATGCTACGCTGATGATACGCTTGTGCTGGCACAGGGGCGGTCGCATGAGGCGGCGGCCGACAATATGACACGCGGGGTTGCGATAGTCGTATAGAGGATCCGGCAGCTGGGTCTCGAGGTGGCACTTCACAAGTCCGAGGCCATGTGCTTTTATGGGCGTGGGAATGTGCCACCGTCGGGATCCCAGCTAACGGTGGGAGGGGTTCCCATCGGCGTCGAGTGTACTTTGAAGTACCTAGGACTCGTCCTCGGCAGCCGGTGGAACTTCGTGGAGCATTTCCGACGTTTGGCTCCCAGACTGGAGCGGGCCGGGGCTGCCTTCAGGTGGGTCCTGCCCAATCTGGGGGGGCCAAACGCCTCCTGCCGGAGGCTCTATGCGGGGATCGTGCGGTCCATGGCCCTTGACGGGGCCCCGGTGTGGGCGAGTGCTTTGAGAAAGCGGACCGCCCACTACCTGAACGCGCCCCAAAAGGTGATGGCCGTAAGGCTAGTCCGTGGGTACCGCACGATCTCCCACGAGGCGGCGAACCTCCTTGTCGGATTGCCGCCATGGGATCTGGAGGCGATAGTTGCACCGGGGGGTCACTCCGTTGCCGCGGCAAATTGCTGCGCAGCGGACAGACCTCCGATGCGATCTCATGGCGGCATGGAGAGAGCGACTGTCGCAACCCCGTGCAGGGCACGCCACGATAGTGGCGGTAAGTCCCCTCTTTGAGGAGTGGCTGGAGAGGCGCCACGGCGCCCTCACCTTCCGTCTGACGCAGGTACTCACCGGACACGGTTGTTTCGGGAGGTACCTGCACCGAATCAGGCGGGAGGTAACGCCCGGATGACACAACTGTGAGGATCGGCCGGAGGACACGGTGGAGCACACCATGGAGGTGTGTCCCGCTTGGGCAGAGCCCCGCCGTGTTCTCGTAGCAGCGATCGGCGGCGGCGAAATCTCGCGTCCGGCCCTGGTGCAAGCCATTGTCCGGGGCGAGGAGGAATGGGACGCCGTCGCCTCCTGCGAAGCAGTGATGCTAGCGAAGGAGGTGACGGAACGTGAGAGGGAGAGAACCTCTCCTCCCAGCAGCTCCGGGCGTCGGGGGCCACGTGATGGCTTCCGGCTACTATAGACGCGGGCCTGTGAACGGTGAGTGATGGGTAAGCTCGCCGTCCGTCCGTCTTATGACGACGACAGGCCGTGTCGACGTCGCGTTCGTGTTCCACGCGCGCCTCAAAGAGATGTCGCCCGCAAGGGCCGACGCCCGTCGGGGCTGCGGGTTGTTCGCAAGAGATACCGCGGCCTCGGCATGAAGGGTTAAGAAGGAACATGGTTGGTTTTTAGTCAGTAGAAGTCTGACACTCCCTTTCGCTCTGCCCAAGAGCGGGACACCGTCATTTGATGATTTTCCACCCACCATAAAAAAAAGGTCATGTCGGTTTTCTGACGATGTTTTCCTTCACTGTTTTTGGGAGTGCAGTGGTGATGAAATAAATTACACAAACTAAGGCGCCTGCCTGGGTTCAAACTCACGACTTACTGCTCGTAAGTCGGGGCAGCCACCACTGGGCCACCACTGCTCTGTCTACCTTTCGGTTTTTCAAACATAAATACACTTCTTCAGCGTAAACCTACAGTAAACCCGTAACCTTTTTAGTCATTATTTTCGGTTTTATTGCAACTAACACAATGTTGATATCCTTTGGCTCGGAAACGCGCGTTGTCAGATTTGCGTCGCAGACCGATTATTTTGAATACGAACGTTCAATGCGCGAACGGCTCCGCTGGTACCTACATACACAAAATACACATACCTACAGTTGTTTATCAATATGATACTTGCCTTTCTCATAGTCCATACGCGTAGGTACTCATTAGTCATTTAGACGTTAACTGGATATATAAAGGGCTAAGAAGGAACATGGGTGGTTTTTAGTCACTAGAAGTCTGACACTCCCTTTCGCTCTGCCCAAGAGCGGGAGGGGTTATTTGATGATCCCCCCCCAAAAAGGGGTCAACGAATACGAATACCACTGACATTTCCTTTGTTACGACTTCTAAATGTATCCGGCTTAAGACCCAACTAGCAGCAATTCTTGTATTTCTTGTAATAGTAATGAACCTAATGATTTATTCTCTTTTCAGAACACCTTTAATGCCAGTGAAGACAGTTTAGACTACAGTTCAGATTTAAGAGCGCATGCTCACCAAGGACACGAGACGCATGCCCTTGGAGGTCATGGAGCCCATGCTGGAGGTCATGATATGGCTATGACTGTAATAATCATATGTTTTTCTTTCTCACTATTTGCTCTCTGCTCATCATCTTCACTTGCCTAAAAAGGCACGGGGCATATTTGGGACTCAAGCTTTTTTCAGCTGCATCCGATTAGACTCGAAAGCTTGCTTGTCATTCATTAATATTATATAATGATTTTCTCTTGCAATTTGCGCGCTAGGACTATTTTCCTTTGTGTGCCAAATCATTTACCATCATCATCCACAGCATTAGGTACATTTAGGAAACTACACTTTAGATATGAATTACGAGTACCTACCTATTATAAGATTCTGATAAAATACTTAGATGCTGATATTCCACAGAGAGCTTTAGAAAGGAGATTTGTCAAACATTCAAAAGTCAAAGCTCAAGGTGTGGAGCGCAGCCAGTACCCTAGGCGTCAAACGAACAGATCATTACACAACACCACACTGCGCTCCATGCCTACCGTATGTCCGACGAGCTGTGGGCCAAAATAACCGCGATGTGGAGCCCTGACCCGGCCAAAAGGCGACGCCGTAGACCTCGCAGGAGATGGCGGGACGAGCTGGACAGAACCAACGACCACATTAGCTCTAGATTTGGAAGTCATGAGGCCTTTGCCCAGCACTGGGATGACACAGGCTAACAGTAACAATATTCCATAAATATGATTAATGACCGCAACAATTTATATAAATCTATTATTTTATTTTTAGTTTCATGGGGGTTTCGATGAAGTCATTCTCTTTTCTTGGTGGAAAGTAACAGACATAGGAGAATTCATTGGATCTTTCCTTGCAGTATTCTTAATGGCTTTATTGTATGAAGGGTAAGATTTACGTGTTATCATCCTTTTTTTGTGCGTAAATTATAATTATTCGTTTGGGTAGCCTTGGCCCTCTATATCTCCGTAACTACAAGGTTCCCAGGTATGTTCAACATACCTGAGAACCTTTTAAAATATTGCAATAATAGGGAGATCAATCAATCAAATCAATCTTTTTACACCAATATATTCGCGTATACTTACGAAGTTACGATGCTCAACGCGCTCGTCAAGACCAACCCTGTTTAGGATTCGTTTGCTGATGAATTAAAGACGATAATCGTACAATGTTTGTGGTTCTGTGCAGACGGAGCAAAATGATTATGTACTTAATTTAGTATTAATGACTTATGTTGTACCTTCTAAATGTAGTAAAAGTGTACATAACAATGATCGCAGCATAATAAATATCGATGCCAGGTTATTTTATTATTGGCTCGCCTCCTATTACATGGAACTGAAACAACTGGCGCAATGTGGTTGTACTATTAGGTACACTTCTGCCCTCTCTGATAACCCTTCGGGGATTACAGGCGTGATGCTAACTTATTAATTCTAAAACTATATTTTACTATTCGTTGTTTCAGCCTAAAATACTACAGAAAACATCTGCTGTGGAAAACGTATACGGGACTCCAGTACTGTGCAGTTGCACCGCCAGACAAAGGAATATCAAATGCATGCACCCCAGATGAGCCGCAAATTATACAGTGAGTAACATTATGTACTAATGTGGATCACTTTCCTATTTGTGTTCTGAGTGATAAGGTTGAATATTGGTTAGCCACCATTATCAATGGTACCTTACTTATGGCAGTCAACTTACAAAGGTTCTAATTAGGGTTTGCAATTTTAATTCCTTGGGACGTTTTTAGTGTTATGCAGGTTTGCTCATGCAAGCGGGACTGGCCCGGAGGCATCCTTTAGGGTTGCGCCACATCTAACAGAAGGGAATCGCATTTTCTCATGCTTCTAACCTTTTCTGATGTGGCGCAACCCTTATGCTACATTAACTTAAGATCACGCGGGGTAAGCCTTATCGTGAACAAATCAGCATGACAATAAAAAGCCCTTAAGTATATTATAGTACTAACTCACAGAGTAGCGTAAAACGGGGTGAATAGAACGCCCCCCGCATTCTATTTGTGTTGTTGTAATTGAAGTTATCTTAGAATTCGTTCAAAGGGGTGATTCATTATTATGCATGGTGAATAATACTGATTATTTGTCTCATAGTTTGCTCTGTGAATCACCATGTTGAACAAAATCTAAGATTACGTCAATTAGATACGCTTGTTTCCGCTACTAACTTAACATAAACATATTTAACTAATGAGTTAAATACCGTATCGAACCACAGCAATTAGTTATCGTTCTAATGCGTAGTAATTAGAATTCACATGGTTAGTTTTATGATATTTTTTTCTAGAGAAGCATGTAGCTACGTGCATGCTTCATTAGAAAGTTTATCCATCCAAAGGGGTTTGAACTTTTTTGTATGGATACTGGCATAACGACCCACCGCTATTTAACCGACTTCCCAAAAAGGAAGTTCTCAATTCGATCGGCATGTTTTTTTTTTTCTATGTATGTAGGTACACCGATTACGCCGAGATTTATGATCCGATTTACGTGATTCTTTTTTAGTTTGATGCGTAATAGTTGCCATTTGGTCCCATATAAATTTGACATTGTTTGACCCAGTACTTTTCATTTTATGAACATTTTTCGTTTATGTGTGGCTAATAACTTCGTCGTTTATGAACCAATTTTGATGGTTCTTTTTTTATTGTAAAAGAGATATTTCAAGGGTGGTACCATGATATAGAAACCGGGACCTGGTGATGGGATCCCAGAGAAATCAAGGGCAACCCTCAAATTTCATAGGCACGTATTACTTGTCTGACGCTATTCAAGTATTCGCATCTAGCAGTCATTACTTCATGTTGATGAGCTGATGATGGAAGGTACTACTCCTCAACGGTTAGGAGTTGAAAGCAATAATAAGGGAATCTTGAAGGTTAAGTTAGGTTTCTTGGTTGAATTTCAAATCCATAGTAAATATTTGTATAGGACTACAACTAAAAATTAAAAAATAATAAAACTTTTTTGCATAAAAAATAACAGACTTCAAAAACACCAAAAAGTGAAAAATAAACTTCAGAAGAAAAATCAGCTTCTGAAGTCGGTGGCAAGAAAACGAAATCAAACAAACAAATATGACTTCAGAAGCTGATTTTTCACTTTTTTCACTTTCATCGTGGGTCGCGATTTCGGATAAAAATCAAAATGGCGGGCAGGTTGATATGCCACATCGGTTCTATCCCCTTTACTATTGGAAATTTTTGGGAAAAGCCCACCACACTACTCCCAAACCACTGCAACTGCTCCTGATTTATTGGAGATTTACAATTTAGCAGTATTCTTATTATACAGGGTGGCGCCGACAATAAATTAAACTCCGTATAACATGACGTTCCCAGTACTTCCCAGTCCGCATACAAAAATTCATTCACATAATGTCCAGTAGTTTAGTCACAGCCACAGGACATTATTTTTCCAGTTTTAGATTATTGTAGCTTGATAAATAAAACCTTTGCCAAATTCGTTCCCTAATTAGTGCATGATAAATGGATTTCGTTAGTTTTATGCTATTTAGATGTTATTTGATGGGCTGCGGGTTGTTCGATAGATACCGCGGCCTCGATACAAAGGGTTAAGAAGGAACATGGGTGGTTTTTAGTCAGTAGAATTCTGACTCCCCGTACCGCTCTGCCCAGAGCGGGAGGAGTCGTTTGATGATTTCCCACCCTCCAAAAAAAAGGGTTTTATTTGATAGTTTAAAAATATTCGTGCGACGACACCCTGTATATCCCTAGTTTCAGCTTATTAAATTCTTGAACACAACTGTTGATTTTTAAGCCAGCACAGCCTGTACCAACCAACTTTGGTACACATTTGAAACTGAACTATTTTTCCTTACCTATTCCATTTACAGGGGAAAAAGTCTGTTCATATAATTAATTCTAATTGTTGGGTTTGATTAACTTGTAATCTTTTTTTACTAACAAATATGTGTGTTCTTTTTAAGGCAGGTGCCCCATGTCCTTGAAAGAAATATGTAAGTACTTACTTATAACACTTGAACCAATAATAATGATGTAGCTTTAATTCAATTCTTAAGTAGATATCGTAGGTCTAATTCAGAATTCGTAAGTTCATTTGAGCAAATTTTACAGAGGAGAAACAAAAAAACTGATTTTCTAACAAGTTTCAAGAGGTTTCTAAAAATGGCGTTTTATTTTTAAGATTAGAATGGGTGTAGATTGATATTTTGCTAATGTTTTTGAATTATGGGTAGGGAATAAAAAAAAATGCCGTTAAAACAAGATGACGACGCAAAACGTTTTGGTGATTCAAATTTTGACAATTATCCCAACAATATGTAACCTCTTTTATTTATTATTTCAGTCCTACTATGTTGAGTACAGCGCATGCGTGGCAGACAGTTCTTCATGGAATGCAAGTTTTAGTGAGTTATATGTTGATGCTGGTGTTTATGACGTACAACACATGGTTATGTGCTGCAGTGGTCTTGGGATCGGCAACCGGTTACTTCCTCTTTGGATGGCGTGAATCCGTTGTAGTGGACTTTACAGAACATTGCCACTGATATACAATCAAATGCCTATGATTTGTGAGCCAGACTAGTATTATTTTCTTGATTTTATTTTTATTCATGTAACCCTCGATATTTGAGCTCAAAATATTTTACAAGTATCATGGAATATTTTATCATGTTTTAAGAGGAAAGCCTTGTTATAAGTACTTTGGGCAACATTTATACCTTGTTATTAAATACTTTTTAGGATCATATATACTTAGGTAAATGTAAAAAATATAATGCTTTGGACATGATGTTGTTTATTTTTCACTTAAATTATAATAATATGATACAGGTTGTTCATTGAAAATCAAATAAATACAGTCTTTATTGCACTGAGCTTGCACAATGTATGACAGTTTAGTAGATCACTCACATTTAGCATTTATTTCTATCAGGATGCCTTAGGTGACAGTGCTTCTTAAGATTTGAACTACTGTTACATTTATAGCTACAGTGGTCACATTGGTATGGTCTCTCAGCTGTATGTATTCTTTTGTGAGTTTTCAAAGAATTCACAAAATTTGTTCTAAACGAACATTTTTCACAAAGATAGGGCTTTTCATTAGTGTGCACCCTTTTGTGTTTTATAAGGTTTGATGACAACTTACAAGAATAACTACAATTAGGAAAGTCACATAAAACCTGCTGATGTGAAGATTGATGCTTTTTGTGTTCTGCAATACTGCGGCTCCTGGAAAACAGTATACAGGTTAATGTATATAAACAAACAATCTTACCATGGAGAGTAGGAATAAATAAGTTACCGATATGAGCAAGTTTGACACATAAGCACTTCGCATATATTTGTTTCGACAAATTCTTGTGATTGCTCAGTTTGGCTTGTGGGACCATCAGCCAGAGGGTCATCTTCAATAACAATAGCTTTGGTTTTCAGATCAGATAGCATCTGAGCTACTATGGATCGTGGTTGTGGACCAAATTTTACAATACTTCCCAAAGCAGGTCTCCCTCTTTTATTTAAATCCTCACCATTGCTTGCTGGCGACGGTGTTGGGCTAATTCGCAATGGGTTTTCATCCATTATTATTAATATTACAAAAACATGCAGTTTTTTTTAACAAAAAACGCTTTAGTGCTTGTTATTAAATGAAATTTCAGATTCATATACTGTAAAATGTATATTGCTATGATGTTGTGACTGATGATTTATAAACAAAAAACACAGTAACAATGACATTTCACTGTTAATGTCAGTATGACAGTATGGACGCCTGCAGCCCATTGAGATAGAAAAAACATGGAGACGCGTAGACGCCGCGATATTCTATAGATACATTTGCCTAAACAAATATGAGCGAAATAGGATACAGAATGTGAAATATCGTTTTGTTTCGTTCTTTCTAATGCAGTAATCGTATTTGATGAAAGAGACAACAATATTGCAGTTGTTGCTTATAATGGCAACGTTAGGTGTTACGAGTCACAATAGTAGGTAGGTGCCATATCCGCCATGTTATGCGGCGAGTTTCATGGTAGTTGTGCTGTCAAATGGTTGTTTACTTCTTGTTTTATTGAGATTTGTGAGAAAATTACGAGGAGTTTACCTTTAAAACTGCATGTACATGTTAGAAAACAGTAATTCAATATGCTTGCGTGTTGTATTGTGAAGTGTGGTGCAAGAAAGAAGGAAATTCACATCATATGTCGGTGCACAGGTTAGAAGCCGCTTTTCATGCAATAGTTTCTAGGAGTAACACTTTCAATGAAAAAAATGCTAAGCGATCATTAATTTCTCGCCTAAGTGTTAATGTTTGGGTTTATTTCCGTCCCAGAGACCTTTTTGTTAATTCATAATTTCATTCGTTTGTATACTAACATGAATAGTGTTGTACCGTTGCCGTAATAGTCCGGTACTAGTTCCTTCGCTGCGCTGAAACGATATCTGTTCGAGTGACCGTGCTAGCTCTGGCCCGTGGTTCACAGAACCGAGATACCGTCCCACAGACTTATAAGATGGTTATACGTGATCTGAAAATAAGACATCAGCATGCTTGCACCGACTGGACGGGTCCACTAAAATCTGTGTGATGCTTTCTTCAAATTATCATCTCAAACACTAATCTGCATAGTCTTTATGTGTGTATACCAAGATTATTGTCTGGACTTTAAAAGAGACCATGACCTCTGAGTTTGTTTCGGATGTTTCTTCTCAGAGTAGCCAGGTACGAAATACCATCCCCATCTAGTTTTAATAAAAAGTTACTTGTAAAAGCGTATGTAAAAACCTATTTGCAAAATAAAGTCAAATTCAAAGCAATTATTTCAATTAAACCATTACAGGTACTTTTGAATGTCAGAAGAACAATTCATAAAACTAAACTACGAGTGCAATACGTCATCCCTTAAGCTATCACGCCGAATCACACGCCGCCGAATGCCCGCAACAACGAACACTGCGAGCACGAAAGCACGCAGCGACGCACACCGCAACAACGAATGCACGAGACTCCAAATCACAGAACAACGAATGCACGCCGCAACGCGCAACCGCCGCCCCGCAACCCGGAGCCCCGCGCACCCACCGCCACGGCACACGCCGCCGCGCGCCCCCGCACTCACAGCACTCGCGGCCGCAGACATCCGGCGATGTCCAACTCGACGCAGCAACCCCCGGGACGACGTATTGCACTCCTAAGCTACAGTCACAGTCACAAGGCATAATAACTTGTGAAAGTACTGTAGTTGCCCATTCCCTAGCGTAGATCTCTATGGAGAAGAACGGGCAAGAAACTCCATGGACACTCTTTTAAATCAGAATATTGTTACAAAATCTTGGTACATTATATCATTCATGTTGGAATGGTATATTATGTGAGAACGATGTAGCAAGATGTGCACGATAAGTGTCCACTGTAAAGTCAAAAACGACGATTCAAAGATAAAATAATAATTCAAACAAGCCGTGGCAGCACCAGTCACAACTGACAGCACCCGTTCACGAGCATGACGCATGGATCAGCACCATTCCACTCAACCATTTTGAAGGGAACGAAATGATCCGACACACCCGCCACCATCAGCGAGACATTTAAGTGAGCATGACACACTCTCAATCGCCAGGCCATATCCAAGTCAAATAAATAATAAAAAATATTAAAAATAAACATCATTCATCATAATTGTCACACCAATAAACAGATTTAATAAAAATCATTTTCTTCTTTTATTTTACTCCACCAGTCAGTATGTTAAACATAATTAGAAACATAATCGTCTTCCTATTAGAATAATTTGTTTTTCACTAGGATCTGCGTACTGTTCGCGTCAAATAACTGTGCCCCTTCTAAGCTGGCTACAAGTGGCTGCGCAGCAGTCAAAATTACGAAACAAAAAGTCAAAAAGCAGTCAAAAATTATACAATATTTATACAAAACTATGTTATCTTTTAAAAATAAGTATTTATTTTGTTCAAACATTTTTCTACGTGACTGCACTTGCGCGATCTTTGCAAATGGCTAACTTCAGAGGGGCAAAGTTATTTGACGCGAACTATACCTACCAGAATCTACAGACCTGCAGGGCTATTGCGTATCTTTTTAAATGTCAGTGGCTATCATAGTGTCCATCGATTAACTGTCAAATGGTTCTATTTTGTACCAAACCATATCCATTTGACAGTTAATCAAAATCGAATGGTTATGATTTGGTATTCTAATATCAAAATACATTATGAATAAGTGTATTTAATAGTCATATTTAATAGGAACTGAAAATATATGTTTTCATTTATTGATCAGGATAATCTTCACAAACTTTTCAGGACGACAAAGCAGCAGCTGGTTCATCACAAACATCACAGGATGACAATGCACCTGGTTCATTCAAAGATGATGATAATCCAACAGAAGTGAGTACTATATCTGTACCTTGAGAGGTAAATGTCACGTGTCACGTCTGTCTATGAAAAATTTTGCAGGTGAGGCAATATAGGGAGGTACCTATTCATAAATACATATTAGGTAGGTATATCTTCTGTTTGTAGGAAAAAGCTGACGTTGTTACAAGAACAGTTAAAACAAGAAAAACTGAGAACTGAATTATTACAAATTGAAATAGAAAAAATTAAAAAAGGAGATAATTAAGTACTTTAACTTTTTAAGCTATTGCATAGCTTCTATCGCGGGCCTTGAGCGTGGGGACCGAATCCAGAAATTCCGTAACGAAAAAACCCACATAAACACTCATTTATTTAATAAAAGAAAAAAAAATGTTTTTTTATCGGTCACCACGCTCAAAGTGTAACTTGAATTAATATCAAAGAAAAAAAAACAAAGGAAAAAAAGTACTGCATTAATAAAATAAATAAATAATTATAATTGCATAAGTTGATAAAAATGCTATGCAATAGCTTTACCGCGGCAGTCTCCAGTGCCACACGTCTTTTAATTTATGTTTGTATTTTGTTATTAACATGAGTAATAAATTAAACTAAATATAATAACCATATTTTTATTTATATGCCAATATAATTAATAATCAATGTACTGCATTAATTATGAGATGCATTCAGATGCAAACTCCTAAAATAATTGTTTACTAGCTTTCTTCGCTCTGGATTTATGTCTCTTGTAACTTCAGAATTTCTTTCATTTCTTTGTTCCCTTATATGGCCTTGACGGAACAGTTCTTCCCAAGGTACAGTAAGCTGAAGTTCGGAGTCATCTGGTGGTAATTCTTCTTTTGCCTTTACTGCAATGTTGTGTAGTAGGTACTCCTGTCGCAACAATAACAGGAAGACATTTGTTTAATTGGATCTGCATTCCCAAGGCAGTACAGGGAATCTACGTTTCCACACCCCAAACAAGCGCTCAATAGGATTCCTGCTCCTTATTTGAGACTCATTGTAGAGTTTCTTCTCTGGTGTTCGTGGATTATCCAGTGGCATCATGATATAAGACCGATTACTGTATCCACTATCAGCCAATAGTACATCATCGCCATACCTTCCACTTTCAAACAAAGCATTTCTGTATGATGCGTTCCAAATAGTCTGGTCTTGACTGCTGCCGGGCCATCTTGCCACCAAATCTAAAATTTCTAGGTCTGCACTACCGATTGCTTGTACATTTATGGACATGTAGCCTTTTCGATTTCTAAAATATTCTGCTGTTTCCCCACCAGGTGAACGAATACGTACATGTGTGCAATCTAAAGCACCCAAAGCCTTTGGAAATCTTGCAATATTTAAAAAAATTAACTGGGCTGTTCTTAGTTCTTCTCCTGTATTAGGGAATTTGATAAAGTTGCGCCATATGGAGGCTATTGCAGCAGTGACCCTGTGTATTATTCTATGAGATGTAGACTTGCTTATTCCACAATAGTCTCCTACTGTTATTTGTCGGGAGCCAGTTGCATAATATCGCATTGTCAGAAGAAGCTGATTTATGTGTGAAATTGATTTATTTCTGAAACAAAATCAAGATTAGGTTAGGTTGGTTTGATAGATACCTAGTACCTACTGAGATAAATGAGTACACCTAATAACAAAAACAATTTCTAGAGACAATTTTGAGGAATCTATAGCAAATGACTAACTGATCTTCCAGTTTATCTTCAATTAAGTGCAAAATGTCCAGGACTGATTCTTTTGATAAACGAAATCTCGTGCAAAGATCAACATCGTCGTACTGCTCGAAATAAGAACGCCGTTCTTTAAAAATTCTTTGCCTTCGTACTATTATGTCTAAGTCATCTAAATAATCAAAACTTTCTAAAACATCATTTTCGAAAATAAAATTGTATGCAGCAGCGTCCATCTTGATTTTGACCGTCTGTTAACTGTCTAACGGACCTCTAGAGCAGTAATTAGATTTGATGCCTTGTTAAGAGAATTTAACATCCGTTAACACGTGGTGGGACACTCGATAACTTTAACAGCTCGTTAAGTAACCCAACAATTCGTTAAATATTTAACAGAGTATGGTGAAATTGGGCCTAAACTAACCATTTGACAGTTAATCGATGGACACAATGATAGCCACTAACATTTAAAAAGATACGCAATAGCCCTGCAGATATAACCGAAAGCGAAAACGTAAAAAGCATTCTTTAATTTTGTTCAGAAAACCACTTTAACTTAATTTTATTCTCAGGTATCAGATGGAAAGTAAATTTACTCATGGTTTTCTATTACAACGGACTGTTAATTATAATTCAACCGTGATATATACTAATACTCGTAATACTATTAAGTAGTACTAGTATCGATACTCGTTACAGTAATACTATGTTCCATGATTGACACAACCCTAGCATTGGCAGCCATTTTGAGTACCGTTCGAGGTTTGTAGGTATGCACCTTTTTTTTGTAGGTATGTCCAGTCCATACTTTTTATATGTGTCCCTGACTCTGGCAGGGCCACCATCATGGATCTTAATTTTAATAACATTTTTCCCTAAATATCAGAATTTGTCGCTCACTGGTTCAAAAGATATATGGGTTTATAGGTGGCCCTGCTGGAGAGTCTCCCCAGCAGGGCCACATTTATATCTCAAAAACTAGGGCACCTAGCGAAGATGTGTTTTATCCTATATTTTGTCCCCAATTTGTCCAAATTTGACACCAAGTTACAGATTTAATCGGGTCTTAGTTTTGGAGATATAATGAGTTCAATTAGTAAGGTATAGTCCAAGAGCTAGATCAAAGATTTCACGAAAATTTGTCAAGGATAAATATTTCTATTAATATGTGTAATATACTTCTAGTTTTATCGGTCTAAAGTCCTTAGAAATGTCCTAGATAGATAAATTTTCAATTAAATACATGTTTTAATATGTTTTAAATTACAAGATTAAAGTGGCTTAAACTTCTGTGAAAACATTAAACCTTGCTCTTGGGCTTTTTGGTGTCAAGATGTACAGTCGCGTGCAACTGCTTTACCAGTTTACAATGTTAAGCTAATTTACGTTAGAATAATAAAAAAAATATCGTTCTCTTAGTTAAATGTTTAAAATAGGTTTGAAATAGGTTGTCAATTGTAAACAATTTTTTTTATCAACTACTGCATTTTGGATGATAATTTGCCCATGAATCAATATCCTGTGAATGGTAGTCGGAAGAACCTAAAGAGAAACCTAAGAGTTATCTGCGACTAATTAGAATGCGCGCTGTGCCGCGCGCGCCGGGTGAGTTGCAGCAGGTGACTTGATGACCCTTTTTCTATCTCGCCCTTTTCCCCGTATTTTTGTATTTGCGGAATACCTAGAGATAACAACACTCGAGTTCGTAACTATTCATAGTAAGTTCCGCTATAATTAAACTGGCTGACTTTAAGTTACGTGACGGGCAAATCGTTCTAAGTAGTTCGTCTGTACGAAAGGCGCGTAGTCCATCTCTTTCTTACTTACCGTAAATAAAACGGAGCGCAGCGATCAATCTGCCACCAACTTGGTGGTAAGTGCACACATTGTGTTAGATAAATAATTACACATGTTCATTGTAGATTTGTTTATAGGCTATGAAAACAGCTTTCCTTTGGTGGGTTGAAATGATAGAATAAGTTTATATTTATTTAATTCGAAACAAACATTCCTACATAAGACGTAGATAGATACTGTCTAGAAACTACATAAAGTATTTTGTACTTGCTTGTACCACTGTATGCGGAAATTTAATTCTATTATCTTTTTAATTACACACCGACTAAATCAGTAACTTGGTGTCAAGTTTGGACAAATTGGGGACAAAATATGAGAGAAAACACGTCTTCGCTAGGTGCTCTAGTTTTTGAGATATAAATGTGGCCCTGCTGAGGAGACTCTCTCCAGCAGGGCCACCTATAAACCCTTATATCTTTTGAACCAGTGACCTTCAAATTCCGATATTTGGTGTCAAATTTGGACAAATTTGCGACAAAATATAGGAGAAAACAGATTTTCGCTATGATATGTCGTAAAAACAATTTATTTTTTGTTAGATGTACTGGCGTCTTCTTTGGCAAAGGCGTAGTCCATCTATGCCAACTCTAGAGCTTCTTCTTTTATAACAACCAACACTTAAATAATTAAAACTGGCAACACTGAACGTTCATAACAGATTAAAAAGGCTTTTTTTTTGTCAAATTTTGTTATTATTCTATCTACTCTACTGTGATTCTAACATTCTACTCTTTGGTTATTTCAAGAGCGTTTTGATTTGATTTCTTTAATTTTTTGCTAGACTTGACACCAGCTACCTACTCCAGCTAGGAAGAAGTACTTCGCCATGTCGCAGCAAGAAATTTCTTGCGGTTTGGAATATACAGCTGTTCCAGATTTACAAGCATGTTTAACAGAGGCTATCCGTTGCGGTTTCTCCTTTATAGTTACGCCAATAGTTCACCCACGTTTTCGAAGACCAAGTTTATGTGCCGGCAGGATTGGAGGATTTACAAGATCAGATATGGTATTGGGTCCTCCAGACTGGACAAACAGACTGGTAGGAAGGTTGTCTCCTTACCTTAACGTCGACTCTCTATCTCCCGGCGTCCGACAGCGTCATGAGGATTGCTTGAACGAAGAGCTGACTTATTGCCGAGGTCTTGGACTTCCTGCTATCATGTTATCCTTACATGGCGGAGAATCTAATAATTTGACAAGAATTCTTAATTCGTATTATGAAACTAGGTTAGTAAATTTTGATTTCCATGTAAGTAAGGGTATGCATTGTATTGGTATCAATACTATAACCTGGCTATAATATTCTGTTTTCTGTGTTTTAGCCATCACCCATCTCTGATATGGGCTCATGTGCCTATGACATGCACCAGAACTATGAAAAACTGTGATAGTGCAACAGGGGATGAGGCTGCTGCTTGGAATGAGACTTGGTTATGGTGGTCCAAGTTCCATGAGCGTCTGGAGTTTGATAAGCGAGTTGGTGTAGTTCTAGAACTATCTGCGGATTTACCAACAGAAGATGTTATTCAAAGGTGGATGGGAGAGCCTGTGAAAGCATTGATTGTGCCCACATCTATTTTCCATACAAATAAAAAAGGGTACGGTTTTCTTGTTATTCTACAAATAGGTTTCTTTTTAGTAATACCTAATGACCATACTTGAAATTGTGATGATCAGATAGGCAGTCACTTCACGTAAAATACTGCTATTCACCTGCATCCAGTTATACTCGAAGTGGATGTGGATGCTGATGATAATTAATTGTAGTCATAAGACTTACACTAAGTTTAAGAGAGGCACTCATAACTCAATGTGTTTGTGGGTTGTCATCACTTAATATTGTTACCATTGTAGATACCCGGTGCTATCTCGTGCTCATCAACTTTTAATTGTTAACTTGATTGAGCATGAAGCTCAGATCATTGTAAGTGGAGCGCGGAGGACCAGTTTGGATATCTATCAGCAGTATATGTACAGGATTTGGAAAAAACGAGCCTATGTAGGTGATGATCCAATGCTGAGTTACGCCCGAGGGTATGTTATTCCTTTTTATAATTATTATGTTTTATTTATTACTAATGTAACTATGTTATCTATTTCATGGTATCAAAGTTTGAGTTTCCTTAAATGGAAAAAACACAAACATTTATACACTTTCTCTGTCCCTATACTATATCCCTATGTATGCATAAATCTTTAAAACTACGCAACGGATTTTGATTCGGTTTTTTTAATAGATAGAGTGATTCTAGAGGAAGGCTTTAGTATATAATTTGGCCGACATCCACGCGGGTGAAGCCGCAGGCATCAGCTAGTATCATTATAAAATAAGTAAAGTGCTTATATGTTATGTAAATTTTTAGGTGGGAAGATTACCTACAGACTCCTCTGCAACCCTTGGCAGACAACTTGGACACACATACTTATAATGTGTTTGAAAAGGACCCTGTTAAATATGACCAGTACCAAAAAGCCATTGCTCAAGCCTTGACTGACCTTCAGAAAGGACCACCTCAAGTGGTAACTTTTTATATAGCTACTACCTTAATTTTTTTCCTGAAGCAAACAGTATCCATTTTAAAGCTTGTCAAGAATCTTTATTTCATACTATTTTCTTCATTTTCAGATTAATACTGATATTTCTACAGCAAATGTACAAGAGGTAGGACAGGGAGATACTGTAGACAAAAAAAAGAAAACTGTTACTGTAATGGTACTAGGAGCTGGCAGAGGGCCATTGGTCAGGGCTGCACTGAATGCTGCTGATATAACTGGCAGTAAAGTCAAGGTATGAAAAGTCATACTTTTTTATGTACTATATAACCCACATACATAAAAACACGCCCTTTTTCATGGGGGTGGGCAGAAACCACAGAACGCTACAATCCTTTTTTTTAAATTTTTTTTTTTATGGTGGGTGGAAAATCATCAAATAACCCCTCCCGCTCTTGGGCAGAGCGAAAGGGAGTGTCAGACTTCTACTGACTAAAAACCACCCATGTTCCTTCTTAGCCCTTCATGTCGAGGCCGCGGTATCTCTTGCGAACAACCCGCAGCCCCGACGGGAACGCTACGATCCTTACATACTCCTTTTGCTTCATCCACATTCATACAATTATTGGTCATACACGCACACCAGTTGCGAGTAGTACCTATAAAAGTCAGAGTATGTCTTTCTAAGGCATGTACTATCTATATAGTCACTGATGAACTGTTTGTTTTAAGAAATACATCTTGACAACAGGTGGTGGCAGTAGAAAAGAATCCTTGTGCTGTGGTTGTGCTAGCTGCCCAAGTTCGTGAAGTATTTCGCGACCGCGACGTGGTCGTCGTACCTGGCGACATGCGGCACATCAATCTATCACCCAAGGCAGATATTATTGTGTCTGAACTACTAGGTAAGGCTAAATAATGTTTTGTATGGATTTCGACAGTCTGCCACCCGAGACGTTTAATAACTATGCTATTTCTTATTATATATTGCCAGGTCATTGCAATGCAAGTGACAAACTGATTTTTGTTTTCAGGGTCATGGGGTGACAACGAATTGTCTCCAGAATGTTTAGATGGGGCTGCTGGTCTCTTGAAGCCAGGTGGTATATCAATACCATGTGAATACAATTCTTATGTAGCACCAATTTCTTCACCCAGATTGTGGGCAGCAGCAAAAGTAGCCCCCTCTGTTACTTCATCAAACCAAAAAGATAAAAATCTGGAGACATTGTGGGTTGTTTATATGCAAAATAAACATGATATAGCTGAAACAAAGGTAAAACAGGTTCCTTTTAAATATTATTACAATGTTAACTAAGTAATTGCCCAAGTTAAATGTTGATTATATTTTTCAGCTTGTTTTTACATTTGAACACCCGGCAAAAGGCGCAAAGGATCATGAGGGCCAAGAAATGACAGATTACAGGCAGCTGCCTTTGACAGACAATAGAAGATCTGAAATAATAACTTGGGAGGTCCAGCAAGATAATGTCATGCATGGATTTGGAGGATATTTTGATTGTACTTTGTATGGGAAAGAAATGATCAGCATAGTTCCTTCTACACACAGTCCAGGAATGATATCATGGTTCCCCGTTTTTATTCCTATAAAGGTAATTAACTCGTAACTCAGAATAATAATTATGTATCTTAGTAAACCTTTAGAACCACAACATAAATAATAATATGATGTTAAGACTGATAAATTAATGACTTTGTATTTTTGATTTGCAGACACCACTTCGAGTGCACAAAGGTGAAATAATCACAGCCAGATTTTGGCGATGCAAAGATTCACGCAGAGTTTGGTATGAATGGATAGTTGAAGTGGGCAATCGCACTACTACCTTGCATAACCCTAATGGCAGAAGTTCAGAAATGTTGTTATGATTATGTTTAACCCTTGACCAATTAAACAGAATATTACAGAGCTATTTTCTATTTGGCAATAAAATTGCTGACAAAGTTATTTTATGTCTTTTATTTGAATTTTTAACAAATATAGAGATAATAATATGTACAATGCAGTCACAAAATACTTCCAGACTAATCTATTAGGAATTTTAGTAACACTTACTAAGCACACATACATTATTATATTTACACAGAACATTAATCAGTGCTACTTCTTCACTAATCTCTCTATATTCATTTCTTTGTGAAAGTCATCTATATCTTGATCCCATCTTCTTTCATAGTAAATTCCTGCAAGATATTTTTTATAAAATTATCAAGTTGGTTTTAGTAATATTAGTATTTAAATCTCTGAAGTAAGCTAAATAAATACACTTGATCTGACCAACACCATAAATTACCTTGTAGAAACTTGGCATTTTTTCCAGTTCTGATGGCCCATGGTAAGTAATACTTCAAATACATCTGGCGATGCTTTGGCTTTAGCCTGCCTGCTCCCCAGATTCCACCACTGATGCACATGGGTAGTCTTGTTTGAATGCCTTCAACCCATTTTATTGTAACCTTTAAAAATAAGTTGAGGTATTACAACAAGTACAAAAACTCAGTGATGTCTGTGACACTAATTCCTGTACAAGTTGTGTGACTAGGAAAATATATACCTCTCCTAACATGGACGTTCTCATGAATAGAGTGGCGTGTACCAGATCATGTACTTCTCTGTAGCGTTGCATTACATAAGCCTGTTCTGGATCCTCAATAAATTGAACTGGCAGACGTGAATCAGCTGTTATGTTGTTATCTGTCATAAAATCTGCGTACACTCTACCCAGGGTGTTTTCTGGCATTTGGGCAAGTTTATCAAATGAAACCGTTGCAGAATTTATACGCGGCTTTTCTTTTAGTATTTCAGCACCCTCCTCAGTTTCAACCATCTTTTGTTGCATGTGTTTTATAGCACCCGCTCCAGTAACTTCACCTAAACAAGCGATCATGTCACCACGATGAGGGTTTAATAGAGCAATAGCTGCTGAACCACATGTTAGTAACGTTTTTTGAAAATAATTTGTAGCAATAAAGTTTTTCTTCACTTCTTCTGTAAAATTATTACTTTTAGGTGCAGTACTGAAATGTTTTCTAATAAAAACGAAAGGAAGACGCATTTTTATTGAACTACGTTCTTTCTTCTACAAAATTAACTCAAAAATCGGGGAATAAATACTTGGTTGTTGACAAATGAGTAGTCCACTTGCAAAGTCC
This sequence comes from Diarsia brunnea, assembly GCA_949774965.1. Classification (NCBI taxonomy): domain Eukaryota; kingdom Metazoa; phylum Arthropoda; class Insecta; order Lepidoptera; family Noctuidae; genus Diarsia; species Diarsia brunnea. Next base: position 8,432,136 of record OX458998.1, on the reverse strand, counting down.
GCTATGTTATAAGAATAATAATTTTGGAAAATCGATTAAAACCTTTAGTGTTAAAATGGAGTTAACGACCAGAAATAATTAGTCGTGTATAAATAATGAGAGATCGTACAAAAATAATCTCGAATAATGCTCAATGTCTTTAATATTTTCCATCACAATGTCGGAGTTTCGGCAATATCAAATTCTACATAGCGGACTTTGCAAGTGGACTACTCAAATATTGTGAAATTATCTGTCAATGTCAGAGATGTGAATGATTGACTGTCACTGATTGTTAACAAAAAAAAAATCTGTTTTTTACTTGGTAACTGAAAATATGAGTAAAGCAGCGTACACACCGGTCCAATACAAACGAATGGATTTTGTTGGTGTTGGTGCTGTCTGGCTCTGGAAGGTTTAGCAAAAGCGTGCCAATGATACGAAACGTGGTGGTAAGATCAAAGGAATCGAATCATTCGATCTATCTCGGTGTGATATGTGTATGGTCGCCGTAAGTCAACGAACGAACGCTCAGCTATAGCGAAACAAAAACAAAGGGTGGAGTAATGATGATATGTTTTTGTTAATCGATCTGTACAAAGAAAAGCCGTGTCTTTAGGTGCCAAATTGTAATGTTTGACTGTATAGTTGGAAAAAATATTTAAAAAATCACACTGCATGAGAATAGCAGACTGGAGATGACCCCTCCAGTCGACTATCTTAATTTGACACACGATGCACCCAACACTCTGTATATTAGAATTATAAAACTAGCAACTATAATTATTTCGTTGTCCTCCATGACCATTGATCAGTGATTAGTATCACATTGGGGATTCAAGTCAGAATCAAATGTCACCAATTGTTTGCTCAACCACTGAATGTATTTGGCGTGCGGTAGTCTACTACTAGTCTTCCATACTTCTATTTTATTTGTGCGTACAGTGTACGCACAAATAAAATAGAAGTATGGAAGACTAGCTTGTGCCACTGGCTTCGCCCGTGTGGTATTCGATAATTGTCCCACGGGATCATACTACCGGGATAAGAAGTATCCCATGTGTTATTCCAGGTTATAAACTATCTGTGTTATAAATTTCATCCACATCCGTTCAGTAGTTTTTGATTGAAGTAGGATGTAACAATGCTGCGCCGAAAAATTAAATTAGTATCGACAGAACCGTTCCGAATGTAAATCGACATGAATGTGATAAACTGAGATACATTGAATCGGAACGCCTTTTGGAGTTGTGATTATGATCGATGGAACCTCAGAACGCACTCTTTAATCTTTGTGTCATATTCAGTCAGTTTGACACTTTGACAGACACAGTAAGGCAAGACTGGATAGAGGTTATGTTTACTCGTGTGTTCTTTTGGAATTTGTAACATTTTCATCAGTTTTATATAAAATCATCAAAAACACTAAGGTATGTTCCTAGTTTCTGTTTATATTTTGTGCTATTCAATATTTATGCCATGAAAAACAAAGACTTACGCGGCGTAGTAATTATTTACTATAAGGTTTCTTACCGGAGGATTGAATTGCTGTTACTTACTTTAATTCTGAGAAGCGTTCAGTGGGCTAGGCTCATCTGGTCTGCTTTTGCTGTACTTGCTGTTACTTTAAAAACCATACGTAACCTGTACAACTAAACACTGCATAACTAAGGACATCGAGCCATCGATAGTATCCGATGCTCTATTGTTTTTCAACGCCCTAGTACGCCAAGCAAGCAAACGTACACTGCCTACCTTCCTTCCACCAAGTCTTGGATGGTTTTTCTCCAAAAATTGCTCACAAATTGGTATTACTCAACCAATTTGTGAGCAATTTTTGAAATTTTTTTTTCTTAAAGTCACAAAGTTAGTTAGTACCTAACGACCTTCGAAAGGAAAAAAAATACTAAGTGAAATGTGTGCACTCAGGATTATTGTTTTCTGTGTCCTCGCTTTACTCGGGGGTTAACTTGTAAACTGTCTTGCTTCGACAATGTCGCTTGGTAATTTTTGCCTTTCAAGCGTCAATATGTTCTTCTGTAACAGAGAGATGATAACATTATTAAAATTTCAGTTTCAGCACAATCAACTACAATGACGCAACAAAAGAAAATTATGTTCAAGAAAATCAAAGCCGATCTAAGTAAAGAATTCACTTTTCTGAAAAATGTATTTTCAGTAATGTCTTTACCACTGCAGATGAAAGGTAAATTTTCTTTTTAAAACAATTTTAACCCAATATTAAAACTTTTTATGTTGTACTGGCAAAATGTGGGTGTATTATTAGGCATATCTCTGCCTAACCCTTTGGGGATTACAGGCATGATGATGTTATGTTATCAAAACTTTTTAATAAACCACCTTTAATGTAGGTGAAATTACACAGGTATTTATGAAACTTTATATTGGTGTTATATCAACAGCATACATACAGATTAGAAATCTACAAAAAATTACTTTTTAATTGCAGGTGAAAATGATGATAATATGGATATTGAAATTGTAAATGAGAGTGAAAAAACAAATGAAGACGTTGAATTCCCAAAGCGAGCCCGCAGTATAGCAGAACTCGAAGAGAAATTGGAGAAAATCAAATCACAGAACAAATTCAGCTTCAAAAATAAACTACAAAAGAAAAGCTTGAGTAGTAAAATGAAAAAGAAGATAAAGAAAACAGAGAGAGTAAATAAATCTAAAGTTAAACCAGTGGTTGATGCACCTTTTGCAGAAATGTTAAAATCCAATGCTGAGGAGAAACCAAAAGTAAATATTGCCAAACCAGTGTTTAACAATGAAGGCAAACTTGTGTTCTCCAAATTTGACTTTGCCAATGTTGGCAAGAAAGGTACGACATTAAAAACGTATTTTATTTTTATTATAATTTTTTACAAAATTATTTAAAATATGAATGAAAATTTTAATAGTATTGATTAATTATTTATTTATTCATTCAGAAATAATTTATAAGCTTACAATATTCTACCAAAGCAATGTTGGTAATATACTACCTATTATTTTAATCACGAGATTTGCAATAGAAGATATACCTTTGTGCCTTAACTAAACTGCATACTTACCTATAAAATCCTATTGCAAATCATGATTTTGTGCAAAAATAGTAGTAGTAGTAAAAATTATTTGAACTTAATATATTTTTTTTCTTTCACAGAAAGAGTAAACAAAACAGAAAGAGATCCTAAAAAGATTTTAGAAAATCTGAAACTACAAGAAGACAGATTCAAACAGTTAGAAGAAAAAGAAGAAACGGGTAAAGTAAAAGAAATAAAAGAAAAAATAGCATGGAAGACTGTGCTGCAAAAAGCTGAAGGACAAAAAGTTAAAGATGATCCTATATTACTGAAGAAGTCTATAAAGAAAATGGTAATTAATCATATCTTTAAAATTTTCTGGATTCAAAATATTGAACTATTCCACTCTACCCCACCAAGCGTCCTCACTGGTGGAAAAAATATTTTATGTAGCTGTGCCCTACAGTTTTTTGTTTTTTCGGGTCCTGAAGGTCGTAGCCTAATGTTCAATAGCCTAACATTTGAAAGAACCGAGCAACCGTGATGAAAATTTTCAAATTGCATTTATTTTCGTTTTTTAGGATCAAAAGAAAAAACAGAGTAAGAAACAGTGGGACACCCGAGTACAGAATGTGGAACAGAAGAAAGACGAAAGACAAAAGAAGAGGACAGAGAATATTGCCAAGAAGAAGAAAGAGAAGAAATCTAAAATTATCAAAACTTCTGTCAAGAGAGGGCGCGTAGTGATATAATATTAACAAGAACAGTTTGTGTCTAAGGAATACATAATTTTATAGTATTTTATGCTTTTAATTTAGAGAGGCCAATTTGTATGGTGACTGTTCCGAGTATTCACACTCGGTTTTATAATGAATCGTCTTATGATCCCTAAGCTTTGATTAGATCGAGTCACTTATTCGCAACGTAATAAAACCGCCAGGTTTCCTGCTTTGGTAAGGTAACTAGACTACCAATAAAGTTGATCTTCTGTTTTCGGCACTAGATGCATTTATGAGTAAATAATAAGAGTATGATATGATGATAATAAGTATAAGCGCCGTAAACGATCAGATATTAGATTGCAACAGAGGAATAAGTTTATTCAAACATCAGACTTTATCGACATTGTAAAAGGTTCAAATTCGATTATTTTAAGGTCGTTCGTTTGTACCAACGACCATACAGCCACTAGACGCTCTTGATCTCTAATGCACGTAACAAATTCTGTCAACTAGCTGAGGTGCGGGGGAACGGGGTACTGCGTTCTGATTGGCCCTTTCAAGTTCATTCCATTTCACTAGGGATGGGATAGGTTTAAATCAAACAAGAAAGTATCGATATTTTTTATTGTATTTAATAAAACATAACGGTTTGGGCGCAGAACGTCAGAAACGCAAAATGACAGATTAGCAAATTGTCAGAAACGCATAACGCATGCCGCAAAATGACAAGATCTGAAAATGACAGATTCTCAAAATGCCAGATTCGCAGTGCATTTAAGTACCTTCTTATTCTGAATATGATTGAATCATGTAGGTACATTCAAAAATAATTAAAACAATATTTTAAAATTGTTTCCGTAATTATTCCAAGCTATGTTCGAAGTCTTTGGTGAGGGAGGACTAACTTAATTGAATGCAGCGCGCAATGTGATAGAGTTGTGATCTAACTCGGGAGTCTCGGGACTCACGTGGCTTATTTTTTAGGTTTATTCAATTTTAGATGAGAAACAAGCCGAAATGTTTTGTTCACCAAAATATCTTGTTCACAATCACAAGCATTAGCAGATTATATAAATTCCGAAATAAGGTAGTGTGTGGTGTGGGGTGCACAGTTATCGCACACACAGCATATTTATGAGATAATATATTTTCATGAGTAAAAAATAAGTGAGAAGAAAGTAAAAATGACAAGACTGTCAAAAAACAATCTTCGGTAAAATGACGTGAACATATTACACTATAAGTAGATGGAATCCAGTTCTCTCGAGTTCTCTAAAATTAATCGTTAAAGTTTCTTAACAATAATTTATTAACTGTATCTGTTGTAATTTTTAATTATTAACAATTTTTTTTTTGCATAAATAAATTTAGTTATAGGTTTTTGTTGCTTTATCGATAACAGAGGTAGTCATACGATTTGGAACATCACTAATTATGTTTGCTTAAAATCGAGGAAAAGAGATGGCGAAAAAAATACTTTCAAAAGAAAGAGACGCAAACATAAAAGATATCAACTATGACCAGTATACGATGAACTCCGAAAAATAATGTCAGAAAATTAATCTTATTTGGATTATGGAACTATTAACTTACCGATGAAATGTGATACCGTCTTTCAGGAAACTTGAAGTTCGGCTTTCTTTATCACACCAACGTACTGTACACGGGGCCATATTATGTCTATTTTCTCGAATTTTCAAAGGTGTAGTGCGGGGGTTTACGGCTCACAGAAGTGGTCGATACTAATTCAAACTTTGTGAGTGACGACATGCATAAGATTTTTACCCTAACGTGTTGACAGACATTTGTCGCCTGTTATTAGGCGTCTAGTGGCTGTATGGTCGTTGGTTTGTACAGATGGTGAAGAGGAGCGGCGCGAAGACACTGCCTTGGGGGGGGGGGTACTTTCCGCCAAATGTATAATGTACTAGCTGACTCTACAGACGTCAGTACAGATAAATAACCTAGATACCGACTGCAGCGTCATCTGCCGGACTGATTAGTGAGTCTAAACCATCCAGGGCGCCACAGAACGCATAGAAAAAATCATTCAAATCGGTCTAGCCGTTTAGGACGAGTTCAGTGAAGTACACACGTACAGTAGAATTATATATATAAATATAACCCCTCCCGCTCTTGGGCAGAGCGGAAAGGAGTGTCAGATTCTACTGAGCAAAAACCACTCATGTTCCTTCTCAGCCCTTGCGCCGAGGCTCTCTTTCGAACAACCCGCAGCCTCGACGGGATATTATTAGGACCTTACATGAGTAAGTGTAGCGGGAAAATAATAAAACATTTTAACAGAAAGGAAATGTCATTTATTCGTGATATTTAGTAACGGTAGGTATGCTATTTTTTATTTGCGTTGAATAACTAAGTTCTACATTCGGGTAGGGTAGGTACATAATAAATAAAGGCAATGTTATGGATGCACTAAGGTAGCCCGCGAAATTCAAATATAATTAATTTTCTAACGTTTTTGCAATTTGTAGGTCAGTGTTAGATTCCCCCCTCTTCCTGCCCTTGTTCCACGCTATTTGGGTCGGAGAAACACGTTTTTTCTTGCATTCGTCCATGTCAATTGACATACTATTATTTACTATTTTTTCCTTCATTTCATTCCTCACACAATCAATTCATAATATATCCTTTGGTCTGGGAAGACTGCTGGCTGGATGGTGGGATCTCCATCCATCAACATTTTATATTCATAACCGTCACCTGCGATTCGCCCCTCCTCATCACAAGCCCATACCAAGACAATCGATCCTCTTTCTTTTCCGTAAATGGCGCAACTTTCAAATTTTCTCTAATATAAATACTCATTCCTTACTGTGTTGTGTGACAAGAATGGATAACCATTCACAATACACTCTCCTCAACATTCTCATCTCCGCTACATGCAACCTTTTTTCATTCATCTTTTGCACAGCCCAACATTCTGATACATACAGTTCCTACGACACGCGTAATCTAATCACGGATTTGTATATTTTTCCCTTTTAGTTAAAGAGCATCCGCTTTTCGTTCACTGGCATCCGCGGGTCGCAAGTTGTTCCAGTGACCTATCCTCAATTCATTCATCCTGAGTTGATCCCGATCGTTAAAATCATCAATACAACCCTATAATTGAATCCCAATGAATGACTAAGTATTTAATGAAAAAGTTATTAAATGGGCTAACTCAGTAAAGCCCGACACAGACAGGCTAATTGCAAAAAAGTAAGACAATTTGTATTTCGCGGGGTACTTGGCGCTTCCACCTTAACGAAGGTAGCATTGTTTTCACAACAGCCTATAAGATAACATGACCTTACTGTAAAAAATGAATTTGGCTTATTTTAGGTTTAGTACGCAATGGAAGGCTTAGTCGGAAAATAATGCGTCCGTACAGTAATTCACATTACACTGTTTTACAGTCTACGTCACTAATCAAATAGATGAACTATATTCTATGTACCTAACTAAATTCATATGAACACATTTTTTCTTAAACCTAGGTGCATTAAAAGTTACACACCATGCTAAAAAACTACAAAGACAAAATATTAAGGTACCTAATGGTATATATTTTTTGTATAATATCAATCGAAACAAATGGCAGAATCAGTCACAAAGTCGGCGGTATAAATGATAATTTTAGTTTAGAAACAGCTAACTGTCTAAGATGTAACAGTGACGCTAATCACTTATTTATTGATTAAAGGTCTACGTTAATCAAATCGTCGGTATAAATCTTCTTTAATTTAGCACTATCTTGTTACTAATACTTTGAAAGGCGGCTAAAGAAGCTTGGCAATTGAATGGCTTTTTCTTACTTCACGACATGATTCTAAAACTTTCATTCATTAACACCGAACGCAACTGCTGCCGATGCACTATAAAATGAAGATTAACATTGAGTACATCAAGCCGAAAGTATATTACTGGTACATACATTTTCAATAACGATGTTCGCTTCTAGCTCAACTTAATAATTTAATGTTCTTTGATCAACTAAATACAGTCAAAATAATGTATTAAAATTCTGAAAATGAGTGTTGAGAATAATTATTACTTGATAAGAAAACAATAGGCGTGGTCTCAACATTCTCATCTTGAACCGGCTATGGCGCAGAGCAGATTTTGACGACTCGGAATAATAAACCTTATCCTCAGTGACATAAAGTGCAAACAAGCCAGTGCGCGTTTATAAACCTTTTCCTCGATGGCCGCACAACAACGCCCCCTATATCACTGATTTTAAAGTGTATTATTTAAATGATAAAATCTTAGTGTTAACATTACAATTTTTCAACTAACTTCACCAGTGGGATGTGGGTACGGGTTACAAAAAAGTATTATTATCTTTATACCGGATTGTAAGTACATTATTTTACAGTATATTTTTGAAACAAAGTGTACCTAATTACATTTTTTTTCTAATATACGAGGACACGGCGGCGATAAAAAAGAGAATATGACTTTTTCAGTAATAGATTACACAATAATATTATTGTCATTTACCGCCGCCCTCACATTTAAATTCAGTACCGGATGTTAGGTGGTTTCTACACTAAGCTTATGAATATTTCATAATAAAATATATTTTTTACATTATATTTTCTTACAGGTTAGTGCCAATAACAAGACGACTGACAACTTTGTGGCGTTTCGATACTTATTTGGAGCTGTGCTGTAAAATTATTTTTGAACGAATATGTAAATATTAAGAATAATTTAAGATTAGTGTCCAACGCACACGTTAAATCTGCATATATCAAGAATGTGTTAATTTTTTTTTCTATCAAAATCACCGAAGGTACCTACCACTAATGTTCGTCGCGGTCATTTTCATAATATTTAGCTATGGAACCCTCGGCGTGCGGATACAAATCTCCCGGTTTAAAAACCAGTGCTCAAAACAGATTCTTGAATTTACTTAATTGCACTAAAGAACACATTTGCGGTAATATTCACCGACTTCTAACTTTGTAACTGACCATCTTTTACGCTTACAATGGGTATCAGCCTCGCATCTCAATCAGCAGGACAACTTACTTAATCGACATGAGAACTGAATACTTTTAAAGAAAATTTCACCGTACATTCGATTCGCAACGCTGTTTATAGCGCTAAGAGTTGAAAATTCACCGCGCGGTAAAAAAGCGTTTCTGCAAACATGGGCCAAGTCTGACATTTAAGTTGATAAAATATTTTTGGGCTGAAGATGGATGGTGTTCAATCACATGTTATAGTTACATAGTTAGCGTCGCGTAGTTAGGAGCTTTAGGTACGTCATATTGTAATTAGAGGAATTAAAAATAGGTGTTGCCTTGAACTTCGAGGCATGTGATATGATTACAAAAAATTAAATATAAATGTTAAAACTACATCATAATCATCCAAGACGCCATTTATAAAGTCACCAGTTAAGTAACTACAATATAATATTATGTATTATCTTTATAAAACGAATTTGGTATAATAAACCCAATAAATTTTTCGGTGGCTTGTAAAAGCAAGATTCCAGTGTGGAACTTACATATTAAAATTCTTCAAAATATAAACTACTTAACTAAATGATAAAGATATTAAAAATAAACTAAGCTATTAGTATTAAAAACAATTGTAAATAGCAACAACTGATTATGAATAAAAAGCCTCCAAATAGAAGTACTCTTCCTTCCACATAACATGAACAAAATAAATAAAATTAGAAATAATAAGAAAATATAGGTGTACAAGATAAAATTTGAGAATATAGTAATAAACTCTTATGAAATGTTAGCATAATAAAGGCTTATTAGCTTTAGATATTATAGCCTCGAATCTTATAATTAAGGTGTGTGTACACATATTGTGTTTAAATATTTAATAAAACATTACACTTATATAATTTTATAAATTGCAGCAATAATTTTTTCAGTGTATAACACTTCAAGAATAAATATTATGGGTAGGGAGAACACAACAAATACTTCCAATAACCATAACATGCACAAGGCTTCGCCAACAATACATTGCACTTGACCAAGTTTCACTTACCCTACAGGTGTAACATTATGAAACAAACTTCATGTCCCATAGCTATGTGTATAAAAGTTGTCTTTACAAAGTATTCCAAATACATGCTTACATCATGTATACGAAACTACACACATCTACATAATAATATATATGTCTTTGGAGAAAAAAGTACATCAGAGCACTGGAAAATATAATATGCTCCTCATACGTCTCCACTGACTGTTTACAACATACAACTTAGGTACATAATGTAAAACTAAAATATTATGTTCTAAAAATTATAAAAATAACATACTCTTATAACTTCTCCAAAATAGAAAAATAAAAATTGATTTAATGTTTGTAATACTGCACATTCACATTTACTCTAAATCAGTCAAAAGCATTGCTATAGAAAAAGATATCAAATAAAAAATTTATCTGATAAATGTACAATAATTGTTGCATGTATGATCTGGTTCTATATCACTGTCCACTGAACAGCTTTGAATTATTTTTAGTTAAAAATTAAATTAAAGGTGGTTATAACAATTTCAGCATGTTCAAATATATTCAACAACCTCTCTGTACTTAAATATATAAGAACATGTTCAAAGGGCTATATTTCTTAATCTAACTGTATTAACCTACCAACTAAAGCCTAAATTTAAATGGTAATAATAAAGCAAGTCGTGAGGCGGGATATTTGCATCAGTCTTGTGAAATTCTCAATTGTGAAAATTATTACTGTCATTTATTTATCTATTTGGTAATCTTGTAAAAAAAGAAACTGTTTAATTTATATGTATTAATTAGTTACTTTGTAAGCCTTTGCGGCATGTGTCATCAGTTCAGCTCTGATTTCAAAGTGGAAAGAGTGGCATCAAGCACTCTACCAGCTGCATATCCAGGTATGTTCAGATAGGCCGGTTTGTCATGTTCACATATCCCTGGCTGAGTGCAACAGCGGCCCAAGGAGGGGCCACCAGAAAGCCCTGGGCCAGCAAGGCCGTGACTGCCACTTGCTTCCAATGTTGTTCCTTGACAAATCATTCTATGATTTGTAAACTGCTCTAATGAACGTAACTGTTCCCCACAGTTATCACACTTCAATTCTCTTGCATGTACTTTTTTGTGGCTGTTGAGTGATCTTGAATTATCAAAAACTTTAGTGCACATGTCACAGTATTTCAATACTTTTTCACCTGTGCACACCACCTTATGATTGTTGAGTCTGTCTAATGACATGTAACGTTTGTTATTGCACAGATCACACTTGAATTGTTTCTGAGGTACACGACCAGTGTGTACTTGCATGTGTTTGCGCAAGTTGCTCTTATCTTTTATATATTTGGAGCACACAGAACACTTGTTGACATCTTTGCGCGTGTGATTGGCATCTAAATGTCTTCGTAAATGTGATTTCTTGTGAAATGGTTCCAAACATATCTGACATCTGAAGGGTTTTTGTGCTGGATGTACTCCTGTCAAGTGTGTGTTAAACTCTAAAATTGTGGGATAGCTCTTTCTGCAATGAGGGCAATGAAAAAGTTTGCGACAGATTGCTCCACTTGAGTCACAAAAAGGGTCTGAGCAGTCATCACAAAATGAATCTAACCCAACTGGGGGTGTTACTGTCTCTGCTTGAAACTGCTCCAAGTCAGTATGTAATGGGTCCCTGTCTGGAGTGCCGGCTCCAGGGGGTTCCTGTTTCACTTTAGCTTGATCACTGTGTTCTGAGTAGTCATCCTGCGACGGCAGGTTCCGCGACGTGCTGGCCAGCATCCACCAAGGGTTGTAATGCCAAGCCCCCAGACCGGAGTGTACCGCCTGTTCTTTTATGTCGCTAGTTTTTGTTTGCGTTTCAGCATTTGTAAATCCGGGGAAGCTGGGCAATTCCTGATTCTTCGCTCGAGCCGATTCAAATAAATTGTGTTGAGATATCAAGTTTTCGTAGTCACTCGAATCCAACTTTCTTTCATTTCGGTCGACTTGATCTCTTTTAGACATTATTTTAGAACAGTATCTGGAAACGAAAATTGTATTTACATTACAATTTCATTTTGGAGAAATTCATGTCTAAACTGCAACATCATGAAACGTAAACAAACAACGCAATTACGCGCCCAAGTAAACACACACACAACTATATTTTTAGCACTGCATAAACATAGATAACGTTTGTGAACAAAACAAAATTGAATTTAAATACTTTTCAGTCCAAACGAAACTAAGACAACACTAATCTGTTTATTATTATCAAAGAATATAAACAAGGAAGACTGCTTCCCTTGTTATTTGCGTAAATGATTAGTGTGAATGGTTTTTTCAAAGAGAACAGGGACATTAAACAAAGTTGTATTAGACGAAATGAATAAGCAATAACTTGATAAATGTAATACATACTATAATAAGCCTTTCCATAAAATTCTCAATATTCTCATAAAACTATTTTTATAGAACATCGGCCATTTTGTTTGATTAGTTTCTTTGTTTTTTTTGTATGCATTTCCTTGAAAGTCTGGAAACATAGGCTATTAAGACAGTGAAAAAAGTTATCAAAGTTGCTGTCAACTAGTTACAGGCTAGCAGTATTGTCACGTTTTATGGGTTTTACGCGAGGACCATCATCATCATCATTCACAGACTTACTGCTCGGTTAGCCCTCTCTTTATATGAGCTAATCTCCACGTTCATGAGCCAGTCATCTTGCCGCCAGTATCTTTACTTACTAGTTCATAGTTTTAACGCTGTTTTTTGGTCGAGGGCATAAAGAATAATCCACCTTGAATCAAGTGTAATAGCGTAAAGTACAAAATTTATTAAAGAAATTCTACAGTATGTATTAGCTAGATGTGCTGACGTCTGTACATTGGCCTTAAGACCATAAACATTGGATAAAACTATTGGTTTTATCTTTTTATCTGCTCTATGGAAAACTGTCAAACTGACATTGACAGATGTATCTGTGACATCTGTCAATGTATGGATCTAGGAATTTTGTCAATTATATCCACCAGCATTTTAGAACATAAATTATTGGTATTCTGTAATAACTTATAGTTATAACTAAAATAACTGAAAATCGGATGATACAATATTAGTAAAATGGCGTGGTTGGGTTCTACTGTATTGAATGTTTTTTGGAAACCCACAGTAAACATTGTGAGGTTAGGCCTAACTGAAAAGCATTTTTCCCATTATCCTATCAATTCCTTTGTCTAAATAGTCTCACATTTTTATTTTTTGTAGAACACGGTATCATGCTGAAAAGACGCGCTTAATTAAAAGATACGGGTATGAAGAGAAGCTCTGGAACGGTGGTTTACTTCCTCGCGATACATCAGGGAGACGTTTACCTCTACCTGAGTACAGGTAACCTATTCGTTTTTAATATTAAACACAGTACTGTGAAATTTGTCAGTTAGATCTTTATATGTAACTGTGATATGAATTTATCTCTATTTTTTGTCTAAGAATTTTAAGAAGTTTATAATAATAAATGGAATCTGTAATAGGAGGCTTTTCAGTTGCTGTAATGCATTATCAACTATTGCGTACCGTTTTTCTTGACTGCTAACACATAGATACCACTATTTTGTACCATATTATATAAAAGTTTTGTTTCAGGCCGTCCAATGCTTGGACGGAGCGAAGAGCACTCTTTGGTCAAAATGATTACATAGATATACTTGGCTCTGGAGAATTGCACCCAGTAAAGACTCTGTACACCGTGCCATCATGGATAAGAGGAGTAAATGGCAATGAATATCAAGTGAGTACACACTTCTCAAATAAAATTCCTACAATAAGGTTAGGGAACACTTTAATTATTTCTTTTTACTTTATGGCTTAAAATGGTTGAGGTGGTAACATCATCCTGTTGTTTAAGTGTTAAATGAAACAATTTACAGACAGTCAATGCATTTATTGCACACATTTTATTTATTTGTAATTTTTTGACTAAATAATCTAACTAAAACTTAATAATGTTACAGATGCTGCTGAGAAAAAGAAAAATGTGGGCTAATACTGGTTCAAAACAAACCAGACCAAGTAAATGGAAGGACATGGAGAAGAGAATATCCTTCTTATACAGAAAGCTCAACAGAAAAACAAAGACAGGACCCTCTCCTGATTAAATTAATTGTATTTATTTGATAGGTATGTTGTTGTAGTGTTGTAATAATATTAGGAATAAAGTGTTTTAAAAAGATTATGCTTAATTTTCATTCTTAATTATGTTACAATCAGAGAGGAAACATCAGTTAAGTCTGATTCAAGTGGTATCCAAAACTACATTGGCTAACCACATTTATTTCTTATCTATTTATATTTTATTTCTTATGTAGTTACGTGAAATGGTATGACACTGACTACAATTATCAACATAGAAACAGAAAATAGAACAAAGGTAAAACATCCAGCTGACATTTAATTAAATAACTAATATGAAACAGTGGACGCTCTTGCATACTTTACTTGCATTCATCCACCAACACATCACATTCAGGGTTAGCAGTAAGAAGGATGTTGAGCGTCCTTAGACTACTACATACAGGAGATACAGTTCTGGCGAGAGGTTTGTATGATGGTGGGGTGAACAAATTGTGCCGGTGGCTCTGACGGTGGCTGTGATGTATAGCTGGGAGAAAAGGCTGTGCAGCCCTGTGCAATATTATTACTTTTTCACATAATATAATTTGTTCTCGAATTGATCTTATGGGTTCGACAATTTTATAGAATGAACCAACCACTTTCATTTTGTGCAGCAAAAATAGACGTGTTTTTTTTCAAATTTTGGAAAATTTTAATTTCTTGAAGTTCTAACTCAAAACTCAATCTGTACAATATTTTGTTGTATAATAAAGGTATAATATTAATAAAGTAAACCATTCAACCCCAACAGCAGCAAACGAAAGCGCGGCAGGCCCAGAAGGAGATGGCGGGACGAACTGGATTTTTTTCGCAGGGATTGGCAAACCGGAGCACTGGATAGGGATAAGTGGAAAGAGGAAAGGGAGGCCTTTGCCCTGCAGTGGGACACAAATGGCTGATATTATTATTATTATTATTCAATGAATAATCCTCCTTTTACGCTTCGCCGCAGTCGGGTAATAAACTACAAATTTTTGAAACCTTTTTTGGGTTTGTGTATTTTGGCGCAACAACGAAAAAAGGAAAGAGATTTAGGTACTATGTTCTTATCTGTATATATTGCACATGAGAATTTTATAATTATTAGTATCTATCGGAAACGATACCATGCTCAGTTTAAAGATTGGAATTCCATTGATTTTAACAGATTACTAATCTTCGACTTTGAATCGTACGACGACGACGGTAACTATCTACCTTATCTTACCACTGCATCCGATCCGAATTGGAGAAATGACGTCGGGTTATTTGTTACTACTCATCGTAATTTCCGTACGATAACTTGTGGAGAAGGAATGATTTCATTTATCGCACCTTTAGAATGATATGGACTTAACTCAAAAATCTAAGAAATTGAGTGACGGTTATAGATAGCCTTTGTGGAAGAGAAATAAATGTTATTATTATTATTATTTTTGTTTCGACATTTTTGTTCTCCGGCTAGCCGGGAATTTCTGATGGCACGGGCCTAAGCCAAGTGTTTATTATTATTATTATATTATAGAGGGTCACTAAAACGTACGCACTTTTATCGTTTTTATATCTTAAAAAAAACGTCGCTTTACCTAAAAGTGCGTACATTTCAGTGACCCTCTATGACCGTAACTCAATTTCTTTTCTTTGATTTTTGAGTTAACTCCATATTATTATCATTTTGAAGGTGCGATATGTACTGGAAAAAATGTCATTCGTCGTCATTTCTTGGTTTCGAATTGGATGCAGTGTGCAAACACTTTTAAAAAATTTTGTAGGTAGGTAGAGATAATCGTACCGTCGTAAACTACTGCCTAATTCCTCTAGGATAATAGGCGTGATGTTATACATTAAGGTCAACGCATGTAGGTAAGCGGAAATCAATGACAATTTTTTTCTACTTACGTCTTACGTCTGTTCGATGTTCATATCGTTATATGAACATCCTCAGTCCTTAACTAAAACTTTAAACATTAATTTACAGCTTATTTTACATCCTTAATTAATAACGAGACGTTGTGTTTTATTTGGTACATTGACTTGACTAGACTGACCATATTCACAAACACTTATTTTGTATACCTTCTTAAGTCTAAATAGGGCTTTACCTATTATATCTGGTTTGATTACTCTACAAATAGATCTTTTAAAAGATTAGATAGGTATTCCCCAATCTTCTTTGATTAGGTCTGCGGCCTTCTCTGCGATCATAACGACGGCTGCGTGAGTGTGGGCAGCGGGGATGCGAGGCATAATGGAGGCGTCAGCGACACGTAGGCGTTGGATACCGTGGACCTGAAGCCTCGGTGAGACCACGCCTGTTGGGTCGCCTGCTGGAGCCATTTTGCATGTTCCCACCTACAACCACAAAAAGTTTCATTGGAATAGTGGGTGATCTGTTTAAGTGGGTCAGGTTCTAGGGAATCAAAGTGTATTTCGTGTTTGAGTTCAGAAATTAGCCTTTGAATATTTTCTTTTAAGTCCGTTGATCGTTTTTGGCCATAGCGGCCAATCTCACCGGAGACTTTTCGAAGTTTCTACAGCGAAACAGCTTAAATTGCTTTCTGAAACACGGAAGTAGGTATTATATCGTCAACTTCCAAACTTTTTCCAAATTTGCCCAACCCGGGAATCGAACCCAGTAGGTAGCCGTCGCACTTGCGATTTGGCACCTAAATATTATGTTCTACCTAGTTGGTATCACTTACTTGATGGTCTAATGTGATGGAAGTCTGCATAATAGCGCACTCCCAGTATTCATCCGAGTCGAACAACAAAGACTCGCAACCGGGGAACGGCGTCGTGTGCAATTTAGTATCATAACGCTGGAACGCTTTGGTACTAATTACCTTCTCTACCTGGAAACGAGAAAATGGAAATGTTTTGAAATGTTCTCCTTATTGGTGATGTTCTTTAGAAAGGACAGGTGCGTAGTACCTACTCGCAACCGGCATGAGTGTATGACCAGAATGTGGACGAGGCAAAAGGAGCAGCTAGGTGGCGTTCTGTAGTTTCTGCCTAGCCCCATGGGATAAAGGAAAAAGGGCGTGAGTTTATGATATATGTATGTTGAAATCACATTTCTTCTTAGCGTGTCGATGGCAATATTTCATTAAATATTTTTTTCCCAAAATTCAGCTATGTGAACTCCGCTCGCTGATGCAGTCGTCAAGTGTGCAGGTGTCAAGGGCATGCAGCGCAAGATGGAAGGATTTTCTGTGGAGACACGTCGTGTACAGACTTGAGATCTCCAGAAATCCAGAAAACCCCACCTGTAGATTGTCATTGCTGTAGAGGAAAATTTCAATAGCTAGCAAACTCCACTTACCAGTCGAACTCCCTCGATCATAGTTCGCAAATCGTTTAGATCAGCGAAATAGTTCATATGGATTTTGGGATGGTCGGAAAAGTTCGGGCTTCGGAGCATCAGTCGACCGACGCTGTTCGGTCGAATTAGCACTGGATTTATTGAAAATGTCCTCATCCTTACACTGTACGGAAGTGAACTATACACCTTCCGGTACCAGTTATCTGTTACTCCTGCAATAACAACAAACTCAAGTTATTCATTAAAAGTTCAAGTCCTGTCCTGTGTTCGGAAGAGGTTATTTTCCGGATCACTGATAGTCGTCAACTTTCATAATCTCTTTTCATTAAAGTTTTAATGGAACGCAAAGCTGCTTAGAATAAAGTTATTCTACTTTGAACAATAATAATACTGTAGTGCAGATGGGGTTTTGTTCGTCAGTAGGTTATTTAGGTACTGGAAGTAGTGTTATTGGGTCTTTCCAACAGGAATTCCTCAGTAACAGCCATGGTGTTTGGATTTGTTCCCGGTTGGTGGCAAGAAAGATTGGTTGAATCGCCCGCTATTACATGGGACTAATGAGACCTCTCTTTAACCCTTTGGGGATTACAGGCGTGCATGTTATGTTATACAGATTATTACTTTTGGAATTCTTTGCAAATCCTATTATGTACTTACCAAGTAAAGATCGTAATACTCCAACAGCGTCACCAGCCAATGAGCCGGCTCCCATGACGAGCTCGATGTCTGGTCTGCTCTCGTCGAGGTCGTTGGAGAACTTCGTGTGTGTGAAGGCGAGCCCAGCGGCTCCCCCGGGCAGGGTCAGAGGTCCACGGCCTGCCATGTATGCGGCTGCCATAAACGGGGAGGCAGCAGACAGCTGTGCAGAAGTTGTTTTTTTTATTAAAAACGTCCCACTCTACCTGTGATTTCTCGATTTTCTCCTGTATCGTGGGTCCCTATTATGATTTTCTCCTTTATCTTGGTTGCGTTTACAAACCTTTAAACTCATATACACAAACAGCCAGACCCGGAACAATTGCCTGTAGCCTTTTTTTTTTTTTTTTGTGGGTGGGAAATCATCAAATAACCCCTCCCGCTCTTGGGCAGAGCGAAAGGGAGTGTCAGACTTCTACTGACTAAAAACCACCCATGTTCCTTCTTAGCCCTTCATGTCGAGGCCGCGGTATTTCTTGCGAACATCCCGCAGCCTCGACAGGATTGCCTGTAGCCTGTAGGTAAATAAATAAATATACAAATATTTGTTCCGTGCGGTAATCGAACCCGCGTCACGCAGCTCAGCAGTCAATCTCCTCTTCATATTTTGACATAAATAAAATAAGAGTTGGCGTTTTCGGAGTTTACGAAACCAACTTTGAATTTTATTATGCAGAAAAACTGGTGCAAAATTTCAAACAATGGACAGCAGTGAACAAATCAGGTCAGCGTTTATCTTCCACTTCTCTTGTTCAGTTATGGCCTTATGGGTGGGTGACACGTAACAGTAATGATTGCTAAACTAGTGTTAATTTGTTCATTAACTGTAATACCTTCTGTGGAAAAACTAGATTGTTTGAATAGATTTTTTGCCGAACAAAAAATTTTTAAGGAGTCTGCCTACTACACCGTAACATACCATTAAACTAACTTTATTCACAAATTACACGGGTTACACGCTCACTGGGGCCCGTGCACACCACCCCACCTTGTAGTGGCTTGCGCTTGTTAAGCACCAAATGCGGCTGTTTGTGAAATACATATATCTCTTGATTTGTTCTTAATCTGATAGATTTAATCCCCAATCCCACGGGTTTCATTTCGCCAAATCCGATTATTTTACCCAAAAAAGACAGTATATCGACACCGACCACATATTCTCACCGACAATTTGTTTACGCTCCGGGCGTGACACGCGACACTGCACTGTTGGTCTGTAACGGACAGGTCTTGTGGGCAAAGTCTCATACTTACTTTACAAAACAATCAATTTTTTTTATGCCATCAATACGTTCGTAGTACGGTCATGGTATGGTACGGTGTAGTGGGCAGACACCTTTAAGCTCACCACAGTTTCGAATACCTATATATTAATTTTCCTGATATTGGTTTGGAAAAATTCATAACCGAAATCATTTCGACGTTTACCTACAGATGTTTTAGTTATTTATCTTCATATACCTAAGTAGTTTATGGTATTATTTGTTAAGACAGAATTGCAGGTGTCCGGGGATCGTGGAAGGCGTACTATATACTAGTGCCCGTGATCCACGGTGCAAGTGTAGAACACCGGGATGGTTTTGACTTTTTTAGTTCTGAGAGTTCATAGCCTATCCTGTTATCACATTTCCCATCCCTTGGACAAGCCGTACTTAGGTATCTCAGTGACCTCGCTCTAACTAAGATTACGGTTAACATTATGGAGAGGCTTCTTTAACGAAGATGTAGTTCTAAGAAAGCCGAAAGGAGCCGTTAATTTACCAAAACGTAACTTATGGCAATTGATATTGGCTTGCGTTTGGTCAACAAGCTCATTACTTAGTAGATAACTTAGGTATCTAGTGCAAAAATGGGGTACGTGGATAATTGGCGTTTCTCTGAATTGACCGAATTAATTCATTTATGCTGACGACTGGTTGAATTTGAACTTGAATTTTGGAAAGGTTTTTAATTTCAGTTTGAAAACGTGATCTGAATAACATTATCATAATATTATTTAATTTTAGTCTGGTGAATTGGCTGACTCGCGTTTTTTAAATTATTGGCAATGTTATTCACTAATTTGAACATCATTATTATCTAATCCTTAACCTACTTAACTTGTGAGGAGGTCGTGACTAAATAGCAGCAGCCGCGGATCAGTCAAAACGGTGCATAAAAAGGACACAACCTCTTTTCTTGCGGGAATGTAAAATAACACCGGCTGTACCTAATCCTTCGAAAAATGTGAAGGATGCCATTAAATTTAATTTTTCATTTTAAAAGTTTGTATTGATGGTAGGTATAGTTTTTAGCCAGTTGGGTTTAAAAGGTTTTATAGTGATTAAAGTAAGGGGAGCTCGTGGCTAAATAATAACAGGGACTTGGGTCGAGTTTCAGGTCAAGCCGCGCTTGCCTAGGTTGGTGCGCGGAAGGGTGACAAACTGACAACCCATTTATGTACATATCGTAATTCCTCTGCACCTCGGAAAGCTCCTTAAACCGTTGGTCTTGTCAATTGCAGGTTGACAGTCGTTACGGGTAGTCAGTAGCCCAAAATTCTGACAACCAATTTTTCCAAGGGGTATCGTATGACCCAGCACTAACTGGGTTGTGGAGGTCAGAAAGGCAATGGCTCCATGTAAAATACTGGTATTCAGTCAAGATAGTTGGGAAAACGCTAGGCAGCTGATGACCTATTTATCAGTTTTTCAAAATCAAAATCAAAAGTCATTTATTCAAACTAGGCTGATAATCAGCACTTTTCGAACGTCAAAATTTACTTTACTTTACTTACTCGTATTTACAAGTGACAGTCCCCCAAAACGCCCACCCTTCGACACTTCCTAGTGTTTTTGCTGGAAAGAAGAAGTGGCGGAACAAACTCCCCAGCAACACATCTGTCTGTTTGGTTAGAAGAACCAGACTCGATACAATAGTAAGGTGTAAGTTAATATTACGATTGACTACAATCAATAATAAAAAAGTATATAATAATAATTTTTATTTTCAAGGGATAGGTAAATATAATCAATTCGCTTTTTGCTGTCGAGTCTTTTATCATATTGAAAGTACAGCTAGGAGTAAAACTACTTGCCTTTGCCTGCACGCTTGAATCAAGTAGTAAAAGTGCTTCAAAATTTAATCAAAACAATCATAATCTGTACCTACATCCCACAATACGAATGTGTGAATACAAGTACAGACCTACCTAGTGTGGCCATAAATACCTATGAGATAAGGTACCTACCCACAAACCTTTTATAACATTTAAGAAGGAAAGGACGCGATTTTCCCCCTTGCAAATACCAAAATATACCGTGCACATTCGAATGCGGCCGGTTGAGTGTACTTCGTAGGTCAATTACAAGAATACTTTTCGAAAGGGGACTGGGTTCGCACTCAACGGCTTTTATTGCTCTATTTTGTTTTGTATTTCCTTACAATTTCATTTGCTATACTTACGTCATTCATGGTCATTCCAGTTTGGTTTACAATGAAGGCATTGCCGGAAAACGTGACGTGGTCTTGGAGATTGTACCCAACAGGGAGGTCAGAGATCGTAGGGATCCCAATCTCGTCTAGATGGTCCTTTGGTCCTACTCCAGACACCATCAGCAGTTGAGCGGAGCCTATAGCTCCTGCAGATGAGATGACTTCGCGACGAGCACGCACTTGCATACTGTAAAATTATTAGGTGTTTAGAATAATATACCTGCGCACAGCTATGTGTATATGTTTAGCTAATTTAACATTTAACAAATAAATCGTAACATTTCAGATTCCGCAAAAGTTACAAGTTACCTTTTATTCCATTTCCTAAATTCTACTCCAGTGACTGTTTTTGTGTTCGGGTCTATTAAAATTTTGGAAACGGTAGAAAATTTCGTTACTTTCAAATTAGGCCTGAAACGTATTGGTTCTAAAAACGCTTTCGAGGAACTGCATCTTCTTCCTTTTCTCATGGTTGCTTGTGGCTTAGAAAATCCAATTAGTTTCTCTCCATTTGGGTCTCTCCATTTATATCCAAGTTCCTCACCAGCCTGCTTGAATGGTTTCTCAAGGGGTGAGATGTACGGTGCATATTCAATATTTAAATACCCGCCAGCACCGTGATATGAAGAGTTTCTTAATTCTTTGATGCCGATGTTTTCTGATTTCTTGAAATACGGCAATATTTCGTCGTAGCTCCAACCCTCATTGCCCATTCTAGCCCAGTCGTTGTAATCTTCCGGATGTCCTCTTTGGTAAATTAAAAAGTTGAGCACACTACTACCGCCGAGCACTCTGCCTCGGGGCAGGAAACACACTTTCCCTCTTAAACCCATGCATGCTCTCGGCTCGGGCATTGAAGTATAACCCCAGTTCATAGGAGTGATGGAAAGAAATGAAGCGAATATAGGAATGTCGGAGAAGAAGTTCTCGTTTCCTCCGGATTCTATGAGTAACACCTTCCATTCTGAAACTTCACTCAGGCGGTTAGCTAGTACAGAGCCCGCTGATCCGGCTCCTATGACTATGAAATCAAATTCTTCCTGGTCTTTTGGTGTGTAGTCACGTATGAAACCTTCTCTTGGGTTTCGAGGTAGTGGTCGGAACAAGTCGGTCCAGTAGTCCATAAAGCCCCGCATGTCCAACTGTGCTTGCACCGCCGCCACCGAGATGCAGAGTAAGTAGAAAAACCATCGCATGATGTGTTTTTGTATTCTTCATTCCTGAAATAAAAAATACTAATGAGTAACAGGAATTTTACACACCTTATTGCTAGGCACTCGCTAGGATTTAATTTAGTCCACTTGATTGTGGACGCAGCCTCGTAATAGGTATCTGAGGAATACTTGAAGATGATCTTCACGCTGTCAATGTTTAATTTAACAATCTAAATTCTCACGACAGTCACTGTAGTACTTAACGACCCACGTTCAGATGTTTGAAGGTTAATGATCATCGTTCTACAAGTCTAGAGTTTTTTAGAATACAAATGACCACCTAGGGTCTCATCTACATGATTGATTTCAATCAATCAATTCAGTTCAGTCACATCAGCTATGTATTATTATAATTTGATCGCAAGTAGGATGATGATGAGCACTCATCAATGACCTACCCAAACTATCCACCATACTTAAAGTCGTAATTTTCATTAAGAAAGAACTTTTATTAAGAGAATCATTTAAAAAATAATTTTGAAAATCGGTTCATTAATGAAGGAGATTATGCGATAACAAACATACAAAAAAAAAATCGCGAATCGAGAACCTCCTCCTTTTTGGAAGTCGGTTGAAAATAGGCCAAGTGCATGACGGTTACATTCATGCCAAATTAAAGCTTTCTAGCACTAAGAATCTTGAGCTATAGTGGGGACAGACGGACAGACAGACAGACAGACAGACGGACATGGCAAAACTATAAGGGTTCCTGGTTGACAATGGAACTCTAAAAATGTATAACTAAAGAATTGTTTTAGGTCTTCCGAAGTTGCAAACGTGTTCCGAAGTGGATTGGGTTCATGAGCCGAGCCGGTAAAACTACACCCTATTATTTCTCTTAGCTCAGAAATGAGAGTGAAATTGCTTGTAAATTTTGCAAATTCGACTGAAATCTGTTTTATATTGTGCAAATTACGCCTGCCTTCCCAAATTAGTTTTTTCTTTAGCGCCGTCGCCAGAACATTCTTCCGAAATCCAATTACTTTCGGCAATTTTAAATTTCCATATATACAAGTGCTAACATGGTATTTCACGAAGTAAAACATAGAATAGGTAGGATCATCTACGTATCTACCACGGCCTTGTTAGTTTGGCTGGGGATCTCTGATAACGAACTTGCCTTATTAATAACAGTGGTCATAATTCAGTCATATTTATGACGTATGCCGTAACCCAAATTGCAAATGAGGATGGTTGGCCATCACCTAATACTCGAAGGATTAAGTCATTGTCAGTCACGCTAGCACATCAGGCCAGCATAATGGGCGACATCCGAAGGCATACAACTCTCGGAATTTTTGATCAAAATTGTGTGTGAAGTGTTTATGAATTCAAAAATCATTGGTATCCGGTTAAATATGCATGACAGCGTGACGGGTAGAGTACCTAACAAAATCAAGCCTTGTTAGTTGTTATTTATTTCATGGTTATTGATTTTAATATTAATTTTGTGACCCAATTCTTTTGGCATCACGTGTTTGTTAGATATTATTATTTCGAAATAGCTACACATAGTACTACGTAGATAGATACTCGTAGTTAGGTTCACGGGAGTCTTTGTTGTCGTAGCCTGATTTTGACAAATACGAGTGAACTGCTTTGAAAACAAACCATTTGTGCAAATTGGTTTCGCAACGAAATGTTTATTTATGTAGGTAAACTGTTTGTTATGTTAAATAATATGAGCAAGGAACTATCTCGCTGAACCGTTGTTCATTAGACGTTTTAGCCATTTATGTAAGTCGCAGATACGTAGAACTTGCCGGGAATTCTGTTGTAAATAAGGCAATCGTAAAGACTTCAAACACTGCAAACAGCAATGGCTACAGAGACTACAGAGTAAGATCAAAGGACCTTACACCCTGTTGCATTTGAATATAAGCACGAATTTGAAGTAAATCAATTTAAGATTGGCCCCAATATAATGCAGACGTATGCAGCTGCTTGAACTTGTGAGTCGATAGCAAAAGATCCGCTTTGTTTCATAATTCTGTTCCGAATACGCATATTCTACCGAGTAGGTAGGAGCCTACTGAGCTAATTTAAATTAGCCAGTAACACAGTCAAGTCAAGGAATGCCCGGTGCGATACTAGCTCAGCGAGTCACGTACTAACCGCGATTACCTACGTGGACGGAATTAGGATCGATCACACTTGTAATCACGGCTATTTAGGTACGATTACTTGCCAATAGCGTCCTGTAGGTAAGGTTATAAAGTACTCGTAGTAACTGAAAAATCTATATTTTATAGAATGACGCGGTTTCTATTATCACCATCACCATCATTATCATCTTCTTGCCTTTATCCCATGTCATTTGGGGTCGGCGCAACACGATTGAAGAAAAAATTAGTCGGTTTCTGTTATTATGGTAGGTAAATTCACGATTCAGGCTTCAATAAATCGGTAATGAAGTAAAAACTGAAATTAGTTTATACGTACTAAACGCTTAAGGCTTTAAGTGCTCTGTTCACTAATTTAAAAAGCTTGTATAGGAGCTGTTGTTCGTAGTGCTAGATTCATTTTCTTTTATACATAGAGAAAAAAGCACTTTAGAAATTGGTAGACTGGAGGGCCCCCGCCATCTTTGCAGGAAAATGAAAAACGATACCTAATGTACATACATATTATGTATGTGTATGGTATATGTTTGGTACACAAGGTGTTAACGGATCCTTCACAGAGCCTAGCGATTCTGTACATCAAATTATGTTAACCTACGCAAAAAGGATTGCTGGGAAACGACTAGCTTTTTTGGGGTGAAGAATCACGTTTTAAAGACTCTTTGTAATGCACCCAAGACTTGTGCTTCTTCTTCTTCTCGAATCGATGACTCAGATTTGGTCCGACCAGTACGTAGCAACCTGGAGAACTCTGTCGTTTGCTTAATTTATGTCCTGGAGTGCAATTAGTTGGAGCCACCCCGAGTGGCGTTAATCTTAATCGAACTACAATTTCAAACGCCCAGCGCACCCTGGACATGTTAGCATTCGGAAATGCAGTCTAGCTGACTAATCCTTTCACCACAATGACACAAACTCAAGTCCCAACCTTTGCTGCTGGATACATGGAATGGTACAGGGGTCATATTATAACATTACAAACTTGTGAAAAGTTGAATCTCTGACCCCCAATATTTCCGTAACTAGAATTTTCCCAGGTATGTTCCAGTACAAACAAATATCTCAATGACGTAGAGAACAAGACGTGCTTTTCGTTCGGTTCCGTTGAGGATATTTTTACTCCCTTCATGTATTACGTCTCACCTAATTTTCATGCCAGCCATAGATATTTTTAAATTTCCATGGTGCTTCCGCTGCTCTCATACATAAGCTTACAAATCTTTTTTATTATGAGTACTCTTCAAATAACTTAATGTTTTCCTAGACACGGGTGTTTTGTTCTCAAATCGAGGACCGTTAGCGAGGTGGTGTTAATAGTGTGTGCACACAAACGGTGTGTGATAGGATAGGTATGATGTACAGACACCAGCAAATCAAGCTACTACAATCATGATTTTCAACTTTATATCTAACTAGCTGATGCCCGCGGCTTCGCGCGTCGTGTTATCGCGGCCAAAAGTTAATTTTAGCCAATGTCTGACATAGTGAACACGTCTGCTACTACTGCTGAGCGTGCGCGCCTGCTGGCTGTGGGTGAATGGGAGTCGGGTCTTTGGCTTCACACACTGCCGTCGTCGAACATAGGCACTTTGTTCGACGACACGACCTTCCGCCTCGCTGCTTCTTTGCGTCTTGGTGCCGCCTGCTGTTCTCCTCATCGCTGTCAATGTGGTGAAGCTGTCAACAGCCTCGGTCACCACGGCCTGTCATGCAGCCGTAGTGCTGGCCGTTTTGCGCGGCACGCGAACTTAAACGACATCATCCGACGTGCTCTTGTCGCCGTCGGCGTGCCAGCTGTTTTAGAACCCAATGGCTTGGCACGCGACGATGGCAAGAGACCGGACGGCATGTCTTTATTTCCTTGGAAGATGGGTAGGCCTTTAGTGTGGGACGCAACATGTGTCGATACTCTTGCGCCATCACATCTTCCAAGTTCATCGTGCTGCGCAGGTGGTGCCGCTGCGGCTGCAGAGAACCTCAAGCAGCGTAAATATAGTAACCTTTGTGGAAACTATATTTTCGAGCCGTTTGGGGTTGAAACTCTGGGGCCGTGGGGTCCGAGTGCTCATAGCCTGTTTAAGGAAATTTCTAAACGCTTAGTTGACGCTTCTCGTGACCCAAGGGCTGGCTTTTATCTTGGCCAGAGGCTAAGTGTTGCCATACAACGTGGGAATGCCGCCAGTCTTTTGGGCACATTACCGGCTGACAGCGTTGAGGAGCAGTTTTTTGATGCCCTTTTATAGTTTATTGTTAGTTTATTTATTAGTTTTTAATTAATGTACATAGTTAGTTAATTCTAGCATATTGAAATAAATGCTTTGAGTTTGAGTTTGTATACAAAAAGTTTAAACAAACTAAAACGTTCCTCGAGAACCACTCTTTCTATTGATAAAAATCGGTGCAGTCGTTTTTGAGTTTACCGTGAACAGACAGACAAACAGACGCGGAGGACTTTGTTTTATAATATGCAGTGAAAAATAAGGTTCAAGATTGGGGTCCCGTCGGGGCTGCGGGTTGTTCGCAAGAGATACCGAGGCCTCGACATGAAGGGCTAAGAAGGAACATGGGTGGTTTTTAGTCATTATAAGTCTGTCACTCCCTTTCGCTCTGCACAAGAGCGGGAGGGGTTATTTGATGATTTTCCACCCGCCAAAAAAAAAAGGTTGTTTGGGATTGGCAGTTTGAAGTGCATCTGTATGTACTTATAGTTAGGTCAACATTCGTCCCTGCAGTGTGCACTGTGCAAGTGTGCATTGTGCATTGCATGCTACCGTGAATATGTAAATACTTGGCCTAGGTGAATACCTCGACTAATATGTGATATGTATCTATTGCGAAACATGATTACTCAGCATTATTTACTTTGTTAGAACATGGATAAATCATTTACGACATAGGTTTATTCAAGAACTTAGATTCCTTCGAAAGAAAAATAGTAAAGTCAGTGGTAAAACTTAGGTAGGTGTCTGCGAAAAAAATATTAATTTGCAGTTCAGTCAGTTTGAATTAAAAATAGACACGTGTTTAATGGAGCAAATAAATGTAATGCAAATAAAATTATGTTTTAGAATTCATAAATTGTATAGGTTCTTATAGCCAAAGTGGGAATGCACTAACATTTTCTTTCAGTTTTATGAGTCGAAAATAAAGTAAGTACCTAAGTAATTTAATTCCCGAGAGAATTGGTATATTTTGGTGTTAACGACAATCCATATTCCTTATCTTTTTGTTCTAAGTGATTTATGAATGTCAAAAGCACTTTTTTCGGGAACTTGATAGGCACGTTCCTAATAATTCGATATATTTTTATTAGATCAATTCCTTTTACCTGGAAAACTGAGTTATTTATTTTTAAGACTTACCTTTGAGTACACAAGTGGCTTTCGAAGGTTTCGTAATATAATATCACACCTGTAATTCCCGAAGGATGAAGCAGACCAATATGCAACGTTTAGAAAAAAAAATTGAATAAAAATCGAGTTTTTTTTATCTCATGTTATGTAACGATAGGGATGGGACCCATATTATCTCATGAGAAATTCGAGTTTGAACGTTTCTAAGTGCATATAAATAATACTATATTATACTAGCTTGTGCCAGCGGCTTCGCCCGCGTGGAGTTTGATAATTGTCCCACGGGATCATGTTAGCGGGATAAGATGTATCCTATGGGTTAATCCAGGTTATAAACTATCTGTGTTCTAAATTTCATCCACATCCGTTCAGTAGTTTTTGCGTGAAAGAGTAACAAACATCCATCCATCCATTTATCCTCACAAAATTTTGAATTTATAATATTAGTAGGAAGTAGGATAAAATTATAATTAGGTATGAAACTGTTCGCGACTTTAAGTAGGTACCTACCTGTAGTATATCTGCCTACATCTGACATTTCATCAATTAGGTAAGTTTATGTCTCAATTAATAGAGAGCGGTACCAAACTTTGCAAAAAAATGTCATCACCACTAACTCAGTAACTGACCTTCGCAAATAAACACCAAAGGAAGTTCAGTATCCATAAATAGTTAAATGGAATAAGATTATCATTTAAAACGCTGTTATTGTAAAATCACTCACGTAATGTCATACCTACACAGTTTAATGTCGTATCGTCCTTGATAGGCGCAGGCGCATCGGGCCGGTGATGAAACTATTAGTAGGCTGACCACAACTGAACTTTTGATTAGTATTATTTAACTACGTTTTACAATAAATATCTTTTTCCTTTATCTTTCCATGTCTTTGTCGTATCTATCTTCGTATAAACAGTATTTAAAAAAGCCCCAACTAACAACAACTGTATGAACTATAGATTTTTAATAAATAGAACACTGGAGATTTCTTCTATATCTCGGGTGCGTGCAAAAAATTAAGCCGACATACACATACAGCCAATCCATACATAATATCGATACTATTCGATATGTTAGACTCAAAAGGCGTATTCACCAAAACACGACTTTTTAGGAGAGCCAAAAAATAAACAGTTTTCCGACATAACTTTTTTTATGCTTATAGCTAGAAAGTTACCTAATGTTAGAATAATGAGATGAAAAAACATTGTAGAATAACAATGAAAGTAAATTTATTATAATTTACGAACTTTGAAAGATATTGAATGTTATGAAAATCAAAAATTGTAGCTGTATCCCTGTATCCACCACTTTTTTGGAAATATCTAAATTTTAAATATACCAATCAAAAGAGGACGGAAAACTAAGTATGACTGCATTAAAATTGTGCGGAAACGATAAACCACCGACATACGCAGAGCAGAAACCAATCGCTCAGATACTGCTTCAACCGTGCCGATAAATCAAGATCTAATATAATATTAAGAGTAGATAGACTCAGGATACTTTTCTTTTATAAAACATTTCACATTTCCCACGGGACATGAAAAATAGAGGTTGTATCAATCTTAGTAATGGGAACAGATACAACACACACATACACATAATTATGGGACAGAGTCGTAGATGCAGGCAATGGAATGCAGCAAACCTACCTATGTATAATATACTATATACTTATTGTAACATACGTAAACTTCGTCCAAATATCTTCGCACTTCGTAAAATAGCCGGTATGATATAAACCCTAATTGCCCAGCACGGCCATAAAGGCATAATATTTACTTACTTAGACATTTTAATATTAAAATTACTATATTATATTTAACTCTTTGTAATGTTTTTCTTGAGCAATGGCGAATGTTATCGACAATTTGAATAAGTCTTAATAGGTGTTCGCAGTTATCAATGACTCAATGACACGTAGATAGCATATCACAACATATAATCAGCATATAATGTTCCCACTGGAGGGACACAGGCCTCAACTCTATGAGAGGGAATGAATCCACCACGAGGGCCCAGTGTGGGGTGGTAGATATCACATGTTTTCGAAGTTTTGGTTCTAAGACACGTCTCCTCGCGATGTTATCCTTCACCGTTCTCAAATGGAATTAATTACACCTTTGTGTAATTTAAATGTGGTCGACCCATTTAAAGCATACTTCTCATTTTAAACTCAAGCTGAACTTTTGTGAGGAAATCCCTCATTGTTACCTTCCGTCTGGAGGAACAGATGGTTACGTTATGTCCGAATCCTACCGACAAAAACTCCACTGTTTCTACTACTACTAAGATTCGGGCACCCGGGAGATACTCGAACATTCGCCTACACCCCCGACAGGCACCCCACAATGCCCTACGGGCCCCATCACCAAGTGCGGCTCATCCCACGACCACACGTTCTCCCAGAAAGGCCACCTCTGTATTAATTAATTCTAGTTTAATTTTGGAAAGTGACGCAAATGTCATATTTTGAATGCAAATTTAGTTTTTCATCACCTGGTTTTATTTAACCACTAATGATTCTCGACCCCAACCAATAATAAAATAGGTAGGTAATTTTTTTAAAATCGGAATTCGTTAAGTGTGAACCATCGTGGTAAAACGCATCCTGATTCGTCTGACACACACACACAAACGAGGCAACCACGATATGTGGGTTATTTTGAAACACTGTTCAATTTTTAACAACTAAAGATACAGCGTGTATCAATATTATTGTTCCACTACCGTTATGTAAATTGATTTTTCAATACAAACTCGATGCAATTTAAAAATTGACGTATCTCCTAATCTTTAGTTAGGAAAAATAAGGTCTAATAAATATAATTAGTAAGTTACCTCCATTATATGCGAATTCGCTATGGCGGGTCCAGATTCAGTCATCCTATATACGGTATCAACATAAAACAACAAAAAAGTATTTCTAATTTTTGTCCGTCTGTTTTTTTCGGTTAACCTCCGAAACAAGGGGACCAATTTTGACAGAACTTTATTGACCGATAGCTGATGATTTGAAAGAGTAACTTAGGCTATCTTTTTTTTTAAAAAAAAGATTGGTGTTCCGTGAAAAAAAAAATTAAAACCTATGAAATTGTAACGCAAGTTACAGTTAGTTTTTATACTTATTTCACGCAGTTAAGTGTAAGTAGGGCCTATCATTGGAGAAAGAACTCGAATTCCTATTCCGATGAACTGAGTACTATTTACGGTTACGAGTGTTATAACATCACAATTTATGAGCCTACGGTTGTGATCTTTAAGAGCAGTCGTTATGGATGCTCATGAGTTCAGGCGATACTATCAGAGCTTATGTTTATACGGTATCTTGCTTAACTTGGTCACGAAGAGGCGGCGCGGCGCTACATATTTTACAAGAGCTTTCACAGATATTTGCAATGAAAAAGATATGCGACATTCCTTTTGTGAATAAAACAAGCTTCAGGCTATATTTTTGACGTCAGAATTTCGATTGCGTTTCCATTTTTCACGCTTACATTTTCTTTTAGAGAGTTTGCAGAGAGCTAAATTATAAAACTGAAAAAAAAAATGTCAAAATCACTCGGCCACAAAACTGTTTAAAAAAAGAAGAAAATGCATGGTACTGGTTTTATACACCTAACCAATCTTAATTTAAAAGTTCTTAGCCGCTGGCAACACAGACAACTGCACCTCGAAGATGCACAACTTTTAAAAATAAAGTCAAGAGTAAACTTTTGTTCACGACTTTCGAAACAACTAATTGTACATTTTTAATCTTGAACCTTTGGTATGACATGTAATTTGGTGCAAGGTTAGAAAAGTTGATATTTCATATTGTAAGTAGTAAAGCAAAGTCGGTTTGAAATTAAATATTTGGTGTAGTTACTCGTAGTTATGTAAGCACCCATATCATGCATGTATCACTTAGGTAATTGGACTGATGATTGGTTTGACTATGTTGGTGTTGGCTTCCAGTTTAACCTGATGAAGCTGAATACTAGTACGTTACATGTAGCGACTGCCTATCTGATCTCCACAACACAGTTATTACCTACTGAGTATTCGGGTAACCTGAAACTGTCAGACTTTTGGACCATTCAACATTTTAGTTTCGTTGGTTATTTAACATAGTTCCGCAAATCACCGATTGTTTAAGATCGGTAGGTTATGCAGGTTGCCTACCTCTAGCCCTGACTATTCTAGTCTCCAGACAGTGTTACGTCATAAGATCGCTGTGACCGAAATAACAACGTCCAACTGAACTTTAACCATAAAATAGGATTCTAGAAACTGGTAGATAGGTAGTTATTTTCCAACCAAATACAGAGTTACTTTAAAGTTATGGGCTTGTTGGTGAAGAAACGTGACATTAACGCCTTTGGAATCTTTCCGATAAATAATAATAAAAGGAGGTTTCAAAACGAGGCTCTTCGACTTGTCGAACGGTATTGTCTGGAAAGTCAGTCAAATGTTTTACGCGGAGACTTTGAGAGTTCTAAAAGGAAATCGCGGCGCAAAGCCCAACAATAGGGATGGGGTCGTAAGCCCGCGCTACACCACTCCACGAACAGATTCCTAACTTTGAGGACGTTGGGAGCAGTTATTGATGTTTGCTTTAAATGTACAATTAAACAAAACATTTTGGAAGGGAAAACTTTCCTATCGAATCGTATATTTAGTACACAGATACTGCACTCATGGAGTTACTAAATGAAGTGAACATGAAGCACGTATGTTTGTCAAACGGGTTTATTTGTTGCAAAACTAAGGCCGGTAGTTTAGAAACTGAAAGTTCTAGAAGCTCAACTGTTTCGTAAAAGGTCTAGTTGAGGAGAAAACACAACACTGCACTTAATTCTATCGTTGTAAACACAAGTTGACCTTGTCCTCGACCGGAGTACGCGTAACACGAAAACTAATTATGGAAAGAATGTGCGTAACAGCGCAGCGGTCAGAAGGAATCTGTTACAACATCAGAGGTCATCTCATCCATATTTATGTTAAGTTTGTTTTTAATCGTTTTATATTAAGATGCATTGTAAACATGTTTATTAATTTGTGTCTCTGTGTCAATCGGACTTGGAATTTTAACAAGACACTGAGCTATGCAGGTTCAAGTGAAAAACAATGTCACAACAAGCTTTGTTTTGTTTGCTCACAGTCACAAGTGACAGCTGTAATCTTTGCAGGATATTCGTACATAGGTATGTATATAGCTTAATATGGGATTTACTTTTTATTCGAATGAAATTTAGGCTGCACATCGTTAACGAGCTACTGGCTCGCGTGGCATCATGCCAAAACCAGAATCGTGAAAAACTTCAACACAAAGTCTGGCTGGGTTCATGAATTATTATACGACTGGTTTAATAAGGTCACATCAAAATGTTGTGCTCTTTTTTAGACAGCTCTCTGTACAGAAACATCAAAATATTTACAAAAAAAGCCAATGTTTATTTGATAAAGTTACTTTTAAAAGTTATTTTGGACGTTCTGGCTATTTCAGAAATATTAACTATTTTACCTACAAAATTAAAATTAAATGAGTTACTTAGTTAAATACGAGTCTATTCAAGTCATGCTATAAGAACTCACTAGATATATAAGAACTCATATTAACAATTACGCAAACTATTGGAATCGCACGGAAAATACACGTCACTGATCAATTAGCTGGCAGTTACCACTTTGTGCAACTTATTAGCACGAACCGTATTTACTTCGATATGTTTATAATGTGTTGTTTCTACGTAAATCGTTAAGCATTAGCATCGTCCTTTGTGGTATTTAATAGGAGTATTGCTGTGTCACCGTTATTTGCGTCATTTGATGAGTCCCCCCAAAAAGAAGGGTGTTTGTACTATTAGGTATACTTTACATACCGGGTGATGTTATGTGTTATAATATCTTATCATTAACTGCTTAATTATTGAATGATCACTTTATAGCAGTGTTCATCATCATCATTCTCTTGCGCGTATCTCAATTATTTTGAGGTCAGTGCAGCATGTCTTCTTCAATACTTCTGTATTACTCGTCATCTCTTCAGTCACCTCCTTTCTTGCCATTCATCCTTTACACAGGCCATCTATCGCTTCTTTGGTCTTCTTGTACTATTATTCCCATCCACATTCATACTCATATACATTTTATTAATATGCTAAAGATGTTTAATGTTGGAATAATATTAGTTTCCATTCCAAATTATTAGTGATATGGTATATTGGTAATTGGAAAGGAAACTATTCATACTCTTGTCTTACACTGTAAGATGTTTCCAAGGAGAGTACCAGCGTAGGTACCTGATAAATATGAATGCGTTACTTCGATAGTAAAAGCTCTAATTATTTTTTCTATGAATTACGGTAACCTTTACAACAAATAAGTTTTTATTGCGTTATCAGGATGCCCTTAGAAAAGGTACAAACTGGTTCCATGAGTCGCCCCATCCTTCAACGGTTTAACCTAACCTAACCTTTGTCGTCACCGTCGACTGGTTGCTCTTTAGATTTAGCAATCCAGAATAGGGATTTACCGTTTCTTAGCTTGCCTTTTATCTCTCGACCACAAAATCTTCGGGGATGTTCTGTTGCTTGTGATCACTGAAACACTGGACCAGTAAACGTATCTCTGGTACTACAATCGATACATATTTTACCAATAAGTGGTCTAAGTTCAACAAAGAATTCAACCGTGGAGTTATATGCGAATTGTTTGTTGTATACAGCCTTCAGATATTGGTTTTGTTTAGCTGCCTAATTTCGCTGTCATTAAGGAATTTCATTTAATAATAGATGCCCGGCGATCTCTCAAGTTCAATTACCGCATCACGATTTACTGTAAACTTATATTTTTTCAAAAGCATCACGCCAAGACGCCGGCGCGCGCCGCCGCCGTCATGACAACTTCCATCAGCATACGAGTCGATTTTAATACGCATGTAGAAATGTTTCACATCAACAAAACCTTATTATTACAGTACCCAGATTCGTATAAGAAAATGAGGCCTTAGCTAATTAGCTACTTATATTCACATTGGGAAACTGTAGGTGCGGTAGGCATCGATTGAAATAGGTAATGTTAATTACGACTATCATGTACTTACTTAAAATTTTAACACAGTTATTACAAACCCGATCATGCTTTCATTATTTTTAAGCAACAACAACATTTCTTAAGGTGTAAACGTTTGTACAATTTTTGTGGCGCGAAAACGGCAAGAGGCGTAATGCGTAACTCTAGTTTGAATTAAATGTCGTAAGACTTCCGATACTCGGTAGATGTTTAAAGGATAGTTTAGCAATGTTTTACCATGCCCTACCTTAATACTGGCAACACAGTAGGTGGTTATCAAATGCGTTTGTTTTATAATCACGTTCATTATTCCGTCTTACCTAACCTGATTCATTTAATCATTTGGATTAGCATTAAACGTTGTTCTTTCAAAATTTTGATTACCATGGTTTTTTGCCTGAGGCTGGCAGTTTTAGAATTTTATCGGTATTATAAAATTAAAAAGATTTTAATTATTTTCTCATTTTAACTAGTTACTAGTTTTTTTAAGCCCCAGAATAAAACATTACTTAAATCTTAACACATAATAAAAAAAAAATATACGAAAACTCACCACACTCAAAAAGTCCCAAACACAACACTTAATGCACGAAAAGCTGAATGAAAAATCACTGCACTGACACCGTTCTACAATCTATGCACATTATGTAACTTAACGAGCACACGTGTTAATTGTATGTAATAATAACAGCTTCGCATGTTCATAGATGATATGGTATCGGATGCAGCACGCATGCGCACACCGGCCTACGAGGATACACGCCGAGGATTGGCCAGGCGCGCCCGCAACGACACGCAATTTAAACTACTGCCCGTAGACACGGCCTTGCCACTGGACCAGTAAACGTATCTCTGTTACTACGATCGATACATATTTTGCCACAGAAATGCTGCCGTTGAAGTCCAAGTTCGACTTACGACATCTCAAAGAATTCAACCGTGGAATTATGTGCGAATTGTTTGTTGTAACCTTCAGATATTGGTATTTGTTTAACTGCCTAATCTTGCTGTCATGAAGGAATTTTATACAAGCAGTCGTTTTGCGTCAAATTCAAGGAGGTAACTATACTAATGTTTGTCAACCCGAATCTGTAATAAATTGGGTATTTCTTTTTCTTTAAAACGGAAATCGGTAAGTGAACCAACGTGTTAAAACGCGGTCCGTCTGATGCTTGCTCTATAACCGCGCTTTTACGCACATTTCTTATTCCCTAAACCGGCGCAGGGATTATTCTAAAATACTGTTCAATTTTGACCAGGTACCGCGATTTAAATTGATTATTTATATATTTTTGTCAATCTTCTGAATTATGGGGTTAATCATGCAAAACTGCAATCATTGCAATGCAATCATTAGTAGACAAGGTTGTCTACCAATTAATGTTCGGTGATCTCAAGTTCAAATCTAATCAAAACGTTCATTAACATAGTATGGGTATATATATAGACGGTACATAAGCTACAACGATAAGGATTCTCATAATATTAACCATTCATAATCAATTACCGCATCGCCAACTTGACCAAAACCTTTTTTCAGAAGACGGATAGAATCGCAATACCACGAGTGGAGCAACAACTATACGTACTAACACCTCGCAACCTAAGCTAGACAGTATTGTCTGGTAGAGAATGCTGCTTGCGAAAAGACCACCATTTCACCTTTTGTAGTTTTGTTCTATTTGCATAGAACAACAGAAACTGGTACAAGTACAACAATACCTTTTTGTTAAGAGGTTAATATTACACTCAGTGTTAATAATAATTAGTGCTAACTTTCAGTCTATCACTCCAGTCACACTATATATATTATTACGGAGCAAATTGAACACAAGCATTGAACCAGGGACGTAGCTACCGCCGTATCTGCCGTGTCAATTATACGGGGCCCCCGACGTGCGCAAGCAAAAATTAATAAAAACTTCCCAATTTTCTTTTTTCAGAAATGACAAAAGTAAAAAAATACAATTTCTTTTATTCCCGCGTAAAGCGTGCGTTCTAAAGACATCATCCGCTATTACTGATTTATTAAATCAGTTTGCCGATTTGAATTGATTGTAAAAATTTTGGAAAAGTGACAGATAACTAAGATGAATAAATATTTCTTTTAATTTTATGCTAACATGTTATTATTTAAATTATATATTTTTTTTTTTTTCAATTTTATTATTATTTTTTTTTTATTTTTATTATTATTTAATATTTTATTCAACAAATTTTTATACGGGGCCCCGCTAAGGCACGCTACGCCACTGCATTGAACGAAAAGCAGTCAATTTCTAAATCCCTAAAAAATAATCGAACAAATAAGAAGAGAATAGAACCTAGTCACGACGAGCTCATGGTTAAATAATAATAGAATAGAATAGAATAGAATACATTTATTTTCAGGTAACAAAGACCCATAGACAAATACCTTAACCTAAATATACATACTAATAACATCATCATCATCACATCCATCCATCATTCATTCATCCATTCTTTCATTTTTTTTTTTTTTTTTTTTTTTCTAATAGCCGCTCGGGTCGATCTTCAGGTTAAGCCGAGCTTGCCTAGGTTGGACCGTGGATGACTGGCCACCCATAATACACCGTGTTTCCTGTACGCTTCGGAAAGCAAGTTAAGCCGGCGCGCGGCGTTGGTCTCGGGTGTCATTTGTAGATCTTTGACAGCCGTTACAGGTGCCTGAAAGTCTAGGTTATTTGGTAAAAGGATAAGGCAGATGATGATACTCATGTGTAAAAATAAAATTGTTCGATTTTCAGGAGGCAACCTGCCGATTGTGAACACAAACAAAACTGAACCAAAATACTGCGGCTAGCAACATAGTATTGGTTTAAAGATGTGTCTGAAAAGAGATATTCTACAGTTTGCTCAGGTCCTCGAATACTTATTTTAAACCAGATCAAACCATTTTCAGAACCAACCTTAGCTTTTAAATCAGAAGATTTTACGATTGAAGGTAAACATTGGTAAAATTATACTTAATTACTTTAATTATCACTATAACAGCTAAACGCTGTTCGAAACTTTTGCCAAAGTTGAACAAAAGTCGGTCAAGTAACGCTCTACCGAGTTTGGAGTTCGACCTATCATTGATTTCGAAGTTCGCTCACGCCGCCATAAAATAAATCTTGTGCAGAACTTACTAATCGTAGTTTAAATAATTCTCAAGTCATTTACAACTGTTATGGCCGTTTATTGATAAACAGGTGCAGCAAATAATTCATTTTTGGCATACATATAACATAAAATCACGGCTGTAAACCACAAAGGGTTTAATTAGGCACAGGTACCATCCATTAGCACACCCACATTTCAGTAGGGGGCGAGCCTGTTGCCAACAACCGGACACAAATCCATACTCCGTGGCTGCTACTGAGAAAATTCTGATGGAAAATCCCGGAAAATCCCAAGAACACTTTGCCCGACCCGGGAATCGAATCCTGGACCTCATCCTCAGCAGTCCCGCTTGCGACCACTAGACCAATGAGGCAACTTGGCAGGCAGTCTATTTTTGGCATA
Source organism: Diarsia brunnea (assembly GCA_949774965.1). Taxonomy (NCBI): domain Eukaryota; kingdom Metazoa; phylum Arthropoda; class Insecta; order Lepidoptera; family Noctuidae; genus Diarsia; species Diarsia brunnea. The sequence continues at coordinate 8,393,512 of OX458998.1, read as the reverse complement.
TTGTCCTGTTAAAAGGTATTTGTTCCCAAGATAATATGTAAAAAGAACCCTTTAAGCCGTCAGAGGGTAATGAAATAGAAATCCTTTGTTTCCACCTGTCACTATTTCTTTTCAATTCACTGGTTTCTGAATTTCGTCAGTTCTTTTTGAAGAAAATATATAACTGTCACAAAAAGATTCAAGATCACAAAAAGGCCGTTTAGAAATGGAAGACAGATGACAGAGTTAGGAAGCCACCTTACAAACCTTTTAGTTGCCCCGAGGGCCAACGGTCGGGAGACACATAAAACCTTTCACATCTAGAGATTGGTCATGTAGGACACATTGAAAGTAAAAACAAGCCATATGTACTTGTATGTTCGCATTTTTATTTGTTTTACTAGTTGTGCCTGCCTTTGTCTGCGTGATATTACTATAAAAATTACTTCCAATTTGTATCAAATTTTGTTAACAATTTCAAGTGTGTATATTTGTTCGCACGGATCCCAAGTCTGCCTACATTACACCTTATCACATAAGATATCTGCACGTAAAACTCCCATCAAAACCGGTCCACGCGTTTCTGAGATTAGCCAGAACAAACAGGCAGACAAATAATTTCAAAAATCGTACTTACTTTCATTATGCATCCAGACACTTCTATTTTATTCATTTGTATAAAATGTAGATGGCTGGCTAAAAATAAAACAAAAAATATCATGCCGTAATACCGGTACCGTTCTAGTGGTGGTCATTACTTATCACAACCTCGTGACTATATCAACGTGTAGGGTAATCCCGTATCGGTAGCCGGGGCTGACGGGTCAACTGCTGTGGTTTCCACTTCCTCTATACATATAGTTGTTACAAATGTGTGGCCATCCATCAGTGTATAGTTAGGGTCCCCTCGCCACTAACATATCACTTCACTTACAGCTTGTTATGTTGTCACTCCATTACTCGCTATGTGATAATCTGTCTTGTGTTTACTTTTATGTTTTACTTAATTTATTTAATCATTAATTATCTCCATATGTATTATCTCGTCCTTATAGAGCAGGCAGTACAGTACATTTATGTAACACATTATTTATTTTAAATGAACGATTTGTTGTTACATGTTTTTGTTGCAAAATCTGACAACCAGTCTTACCAATGGGTATTGTTTTACCCACTATTAACTGGGTTGTGGAGGTGACATAGGCAGTTGCTCCATGTGAAGTACTGGTATACATCCGGTCAGACTGGAAACCGACCCCAACATCGTTAGGAAAAGGTTAGGCCGATGATGATGATTTGTTGTTGCATGGACACCTGAGCGAGAGAGCCACATCAGACAATGGTAAATTGCTGTAGAAATTGGAGACCCAATTTAGTATAATTTAACCACAGAACGTAGTAAGTACTTACCTCTTGTACGGGTACGTTCATTCAAGTCCATTTATTATATATTTTGATTTTCCTACGTGCCTCAATCAATGAATTTGACCTTTACGAATTATTCTCCAATGGAGTCAAACTCACCCTGTTTTTTTTCACATATTTGCATGATTTAGCAAAATGCATTGTGTTAAAATAAATTGCGAAATGATTTTAAATTGTAGAAAACCTTGGATGGAGTCTCGGAAAGACTGACTCCCTTCAAGGTTTTCTACAATTCAATCGTTTTAAAAGTGGAATAGTGAGATTATTGTAAAAGTAGGAACACAATTATTATCAAACTTTAGATCTGGTTTTACCACCTACTGTTAAAATAAATAAAAAAATAAGTTTACTAACGAGCCTTTTAAAATATCAGCTGGCGTATATTAAAAGTAGATTAGTGGGGATCACATGGTGTTGACCTAATTTGAGCAGAAATAACTTTGACACGTTACGTTACCTTGTAATTTGTTACCTCCACACAGTTTTACGTACAGAGTGCTAAACAATATGTCGCGGGAAAAATATAGCTTCGTCATTTTGATACGAGGAAACATTTAATTATAATAATAAATACACTAATATATTGAGTAATACAGACCTTCGGATATTAGAATCTGTATAAGAGTTAAAAACTGGACTGATCAAGGCAGTTTTGTTATTATTTTTATAGGTAATTTATGGATAGAGTTCATGGGTAAGTAGTAATTTAGAAGATAATAAAGCCACGATGTCGATCGGAAATTGAACTTGGCTGTAATTTGCTGCGAATACTGAGCGCAAGTCCTGGGTTCGTACAAAGTGTTATTGGGTATTTCTTTCAGGAATTTCTCAGTAACGGCCACGGAGTCTGGATTTGTGTCGGGTTGATGGCAATAGGTTTGCCTTGTATTACATGGGACTTAAACTTAACTGGCGAAGTGTAAGTGTTCTATTAGGGTAGGTAGTGTAGGTACACCTCTGCCTAACCTATCCGGGATAACCAGCGTAATCTTATAAATATTGCGGTCAAATTGGTTTTGAGCAGTAGCACATTTTGGTCAAATTGTTGGGTGTGGTCGCTTTCATATTAATTGGTAACAGGAGATTAAACATTTGAATTAAAGCTAATTACCATTTGTCCGAGATTTGAATTCTCTTATGAATTGCATAATATGTATTGCTTTAATCTATTTACTTAATTAGGAAGTCGTTATTTACAAATTAACTCGTGATTGGCTACGGCCTTGCTCTTTATTTTTGAAAATGCCAAAAAGGCAAGTTAGTAGCTACTTTTAGTCTGTTACTAGTTTATATTTATTTTGTAATCCCAGTTTTTAATTGATATGACAATATCTTCTAATAAAATATAATTGTCTCTGTAGAATTTATGAAAACAAAGAATTTGTATTTTGAATTTATTATGGATAACACATAACAACATCACGCCTGTAATCCCCGAAGGGTTAGACAGAGGTGTACCTAATAGTACACACACATTTCACATGTTATGTTTAAGTCCCATGTAATAGGGGGCGAGCCTATGATCGATACTTTATAGTACCTAAATTTGTTGAACTTAACATTGAAAACTGAAGTAGGTATAAATATTTAATTACCAGCCGCAAATCTTGACCACCCGCAACTATTTCATAATCCAACCCTCACCTTGATAATAGATCATCTAAGATATTATGCAGCGAAGACACGTCTACCTACCTATTACACAAACAGTCTAGCTATTATAAATCTTTACACTTTCATTATAAGGACTAGTTTTGGCAAACAAAATAAAACTAGAGGTCAATGAATGGAACAGGTTTTTTTTGATTGTATGTGGGTCATTGTAACATTGTAATAGATTGTTGACGGCAATAATGTTTAGCTGAATTTTCGCAGAGCCGGAAATCATAGCGCTCTTTGACCGCTACTGAAGAATTCATGAATTTTTAGGCTGAAAACAATCGAGTTTAGTTTATGGTACGATAAGTCCCTACTACAGGAGCGATTCTCAAAAATATCTATGTAAAGTTTCTCAGAAAACTAAAAGTGTTTTAGTCAACTTCAGACTGCTCAGCGTCGTTCTCACTTCATCTGCCTATCCTTTTGCATGTTGCCCCAACCATGTTGGGGTCGGCTTCCAGTCTTACCGAATGCAGCTGAATACCAGTATTTTACATGTGGTTACTGCATTTTTGACCTCCACAAACCAGTTAGTACTGGGTTATACGATACTCCTTGGTAAGACTGGTTGTCAGATTTTCGTGTCGCTGATTACCTGTAACGTCTGTCAAAGATCTCGAATGGCAGCCGGGACTAACGGCTTTACGTGCTTTACCAACAGCATAATCTGAAAATTTGACTAAAGCTGCTGTTGTTCTCAGGTCAATGTTAAATAAAACAAGAAAATAAAAGAACACAAACATATTTTATTCATCTATTGATATACATTCGTTTCAATTGTTCCTGGATACGTACTCGTACATTTATAATAATAATTAATAAAACACAGGTTGGTATTATTTTCACACCAACTTTTCCGGATTACATTGTTATCAGTGTTGATGGATCAACAAACAAATTGTGGTGACAATAACTCGTACAGACTCGCAAATTGTATTAACTTTTTTAATAAACGTAGAATTCAGAGTTTATAAGGTGTTAGTATCAGTTTGCGGTACGCTTCCAATAGTAGAGTAACCGACATAGTACAGTATAGTGTTAAAATATTAATTTCAATCTACGTGCTATCGGTAGGCTATAATAGTGTCTGATCCGTGAATCACTTGTACTACCAATATACATTCACGAGCACAATGTATACAATTATTCACTAAGAAACTTTTAAAAGTGAGTTTCTCTGACTGCGTTGGTTGTATGTATGTACCGGTATATGTTTATAAATTTACGAACATAGTGTTTTAGAAACCATACTATTACGAAGCAGGTCTTGTATCAAAGTTACAATAGTTATTTCGTGAGATAATCGCCTTAGAAGTTTGTTAGGTGTAGTGCTCGTGTCTGTACAATGTTCAGGATCGTAAACGGACCCTTCACTATGGTTCTTATGATACTTTCATCAGGTAAGGCCGAAATGTTCTGCACAGCAACGATAAAAGGGTCAATTCATCTAGGTGAACAATTATGCCAAAATTACACACCTTTAACGGGCTGATTAGACAGCGAATTGTTAAGTCACCCATGAGTACCTAAGATTTTTGTAACATTTTCACAAGGTTGTTTTTCAAAACGTTTTTCCGATATAAAATTATTACTCGCCCGTGTTATTTTTATACAGGTTGTGTGAAAAGAGAATTTATGTTACCAAAAAGTTCGCTGAAACGCAACGGCTGAAGTACGAGTACCTACATGTTCCGTTAATTTATCGTATCTCCTACCGGGTTTATTTACATTGGCTATAAAGCGGAAACTACGAATACAAAATTCGGTTTTTTCATTATTTTACACAAAATGTAAATCGCATACTAGGTTAGTATTCATTTATTGTTATTAACTAGTGTTGGCTGAATTTACAATTGGTCTCGTTTCATCGAACTTATTATCGATGGTCTTCTCCTGATAATTTTCTCAACGTTGGTACATTTTCATTTGATGTATTCTCTATGGTTCTATTAACCTTCGTTGATTTTACTCTAACGAATACATAGCGTCAATCCACAGTAGGTAATCTTAAGTTTTTCGTTTTAAATTCATCATCTTATACATACATAATATGTATGTTAAGGCTACCTACTTAATATGTAGTTTTATGTGATATTGTGCTATGCACAAGGGGCCAAGCCTAATAGCTCTGTGCAAAGTTTACAGTGAGTGCACGATAGTATTTACATTACTGAATTTCTTAGTAGGTAAATACCTATTTACCTATACCTATACTATACCTATACTATGTACAATAATGTACAATATTCAACTAGATCTCTTCTTTACAAAATTTATTAGGAATTACTATAAAATGACTTGAAATAAATCTACTGCAGTTTCGTTGTGTAGTCACTACACTTTAAACAAGTCGAACAACACTAGGTGAAACTGGAAATTAAATACCAGGTACATGAATTAACTATGTACCATTGGCAGTAGGTACTATTTACGAACGAAACGAGGAGAGAGAATTAATAATTAAACATTTCAAAATTGACCCGACTATAATAAATCTTTTGCGTGATTTACAGAATTTCAATTCTGCGTAATAGATGAATTTCAGCTCAAAAGAGCTTTCGCAGATAAAATTATTATTCAGACTCGTCATTAGTTCGCGTTTATTAATTGATGTACATAATCTACGTAGGCCTTTTAAAGTCTAAGATTTCGATTGTGCCTTTTTGGTAATACTTGGTCGCCTTTCTTAGCGCGGTCCGGAACGAGTCCGCCTCGCTTCATTGTACACGGCCTATACTGAAACTCGTTCAAGCCGTTCAATGTCCATTTATTTTCTAGGGCAGATGTGCCCAGCACATTGCCACTTTGGCTTGCTACACTTATACAATAGAGTGCACAGTTTACACGTTGTGAGCAAAATCCATTCACGAAGCACTGAATTTCAATATTCGGCAAACATGTTGATACCTAGATAATGAATTCAGACGGAATTGATTAAAGTCGGATTTCCTTTGTGAATCTATTTACATAGTTTAGAAATTTGATAACGTCTGTTTCATTGTTCGAGTGTTTTAAGACAAGACGGACACTGTTTGTTCTGAATAAGCCAATAAGGTTCACAGTTCACTGACTCAGAATCTGAGTGGAATGTCCAGGAAGAGTTTCATGCGCTCGCCGATGTCGACAATGGAGCGCTCGTCCAATTGCTAGCTGTCATCTCCGGTAGTTTCGTCATCATCGGGGTCGTCTTCGTCGAGGGGCTGGCTCGTGAGTGCGGCCCAGAGCGGCGAGCGGGCTCCGGGCAGCACCGAGCCGCGCCGCTAGCTGTCCCGGTTGCACACCGCCGCGGCCGCTGCCGTGCCCATCGCACCCACTGCGCCGAAAAGGATCGTGCCCACTTCACGGTCCGGTGTTATCTCCACCTTCGAATAGAAACCTTTGTAGAGGTTACCTTAGCTTTAGAATTGCACTTTTATTAATTCTTATTTAAATTCCATATAATTAACCAAATGGTTATTTATTTGAAATTCAAATGAATGACTCTTTTGGTCAGTTAAATTATGATTAGATTTAGAGCTCTATCGTCAATGAGAACAGAAAGGAAGGACGCCGTGGCTACATCCCACGACCTTTGTCACAATGACAATGGAGTCCAAATGTTATTTGAGAATTTATCGCACATTCATTTCAATGGTAAAACAAATAAAGATTCCTAGAAACAGAAAGATTATTGTACTCTTGGGAAACATAAATATGAAAATCGTTTATGTTCGAGAAAACAGAATCTAATAATAAATGACTGAAAAAGCTTTTTTTTGTTAACGATACCATTAGAACAACAGCTAATGGGTAACTCATAATAAAGTCAATCCCGGAGCGAACAAGACAATCCGTTAAATGTTAACGGTAATATCAAGCGTCATATAAAAGTCACGTTTCATTGTTTTATTTCAGATCACGATAAACCACAGTAGTGTAATATATTTTATTTCCCAGAGCTTTGGTAATCTCTTTGTTTCCAGATTCAATTTACCTACAATCATTCTGTAGGTATTGTTACAACATAACTAAATATATATAAATGATAAAAATTTTACTTAGACGACATCACAGTGGGAGATTTTGGGATTACAGAGAAACTCGTCCCATTGAAAATTCCTCCACAGACCATTTCCCCCTTTTCAATATTGACTATGGTAAACTGTTGATTATTAAGCCAAGTCGACCATCTAAAGTGATGGGGTTTACCATTATCGATTTACTGGCACGTCGGTATATTCATAGGCCCAGTTTTTGATGGGACGAGTTCCCCTATAACCTTTAATTACGCAAGTATTTACTACTAATGTAGATAAAGCGTACTTGTGATAGCGTGGTTTGTTCAGGGTCGGATCGTTCTTCGAGCACGGTATCCAGTTCCAGCGTGGGTGGTGGTCGCGGCGACCTGATGAGGCTGACTGCCCGTGGCTTCGATCTCATTGGAGACATCTTCACTACTGACAGCTCTCCTCGGTCCAGCTCGCAGTTTCTCCGTCTTGCACGTTCCCTAGAAATGTCTTACACTTGAGGGAAAATGGTGGTAGGTAGGTACTGAGACTCTGGATTTAAAAAAGGTTTGTATCGAGACTCTTTACTGGATAGGAGCGATATTTTATATTTCCCAAGTGAGTTAGCAGTACTCTACATTGAAGAGGTGCTTTAAATCGTGTAGTGGTCAGCTAAGCTAAAAGAATTATTCTCTTTCAAAGACCCTGGTGAATCGAGTCTTATATGTACTCGCTCAAAAATGTTACTTTTTTACGCTTTCTATTCATTTTTCGCTTTCATCCCTTCGTCTACCTATATGGCTATTAGGCATATCAAATCCTTCTTTCCCAGCACCATACGATAAAATATTCACTTTATTAGTCTGCAGTGCGCAAAATTGCTTCAAACAACTCGTAGGAGCATTGAAGCTGAATTTAACAACAGCCGTATACGATCTCAGTGGAATCAATCATCATTATCACGCACATTACGTGTAACTGCTCCCCCTTGCGGAACACGTATATGGGTTATTAGCGTAGCTCTAAGGTGTAAGGGTAAAACATGCGCGTCATACCTCCTTACGTTACGTAAATATTATGTGTCTTATTTGCCCAACTTATATTTTACTCCATTGAACAAGTAGTCGTAGAAGAGGCCCTTGATCAAATAGCACGTGCAAAGGTCTCACTATGTCCTAAACCAACGAAAGACCTAAAAGCGAACGAGCGATCCCTGAGGGGTTTATCGTGGAGAACATTACGTTATCGGGCCGGCCAAGTGTACCGTAGTGGTTCAATAATGGCCTGAGATTTCATTACATCCTTGTCATTACCAATATGCTCATAACTCACCTCGCCATTTTGGCTCTCCTCCTCAGGCAGCAGATAACGGTGAGCGCTAACAATGGGAAGCCAAATATGCACGATACAATCGGCACTACTATCGATTCCGGTGTCACTGGAACAATAAAAGTACGTTTATAGTCTTATTCCGCTAGCAATTTCCCGTAAACAAAGGGCGGGGAAAAGCGGGCCAACCAAATACATATACCAATTAAGGTATACTACTATAAACCAACAGACTCAATGAGTTCCAACTGTGTACGAAGTTGAAGGCAATAAAAACAAAGGCGTGTCGGTTTCGTTTTGCTATTTGTATTTATGTTTCATTTACATATTTGTATTTCATCCACAGGTGTGTGTCAACTTGCACCCCGACTGCTGAAAACAAAACTTTGTTTAATTGCACATTTATGTGCGTAAAACATTTAGATGCTGTGACAACATTCGCCGCACGTACGTATACAGAAGTAGGTATTCTACAATTTACATGAGATATAAATATTTAGTCATGTTTATAACAGCTCGGATAAAGAACCAACTATTTTAAATATAGAACTTCGTGGAAATGGGAGCAAAGTGAAATGGAGCCTAGAGATAAACATTTTTCTGAACATTTTGTAGCAGCTAAATGAGAGAGCAAACGCGCTGACGATCCGATAGTGGGCCAACTAGTAAAATATTTTTGCATAGCTTGAAGGTTTTTATCAAGTATTCGAAACTTAATGACAACTTCATGAGCGTAACCTCTTAATTAATAAATGAGACAAAACTTGTGGTGTATTCAAAATATTAAATTAATATTTGAAGACTTATTTTACGACAGGCTAATGACTTCATATTTGAAATATGATAAATTGTATTATTTGAAGATTCGGGTATTTAAGAGCTGGATCCAACTTTCCAATAGCAAAGGAGAATGCCAAATTTTGTGTGGGACTTCAACTGTTCTTGAATCATTGGTAAAATAGTAGTAGTAGTATGTAGTCATGTGAATGTGTATGTAATATATTAGATCGCAGTTTTTTTATAAAAAGGACTTCTTATCTTCAAATTATGGTGATGTCGACGACGACCAACGGCAAAAAAGTATGTAAAAAGGTAGGTAAAGTAGGCGAGTCACACTTCCAATGGGACTAATGAGACGCAGTCCCGATATGACCAGGAGAATAAATGCCTTTCCACTTTGTTAAGGCCAGTTTATCGCCCGTTTTGTGTTATCTAAATACACAAGAAAATTTTCCTATAAGTTGCTTCAGGGCATTCAACTTTACCCTGGTAAAGAAAGCAAATACTGTACATGACATACCTCATGAACTCGAGGTATCTAGTTGTTAATAAACAGTTCAATAATATGTCTAACTGTACAAAAACATAATTTATTTAATTAAAAGCACAGTTCGAATTCTGGACCTTAATTCTGATTGTCAGAAACAACTGATCGATAGACATCTTTGAAAGTTTCAAACTTGGTGTACGCTACGTTAAGTTTTAGTTACTTGAAAAACTGTACTTAATTAATTTAGCCTTTGTTTAAAGATATTTAATTGAATATGCCAAAACTTATTGCACTGTTAGCCACTTATTAAAGTAATTTTGAAACACATAAAAGAGAAAATGGCTGTTATTTAATGTGTCTTGTGTTTTTAAGTCAAACAGTTTAATATACTTTGAAAATAATTTACATCAAATCATGAGCACAATACTACGGGGGTCATTGACATCTTGTATATAAGAATATATAAACGAATCTTTAGACTTCAATTTCAAAGAAAGTGAGCGAATTTTTAATCTTCTCCCATCTTCGTTGGTCTAAAAATACTCTTTTATTATCTGTAGCCAGGGCAACTCGGCCGGGCTTACAGCGTGTGTAGCACTTCTACTTATGATGTTAGCTCGAGGCAGAGGCAGCTAAGTGCGCATCCTTGTCTACGAAATGAGACCAATATTATACAAGACACCGGCTGTTTGTACAACAGCCGAGAGATCTTATATATTACTTTTATTGCAGCTGTGTGTGTACGTACGAAATTATGCTGAAAAGGTAATCAAACTGAAATTTTAATTTAGTAGTGAACAATATGATCTGACATTTTCAATACCAGTATCTTTCGGCTTAAGCATGTGCTGGTGAAAAGTAATTTTACGGAAAAGTAATTGTTTGCGTCTGAATTCAAGTATTTTGTACCTATCTATTTTTAACCGACTTCCTTGTTGTTTTGTATGTTTCGAGTGTTCATAAAATGGCCTTTTTATGGATACTGTTTAAAGCAATTTATTAACCATATTAACCGTAATTTCCACAAATAGAATAAAATAAAATTAATAAATAACTATTAGAAAAGCTAAGCCTAATGAGCCAAAACAAATAACGGAGTGCCTAATTTTAAACCAAAGCGAAAAATCTCTTGTTCCCTTACAAAACAAAATCTGACACTGATCTCGGTAATTAAATCAACCTTTTTCACTGGAGAATATTTCGTGGAAACGTAACCAAGGTTCCCCTTCTCTCCTAATTACTTTTTCATTTTTTCACTTTCCACCTAAAACGAGTCGGTTGGCAACTCGGCATAATGACGACGTTAGCACCCCCAGCCGCCCCTGTTCGCGATAATAATCAGGCAAATTTTAAGCCTCTGGGGTATTCTGTTGCAATAATGGTGTTATTCATAACATCACGATAATAAACCTCAATAAAAAACAAATTACTATCGACATTAATTTCGGCTCACCTAATCTGGTTTCCATTGTAGTCTCTTTCATGGTATTAAATAACTAAAAGGGCCTCTGTTTTATGTAATTAACTTACATAATATAACATCACGCCTGTAATCCCAGAAGGGTTAGGCAGAGGTGTACCTTATAGTACACCCACATTTTGTCAGTATGTTTAAGTCCCATGTAATAGCGGGCGAGTCTATTGCCATCAACCACACAAATCCAGACTCCGTGGCTGTTACTGAGAAGTTCCTGATCGAAAAAATTCAATAACACTTTGCCCGACCAGGGAATCCAACCCAGGACCTCATTCTCAGCAGTCGCGCTTGCGATCACTAGACCAAGGCAGCAATTAAGTTGTTATCCATAAAAGCGATACCATTATTACCTGAATTGGCTCACTATGTCCGTACTGTATCGATCGACCCACCGCCACCGTGTTTAATCAGTGGCATGTAAGAGCCGTTAACTTGGTTTATCACTTCGGAACGGCAAGTAGAAACAGATTCCTCTTACCATTGAACTTACACGATTAACTTGCTGCAAATTACCCATTTAATCACTGTTGTAGTCGGTCATTAGACACGCCACAAACTACATACAGTTCTACTTGAGATGTGCTTAGTTTCTACACGCTCGAATCGGCAACTTCTGAGATTAATGTATGTTTATGTAGATACTGATAATAATTAATTGGTGGCCAATCTGTTCTCAGAACAATAACCACCCATATTTATAGTGCCGACTCAAGTCCATTTTCAAACTTGAGTCGACTGTCGTTGCCATGACAACAGGGAGTCATCGAACCAAGTCAATCCTAGAATTTCTTGGCCGTATTTGGCGGATCTTCGAAAAAGGTACTTCCTCCGTACCTGCATTGACTCCTACACCGGTCATCCTTGTCAAACCAATAGTTGCATTTTGCTTTCATCATCATCATTTCAGCCATAAGACGTCCACTGCTGGACATAGGCCTCCCCCAGAAGGGGGATTTCCCATAATCGCCACGCTTGGCAGGCGGGTTGGCGATCGCAGTATGGTTGTTTCAAAGGCACAGAGAACGCTGCTGCCCATTCTCTGGTGGCCCCTCCCTTAGTCGCCTCTAACGACACCCACGGGAAGATATGGGATGGTGCTATTCTTTACGTCCGACACCATACGAAATTTTGCTTTAATCAATGCTAAAGATGTCATATATTATGTCACTGTTATCAATGTTATAGATGTCTAAAATGTCATTATATATTGAAAAGTGGGCGTTTATGTCAAATTATAATGCGGAATGTAGGCATGTCAATTCCAATTCAACTTCAGTCCACGACTAACGACACCGGTGTAGGTGTATTTTGTCGTATGTTCACTCGCATGATATTTTGATAACATTAGGTATGTATTTCACTTATTCAGATTTAGACCCTTTCACCCTTAAATCCCTGCCAGTATCAACGGAAATTACAGTCATTACGGAATGTTTGAAAACTACGTGTATTCTAAAATAACTTGTGAAAGGGACGGATGGGACTGTTTGCTTGACATTTTACCCCTTCTCAAAGTGTACAAACTAAATATGTAAAGCTGTCGAATTCGGCATACGTGACATAATATTCAAGTTAAATGTACAGAAGCCCCTAAGGTGTTTCCAGAAAGTTGAAAGGTCGCAAAAATATAACGAGGCAATTTACACTGAGCCATATCTTCTATTGTGTGGAAACCAGGCTTCGGCCCTCCATTATCATGTATTTGTCGTCAGATAAACCTCGGCAGGGAAATACCTGTGCCATTTACATATCAGTCCGGAAAAATTGACCGGATAAATGTGATGTAGGTACATTATAGATCGGTTGCGGATCGGGGAAGTTAAATAGGTTCTTCAATTAGATCAGGGATAAACGTCATAGACGTTTTCGGAAGAAGAGTATGAAATGCTTTAGCGATTACTTCACGAAAATGGACAGTGAAAACCTGTGTGCTTGGGAAAATATTCGGGTGGTCCCAGAAGTATAACGAGCTGACATATAAATTGCGGTTATTGTTTGAAAAGAATCTCTCCGATAGAGACCCAACCTTATAAAATTAAAATCTGAAGTTTTAAATCGCCATATTATTTATAATTTGTTTTGCGTCCATCAAATAGTGTATCAAATAGTCTTACTGAATTTTGAAAATTGGTCACCTTTACGTGAAATAAAACTTTCTTAAATATCACTTTTTTAAATATCAAAATCAACAAGATTTTATGCCGAAGGAGACTGCTGCTTCATTTACAACAATGAGCTGCTAGAAAATGAACTTCGCATTGGTCTACGAAATGAGGTGGCTACGCCGGAAATGGTGAGAGTCAAGACAAAAATTGTCTGTCCGTTAATTGAAAGTGCGCAAACTAGCAGATAATTTTTAAATAAAAAAAAAGTTATTTTTTTTGTTTTCCTTGTTAAGCCGTATAATTCCGTGACCGACTTCACAGAATGGATGCCTTTTATTATCTTTGTCTAGGTACTTTTCGCGAAAAGTTTTATACAAACATAAACTCACGCCTTTACCATAGGGAGTAGGTAGAAACTATGGAAGGCCAGCTGCTACAATCATTACATACTCCTTCGACTCGTTCACGGTTACTGGTCATACACTAACGTTTTCATAGAATTAAAAAAAGAGTGTTCTATTTTTAAAGATTTTAGATTATGTCATGTTTACTTACCCGTGGGGTATATAATGATGGGTGTTGGCCTCTTGTTGTTGGCACTGGGCTTGGGCACTGGGGGGCCAACATTATTGGCCGTGGTGGTGGTAGCTGGTGCTGGAGTGCTGTTGGCAAAGCGCTCCAGCAGCCGTAGCGGCGGCGACGTGGATGCACGCGTCATCTTCGCTCCTATATGTGGAAGAGAGGAGAAGTTTAAACATAACATTTCTTTATTTTCAGCCAACCGTGGCCCATAGATATATACCTTATAGACTAACATACATTTGGTAACCAACCTGATAGGATAACATAAACAAATAACGCCAATAATGAATATTTACACTCTGTCTAAATATAAACACATTTCTCAAGTTTCTCGTTATGAAGATTGACGTAATAAAGAGTTTACACAATTCAATTTCAGTTTTTCGATGTACTTTTAAATTTTCTTGTTGGTTAATTTACTAGTTTTTAATTAAAGTATTTAGTTTAGTAAATAGAACCTTAAAACTGTATTAGTATCTAACACTTCACTTTAGACACTTATTTTCACTAACACTAAGCGACGTCTAAGTAAATGCCTAAATATAATTGTGCTGTTGGAATTTCAGCTCATCACGCTAAATCGAGCGTTGAAATCGAACTGCGCACTTTTAAATAATTTAATTACTAAAGGGAGTCACTTAGAGTAAGTTAAAACGTGCATTAGGGTCTATTTCATAGTCTGCACGTAATCACTGAATAAATGAAAACATATAACAGAATTATTAAGAAATTGCCCGCCTAAAGTTATAAGCTAGTACGTGATATACATTTATGTATTTCGTTAACGGTTTTATAATTTCAGGTCGTTTCTAAAACACACACTTAAGTTTTACAGAATTACTAGTCAAGACTTTTTCAGTTACAGGTCAATTCGTTTTGAGACCACCACACAAGAGTACTAGAGGTAGACCTACCAACGAGGCAGTCAAACTGAAAAAATAATTTATGACTTGACTTGACTGTCAGTGGTCCTGCGGGTTCGACAGGTTGGGCAAAGTATTATTAGGTTTTTTTGTCAGGCATTTCTCAGTAGCAGCCACTACGGAGTCTGAATTTGTACCCGGTTGATAACAATAAGCGCGAGCCACCGGCCCAAGTATTACATTGGGACTTAAATATAATTGGCAAAATGTGGGTGTACTATTAATTAGGTACACCTCTTCCTAACACTTCGGGTGATTATTAATCTGATCTATTAGAGTAATCCAAAGAAAAAAACATGAGAATAAAACCGTTAACAATTTTGTATAAAATTTCCATGTTTATGCATAATTCACGATGTACCAGCTGTTACACGGCGCAGGTTGTTACAGTCATCTGATGGAGACGAATCAGCGGTGCTTAACCTGAGGTCGGGTTCACGGGCTCACCCCGCCGAGTTTTATGTCGGCCTTAAACGTAACGTAATTAATGGATGTGCTTTAACTTAATTCACCACGAGGTGGGTAGGGTGGTTGTATTTTAAATGTAGAGTATGACATGGTTTAAGGCACAATAGGGTAGTTGACAAAAAAAAATCTTATTAATCCGTCAGATAGATTTCCAAAAAATTTCGACACGTCTTTTTCCTTTTTTCACGTTAACAAACAATCAAGACCCTACCATATTGCATTACTTTTTTTTACTAGAAAATGACGTCACAAGCCGACTTCTCTTTATCGACTTCTTCTTCGACGCGTTTTATCTTCGTATTTTTTTATTAATTTGATAAAACAAAAAACACTTATCGAATATTTTTTTTAAATCTAACTGACGGACTAAACAGAATCATATTTTTTAGTCAGGAAACATCCCTATTGTAACAGTTACACATAAATATGATTTAAGAAAGCCAGTATTGTGTAGAAATTATTAAAAATTAGAAGAAAAGAAGAAGAAATTGTTATCACCAGTGATCGGAGTAGGTAGAGCTTTTTCTATTTGCGATACGTTGTTTTAATATGGACATTCCTGGTATCCCGGGATTTGAAATAAGTACCCTTTATATTATTAAATAAGCAAGATACTTTGTAAAAAACTATCCACGTCTTAAGGAATTTTATGAACGAACACAATATAATATCCCTCTACCTACCCGACGGGTAAGTATAAGACGGACACGTTTCAGGTTAATGAAATTAAAAAGTTTATTTTTGAATAATGTTTTTTTCGTCGTGCGCTCACGGTGTGCGTCGCTGCGTGCTTTCGTGCTCGCAGTGTTCGTTGTTGCGGGCATTCGGCGGCGTGTGGCTCGGCGTGGTGGCTTTCGGGATGACGTATTGCACTCGTAGTTTAGTTTTGTTTTATGAATTGTTCTTCTGACATTCAAAAATGCCTGTAATGGTTTAATTGAAATAAATGCTTTGAGTTTGAGTTTGAGTTTGAGTTTGACTGCAAATACATAAGAAAAAAAATTGTTATACATACATACATAAACTCACGCCCTTTTCCCATGGGGGTAGGCAGAAACCACAGAACGCCAATTGCTACGATCTTTACATACTCCTTTAGCCTCGTCCACATTCATACATTTGGTCATACACGCACGCCGGTTACGAGTACTACGCACCTGTCCTTTCTGAAGAACGGCACCAATAAGATCAGTGTATCGACTTTCATTCATCCTCTCCACATGACCGAACCACCTTAGCATACTCTTTTCAATTGTTGTCACTACATCTTCTTTTAAACCGCAACGTTCTCGTATAACCTCGTTCCTCAATTTATCATTCAGAGTTACACCACACATGCTTCGCAAAGAACACATTTCCACAGCATTAATCTTACTTTCATGCTTCGTTTGCCACACCCAACATTCACTGCCATACATAAGAGTAGGCACCAGCACACCATTTTGAACAGCCAGCCGAGCCTCTTTTGACATCGACTGGTTGGTCACCACCGCATGCGTTTACTCTCCTTTCCACATCTGCGTCAATCTTTCCATCTCTTGTAAAACATATTGCCCAAATATACAAACTCATTCAATTGTTTCACACTCTTATCATTTATTTCCACATCACACACCGATATATGCCCTTCTCTTTCAAATACCATAACATTCGTCTTGTTTACATTTAAATTTATCCCTTTTCTCTTAAATGCTTCATTCATAACAGTTACCATATCTTGCAACTGTTCCGCTGACGATGCAAGAAGAACTTGATCATCTGCTTACAGAAGGCATTTGACAGGCAACTCATTCATCCTCAATTCACACTCATTCTCTTTCAAATCTGTCAGACAATTATCCATCTATAGGTTGAACAGCCAAGGAGACGTTACACAGCCCTGCCTAACACCTCTTGAGATGCTAAACCAGCCAGTGTATGCCCCATTTATCCTAACACAAGCACTAGAATCCATGTATAAAGATTTTAGTGCTCGTACCAAGCACCTGTCCACACCATACATAGATAGAGTCGACCACAGCTCTTCCCTCCACACACTGTCATAAGCCTTGTTCAAGTCTACGAAGGCACAGTAGACCCATTTGTGCTTTGTCAGATGTTTTTCAGCTATGCACCTTAAGGAAAAGGTCTGATCCATACAGCCCATTCCCTCTCTAAATCCTGCTTGCACATCCCAAATCTTCTCATCTGCCACTCACCCTGTTTATCAACACTTTCGCAAACAGTTTCCCCACACTTAAAAATACTAATGCCACGGTAGTTTTTACACTCCTGCTGTTTATTAAGGCTGCTCTCTCGAAAAAGCTTAAAAACAGCTTGCAGATGAAACAGCTTTTCACCGGCACTTACAGGGAAATTACATCTGAGAAAAATTGTTAGTAATCTACATGATATGACACGTAATTTGGTTTAGCCATATTTTTTCTATCGGTATCACATAATAAGAAAAAAAATCCACAAAATCACCTCCAAATCGTTGAATTGAACCATTTTACTCCTTCATTTTTTAATAAAACAATATAAAAAAAATATCTACTGCTTTGAAATACAAAGGAAAATAATTAATTAATAATTTGGTTTTGTTACTTTTTAAAAACATGTATTATTTTAATTATAATAAATGAAAAATGCGTCCGTTTAAAGTCCGTATCTACGACCGAGAGGGGTAAGTTTGTATGCACAAGGTCATTGGCGTGAATACAAGCCTTAATAATAAATAAAGTTTTATTTGTTATTAACACAAACTGTATTATTAGTATGTATATTTAGGTTAAGGTATTTATCTATGGGTCTTTGTTACCTGAAAATAAATATATTCTATTCTATTCTATTAATAAACAGTTTTTTTTTCGAATGTCGGAGTTTTAGTTAGAATCCCGGAGAATGTCTGTCAGGTATGACATCAACCAAATATCTCTACAAGGTAATTGAACCAAAATAGCTCTACCCACTCCGATCTCTGCTTTTCACACAGAATTAAAGTTTCATAGTTAAGTTCAGTACTTATCTACTCAAAATGGCCAAAATGGAATAGAAGTTTTTTTTTAAATAACCTGGAAATCATTTCACCTGGCCTTCCCGTCCCTAGACGACGACATAGGTACTCAGTTATAATCGTTTTTTTGTTTCAATGAAACTCCTTCAAAAAAAAAAAAAAAGAGGACTGGAATGCAACGTAACAAAAAGGTTGAGTATCGTTTGCACACTTGAGGTGTTCGTAGCAATTCGTAGCTCGTACTCTCGTAGCTACTTCAATATTCGCCGGATTCTCGAGTTGGCAATTTGTTCTTTATTGTAACACGTACATAATTGTATTATATTGTGAGCGTACAAAGGCAATACAAGCCTACTTGTGTATGTTCGTTTGTTGCTTACGGTTTTTAATATCGCGTAGGGGTTGCAGAGCTGCGGTTAAGTTATTGTTTGATGTGTGAGATGTGTCTAAGTTTGCTGTGTAGAAATATTTATATTTGACTTTGATAACTCAGTAGATATCTACGATTTTATCATTTTTGAATGAACAGTGAATTTTATTTACAAACTACAATTAACAGATCTATATTAATAATAAAATATGTACACTTGTACAGTATTAAAAGGGGAAGCAATACAGGGTGACAAAAAAATCGCGTATGTACATCGCTGTCAATAGGAAAAGTGCCCAGAAGGCTGGCAATATTGCCACGTTGGATGGCAATCCTAATTCTTGCTGAATTTTTTGAGTAACCTTTTAGAATAGAATAGAAATAGCATTTATTTGCAAATATGGGTTTTACATAAGTAGGTAGTAGTAGGTTTCATCAGAGTTCTGCCATATTTCACCATTCGGCATGCAAACATTTTCATTATATAAAATTGTTAAAATTTAAATTCTTATTGGAACATTAAAGTAGTTATGTTATACTCATTAAATAAAATTATTAAAATTCAACTATTCATTAAAAATATCAACTTAATTATTACATTATACCGATTTTAATTTCTGAAATATTCAACAATTTTCTTAATAATATAATTTCAAATTACAATGTTGACCACATTGTAATTTGAAATTACATTTCCATCCCTGCAGCCCTAAGTTATCCTTCGCGTTGACGAGCGTCAATCAATTCTATTTTAATATCAAATATTGAATCAGAAACGTCAATTCGATTTCGTTAAATTATGTTGGTTGGTTGGTCGGTGGAATCCGATCAGTTGTTTTAGAAATGTTTTTGTAACTCGACGTTTGGGAATAATAATGACTCCTGATTTATTTATTTATTCGGGGTAAAATTTTAATGAATGTCCGCCCTTATATTTGTGTAAAATGTTGAAAATTTAATAAAAGCCTTTGTAGGAAATTAGAGGAGACTAAGCGGATGAAGTCGTTTGATTGAACCCTGATGTTTTTGGGTAAGCATAGATGTTTTTTGGCCTAAAGTTATGGAAAGGAAAGAGGTACTGAATGCTACTGTTGTAATAAGCTATATTATTGCAAATTGTGTGTATACCTTTTAATTTTGTGCACAATGAAGAATGAGAATATGGAAAATGTTGAAAATGAACAAAGTCGCGGTCTTTCACAGGGTTTTATGCTGTCTAGTGGTGTGAACGTCGTCGGTCTGCCAAGTATTAGGTCTCGAACTCAAACCTAAGACACGTACTTCTGATTTTTCGGATTCATGAGCGTATGAAATTAGTATGTACGTGAGAGATATTTCTTGACGGCATATATAGGCTGAACCCAACTATGTTGAAGTCGGATTCCGGTCAAATGGGGTGCAGCTAAACACCAGTATTTTATATGGCGCTCCATGCATCCGATTAGACTCTATATTTGACCTCCAAATTTTGACACAGTAACAATAAAATTCAAAAGTCTGAACCAGTTGAAAAATTCTGTCAAAATAAAACTAAAATGTGTAGCTCGTATTCTTTTGTTTGGATGCCACGTGCAAGCGAGTCGGCGAAACCTAGCTAAACGTAGTCAGTAGACGTCTATTGAAAAAGTTTGTCGGTGGCCCTCACGAGATTAATTTGGTTTCAAACGTAATACTTTGACGGGAATGTGATTTATAGCATTGATATTGGTTGTTGATTAAATTTAATCTCTCTATTTTTAGGATAAAATCAGATTGGTGAAATTGATTATTTTAATTAGAACAAATTGTATTACGTACAGAGTTCTCTCTACAACCAGTACTAACTGGGTTGTGGAGGACAGATAGGCAGTCGGCTCATGTAAATACTGGTATTCAGCTGCATCTGGTTAGACTGGAAGCCAACCCCAATATAGTTGGGAAAAGGCTAGACAGATACAGTTGGGGTCATTTTCCTGTCAAAGGGTTGTTGAATGTCATTACAGAAAGTCGGGAGCCCTATACAAGCTCAAAAACACATAAACTACTTACATTTTTTTTCCACACGCTTGTTCCGTTTTCACCGTCGTTTAAATAAAGATCGGAATATGTATATTTAAACGAAAGTGTAAACATCAAATGTAACGCAATGAAAAACAATCCGTTGCTTATAATCTGGTGACAGCAGACTGTAAACAAACATTCTGTCAGAGCTACTATCTTAATTTAGACTCAGACCACGCGTCTCCATTGAATATGTTGCTTGAACTTCTCGTCTAGAAGTTATGTTCACAATCAACATAGAGTTCGTAATGTCAAACGAGAATTTATTGAACGTTGTGTGTATTGTGTATGTATTGTGTATGACACGCTTTTACGGAAACTGCGTCATTACGGTGTTCAAAATGAGGCCCTTAATGTGATAGATTCGAATTTACAAAATAGATTCCAATGTGTAGACGTAAATGGCGCAAAATCTTCCGGACTACCGGTTCGGCTTGGTGTACCTCAAGGTTCAATACTGGGTCCATTTTTATTCTTGGTTTATATTAATGATCTACCATATTATTTAAAAGGTTTTTGTGACGTTGTACTATTTGCAGATGATACCTCTCTAATCTTTAAAGTATATCTGCTTTAAAGATTAGAGAGGTATCATCTGCAAATAAACGTGTCTATTCCGATAGGAATTTGACGACGTAAACAGCACGCTATCAATGGTCACGGATTGGTTCACAACAAACAACCTTATTCTTAATGCCAAGAAAACTAAAATAATTAAGTTCGCTTTACCCAATGTTAGAAATCTAGGTCCCAATATTATCCTCGACAATCAAGAGCTGCAAACTGCCGACTCTGCTGTATTTCTGGGCATAACAGTAGATTCAAAATTACAATGGGGCTTACACATATCAAGCCTAGCGGGAAGGCTAAGTTCGGCCGCATACGCCGTCAGAAAAGTAAGACAATTCATTGACGTTGATACGGCACGGTTAGTCTACTTTAGTTATTTTCACAGCGTTATGTCCTACGGTATTCTGCTGTGGGGCAAAGCTGCTGATATTCAAAATATATTTGTTCTGCAGAAGCGAGCGGTTCGTGCAATTTATCAGCTGGGTGCCCGAGTTTCTCTTAGAGATATTTTTAAGGAGATTGGTATTCTCACGGTTGCTTCTCAGTTCATCTTTGCCAACATTTTATATATTAGACAAAATATTCACCTGTACACTAAAACAGTGATATTCACAACTTTAACACTAGAAATAAGCATAAACTACGCGCTCCTTTTCACCGGCTTCACAAAGTTCATAATACATTCGTAGGCTTTTGATTAGAATTATAATGTGCAGTTTTCTCGTATCTATAGGGTGTAAAAGTTCCCTTAACGCAAACGAAGGGTACTTATTCTCCCCACCACTGCGATATTTTTTTGTTCTAGACTATACCTGGGAACCTCCTAGTTACGGAGATATTGGGGGTCAAAGTTCCAAATTTTTCACAGCTGTTTTTGTAAATACTAGTTTTTCAGGTTTTAACTTTACTTAAATTACCTCCATAACCGGTTTACTATTCAAAGCATCCACTAGCACAATGTTTTAACAGTGCTACATTGAGTTTTACCGTAAAATGTGATTTTTAACCCCAAAAAAAAAGTCGTTTAATTTTTGCGCAGGGGTACTTAGTTTGATGTACAGAATGCTTGGTTGAAGGCTGTGTGATGGGTTGATTTACACCCTGTATATTAAATTATTATACACAACATCACCCTTGTAATCCCTTCAGAGTTAGGCGGAGGTGTACTTAATACTCCTAATAGTACATCCACATTCCGCCAGTTTTGTTTTTAAGTTCCATGTAATTGAAAGCAAGGCCATTGCCATCAACCGGACACAAATTCTCAGTGACTCTTACTGAAAAAATCCTGATAGAAAAAGCCATTAATACTTTGCCCGACTTGGAAATTGAACTCAGGACCTCAAGTTCAACGGGTAGCAATATTATTATCTACTTAATTTCGTTAATGAGGTTTTCGATTAGTAATTATTAAAGCCATTCGAGCTACACCGCTCACAAATTTCACATTCTCCCAAAAAATCCCTAACGTGTTAATCGAGAGCCGTGTGATCAAAGGAACATAGAATTTTGGGTTCGTTTCAAAGGATTTTGTTGAAAAAACGTCGAAACCTTATTTTAAAATGAAAATTCCCTACTTCGAGGTTTGATTTCCGCAATGTGAAAAACAAACAAATCATTTCGAATTAGTCAGCAATAAAAAATAATGTTATTAAAAAATAAAACAAATTATGGTTTCAGGACTGGAATATCTTTCCACAAACACAATTAAAACCCAGAATAATTTAAGAAGCAATCCGAATTTTCAATTTTACGTGACTAGTTCTAGAAATCTACAGTCCTGATTCATTTTAGGTACTAATTAAACAAAATATTTTGCCAGTTTCATTATCATTCACCGTCCACCGACTGTAGGAAGGTCAACTGTGCCATTAGAGGAAATTAGTAGTAATTAAGTATGGCAGTAACGTACCTAAATATAAATCAAGTTCTCTTAATTTCAACTGGCTCAATTATTACTGAGCCTGGCAACAGTTCCGAACCCTTTCCGTTCTACTTTCTTGATGAAAAGTAATGACCACACCATTAAAAGAGAAATCCAAGGAGATTAACTATAAAACCGAAGTGGTCGTTTTATTTATTCTGGCTACACTGCCTTGATCGCGTTTTTCTGCGTGGAAATTTTCTTAAACTTGGTTCTGAAACCACTTATTTTTAATTTCATCAGTTAAATTTCGATCAAATTTCAATCGATAGCAGTGGAAGCTTTTAGGCAAGTGATTTCCAAAGTTATGTTTCAAAAGGAACTCTTAATTAGTTTTTCCGCTATCAATACTCCCGGGTCACATAATTTTACCAAAATAGCGCTGTGCTGAATACGAGTATAAATTTTGATATAATTTTTCGAAGCTGAGCTGGTAGTTGCCACACATATCGTTCTGCACTCACCGATGCACCGCGTTGCTATGCACTTATCGAAGTCATCCTCGCTACATACATCGCTGGCACTTCAAAACTTTTAAGTAATATATTCGGGAATTCTTTTAAACTTGTTCGTATATGTTTCGTGTACTATGGTTTACGCGGAGTGGTTTCGAGAGCGAGCGACAAGCGTCCGGCCCCGAGCTCTCCCGCCGATACACTGGAAACCCGAACCCGACTGAAACCGAAACATTAGGGAGGCGGTGCATTTAGTCCGACGACCCGCCGAGCAGCACTTCACTAACGCCGATTTCAGACAGTCCCTTTTGAATCAAACAAAACTTACCGAACGGAAACTCATCGGCTGAATGGATAAAAGCTTTGTCCGGAAGGGTTGGACATTCATTATGTATAAAAGGATTGATCATTAATACGGTCGAAGTAGTTCTATACCTCCTGTACGTATCCTGTAGGAGGTGAAAAATGGGCTTCTAGTAATTTATCACGTACTTTAGCTTCAAATACTAATTCATTACTTTTGAGTGCTGGTTAGAAAATAAATGTAGCGCATAATTTATCTCTACTTTCGAACATCATTCTGTTTAATTGTCAAAGTTGAACATTTAATCATTGTTCACGGTACAAGAGAGGATAATAATTTGCTTTAATAATTCGGTTGGGTTCCATTTTTAGCGGCCATTACGACCGTTTTTCTTCCTTGTCTCAAGACAAGACGAGCACAACAAACAATTCCGAACAGACAGTCACCCGACATAATGGATTTTTACCACAATTCTAACTTTATTTTATTTTTCTCCACTCTAATGACAAGGTTCACTAAGCCTTTTCATTTTCCTTACTTGTAATCCTAAGATCAACTAATTTGTGTAAATGGCTCCTAATTTTGTAAAGCTTTGGTAAAAGAATTCGTTTAATATAAGCAATTATGAGTACTTATGCCTTCACTTATTAAAGGTCGAGTTCATCAGCCTCAAAGGCTTTTACTTAATTATATCATTATCGTAACTTTTTACTGTAAATTTTATTGAAAAATGTCGCTAACGAAGTTAATTTTCATTCACGTTCAATTCTCTTGGGCCCTGAAGAAAAAAAAAAACGCAGAGATCACTTATTTATATTATTTACGTATATCTTGAAATGGGTTAGGTTTCCACTTTAATTGTATAATTACACTTTACATGATTGAAATTTTAATCACAAAAAATCAAATAATTATGTACATTTTGTAGATAATAACAGAAAAGTTAAAAACACTATCATATTGCTCTGAAGCGCAGCCGCGTAGGGTAAACCTAACGGGTGGCGTAGAGTCGTAGACCATTTAGTGTCAGCTATAATTATTATCTAGGCTAAGTATTTTTAGTTTTATGCGTATCATTCTTGACGCATGACTATAAGCCATTTGTTAATCAAACTATCAAAGGTAATAAAGGTATAACCGTATTATTAACATACAAAAAAAAACCTTATCCTAGAAGGAATATGGGCATATTGTGTTATCACCATACATCACCGAAGTAATCCGACGAGAGCCTGTCATCTGCCTTGGCGTAAGATGAGCATATTTCGAAACGCGATCCGGCACCCCCTAGGGATGATAGTATAAGAAAGCTTTTATGCCGTGTATGATGCGAACAAACCGTCAAAGATAAAGTAAATGGTATTCAGATAGAATGACAAAGTGAATCTGCTCTTGAGTTAGGGTGATAACGATTTTGTTTTGTTTTGTGTTGAGGAATTTACTGAATAAACTTGAATAATATTCAGTACTTTTACAGGAACCATGTCATTGTAGGTTATGAATAGTTATGATGAGTATGAGAGATACACTTTTAGGGGAAGTTAAACTTTGTACGTGTACTTTGTTTTACGGACAATACAGATGAAACTTAAAATGATATATACACTACTACTACTGTCGGGTATGCTTTTCTTCATCGGTCACGAATCACGATTCTGCAACATTTTACCAACGGTACCCAACCTATTACTAAATCTCCGCTGTCCGTCCATCCGTCTGTTTGTCAGTGGACTGTTTCTTATGAGCCGTAAGTAAACAGCTTAAATGTTCACAGAATGTATAATTCTGTTGCTGCTTTAGCAAAAATAATATAAATAAATACTGATACGATGGGGTACGGAATCGTTCATACAGAAGTTCGGCACGCACTTCGCCGGTTTTTTTTGTATTATCAAAGAACATGTATGGAGATACATGTTCTTTCCACGTCCCGTGACACTATTTCAGCGCATTTCACAAATTCTGTATCATACAAGGTATCATCGCTAAAAATAAAATTGTGTTACATTTCAATACCAGTGTGTCAGTTTCTTAACTTGATGTGTCGTAACTACATTAACTCGTAAATTAGTATCTACACGTTTTTAGTGACGTAGTTCACGTGTGTTTTACTGGCTAAGAATAGGTCACCTCATTACGGTTTGTGTCATACTCTTAATTCATGAGCGCTGAAGCGATCGATTGCAGCATTATATCATAAAATACCTGACAGCACTACGAGTTTACCTATGGGTACTATTACCTATCTAGTTAATCATGGGTCTCATTCCTCATGCATGGGTATAGAAGGTATCTATATGTCGCAGTATGATAGATAAAGCCGTAATATGGTTATATTCCTTGGGATATAATTATAAACCGTAAAATAGTTATACGTAACCGATTCATTACTATCTTACTAGGAATATAATTATAATACGGTTCAAGTTTATATAAAGCTGAAGAGTTTGTTTTGTTGTACGCGCTCATCCCAGGAACTACTTCCTAGTTGGAATTGAACATGTAGTACTTATTTTTGTGTTGCATAGTTTATTTATTGAGGAAGGCTATACTTATAACATCACGTTACGACAAAAAAAGCGAACCTTAAATGAAAAATGTTGCAGAAACGGGAAAAAAAAATCCTTTTGCGAGGTTCCGAAGAACGATTCCTCCTACAAGTTTGGTGTGGTATAATATTCATCCTTATCCAAATAAAAACGTTATTCATCGTAAGTATTTAATTTTGAACAAGATTGAAAATATCGCAACCCTCTCTCTCTCTTATGAGACGCAGACGAAGTTGCACGGATCAGCTAGTTAATTAATAGTGTATCAATTAAACGGAGCTAAGGGCTATAATTGAAAACTTTCTTTGCATTTTCTTGTAGAGTCAAAAGAATACTACATCTATTGTTTGTCTTTAACGTTTTTCCACGAATTCTTATTTTTAAGACGGCGTCGGCTGTTGTTCTGTTATTGAAAAGCTTTTATTACAGTTTGTTAGTGTTTTATTAAGTGCTTCTTGAAGACTTTAATCTCAAAACATTGTAGCTATAAACAAATCCAAGCTCACAAGTCACTGGTGTTTTTACTAGGAAATCGTTTTCAGCGGCCGTAAATATTCGTTTTATTTATAGTGTACTGCGATTAACTGCCAAAATATTAGTCAGAATTCCTTAAGTAAATATGTTACATCTCATGGTGGCATGTTTATTGCATGTGTACAGTTTTGCACACGGTACGTTGAATACATGCCCGTTGACGAGATTCGACGAACGAAAGTGGTGATACTTTTACAGTCGAAACCAATCCGGGCGGCCTACTCCACTCCACTACCTGTACGAATCCGCAGACAGAATGGCAATCTATCTGTGAATTTGCTTTTAGTTTTGTAGCTATACACTACTATGCAGTCATAATATCATCATCTGGCTAGCCTTTTTCTAATTATGTTGGGGTCGGCTTGCAGTCTAACAGGTTTTTGGTAGTGGCATATAGCAGTTCAGTCTAGGACACTGGCTTCTGCTTAACCGTGCAAATCCCTGTGGATGCCTTGAGTTTAAGGCCTCCAGCTATGGGCACAGTCCAACAGGGTGTGGTACATAGACAACAAAATAGTGGTACATAGACGGACTTAATGCCACAAGGCATTCTCTACCACATAAGCAGGTGTAGGCAATCTATATAGTACTTAGTACAGACCTTTAATAAAATAGGTAATGTAATACTTTCCTGTTAACATGTTCTAACAAAAACTCGTTGATGTTTTGCATGAAAACATATTTACACCCATTCTATGAAAATACCCAACGAGTTTTATTTTTTGTAATCCGACTTTTTGAACCTGACGGGCGTTTGTGAGTTATAATTGGATTTTTTGTGTTTACAGTCCAAAAAATCTATCTCGATAATAAATCTGCTTGGGGAGCGAATTCCAGGAACGGCTGACTGAGTAAAGTGGTGGCAGAGTTAGGTAATACAAAAGTTAAAGCTGTCAAAAAACCGTTGACGTGTGAATCGACCCTTTCACATCACTGGCTTCAGCAGCTGTAGGTTAACTGTTCCTGCGAACTAAGAGGCAAGAGATTTTAGCTTCAGCCGCGTATTAGCGGCAATGTTATGCTGAAAACTATTTCAGAAGTTCGTGCTTCGACATTGTTTTTACTTATGTTCTAGATTCAGGCTACGACAAGACTTAGGCTTAATAGTTTAAAGTCTTACCTAACATAACCAGGCTATAATGCTTCACTGCTGGGACAGAGGCCTTCTCTCTACGGGAGTGGGTTGTCATCCACCACGGGGGTCCAGTGCAGTTGATTTTTATCCTTAATAATATGTTTTATTATTACGTAGTGAAAAATCTAGTAAAGAACGTAAAATACTAATAAAGTTAATAAGGAAGCCTATTTAAAGCTTATGATAGTACTTGTACTCGTTATAAAATCTCTTGTAATGCAGTCGGCCTCGGGCTATTCCAGTATTGAAAATATACAGATTTCTAATAAAGATTATTTACAAGATAAACGGAACCTTTTAGAGCAGTACATTAATTAACGGATGGCTTATATGTGTGGTTTATACTGTTACGGTTAGTAGTGGCATCACACTGCTAGGCAAAGGCCTCACCCCATGACTTCCAAATCTTTCGATCTGGAGCTAATGTGGACCACTGGTTCCTGGTTCTGACGAGCTCGTTCCGCCATCTTCTGCGAGGTCTACCGCGTCATGTTCTGACTGTGCCAGGGCTCCACAACTTGCTCGGGAGGCGCTCCGGGCGTCGGGGGCCACGTGATGGCTTCCGGCCACCCGTAGACGCGGGCCTGTGGACGCTGAGTTATGGGCTAGCTCGCTGTCCGTCCGTCTTATGACGACGACAGGCGTGTCGACCGGGTGTTCGTGTTCCACGCGCGCCTCAAAGAGATGTCAAGGGCCTCAGGGCTGCGGGTTGTTCGCAAGAGATACCGCGGCCTCGACATGAAGGGTTAAGATGGAACATGGGTGGTTTTTAGTCAGTAGAAGTCTGACACTCCCTTTCGCTCTGCCCAAGAGCGGGTTATTTGATGATTTTCCACACGCCAAAAAAAAAAAAAACGGGCTCTACAACGGGTTAGACATACGGCAGATATGGCCAGCCCAGTTAACGCTAGTGCGTTCCATTGCACGTTGGTAAAGTTGGTTTTTAATAACAAAAAAATAAGGTAAGACTTGTTCGGATACCAATAAATTCTTTCGTAATAAGGAAGATATTTATTGTTCGTAAGATGTGGTGTAACGTGCGACTAAAGGATAAATGCCCGTGGAAATGTTTGGGACCCCTGCAACTCGGGGACAAAGGGATTTATTACATTAGTTGGGGTCTCTCGCCGCACCAATGATTGACGCCCTAAGGTTGTCCAGTTGGGGGAATTCTTTGTCTGATGTTTTTAATTTATAAATTGTTATCGGTAGGTATTTGGCCGAGAGGGATGATTTCGTGTTTTCTTCCTTCCTATACTTGCATAGTTTTTGAGGAAAACCGTATAAATGCTTATTTCCTATCGGAGTGTAGGGACCGCTAGTAATGTTTCGTCAAACATTATGGATAAGTAGGTACTTATTCCACTTTGTTACCCTAATTATGTACCAATAATCATTCTGGTTTTTTATATAAAATAATTAACATTTCAATTAATTTTCATACATTTATCAATATTATCATTGATTCAAATTAATTAAGGATCAAAAAATAGCGTTTATTATATATTTTTAATTAGAAAACAGTCTGACTGTGTAGAATAATATATATACCATTACATTTTAATTGTAAATGAGTTATTAAAAGTTTGAACTCAGTTGTTTACCAAAAACGGACCTTATTGATGTGCAAAAAACATATCAAAATGGCTTTTCTTATTATTTCGCGGATTATGGCCAGTAATTTTACTATAAATTAAATTACCACACTGATAAACAAGAATTGTTTCTTTAGAAATTGGTCAGGTGCATGTCGGACCACGCACAATGTAGGGTTCCGTAGTTGCCCGTCAAAATATGTGAACTTACTAAACTGATTAACCACCCTGCCTACCTGCCTCCGAACGATAATTTTTATTGTAAAAATAAAACAAACTCACATTTGCAGTTTTGAGACCTGTGGTCTCATACATTATGTATAGGAAAATATTTCATGCAAGTACATTTTATAAGTAGGTCGACTATTACTCGTAAACTTGTAAAGCCTACTTAGCTGTGATAGTTTTTCTTTTATTTTCGTCATATACCTACTTAAAGAAAATTTTTCTGAGTGCTGGATAAAAGTCCACGTTCCAGGAATTTTATCCAAGGATAAAACATTGCGAGTTAAAAGTGAAATTGCTTTAAGGAAAATAGTGCTTCCTTAACCGAGCTTTGTAAAATTACTAAAAGGATTTAGTCGCAGTACCTATAAAAGAACGGAAGTGTAGAAGAAGCCGGGGTGGGAAACAGAAGCAATATTTTCTTAGAGTCTTACAGAAACATTTTTTGTACTGAAAATGTTGGTAAGCAAAACTCCTACTACCATTAAACTTTTACCAAAAAAAAATGCTTTCTTAATATTGCA
This sequence comes from Diarsia brunnea, assembly GCA_949774965.1. Taxonomy (NCBI): domain Eukaryota; kingdom Metazoa; phylum Arthropoda; class Insecta; order Lepidoptera; family Noctuidae; genus Diarsia; species Diarsia brunnea. The sequence continues at coordinate 8,363,089 of OX458998.1, read as the reverse complement.
CTTTTGAAATGGCAACTCACACTTTTGTTTAGGCATCATCTATGTTGGTGAAAGCTGTCGATAAGTCTGGGTTAAAAATCATTGTTGTAAAATTGTAAACATAGGCTAAATTTAACGGAAATTAAAGTTTATATTACAACTCGCGAATACTTACCATATTAGTAAGTCAGTTAACGAGCTCCTATGATTTTACAAGAGAATTACCTTTGGTTAAATTGAAGCAGTAAATTATCAAGTACAATAATTTATAGGACTAAGAACTAACCACAACTCATTGCATGATTTTAGTTCTACATATCGCATTCACATGTTTCACAAACATGTGCTGTTTCATTTGTTTCAGTCAAGCGGAAAATCTGGATTGATAGCTGATAGCATGCAATCTGATAATCTGACATAAGTACATCACCGATTTTAACGGTTGACTTCTATAAAAAGATTAGGTATTATGGCTCACCTATTTTCAGATTTATTTACAGATAACTTTGTAAAATAAAAGATTTGGAGATTATGTATTGTATGGATTTTTTGCTAGTTTTAAAACTGCGCTGTATCGTAATGTTGTTAAGAAAAAAAAGCAAAGTTCGTTCAAAGAAATATTTTTATGAAAGAAAAATCAAAAAAGAAAAGAAGGCTTCAAAGAAACAATTCTTCAATATTTAAGGCATTCCAACGAAACAATGTTAAAACAACTTTAGGCAGTGTAACATTCCAAATATTTTTCTTTGGAAAAGTTATCCAGGCACGTAATTAAATGAACTCGTTTTATTTTCAATACCAAACTTTTATTTTATTTATACATATTTTGATTAAAATGGGCAAACTTTGTCATTGCAGTTGAGGCGGATAGCGAGCCGAAGGTGAGGGTGTCAAGGAGCCGAGAACTGCAGTGACAAATGGCTTCATTTAGTTTATTGTACATCTGCGAAAAAATAAAATAATAGAACGAAAATGATGTTCTAAAGAACAGGTTTACCAAAGTTATCGGTCATACTGCATACGTCTTCCTTCTATTTTCGTTCCATAAAAAATACACATTCAGAGTCAGTCCTATTCATTGAGTTAAAGTAGTCTTGTTATCCCTTCGCCCTTCGTTCCCTACATCTCCCATTGTATATGATGCACGTCCTGGATTTGTCCCGACGTGATCACGTGACTATTAGGGGTCTGTTCCCAATCCCTGCGACTTACGACGCTTTCCAACATGTACCCGGTATCATCTCGTTATGTCACGAGCTGCTCTCGAGCGTGACTGTACATTTCCCAAATGCTCGCACTTCGACACGCATTGTATTTAAGTGTTGTCTTCAAGAGACAAATTCGTCGTTGTTTAATAATACCCATTGAGTAGGATTATGCCTGTGTGTTTCTTACAAGAAAGTGTAACTTTTTTGTGGATATAACTACTAGATCATTTCACCTTGCCAAGTGGTCGTATCTACAACTAGCGGATGATCACCGCAATCTTCAGGAAAATCAGTCTTTTAGCAGTTCTAACTGCGGTACTCAGAGATATTTAATGATTACTTAGGCCATCACTTAGTAAAGGTTTTGACAGTTTTGTCATACTAAAGTATGTCAAATCTTTACTTAGTGACGGCTTAAGTAATCATTAAATATCTCTAAGTACCGCAGTAAATGTAATAAATGGTTTCTGCAGCTCAGTACCCACCTACATACAGATCTATTATATATGTGAATTCACCCTGATGTCTGCATGCTAACAGAAGCCACAAGACCGACACTGTATTATACTTTCATGTCGTATTTGCATAGTAACAGCAGCATATCCTCAACTTGGCTAAAACTTTTAACATTACAAGACCTAACATTACTGTGGTATTTATTCCGTTGCTCTAAAAACAATCTGTGCAGTGTGCAATATACATGCATACCTGTTAAGTGGCAAGATGGCGCGTGAAAAATGCTTTTAATGGCGCCAATTCACCCCCGCCTCTACACGGAGAGGGTGTGCCACGGTGAATCTTTTTCAATTAATTTCTTCGCCAATCCTATTCTTAGTAAGCGATTTACGAGATTAGTTAATCAGCATAATCGTGTAGATTAAAATCAGTGTGCCGTGATATTAAGTAGCAACGGATATTGAAAATGATTTTGGCTTGTAATCAGTTAATTTTCATCGTCATCGGCTCATCGTTTTAGAACAGTCCTAATCTACTGTTTATCGTTTACTCGTACTATACAGACTATCTATACCAAATTCATGCACTAATGGACGTTTAATAATTTCAAATATATATCGTCGGGAGGAGATGCCAATGATCTTTTAGGGCTAAAAGATCATACACTGACTTTGTTCGTCATGATCTTCAGATACATGTACTGGCAACTGGCGTGCTTGTATGACCAGATCTATGAACGTGGATGACGCAAAAGGAGTACGTAAGGATCGTAGCAGGTTTCGGCCTATCCTCATGGGAAAAAGTCATGAACTTATGTATGCCTCATAAAATCCAGTAACACCTCGCAATGCTGAAATAATTTAATTTAAAAAAGGCATCTGTTGTCTTTATGGGTGCTAAAGAAGAGACAGCGCCACATTGCCCCTCTAAGCTTTATTTCAATTAAGAAGGTTCAATTAGAAGGCTTTCTAGGTTTTGTTTCTTAGGATAGTTTCGCGGTGCGATGGAAACACTGGCAACCTTATTGATGGGTGTAAGCTATTGCGGTGTTCATGCTGTACAGACCATATTGGTTTATTTTTCCAAGTATTCTTAATTTAAAGTGGTTCCTTACATGTATTTTAGTTGCAGTGCAGGTTACTTAGCGAAGATTCTAGGTAAAGTATTACAATCATCTTTCTGGTTTGAAAGCTATGTGTTTCAATGAACAGTGTAAAATCTACAGGTGATAAGAAACTTGAAGCCTTGTCAGGTAACTCACAAACATAGATCTTTGTTGGCAGTTTGTAGTTGACGTGAGGCATTCAGTGGCTGTGCGTAACATATTGGCAAGTCACGCTCAGGTCAAAAGGTCAAGATGCCGTTGACATTCAATTCCGTAATGTGTTCTTACTACTAGAGTCAAGATTTTTGTCAATATGAAAGTCGTGTGGGAGAGGTTGAGATGAATTGCCTATACATATTGTCTTTTACGTATTTTATTCTAAATACATAGTTTGCGTTTGGCCGCAATTTGGGTGATGTGTTTATAGAGGCTATCGTTATGATATTACTCGTTTATTCAAAATGGATAGGGTCAAGGTATCATATTCTATAACGATGAGGCAACATTAGATGATACACCTTTTCTGGTCGGTAATGGATACAAAGTTCTAAGACTATCCTGTACATAATTATGTGCTGCTGCGTAAACAATTACCATTACATCGAGGCATGTCTTTACTCAAAATCTACGTCAAACAACAGGTGATTAGCTAAGTTGGTAGTAGAAAATAAATCTTCTTCAAAGCTCAAACTCCATTACGACGGAACACTTTAAATCAAAACATTTAATAAAGTGTTAACTGTCGTGTTCTACTTCAGCCCCTGCTCGTTTGAAGCCAATATTATTTCCCAGTAAACTTCTGTTCTATAAAGGGGCTGAGTCGTTTTCTCCTATTTAAGGAAAGCTGTCACAATGGTTTCTGCAGATAAGTCCGTTTGCCGGATGTGTAGAGATTAAAGGGCGAGGCCTTGTGGTCCAAAATCGTCTATTAGGGTGCGATCGATATCTTGTTTGGGTGTATGTAATCTGTTAAATGCACGGCAGTACATATCTACCTACATGCTATGTTAATACAGATGTCACGTATGCCTGAAACTGAAGTATCGTCAAAGCACTTTTAATATACGTTATATTAGAAGTGCTTTGCAAGGCAAATATTTTTCAAAAGCTCAAAGCTGAAGTTGATAAAAAGTGCTTTTGAGCTTCATTTTATCGTAGATTTTGAGGAAAAAATCTGTTCAATATAACCTTCCAGTTTCTTTTAAATTAGGTTCCAGACTTTATGTACTTTTTGAGTGATACTTTATTAAATACTTATTAGAGTTTTCGGGAACTAGATAAAACTTTTAGTTATTTTGTTTAACACTGTATGTAATAATGAGCTTTATATTGAAGTTTGTAACACCACAGCTCGCAATCGACCCACAGAGATGAATCTGCACAAAGTCGATTCGGATTACATCCGGAATGATTCGTTTTCACGAGAATTTCACAGCGGGTGACGAACTTCATCAATCCACTGCAATCAATCACTGTTTGCATATCCTAAATGAACTCGTCACTCCATTACACGCTTGCAACCGACGAGGCAAGGGGGCTGCCGCAAAAGGAATAGTAAATATAGTGTACTGTTATACCGACACTCTTAAAACTCATTTGTGTTTGCATAAAGGGAAATGGGACACGGAAAATGCTTGTTCTTTGAGCTATTCTTAAGAAAATATTAAAAAATAGAGACGGTGAACTCCGGTGTTATTCTGGTAGAAAAGAACTGCATTTTGTAAGACGTTTTGTAAGGTGGAAGCTGTAAAATTAAAAGCTGATTGAAAGAAGAGAGGTCAATATAGTAATTTTAGGAAAGTTATAACCTGAAAAACTAGTATTAAAAAAACAGCTGTGAAAAATTTTGAACTTTGACCCCCAATATCTCCGTAACTATGTATATAGGGGTATGGTCTAGACCAAAAAGTGGTCGCAGTGATGGGGAGAACAAGTGCCATTCGGCTTCGTTAAGGGTACTTTTACACCCTTTATACTAGATTATATTATAAAGCAGTAAAATTAGTTTGCAAGTTTTGCTTGTAGCTTCGTAAATAATGATACAATGTTTAAAAAAAACACTGATAGAAAGATCAGATACATTATTCGTGGATACTCTAGCATCCACGAATAATGGATCTACAAACTAGACTATTAATTATATTTATATCATGCATATTAGCCGAGATATAGCACAGTTCCTGCGGACGAAGTCGCGTGCGAAGTGCTATTAGTTTAATATTCTGGATGCTCCTGGAAGAGAAACTAAATGCATCAAAAAACTTTCCAAATAATGCAATATGAAACGACATTTTAGAAAATATTATTTAGCTCGTTTAAAGTCGTACCGAGAATTTCCAGTCACTAGTTTCCATAAAAAAGTTTTTCATGATAGAAGTGAAGAAAAATTACACACGATTTTTCTGAAATCACCACTTTAAGGAATTTTCTGTTAACAATAAATGAATTTGAATAGTTTTCATGTTTTTTTTTATCATTTAAAAGTGTTTCAGGTATGCTATACAAGCTAATTTCTGTAACAATGAACGTAGTGAACGTATGATATTATAGTACATTATGGTACAAGTGTGTAAAGTTGGTGATTACCGCTGAGGCGCCATTGAGACCCGAGCCGAGGACGGTAATCATCAATACACACGTGTATCATACGACGTTTTTCAACACACTTGTGAAGAAAATAATACAAAAACATCATTTTCAACAGTGAAAACGAGTTGTGAAAATTTTCGTGTAAAAAACTCAGTTTTCCTGCGCGCGCATCGAACAATCGGGAACAGTCATAGACTACAAGAATGAGGGATTTTTTTTTGTTGGCTTTTGCGGATAGCGTGTTAGCCACGTACAAAATGGCGACTTCAGAGTTTTATTTATTATTACAAAGAAATAAAAGTTATATTTGAGTGTAAGTTTAATTTATTAAAAACTTACAAGTTGAAATTATCTATTTAAATACGAACTTTATTAAGAACAAAGCCACTCAAACAATAAAAAAAACCTATAACTCACTTGTGAATAATAGCAATGAAAAGTCACAGTTTGATAACAGGTGTCATTAGCGGTGAAACTATATCCATTTTATGAGCAAGTGTGTTGAAAAAATTATTATCTACGTCTAGTTCTTTGTTCTGCAGCCTTGTAATAAGTATAAGGTACGTAGGACGGATGATTGGTGCTCAGATGTGCCGAGAACAACCGTTTGATATATTAGAAACCTTCACCTGTGACCTGCAAATTGTCTACAGTAAATCAATACGTTTGGACTGGTACTTACATCACAAAATAGACGATAATAAAGTTTCTCTTCAACCGTTTTAACGTCACCATATTGCATGGTGACGTTAAAACGGTTCTACATTCTGATAAGATCATATATAACTCCAATAATAAGAATACCACAAAAACGTACCTACCTTTTTTGTAACTATTTGCTGTCAAAAATATCCTGGGGATCGAAGCTATCAACACAAAATATATACACTCTCGACGGCGCGGCGTTGTGAAGTTGACACTTATCGATGTCCAATTTTATTTCCCTTTTCCCTCTCGTGTACGACTTGAAACGAATTTCTTGTATATTCATACACTATTTATTGGATGTTTGTTGGAACGAAAAGTTCTAGCTCAGTAAATATGCTTTTTAGGTAAATATAACAGTTTGAATTTGGCATTGCTTTGCTCCCCCGTTTTCTTTGAAGTTCGACATCCGATTCCTAGAATGTCCATCTGCTGGCTGAGTAATAAACGCCGGTTTTCGGTAGAAGCAAACTGCGCTACTGCAGTGATTGCATGGTAGATCGTCCATGCCTGCCTCACCTCGTTTATGTGTGGTCACTTGTAGCTATCGAGAAATTTTAGCCACATATTCCGCGGACGGTCAACAGACTTGACAAGATTACGTTAAAGCTGTGGGTGGAGTGTTTAGGTAGAATTAATTAAACGAGAATTGCAAGAACACTATTTACAACACATTAGTTATAATAATAATAATAAAGTCTGCAGTCTGCGGGGAGGTTTAACTCTTGCCAAGGTCTTGAGTATACTGCCATTGATGAAGAAATTGAAAATATTGAGAAAATGTGTTTCCTATGTAAAAAATATTGCCAAAATTTGTTGGATGGCGTACTGACGTGAGGTCCGAAGTTTTCACCGATATCTTTCTCTTTGTAGCGCTAGACTTGTAGGTAGACGTTTTATGAAACTTGGCAGTTGTTCTCATAATGGATTAGATAATAAAACTGCTCTCATAAAATGGCCGTCACATAATACATTTAGCGTCCATGTTCAAAAATAACTTTGTATTGTATTGTATTGATTCTATAAATAGTTTAAGCAGTTATTCTCTCAGGTTCGATTGGGGCACCGGTTTTTGTCAATTTATAATTTGCTGCTATGAAAAATGAAGAAGGCACTATTACTGCAGGCAGATAGGAAATTGTATTGGATACGTCCCTATGCATAGCAATTGAGGAATATTTTTCGATATCGCCGAATTGGTTGGGGGTACTAACGCATTGATTAGAGTGTCTCGGAGAGATCGGGACAAAAACAATGTTCTTTTTATCTCAGTAAAAGCGCAGGAGAACGGTTGGATTAATAAAACAAAGTGTTTTTAGTATTCTTAAAGGAGTACTTTTATCCACGTCTCCACGATGACTTAATTTATTTCAAAATAGAAGTTATCACTAAATAAACATACATATTAATTCTTTAGTTGTTGCATATATTTTAAGTACGAGGAATGAACTTGACTTTGCCACCATCCTTAGGCCCCAAAATAACGCTGTAAGGGTCGGTTTCCAAATGCTTTGGTCCATCGGGCGCGAACTTGTACTTCATGATCATCTGAGCTATAGCTGTACGTATTTGCATCATTCCATAGCGTTTACCTGGAAACAAACAAAAAAAGATGTAATCAAAATTCAACCTAATACTTTTTCAGACTAAGTTGACTATAGATTTTCCCTCGTCCCGTCATCATCATCATCATTCTCCTGTCTTTATCCCAATTTATTTGGGGTTGGCAGAGCATATCTCCCTTTTCCATACTTCTCTATTACTCGTCATCTCAGCAGTCACATCCTTGGTAGCCATATCATCCTTCATACAGTCCATTCATCGTTTTTTTGGTCTTTCTCTAGTCTTATAGCCATCATCATTCATTCATCCTTAACATTTTTCTCCCTACATTTTCTTTACCCCACTACATTTTAAATGTGCTTACCGATGCAGAACCTGGGTCCTTCCCCAAACGGCAAGAACGCGAAGTCATGGTTATCGCTGTCAGTGGAATTGATGAATCTCTCGGGACGCCACTGTTCAGGCTCAGGGTACAATTCCTCGTTGAAATGGATGGAGATCACGTTGACGAACACCGGTGTGCCTGCGTCTACCGTCAGCTCATCAGTCAGCTGGTAAGTTTTGTTGCACATCCTGTCCAAGTGCGGTACTGGAGGATACTTTCTTAACGTCTCTGGAAGGTTAATTTACATAACATCACGCTTGTAATACCGGAAAGATTAGGCAGAGCTGTACCTAATAGGGGGTGACCCTATTACCATAAACTCAACTAGCCACAAATTCAGGCTCCGTGACTGTTACTGAATTTTCTGATGGAAAAATCCAATAACACTTTGCCCGACCCGGGAATCCAACCCAGGAGCAGCCCAGCAGTCGCGATTGCGACCATTAGACTAACGAAGCAGTCGTGCATTAATTTACATTAACATTAAAAATGACTTTAAGAAATCAAAACACATAAAAGCCTCAAATTCTGTCACGCACCGTGCATACACGCAGTAATATATTTAACTTTCAACAAGTCGTCGTACTCCAGAACGTCTTTTCCGCTTTCTTTTAACGCTTCGCTGACTTCCTTATAAAGTTTTTCCTGGAAGAAACAGGTCCTTTGTATTAGGTACACGGTAAATATTAGTAAGAAACTGTAGCAACGGTTTGTAGATAAGGGAACGTGACATTTTCACCAACTTTGGGAAGAGAAAAGGGATGACCTTAACGGAGATTCCATTAAGTGAAAGCACAGTGGACGCTTGTGAATGGATGAGAGCCATTACCTAAATGCATTGCTATGTTTCTAATCTTATGCTCTGTAATGTCTGTTTGGATTGTTGATCAGATAATTTAATGACATTATAAGCTAATAATGTTTTGATACCTGTTCGTCAGGGTGGTAAGCCAACTCGTGGAGCAAATAGGTTAATGTGGTCGATGACGTCTCGATAGCACCAAGTATGAATATAGCCGCCTGGGCCATCATTAGGTTATCAGCTAATTCTGTAAGATAAATAGGTACAGCGATAAAAACCCAATTAGGAGTAGACGATCTCATTGTTGTATCAATTTGATTGGTGATATGAATTGTTAGTGATTAGATGTTGTCATCTGATCCACGATTAGATGATCATGGTTGATAAGATTTTGTGATTGTGTGTCTGAATCTGGTTTTATCAATATCAAAGGGACTGTGCCTACTGTTATTAAAAACACGTCACACGTGTTTGTTTTTTTACTTTATAATTTATTTTAGAGTTGTCGTTATATAAGTTCCGGACATATCGTATGAGATTCCCAAAGGTGAACTTACGTGAGTCGGATCCAGCCGGTAGTTTCAAGTTCGCCTTTAACTTTAACAAATGATTAACGAGATCCCTGCTGTCGCTGTTCTTTCCAGTTTTCTGTCGTTCAGCGGCAACTTCCGTGAACAACTTTTTGACGTATTCTGTTGCAGGCTGCGAGAAGAACTTAAATCTGAAAATATCCATGTGCATTTTTAATATAAATGCTTCTTCTATATCTTTTGCTAAGGCAGAAGTAACTTTAAAGGTTCTTTGTGTTGATAGTCTTTCAAAACCTATCAGGTTTTCAAATAATTGACTTTTGGAGGTCTGTTGCGCGTTAACTCCTTCCAAAGTGAAAGTATTCAGTTGCATCCAGTTGAAATGGAAGCTAACTTCAACATAGTTCGGAACAACCTGATGATGTTAAAATACCTGAGAATTTCAGCGATAGCAGGTACGAAGAAGATCATGGTGAACTCGAAGCCGCGCCAGAAGGTCCACTTGACCATGTGGCGTGTGATGAACCAGAGTGGGGATGTGAGCTCTTTCAGTGCACTCACGCGCAACCCGAACACTGTGTACGCCACTGTGTCGGATGTGTACATAGAGAACAGTTCCTGAAACCACGGAGATGAAGGTAGGAGATGGTGTAATTTAAGGCGATCGACATAAGATGAGCTTTATATAGCGATGCTGATGGTCAAAGAGTTTTAGAAGACTTACTGCCGCACTCAGAGAACTTAAATGATTACTTAGGCGATCACTTAGTAAAGGTTTTGACAGTTTTGTCGTACAAAAGTATGTCAAACCTTTACTAAGTGACGGCTTAAGTAATCATTAAATATCTCTGAGTACCACAGTTAAAGAGCTGACATTGGGACTAGTGTTCAAATATCTAAAAGTATTGGATTGCGATCGAATTGATTAAGGTTGTAGACTCTCGCCGACACATTCCGAGGCAGGCCGAGTATGAGAGTGTATACAGGAGCGCCTGTCTGACCTCCTTGGTCCTACTTGGTTGTGCACTCTCACTCTATCTCTGCGAGTTTAGATTTACCGTCAGTACCTTAAAAGCTATTACAGAAGTTCGGAACATTTTGAAAGCAGAATCCACTCCGCGAAATGTAACATTACCAAAATTTTACCGTGATCCTAAATAGTTTTTAATTTAAATTAAACACTCCTAATTGGAGAAGAACTGGAATAGGTACGTGGGATACATGTGAAAACTTATTACAACTTACTTGTTACGCACTTTACACAATAAAAACATCTTTTATTTCATTCGGAATAAAAGGATTCCTGAAAATAATTATTGAATGGAACAGAAATAGTGCTAGTAATAAGAAATATGAACGAGCGATGTTTCGTATCCCTGACCGAACAGGTATCGATCTCCAATATCATTTCCTTTTGAGTTGGCTGTTACAGCTACGTCTTTGAATCTTCGTGGTTGTTTTTCTTACTTTTATACCGATCTCTATATTTGTTATCTTAGTCATATTACGACTTCATATTGAAAATACATCATCTTGTTACTCTTTTTTTTAATACTCCGGGATAAATTCATAACATAACAATATCACGCACATAATCCTCAAAGGGTTCAGGCAGAGGTGTACCTAATAGTATACCCTCATTTCTCCAGTTATGTTTAAGTTCCATGTAATAGGGGACGAACCTATTGCCATCAACCGGGCACAAATCCAGAGTCCGAGGCTGCTCCTGAGAATTTCCTGATGGAAAACTCAATAAGACTTTGCCGAACCCGAAAATTGAACCCAGGACCTCATGCTCAAGCAGCCGCGCTTCTGACCACTAGACCGGGAGGTAGTCTGAGATAAATGCAATAATGAAAAAAAATATTGCAGCTCATTAATATCTTTATTTTATTAGTTAACATGCCTGGATTCCAAATTAACAAAATTAAGAGTAAACCTGCAATATATGTAAGTGATGATTCATTTCTAAGTCTGTTACTTTGTATGTGGGTACTAATGTTCTATGTTCATAGACAGACAGCTGTCAGGTTGAGTGAAACGGTTTGCAAATGTAGATCGGGTATTTTAATTTAATATTATAAATCGAGTTGTGCATGAGGCAGGGTTTTGTGCGCACGTACATTTCACAAATAATTCATATTATTGTTTTCATTTATCATATTCTGTGCGGGTGCACCCGCTTTCGGTGAGAATGGAGGAAGGAGGGAGTTCAAATGAAGCTGCGTTGACCGATATTAGTGATTCAGAAGTAGTAAAAAATTGCGAGCGTGAGCTGATGATGATGACGAGTACAGAGGATTTTGACCAACAAATGATTGCAAGATCAGAGAAAAGATCTAGAGAAAAGAGTGAAGATAGTAGTGATGAAAGTTTTACTACAGTTGACAGGAGACGTCCAAAGAAACTCATTAGAAGCACTTCAAATGGAAATTTTAGCACAAACAGGTTTGAATTAAATAATAATTCTCAAAATTCTGTGGAGAAATCTGACTCAATAACAAATTGTACTTTTGAGTTATGTTTGACCTCATTACAAGTTTTACCTAAGCAGATGGCCTTGGCTAAGTGGTTACGAAACGGGAATATTCAAAATATCATTAGAATCAAATATAAAAGCCCTTATAAAGTATTTGTGCAGTTTGATGATAGAAAACAAGCCGAAAAACTACTAAATTTTCCTAAAAACAAGGAACTAGATATTCGAGCTCAATTTACCGATGAGGTTGACCTATCCTACGGAGTTATCAAAGGAGTTGACTTAGAAATGACTGATGAGGAAATGTTAGTCTCATTCAGTAGCACTTTTGAAGTGGTGTCTGTCAGAAGATTGAGACGATTGAATGATGACGGTAAATGGATTGACAGTGAGACCGTTAGGATAGGTTTTAAAAGCCAAGTTGTGCCTCAGTATGTTTATGCATATGGATGTCGATTCAGGGTTGAGAAATACGTTTTTCCCGTAACCCAGTGCTCAGGATGTTGGAAGTTTGGACATTCTAAAAAGTTTTGTCCAATCAAAAAAAACCTATGTCCAAAATGTGGAAAAGAACACATCAATTGTGAGACACAAATATTTAGATGTTTGAATTGCAACGGTCCTCACATGGCTATAAACAAAGCATGCCCATTTTTTATTAAAGAGAAAAGGATTCGTGTTCTCATGAGTATGAAAAATATCACGTACAAAAACGCATTGGAACTGTATTATATTGAAAAAAAGGAATGTAACAAACAAGTTTTACCGGAATAAACGGATATGAGTAGCCTTACATTTATTGATCTTAATGAAAAGCTGTCTGGTGAACAGATTTACCATAAAGAACAATTTACAGATGAAGTACCAGTTATTTTAGAACAAAGAAAAGAAGATTACGCGACTGTAGTGAGAACCAGAAGTGATAAAAATAGAAAAGAAGGATCTAAAAAGAAGCATACTAAAAATGTTCATGATAACATTAATAAATCCGTGCTTACAGAAAATTTAGAAAATATTCAAAATCCCGAAGAAGAAAAGAGAGATACAAATGAGAGGAAATTTCAATGGAGGAAAATTTGGAGAAATATTATGGCGATTGTGTTCTCGACAGAGCAGAACCTGATGGACAAAATGAAGTCGGTGTTTAAAATTATATGTGAGGAAGTTAAATTTTTGTTAATTAGTAGTTTTATGGACGGAGATATGCTAAACTTGTTTACATCTAAGAATAATGGATAGTACAGCAAAAGAGATGTCGGTTAAAATATGTCAGTGGAATGCACAAAGTCTAAGACCCAAAATAAGTAGTTTTGATACATTTTTAAATCAGGAAAAGATTCACATTGCTATTTTAAGCGAAACATGGTTTGACTCAAGTTTCAACTTTAATTTAACTGGATACAATATATTTAGAAAGGATAGACCGGATTCTTATGGAGGAGTTGCTATTATAATTCATAAATCATTGCATACGCAAATAAGTCCTATTAATCTATCAAACCCCGGCATAGAAATAATTCACGTCAAAATTTTAAATTGTAAAAGTCTTAAAAATATAATATCAATTTATTGCCCATCTTCTGTAGTTACTCGTTCTTCTGACTGGGATAGTATATTTAATTTAGAACTCGACAAGACTTTAATTGCAGGTGATTTTAATGGGCACCATACGAATTGGTCGTATAAAATTGATCAAAGAGGAACCCAACTGTTAGACTCTTCACTGGAAAATGGCTGGATTTCTTTAAATAATGGTGATTTTACTAGGGTCAAATTAGTAAATGGCATAGTGACGAAGACCTCACCTGATATTACGTTTGCATCGTCAGATATAGCAATAAATTGTGATTGGAAAGTTTTCAATGAAAACTTGGGTAGTGATCACCTCATTATTAAAATAACTCTGAACTATTTCGAATCAAAAAAATATATTAAGAAACGTAATTATAAAAAAGCAGACTGGAAAGCGTTTAGCGAATATCTTATACAGCCATTTTGTGATTTTGATAACTTTGAAGACATTCAAGCTCAATATGATTATTTTGAGGATCACATCAATCGGTCAGCCACTAAAAATATACCTGAGTCGAAAATTTGTACCAATCCGGCAGGTAATTTTAAACCTAAGGAATATTGGGATTCATCACTGTCCAGAGCAGTAGCTAAACGTAGATTAGCTTTGAGTATATTTAGACGTAACCCAACTCCTGTTAATCTTAAAACTCTAGAAGATAGAACTGAGGAAGCACACGCGATGATAAGTAAAGCTAGATCAAATAATTGGAAATGTTTTTGTAGCAGTATAGATGAGACTACGTCTGTGTCTGTAATGTGGCAAAAAATGCGTTGGTTCAAAGGTTATAAACAGGTAAAATCTTATCCGTCTGAAAATAAACAAAAGGAGTTGTTAAATGCTTTAGCACCAGATACAGTAACAAACAAACAACCTTCTTTCACTTCTCATAATAGTTTATTAGAATCACCATTTAGTCTGCAAGAAATGAAACACTGTTTAAAAAAAAAGGATACTGCTCCGGGCAAGGATGGAATAACTTACTCCATGATTTATAACTTACCTTCTGAGGGAAAATTATTTTTACTTAACTTGTATAATAGGATTTTTTCATCTGGGCATATTCCACGCCAATGGCGGGAAATAAGTGTTATCCCCATTCCAAAGGCTGTTAGCGGCGCTGACGCAGAACCAAAGCTTAGGCCTATATCTCTCATCTCATGCATTTGTAAAATATTTCACTCAATGTTAGTTAAGAGACTGGAGTGGTATACGGAAAAAAATAAGTTTTTATCCGCTGCTACGACTGGCTTTCGCAAAGGTCAATCCTGCTTGGATTGCCTCGCAAGGCTTGTAACTGATATTCAAATAAGATTTTCGCACAATATTGCTACTGTAGCTTGCTTCTTGGACATAGAGAATGCATACAACAACGTGTTAGTAGAGAGTGTCGTGACTACACTGGATAGATTACATTTTGGTTCTAATATTTGTAAATATATTTGGGAGTTTTTAAATGCAAGATGTTTAATGATAAAAGTGTATCCTGGGGAATCAATAATAAGTAGATGGACAAATAGGGGTTTAGCTCAGGGCGACCCACTTTCTCCTTTGCTGTTTAATTTAACTACGTACAAAATTTGTCGTGAGATTGATGGCGTTTCTCTTTTACAGTATGCCGATGATTTTGTATTATATTTAAAGCACAGGGACTTACATTTTTGCGAAATTTCTTTACAATTAGCAGTGAATGATATGATAGCTAGGCTTGATGAAGTTGGTTTAGAACTTTCCTCTAATAAATCTAAAATGTGTATTTTTACTAGAGGTCGAAGAAGGAACATAATAGAACTTAAAGTCAATGAACACGTTATTAGTTCAGTTGATAGTATTAAGTATTTAGGTATGTGGCTTGATCGATCTTTACGGTGGGGTAAACATGTTAATGAAGTAGCTGAGAAAGTCTTGAAATATTTAAAACTTTTTAAAGTTTTAGCAGGTTCCAAATGGGGAATGCATCCAAAGTATTTACGTACGTTATACATTTCGGTGATTAGAAGTAGATTGGATTATGGATGTTTTTTGTTCGGAAGTTGTGCTAAAGTACATTTGTATAAATTAGATAAAATACAAAATCAGGCTGCCAGAATAATCGGAGGTTTCATTAAAAGCAGTCCTATTCATGTAATGGAAAGCGAACTGTGTTTACCTCCGTTGCATAATAGAAGACTGTTTCTTTCATATAAGTACTGTATAAAAAGTATGTCCTGGTCAAACAGTATAATTATTCGACTTATTGCAGAACTAAATGATCTCATGCAGATGAGATTTTGGCAAAACAAAAAAAAACCTTTACTTGTTTCGGTACTAGATGAATGTGAATCTTTTCCTGTGCATTCCTCTGATTATTTGGAAATGTTTTCTTTAGAGGTTTGGGTAACTAGTATAACAATAGATGATTTAATTATATGTACTTTAGAATGTGTAAAAGGCCCAAAAAATTCGTTAAATTTTTCTTCTCTTAAATTTGAAATCATAAAAGAAATTCACGAAAAATACTGTCGGTTCAATAAATATTTCACGGATGGTTCCAAGTGTAAGGATGGTCTGGGAGCAGCGTTTTATGATGTCGATAAAAATTATTCGATTATGTACAAAGTAAATACTAATGTGTCCATTATGACGATGGAGCTCATTGCAATCTATGAAGCCATTAACTCTGCTTATAACTTGGGAGATCGACAGTTTGTGATTTTTACAGATTGTAAGAGTGGCTTGCAGCATTTAGCTCGCTGTGCCTCTGGTTTCAGAGGTATTTCGATAGCTTACTCAATTTTAAGTAAGATAATAGATCTTACAAACAATGGCATCGTTTTAAGATTGCAATGGGTCCCATCTCATGTAGGTTTGAGAGGCAATGAAGAGGCTGATAGATTAGCAAAGTTAGCGGTTACTCAAGGTCAAGAATATTATGTTGTACCTAACTATTTAGAACGAGTAACTTCTTGCAAACGAATTTGTTATGATAGTTTTAAAGAATATTTTGACGAACGTAGCAGGGAAAAGGGTATATGGTATAAAACCATTCAATATCAGCCTCTTCCAATACCGTGGTTTGCTGTCATGGAAATGAGTAGATGCTATATTGTTCTCTATCATAGATTGCGCTCTGGTCACTATCCATCTCGGAAGTTTGGCTTTTTGATGAAAAAAGTAGATTCTCCCAACTGTGAAACATGTGGAACGGTTGAAGATGTTCACCATATACTTGTCGAATGTAATAAGAATAAGAAGGAACGAGAAATATTGATTTCTAAATTAAATTTAAATAAATATGATACCGGTTCATATGTTCCAGTTTTAGCGCAGCCGTCACCGGAGATAGCAATTCTCCTTGCTGATATGTTTTTTTAATTTGTATTGTTTGTGTAGTTTAGTGTAAACTAGTTTATGTTATGATGAGGCTGACTTGCCTTTGAGGATAAAAGCCTCTTTTCAAATAAAAGAATAAAAAAAAAAAAAAAAAAAAAATGTTCTATGTTAATATGCTACACTAATAATGGTCAGTACGTTAGACGGAATTTCCATGTCATTGAATACATTGAATACAGTGTTGTAGGTACAAGGTCGATCATAATTATCTGATGTGTAAATATACCACATTTATGCATTTGTTTAAAACTAGCTTAGCTGCTTTAACAATCGGTAACCAGTTATTACAACTGGTATTTATTTTGCCGTTAGGTGCAGTAAATTCTATTAAAAGCATCTTATAATACCTATTCCTATATACGTACCCCAACAATTTTTAGGAGCATAAATATTATTCCCCTCAAAGCTCCTCGAGAGGTACTTAAACTTTTTACTTCATCAAGCGTTTTCTTTAGCCCAAGGATTTAAGGTCATCGAAAAAATATCGGTAGTTATTTAGATTTTTTTTTAATAGAGCTAGATGACATTATTTTTTGCTTGCCGTAGGTACCACAATACTTTTTTTATTTTTTTGGAAGCTTTTTTCTTAAACCTTTAAGAGAAAACCTTCCAAAAAATACACAGAAACTTAACTACTAGTACCTTTACTGATAGACTAGATACATTTTCTGTCAGAGTCAGCTGTTCGTAGCAACAGTACCTACATCAGGTACGGCCAAAGCATACCGAACCTTAAATAATCATATGGAGTGCAATGATTTGGAAAAATCCCGGCTTTATCGGGGCCAACTTGGTCTCTTTGACTCATAACATTGTAAAAACTTCTTGAGTTTGAGTCATATCAGTCATATGCCACACCGCATCTTTTGCCCGTCGTGCACAACTAACTGCACGCTTCAGGACTTAAATAAAGCGAACAGCAGAGCTGACCAGGTTGCTACGTGCTGGTCGGACAAAATCTGAGTCATCAATTTGAGAAGAAGACGAACAGCTTCTCTTTAAAACCAATTTTACTACTACGAGTAACTATACAGGGTGTAAATCAACCCATCACACAGCCGTTAACCAAGCATTCTGTACATCAAACTAAGTACCCCTACGCAAAAAAGTTTGCTGGGGAACGACTTTTTTTTTTTGGGTCAAAAATCACATTTTACGGTAAAACTCAAAGTAGAACACTTAAAACATTGTGCTATTGGATGCTTTGAATAAAAACAGCTGTGAAAAATTTGGAACTTTGACCCCCGATATCTCCGTAACTAGGAGGTTCCCAGGTATGGTCTAGAACAAAAAAGTGATCGCAGTGGTGGGGAGAACAAGTTCCCTTCATTTGCCTTAAGGGTACTTTTACACCCTATATAATATATGAAAATTTGTTTTGTAAATGCGAATTTCCGAACTCTATGCGGGCGAAATCAGGGGCATAAGTGTGTATCACAATAGTACAGCTAATACTCAGTTGTCATCATAACATACCTTAAGATCAACAGGCTTTTTGTTATCAATGTAGTCCGTCTGTATCCTGCGCACGAGTTCGGCAGAGTTGATGTTCATCAGTTCAGTGATGCCTCTCAACCGCATGCTGGTAAACATGGGAGACACTTCGTTCCTCATCTGTACCCACATTGGACTCTGCAACAAACGGGTTGGGGATCAAGGTTTGGGATAGGTCCACAACACTTTTGTAAGCGATAATCCTTTGACGCAAAATTAATTTTAACGCAAAAAAAACCAAAAGCTGGCCTAGATTGAGGATACGGTTCAAACGCCGGCAAAGTACCTACACCAGGCAGCTGAATATTCTATTTTCTAGCAGTGTGAGTTGGTGAGTGAGTGAGACATGAGTCTGGTGAGACTGGTGAGTTTGGTGAGACAACATCATATCGAAATGGGTCCTGTATTCCTCATAGAGGTAATCTGAAATATGTTCTTTGTGATTCCACTTTTTGCTAGTTATGTGCCGAATGCTATATTTAACAGTTAAGAGACGAGACTATTTTTTCGCTAATCTAATCTTTGATTTAAAAAAGTATGACATAATATGCAAACAGGAGACGCTAGATATCAACTCATGGGCCGATGCTAAGTAAATAATGCATGCTTGCTAATCATTATACTTTGCACGTAAAAATAGTGTGCACTCAGACAAGGTCATAGACAAAATAAACTGTTTTTTTTATTGGGATGATTAATTATCAATTACTGGCTACTTTGACGATTTCTTGATTTAGAACATCACGGTTATTTAATCTGGCAAACTGGAATATGGCACCGTTGCGTGGGACAGCAGACAAATAAAATATTATAAATGGTAAACCCAGATCATCTACCCATTAAGTTAAAAAGTTATAAAACTACATAAACATTCGGGTGCTTGCATTTAGTTTTTTGACTCATTCCGTTATTTGGTCATAGCTCTTTCGTAATCGAAAGATCGAAAAAAGAGAGTAAAACTATTCAAAGAAGAGCAGACAATCTCCCAGGTATGGCAAGGGGGTCTGAATATATTCAATGCTCAATTCTGAAGATGCTACGGTCAAACAAAATTATTAAATACCGACACCAAAATTCCAAAACTATTTCTATTTAACGTATTAGTTTCTTGTAATTAACTAAAAAGTAATTTGCTGATTCTTCGGTTGAGTTCATAAAATATTATTGCTAATATTGCAATGCTATCGTAACTCCAACATACCACGAAATATGCGATACCCGGCGTTACAGTTGATTTGATTTTGTTAATACGGGATTAAGATAGATTAATTAGTTTATCGAGTTTATCAGGCATTATTCCAATAAACCTCGTACATACCTTGATTGAAAACAAATTCAATGAGCCTAACGGGTCATCATTATATCCAGAGAAACTGTATCTGTCTTGAAAACTGTCACTGTCTTTCACTAGGACCTTCTTCGCAAGCTCCTTTGAATTTAGTATTAGAGTTGGTTTCCACGATAGGAAAATACCGAAATAATCGCCCTTGTACTTCTTGCTGAGGTCATAGAAGACGTCCCAGAAGCTTCTCCTCATCAAGAACGTAAGGCTGCCGAAGATAAATGATGGTTCTTCGTACGGAACGCCACGTTTTTTCCAATATCCATAATTACTTCGGGAGTAGAGATACAACAAAGTTAAACAAGATAACACAAAAACAAGAAATAATTGAATGATAAGACCGAACATGGCGACGTCCGGTCCGTTTGCGAGTATGATTTACAATATCATTAGTTGTCTACTTGGATTTAACTGGCGACTAACTGATTTAAAACCAGTGTATTTGGGTATTTAAAACGCGGTGTTTTGTTGATAGTGTATTATCAACGTATTACGTAAGTGTTTATCAGTGCAAATGAGAACTCCATATGTTTAGCGTTCAGATAGCGTTCGAAGAATGCATGACTTTCTGCCGTGTACAGTTTATTTTGATACTTTAATTTTTTTTTATAAAAAACGTTGCCCCACACTAGGAATTTCTCCTGTATCGTGGGTGCGTTCACAAACATATAAACTAGCATACACAAATACCCAGATCCGAAACAACTATAGACAGGCCATACAAATATTTATTCCGTGCGGGCATCGAACCCGCGACACGCAGCGCAGCAGTCCAATCGCTCAGCCACTGCGCCAACCGTGCCGTCAAACAACAGATTAATGTGATTTATTTTTACACCTTTATATATTTCATTATAGGAAGTCTTCCCACTAAGTGGACCGATGACCTGGTGAAGGTTGCGGGGATCCACTGGATGCGAGGCGCGCGGGACTTTGTATAATTGTTTGTGTGTTTTAATTTATATATTGTTTTTTTTTGTTAGCCTGTGCTGCCCCACTGCTGGGACAAGACTCCCCTAATTCTTTCCAAGCGCCCTTTTCTTGTGCCACCTCGAACTAGCCCTCGTGGTGCACGTGTAATCATGGATTTGTATACCAAATGGTGGAATGTACCAAGAACAAATAACTATGTTTTTTTATGGGTCAAGCCCACTAGTCTATTCCCAAACCACTGTAACTCTTGAAAGTCAGAATCAACAGTGGCGACCACCAGAAAAGCGCCGAGACAATGAAGCTCGACGAAGTCCTCGAAGTCCCAGAGAAACGATTTAACTGTCTTGGATCCCGCAACGAAAATAATCAGAAAAGAATAGCGGAGCAGTAGGAAAAAACATAATTTCCACTTCCCTCCATATCAGCAGGAGACAGAATAGAACAAGGCCAATAGGCAAAAAGGGACGTATACAACAGGGATAGGTAAGCCCAGATGCTTATTAGCACCACAGCTAATGTTATCGTTAATAATACTTATATTTTGTTGCAATAATAGGTATGGCAAAAACGCTTTAACGCACGGTTTGTTCTAGTTTCTACAAGGACCGTATAACAGCTCACAACTTAGAACCCAGTAATATTAATGACAATAATATCCATGGTGCTAGGCAACTGGGCTTATCCCAGTTGTATACGTCCCTGTGTAACTATTGGCCTTGTTCTGTTCTGTCGTCTTCTGATATGGAGGGAAGTGGAAGGTGCGAATAGTAAATAACTTCGGATGAACGCAATATTATATATTTTTCTTCTTAGCGTGTCGATAACAATTTAAATTGAGTCGGCCCAAAATTGGGCGAGTTTGGCACTTTCAGTTTCGACCATTAGCTCCTGTGATGTGCAAGTAATAGGACAGGCTGGACACGATATCAAGTGCCCCATAGTTTGTGGGGTAAGACCACATTTACACTCCAAGGCAGAGTCATCTATGAATCTCCACCTGAACCGGTTTTCCTTGCTTCGGCCTACGTGTGTCCGGCCGGAGTATATTTAGTACACTACCCAACATAATATTGCGTTCATTTTGCCAAAGATTTTTCATATTCGCAGTCAGATGTGATAGCTTGAAGGAAAATAATTTACTCTGAAAGTTTCCATGACTTGTTTGAAATTGGGCAGCACTGTGATCCACCTTCAGCCATGTCTTGGTCAGCCGCTCACGAACGGATGGAAAGAACTGGTGGAGGTGTCGGCTTTTCATGTAATTATCCCACCTACATTACCATTCAGACAAAAGTTGCTCCCAGACGT
This sequence comes from Diarsia brunnea, assembly GCA_949774965.1. Classification (NCBI taxonomy): domain Eukaryota; kingdom Metazoa; phylum Arthropoda; class Insecta; order Lepidoptera; family Noctuidae; genus Diarsia; species Diarsia brunnea. Next base: position 8,341,266 of record OX458998.1, on the reverse strand, counting down.
CAGTCTGTGGTTTAAATAAACTAGAAATTTTAGCACGGACACGTTGCGTTAAAAAATCCTGGTTCCGCGGTCTCTCGTGCGCTGCACTTCAAGATCGACCGGAAGTACACCTGCCACTCCTGCCAGTACCGGTAAGGCTTCAGTACTAACCGTCCTATACGCTTTGCATAAGAAAATCAAAGCCAAACGTTGAATTTGAAGCAATTTACGTCGTACCGAAATAACAAACACAACAAAAATATTATTGCAGTGACGGAAAGAACAAGCCTTTCGGCTTCGTTAAGGGTATATTTTTTACACCAAAATATTAGTAAATTGCACTGTTTGAAATGCAACCCTCAGCTGAGCGTTTAAGACATTATCATTAGGTGCCATAATATATATTAGTGGTAGTAAAAAACGGGCCGAAGCCTTCACAGAAAGGTCCTTTCTTTTTGTCTGGTTGAATAATTAGCGAAGAAAACGCGTTGTGGCATTAATGATCACAGTTTATTTAAGTTCTGTGTAAGCAGCAGTATCTACTTGAGTGCACCTTTTGTCCATAGTGGTTTCTTCCGCCTATATTTTTTGTTTGTCGTCGAGACACTTCAGCGCTTGAACTAAAGATTAAAGATTGCTATAAGATTTGATTGACATCAAATCACTTAGATATTATCAAAGTCTAGCATATAATACGCGATAGTAGATATGATTTATATGCGTATCGAAAACAATTGAACCGAAACCTGTGTAGGACAGGTCAAATGATTGCGATATTACGTCATCAATATTTCAGTGCAGAACGTACTGATGCAGTGGCGCCTTCCCTGTTCGACGGTAGGAACGAGAACCAGATATTATCGTTACCGGACATGGTGACGAGTCTCTAGGGGCGCTATCCTCGGGCTTCGGGCAATATTGCTCGTTGGAATAGCTCGCTATCAAACTCATAAACACTGAGTGCCGTACCTGGTTATGTCAGTTGTATGTCTATCCAAATATTGCATGAACGTTTTTACGTGATTTGTATGTCCTATGAATAGTGAATGAAATGTCCTATTAGCATGATTTTAAGATTCAATACAACTTTGTCTTGGAAATTAGCACCAAATAGACCAAGTAACACTTGTCAGTCTATACAAACGGGTGTAGAAAACGATGTCTAAATTGCAACATCGATTTTAATAATTACATCAATGGTGAAAGCTGTTTCCGATTTGATGTATGGAACTCATTACCTAAATGAATAGCCAGGCAAATAACATGTAATCCCAATCCGTTAAATGCACTGCAATCATTTGTTTGCATAGCGTTTGTATTATGTATGTTCACCGGTACCAATGATTAATATATACCTGTGGTGCCAAAACTAATTTAGGTAAGCTAATTTAGAGTAATTGGAATTTTGAACAGTATCTCGTAGAGTCATTTTCCAGTAACCAAATAAAAAGCGTTTAATGAAAAAAATATTCAAAAGTAGTTTTAGTAGTATTAGTTTCAACAATCATATTTACCGCCCGTAAATATTTGAATGTTTCTGATAATTTCACATATCATGCCCTGACAGAGGGACGCCTAGCTTTCTACCATTTTCTGATTCTGAATTACGAAGTTAGTGTTTCTCTCCTTTCTAGTCAGTTCTTAAATCTGTGCCTCTATTCAAAAAGGGTATCAGTCCCATTTCACAAGTCCAACTTCTTTATTTTTAGAGGTAATTTAAATCCGTTATCACCAGTAATTATATAGGTACCATTTTACACTAGATAGACGCACAGAAATAGCCGAGAAGTTTACTCTTCTACAGTACTTTTAGTTTTGTTGGTTGGGTTGGGTTGGTTGTCCTGGAATAGAGGTTGGTTGTCAACCGAAATAATAACTATTGCGTGTAAAATGGCAGTGCACAATTTGCATTTGTTAAGCATTGTTACACTGCACAGTTAACTGGAGTTGCAAACAAAACATAACACAAACATAACAAGCTGAAGTTTGAGTGGATAGACACCCCATGATGCTATTAGGATCGGTGACCGGGATACCACGCGTAAGACGGTAGAGGGTATTGTAGCAGAACTTGGGGGAAGAATATAACCAGCGACAAATAAAATCGCAGTCAGCGAAACGATCGACGTTCCAGGTAAAAATATTACAATTCCAATACACTTCAACGAAAACTGGCTTTTATTCAAAATCAAAATCAATAATAATTCGTCATTTTGATTTGCGTCTTTACAGCATAAACAATTTACGAATATTAAATTGTTTTATAAAAAGAATATTATTAATAAAATGATAATTTTTAACATATATTTACTTTTATGAACAAATACTTATACTACTACTACTACTACTACTTTTCTACTTATTTTACTTTTATGACGGCACGGTTGGCGCAGTGGCTAAGCGATTGGACTGCTGCGCTGCGTGTCGCGGGTTCGATCCCCGCACGGAACAAATATTTGTATGGCCTGCAGATAGTTGTTTCGGGTCTGGGTATTTGTGTATGTGAATTTATATGTTTGTGAACGCACCCACGATACAGGAGAAATTCCTAGTGTGGGGCAACGTTTTTTTAAAAAAAAAATAAAAAAAAAAATAAACATTTATTTGTGTTCTTAATTCTTGTGAGGCTGTTTAGCGGCTTTGCTTCTTCTTCAACCTGGCGAAATCAAACCGCGGAAAAAAAGCAAATCAAATCATAGTCACCTAAAAATTGATGATAAAAATACTTATCGTTTTATTGGCTTATTTCTTCGAAAGTGTATTGAAAAACGTCGTTTGATACACGTGAGAATTTGTTATTGAATTTCTCGTGTTCATTCCGCCTCGAATGCAATAACAAACTTTCCACACTTGTATCAAAATGTTACTATACTGCCAGTTAATTTTTCCTAATATATCATACTGATTTTATCGAGTACTTGTCATCATTTGATAGTGGTTACATTATAATGATGATGAATTAACGCATTATCACCTTTTGATCAACACTTTGCTTGTTATCGATGATCCGGTATCTTTTGCACGAGTTTGGCTGCTTTCATTTGAACCCATTCTTTGTGAAATACCTCAGTATTTACACATGCTTAGGCAAACGCATGCATGACGCCAGCACATGAAGCTACCCTAAATTGAAAAGTTTTCCCAATCAAACTTGAACCTAATTGTTTAGCGATAAAGTTGACAGATTGTATTATTTTGATTTGCTGGGGTCTGAAAAAGTGCGTGGAAAAGTTTTTAGTAGGTATATTATTTGAATATACATTACATATAATATATATTGTTCTCTTTAAGTACAAGGACAATTCATTAATGATCCAACGTAAAATGAAACGGTAATAAGTATTAATTTAGTTTCATTAAGCAAAGAAACTAAACTTAAGGGATTATTTACTTCCCCGTTGCTTCGCGGTTGCTGTATTTGTCTTTAGAGTAAATACAATATGCGAATCATCAACCTTGAACTTAATGCTTTAGCGATAAAGTTGCAAATCTATTAAAGGATGTTGACAGATTCTGGTAGCTCTAGCTTGATGTGCTGGCGTCTGTACAGTCAGCAGCACCAATATGTATAACATTTAGTAATGTTTAGAAGCAACTTTCGCCTACTGTATTATCTACCTATATTTTCATGTTATATTACAAAACTAATATTTTGGAACCCATGTTATCTTTAAGTAGGTCGTTCCTCAAAATTGCAATCGTTATTTCACGAGAAATTAACGCTTGAACTTTGTCAAATTTCTGCTCGTGACTGTACTTATTCCCTATTGCTCCAGTTCGTAGAACTATGACAAATGACAAACGTCTGATTTCATGTCAATGAAACAACACAACAAAATGAAATGACACGAAATATAAAACGTATCCCGATACTAGTTTGAGAGCATATCATACTCGTAGAAGCTTTTCCTAATAAAATAAAAGTAAAGTTCTTATGAAACATTCTGGGCTGCTCATAAAAATATAGCCGTTTTTCTGATATCAATCATTGTGACGGTAGAGAAAATACATTGCCGAATGGTGACCTAGTAACAAACTTTGGTAACAAATCTAGCTGATGACCAAAGCGACAGAAATGTCATAAAGTAGCTACGCCACTTACCTTTAAAAAGTGCTATAATCGGTATGTTAGGCGTTTTAAGAGAAATGTCGATGTGGCCAGGCTGAGGTGAGGCTGCCACCGATTGGTGTTGCCTTTGCCTTCAACAACTGTCATGAACATAGGCTGAATGGTGTTGCCTTAGCTTATCAGTCGTCAGCACCTTGCTTTACGTCAACTGTCAAAACTGGTAGTAGCAGCAACCATGGTTGTAGATAATTATGTTTGATGGTATGGTGTGTAGTGTGTATGTATGGTTTTCAGATATTTGCCTGTACTGTAATACCGACCAAATCATTATGATGACAGTAATTCCAAATCACTATAATTATGTATTTAATTGAAAATTGAGTCAATACGAAACACGCATTTACTCTTTCATTTATAATTTCAGCAACTGATGCATCCAAGACAGAATTTAATACCACTAGAAAGTGATAGCGAGATTAAAATAAAATAAGCCTTATAAATTATAATCCTTGATAAAAGAGATTAAATTAAGATAACACAACGGTGGATCGTAGGTTTTTTTACCAAAATTACCTACGTTATCTTTTAATACCCGTAAAAACTAAAAAGCCAGTAGGTACCTTTACTGAATAACAAAAACTTGGAACAATCAAGGTATGCTAATATGAGGCTGTTTACAAAAACATGACCGTTCTCGTTCTAGATTTCACCAATATTTGCATTACAAATAGGTATTCCAAAATTCTCTCTTATTGTCTTGAAAATGAAACATTTAACTTGTCTGCTAAACAGAAATGTACACATCTAAAAATTACTAGGTATTTCTTTGAAGACACAGCTAACAGAAGGTTGATTGCGCAATGCGTGTGCATCGATATATATTTCATTAATAATTATTAATATGATTTCCATGTATAAAGCTGGATTTTATTCGATATCTTTGCCGCCTCTCGGATGGAAATTGTAGTGAAAACGGATTTACTTAATTTCCCGTCGGTACGTTGGTATTTGTTGTTTTATTAAGCAGACTATTGACCAAAAGTAGAATGCAAGTTATCTTCTATATATAACTACTTAATTTTAGACCTTACACCTGCAGATAAATATGGAGTAGATCTCAAGTCGTTGACACTTATCAGTCTGGGTGTGGGGCTAAAGATTTTGTGTTTTATGTCTTAAGTTTGACAGAATAAAATTATTAGATAACATAACCCCAATAAATATCAATAAAGCTTCATCAAACTAAAATAGAGACTACACAACTATAAAATTGAATAGTTTTGGAGATTTTTGACAATCAAGGATTCCTGTTTTTAGTGCTTTTCGTTTTTTGCTTTGATTTGTTTCCTGTGTGTCATCACAAACACTTACGGTGTTTTGCGATGTGTCGTTTAAAATAAAGCAAAAAATGTTATGGCACACAAAAAAAAACAAAAATTTCTTAAGTCACATTGTCCTGTTGTTTTCCCGTACGGAAGAATAAAGCATCCGTGTGGGAACTACAGCGGTATGACAAAGCGTGACGACTTGCTTTTGTCTTCATTTAATTAATATTGCCCTATTAATGTAATAAGCTGTTCATTGATGCTCATAGAAAATCTTCAAAGTATTAATCGGCCGTTTAATTATAGACCGAATTAAAACAAAAATATCCCACCAACCCTGTCTACCTACTAACTTAGCTTATAAACATTTTATGCAATATTTATGCTACCGGAATCCATACCTGAAACATACCTTTGAGAGAACAACTTATCACTAAATAGTTAAAATACATTCAGAACAGAATTCATAAATGAGTGAATTGGATCGACAAGGCAGGAAATTAAAGTGCCGAGACTGTCAGCAACACCAGCGTGGTGGTCTTATTGAATTACAAGTGGCTGTGGCTGCCTGCCTGCCTGTCGGTGACCAGACTCTCTGGATGCCCCGATGACGTTTGTGAATGTGCTCTGGTCGAAATTCACATATTCTCATCCTGCATGAATGAATTCTCGACATTCGAGATATTTTATGCGATGAATTTCAAGTCACGTGAAAAACGAAATTGCTTTTCGAATTCGACATGTCACATTTAGTCTTCAGCTGGTTGATTCACTGAATAGTTTTCCAGCATTCGTCAATTTATGCAGAACAGTATTATTGAATTCTGTCTGAATTGAAATGAAAAAGCAATCTGCAGCATTATGCAAAGCAATTGCTCGAGTTATGTTCAAGTAAAACGTTTTATTCACGCTAATAAATGGGTGAAGTAGATAAAAGACTAACAAAAGGATTTTACTGAGCCACGGGAGCTTCATTCCGCATCGGCCTCAATGAAACTGCAATTACTCACTGGTTTCTGCTTCAGCTCACAAAGGCAGTTATGTCTTGAAGTGGCAAATTAAAAAACAGACGGGGCAACCGAAGAACAGTTACGTGAGTTAATCCTTTACAGTTGTGGATTCAGCTCAGCTAGACAATGAAATATCGAAGCTGTTTCGGTGGTGCGGTGGTAGTAACCCCATTTTACGGCTGAGAAGCCGCGAGCAGGGAGCGGGCGGCCCCGACGTTCGGTACGTGTTTATCGTCGAACAAACTTCATAACGTTTTATTTCTGTCTATTTTTAGATTGTCATTTTCTTAACAACTGAACTGTTATAGTTTCATTTTACTTGTATTTTTCTACGTTATTACAGTTGTCTTTCATTTCATATTTTCGTGCTAAATTTATTTACAGATCACGCTTGTTTCATATTTATATGCAGCGCTTAATTTCACACTAAGGTATCATAATTTTCGTACTACTGTGAAATACAGAGTTTTGAGCTATCCTTTTTGTACGATTTACAGAGAGAGACGTGAAGCCAAACCAATTACGGAAGCCAATCAAATTGTTTGCGGCCAGTGTTCGTTCTCCGAGAAATGAAGAGGAGTAACTGTAAGTCAATGAAAGAAGAACCGCAGCGCTGCCGCAAATGTAGTAACATAGTATCATCTTATAAACTGATTACTTTTCTTTTAAGATATTTTAGATTTAAAAACGAAAATCACCATCTTCTTACAACTCGAAAAGCCACTTGAACTAAAAGTAGCTGACACAAAATTAACCATTCACGCATTCATTGGAGCCGAGAACCTTATTTATTTTCTTAAATAAAAGTAACTTAAGTAAGACGTTATAACATTCAGTTAAATGGCAGTAAATGTCCCGTCAAAATAGGTCCAACCGTTTCAGGGATTGGCCGGAACCAACTGACAGAAAGATGGACAGACAAACATTTTAAACATGTGTTGTATTTTTCTTATAAGTACCGTAGTACTTTATATTATTATGCATTCAGTTAAAAGCTGTTATTATAAATTTACAAACAGACTTTAATTCTATTTATTTGTATAGAATATAGATTATTCCAACCCATATTGTAACATCTTTGCAATAAACTGATTTGATTTGATACAATACGATTCCGCCACAGAATAATAATTCCACTGAGCATCACTAAAAGCTCGTTTGCACAAGGAGATTTTCTCGGGCGAGAAGAGATAAGATCGTACGATTCTCACTGCAAATGTCTGTCCTCAAAGCCAAAGCTCTTTACAAACCAACGTTTTATGTAAATACAGTCGAAGTTCGCGTGTGATGCTGCCTTCCATATCAATAGTTTGACGATAGTTTCGCTTGCCAAAGTTTTCTAGTCAAGGGTCATTTGGCCTGGTGTGTGCATGCTGAATATGTATTAACGTGGTAAGTGCTCTGTAAGCATGAATGGGTTAGTAGGGTGTGTTTTTACAAGTCACTTGGTAGAATGAGGGTGGATTCCACCATTTTAACTTGACGCGATCAATCGATCTTAACCGCGTTTAAGAGTCCCCGAAGGGTTAGGTAAAGGTGTACCTATAAGTACACCCTCATTTCGCCAGTTATGATTAAGTCCAATGTTAAGCCTATTGCCATGGCACAAATCCAGACTCTGTGGCCTGGAGTTAGAAATTCCTGATGGAAAATCCAATAACGCTTTGCCCGACCTGGGTATCGAACCCAGGACCTCATGCACAGCAGTCGCTGTAACCACTAGGCAACAACGAGGCAATCAAGAGTTGTCTCTGTCAATAATCTCACAACTTACAGCTCTTGAACTTAGTTTATCTTGATGCGCTGATCAAGTTATTCAGTTTTTTTGGTGAAATTGGCCCTAAGAGTGATTATATTGTTAGTATTTTGTTGAATAAAATATGTGTGATTCACAGCCTACTTTTCCCTACTTACCTATTGATCCACACTAACGCGTAATTGTAGTAATTACCGAGTAACAGACTGCGGTGATTTCGGTGGAACACGCTAATAATTTATTGTGTTTAGTTATCCGATACGTCTGAGACCTAAAGAACAAGTTTCGTCACGTATGTTACGTAGCGAATATCTCGTGGAAATAAATAGGATATAAACGAAAAGCCTCAATCACTTCGCTCGAACTAGGGATCAAACGGAGAAGACGCTGCGAGGAGATACGAAACCAGCTTTATTCAGAAACTTACATATAAAGCTATAGGTAGATTACGATTGCAAACATAAGAAACTTTTAAAACTCGTTCAAACCACCAAAACAAGGACAGTGGTAAAAAAATTAGAAAAACGCATTATCTATATCTATACTATCTATACTAATATTATAAAGCTGAAGAGTTTGTTTGTTTGTTTGTTTGTTTGATTGTTTGTTTGAACGGGGTAAACTCTGAAACTACTGGTTGGAAATGAAAAATTCTTTTAGTGTTGGATAGTCCATTTATCGAGGAAGGCTTTAGGCTATATAACATCACGCCAAAATCAATAGGAGCGGAGCATAAATGAAAAAGGTTGCAAAAACGGGAAAAGATATTCCTTTTTGAGAGCTTCCGTTGCGTGCGCTGCGAAAACGGTTTAAGTAACGTAAATATCATGTATGAAGGAATTGTTCCTCTTTAAAAGTTGTAAAAAAAAGTCCGCGACAGCATATGTTTATCTTTTACGATTGACTCACTGTAACCATTTTTTTATATTAAAATGTTAGGTTAAAAAGAATTATATTTTGCGAAGCTTATTTAACCCATATAGTATTAATCTATATCTAAATAAATATGTTTGCTAGCACGGAAATTTAATATAGAACATTTGTGCCCTTTACTCTATACAGTTTAAACAAACATCTTAGAAGATATCGCAATGTAAAAATATACGGGCGACAAAATAATTAGCGCGTGGCAGTCATTCGGTCCGGTGCGGTAGGTACGTGGGGATTCTGGCCTCTGGGGGCTCCGGAGAAATTCAAATTCAAAAAAATTACTGCACCATAATGTTTACAAGTACAAGGTGTTACTGTATATTAAACAGTAAGAGATACCTATAGTAATTGTTACTTTAATAATATAATCGAAGTCAATCTAAACTAATAGGTATTTTATAGAGGAAAGGTAAATTTTTTTGTTTGTTACGAGTACCTACGATATAGCTCAATTTAATAAGTTGGATAGTCGATTTATCTAGAAAGGTTTTAAGCTATATTATGTGTTGCAGACGAAGTTGCGTGGGTCAGCTAGTAAGAAATAAAAGTAAACGAAAACTAAAAATGTTGGTTACCCAACATTTTAGGTCAAAATAAAATCACTTGAATCAGTGTTTATTTTGCTTGGAAATATTTAGTTAGACGTACTGAACGCTGCTGTGTTAAAATTTCTCCATCTATATTAATGGACAAGGATAAGTTAAGTTAAGTTAAGCTGGTTAAGTTTAGTGAATTTGTAAAACCCAATTTGCAGAACTAACTACGGTACTCAGAGATATTTAATGATTACTTAAGCCGCCACTTAGTAAAGGTTTGACATACTTTTGTACGACAAAACTGTCGAAACCTTTACTAAGTGATGGCCTAAGTAATCATTAAAGCTCTCTGAGTGCGGCAGTAAGTATCTAATTATTCTAATCTGTAGCACTCTTTAGTCAGGTTATTCGTAGAGTATTTAAGTTGTCGCAAACTATGAGATGAGCAATTAGCGACCGGGCTGTAATTGCGTCATGCTCGCTAAATACGATGTATTTTAAAGTTTTCTTGCTTTGTGTTAGCAGTGCTTGAGAGGAGATTATCCTTTAGAATTTTATTTTTCACAGCTGTTGAATTTTGTGTGAGAATTATGAATGTCCTAACTGTTCATCATCTACCTAGCCTTTTCAACTATGTTGGGGTCGGCTTCCAGTCTAACCGGATGCAGCTGTATACCAGTATTTTACATGGAGCGACTGCCTATCGGACCTCCACAACCCAGTTAATACTTGGTAATACGATACCCTAGGGTAAGACTGGTTTTTAGACTTTCAGGTCATTGACTACCTGTAACGGCTGCCAAAGATCTATATATGGCAACCGGAACCAACAGCTTAACGTGCTTTCCGAGGCACTGAGGAAACTCGGTATGTCGGGCGGTCACCCATCCACGGACCGACCCAGGCAAGCACAGCTTTACCTAAAGATCGACCCGAGTGGCAGTTCTTATTAAGCCACGAGCTCCTTAATAACCTTAATAGTACTTCATATTAAGTTTATTTAAAGCTACTTTCTAGTCATGTTACGGTTGGCGCAGCGGCTCAAGCAGTTGACTGCTGCGCTACGTGTCGCGGGTTCCATCCCCGCACAGATAAAATATTTGTATGGCCTTCAGATAGTTGTATCGGGTCTGGGTATTTGTGTATGTGAATTTAAATGTTTGTGAACACACACGATACAGGAGAAACTGGTAGTGTTGGGCAACGTTTAAAAAAAATGTGCTTAAATCAGGCCAGAACATAGGCCGTTTTGGTGGATTTTGCAGACTTTTAATGAGCTCATTTCAGAAAATCACCTGCTATATTTGGTTACGAATAATATTTTCAGAATACGGTAGCTATACTTTTGAGAATAAAACTTTTCATTTCGTGCTTATTAAAAGTTGTATTCCAGTGCCAGTATCATTGTGCCATTATTTTAATTAGGAGAATCATTATAGTTATTCTTTAATTCTAGTATTTGACTCTGACTGCCGAGTGGTCGCCAGCGCGGTTGCACACAGACAACCAGACTCCCCAGAGCCATGGAGCCTAGATTTGTCCCGGAAGATGGTATTAGGCTCACCCCTTATTACATGGGACTCAAATATAACCGGTGAAATGTGTGTGTACCATTAGGTATACCACTGCTTAAACTATTTAACGCAAGTTTAAATGTATCGGAAACTCATCTAAATAACGTTGGTCTTGCTAGTAATCTGGTCGATAATCCCTTAAAACCGAAGTGTTATACAATGATAAAGCAACCGCGATCAAGAGAATTGAAATAAATTGGAAGGCTTATTGTTGCGTTGAGCGAGATCTATAACTTGATCCTAACTTTAATGCTGTTCCATTCATTCATAGCTGCAAATAGATGGAGATTCAGAAACTATGAGCAGTAAGTTAGTTTGTATGTATGTTGGGTATGTATCATTGAATACTAGGTACTCATTAAATCGTAACTCGTTTACCTACTCGTTAACATTAATTAACTTATATTTAGAAGCATTACAATGCTTTTATAATTATACTCATATTACGCTATCTATAAATAAGTAGGGAGGTAATCGACGATCTTCTAATTACCTACTTATTCTATATATCATTTTATTTGTTCCTCGTAAGCGAAGATTGTTTCTGAGCGCCAAATTGAGTTAATATCAATTTTCTTCTTATAGTAATCAGCTTTGATATCCTTATAGTACCTAAATAGGTATAGGTTTGGAAGAAGACCCGAATGTTTCAGTTTTGTCATAATTATCCAAAAACTTCAAATAAAATTATTAGAGAGAAAAAATTAAATGCAAATAAGGGAATCGTAGTCGTATAAAATTCCATCGCTAGTGCTGTAACATTTATCCGGCAGTAGCACAGGCGCTACACAAAGAAAAATACACGTTTAAAACATTTCCAAAAGGCGAGCACTTCAGTTAAAACTGCATATATCAACGTCACGAGATGAAAGAATCGCCGAATGGTTTAGCGAAATTAGGTCATGTTCAATGTTCACGTGTGAATGTCTATCTGACCGCGACTGTACTATGGCAATTTTTCAGTATACTGAACACTGTGTGCCTGCAGGCTTGTGATAAACGGCTCGATAGTGTCGCTCATTGAGACGGTAACTTAGCCGAAGCCGACCCCAACATAGTTGGGAAAAGGCTAGGCAGATGATTGAGACGGTAACTTAACTCGACCAATGTATAAATACTGTACTCTAATGCCCGCTAGCCTAATTATTTTCCTCGAGGGAAATCTTGAGCAGACACTACAAGTACTATAACTTTGCCCGTATACACAACTTTGTTCTAAGTATAGGTACTTGCTAAGGGAAATTGAAAATTGGCTCCAGATTTTTTAATAATGTCTTCAATTCAAGCGTTTGCATGTTAAGATTCAGTTTAAGAAAAGGAAATTAGGATTTTCATTGTCTCAGTCTTATCTGGTCTATGTGAAAGATAAAGCACTTTGGATGAATTACATAAATGACACTGAACACGATCAGTTAGTGCATCTTAACGGCGCCCAAGAGCTGTCTGATAATGAGAATGTTTATAATTCTTTCTTTCTTAAACTTGTGGTAGTGTATACCACACACACACCATAGAGTAAAAGAGACAAGAGTGTTGACAGCTACACAAACTAATTGTAAGACGGTACATAAATATCTATGATTTCCAATCATAGATATTTATGAGTCGCCACACCTATCTCTTAGGCATGCTGGTTTCCTCACGATGTTTTCCTTAACCGAAGCAAGTGATAATTAATTAACTACACAACATGCACATGAATCTATAAAATCAAATGTTTAGGTCTATTAATCGCGTTTAGTTCCATCGATGTTTACCTAAAGTACTTTAGGTACCTACCTGTTAACCTACAACATGCTATGCCTCCGAGGCATTAGGATAATGACATCAGCCATACATCATACAGCTAGACAGGTCACAGCAAGTGAAGAGATCGTTAGCGCGGAGGTTCGCACACAATATCCTTGAAGCTATATGTATGGTGTGATGTGTTCCATTCGGTGAGGCTTACCACAGATAATCCGACCGGAGCGGAGGCTGCACTGAATACGAGGGTGTACCTCTTACTGCTATTGTCTATTCAATTCCGTACTACCGTCATATAGGAGAGCTTCGGAATCACGCGCACTGTTGTGTTTTGGCTATTGCTGACCGAGTTCTCGTTGCGAGCGATACTACGTGTTTTCGATTTCTACTTTGTTACGGATATGTGTGGAGCTGAATTTGTGATAGGAATATTGAGGTAGGCGTTTTCCAGTGCTGTGACAGAATACCAAAAGGTTTTGAATTTTCAAATAAACTTGCAATGGGTTAATATTATAGTTAAATCCTTTTTTTTACGACTCTACTAACATTATCGACGCATACGTCTTCACGAAACAATATAAATCGTGTCTAGTATGGGAAAGTGATTTAGATAAAGGACGCCGATGGGAAATTTGATTTATAGGGTCCAATGGAGCGCTAAATATATACGGTATTGGCCCCGGGAGCGATCGGAGCGATGGATGGTGAGGGGCGTACGCTCAAATGGCCCCCGGGGTGACTCCGATGACCCACTTCATTTTTCTTAAGACATATTACAAAGAAACGTGTTGCATATTAGGAGGAAACTGTGGAAACAATCATGATTTGTATCACGGTTTTACTGTGCTATTACATAACATAACATCACGCCTGTAATCCTCGACGGGTTGGGCAGAGGCAGGTTATGCATGGTTATTATTTTTTGGAATGTAGGTATCAAGCTATTTGAAGCCATAAAATATGAATGCTTGTAAACTGTTTTTCAACATTTTTTTCTTCACAGTCATCACAGTTCGTTGGGTTTCTAATGCCTATGAGGACGTTATCTTTAAAACTTGAGTGCCTTTTGTTGCACGGCAGACGAGGCTCAAAGATGGCATGAGTCAAAGGGCCTCGCATTCACACTGCTTTGACATTTACGTGCGTTACACACGTAAACGAAGTTGAATAAACATCTTTACGGTGGTGGAGTTATGTGTTGAAGATACGGAAGCTACATCCGAAGGGAATATGAAGATTTTTTGTAAAGAATATGCATATAATTGCCCGCGGGATTTGTGCCCGATTGATGGTATCAGGGTCGCCCCCTGTTACCTGCCTTAAACAAAAGTGGCGAAATGTGGGGTACTATATAGGTACACCTCTCCCTAAACCTTCGGGAATTAGACATGTGATGTAATATTACGTAACGAAAGTTGGGTATTAATACTAAAAGGCAACTTCCGCAATTTGTACGAAACGCAACAATAAGGGTGTGTATATAAGAAGTTGTTAAAGGGTCCATAAGGAAGGCAATAAGTCAACCGTGGCACGTGTGGAGCCCCAGGGCTGCAGGGGTCGCAATAAATAAGCACGTCCAGGTCCTAAGCTAACAATCGATCGTTTCCCCAACAATTATCAAATACCTGCTGAGAGGTCCTCCATTAACTAAGTTTCGTGCAACACAGTGCCTTTGGGAGACTGTTAATTGTACTAACTTATACACTCCACGGCATACACAAAATGGTGTACCCATAGATATAGATATACCTAGATCACCTACAAGAGCAAGAGCACCTACTTTGCGTGCCATTTCGTGTGGCTTGCTAAGTATTTTGTACTTAACAAGGTTTTTGTGTACAACATTTGTTTGAAACAATCGTTTTACCGTTACCACTCTAGAACTTAATTCTAGACATTCAAAGAACAAAAACGTAGTACATACTATTGTATGACGTCATAATGGGTAGTCAAAAAATGGCACGCTCGGTTTTCATACAGATGAAACTTGCGTTATTTAGGTTTATCTGTATGTATGGGAGTCCCCTACATTTACAAGAACAGAATACTGTTCAATGGAATCAACAATGAACTTCGTTAAAGTTCAAAGAAGTCGGCCGATTGAAAAGTAAGAAAACTGTCTGTAACTAGCCGTAACATATTGAAGATTACCCAGTAGAAGTTCTACTGTAATTCCGAGTTGATTGTTCCAACTTTCCTTTGCTTTAAAAGGTTTAAAAGTTTGTCGATGGAATTCAGCGCTTTCTTTTCGTCTCTAAAACTTTAATCTTTTATTGGACAATAGATATTGTTATTAACTGCCGACCCTCGCAGGACCCTCGTGCTCGGGATACGCAGTGTTATTGGTTTATTCCATTTGGAAATTTTCAGTATAATAGCAGTCTGGAGTCTGGAAGTTGGTGGTCTAACACCCTCGCGCCTCGGAAAGTACGTAATGCGTTTTGTCTGTGCCTGGTGGTGTATCATGATACCCCTAATGCTAAATAGCAATGCTACTTCAGAGTGGGAAAGAATATTGCTTGAAGGAACAAATAGTGCTCATCATTCTTTTGCCCTTATCCCAATTCATTTGGGGTCGGCGCAGCATGTCTTCTTCTTCCATACTTCTCTGTTTCTCGTCATCTCATGAGACACCTCCTTTCGTACCATATCATTCTTAACCATTGATATAAAAACTAAAGATACGGTCGTCCGAACATTTGCTCGACGCGTTCGCCATACAGAGAATCGGTGTAGTCTGCTCGTTAACGTAACCTTGTATGAGCGGCGCAGTATTTTCGAGGTATATAAAGAACATAAATAAAACTTTTAATAAAATTTACGACCGCACCCGAAGAGAGCCGATCGTGGACTAGTTCACTTCGGCTTAGGAAAGACCGTTTTTGGACCAAGTTCGAGGCGTCATTTTAACATGCGGTCCGCCCAGTTCTTACGCAGTAAAGTAATATATAAGTCAATGTTCTTAACACAGTCCATCCATCGTTTCTTTGGTCTTCTCTCTTATACCCATCCACATTGCACGTCTTGTGCTCTATTATATTAATTGCTAAAGGTAAACTTGGCTCACCCCAGTTAAAACTGGCTGCCGTGGTAGACATTGGGTCGGGGAGATATGTACTTAGTACCTACATTTTTTCGGTTGTGATGGCTCACGTACTTACACTTCAATTGAAGGAATGAATAATAAATGTGTTCTAAGTAAGTAGGCGGGCAGGCAACCTACCGTTAAATAGAAAGATACTCAGCTCGTGAATGTTTGAATAGCTTTTGAAATAATATGACACATCTTGGTGTTCAATAAGTTACTTATGAGCGATATAGTAGTTATTAGCCTCGTACTGGGTGTCCCAAGAGACGCAGACCTTATCGATATATTATGAGCAACGAGTAAAAGAAACTAAATGATGTAAGGTTTCTTAGAATGCGGGAAAAAGAATGATATTTTAGGTAAATTCAACCACGGCATGGTCATATAAAAATGGGTTACCGAAATAAATAAAAGAAAGGTAAAGATTTTATTTGAATTTCACGGAATTCAGAGCAGTCGTGTCAATCAAACCAATCGTATTGTCTGTGTCAATCATATCCTAAGCTTAATCACGTGCTTCACACGATTTACTTTACAGGCGGACGTGTTACCTATATTTAGAAGGAAAATTGTAATGTGAGAATAAAACCGAAATAATTCCGTATATTTACGACCAAAATTGAAAAATCACGTCAAGAAATCTGGAGAGTTCGAAGTGTTCTCCGATTGCAACGAAACTGGGTTGTCTTGTCTTAGCTGTGATTTATGGACCAATTGGCACCTCGTTCCATTTATTTATTGTTGTTTAATGTGACAGTCAGCGCCCTTTAGTTAAAGTTAGTAATTTATTCATTTAAAAGATGAATAAATTACTAACTACGTGAAATACGTCAAATGTGGGCCTAGCACGAACGCACGGCGTAAACATAACGTAAACTCGAATCATTTCAACATAGAAAATACTCTTGTCGCTATTTACTTCGATTTTAGACTTTGCTGCATCGTTGATAGAGTGATCGCAAGAGCGACTGCTGAGTATGAGGTCCTAGAGTCTATTCCCGGGTCGGGAAAAGTGTTTTTGGGTTTTTCCATAAGCAATTCCTCAGTAGCAGCCATGGAGTCTGGATGTTGGGGAGGATAGGGTTGATGGCTAAGTCTCGCCCCCTATAACATGGGACTTTAACATAACTGTCGAAATGTGGGTGTACTATTAGGTACCCTCACCCTAAATCTTTGAGGATTACGGGTGTGATGGTATGTAATGTGTTACTTTTAGACTTACGTATTCATAATATGTTTGTATCAAAGTTAGTCCTAAGTTTTGAGATTGTTACCAGAACCAGTTTGTTGATCAAATTAACAACATGCTCGCATACTGGGCCAATATGCGATGCTCCGAACACTATAAAGTTCTAATGAAGTAGTTAACACGAACTATAAAACATTTTCGTTTTAAATAAAACATAACGGTGAAAATTTCAGATGAAAAGAGCATTCATCTCGCCATTTATTATTCAACCAGGCACCTAGTAGTTTTATAAACCAAAATGTAGGCATTAAAACTATAAAACGAGCTAGTTCTCTTTATTTTTTAAACGTGAGGTGAATAAAACATGATCATAGGGCGGGCGAAGGGCGCACTGCCCCTAGGGGGTGGTGGTTTTTTTCAATATTTCAGGTACCTCAAAAAATATGTTCTTTGGACATATTTTTTGAGGTACTTTGATTTACCAGCCGTTTTATTCTTGTCACTTTCTATTTTTAGGCAAAAAGATTGTTAGAATTCAATTTAGACTTTTTTTTTAAGAATTCGGGTTGATCTTTAAGTTAAGCTGCGCTTGCTTAGGTTGTTCTGTGCATGGGTAACCACCCGTTACATACCGAGTTTCCTCCGCGTCTCGGAAAGCACGTTAAGCTGTTGATCCCTGCTGCCATATATAGGGTGTAAAAGTACCCTTAACGCAAACGAAGGGCATTTGTTCTCCCCACCACTGCGATATTTTTTTTGTTTTAGACCATACCTGGGAACCTCCTAGTTACGGAGATATTGGGGGTCAAAGTTCCAAATTTTTCACAGCTGTTTTTGTAAATACTAGTATTTCAGGTTTTAACTTTACTTAAATTACCTCCATGACCCGTTTACTATCCAAAGCATCCACTAGCACAATGTTTTAAGAGTGCTACTTTGATTTTTACCGTATAATGTGATTTTTTGACCCCAAAAAAAAAAGTCATTTCCCAGCAAAAATTTTTGCGTAGGGGTACTTAGTTTGATGTAAAGAATGCTTGGTTGACGGATGCGTGAAGGGTTCGTTTACACCCTGTATAGATATTTGGTAGTCGTTACGTCGTTACTGCCTGTCTGACAACCAGTCTTACCAAAGAGTATCGTATTAACTGGGTTGTGGAGGTCAGATAGGCAGTCCCTCCATGTAAAATACTGGTATTCAGCTGCATCCGGTTAGACTGGAAGTCGACCCCAACATAGTTGGGAAAAGGCTAGGTAGATGATGATTTAATTAAACGTCATGTACGTACGTGGCACATAATTAGCACACTTAATACCAAAAGGCATTCTCTAACAGCCAACCTTTGGGTTAAATAGGGTAACATTACGAAAGGGTTAAAATAATTTCTTAAAAAATAACTAGGTACTTGATTTAGAAAATATTTAGTTTGTTGTACTCGTATGTTGTACTTGTTAATGTTTAGTGTAACGTGCTTATGGTTCCTACCATAAGCACGGTACACCACAAACATTGTGTTCAAATGTTCCACTAACGATGGGGCACTCATTATCGTGTCCTGTTGTTTGCTCGTTACAGGAACTGATGAACGCTACTGAAGGTGCCAAACTCGTGTAGCCCAAATTGAGCACCGACTTAATTTACGATCCATCAATTTACCTGCCAGACTCGCTAATATGAAAAAGAGCTCGACCTGTATTTTTTACCTGACTTAAATTTAAATAAAGAACTCTATGAAGTCATGTTAAAAAAAAAGTACAAAGCACGTAGTTTTTATGTAAATTACAAAGAAAATGGACCCCAGTCAGGCCGACCTAGTAAATTATCATGTTTATTTTATTACTACTTAGACAATAGTTTCTTATCTCATGAATATTTCGTCTAAGTAAGATATCTCATTATCTCCTAGTGCTTTGCTGAAACTAAATCTGTACCTAAAACATAAATATTTAAGTTGGAGCTTACTAAGTTATGGCTGAATGCTCATTAAACTTGGATATTATGTTTCTCTCCCCTAATAATATAATGCTTTAAGAAATACTATAATGATTTATCCTGTATTCTGCCTCTGTACCCTTGTCGAGAAATATGATTTTCTTTCGCAAATTAGTAGAGGAATTTGAGGAATATCTGTCGTTTGGAGCCAACCGTTCAGGTCTCGAACTTCAAAAGAGAAAAACTTGTCTATCTAAAATTTAAAAAAAAATCATGGTTGCTTCAGAAACTCTAAAAATCTCATATGACTGCAAGTCATGGCAGTCGGTCAATTTCGGTTCTCATCCTTCAATTAAAAACTGGGTCGATGCCCGTTCACAACGAAAAGCATTATGTTTTGACTGTGTTATTGTTTTGACAAACTGTGTTATTTCTCCACAAAACCTGCTGTTTCGTTTTGCTGTAAACATATTTTCTTACACGGGAAACTGTGTACCTTATAGTTATAAGTTTATAACCAATGTTTTGTATTAATTATCGTCAAAAAAATCAACACTTCGTGTTGGTATGTATAGTATAATCATGTGTCTATTTCATAGTTTGAGTTTTCGCATCTAAATACATTACCCTACGGACGATCATCGACACGAGATTACCAACCAATGCACCCTAGCTATGAATAGCACTTGGCAGTCCTACCTACTCCGTAACAAGCATAGCTAATTAGTCTGCAGTAGGCACTTGAACAGGGGCGCTTGAAAAAAGAACGCTAAGGAAAAGTGTAGTAGGCTTATTGAGGCATACATCTGATAACTAGCTCATAGAGAGGCTGTGGTGCTCGACAGTGGTAGCAAATGGTCTGGAAAGGCATATTTATTGCGTAACACACTACGCAGAGAGAAAGTTTGTCTCTGCCAATACCACAATCTATAGATCCGATATGAAACTCTTTGTTATTACTTTATTAACATCGTTCATTACTTTTGTGTTCTCCGACAGTTTGTTATTAGGTTGGTAAGTTAACGTGTATTAAGTTGGTAGTAACGTTTGTGTTCTTAGGCTTTTCGCACATGGGTCGTAGGCGTAGTTGTCTCGTGCGCGTATCGTAATTACGCTACGCGCACGAGACTCGGAGTATTCTACAAACGAATCGTCGCGTAGACGTATCGTTTTGTAATATCTCAGTTGAAATCATGGTGTCAAGCGTACCAGATGTGTTTGGGGAATTTATTGATGACCTTACCTTCTCTTCAGACGAAGAGGATTTCTTGTTATTTGATTTCGTTAGAAGTAGAAAGCCACGTGCTCATTGAATCCATCCATACATCGCAAATAATTACAAGAAAAGATTGTTTGTTGCTGCACGTGAACTAGTACGAACGAGTAATCACATAATGAATGATTATATAGGCAAGGAAATGTTTCGATAAGGCTCACAAATTCTATAACTTTTGCAGTATTCATTATAAAATATATTTTTTTGTCGCTTCCTTTTTTACGCCAGTACGCTACGACTATCGTAATGACAATGAACACCTCATACGATACGCTGCAACACCGCCTCGTGTGCGGACTTGTTTGAACATGTTCCTGCTCGTATTGCTCTCGTACTACGCGCGTTCTACGATACGCTTACGATAAGACGCCATGTGCGAAGGGGCTTAGTGTTCTATCCGTTATTTTGCAAAACCGTACCTACCTGTAAGTGAGGACTGGTTAAGGTACAGGCAGGTTTGTTGTGGCGCCGTTTATAGTGAGACCAGCCATGGATTAAGAAGATACAGTTAGAATCTGAACGGATAATGTTGTAGGTAGGTAGAAACGGAGATACTGTACAGAATCTTTGTCATTTATTTTCCTTACAAAGAATTCTACTTTTTTAATGTTAAAAAAACAACATTTAAAAACATTTAAATATAAAAATGGCAGTACACCGCACCGGTAGCGGGAACCGGGTTCCAGGGAGAAGAATCTCACAACAATATGAGATGTGTCCAGGAGTACCGCTGTCTGCAACAAACCATTGATCCAGCTACTTAACGAGAGCCTCCTCAGGCATTGGTCGAGGCTCTAGTCAATTAAGTCATTTGCTGAACAACTATCAGCACAATGCGTTGAGTGGACACCCAACATATCGACAACGACACGGGCCAAGCCAAGATTCTTGATGTGCTTATCTTTCTAGGCTTGTGGCAACAAATCATTGCACGCCGCTCTAATCGATCCACCACCCCTGTATCAGATTTATTGGCTACCATGGTCCTGTCAGTGATGATGGATTGATTTCAGTACAATGTAATATTGCCATTTTTTGGGTCAGGCACATACCTATAGTACGGCACTTTTTACGATTCAACAAGGCTGTGTTTTAGAGCAAGTGGTGATGGATTAATCCTGGCTACAAGGCAATGTCTATGCAAATACTCTCTGATAGTTAGACGAGAACAACCAGAGATAATGTGCAGGAATGATTCACCTGGAGGCATGACACCTATGTCAACTTTGCCATCCTTTATACAGTAAATCTCCGGTAGTTATTCGCCATTATAACTTCTTGCTTGATTGAATTATTATTAATGTCGGTAGAGTAAGTTTTTCCGAAAATAGTATAAACTCCAAATATTTTGCAGTGTGGGTATTTTAGTGGTAACGTATTTTTTTTTACCAAAAGCAATCTCTGCACACTCAGCTGTGGTAAACATTCATTATTTACGTTTCTACCGCATAACATTTCGTTTTTATTTTTAAGCTATTGCATAGCTTCTATCGCGGGCCTTGAGCGTGGGGACCGAATCCAGAAATTCCGTAACGAAAAAAACCTAACACCCCCCACTCCGACCGGCACAGCGGTGAACAATATTAACATCTCATTTATTTAATAAAAGAAAAAAAAATCTTTTTTTA
Organism: Diarsia brunnea; assembly: GCA_949774965.1. Lineage (NCBI taxonomy): Eukaryota > Metazoa > Arthropoda > Insecta > Lepidoptera > Noctuidae > Diarsia > Diarsia brunnea. Next base: position 8,319,227 of record OX458998.1, on the reverse strand, counting down.
TCGGTCACCACGCTCAAAGTGTAACTTGAATTAATATCAAAGAAAAAAAAAATGGAAAAAAAATACTGCATTAATAAAATAAATAAATAATTATAATTGCATAAGTTGATAAAACGGCAGTCTCCGAGTGCCACACGTCTTTTTTTTTTTTTCCTTTTATGGCAACTGAGCCGGTTCCGACTATTTCTCTTTGTTTTTTTTTTCGTCACGTCGTGACGGCAGCACAGAGAGGCAGGCCGTCGGACTTCGTACTGGAATTAATGTTGTTAACGAGTTTAGATGGGGCTTCGTTGGTAGTGGTGAAGGAAAAGCACGTGTCCAGCCTTCACCACTACCAACCGAAGTCCCTACATATCGTTATCGTATGATTAGTGCCTAACCTGGTGTCAGAGATTTCATATCCCCCATGGACCTCTGTCTTGGCTTTACATGCACGTCAAGAAATATTATTTTGATGTTTTCCTTCACCTAACAAGTAATAATAATACAATGCGAACAAGAATAATTCGAAAAATCAGAGGTGCGTGTCTTGGGTTTCTAATTTAAGACTTATGACTTGGCAGTACGACCTTCACACCACTAGGCTAGCCATACTTACCGTATTTTATTATTAACATCTTTAAACTAATATTTAAAAGAGGGTTTATCAAAATATTTTATGGCAACTTATATGTATTGGTTTTTAGCTAGATATAAGGTAATACCGTTCTCCTAAAACCAACTAAATCGCAGAAATAATCTTTCCCCTGCCCTTTAAATACCAAATTATTTGAGGTCGGTGAAGCATGTCTTGTTCTTCCATATTATACTTCTCTATTACTTGCATCTCATCAGACACCGCATTTCTTGCCATATCATTTCTCAAACAGTCCATCCATAGTTTTTTTGGTCTTCCTCTACCATTATAGCCATCGTAATAAGACAAAAGTAAACTTTGATTAGGTACAGTTTTAGTGTTTCTGAAGGTCAGAATAAAATAAGATATTTAGAGATATTAATTGAGTATTAAAAAGTCTTACAAAACGAATGTAACTACTAAAGTAAGTAGCGTCTTACGGCTGAAAAAAAGGCTCTATTAGTGGGCAGGTAAATGTGGCTGCCTTGTGAGTTTCTACCCGTATTTTGTATTAAGATAAATGGTTTGGTTATCTTGCGGCAACGGGCCGGTAATCTGTACTTATAGTAATTTGAAAACTTCGTAAGAAAGAAAAAAGGAAATCGCGAAAAGTTTTCAAAGAAAAAGTCTGTTGTAATATTTTTAGATGTATGTTTATTTCATACTTGCAATATCAATATTTACGATCTTTTGCATACTTAGTACCAAGACTCCAAGAGTAAGCAATCTAACAGAATTGATGCAATTTTACAAATTTCGCTCGACTAAAATCATATAAAAATAAAACATGACTGTTATGAAAACAACCTCAACTTCGAAAGTATTGGAAAATACTTATTTATGTTCGGAAGCCGAAGCGAGTTGAAAGCGATCAGACACTGCATGAATAAAATATGTACCTACGTACTTATACCTTCATGTAAATCTCTCTAAAGATATGACGGTCGGTGTTTTCGTAACATCTGCGGGGTTCACTGGAAATAAATGAGAAATAAAGGGTGTAATAGTATATTATGCAACTAGTGAATAAAGGACGGATTTAAAGCGAGGGCCGTAGATGAGTCACGAGCAAGTGAAGGATTCTAATGATTGAATCACGAACGCAGCGAGTGATTCAACTGTTTGAATCCTGAACGACGGGAGTGATTCATGGCCCTCTATATAAATTCGTACTTTATTCAGGAGTTGCATACTATACTTTATATCATGACTACGAGAAAACATAATTTAAGCGAAAATAGAAATCTAATCAAGAAATAAGAATTGTTACATTAATTGAAATGGACATTAAAATTAGAGCAATGACTGAAATTAAGCGTAATTTTCTTATTATTATCATTAGGGTGGTCAACTTGTGAAACAATATTTATTAATCTAATGCCAAACTCCTTGTCGCAAATATCGACCAATCAAATCTCGAGAATTTATTTGCACCAAAGAGTTTTGAATTTCGAATCTTAGCGCAAGGAGTTTATGTAAGCATTGAAATAGAGACCGGATATATTTTTGTGTTCCAAATTCAAACACCAAAATAGTGAATAAAAACAAAACAGTGAATAAAAGGCCTTTTTATTCACTGTTTTGCGTGAATTAAATAAGCTTTTTAGAGTAGGTATGGTATAATAGTATATTATGCAACTAGTGAATAAAGAACGGATTTAAAGCGAGGGCCGTAGATGAGTCACGAGCAAGTGAAGGATTCTAATGATTGAATCACGAACGCAGCGAGTGATTCAACTGTTAGAATCCTGAACGACGCGAGTGATTCATGGCCCTCGATATAAATTCGTACTTTATTCAAGAGTTGCATACTATACTTTATATCATGACTACGAGAAAAGACATAATTTAAGCGAAAATAGAAATTTAATCAATAAATAAGAATTGTTACATTAATTGAAATGGACATTAAAATTAGAGCAATGACTGAAATTAAGCGTAATTTTCTTATTATTATCATTAGGGTGGTCAACTTGTGAAACAATATTTATTAATCTAATGCCAAACTCCTTGTCGCAAATATCGACCAATCAAATCTTGAGAATTTATTTGCACCAAAGAGTTTTGAATTTCGAATCTTAGCGCAAGGAGTTTGTGTAAGCATTGAAATAGAGACCGGATATATTTTTGTGTTCCAAATTCAAACACCAAAATAGTGAATAAAAACAAAACAGTGAATAAAAGGCCTTTTTATTCACTGTTTTGCGTGAATAAAATAAGCTTTTTAGAGTAGGTATGGTATAAAAGTAATTTTAACGAAGATGAAATAACCTGTTCTCCCCGTCATTGAGATATTTTTTTGATTGTATACCACACCTGGGTACCCTCTACCTAGTTACGGAGATACTGGAGGCCAAAGCTTTAAACGATATAACTTTACTTTAATGACCTGTACCTAGTTACCTACTATTCAAAGCATCCATCACCACAATGCTTTGAGTGTGTTCCGTCGAGTTTTTCCATATAACGTGATTTTTCGCCTTAAAAAAATGCCGTTTCCCTGCAATATGTTTTGCGTAGAATTACTTACTTAGTATGATGTACATAATACTTGGTTGACGGTTCCTGAAGGGTCCGTTTACAACCTGTATAGAATTAGTTAATTCCAAGTGTGCGCAAACCATTACTCTTGATAATTGCTGTAGAATTTCGGTCGTGAGAAGCAAGCATCCGCTTTTGAGTCCCTTCTGTTTACCGCCTCTCTGGTCCAGTTTTCATTCTATTAAAGGACTGGTGGTCCAATTAAGGGGGAATTATCGCGGCATCAGCCACGGAGCCCTAACAACAACAAGATTACTATTTCGTCTCGGTTCATGTTGCGACGAGCCGTCCCGTTTAATTTATTATTGTTTCTAAAATTAGGACACTGAATTTATTAAGGAAATCTGTTTAGTGTAGGAGAGCAATGAGAAAGTATTGTTTGCAAGAGCTGAAGTTTATTGTCTTAATGCGCTTTCGGAGATGCGAGTCACTGGAATTGACTAATGTCTTTAGTTTCTTTTAAGTTTTTCATATTATCTATCAAAATGCTGTAGTAGTGTAGTGTGTTTGAACCAGTTTGAATACACCTACCAGAATAAATTAGGACATAGATATTTTGTATTAAACTTGCTACACTTATCATTGCTGATAAAGAAAATGTAAGCAAATAGCACCCAGAGTAAATTAAATACAACCAAAAAGGTTGCTTTGTAATTTATGCTCGCAGCCATTTATAAAAAAAATTAAAACGAAACTTAAATGGCTTCACATTAATTTGTTTTGGACGTAGTGGCCATTTACTTTTCAATTAAATAAATTCAAAGAGGTCGTGTATATTTTTTATTATTATACGAACTCTTTAGTGGCAATCGTTTAAAAAAATAGTCCAGACTGGTAATTTTGTTTGTTTTGTTATTATTATCTATATACTACCTAAACTGAGTTTTGTTGATTGAAAAGTTGAACAATTAAATATAGTTACGATAATGATATCTATCACTTCGACTCCATATTTAAATTAAATCGTCCGAGAACCATAATCATGCTCTTAGCTCCAGCTATGGAGCGAGGCTTATCGAATCTAATATTCGGCTCGAGTGGGATTGGCGAACAGACACAGTGGTTGCCGTCTCTGTGGGACACAGGCTTTCATAATTAAACTGACTTCAATTGCCTCGGTTACACGTTACACAACAATCTGCAGTGACGTGAAACCACGGGAGGCTTACTATTTGTACCTACATTATGCTTTGGAATAATCGGATTGTGAATGATTTTAGTTATGTTTGAGATTTGCCTGAGATTAGTACAGATGTGTTTTGAGAGGTACGAGGAGGAGAGATGTGTGCTGAGGTGGAACTCAAGACGGAAACCGATACAATATTTTTTTCTCCAGGATGTCACAGCATTGCCTGACCTCGAGATGTCCTCTGCTGTCCCTCCTCTCTACTTTTTCGCATTCTATCCAAGAGCAGCTGAGGTTGACTTAAAATTGAGGAAAACGTTGTTCGACGAAGGTATTTCAAAGCTAGGTTCAATATTATCTTCATTTTCTGAAGATTTTTTAAGAATGCTTCTTTTTTTGCGTATATTGAATTATGCTCTGGTAGTAATATCTACTATCTGAAGATTACTTAAGTAACGTTCAATCCCTTTAAAATCCTCTCACATTATCTGAAACAATTTTCCGCCATTCACTTTCCAGTCTATTTCTTTTTATTTAAGACTGGCAACTCGCAAGTCTGTACAGAAATACAGAAATAATGACGAGTGACAACAAATGGCCCTTTGAAAGTATGTCCTTCGTTAAGAAGGGTGTTTTTTCAAAGGCGACCGATCAAACGAACCGGCGTTGTTTGACGTGAAACGCGTCAAGTCGTCAACTAATTTTAGCGGGGGTGAGTGTGGGAGGACAGGGGAGGGTGTGATGTGATGAGGGACCATCAGATAAACGCCTCGATAGCCAGCGCCCGATCCGAGGCACCTTCCTGCCTGTTCACTCCGCGGAGTGTTTGCTCACAGGGCGTATGTTACATTATGGTAGCGTCAGCTAAACATTGTCGTATACGTCTATTATCACACGTACATTACCACCGAACTAGAACAGTGCTACTAATACTGACTGTAATATATCTAGTCTATTATGTCTACAGAAGGGAGAAATGGGATGACATTTAATTTCTGTCGGAAAATTAATAAGATCCCAGAACAATTATGTCGTTTTAAATTGAATAAAGTAATTGAATTATATCCATGACTGCGAAAATATGATCCACTGTGACGATGATTGTTAGGAGTCTTTTAGACTTGGTTTCGTGTTCCTTACTTTGTGGCAGTATGTAGGTTATCAACGAAAACCCCAAGCCCTTGTGCCATGTTACTTGGGATCGGCATAACACGTTTTTTCTTCCATTCTCCTCTGCCAAACGTCACACTATAATTTATTCCTGTTTCTTTCATATCATTCCTCTCCCTCTCCGTCCATCAACTATATCAATCACTATTTAGTCAGATGCCATTCGTCCCTGGTCATCGCATAACCATACCAAGACCATATCATTAATTATTATTATTTCATCATCATCTGCCTAGCCTTTCCCCAACAATGTTACACTGAAAAAACGACTTGGTTTCTAGTTACCGAATTTTCATTAAATAATTACTTAAGTATTTAGTTGCTGTGGTGACTGCCAAACGTTTGGGTACAGTAACAAAACAAAAGTTACTTAATTTAGATCTCATTACAAAACTGTTTAGTAAGATATAACAAAGAAGTTTGGTTAATGACTGCTGAACTATTTGGTATGACATAGCTAAACTGTTTAGTAAGATATAACAAAGCAGTTTGGTTAATGACTGCTGAACTATTTGGTATGACATAGCTAAACTGTTTAGTAAGATATAACAAAGCAGTTTGGTTAATGACTGCTGAACTATTTGGTATGACATAGCTAAACTGTTTAGTAAGATATAACAAAGCTGTTTGGTTAATGACTGCTGAACTATTTGGTATGACATAGCTAAACTGTTTAGTAAGATATAACAAAGCTGTTTGGTTAATGACTGCTGAACTATTTGGTATGACATAGCTAAACTGTTTAGTAAGTTATAACATTACAGTTTGGTTAACAACTGCTGAACTGTTTGGAATGAGTTAGCTAAAGCGTTTGGTAAGATATAGCTCTATAGATTGGTTAACGTTAGCTAAACTGTTTGATGATAGGTAACAACCTATTTAGTAAGATATGTTTGGTAAAGGGTACCTAAATTGTTGATTACGACCAAGCTATTTAGCTGAATAGCTCGGTCGTAATCACGGCCGATATGTTAGCTAAAAACAACAATACGTCTTATGAGAAAAGTGATACGCGGCGCTAGTTCATTTTTTGACGTTTGCCCACGAGATGTATTGTTGCTTTAGTTGAAGAGACTGAAATCAAAGAAAATATATTTCTATAACTTTTATTATTTGAGTACTAATGTCAATATTTATGATTAAATAACATTTACTTTTTTGAGTAACAAAGAACAACATAATGATTAAGTATTAACACACATATATTCAATTTTTATAAGAACAAAAAGGTGCACATAGCGCGCATAATTATTAAGAGACTGAAATCAAAGAAAATATATAGAGTACAAAGAAGTACGTTACATAGACTAACTTGACAGGAGTACAATTCTTGCTATCTCTTTCTAACTAAAACGATTAGAAAAAGAGAGCGATATTCTAAATAATTTAAGTTGCTGCACAACTTGAATCGGCGCCAAATTACACAATAATTGCAATTTATTATTTACACATTTGATTTTTTGAATTATGGGGTATTCATTAATTCAAATGTGTTTTACATTTTAAAATTACTTACAGTAATATTTGGTTTAGTAGACAAAAGGCCTATTCACAAAACGCCTTACTCCTAAAATAATACATACTTATATTATTAGAGTCCGCGTGAGATAACTTGGCGAGCGTGTAGTTGATGCTACTGGTATAGTGATGAAATTTGAATCATTTAACAGGCTTGAGAAGTTAAGGTCTTCAACATTCTCAACTAATTCCTGGAAGAAAAAAAAAATTGTAATTGTGCTAGGTACCTATAAGTTACATTTATGTAACAACAATTAAGCCAGTGATATTACTAATTTCTAGTCACAATTTGAAACACTTACTTAGGTTAGGAGCGGTTTTTTGTTTATTCCATCTTTCAACCCTTGAATATGTGCTTCGAGTAAAGCACGATCTCTTATGGCAGAAACGGGAGCATTTATGTGTTCTTTGGTTAACACAAGCAGCGCATCCAACGTTATGCCTTGCTCTAAAACAAAACAGAAATAAATGAACTGACAAACACAAATTTTAGTCTAAGGATTATTTATTATCATCTCATTTAGCACATACTTAGCTTATTTTGAACTTTTTATGTTTCACTATTGAGAAGAGAGTCCACGACTCGATGAGTAGATAAGTTTAGAATACCCACTAGAAATCTAAATATAAAATTGTTACCTACCTTTAAACTTCTCTTTGTATTTTGAGAGACCCCAAGAATCCAGATGGTCTTCGACAGATTTATTGCCCATGACACGCTTTGGTTTGCACTCAGGGAAATACTTATTCTAGCCAGAAGGCCGCGCAAGATACCTAACTTGGCGGGCGTGTGTGAACTTCAGACTATATCCCTGTCAGCACTTGTAATTAAAGGAACACATCATACTCTCTTCATCTCTTGACAAAACGTTGAGATGGCGCCGGATGGCGGCAAATGAGTCTTGTTGAAGTTCAACCTGTTCAAGTTCGAACTCGCACCGGCGCCGTTAGTCGTAACCTTGCTATGTATCTATGTACATAGACAAGCACGCAGTCTATACCACAGTCAGAGCAAAATACGTCACTCCTCGGACCATTGAGAGTCGAGTTATTTAATTGTTTGTACGAGCTTCACAAAAACATGGCGTCAAAATATGGTTTGGAACATGGGCACAAGTGAACGCGACCGACCTCAGTGTTACTAGTTTGGAAATAGAATGAGCTAGAAAACAAAATATGCTCAATGCAAGTTCATAGAACTAAATTGTTTAGGAAAAAATACCAAAACATTATTTACAAATTACTAATGTGCTTAGCACCAAATTGCTTAGACACTACGGTAGCGAACTACTAAACATTAGTTAAATTTCTGCTAAATTTTGGTTGGACCTTTCTCGAGTGGCTCAATTAAATAAACATTAATGCTTTAGCTGCTACAGCTAAGAAGTTTGGTATACAGTTACTGGGCCATGTCTGTGGCAGCTCAATCACCTAGGTACATAGGGTTATTTCACTTATTTCTGAGAACCGAGATCTGTACCTACCATAAGGTGATTGCTTCAACCAGCCCGCGAAATTCATTTTTTTTTTCGTTTTTTGCAATTTGCAGGCCAGTGCTAGGTTGTATGTTGATTGAAATATTGTTCGCGGGTGTAAGGTAGACGTATGTAGTTACAGAATTATAATCATCAAAATCATCAATACAACCCTCCAAGTTCATAAAGGTCGAGGAACGACTTTTTCGAGGTCAAAGTCATTCCTCTTCACTTCAAGATTAGGTATATCCCTGCCAGCACTTGGCGATGGCGGCAAACGAGTAGAATACTTCAAACACGCGCGCAGAGTTATTTTGCGCGCAGTCTACTTTTTTTACGACAAATTGTGATAGGTATCTGTAAAAGAAGTCCTTATTTGTAAGTAGGTAAGGCTTCATTAGTAAGTAAGTAGGTAGGTAACACCTGAATACTGTACCTATTATTCTATCCGTTCCTAAAATCTATGTCTGTAAGTACTCACTTACTTACCTACCTTGTATTAGAGAAAGTCTTATCAGTAAGTAGTTGTTGTTTTATAGAGGATTACGAACCCTTTTGTACGAGCACTCGTACAAAAATCCTCTAAAAAACAAAACATTGTTTTTAAGTAAGTACACACTAAATTCAACTATATTTATTATTTTTCTAACTCTTCCAAAGATATAACTTGCCTGCCATTAAACTGCAGACAAGGAGGTGTCTGACAGTACCTACCTAAGAAGGTAGGTTGAATAAAAAAGAAGATGGTTTAATGTATACATATTTTAGGGTTGGCAATGTAAATCTCGAAGAGGGCCTTACAGATTGACTGCTCCTATAGCAAAATTTAAGAAGTAGGTATGACAAGGTCAATAATATTTGTGTAACTCTTGAAACGACAGCTGAATTTCATTACTTCATCAAAATTACAGGCCGCTATCTAGCCCAAACTAAGCAAAAGCTTGTAAATAATATATGATTGTATATTATATACTATTGGATTTAGATGACTGACGAATGCTTAAATCTTTTTACCCCCGACAAAAAAGAGGGGTCTTGTAAGTTTGACATGGCGGTTTATCTGTCCATCTGTATGTCTAGGTATCGTAACTCCTAAATGAATGGACCGATTTTAATGTGATTTTGTTTGAAAGCTGACGTGATCGAGCTAGAATCGTAGCTACAATTTATGAAGATCTGTTTAGGTGGTTGATAATTACAGCTCATTTCCTACTTGAAAAGATGGGGGCTTTTTAAAATTTTAAATTAATAAGCGCTTGTTTCTTAAATATATGTAATTTTTACAATATAATACCCAAAAACATAACAAACACCAATGTTCATCACAAAAATGTTTGTCCTGGTTGGGAATCGAACCCACGACCTACAGCATGGCAGGCAGGGCTACTACCAACTGAGCTGTGAGACCAGCCAAACAGTGTTGCTATCAATTACTAACAGGAGTTAGTAATTAATAGCTTATTTATAAAAACAGAGCTAATAATAGCTAAGCGGTTTAGTAAACACCTACATTTTAGTAATTAGTTACCAAATGCTTTAGTTGTTGGTAACTCAACTGGTTTTAACAAAATAATAAATGTAGCCACAGCTAAATTGATTTTGAAAACAGAGCTGAACTTTAGTAACAATTAACTATTATATAGTAAATATTCAAGTAGCTGAACTGTTCAGTTAACCTATTTTTTTCAGTGTAGGGTCGGCTTCCAGTCTAACCGGTTGCAACTGAATAGCAGTATTTTACATGGAGCGACTGCCTATCTGAATTATTATTATTTATAACCTACATATTTAAAAAAACAGTAAGAAATTTTCACTTAAATAAAGATATTTTTAATCCCACAAATGAATGCATATATCAAAACACTTTTGAGAGCCAGTTCATGTTGACCCTAATAACTTTACTGCCTAAAAATATCTCGAGAGCTAAAGCTGATTTTATTGTACTAATAATTTCACGTGGAGCTAACCACTTTTTTCCTCACCCTCGTTCTGCGGAATATAGGCCTCTTGAACACTCGTAAAATAAAAAGTATATCTCTGATGAGATCTATAAACACACCTTCACTGAAGTAAATAATACGTACCTACTATAAATATCTATGAATTACTTTCAGATGACGACATCGGTTCATTTACATAAGCAACTGGATAGTGAGGGATTCATATTAAAGACGTAAAGTTAGTGGAATATAAAAATATATTTTTTATCGCTATGTCACAAAATGTCCCAGTTATAACCCTCGCATCGCCAAGGTCGAGTCAGCATCCAATATTTTCGTGGTTTTTCTTCAATCTTTTGTTTTCTGTGATTCGGATTGTAAATGTTTGTATACAAGATGGAAGGGAAACGGACTCTAAAATGGTTAGCACGTATTCAGTTTAATATTCTGAACATCCCACATATAAATATTTCATAACTCATTTTAAAATATCAGCTGTTCCATAAATTAACACAACAAGATTGATTGATTGATTGTCACAGTAAGTTATAACCGATGAAACATTTCTGTCCTCCACAAAAGAAATTTTTCGTCGATTCAGAATTATGTAAATCATTTTAGAGTCGGTTTTCCTTCCATCTTGTAATACATTATCTACCGAACTCCTTATGTAAGTTAAAAACAAATGATAATAATGGCCATCAATCTTAAAATCCAATAACTCTCCCGCGTCGCGTTGAAAAGATCTCTATTATTAGAAGATGATTGCGGAAAAAAGATACTTAGACGTTTCCTTTTTCCCTCGCAGCTATTTTCCCGCCTCGGTAAAAATCAAAAAATACGTCACAGGTTGGATGAGATTTACCAATTTTGAAACTTCTGCTCATTATCATTTCAGTATACCAACGCGACGTGAAAAGTTGAAAAGTTAAAGGTTCTACCCATGAAAACTGTCAGAAAACACACATCAGTGTCTGAAATGTTATAATGTAGTGAAAGCTCGCTAAAAGCTAACTTCGCATGTATGAATTTCAGGCAAATGTATACCTATCTACTCGTAACAGATTTCAGGGTATAAAATTCTCGTCCGGAAAGTGGAAAGTCATTACATTTTGTATCGTTTCGCCATCTTTGTTTTATTCGGTTATACAACAACTTTTATTTTGTTTTCGATTTGAATTTGTCTGGTCTCTTGCGTATGGTTCAGATAATTTTGGAAGAAAGTAAGAGTGAAGGAGTCTGTCGGTATTGAATCTACACCGTTAAATGATAAATGAATGATAAATGATAAATGATGTTTATTTTGCAAATAGGTTTTAACAAACACTTTTACAAGTCACTTTTTATAAACTAGATGGGGCCGGTGTTTCGTACCTGACTACTCCGAGAAGAAACATCCGAAACAAACTCAGAGGTCATAGTCTCTTTTAAGGTCCAGACATAAACTTGTTATACAGACATGAAGACTATGCAGATTGGTGTCTGAGATGGTCTTTTGATGAAAACACCACACAGATTTGAGTGGACCCGTCCAGTCAGTGCAAGCATTTGTCATTTATCGTGGAGCTCGACTTGTAACTTAAGGAGCTCAACGTCACGGCGAACAATACCAAAGAAAGGACATTTGGGTGGGTCGCTTATAGTACTCAAACTGCCAGACAAACGTAAAAACTACAGAAAGACCCACATGGTCCTCACATTTACAATATAAAAGTAATAAAATATTTATCATATTAAATATTCATGTCAAGATATTAAATGTCAAAATACACAAAACTAAATGAAAAACAAAAAATAAAATATTTAACAAGGTAAATATTCATCAAAAAAATAAAAATAATATCATACTTGAAAAAGTAAATAATGTCATTGTGTATAAAGAAAATTTATAAAATGTCAAATTGTAAAAGGAAAAGGAAAATAAAATAGGTATAAAGTCAATTCAATTTCGAATTGGAGCAGTTCAATCCCAAGCATTTTTGTCCTCTATATAATCTTTAACAGTATAAAATCCTTTCTGGCAAAGTTTACGTTTTATAAAAGACTTGAATTTATTAAGACTTAAATTTTGGATGTGGCTTGGTAGTTTATTATAAAAGCGAATACATTGGCATCTAAATGATCCACCTATCTTCTTGAGCCTTGTTGTGGGTACAATGTATTTATGTCTATTTCTTGTATTTATATTATGAATATCACTATATTTCTTAAACAGCTTTATATTTTTGTGAGCATACAAAAGATTTTCATAAATATACTGAGAAGGAACAGTCATTACATTAATCGGTCGTTCGTCGAACTTGAGGAATTTGGATGGCACCGCCGCTGTCATGTCAAGATGTCCTGCCAATCCGTAAGGGTATGTGACTTTTCGTCCCGTTAATTACTTAGTTTGACACGTTCACACTAAGTTAGTTGCTACGCTTATTAATGATAGTATAATAATTGCAGTTAATTACACGCCATTTCCAACGAGTATTGGGTCTGCTTGGTGTGTTACTACGGCCCACTCCCTCGCATAGAGAGAATACCTGTGTCCTAGCAGTAGGAACTTATGAAGTTCCTACTGCTAGGTTGAGTATGTACGCGCCAACGCATCTAGCTATCCGAAACTGTCAAATATTCCCAAGCAAACTTAAAGCTAAAAAAATAAATTAAAATCTATTTAAGAAATTAGACGGATTGTAGTATGTTTGATGTGCTGAGAAACCTTTTCTATTAAGTAGACCAAAGTAAGCTTCATTATTGTTCGCTATCATGATTTCAAACTTGAAATACTTTTTTTATAATTTCGGCCAGCACGGCACACGTGTAAGTGAAATCGATTATTTGCCCGAGGCGAGGGTGAATATTGGGCGTCCGAATATTACGACGGTGCTCAAAGATGAATAGCGATGTGGAAGATTTGTATGTGGGCAGTGTCTACTTATAATGTGGTCATATATTATTATTTTATTATTATTATTATTATAAATAAAGACATGTGACAATGCAACCCGCAATGAGCCCGCATGGTGGATTATAGCCCATTCCCTCTCATAGAGAGGAGGTTTATGTCCCAGTAGTGGGAACATTATAGGCTGATGATGATGATGAATTTCATTCGTTATCAAAATATGTATAAAAATACTTGGTCAGTTAATAATAATACTTTTAGTGAGGTACAATTTGTTAAACTGGGATGCCACACGGTGACAGCCTTAATCCACCTGAGCATGAGACTCTCCACGGCTCTTAGTTTGTACACAGCCCCCTGCATGAGCGTCCATGTTTTCAGCACCGTACGTCATTGTGGGCAAAACACACTGGTTATAGAGCCACTTAGAAACTAAATTTAAAAACACTTTTTATCAAAAAATAAAACCGAGTTCAACAAAAAATAAAACACAAAAAAGTGAAAAATAAACTTTAGAAGAAAAATCAGTTTCTGAAGTCGGTGGCAAAAAAATGAAATCAAACAAAACTTCAGAAACTGGTTTTTGTTGAAGTCGGTTTTTTTTTTAATGTTTTTATTTTTCACTTTTTAGTGGTTCACATGTGCTTACCCCTTCACAGCGTACCGGCGAGATGTTATTTTCGACGAATTGAGAACCTCCTCCTTTTTAAAGTCGGTTAAAAATGGAACTACACGTCTATTCTAGGTGTTAGTTATTTGGGGTAAAATAACTTCACATCAAGCCGAATGTTTAGCTAAGAAATAGCTATCGCTAAATATATGTAGCACGCATAACATCCTCTGAACTGCGACCCGAATCTAAATACTTGATAAATACTTGAGATAACTTCGTTGTTCGCAATATTACGCTTATTAAACAACAGAACACGCTAAATCATTAGGGAGTAGGTACACACCATGCATATGTTTACCCCAAGACGAAACGTGAAAAATTGTAGTGTGAAAACTGAACTTTTCTCTTTAGCAGGTGATGGAAGACCAGATACTACTATCATCATAATCTGCCTAGCCTATTCTTAACTACATATGTTGCTGGATACAAGTATTTTACATGGAGCGACTGTTTATATGACCTCCACAACCCATTTAGTGGCGTCCAAGGAATGTAAAGAGGAGTGTTGGTCGTCCGGCTACGAGATGAGCAGACGATACCCTAGATGAAGCTGTCACAAGAGCGTGAAGCTTGGCACAAGCAAAGAGAGGCCTATACAAACCAGTGGGTGAAGTCAGGTTGTGGATCATGATGATGAGTTCGACACCTCTTGGTGTGACTGGTTGCCAGATTATCGGGCCACTGACTTCTTAATGACTGCCTGCAACTAAATTAATCATAAAAACTGTTATCTCTGTGGCGACAACGACATCTATCGCAACACATGAGAACTAAAATGACAAATCCTGCATCGCGCTATCAAAGTTATTCGCGACATTTGCTCATATAGAAAATCCCGACTTACATAATGTCGGGCCGTTAGCCCACCAGACACAACACCCGTCTGGTCGGAGGATCCTCCCTTTTCTATGGGGGATGAGGAACTTTACACCCTGTTCCCCATACCCCCAAATCTCCAAGTAAATATTTTCTCGAGCCAGAGTGTTAATTACAACAAAAAAAAAAAAAATTTAAAAAGTTGTCACGTTTCTCAGCCTGCATGCTGCTAGATGCAGCGAGCTGGTCCGTAATGAAACGACTTGGGTGCCCATTAAGAGAGCAAAAATGTCTTTAATTAACAGTTAGGGCCATTTTTTGCAACGGAAGCGGCAAAGCTATTAGTAGAATCTTGAAGTCAACCGGAGCCCGCTTATTGTTGTGTAGAGCTTCTATGGACCTATGCAAAATGTTCATTTAATTATCTACCTACCCTTTTTTTTTGTGGTGGGTGGAAAATCATCGAATAACCCCTCCCGCTCTTGGGCAGAACGAAAGGGAGTGTCAGGCTTTTACTAACTAAAAACCACCCATGTTCCTTATTAGCCCTTCATGTCGAGGCCGCGGTATCTCTTGCGAACAACCCGCAGCCCTATCTTCGTACCCTTGTCCCATGTTATTTAGGGTCGGCGCAACACGTTTTTTCCATTCTCCCCTGTCAATCATAACGCTATCATTTGCTCCTTTTCTCCTCATAACATTCCTCTTCCTCTCCATCCATCAATCAACATTTATACTCTCCACTCTTTTAGTCGTTTGCGATTATTCCGTCCTCAAAAAAAAAAACGAAATTTAAATTTAAAAAAAACGCGAATTTTGTGAAATGCTCATTTCACAAAAGTATATTTTCAACTCTATCACGGGGACAACTTTGTCCTTTTGGACTTAGTTTAGTTTAGTTTAGTTTAACTGGGCTTTTGTCCGCACTTAGCCTCTTGATTGGGCCATTGTGCGTGCTGTTTAAAGAATACCTACTCCAACCAACATAGGTCGTCCCAGAATTTTAGCAGCCTTCCCAGACTGCTGCAGGCTTCTGGGAGAGTTAATGGGGATCGTAGAGTTTGTGCCCGGTGATCTGCCACGCTCCTGCACTCTAAGAGTACGTGCCTTGGCGTTTCTTCCGCCTCCATGCATCCTCTGCACAGTGGGCTGTCTGTTACACCTAAGTTATGTAGATGTTTGTTTAAGGAACAGTGACCCGTTAAAATTCCTATGATTTTACGGATTTTGTCCCTTTTAAGTTTGATGAGATTGCGAGTAAACTTCATTGGTGCCGCCGGAACTGCATCTTTTGTTTGCCTGCATCCTTCACTGTTTCTCCATTCGGTGAGGTGTTTTTCTGTGGTTCTTAAACGCAGCCATGTTTTTATTTGGGCCTGAGGTATGGGCAGTAGTGGTTCCGGTCCAAATACTGTATCACCTGAGCCTCTCTTGGCCAGCTCATCTGCTGCGTCGTTGCCCAGCGAGTTGCTGTGTCCTTTAATCCATTGCAGGGTTACACTGTTCGTGGTTGCAATGGATTGGAGTGCATTATGGCATTCCAGTATTAGGACAGAGGTAATTGTGTTGTTTTTTAGGGCTTGAAGCACCGATGCACTGTCGGAGATGATCTTTATTTTAAAATCTCTGACGTCTCTGGCTGCAACTGCTTGTGCCGCTCTGGTGATACCGACACATTCGGCTTGGAAGATTGTGTTTAATTTATCTAGGGTATTTGATATAGAGATGTTGAGATCATTCGAGAAGACGCCGGCTCCTGTACCATATGAGGTCTTGGAGCCGTCCGTATATATCCTAACTTCATTGATGCCAGAGCTATCTACTGCTTCCGCAGTGAGTTGGATGTCGTAACTTCTATCGAACACATGGTGAGATGAAGTCTTGTCCATGGGCGCCTCAAGGAGTGGTATTTCCTTCAGAATCCCCTGCAA
The DNA here is from genome assembly GCA_949774965.1 of Diarsia brunnea. NCBI lineage: Eukaryota > Metazoa > Arthropoda > Insecta > Lepidoptera > Noctuidae > Diarsia > Diarsia brunnea. The sequence continues at coordinate 8,302,525 of OX458998.1, read as the reverse complement.
AACTTTTGAGTGTGTTGTTTCTGTATTTACTTTCCATAGTCCGTTTGATCTTAGTCTTAAGGCCGTTGCCTGAGCTTCCTCTTTTATGACCAGATCCAGAGGTCTTAAATTTAAAAGAAACTCTAACGCTGCTGATGGAGTTGTTCTCATGCATCCAGTAGCTGCTACACTAGCTAAGCGCTGCAGGCTCTGGAGTTTCGTTTTCACCGTGGTCAGCTGAGTTCTGGGCCACCATACAACTGATCCGTAGGTAATAGAAGGTCTGATGACTGACGTGTATAGCCAGAGTGTGATCTTTGGGTTAAGACCCCATCTCTTACCAACTAGTCTTCTACACTGATTAAAAGCTATACAGGCCTTCTTTGTTTTAGCCTCTAAGTGACTCGCCCAGTTCAATTTGTTATCAAGAATTATGCCCAGATATTTCACTTGTGTTGATAGGGAGAGTCTAGTGTTGAAAAGCTTTGGTAGTTGTAATTCTGGTAACTTCCTTTTGTTGGTAAAAAGGATAAGTTCTGTTTTCTTGGGATTTACTGAAAGTTCGTGTTCTTCACACCAAACTTCTACTATCTGCAGTGCAGAGCACATCACTTTGCACAGCATATCTTCAGCATTCCCGTTTATGAGTATAACAAGGTCGTCTGCATAACCAATAGTAGTGTATCCTCTGTCATTCAGTTTTTTTATGAGGCTATCCACTACCATGTTCCAGAGAAGTGGAGATAAGACGCCTCCTTGGGGGCATCCTTTTGCTACCTTGGCTCTTGTGGTAGTATTTCCCACTATCTGTACCGCCCTCTTGCTGACCAATTTAGTGATCCAGTTTCTTATGACCGGTTTTACACTAAATTTCTGCAGGGCGTGGTTAATGCTGTTGTGTATGGTTTTATCAAAAGCCCCTTCAATATCTATGAAGGCAGCAAGTGTTGAGGATTTATTGGTTATAGCCGTTTCTATTTTGTGCACTACCATGTGTAATGCCGACTCTGTTGATCTGCCTTTCCTGTACGCGTGTTGTTGGGGATGTAGTGGTTTGCTTTTTAGAGCTCCATCCCTAAGGTGTCGATCTACCAGTCTTTCCAATGTCTTCAGAAGAAAAGATGTTAGACTGATGGGCCTGAAAGATTTGGCGTGTGTGTAGTCCTCTTTTCCTGGTTTAGGTAGGAAGACTACTTTTGCCTCTCTCCAAAGTAAGGGGATATAGTTGAAAGCTATGCAGGCCCGGTAGATTGGTAGTAGGTGCTTGGTTACCTGTTCTAGTTGCCATTGTAGTAGGGCCGGGAAGATTCCGTCCAGCCCTGCGGATTTGAAAGGCTTGAAGCTCCTTAGAGCCCATTCTATTCTATCCGCAGTTACTAGTTTGTTAGCCACATCCCATTCGCTAGTTGTTGGTGCGCTGTGGTGGTCAGTAGGCCACTCTGGGTCGGATGTGATTTGGCATCCGGGAAAATGGGTCTCCAGCAGTACTGAGCTGGTTTCATCGTCCGAGGTTGTATATGTGCCGTCGCACTTTTTAAGGGAGCCCAAAAGGTTGAGGTCACCTTTAGCTAGGACTTTCTTAATTCTTCCGGCTTGGTTTGTTGAGTTAATGCTACTACAGAAGTTACGCCAGGACTCTGTCCTTCGGTACCTGATCCGTTTTTTGTAGTGTTTCTGCGCTGTTTTATACTTGTCCCAGTCCTCTGTGGTCCTGGAATTTTTCGCTTGGTTGAAAAGTTTTCTAAGGCCCTTGCGCAATCTTTCTAGTTCTGGCCCCCACCATGAACTCTTATCAGGGCTTTTAGGAGTTATGACAGGACATGCCAGCTCGTAACTGTTTAGAAGAGTATCAGTTAAGACCTGTACGCCACGTTCTATGTTTTCTGTACTAAGTAATGCATCAGCTGTTCGTGTATCACTAAGTGCTTCGCTCGTTAGTTTGGTATACCTTGTTATATCTGTTTTTCGGGGGTTACGATATGGAACAGGGTTTGTTAACCTATGCCGTAAATTGAAACACACACGGCGGTGGTCTGCGAAGGATGGTTCGCCTGACACGTGCCACTCCTCGATGAGATTTGCCGCCGCATGTGTGGCTAAGGTAATATCTATAATGGTTTGGTACCTGGAGCTTACAAAAGTCGGTTCTGTGCCCTTATTCATAATGTTAAGGTTTGTTTGGAATAAATATTCGGTTAGTAACTCACCCCTTCTGTTTGCATCCTTACTTCCCCATAGCGGATGATGTGCGTTGCAGTCAGCCGAGATGATGAGATCCCAGTTTGATGCCTCACAGTGTTGCACCAGTTCGACGAGTTCGCTTGGTGGAATGTCGCCGTCGCTCGGCATATACACTGAGGCTAGAACTAGGATGGTTTGCGTTTCTGTCACAAGTTTCACAGCAGTGAGGTCTCTGGAACAGAATTGGTTAAGCAGTGTGGCTGCTACGGTGTTGGGCATGTAAATACAGGTTCTCGGTTTGTCAACTGCTGTGTTCAACAGTAACTTACCACCGGTGTTGTTTAAACCGCAGATTCTGTTGTTTCTTATCCAGGGTTCCTGGATAAGGGCGACGGTCTTGTTGTTTGCCTCCAGCACTCTGCGTAAAGTCGCCGCCGCTATCTGTTTGTGCTGAAGGTTGGTCTGTATGATGTTGAGGGACGAGCTATGGGCTACACAGGACGGCATCTTCGTCACTAGTGAGTCCGTCGCTCTGCACCGATGAGTCCATGTCTACCTCACTCGTACCCTGTCGGGGAGCTGAGGTAGATGGCGTCGAGGCTGGCGCCCCACTCGTCGCTGCTGGTACTGTTTCAGCAGTACTCACCTCGTCCGAAGTAAAGAAGCGGATGTACCCACTTCCCGACATGTGGGCTACACGTCGGTCTCGGTCGAGGATGGCCTGCTTTTGGTCTTCGGGGATGCCCAGAAGCAGGTGGACCACCTTCTCCTTGGATCCTGGTTCTTGGAGTTTATCGTCCAGCGTCATGTCATACAACTGCCAGGAGTCGACTTTGTACCACGGGTTCTGGGCGCAAAGGACCCTGTGCAGCGTAGCAGCTTCCGTAATACGGGTGTGGATGAGGAGCCCTGCTTTGAGCTTCTTCTTCAACTCTGACTGCTTGATGACGGCCAGACTGGTATTGGGAATGGGTGACGGGATGGTTTTGACTGACCTTTCCAGCCAGCTGAGAGCGTTTGCGTCTTCACACCACATCGCTAGAACCCCGTCCATTAGGAAAGGGCGACCGCGGAAAGATGGAGCCGGCGTGCTCGGAGACTGCGGAGACAAAACAGCTTGCAGAATACTATCATCGATAGCTTCCCGCAACTGCTCTGCCTGACTGGTCGAGAGGTCCCTCGGCGGGACGGTGATAACCGCTACCATCAGATGCGACTGAGCCGCATCCGCGTAACTTACCGTCCGCTTCGGTATCGCTCCGGTCTTCGCGCGTTTGGCATCCCCTCTAGGAGTTTGGGTTTCATCAAGGCGAGGACGCTTCGAAGAAGCGCGCCCGTCCAGACTTCCCCCATCCCCAGACTGTTCCTTTTCAGGAGCAGTGGTAGCCGCTGCAGCAGTCCGCCGTCCGCGTTTACCTCTCGGTCTGTGCCTCTTAATCTGCTGACCTGGTGGTGGTGGTAATGGTGGTGGGTTTTGGGACTCCGTTCCCTTGGGTGCCGTTGCCGGTTCCTTCGGGTTGGACTGATTGGGCTCGCGCTGCATTTCTGCGGCTGCGGTAACCGTCACAGGTGGAGAGGGTTTAGGGTGAGGTAAGGGTTGAGGCTTTGGGGCTTCCCCTCCCGCGCGCCTGTTGTGGCGACTACGTTCGGGTAGGCCCTTCTGCCCTTTGGTATTTAATTGTTTACCGCGCGAGCTCCTTTTGCAGGGTCGCTTATGTGCGGCAACATTGGTCCATTGCGACTTGATGTCACAGTCGCTAGGTATGGCCTCTGCGAGGCCCGACAAATCTAAATTCGAGCACGTTTTGTCCCCCCCAGAATACGTGGGACAGACTGAGCTAGGCTCAGTGAGGGATTCTCCGCTACCTGAGGTAGTGGTACCCCCCTGGGGTAGTTTATTTTGAAACTGTGCTTCCATTTTTCTTTTTGGTCTGGGCATGGGTATGTTAAAAACAAAAACTCACACTTACCTGCCCTTGGTCGGTGCGGTACAACTTTCTGAGGGTATTTAGTGCCCCAAGGCCATGTGGGCCCGAAGTGTGGTTTTACGCCGCCACGGCTCGGCTCAGCCAGTTTGTTCGGTTTTAAGGCGCCGAAGGTTCGCCTGTCGCTCTTCCTTCGTCCTTTTGGACTTATTGTTACAATTTTATTGTACCTTTTGTGGTGTTTGTTCAGACAATACGCTTTTCACAAAACAATGTGGCTACTTGTCCAGTTTACTTAATTACGAAATTCGAAATATATTCATTGTTCCAAGAAAATTAAGATGTGTATTTAAATCAAAGGTGTTCGTGGCCCGGTAATAATCCGCTCGGATAAATTTTCAGTTCAAGGCACGCTTGCCTAGATTGGTCTGTGGGTACCGATTACATACCGAGTTTTCATCATGCCTCTGAAAACACGTTAAGCCGTTGGTCCCGGCTGTCATTTATACATCCTTAACAATCATAAACGTTAGTCAGTGGCCCAACAGTCTGACAACCAGTCTCACAAAGGGGAATAGTTTAGCCAGTACTGATTGGATTCTGGAGGGCAGTCGCTCCATCCTATCTTACTAATCCTACTAATATTATAAATGCGAAAGTTTGTGAGGATGTATGTATGGATGTTTGTTACTCTTTCACGCAAAAACTCCTGTACGGATGTGGATTAAATTTAGAACACAGATAGTTTGTAACCTGCATTAACACATAGGATACTTCTTATCCCGGTAGTATGATCCCGTGGGACAATTATCGAACTCCATGCGGGCGAAGCCGCTGACACAATCTAGTGTAAAATACTGCTATTCAGTTGCATCCGGTTAGACTGGAAGCCGACCCCAACATAGTTGAGAAAAGGCTAGGCAGATGATGATTTTAATCAAACCCGAGGCAGGTAAATAGGAGGGATATTAACTGAAGTACACGTGTAACAAAGTTCCCTGTTAACAAGCCGTACGTTGTAGCTATAAAGCTAACTTTAACGTAGCTACGTACAATGTGAGAGTTCATAAAGTTAATCGGATAATGTATTCCCTCGTCGGTATTATGTATGTACTCGTTTTCAAGTAGATACAGGTAGAGGCAATGAATTGCTGCGTAACGAGCAAATCGAGCAATAATAATGATTCAGTATATTAAAATCCCTTTAGTTGATTACTTTTGAAGTAGCTTACTATTATGGATTGAACCTCATCTGTCAGCATGGAATTACACTTGTCCAAGCTCCTGTTGCTTTGGTAGAGCTAGATGTGGCGCAACCCCTACTCGACGTGCATTTCACGTTTCTAAGGCATGCTGCGATCCATTTTATTTCTCATTTTCACACTACAAACACTTGCTCTATAACATTTTTATAACATCCATAACAAACAAAAAAAAAATCACATTAAGGGTTGGAATTCCAATGAGTTCAATAACCTTAACGCTATTCACGAATGAAACTATGGCTTGAAACAATAAGATACAATTCCTTATTAATATGAAATTCCTCGGTTAAGTTTGCCCCTTATTGCATACCGCCACTTCATTATTACGAGTGGGCAACTTTACCCAGATCGGGGAAAATTCAATCTCGAAAATACCCGCGGGGACTTATAAAGTTATAACTATATAATTATGAGGTAATTTCACAAAGAAAAATTGAAATCAATTCTGACATTAGACAGAGAACAAAGTAGTTGCTACTTGAAGACTATTATTTTAATTTGTTTAGCTTTATTACAATCATACGATGCATCTCTCCTTTTTATGATAATTTTATTACAAAAGTTTTGTTTTTATTTCGTTGTTGTTTGTGGCGAGACTATCATTATTATGCTTTATGTCATGGGAGGTAAAATAGGGCATCACGTCATAATTCTATTAGCGTTGTTTATTAGGTCATCTTTTAAGCTGTGTGTTTTGCCAAAAGCTCCAAAATGAATAACATAATTTTACCTTTCTTGATAAAAAAGTGTTTATTTTTCACCCGGAGCCTAAAGCTCGTCCCTGAAGGTTTTAAGAATTAAAATATTCGTTCTTATTGCCTCCGCGTTGGGATCATGAGGATCAGGCTACGTAGCGCGTAGGTACACATACGTACATCTCAGTAAATCTACCGAAATTACACCCGCATGAGATTCGTGTTCACCTCACGTCTTCACATGATCCGACGTTTATTTGGATGAAATTCAGAGTTTCTATGGTGTTATCAATTTATTCACTCACATCCGTATTTTATAACCGATGGTCGATGGTGAGACACTGATCATTGGTGAGGTTCTTCAGACAGGTGCGTAGTACCCGCAACCGGCGTGCGTGTATGACCAGATGTATGAATGTGGACGAGGCAAAAGGAGCATGTAAGGTTCTGTGGTTGATGGAGATGTCAGCAACATGGAAGGGGCCCGAAAAGGCCGACGCCCGTCGAGGCTGCGGGTTGTTCGAAAGAGATACCGCGGCCTCGACATAAAGGGCTAAGAAGTAAAATGGGTGGTTTTTAGTCAGTAGAAGTCTGAAACTTCATTTCGCTCTGCCCAAGAGCGGGACCCCGTGATTCAATAATTTCCCATCACACAAAATAAAAAAAAGCTCTGTGGTTCCTGGAAAAAAAATGTGAGTTTATGTATGTATGTATGTTCGATGGTTACCGTTACGGGGCAGATCAGCAGCATGCCTCGATCGATCGTGCGACTATTTAGTCACACACTGCGGCTCCCGTGTCGCACAAAAGCGCACGTATCTAATCTTACCCTATCCGCTGAGTTCATTTCAAGAGCTCAGTATTATTTTTCCGTTTATTCCGTTGCGATTTGCTCTTACAGCCCATTAGTTTTATTCGTTTCGTTGTGTTGAATGCTTTCGAAATAAATGTGGAGTTTAGAACCGACCGAGCTTTATTTTATTTTTCTGCTGAAATACGGGGTAATTTTATTATACTGCGCGAATAGAGATTTGAATGACTGGTGAATAGGGTATATTATTCACGCTATAGGGTGCATTTAATGAATTTTGGACCAATATAAATAAGCCTGCCATAGCCTAGGCTCGATAGACAAGCTGCTATCAACCTTGCTGACAGGCTAATATTTTAGCTGCGGCAAGCGACATAATTTATTGCTTTTATAGCTCGATCAAACACCAGGGAATTAACAAATGCACTAAAATCGTATATACTTGTATATATAGCCGTATATATTTGTATTTAGCTGGCTATCCACGCTCTAAATGTCTAGGTCTTCGACCACCAGCAAACAGCAATGTCTTAGAGGGGAAACTTCTCCAAAGTATTTCAAACAGACACTGTTTGCACCCAACAGTTACAAACCTCTAACATAATATAAACATTGTTGCTGTGCTATATGATACAATCAGGCTATACTGAACCAGTTCATGCGGATCTCTCATTGTACGGGAAATCTATTCAAAATGGGGCCACGTTATACTGGAATGTATAGCTTGATGTGTCACCGTCTGTACCGTTTGGTTGCTCAACGTGACGGACTCAAGCAGTTAATAAGTCTAAGTGCTTCGACATCACTTAAAGTGTCTGCTCTTACTTTGTTTAGATCTAAAGTGAACAATACATACGCAAACAATAGATAGCACAGTATATTGAAATGATTCTCTTTCACAATTACTGTTGGGTACTGTCAGCACCACCAATATGTATTCACGTAGCAAGGTTTTGAAGCAATTTTCGCCTACTATATTGATTTCATTTTCATGCTAAGTAACCAAACTAATATTTTGAACCCCATATTATCATAAAAAAGCAAGCAAGTGGCGTTCTGTGGTTTCTGCCTACCCCCATGGGAAAAGGGCGTGAGTTTATGTATGTATGTATTATCATAAAGTAGGTTATATCTCAAAGATGCAATCTTTATCTCACGGTAAGTTTGCGTCAGAACTTTGCCAAGTCTACACATATTATTGCTCGTGACTGTACTATCCAGGGAGTAGAGTCATTAAACAAAAGTTTCCATTACCCATTGTTTACCAATTAATTCCGCACATTCAATCAGGAAGGAAATTAATATTACACAATAGAGTAATTAAATAACGCTTTATTATAAAATCTTCTATTTACAATATCATATAACGTGGTTTCAGAGTATTTGGGCCAAATATTTACAATTTATTTTAAGTTGAGGTTTGTGATTTATTTGTATGTTAACATTACTGAATAATTGTCTTTATAAAAACTACATGATAGGCTTATTTCACATGCATTAAACTGTTCTTATATAAAATTATTTCTGAAGCTTAACAACAACAAAATCTGACGAACTGTGTGAACGAAAGTGATCAAGGACCTCTAAATGTTCAATGAAATATCACATGTTAAAAATATATTACCATAAAAATAACCTAAACTAAACTTTCCTTGCTAACTATTGATAAGAAATACATAAAATAAAATCATTGTACTAGCTTACCAATGAAAGCAAAGTTTCTGGTGGACCTATTCCTACACTACCGTCAAATAAGGACTAACTGAGCATTTCACTACGTACTTATTAGAGGTAGACAATATTTAATAGGTCCTCGAAATTATATTAAACACAATATTATATGAACACATGTGTATAATTTCTGACCTTAATTTAAATCATTGTAATTATCGGGGTAACGTTTTATTTATTTATTTACGAACAAGCGACCCAACATTTCAGTTCATTTATATTCCAAATTAAGTTCATGCTGGTGTATATTCGAGTAGCGTTTATCTGGTAGTTAGCAACAAAACATTATCAGAGCCGAAGTACGTGTGGTTGGGGGTCCTAAGAAGAACCTAGTTAATATCCAAAGGGGGTTTATATATGTGCGGCGAGATAAGGTACGGTGAGCCAGCATGATTAATTGTATGTAGCCGGCTATGGAGGTAATCATAATAAATTATCATATTCTGTAGCGACACGCCGTTTTCGACAGTTGGAGAAATCATTTTATTGATTAACGTCGACGTAAGAGAGACTCACGTGTTTTATAGATAGATGGTCATCATGCACGATTCATACAACGGGTTAGCTTTTCACACATGTGTCGTGTAAAATGCACCAAAAGAATAATATCTTTATTCTAAGTTTAATAACTGAGCAATTTGCGTACAAGGACAACATCTAATCTAATTTACGAACATAAAAACGTACAATCTCGAATTAAATCCGCACTTCACTGCACATGGATGCTAAATTACTTCAGGTTGGTTAGGACACAACTTCAACAAGGTCTTAATCTGTTGCCTAAATCTAAGTACTTCACCAGCATGTGCTTAACTTTGGAACTGGGTCAGCGAGTCGTGATGACTGGCACTTGTGACAATGTGCCATCAAAAGATAAAACTCTAAAACATCACCCCTTTGAGTCGATATTACATCGAACGGCTCGGGAACGGCCAACCATTTGTCCAACTTTATGCTAGAAAACCGATAGATAAAAAGATATGAACTGACATTGGTAACATGTATAATAAAGTCTTTATTGGTAACTATCAAGTCCTTAACGTTTTGGGTTTTAAAACTATAACCTAAATAAAGCTTCGATAGAGCGCACTTCATTGGGGATTGTTTGATGACAATAGGGATAAGAGACAGAAAATTAGGTCTCCTAATACAACGGATATGATATTTATGAACTAACATTTGTTGAAGAATTTTTTGAAAAGTCATAAAAGGTATTTACAATAGTAGTAAATCAATGAGTGCGCCTTGAACAAATCCTGCATGTAATCAACGCGCTTGCTTTACGCGTATTAATGCTAAGACCACGTCATCTTTCTGCTAGTTCAAGAGCTCTTCTTGCTCCGGGGTTCCCCGCTGATGATCTTGAGGAGTCGGACGGCGGGTGCCTCGAACGCCAGCGAAATGGCGAATGAAGCCAGGAATGCCATCACTGCATACCCGGCGTATATTGCGAGCTGTAAAACAGAAATATAACATTTAAGACGTATGAATGAAGAAGTGTCGTGTTTCGTTGTTTGCCTATTTTGGAAGGTCTTTTATCTTGAAAATCTTGTATTACTGGGCTTTTCTGTAACTGGTGAAAAGTGGGCGTATAGAGAACCTACACTAGCTCTCGAGGTTTACAAGCATGTTATTATATTATTAATATAGTAGTCGAGGAAGTGCATGGTGCGTAAAAGCCACCCGGGAGTTCCGCTCAAAGCCACTTAAATAAGTGCTCGTTAATTTAGGAGAGAACCAACATTAATTACCTGTTAATTATTACCAAATTAGTGTTAATGTAAACAGGGGAGTCCGTTACGGAAACCTTGAATACTACCAGATATAATAACCTAATTTTATGTTTAATTTTGTTGAAAATTAATGGGCGACGTATATCTAAGCATTTTGAGCAATACCAGTTTATTGTAAGTAACTATTACTTTATTCTTCCACTCGCTGCTTCAAATACAGCAATATACTTAAACTGATTTGAAAACATTCAAGTCGTATATTTAGATTAAATATCCTAAGTAACATTAGAGTATACCTGCTCATACTGTATGCACCAACGAGGCATAGCTCTGAGTATTCCCAAGAAAACTTTGAATGCTTCTCGACTTCATTCGCTGAAATGTTATTTGCAGAAAGCATTTCAGTTGATTATATTTGGAAACGTAAACGTTAAATTCATGTTATGGTTTGAGTGCAATTTCATAACTCAACATTTATATGAGTCCTCACGAATTTTATGTTACATCTTGAGGGGGAAATGGGGTTGCAGGAGGGTCTCCCTTTGTCCTTCAACTAGAAGAGCAAAGTATACGTGAAACAACTGACTCCTCGAGTTCTAAGGTGACGACGTGATATAAATCTTTTGGCCGCAAACTGCCGGTTCCCGGAGGAGCTGCGGGATAAAGTTGACGGCATAACTTATCACCTCGACTTTTGGTTTTGGCTTAATTATGCGACATTTTTACCCCTTCGTGTTTGATTAACGGCTGCCCCTAAAAATACGGCCTGTACATATTTGAGACCGAGATTCATTAACTTTGTTAATGTCGCTTTGCGTTGACACAAACAGTGCACGTTTTAGGAGAACAGTACAGTTCCATTATGTTCAAGTTACTTTGAAACCATTACAGTGCACTATGTAATGTGTAGCTATTGTTCTTAAGTTTTGTTATGGCACAGCTGTACTTCGCAGTACATTACCTACTATCATAGTTGAACACGCCAAGTTTCATTTGAACTGAAAAGGCTTATAATATACCTAAGATGGTAAAATCTTAAAAAAGTTTTAAATGAAAGAATTCTATAAGACATTTTGATACAGCGACATTTAAAAAGATCATTATTTTTAGAAACCTTTTATCGAGATAATAATATCATCTCAGAAGCACGTATCATATACATATCATGACATATGTGTTTACATTTCTGCGGCGATAAAACAGGGATATGAAATGGGTTTCCTGAATATCATTTTAAATGAAATGACACTTCGTTATTGCTTTTATATGTCGGTTAATAAAGCCGAAAAGGCTTACGAAGGACGCGTAGAAATAAAAGGAGGGAACGGAACAAATTATTATGTATGTATGTATTTTGGAATGTATTTCTTTGAAAGGGACATTCTGAAGGCTCCCGGAAGCCTTCCCTATCAACATCCTGTCAACCCTACATAGATAGGGTCATAGAATACATCGATAACAAGACACACCGACCCTATTCAATATAGTTATGTCTGCACATTTATCAACATTCAACAGTTACTCCAACATCCCTAACGAAAGATAAATTTTCAGATAAGGGTGAAAGTGAAAATGCGTAAATTTTGTATACGTATCCATTAAAAATAAAGGAGGTTCAAACACCTACTTTGTTGTGATGCGTATTTAATGGCACACAGCTATTATGTACGTATAATTATCTATCGTCACTGTAGGTTACTTCCGCTGTATCTTTGTCGTAATATATTTAGCTTTATATTAGGCTTCAGGTAACACTTTATTGTTCACGACAACAAGTACGTAACGTAATTATCTTGCAATGTCTATCTGGTTTCAAAGATATTCGATACGACAATCTGTCTCGAGTGTCAATTAGGAAAGTCGGGTGCCCAATAACTAGTTAACTACTCTCTAAGTACGGTTCTCACGTTGACATCAACTAATGATAGCTGGGAAGTAAAAGGTACAGTTACTCGGTAAAAATACTGACAAAAGAAGACCAGTGACTGCCTGCCAGTCCTCTGTCGCGCAAAAATGTTGTGCTTCACAATGGATCAGAAGTTTTTCACACAATTCAAGGGTCGCTTTTCATGCGTCAACGTTTGAATGGATGTCGAGAGCGTGGCATAAATCTGTGCCCGTCAAGTACCCAGCTATAGGTACAAGTGTATTGTAGCATTCAGAGTTTTCACGCCATCGACCATACTTTACGACACATTTTACGTGAGGAGGCGACGGTAATGAAATGTTTTTGTCTCATTTAGTTTCTAATAGTTTTTGTGTTTACTCTAGTGGTACCGTTGTCTCCCAAATGAGAGATTTATGTCCGCAATAAGATACGGCTGCAGTTTAATCTCACTGTCCCGAATTCCTTCGTGGAGCCCTGTGTTTATCCAACCCGTCTCGACATGAGGACATTAAATAAATGAAAGGAAGTTTCGGAGTACAGTTCCGGGATGGTTTCAAATTGAAACATGTGGTCTGGAACTTTACTAGACATTACCGATGTTGTACTCGTTTAAATACAATCTGTATTGTTGTGTAATATATTTCACAACGTCCTAGGAGGCGAAACAAAACCAAACGAGAAATCTGTATTTATTTTTTTACCTTAAGACATAAGCGACAGCAGTTACCAAGTTGTAGCCCTAGCTAAAGTCGATTTATCTGTCAGATAGGTCGGAGAATACAACAGTTTCGTATTTTATGAGGCAGTAACAAAACAACGCTCTATGATTTTAGCAGGATAGATAAAATACCATTTCACAAAATCTGGTGATTTGGTTATCTTCCATCATTGTCTAAAGAAAACAATAGACAAACTGTATAAACAAACAAAGTGTTTATTGTATCGATTTTTAAAAAAGGGTATACAATAAGCGGTTTGTGTTTTCAATAAAAAATCAACATGGAATGAGAACCGAAGAGAATTTCAAGCCAATTGTATATTGTTCGGTCCATTCAGTCGGAAAGTTACAGCATTCGACGACATCAAACTGAACGTTTGCAAGTTAGCAGCTGAATTAAATAAATATACGAGTATCGAACACTGTGCAATAAGTTGTAGAGTACATTTTCGAGTGAAATTTGCATACATTTTGTAAATTCATAACAGAAAGGTGTGGAAGAAGACGATATTCTGCGTCCACCCGAAATAGATTGAGATAAGGGCAGGAGAATGTTTGAAATGATTTGTAAAATCAGCAGCTTTCCTCATAAATAATTGAGTGATTTCATAAAGTCTTGTTCAGGCTCAGGCAAAATGCAGTTTATAACAATATAATATAGACACAAAGAGGGAAGATTTGTATTGATTTGTATGATTTTAAGGAATAAACTCAGAAACTACTGGACCGATTTTAACAATTCTCCCACCGTTAGAACCATATTAGAACGGAACATTATTCCTTAATAACATAGGCTACATTTATTACAAGTTCAAAAAATTTAAATAATGTCCAACCGTGCGAAGCCGGGCCGCCAGTATTGTATAATTTGAATCTACACCAATCTCCGTGAAAATGGCTTCGGATTTTCTTTAAGGGTGTAAATATTTTTGGTCGTAACTCTACCTGCTACGAATATTTATGATACCGTGTTGGGCAGTAAATTAACGCCTATATTTGTTGAAAAGGGTTAAGTCAGGGTGTGGCTAATGAGTCACCCTCCGCTTGATAATGCGCAGGTATCAAATTTTACTACGTTTTTACCCACAGCTAAATATAGCCTGTGTCTGCGAGTAATTTGGGGGAGTTAATGTTCTTATCACGCTGTGCAGGCGAGTTACAGTGAAGTGCTCATATTGCTGATGTATAGGATGTGTACTTTGTATGTCATTTTGAATCTTATGATTCTAGTTTATAATGTGTTTATGGATTTTCGAATCAAATGCTGTTGCTTTCAAATATCTGTTATGAATTAAGTACCACAAATTAAACCATTTACAGGCACAGTTGAATAGACAAGTAATCAACAAACCTAAGGTTCTCAGACCGTTCAGGTTCACCTTAAAATACGAATTGCAACATATTCATGGCATGGCTATTCATGGGGCTGACCTTCAGTCTTACGAAGGGCTATCGTATTACCCAATGCTATCTAAGTTGTGGAGGTCAGATGAGTCCACTCTCGGCCCCTCGACGCCTAATGTAGGTTTTTTCATTGGTGAACAAATATTTTTTTCCCACTCGACCCCTAAATATAGTCCACGCTCGACCCCAAGGGGATGAGTTTGAATTTTCATACAATGGACCATACTGGTATTTAGCCGCATCCAGATAGACTGGAATCCGACCTCAACATAGCTGGGAAAGGCTAGGCAGATGATGATTGACATGACTATTAACTACACATACCTGCTGACGTGGAGATTCATAAATGACAATGCCCTGGAGTGTAAATGTAGTGATATTCCACAAACAATGGGACACTTAACTTACGTGTCCTGCTTGTTCTGTTGTTTGTGCACTACAGGAACTGGACGCTAGCGAAAGCGTTAAACTGTAACTCAGTTCTAGGCTGACACAATTTAAATTGCCATCGACACGATAAGGGAGCGTTCAAGTATTACGTAACGTAATTGTTGGATATTTTTGACCCCCACACTCCCTATGTAACGTGCCGTAACGTTTTTCTGTACCCCCCCCCCACCAAGTGACAATTTCTAACTAATATCTGAATTTTGAGAACATAAACGTTTGAAGAAGTGCGTGAGAGATTCTCTCTGCGCGACCGTTCTGAAGGGTGAAAAAACACAATATTACGTTCAGCGTAGTTCAAACCCCCCCATGTAACGCATCGTAGCGTATTACAAGACCCCCCCCCCCCCTCCCTTATATTCGTTACGAATACTTGAACGCTTCCTTAGAAGAAGTAAGAAGAAGATACCAATTTTTTTACTTACGACTGTGGAGTTCTGCATATGATAAGGCCCGTCGAGCAGGAAGGAGGTGTACATCATGATGGTGGGATGCACCAGGTATGCGCAGTAGGTGAGCCGGCTCAGCGGGAGCAGACCTCGATAGGACAGCGCCGAGTTCACCAGCCCGCCGTATCCGCTGCAGCAGGAGATCGCCACCCAGGCCACTGCTACGCCCCAGGCTGGTGGAGATGAAGATGGTATTAGCATTATTAATATAGTATCCTGACCGTTTTCGGTCACGGCGGCCAATCTTAGAGGAGACTAGCCTTCGGCGCGGGAGATAGTATAGTGCACAAGTGTGTGCGCGGACACAGGTGCACTGACTGCACTCTCTGTTTCTTTACACTTATAGTCGGATAGGACGGCAATCCGATACAACCGGAGAGAGATCAGGTGCAAGTCCAACGGTCTTTTCTTTTTTTTGGCGGGTGGAAAATCATCGAATAACCCCTCCCATTCTTGGGCAGAGCGAAAGGGAGTGTCAGACTTCTACTGACTAAAAACCACCCATGTTACTTCATAGCCCTTTATGTCGAGGCCACGGTATCTCCTGCAAACAACCCGCAGCCCCGACGGGAAGTCCAACGGCCTTACGTGCTTTCCGAAGCACGGAGGTGTAATACCGCCAACTTTCAAGCTCCGGACTACTATTGAGAAATTTCTAACGGAAAATCCCAATAGTATTTTTTGCCTGATTTTGGAATCGAACCCAAGACCCCAATCCCCGGTGACTGCCCCGTTGGACTCGTGGTCGCAAGCGCGACTGCTGAACATCTAATTCAAAACTATGTTAAAACTAAATCTTCTACAATTTTCACTTCAGACAAAATTCTTATACGCCAGCATAAAAATAACGATCCTTTGTACAGTAAGTTGGTTCATCTAATCATCTACCACAATGCAAATTTACCTATTAACACTTAAGAAAAGGCACTTCTACGGTCCATGCTTTTGTGGGAACCTCTTACTCGTTTACGACCCCCGCCGGTAAACAACTCCGGGTAAACACCAAGTTTAATTGAAATAACAGAGCGATCATTAAAAGATTATGTTAAACACGTTTGCAAGCCTTTAGTAATAAAACTGGCAATGTTCTGTGACGACAATAAAGGAGCAAAGCAATTAACGAAGTTTTAATGCTAACGTTTATTAAATTTGAACTTACGTTGTTAATTATTAGAGTAACAAGTTCAATAATAAACATACAGGATACGGGCTGAAAGTGATTAGAAAATTAAATAAAAACAAAAAATAATTTAAAGATTTCATGTCAGTCATCTTCGTAGCGTTCTGCTACGCTTTGCTACGCACAGGCCTACGGCGTAGTATCCTGCTACGGTCGTTTTATTTCGGAACTATACTTTGTGAGTAATTTTGTGGTATCGGCCAATATTTCGTAGAAAGTAAAATAATAATATTTGACCTAACATACATCTATTTCCCATGAGGGTAGGCAAAAACCACCGAATGCCACGTTCACCTTTATACATCTCTTCATACACGCACCCCAGTTGCGAGTACCTATCTTTTCTGAAGATCCTCACCAATAAGGTCAGTGAATGTCCTTCTAGGATGTCCCCTCTCGGCGTTGCCACTCACATCTGCCTTGTAAATATCTTTTGTTAGTCGTCTTTCACTCATGCTCTTCACATAGCCAAATCAAATACTTGTTGGAAAACTGTTACTCCGATCAGTATTTTTAGAAAACAACGTATTGTGTTGTTATGTGTGTATGTAAGTTTATTCATTAAATAGGCGAGATTCCGCTACAAGATGACAAAATTCAAGTGATATTTATGTCGTACTCTGGTTTTCAGACAAACATTATCATTGAGATAAGATTTTAAAAACTTTTAGTGAGAGCTTCGGGAGCTGTAATTTCGGCTCTTATCAACTATTCGCTTTTTTAATGCTGACCGTAACTTTATAAAAATTCTTGAGTATGCCAAAAATCTTTTGACATTATCATTTAGATAGGACAAAAGATACCGAGATAGGTCTCAGAGGGGTAGCATAAACGTCAGCACTCTATTGGTAAATTAATCGGGTTCGTATACTTAGCACACGAATGGGGAATCAAGGGGGTTTTAATATAATGGAACACCTGGAAATCGTCTAATTTTGACTGAGGTTGCTAGTACACGCGCTTGGAAATAAAGTTCTTCAAATTTTGATGACAACGATGTCTGAGGTTATATAATTTTGCTGATAGACTTTTGGAACACTTCCATCCACTTCAATGGATTGCGCAAAGAAGATTTTATTGTAGAAATGAGTTTTTTGTCGCAAGTTAACGTTCTGAGTCGTGTGCGGGCTGAGGGGCTAACCTGGAAAATGTGTACCAATGAAAATACGACACCAATACCCGACATCTTTTTGCAGTGATTTTTGAGGTACTTCCGATCACCTAGGAAGCTAAAACTTATATCAATCGTTTCAGCTTGCCGTTAATTAAATTCCCATTTTATTTATTTAAAGAAAATGGAACTTCGTTCCATGGTTCCGAGGTTCCGAGTGTCCATAAAACACCTATTTTTTTTTATTTATAAGTTACCGGAATGTATATTAATAATTAAGTTACAGATTAAATAAATTACCCATACCGTATACATTTGTATCTTATCTTGCTGAATTGATCACCCGTTGATTTACAATTCGCTAATAATATAAAGAAGTAGGAATAAATTACCTGTATGCCCAACACTAATGTAGAAAGCAGTGGGCCACACTTCGAAGTAGCCGTCGACCATACTGAAGATGAGGCTGCCAATGATGGCCAGCGCCACGGGCCAGCCCAGACCTACCACCCAGTAGGGCAGCCTCAGTTGGCACCTGGTCTTGTGCAGGTACCATCCTACCACCATTCCTGAAACAAATGCAAGGCTCTTTATTTCCCCAAAGTATCTGTTGTATTGTTAACCCATTTAACCTTTTATAAACTGAAAAATAAGTCGTCCTCTCAACATTCTGAGTAATTTTGCTGATTGAAATAAATTAGTCATTCGCTTTGAACATTGAAATGTATGTTTTTATTCGTTAGAATACTAAATAAAGCACTTCAAAGCTGCCATAGTATAATGTATGTAAATGTTTGTAAATTGGCGAGCCATGGAGCTTACAATCGGAAGCCAACCAAAATTGGTTTGAACAGACATTCACGCATGTGTTGTATATTATATGAGCGGAATAAATTCACGTGATGAGACGGTTGAGGGTGACAGGGAGCAGTACTCCCTCCGATAATAAAACTCTAATAAATTTTTCAACGACCTCTCCGCCCGGTTCCCGACTTCGCGTCAGGCTGTCTTGCACTGCGCTTGTTATTTTTACACCCACGTTCCACTTTCAGACTAGCTTCCAGACAAGCTGTTCAAGGTACTTTGAATCAGATCCAAGCAGAGTACTCAAATAGAATATTCAAACAATCGCTTATTTTGAACGGAATAACAGCAGGAAATGTAGTACAAAACACAATATACATAATTGGACGTCCAAAACAATAAAATACACACACAATTTCTAGAGAATAGAAAGGGAGTTTGTTCTCATGCAAATTGTGCAAAAAAAGGGTTCGAATTGATAATAATCAATGTTCATGTCGGGTGCGTATGTATACAGTGTGAGACGGAGCGAGCAGTGAGCCAAGTTATCGGCTTGTTCAGCCTACCATTTACGCTTTGTCGATCGCATTTATGATTCCCTCACTGACCAGCGAAAGGGAATCTAAATGTAGTGAGCGTAAAGCGTTCTGGTAGGATCGATAAAATCTCAGTAAAAGGCCCATTTTCTGGGATTACGCGAGGAGGCGAGATCGGAAGGGCTACACAATCAGCGCGGCGAGCATTCCGCGCGATGTCGGTACGGTACGACGCGGATCGACCTAAATAATTTTAAACAGAGGTTTTATTATTGCATGCTGGCCGAGCTGGCCCATTCGACCTATTTTAATATGCGCTTTGCAAATTCATCCAGCATTGTTTCGTGAACAGTGAAACAGTTTTCATAACACAAACGGCTACTGAAGTCGAACAAATAAAGTGTAACAATGCAGCTTGCGCAGAAAACTGGTGAATACCATACACGTTTTAGAATTTAGAATAATGCTCACAACAGGGAAATGAAAGTTGTTTTAATATCTTGTTTATATTATGTTAAGTATGACATGCATATTTATTGACAGTTTAATTCCGACATTATTTACTTTACGCAATGTGGCCACGGATGTTTTTCGCGTGTGACACCTTTTCGTAATAATACATAACTATACGTAACAGAAAACAGGTTTATTATAAACAAGGGCATTCAAAATACTTCCAAAATTCGGAAACATGCACTCACTTAGAAATGTATAATCAGTATTAATATTATAATCAGTATTAGTATTAGTAGTAATTGAGTACCTACGAGTATGTCTAATTTTAGACATTTTAATTTGACTCAAAAACCAATGGTAAGACTTCGATGAGAAATAATTCATTAATCAAGACGAATTTATCTAAGAAAAAAGATTTGAACAGCGATGCTCAATATTGAAACCACGAGTGTTTTAAAACACTTAATAAAAAGAAAGATGACGCAGGAATTTATTTAAAAGAAGGTATAGTAGCCAGTCATCCAATCTTGCCCGCTCTTCATAATTTATCAAAGTTGAAATTGCTTCAGAGGGTGATTCGATTTGAGAAGCTGAAAGCTTCGCCGATACAGATATTATAAAAACCTCAGCTAACTTGAGAGAGTACGGGGCTAGGAACATGCGTAACTTTGTTGAGGTTTGGTATACTTAGCCAATTGGTAATTATTTCTTGTTACAGCATTCATCCATCACAGTCCATTCATAATTTCGTACAAGTTTTACTAAGATCGACGAGCAACATCTTATTTCTTTCCTAGTTTCGTTATTAGATTAGGATTCATATGTGTTAATTCAATATAAGATCCTCTTACCGACTAGATAGGGTCCAATCCTCGACCAAGGCTTGTCGTACAGCGGGTCGAACATCTCGAAAGGCTCCTGTATCCTCGCCTTGTATTGATGCCACACTGATATGTAAATTGTGGTTGCCCAGGAACTCACCAGCAGCAACCCTAGCGAAACCATCGCGGACTTTGGATGCCTGAAAATAGAAATAAACCTACTGTAATATAGAACACAAAAAACAAGACCAACAAATAAAAGATATGGAAATACGATACGAAAGTTAGCAAGTAAAGTAGGTAGCTCGTTGAATAAAGTGTATTACATTAGGACCGCGCCGGCTGAATACCGTTTCAACATTCTACAAACGGATTCATAACATAAATCGGCTTAATAGTTCCTCAGACAACTTGTAAGAATTCAGTAAACAAACTTTTCTTCTTTATGAAAAGAGACCGAGGCGGAAGGCGCAGAGAATTTGTACCTACATTTTACACTAGAGGAACTACGAACACCAGCGAAAATTTACGTAAAATTATGTCAACTTTTCCACACTGCTTTTATTTTCAAGTTTTCATATTTAAATTTGTACTTACTTCACAGAAATGAGTAACAAAATAATTCCAACGACGTAGAACTGTGTGTCGTTGGCCATATACCACGACCACACCATGCACATCTCCCGCTGAGGGTACAAGTTATTGATGTACAGTAGATTGCGCCACCAGAACTTATCACAAGTTATATGGTCGAATATCGCTGGCTCGAACACTGATCTATCGTGCGTGTACCTTAAAGCAATCTCATTTAGACCAATCACAAACCCGTAAGCTGGGGTAAGTCTCACTAATCGATAAGAGAATAAAATGAAGAAAGACTTAATCATCGCCACAAATTCTGCTATAGAGTAAGCGCTGCTCTTCGGTTTGTCCAATAAATCCTCCTTAAAAGATTGTTGGCTTATCACAGAGATGGAGAGTGCGGAATTACTGAAGCCGTTTAGATTCTTGTTGATGTCCTGTTTGTCTTGCTGCTCAGCTTTCGCGGCCTTTTTGTCTTCCGTCCGCAAGAATAATATTGTGACGAGGATCCCACTGTAACAAATGAGAGGTTATTGAAGACTTACGTTACGAGGTCTAGTTAATTGAAGGATCGTACGGGATGGTCAGCTGATGTAACAATGGGTATTATATATATAACAGTTATCAATTTCCTTTATACAGCCTCGCTATTGAGAGAGGCTGTATAAAGGAAATTGATAACTGTTAAGCTAATGTTCGACCCTTTTAGGTCGTTCCCTTATCTAGAGGAGATTCTTTATAATATATCGCCTAGGCTGTGCGAAGGAGTTTGTTCTAGTGAATAAAATCTATAGTACTTTTTCTAAGAGAAAAATTACACGCGTTGCCATAATTTCAGCCTGTATCTATCATCCCTTTTGTTCTCTTTAATCGTATCCTCTTTTATAGCTAATAAAAATAACTTATCTACTTGATTACATCGCCCATGTGAACCACATTAATTTGATTTACACCCGTCTCATAACACGTACGAAGTTACCCCTGTGCACCCGGTCTCACCAGGGCTGTCAAACACAGGATGAGGAAAAACCAACTACTCGAACTGCCCAAATAAATTGGACATTGTTATAACAATTGTGTTATTGTTACTTGTGTTTTGATGAGTTCTTTCTACCGCACATATAGAGTCAGGTACATACACGGTAGAATTTTGTTTTTGTTCCTTTTGTTCTCTTGCGTGTACCAAAAACTGTAATGAAAATTGCCATGCTCGGCACATGTCAATTTATACCGGACACGCACAAAAAGGTCAACCTTGTTCGCAAAAATAAAATGACAACCCTAGTTGAGCTATGTAAAAAATGAAGGATAATGAAACAGTTTTATGTGAATCGAAATTGATGTCCTCGGTTTTTTATCGCACAAAGATCTATCTGCCCCTCTAGTTGCAATCGCGACTGCTTAGCATGAGGTCCTACGTTCGATTCCCGGTCGGACTATATGTTATTGGGTTTTTCCGTCAGGAATTTCTCAGTAGCAGCCACGTAGTCTTGAATTGTGCCCGGTTGATGACAATAGGCTCACTACTTATTACATGGGACTTTCTAAACATAACTGGCGAAATGTGGGTGTACTATTATTTAGATACACTCCAACCCTTTGTGGTTTACAGATGTGATGTTATGTAGGTGTATGAAACAGTTTTATGAGAAACAAAATTGATGCCCGTGGCTTTTTACCGCTCAAAAATCTATTCATCAGGGTAACTATTCTAAATTGACAACGTCGGGCGTTCGCAGGCTTTTCGCTCGTAATTGGATTTGACGGTCAAACAGTCTGATGGATATCAAAGCAGATAAGGGTTGCATTGTCGCTGGAAGCTCAGCTAATCGTTGATCAAACATTCATTTGTGTTTAATCGTAATTAAATGTTTGTGAAGCGATTACGTATGGACAGACCCGTGGGTAATCGTAAGACCGGAATAGATTTGGGACGCATTTGGCACAATAAAAACTCTTTGGAATATCTCATTTGTTTTATAAAAAGCACAGAATAAAAACTCTTTGGAATATCTCATTTGATTTCTAAAAAGCATAGAAAAAGAAGTATTTTGATTCAGGTACCTATATAATACGCATTGATCATCACAGGATTGCCAGTTAAGCAGTAGCCAGTCACCTGGACTAAGCTGTGAGATGCCACTTCCAAAAAACAAAAACTGCCTAGACTTTTCTTAACTATGAACTATGTTGGGATCGTGTTCTAGTCCACCCGATTGTATACATAGAGCGACTGCCTATTGGTCCGGTCAATTTAGACATCCGAGGTTACATTAATTCCCACCCAGCTGAAAATTGGTAGGATTGTTCAAAACACCATTAAAAATTATTTGTAAAAAGTCCTCATCGATACGACACCTGGAAAAAAAATTACTCGGAGTCACAAAATCGGATTTAACGCTATTTTCAGCAAAACGGTATGTTTTATCATAAAATTAGCTGAGACAAAATTGAAGATCAGATAATAGTCAATAAAAATGTCTAAACACTTTTATTTCTAACATTCACCGTTTTTGAGATATAACAATTCAAAAAGTTAAAAGAGTTGTAATCTAAGCACGTAGTTGTGTACTTATACATATTATGACGATTACAACTCTTTTTGGTTTAATTTGACCGGACTATATCTGACCTCCACAACCCAGTTAGTACTAGATAATACGATGCTCCTTGGTAAGACTGGTTGTCAGACTTTCAAACACTGGCTGACAGCCCGGACTAGGGTTTAAAGTGCTTTCCGAGGTAGGTACAAAAGAAACACAGTATGTATTAGGTGGGCACCCATCCACAGACTAACCTAGGCAAGCACGGCTTAACCTAAAGATCGACTCAAACGCTTAAGATTTAAGCCACGAGCTCTTCATAGGTATATAATACACATTCCTAAACTTTATAATCGAGGTCAAGTCGGCATTGTTCCCACTTAGAAGAAAGTTAACCAAAGTTTTTCTTACAACTTTGCGGTTAAACGTTTGAAGCAATTTTAATGGAATGTTAGAACGGTGTTTTGAACCCCGAAAAGGTACTTGATGAGGTAAGTATGTTTTATACCGGAAAATCAAAAACCTTTTAAGGTTGAGGAGCCGCGGGCTAAAAATAAAATAAATTGTATTGGTAATAAAAATACCTCCGGAGCCCTTTACGTATATTACATAAGTAATATGAATGGCGGTCGTGACTAAATAATAACAGCCGCTCGGAACACCCTTTAGATTAAGTCGCACTTGCCTTGCTTGTTGGTCTGTGGATGGGTGACCACCCATTACATAGGTACTGAGTTTCTTTCGTGCCTCAGAAAGCACGTTAAACCGTTGATCCCGGCTGTCATTTGTACATCTTTGAAAGTCGTAACAGATAGTCAGTGGCCCGAAAGTATCCCGGGCCTGTGGACGGTGAGTAATGAGCTAGCTCGCCGTCCGTCCGTCTTATGACGACGACAGGCCGTATCGACGACGCGTCCATGTTCCACGTGCGCCTCAAAGAGATGTCAGCAACATGGAAGGGGCAACGGCCGACGCCCGTCGGGGAGCAGGTTGTCCAAAGAGATACCGCCACAAAGGGCTAAGAAGGAACATGGGTGGTTTATAGTCAGAAGTCTGACACCACAGGTAAAGAAAGGAGACATTACCCAGTACTGGCTGGGTTGCGGAGGTCAGCTAGGCACTCCACATAAAATACTGGTATTCAGCTGCATCCGGTTAGACTGGAAGCCAACCCCAACATTATTGGGAAAAGGCTAGGCAGATGATGACATAAGTAATTTATATAGGTATATGAAAAGGAACTGATGAACTTTACCGAGGTTCTGAATATTAAGATTGTTTACTTTCTGTTTCTACTCAAGGCCAATGTTTAGCAAGTTATTGCATTAAATAAAACTAGTTTATTTTATTACATAAATCTTGAGTGTGTTTTAGGATCACGTAATCATGAAAAAAAATCTTACAACGCATTGGATGTTGACTTAGATAATGATGATGAGTAAGTTCGTATTGCAATAAGCATGTATCATCATTGCATTATATTTGAATCCATGTATAATTTAACGAACTGGTTCAACGATGTGCCTACCATATCATTATTTAATAGATACACATTTGGTTTCTCTAAAATATTTGTGTTGTTTTAGTTGTTAATTAATTTGTAATAAACATGTGTATACATGTTGACAGCCACTGTTTTTTGGCGGGCAGAAAATCATCAAATAACCCCTCCCGCTTTTGGGCAGAGCGAAAGGGAGTGTCGGACTTCTACTGACTAAAAACTACCCATGTTCCTTCTTAGCCCTTCATGTCGAGGCCGCGGTATCTCTTGCGAACAACCCACAGCCCCGACGGGGTTGACAACAGCCACTCTTAGGTTAAAACCTGTTAGGGTAGTTGTGAACTAAAACTAAATAAATAATTATATTTATGGGGTATTCTAACATCCACATAATTGACCAGATCCAGAGCGTCTAGTAGGTCGCTTTCCAAGCATTTCTTATTATTACAATGAATCCAACACGAGCTTATGTCATTCAAATAACTGAGTTGTTATTGGTATCGCTGATAGAATATTACTAATATTGAGGAAACTTAGAACCAAAAAATACGAAGACGTGACATCTACCAACCTACAATAGGCCTGCGTGGTGAATAATTTTATATTAAATAATATTTTTATTTTATTTTTATTATTTAATATTTTTCGTCCATTCTCTCTCATAGAAAGAAGGGCTGTGTGCCCCAGCACTGGGACCATTATAGGCTAATTGTGCTCTAAACATGGCATCATAATTTTAGCTGGTAATGCGGATTCCAGGTAGAGCTACAGTCCCAACTAGAATAATTCACACCAAACTCGCTAGTTTCCCAAATGGTCATCTAACGAGCTGGGATGCTCCAAAGATTTCACCACCACAACTGAATTCACAACTTACCTTTCTAATCAATTCAAGATAACATCACGCCTGTAATCCCCAAAGGATTAGGCAGAGATGTATCTAGTAGTACACCTACATTTCGCCAGTTATGTATGTTTTAAGTTCCAAGTAATAGGGGATGAGCCTATTGCCACCAACGGGGCACAAATCTAAACTCCAAATCTAAACCCCGTGGCAGAAACTGAGAAATTCAAGGAAAACTTACACATAAAATTAGGAAAATCAACGCAATAAACTAACCTGATAACAAAGAAGGTATCCACACAGTAAGAGGCGTTCCCGACGGACTGGTACCAGAAGTTCCTCTCGGTGATGACGCGCATCACCTTGTTGTCAGCCACGTAGAAGATGGTCAGGTAAGTGTGCACCATGATCACCCAGATCACTGACATGAACCTGGGAATGTAGGTAGAGTTAGCTAGCAGCTCATAAGCGTAGCAGCTTTAAACTAGATTTGAAACTACTAAGCTTATGAACTGTCCTTAACTATACTAAACTTATGTTCTTAAATGTGTTGAGATGGTTAACTTATGTCGATCCTAAATATATTCTGTTTTGTGATTTCTTTACCACTTTTTACTCCAATTCTCGGTTAAATGAATCTTCACATGGTTAAAATTTTATATAACCGTTTTGCATAGAAAAATAAATCTTGTTATTTTGTTGATTTGATTTTATATCGTGTAAGAGTTAAATAAAATGTTACCTTCTTAGTGTGCACCACTCCACATAAGTACAAAAACAGGAGCCCTAATCATATACTTACTGAGCTAAACTACAGACTGACCATTAAAGCGGAGCTAATTTGTAAAGTTTGATTAACTTTAGTTACGAGCAGAGAAACAACGCTAAGAACTAACTATAGGCATTAAATCTATCGATAGCTTCACAAATAGGAAAGCTTCTATTGTAGTTCTAGAGTAACTTATTTACTGCAGGTACAACAAAATAATATCCCATTTAGAAGAGATTTATATAAGAAACCCAATCACAAGCACGTAAAGATAAATATTCAACACAACAGGGGCCTAAAATGTCAGCTTTAGCAGAATTGTAACAGAATAATAAAATATGAATTGTATTACAATTCGTCAATGGTCACAAAGTCAATTCATAATATTAACTCAGGCTGTAAATAATTAAAGAATTATAACGTGATTCATTCATACTATTATTCTACTAGGTACTATTTTTACCTTCGCTAGCGTGATTCGGTAGTTGGCCCACGGAACAATCTTACTCCCAGGATCAAAATAGTCCTACGTTTTATTCCAGGTTATAAACTGTGTGTGACAAATTTCAATCAAATCTACTCAGTTCTTTTGATTGAGTAACAAACATCCATTCATCTCTACATCCATCCATTCTCACAAACTTTCAGTTTTATAAAATTAGGAAGATTATGATTCAGCTAAAGTGGCTATTTTAGAACACGCTCCAATCAGGCTCCAAGTACAAATACTTTAGGTCAACGACCACTTTGTACGAGACTTGATTCAGGACCGATTGGATAGGAAACGGACACTGGCATAAAACAAAATCATTGGGACCTTACATTTACATTCATATAAGCTAATACGGTACGAAAAAAGTTCCGTAGTCCGTAATAAAAGAAAAACGTACCTCATTCCATGAAGACAAGTGAGGGCCCCATCGTTTGGAGGGTCCGTACTCAGGATCGTGCGCCCGTTCGACAAGATGGAGAACGATAGTAGAATCTCCGACCATACTCCTGAAAGAACAACTTGAATTGAAATAAAGATAACTCCCTCTAAAGGATCACAAGTTCTTTGAAAATGCTTTCGTAGAACAAAAGAAATTGCTTTGATTCTTGTTTCCGATTTATTGAGTCAATTGTTTCACTTTGTTGTTTATTTTAAAGGGTTGTTATACAAACAATAGATCGAAACTCTATTGGATAGTATTGTAACTGTAACAATGCAATATCCTGTCGTATTGTACTGTTTGGTAAATTAAATCTGAAAAAGGATGTTATTTTGACGAGTCAGTTGAATAAGAGTTAGATAAATCAGAAAACCTAAGGCTGTTCATGGAATTACTTTACAGTTTTTACTACAGCAGCGCAAGCAACTAGAGACTAGAGCATGAGCGTCAGTTTAAGGTCCTTGGTTCGATTCCCAGTTCGGGCAAAATGTTGCTGGATTTTTTAATCAGGAATTACTCTGTAGCAGTCGCAGAGTCTGGAGTTGAGCCCGGTTGAAGGTTATTGGCTCGCCCCCTATTACATGGGACTTAAACATAACTGGCGAAATGTGGGTGTACTAATGCATACACCTCTGACCTAACCCTACGGGGATACAGGCGTATGTTATGTTATGTAAGGTATTATACTTCTAGTGAAAATGACGGTGTGTAATGTATACCTAGGTACTTAGACGTCACATTAGTCTCAAATTTAGTCTAATATTACTCATTAAGTGGAAGCCTGTCTCTTGGGTCTTGTGGTCTACGTCAGCTTAATGTCCGCCAGGCTAGGCTAACTTACTTAGTGCAGACATATAGCCACAACATTAGTGTTACTTAACGTGCTATTAGCACCGCGAATGACTATTAATTATGTTTCATAGTAAGACCCGTAGATTATGGCTCATTGGCTCTCCATGTTAATAACGTAATCATGTAGGTATAGGGGAAAATCTGGTTTAATCAGTGAATATGAAATCCCAAATTCACAATTCACAAATTATTGCTGTGTTTAATTTATCAGGCAAGCGATATTGTCCTTATCACCTCTCCAGGGGAATAACATAACACCACACCTGTAATCCCCGAAAGGTAAGGCAGAGGGGTACTCATTAGAACCCCCACATTTCGCGAGAGAGTGAGCGTATTCCCATCAATCGGGCACAAATCTAACACAAAGGGCTAAGAAGGAACATGGGTAAGTAGAAGTCTGACCCAGCTGAAGATTTTTCAAAAAAACAAAAAAAAATCTAGACGGGTTCCGTTTTTTGCCATTCGGCTACTGAACTCTAAAAACGGACCTCACTAGACCAACGAGTTTCATTAAGATTAATTTGAATTTGTTTAAAAAAATTGCCTTGTAAATAAAAGGCAAACAGTAGGTATCTACTGTATTAGCATCCTTCAAACTTTCTCCACAACGTATAGGTAATATGCATGACAAATAAATACAAAAGCCATTGTTGTAATTTGTGAACTGGTCGTAAAGTTATGCCTCCCAGCGATTGTATTCCTTGACCTTACGACTTCCAACTTTTTCCATCTCCTTAATTGTGGGCTTATGAACAAACTTTATTTTCAGAGCTGTGAAGAATTGGCAGGTTTTTTCCATACCCGAACAAAGTGGAAAGTTTCGCCAGTTCTTAAAATATTTTCTTTGCATAATTCCTTGATGAAGTAGTTTTGTAATGTGATAATTATCTTTTGGGAACTTTCTTATAAAGCTTCGGGTTAATTTCCTTTAATATATTTTCAGTTGACAGAAAACAAATTTAAATTACGGAGTCCTTATATCATCCCCGGTCTATTGTCTGTGTTTTCTTTGTTTGGGGGCTATTAAAAAGGTCTGTATATTTTTCATTATCTTCTTAATTTAAAATACTCGACCTCTTAGACTTGAAGTCCTTCCAAGAAAACACACTAATTAAGCTACCTAGTATACAGAGTGTATCAGAAAACTGGGGTCAGAATGTAACTCAGACCGTCAAACTATTTTATACAATTTACCTCTTTTTTTAAAGTAGGCACTGAATTTTTGTATGGGACAGCTGATAATTATGTTGGTTTCATGGAGAAAGCTGTTTAGTTTGATGGTCTGAATCACACACTGACTACATGTTTCTTCCTTAAATTTGAGTAAACCTTTCTAATTATATGCTGTACCGATAGAATTGAATAATTTTATTTGTGTAAAAACATGGCACATTAAGGTCATGTTAACATACACGTTTCGCCATAAAAGGACATACAAATATTAGTTGTAACTAACA
Organism: Diarsia brunnea; assembly: GCA_949774965.1. NCBI lineage: Eukaryota > Metazoa > Arthropoda > Insecta > Lepidoptera > Noctuidae > Diarsia > Diarsia brunnea. The sequence goes on along the minus strand of OX458998.1, from coordinate 8,272,911 downwards.
ACTAATATTTGTATGTTCAATGTATTCAAAACTCAACTACCTAAATAATTTCCAACTCAATAAATCCTAAAAACTGATTTCACTGAATGGGTGTAACTCGATCCTAAACAATGTTCTTAAATAAGTGACTGTGCCTTTTTGAAAATCAATATTTTTAAACCTTAACCTATGTAGTCGCTATCTCCACACAACATTAGGTACTCACCGCAGGTCTCCCGCCGAAGGTCCCTCTCTCCATTGTCTGCGCTCACCGGCTTCCCATCAGCAGGCACATTGTTGTTAGACTGCAAACATCATGACGTCAGAACTGTTCATTGGCTTAGAACAATAGAATACCATCAGTATCTAACCCTTTTCACATAATTATTCGTTTGGGAATAATTAAAATTTGATAACCAATTATTGTAGAAACTGGTTAGGTATCTAATTTGTATGATTATTTGCTGTCTGAGAAATTTTCATTTCCATTTCTACTAAGTATTCGTTTGTATTTCTGTAAGGGTCTGTTTCACCACATTCGATTAAGTTCCCGTTAACTTAGTCGGCAGGTAATTTCATACAAATTCTGTTGCAATTTTTGAATATATTCAGTAAGTATTCCTTCGTAAAATAGGCCCTAAGTCCGGCTAAGTTAGGATAAGTTAGGATTAACACAAAGGTTGGTTAAAATGTTTGGTTTAAAATAAATATATAATAAATTGACTGAAATTAAAAAGCCAAAAGACATTAAATCTCAGCTAAATGTAAACAAAATATAACTGTGACATTCAATTAACACTCCTCCCATTTTTATCAACGTCATTAATCGCGTCCACGATGCGCCTTCCACTTCCACATCCGTATCCGCTCAAGAAGCGATACCTTGGTAATGATAATGGACCCATTTCCACTGATAACGAATATGTTCTTCTCCATAAATAATTATACCACCCATCTAACACTTAATATAAAAGTCATTATAATTTTGAGCTAACCTTTGTTTGATCGACAGTAAGTACATAGGTTTATCACCATAATTTGATGTCCGCAATTAATTTTCTACTCTACGCAAACAATGGGGAGTCTAAAATTCGCCTGTTAATTGAATATTAAAGCTGGCTGTTCTGAATTTAGGAAAAATATGGACAAAACATTGAATGGCACAATGGATCCGTTCACTCAGTGAGTTGACGCGATGCCCTGGTTTAACGGGTCGATTATTTTCGATACTGCTTTCATCCATATTTACATGTTATTGATAACCCCTTTGTGGCGTATAATTTGATATGGTTTTACGTAACACTGCGGCTTATAACCAAACTAATACTGTCTAGGAGCTCATAATAATAACGGAAGGTACGAGTATATAGTTACAAGTATAAATAAGTAAGTGGTTAAGTTTCGTTAGTAAACAACCTGAGTTTACCAACTGGCTGTAAAAAGCTTAAAAGAATATAAAAGCCGAACTTCAATTCGATTAAACAGGAAAGTCATTCGAAAAAGCGAAGGTTTAAAAAAGACTTAATAAAAAAATCAGTAATTCCTGTTAAAAAGTTGGGAGATTTTAATATTTGAGTGGGTACGGAACTTTTCGGTTTAATAATAAATGTCCCTTTACTGTTTCGTCGACCACACAATGGCGTTCGGTCACATTTGCTTTCGGGTTTATTTCGAATTAATTTGTATGGAACTGCTGGCCGAAAAATACGGCGACCCTTCGACCTGGGATAGGCGTCACTGGTTGTAACACGCCGTGCTCAATCACACGGCATGTTTAATGAAACACCTCTGCGGATTGGTGAAAATGGTTTTTCCTTGTTGTCGCAATCATGCTGTTTGCAGGTCATCGTAATTTATTGCTCTACATAGATCAAGCCACATTTCAACATGCAGAATGTGGTCGTAAATATGGAGCTTCGAATTTTATTTTTACTAAAATTTTAAGTTGTACACCGTGGAGTGTTTTCTCTGTTACTTAGATCAGTATGACAAGAAGGTGTGGTCTTATTTCGGTCATAGTAGAGAAAAAATAATCAATAGTCCCATAAAAATTCAATAGCGACCCAAATGTATGCACTTATTATATTTTCGCTGTTACGACGTTGGTATTTTTTTTTTTTTTTTTTTGGGGTTGGGAAATCATCAAATAACCCCTCCCGCTCTTGGGCAGAGCGAAAGGGAGTGTCAGACTTCTACTGACTAAAAACCACCCATGTTCCTTCTTCGCCCTTCATGTCGAGGCCGCGGTTTCCCTTGCGGACAGCCCGCAGCCTAAACGACGTTGGTCTCATGGCGCAATTTGTTAAGTTTCATGGTCTCCACCCACACCTTTGTGATACTCGCTGTATATTTGTATAGATCCTCCTTGCTCTCAAAAAGAAGGATATTATAAACGAAAGTACCAACAGGTTGCTTATGGTTGACGTCGGTTGCCACTTCGAGGTCGTCGTCCTTCATCAGCCGGTACTTGCGCTCCAGGTAGCCCTCGTACAGAGACGCGAAGAACATCAGGATCCCCACCAGAGTCACCACAGTTCTGTAAAAAGACACCCTTATTAGAAACATTACTGTGATAAGATAATATACCACTTAGGGGAAGATTGAGCCAGCCCCGAAACAAGTACCTTCTATTGAAGCTTACTGGGGCTGCCTCAGTTTTTGTATGACACAATGTTTTGGGATGAAATAAATATTATTGTATTTGTTTTTGTTGTTTAATATACCTGTACATGTAGCCATGTCCATTTTACGTTGATGTATAAGTAAGTTAGACTTAATTACTTCCACATCAACATAAAAGAGCGACACGGCTTGCCTATTGCTGTAAGCACAAATCTGGCGTCCGGATTGTTACAGAGGAATTCGATAGAAAATCCGCTGAAAATCAGCACATGGGAATCGAACCCAGGACCTCGTGTTCAGCAGTAGCGTTTGCGACTAGTAGACGAACAAGGCAACATAAAACGCAAACTTTAAATCAATTGTGATTCTTATTTCATCATATATTTAATAAAGAACGTACAGGTTCCGAGCAGTTTATATTTAGTTCAAGTTCCTGAGTCTCCCACAAAATCTTTAATGACATTGTTAGCAGTAAAACCCCTAACATGATTTAAATTTGAACAGCTTCCAAGCACTTGTTATCACGCAAGCACGGCGTCGACCAGAGGAGGCTTTAACGAGATTCTTGGCACTCGTTCAGAACCATGTTTTACAACTGGTATTTTGGCAACCTCACACTTTTCAACACAAAACAGCCAGCAACCAAACATTTAACTAGAGAATAAAAAGTTTGAGAACAGTGTGTACAGTGCATAAAAATTTTAATTCCTTGTAGTGTTGCCATTCCTATCAGCAGAAATTATTTTTAAATCCACAACGCTAGTGGTCTACGTGTTTTCATAGAGCAGATTAAAGTTAAGCGCGCTCATTTCTCCTTGTGGAATAAGTGCGTGACTGTACATACGTGATCGTTATAGCTGTAAGTACAGTCCTTTTACAATTATTGTATCTCTGAAATCATCGACCTTATTGTAACAAAAATAATAAAACAGATCATTGTGATATTTTTTTCAATAGAATAATAAAGATCACTGTGATTTTGACCGAGTTTTGGTTGCAGCAATCAAACACCAACCTTTTTTAAGTGGAATAAAGATCAATGTGGTTTTGAGCGTCACGCAAAATCGAAGGTAGAACAACTAAGAATGAACTGTACTGGGATCGCATTACCAAACAGCTCAAGTGGATAATACATCTTCGTCGCAGACGTTCTAGCATCAGTCTTTGTAAAGGGTTTGTCAGACAATACTATCATACGATGCTAATGTGTTAAGTTATTAAAGTAATGATAGTTTTGACCTTAACAAAGACATTTGTTTAGTGAATAGACTTTGAAGTGAATGTGTGACATTCTAAGCTATGTTTACGTGATGTCTGTAGGTCAAGACTAAAATACGCAATGCCTATGTCTGCCAGTATTAGGAACACCTAAAACCCAGTCCGGTCTGAATTGCAAAACTGTTTTTTTTTGCATTATCCTAAAATTACAGTCAAATAATATGTTTAGGTTTTAACTATTAGTATTTCGCTTATGTACGTTATTATGGTCTTCTAGAGATTGAAATATATAAACCTGTCTGTTACACATAAACAGACATTCAATTAAATAAATTAAAATAATTTATGCATGCGTTAGCCTGCATTCAGAAATAATAATACACGGCCATGACATCATTTATTTGTTTTGATTACGTGCATTTCTATGCGTATATTATGAAATACGGTAAATTAAAATGTGAACTTATTTCATTGGGTATCTAAGTAATTAATTTTAAATTAACAAGCCACTTTTTTATAATGGCCTTTCGCTTGACTTTTAAATAAAACCATTAACAGTTTTTATTTAACTGTCGAACAGTTCCTTTGTTCGACATTTAAATAAAAACTAAAAAAAAATCAGTTGTCGTTTGTGTCGTACCGTGGAGTAAGAATATATAATAGGTTGTATGAAAAATATCAAGAGGGTGCAATTGGTAGACGCTCACTAGGAAGATCCCCTGAATCGTGGGTACGTCTACAAACATTTAAACTCATATACAAATAGTCAAACCCGAAACAACGACCAGTATGCCAGACAACTAATTGTTCCGTGCGGATATCGACCCCGAGATTCGTAGCGCAGCAGTCAATCGCTCAGTCACTGCGCCAGTAGTGCCGCCAAAGTCAATTGTTTCGAAAAAAATATAAAAAAAGAGTTTTTACTTTATTTTAATTTAATTCTATTTAGCACAAATGTTCCCGGGATTGTAATCCAATCTGGAATGGTGATGAGACAATGTAGTGCCGGCTTTCGTCAGTGATTTACATAATACATCATACGCAGTGAGATGAATTAATTAATTAGACAGGTTCATCTACATAATTTATCTACCTACCTCATTATTTGATAATGAGCCAAGTTAATTATGTTCGTATGTCTATAACTAGGTAATCGTGTAATTGGTTTGTGGATGTTGTTTCAGTGTTCAAATCTGGGTAATTTATAAATAGTACTACATTCGACAAGTTTCGTCTTTTTAAGTTTTTGCAGTCCAAAAATGTGGTTACCTCAAAACAGGATCACAGTGGGCTTGATCTGATATTTTTTTGTCATAATTCAGTGTTCCAAAATGAATATTATTCTTAAGTTTGCAACAATAATGAATTTATTTAATTTTGTACTCTACCACAATGCTGTCCTATTTGACCCTAAGGTTGACTGGTAGAGAATGCCTTGTGGCATTAAGTCCGCCTAAGTATCATGAAGTTTGAGTAAATAAAATAATTGCATTAAATTTATTGATTGGTCGTCGAGCGTACATCAGCTTAGTTAAGACACCTCCTTATATACATCACCGGGGGCTCAAGGCGCTAGCCTTCCTTAACTTTTCATTTCTCCAACTCCATCTTTTATGTGGACAGCATTATACAGCGCACAAGGGCCTTTGCATGATTGTGAAGATCTAATCCTACGTTCTGGTATAGATAGAGTGGTTATGTCCAAGTATCCACTGCCATGTAAATCTGTTTCTGAAATCTGCATACAAAATTACTTGATGACTTTAAAAGATAACTTGGTCTCAGAGTTTGTAACGATGTTGTTTATAAAGTAGTTAGATATAAACATCGACCTCATCTATTTTTAAAACATAATTCCTTTTTGTTGACTTATTTTTCCGGGTATATTAACTTTTGCTATTTAATTGATTTCTTTAGTCTTATTTTTAATTTTGTTTTAAATAATTGTCATTTTATTTTTACATTTAATGTTACTATGAATTACTGTTATACTCAAAGTAGTAGGTAATCAAAAAATTACATTTCTGCTTTCCTAATAACGATTGTATGTGACATTTACTGATAAATTATTTTTAAAGAAATACATTTACACGTTCATATTTGTACGCTTTACGGCAAAACATAGAGAAAGAATGTAACTTATATAAATAAAAAAATAAAAAAAATATTATTCTTATTTTTTTTAAAATTAAAATACAGAACTTATTATCATTTATCAAACCAATGAACTCATTAGTTCCACACACAGGAAAAACAGCCTTAACCTTACCCTACGTATACCCATTTACTTTTACAATCAGCAGCATCTTACCCTAATATCTGCAGCTTAGGATCAGCGAAGAGGTCATAGCCTCCAGGTACTGGTCGTACGTTGAGGGTGGTGAAGGAGGCAGCTAGGCCGGCTGTCGACGCCTGCGCAGTGGCGGCAGCTTCTGCAGCACCCAGCAGCGAGGTGATGGCGGCTTTGTTGCAGGATGCAGGCACGCACTCGCCAACCAGCATCATTCTGCTCTGCATTTGGAAAGAATAGAAAGCGATTAGTAGGAGACGAAGCAAAAAATCGAAGACATGGACATCCATCAACCAACCTGAGTACCAGCAGTGGAAACATTATTGGTGGCATTTGGTGGATAACGCTACGTTACTATAATATACGTAATGAGGCATGTAACGAGGAAGGATGAAACTCATGTTACTAAACAAGTGACGGACGTTAATGTTGATGAATGGAGAGGGAGTGCAAGGCCAAAGAAAAGATGGATGGATTGTGTGAGGAATGAAATGAAAAAAAAGGAGTAAATAATACCATGACGTCTGCCCGGGTAGAATGGTACAAAAAATGCGTTGCGTCGACTCCAAATAAAATCAAACGAGGGCATGAAGAAGTCGTATGCTAATTTGCTATAAAAAGGGATTCTGCAGTGATAGTAGACTAAAATAACACTGTGTGGCGATCATATTTAAGCAATCGTTGGAAATAGAAAATGCTTATAGCGTTTTATTAAGATAACAGCTGGATGGCTGGCTCGGTTTAATTACGTTCAAATATTAATCCTCGACATCGGTAGGACCAGTTAAAAAGTTAAGCAAGAGCAGAAATATCTGAAACGACTTTGTTTTTCTACCAACATGCGGCTTAGAACTCGTAAACAACATTAAAACCAGCCAATGAAACAGTTGCCCGAAGCACTAATTAAAAATAAAATGAGAGTTTTGAAAGGTTATCCGTTATAAGCCTGGGACTGATCAATTGCGTTGGCAAATAGAGGTGCTGATAGAGAGTAATTTTCTTTGCACCGTTATTTTCCAATTTAAAAATGACGCTCTGCTTAGAACTAAGGTTCGATTAGTCATCTGCCTAGCCTTTTCCCATTATGTTGGGGTCGGGTTCCAGTCTAACCGGATGCAGCTAAATACTAGTATTTTACCTGGAGCGAATGCCTATCTGACCTCCACAACCAGTTAGTACTGATAAATACGGTACCCATTCGGCGTCCTTGCAGCTCCTTTTTATGTTCGATTACAGAACGCTAATTCGGGCATACAGAGTGTAAACTTGTGGTTTTCGTGAAAAGTTTATTTCCCAAATAAGAAATCTTTCATCCAAATAATGAAGACTAGGGACCAATCTACAGCTCGCCTTGCTCAAAGCACTCCATTCATTAGCCGAGCTGATATCACCGGGTGACCTTTGCGTAAACCCGAGGTACGTAGGTAATTGAATGTCAGTCAACGTGACGAATGTGATCCACACGATGTATCGGTGTACAACCGTCGCTGTGAGGAAACGGGCGACAGCTGTGGGTTCCCATCGCTTTTCTTCGTCTTTAGGGCATTACGTATACAAATGCTCTGGATTTTTCTTTTTCAGTGCGCGAGCTTTCCGGCGATGTTTTGTTTAAGAATTTGAGACAATCCAACGGTGTAAAAGGTTGTCTTCAACTTTGTTACTTTACACCTATGTTAAATACGTTAAGCTGATCGTAAAGTTTAAGTTGTTTTATATAGCTAATGGGTTTGAGGTTTACTTTTCAGTGTTAAAGAGAGAAAGAAGGAGGTAGGTGCGATTTAGATTATTTGACAAGTGCCAGGCCTTTTCCCACCCAAGTATGGCTTCCAGTCTAAACGGAAGTAGCTGCATACCAGTATTTTTCATGGAGCGGTTGCCTATCTAGCCTCCACAACCCAGCCAGTACTCGGTAATACGATGCCCTTAGGTAAGACTGATGACTGATGGTTGTCAGATTTTTAGGCCACTGACCTGTAACGACTATCAAAGATCAACAAATGACAGCCGGGACCAGCGGTTTAAAGTGCTTTCCGAGGTATCGAGGAAACCCGGTATGTAATGGGTGGTCACCTATCCACGGACCAACTTAGGCAAGTAGGGCTTAACCTAAAGATCGACTCGGGCGGCATTTCTTATTTAGCTACGAGCTCCTCAAGGTAAATAATATGCTAAATATTCGCGTGTTTGTTTGAAAGCAATTTTGACAGCCTACCAAGCGAGTGTCAACATAGCGTGGACTTTAATACCTACCTGCTGGTCATTACGCATCGTAGCGCTCATTAGCCACAATGTTCTGACAGGCTCTGACATCATGTGATTATTAGAATGGTTGCTTGTTGTCGCAACAGGTTTTTGAAACCAAGTGTTGACTAATTTACTGATTGTTTACTGGGGAGGAAGGGACACTAAAAAAATCTGCTGTTAAATACATTTGACTGCATAGGATTGCACTTTTGTAGGAAACAGCTGTTTTTCTTTTATGCCGATGAAATATGTCAATGTGTAGGTTGCTCAGAATGATGTATTGAATACGTGGTAACAGTTTTCGCGTCGGTGTCAATTCCACCCTGTATAACAATGACACTTTTAAATACATTTAGAATATGTTTTAAAGCAGCTATTATAGTTTGTAATCAAAATTCTACATTGTGACATATCAATTTATCTTAGACATGAAAAGTATCTAATAAATAAACCTACAAACTTCCATACGTACATATTAGTTGAGATACGTTACGTGTCCAAGTTCCATATCCCGTTAATAAATGTTGATTCATCCGCGCCTCGAGCCTCTCGGGGTAAGAAACTTTCAGTCCATCATTAATCTATATACTTAGAGTAATATTACTTTCCTATATATTCTGCTTATACATTGGTGCTTGTGTGCGATAACTGACGGTAAAATAAAATGTTTCCTAAGAGTATGGCTACTTATAGGGTGTAAAGTACCCTTAACGCAAACGCAGGGCACTGGTTCTCCCCACCACTGCGAATTTTTTTTTGTTCTAGACCATACTTGGGAATTCCCTAGTTACGGAGATATTGGGGTCAAAATTCCAAATTTTTCACAGCTGTTTTTGTAAATACTAGTTTTTCAGGTTATAACTTTAAACTTTTTTTTCAAAGCATCCACTAGTACAATGTTTAAAGAGTGCTACATTGAGTTTCAACGTAAAATGTGATTTTTGACCCCAAAAAAAAATCGTTTCCCAGCAAACATTTTTGCGTAGGGGTACTTAGTTTGATGTACAGAATGCTTGGTTGACGGCTGTGTGATGGGTTAATTTACCTCTTGTATTTGAACACTCATATAACCATAACCATATATTATGCATTTACATAACATCACGCCTATCCCCAAGGTTTAATAAAATATTGTCCGACCCTGGAATCGAACCCAGGAACTCATGCTCCTCAATCAGACTTGCGATCAACGAGGCAGAGCATATGCATTTCTTATTCAAAGTGACATTCATTTCTGGATCTTATGAAATGAATACCAAATTTTTTTTTGAGGTCAAAAATCACATTTTACGTTAAAACTCAATGTAGCTTATGTAGCACTCTTAAAACATTGTGCTAGTGGATGCTTTGAATAGCATCCACTAGCACAATGTTTCATGGAAGCGGGTCATGGAGGTAATTTAAGTAAAGTTATAACCTAAAAATCTAGTATTTACAAAAACAGCTGTGAAAAATTTGGAACTTTAACCCCCAATATCTCCGTAACTAGGGGGTTCCCAGGTAAGGTCTAGAACAAAAAAAAATATCGCAGTGGTGGGGAGAACAAGTTCCCTTCATTTGCGTTAAGGGTACTTTTACATACTATATTATTCTCAACTACATAACTCTATCCAAAATAAAAAATCCAAAGTTTAAGCACAGAAAATAAATATCTTCATCACTTCCTGCGTACGGATTGGTAATCCTATTTCGATTGGAAATCAATTTTTATTAAAATGCGCGGCTTATACCTAAGTACGTAACCCATCGAAAGTAGTTCAAGTTAACGTTTATGATGCATGAGCATCATAAACGTTAACTTGTAAACGTTAATTTATATGAATAAATTCATATCATGGCTTTAAGGTTCGTTGCCGTCGTTTATTTTAGGCAGAAATAGATCCGAATTTAGCGACTTTTGGAAAAACTTAACTCAATGCCTTGCAGTCTATCGTTTACCTTATCTGACGAACTAAGTGTGTTAGAGTGTACATCTAGAATTGGTTGGGGATTTCAGATGTCAATATTCCAGAGCGGTGACATTGCCTTTCACTGCTCAAATACTAACTGAGACCGCGTGGGTGGACAGTGCAGTGGACACAGCACAGTTTCTCATTTTAACTCTCTTTTGGTTCGTGCCCTGGCAATGCTTTATGCTTTACTAGCATCGACACTGGACTGAGATTTATGCGCTCGAGATGGGAAGATAATAATACCGTGAATGTTTGAGTTTCTTTGAGAGGATGAACGAAATATGCTTCTTCCTTGTTATTATTAAGTATTTACCCTACTGCCAAGAAAGGGTTATGTTTTTTGTTTAATATTTTTATCATTCCTTAATGTGAATATGTTTCTTTTAATCTGTGTTTTGGCTGTACCATAGTACCATAGCTTGTACTTTTCTGTGTATAGCTTTTTTTTTTTAAATGACGATCGCTTTCTGTTATGTATACAGTAACATTTATTTTTCGTTTTCATAGAAGCTGGTGTATTTTCCCACAGCACTGCGGGGAATACGAGCGTAGCAAATTACGTTGACTCTATCGACGCAGAAGGTTGGAACTTGCCGCGAGGTAGTAAAACTTTTATATTAAACTTTCGTGACGTTTTAGGGTGACGTAGGCCCACAGTACAAGGTTAGGGGGAGTTGTTGGATGATATTTATGTTTCTGCCCACACCATAATATTAACGGGATTGAATGACGGCGCGTTTAACGATAAGCACTTGAAGTTAATTTATTGATGTTCGTTTGTCTTCGCTGTTATTGTGTTTTGTCAATCAGGTTATATTGACTGAATTTATATGAATGGGGTTAATATATCGACAGGTTTTTTTTTTAATGACACTTATTTATGTGGATGTGTATAAGTGTTGAGAAAGACCAAAGAAACGATGATGGACCGTGTAAACGATGATATGGCAAGAAATGAGGTGTCTGATGAATAGAGAGGTGTGGAGGTAGAAGACACATGTTATTTGGGATAAGGGCAGGAGAATGATGATGATGAAACCTAATGATAAATGTAGTGCTACAATATAGGTACTTTAGGGTATTTCACCAAAAAAATCTAATTAGTCCGTTTGTTAGATTATCGAAAAATGTTGGATACGTGTTTTTTGTTTTATCAAATTAACGAAAATTTAAAAATTTCAATTTAAAAATTGACGAAAATAAAACGTGTCAAAGATCTTGTGACGTCACTTTGTGGGTAAAAAGTACTAACCTTGTGACACGGCTTTTCGAAGCTCTGTATCGTCTTCATCTTTTGTTTACGTGAAAAACGGACGTAACGGACTAATTCGTTTTTTTTGGTGAAATACCCTATTAGTACAGGTAAATAAATGGTCGGACATAATCGTAGGTACGGAGAAACTAAGGAAGCTGATCCAGTCTCTTGACTCTGACTGATATTGTACTGAAGTCAGAGCCCGGTGGCCGCAACATTTTTTCTTTTGTAATATTTAATTTTTTATTTGATTGTAAGCATTGATTTAATTTGTGTAGGTAGTACGTTTATACGCAAGACATATATAGCTGAACTCCTTGTATTATATTTTATTGTTACACCCCTCTGTAACCTATGTTTACAAATAAAGATTTCATTTTAACTTGTTCATACCGGTTTTGACCGAACCGTAAGCGTACATAATAAATATTTACTCTGTGTCTCCGTATGCATGATTAACCTCTAGAGGTCAATGAAATCACGTAACTCTGATAGAATTGTCATTCCAATGCTGAGTCACGGAACTTACGGAGGGAAAGTTTGAACTTCACGCAATCGTGAACGATTCCATCTTCCATCAAAATCAAATAGAAAGTAAAACCGTTGATAGCTGATGAAATATTCGATATGGCGTAACTACGTGACAGTTTAAATAAGTTTACATAGAAAGGTGCTTAAAAGATCGATTTACAATGTAGTATCATTCGAATAGGTTTAATTTAACGTTGTAAAAGCGTTTATTTTCCTCACATTGAATCATCATCTGTAGCCTTATGCCAACTATGTTGAAGTCGGCTTCCAGTCTAACCCGATGCAGCGGAATACCAGTATTTTACATGGACCGACTGCCTATCTGACCTCCAGACCCAGTTAGAACTGGGTAATATAATACCCTTTCCTTTCGTTTTCCTTTAGTTAAATTGACTATGAAGAGGAAAAACAATTCATGAACTCAACTTTTGCTTTTCAGCAGAACATTGGCGATCAGATTACTTTAAACATTTAAGAACAGTAGAACCTTTCTATTTTCACGGTTCTTCCTCAAAAGTTCCTGGAAAAAATCGTCAATTTTCCAAATAACATGCAATATCAAGAAAAGTACCAAAGTAAGCAAAGTCAAATACTACCAATACCTAGTATGAATTCATTAACACTGAAACCGAGATATTTACTATGTTTACCATTTGTTTCGAGTTCCCGATATTTCGGTGCTGATGCAAGCAACATGATCACGGATAAACTGAAGTTATTGCGGGTGGGTGTTTTTGAGCAGACAAATCGGTTTATTCTTTTTTTTTGTTCGTTTTTGCACTTACTACTGCTGACTGTCACTCACAAGCACAACCCGATTCTGTTCCTGACACACGAAACTATCTGTATCCGATCACGAACTTTTTTCCGCGTTTTTCGTTTTTTACACAGTCGACGTGGTAAATATCCCGTTTTCAGTGATAATGTTGTTAATGACCATGTCAGTTTAAATTAATGAATAAAAAACTTGTATGTATTTCTTCATAATAATTGCATAGTTTACAGCCTTATAGAAGTAGCTCTCTTTGCCATAGATCAGGTGTACCGTGTTATACTACGTCCATATTCATTCGCCTAACATACTTTGTAACATCCACGCGAGCGAAACTATGCGATAAATCTAGTCTACAAACGCCCAAACAGTTCATACCTGTGGCAGATGATCATTGTCCACCGTCAGATTAATCTTGGCGACATAAAAGGCGGTGGGGAAGGGTGGCGTGTGTGCATAGTACTCGGTGAGCTGCAGATCACGGCAACTGTCCTGCGAGCCCAGCCAGTACTCGTTGCCGAACAACACGTTGGATGTGTAGTGGCCGGACGCGTCGAATACTGGAAATAGAGAAAAAGTTGGTAAATTAATAATCCCGATTCATAATACATACACATTCTAAAGTCCAGCCAGGTTGGTTCTATAATTACTATTTTGTTTTTATAAAACAGGAGGAAACTGGAAGGAGATGGTGGGACGAACAAGAAAAGTTCCGTCAGAACTGGAAGGCAAACGCGCTGTTTCGCGAGAAATGAAAGGAGTGGAGGGAGGCCTTTACCCAGAAGTGGGAAGGAGCAGGTTATGAAAAAAAAATAGGACCACACACATGGCGTACCCTGCGGTACCCTTACTGTATTTGCACAAATTCTCTTTATGTAATGGACGGATGGATGTCCCGTCTAAGAGTACATACTAGGTCCATCGCCATAAGTCGCAATTCATTATTAACGATACAAGTTTTTCGTGATCTTGAGTGAGTTCATGCTAAGACATGAAACCTGAATATGCTATAATAAACATGTTACAAAAACAGAGTTTCTGATAAAATCAAGCACCATGATTTATTATCAGCACGATCTAATTTATTGATTGTATATTGCTTCATTTTGTACTCACGGCGCGCGGCGGCGTATCATGCTATACATTTCCAGTATACCATTGCCTCGCTTTGTACAGACTTCCCGTACAATGAGAGATCCGTATAAACCGGTTACATATAGCTAGATTGTGCGTCATGCGTACAGACTAACATTATTTCACACTATGTGCAACATAATTTACTGCGGTGCTTTTTATTACAGTTTAATGTATATGGCGCTCTAAAGTGCCAGCTTTAATTATTCGCTACAGAGTGTTTCGTCACTATTCCCTACGGTCGCAAATTGCCTCCACATATTCTGAGATGCGTTGTAACTACTTGTAACTTTGTAAGTACTACACTTTGGCCGGGCCTTCACCCCTTAGAAGGTCGGGAACTATTTCACGGAAACAAACTACTTGGATAAAATAGTACATTTTGATAAATATAAGTGGGGATACTTTGTCTTTGTATTCGAGGTGAAATTTACATTCGAGCCCTAGGTTAGGTGGTTATGGAGCCAACAACAAATGCCCACGTGTATCAAACGACGTATTTCAATACATTTTCAAAGGAATTAAAAAATATAACAAAAAGCCTATATACCAAATTACTCATACCCATCTAAATTCATGAATCCATTTAGGTATGAAAAGTTCGTTGAGTTACTTTCTAATTAAAAATATCAAGAATGGTTAGACCCCGTCGGGGCTGCGGGTTGTTCAAAAGAGATACCGTGGCCTCGACACAAAGGGCTAAGAAGGAATATGGGTGGTTTTTAGTCACTTGAAGTCACTCCCTACCGCTCTGCCCGGTGCGAGAGGAGCCATTTGATGAATTACCACACTCCAAAAAAAAAAAAGTGGTTAGACGTTGAAACGATAAGCTGAGCGATAGTAAAAGAGTTCTATTTCTTCGAAAAATTAGTTTGACGCTTGTAAACGACAGGCTATCAATATTTTCCTTTACCCTTTCTAGGCAAAAGTATTTCGTGTAACATTAAACTATAATGTATTCATAATTTGTAGCAAACTACATAACATAATATCACGCATGTAATCCCCAACATAGCTATTGAATTCACCATCGGGAATGCGAATTGTTCGAAAGCGATACCGCGGCCTCGACACAAAGGGCTAAGAAGGAACATGGGTGGTTTTTAGTTAGTAGAAGTCTGACACTCCCTTCCGCTCTGCCCAGAGCGGGAATTTGATGATTTCAAACCCACAAAAAAAAAACTCAGGACATACTCAGCAGTCTTGCGCTTGCGACCTAGACTAGGCCACCAAGGCACAGTAGTGTATCAAACTATAAGAACCTATTTATATCCTACCTCGGCCAAAGATACTAAAATAAACTACGAAAAGCGTCGATACTAAAACGATTGACCTGACTACTTTTAAAATTCCCAGACTCAAACAAACTTTGTCCATTTTTCAACTATGTATTTTCATCTACATCAGCTCACTGATATACCCAGTAAAAGTTCGCAAGCTTTTGACTCAAATAACGCCGACTATGCTGCAGTGTATTTCACAATATCGTTGTATTTGTTACTTGTTTAGTATTGCATTCCATATGTTAATTAAAGATTGCAAGACACTGTTATTTCAAACTGATAACTTCAATACTGCTAATAAGTAGTAGTGAAGTTCCTACTGGCATCTAGAATTTTTCAGTACCAAACACGGAGTCTAGATTCGTGTCCGGATGCTGGCAATAGGCTCGTCCTCTATTACATGGGACTTAACATAACAAAGTGGTACAAGCGTAACAATTGGTATACCTCTGGCTATCCCTTCGGGGATTACAGGCGTGGTGTTATGTTATATGTATGTTCAAACTGATATTAATTAGTCAAGGTACATTGAGTAATTTAATTTCAGTCTACGAAAAACTGGGCTGATTTAAAACATTCCCAACGTTAGGTTCAAATTCATCCCTTTCTTACTTCTAAGAAGTCTATAGACTCCCGAATCGTTTATAGTAAGATATTCCACGAAAGGCCCGGCTCAAATTAAGCCAAAGTAAGTAAAAGTAAAGAGAGTTAATTGTAATTTGATAATTAGAAACAGCTACCAACGTAGACGGCAATTACATTGTCATAATAATAGGAATTGTCTCTGAATGAAAATTATCTTCATTTGCATATTAACAAACAGGGGAAAGGAAATTAATGAGAAAAGGCTTTTATTTTCTTACAACAATAACTCCGGTATCTACTTTCCCTTTCATTTCGCGAACTGAATTCATTAAAGTAGATAACATCATCATCTGCCTAGCCTTTTCTTAACCATGTTGGGATCAACTTCCAGTCTTACCCGATCCAGCTGATTACCAGTAATTTACATGGAGCGACTGCATATCCGACCTACAATGTTAGACAAAACCATCATAAATTCTTTCCAGCTTGGTACAAAAGATTTTGGTAGACAGAACAAACTAAGATTTATATCCTGGATTTATAAAACTAGGTTTTTGAAAGCCTTCCTGAAAAATTGCTCATCTCCGTAAATTCTCATAAAACTCCCGAAAAAAGCCGAGGAGCAAAATATTAACAAATCAAATTCAATCTGCAATAAATTAAGATCAACACTCCTGGATTTCGTTTTCATTTCAACTTTGTGGTTTTTTGTGCTTATATTAATAGATCGTGTCTAAACAAAGGAGGAAAACGGGAAAATTACGACTTTTCGACAGGAAGTGAAGCGATCTCATCGAAGTTTTTTATATAAAACGACGTAATTCGCTCAACCTCAAGAATTAGGGGAAGAAGTTCCTTTTTATACGTTCTTAATTTTACCATTACGCACGGCGACCCCAATATTAAATAAAAATTACCTATTTCCTGCTCTTTGTTTGTGTCCAAAAGGAATGTAGAATTATTCAAGCTCCGAGTAACAAAGCATTGGCAATTGTAGCTAGAAATAACTGAAAACTTTATTTTCTGTGACAAAAACTGCTCAAATATATACCGTCTATACATCAAAGGAAAATTTCAAATACCGCTCCATAAATAGATTAAGGTAAAGTCGAGGTCAAATAAATACGATTGTTATAGTTGGCAATTTCTGTTTACAGTCTCGAATAGATTAGTCGTGGCTTCCGACACAATAGTGCGCCGGACGGCCGGAAACTGGCGCTTCAGCCGCTCTGCTGAGTTAGACGACCGGCCACGTAAAGCGCCGCACAGCTCCTCTGATTTATAGCCCTCACACTTATTAATTCAGTGAAATATTGCCCTCTCCAGATGAGCCGCAGGAGGTTCTATTATCTGCGCCTTAAGTGTATTATAAGCTTCCGTGGTAAAGCGTCTTTTGTTAAAGAACTTACGTGTTGTCCACACATTTTCTTCGCAATATTTTGTGTTATCAGCCTTGGAAGCGCTCTGAGAATTTTCGTTCATGAAAACTATTATTGGCTCCGTTGAAACTGGAATACAAAGGCATTATTTTGCGTTATTTTTCTGCTTTATACGGTTTTGTTTCGAAGCCACCGGCAGCCGTGTCGGTCTAAAATGTCGATTCTATTACGGACACTTTTACGACTACGGAAACTACAAAGGTAGCGCAGGTGCAATATAAGGGAAATTCGTTGGTACGGCTATAAAACAACGCTCCAGATATTAAATCATGCAAAGCCTATTCTAAGAATATTTTTACCTGTGAATAAAGCTGGAATCACACTTCAGGGTGAGATATTTGAATAAATATAACCCTCTTGATAATAAATTAGCTTGGCGGGCCATTGTTATAATGTAAAGCAAAACTCGGAGCGACTCTATAACCCTTGTTTTAGTTTCTTGTGCTACCTACGACAGAGTGCTTTGCTTAATAACAAAAAGTTTTGATATAACGTCCTTCTAGTTGCTTTTATTACAATTAATATTGTGGTGAAGTGTGTTTGTTTAAAAACTTTATTATTTATGGTAACTCTTCCTGTCTAAGGATGTTAACAATTATTATTTTACGTAGCTATTGACTATGTACATGTACGCCAGCACATCAAGTTAGCCGAAACTGTTTATTCCCAATCGAACTTTAACATAATGCTTTAGAGATATAGTTGAAATCGATTTAAAAAAAAATACAGTAAGCTTGATGTCCGCCTGTACAAACGTCCACAAAATAGTAGAAGAACGAAAAATGAAATGCTTAAACAGGATAATAGGTAGGCTTATAGTCAAATGGATTATTTTAAAGAACCAAATGTAATATTTCGTGTGAGGGCTAACCCTATAGCTAAATCGAAATATGTTTTATTTTGCTATCGTGACGTCAGATCTATCAAAGTCACGCAAGAACCAAAATAAAACTCATCAAACTTCCTTTTTATTGACAAATAAGGGCGAACACTTTTCCGGGATAGTTTCGGTATCAAACAAGACCACTTTTGTTATCAGAGTAGATTCGCGGAAAACATCCTTCAAATCTCTAGGGGTGATTATAAGGGTATTGTGTTCGTGTAAATGTTAATTACGACCACATGTCCACTAAACACTCTTAGTAATTACAAAACTCTCGGTTACCAAGCACCAGCTGTTAATTGAACTAATTCATTAAGGTCCCACCCAAGTCAACTCGAGACACGCACTTCTGATTTTCCGGATTTATGTGCGTATTATTATAAAACTATCTTCGGTGAAGGAAAACATCGTGAGGAAACCTGCATGCCTTTTTTTTAGGGGGGGTTGGTTAGGTTGGGTTAGGAAATCATCCAATCATCTCTGGACAGAGCGGAAGAGTGTCAGACTTCTACTGACTAAAAACCATCCATGTTCCTTCTTAGCCCTTTTTATCGAGGCCGTGGTATCTCTTTCGAACAACCCGCAGTCCAAACCAGCATGCCTGAGAGATATTTCTCGACGGCAAGTAAATCCAAATCAGCAGTCCGTGGGCGACATAAAAGCTCGGACAGCACCTTAGGTACTTACAACACAATAAAGAAAGAAAGATAAAAGTTGTATCCACTGTTGAACATTACAACATACATACGACATACGAGTATATTCAATAACGCATTATAGATATCCCAATATTGATTACTACGTAACTTAACACCTAAGTTTGAACTAAGATATCAGTGGTTTGACACAGATATAATAACTACAGAAGCTGTCTCAAGTCACTGAGCATTCAATATGTCCGGAAACCTACAGGCTACAACAATATTAGATCTCATGAATTGATTAATGTAATCTGCATCCACCTGCACACTGACATCCATATCCTTTGTTTACGGAGTTAATTAAGAATCCAACATGGCAAGGCACGATACAGATCACAGAATTCTATCCAATCACTACATAGTATAAAACCAAAGTCGCTTTCTCTGTCCCTATATCCCTATGTATGCTTAAATCTTTAAAACTACGCAACGGATTTTGAAGCGGTTTTTTTTAATAGATTCAAGAGGAAGGTTTTTGTATATAATTTGACCGATATCCACGCGGGTGAAGCCGCGGGCATCAGCTAGTTAACAATAAATCAAAGCGTCGCTCCCTCTCCAGTATTTAAAAGAGTAAAAGGCACCTGAATAATTAATATTATTTGATTATGTTCCTTGAGAGGCCCGCTAGGGCCGACGCCCGTCGGGGCTGCGGATTGTTCGCAAGAGATACCGCGGTCTCGACATAAAGGGCTAGGAAGGAACATGGGTGGTTTTTAGTCAACAGAAGTCTGACACTCCCTTTCGCTCTGCTCAAGTGCGGGAGGGGTTATTTGATGATTCCAAACGCCCCGCAAAAAAAAAGGCATGCAATTTCGTTTATTTTTAATCTAATTCACTTGGCTGTGAATTGTATAATAGCTCCAGTTCCAGGAACCATATTGAAACTGAAATGAGTGTCTCGAAAGCGTGTTGAACCATTTGAAATAAAGAAATTGCAGAAAGAAAGATGGCAGCTAGCCATATCGCAAAGGCAAAGGGTTCCGCAGGAACGTTTTTGAGTGTAAAACTCTCCGAATGTCATGAATTCTATGTTTACATCGAAATCTGTTTTAGCGTGAATTCTTAAAAGGCCGCAGGTCCCTTTTGCGGTCAACTTGTGTAGGGTCCATCTGGCAGGCAGGGCAGGCTTAAATACGTGCATACATTTGTCTCATAAAAAGGTCGCATGTTACATATTTAAGGGACCCTTGTCAAAGTCGGGTACATTACTATTTAGTGGCGAAAGGAGGAAAATGGTGTGTTTGATTTGAAGGTTTCCTTGTGTACATTTGTTTCCCAAGCCTTTAATTACTGGTGTGCAGTTGATGCGTCGCCGGCCGTCACCGTGGCGCGGTCGGCGAGCTGCGCATGCGCACGGGCCGCGTCGTATGCACCTGCAGTCACGGTCGGACAACGACCCACTTTGCGGTCAAATCTGCACTTGCTTGAATATTTTTCTCATGCTTATTACGTAAGTAATGGAGCATCTCGCGCGTCACGTCATATCTTCGTATTCCGTGCGGCGGCGACGACGATTTAATATTATATTTCGGCGCTCTGACTTCATAAACATTCACTAATCATACTGGAGATGGATAAATATAATACGTATATGGAAATATACGATCCACTTCACTTCACTTAAATATAAATGACGCCAGCGGCATGCCAATATTAAAAAATAGTGGTGCTCTCTAAAAGCTTTTCGGTTTTTCGGCAATCAAACAAAAATACAGGAAATGCTAGTCCAATACACCTAATAAACCAGGGTAGTGATTTTAAAAGTTGCAGCATCCCTGCTGCAACTGCATGAGAGAATGCTATTAGTTCCTTCCTAGGCTAAGCTAGCCAAGGCTCTTCTAAGCATATTTATTTATTAAAACATTATGCACTAAACACTGAACAAAGGCGGACTTAATACCTTATAAGGCACCTGGTCAGTTTAACGGACAGTTAAACCTTAAAAACAGGTAACTTCTAGAAGTCTCTAGAGACTGACGTGAAAGCGCTACTTAGTTGCATATAACACATCATCATATTGATAAATTTATTGCAAAAAGGTTTTGTTGCCTGAATACAATATAGCAATAAACCTACCCATCTGAAAACTCAGCTGTTGCGGCAACCATTCAAAAATTACGCTCCGTGAACAACAAGTAATTTGTGGCAACGTGAATGACACTTCAATTTGATATTTTGATTATGTTGTTATTTATTACTTTGTGGCGTTTCCCTTTTCGGAAATTTCCGAGGGTTGACAAATCGGTGGAAGATACTTAGGTACGGATTGCTCCTGAACAAACATTCGGAAGGACAACATATTGATTTACACGGTTTTTGTAACGATGTAACAGTGGTGATATTACGGCCTTTATTTTGAAACTGAACATAAGACTTCCTGTGCCCCGCGACCATCGTCCGCTTGAAATAACTATAAAAGTATGTTACTCCTTAGAGCATTAGCTATCTGTCTGTAAAATTTCCGTCAAAATCCAGCTGTTTTGGAGATTAGCTGGAACAGGCAGACAGAAACACCGATAGACAATACATTTTTTTTTTGTTATAAATACCGTATATTCTTTCCTAAGCATTCAGAAAAAAACTATTATTTTAAAAGGATCAACAGATAGGTACCCAGATACTACTTTGTTGTTGTGATCTAACTGGTATTGAAACAAACAAAATATGTCCGTGACGAAAGCAATGTCCGTGTCCACTCTCATTGCACAAACCCAAATATACGCTGGAGTCCAATAAACATACCCACAACGAAAACAAAGTTGGCAAATAACCCGCTCGTTCTTTCTAGGGAGCTACAAACATCACTGTGTCCATACATCCGTTCCACTTGCTGGCCGCCATTAAATATTTCATTACAAAGGATTGACGTTCACGTGTTGTGAAATATTGGGCAAATTCCTGTTAATTGACCGATTGGCTTACACCACTCCGCTGTGTGGTTGGTGAGGCAACCGGCCACCGTCGGCACTGACACCACAGATTGCGGTGCGTGCTCGGTAGATGCACGCACTCATTTCGTGTCTACATCTTCACAATAGTGTTTGCTGGCGGGTTATTCCAGTTTGAGACACGAACCACAATTATTTATTTAAGATTTACTCTTTGTTGCACACAAAAAAGTCAACATACAAAATGCAATTTATGCTTTTGTATCGAGTACAACGGCGAGCTTAACCCAGAATTGGTTTTTCTAACAGCAAACCTAATTTCAGTTTTGGTTTACTGAATTTTTTAACGGAGATCTAACAAAATCTTCAATATGGAAGGTAACTTAGGTACACTGTGTGTGATAGAACTCCTCGCATTTATGTGATTTCGCAGTAAATGGACGCTTTATATAATTTCCTGAAATCAACTCTATTTTCTCCTGAAACTAAGGAAATCGTACTTTTGCTTTTAAAACTTTACAACTAGGTTTCCGGACTATTGTTCAAAATTGTTTGTTTCTTTAACAAGATTACAAAAATTAGTTTGTGATTGGAGCCTTCTTTTAAGCAAACAATGCCTGTATTAGAAGATTCCACTCCAGTCCACTCCACTATACAAGCCCATATTGCGTATTTATGAAACATTTTCCTCATTCACGGATGCTTTGCTCGTAAGCCAATTTATCCCAGCCAGAACATATTGAATCAGATTAGATGATAGGCAAGCCGCAAGCTAGCTACATTATCGAATTACGGATAGCTTGGAGCTCTATCATACTGCACAATACACCAACATTGTTGTGCAGCTAAATCGATTCTCCCATATTAATTATACATCGTGGCTGATTGCGCTTCCAATGATGGCCCTATTAATACCTTAAACGAATCAAATAAGGAAGCTCTCAGTATGCTTTATTAGACTCTCGACCTTATTAGATTACGCTTTGATTATTTTTTAAATGGCACTTAGGACGGCTGCATATTAGACTGAACAAAATGTAGCCAAATATAGAATATCGACTAGAAGTTTCGTGCTTCGATTGGAGTAGCACGCCAGTCAAGTTACCTCATCATCATTAATTTTGTCGGTTCTGTATATATAATGGCTACTTATTACCTATAGCTATATTATATGATTTTTAATATTAACATTTCAATTCCACGAAATATAAATTTCTCAACCGGATCTTGCTCAAGATATTCGTCAGAAAATAACAGTGTCAATTTTCCTCATGCTACAAGTAATTAATTTCATAACATAACCGTCACGCTTACACCACTGGGAGTGGATGCAGAGCATTATCGCTTACTCATAGTTCGAATGGTGAAACTACTGCACCCGACACAGTAAGAACTTAGCTACTTTATAGCATTTATCGAGTTCTGTTCCAATCCCGAACAAAAACTTTTATGGGCGAAAATCCCATTTCCAATCTTGTTCGAAAAGGAAAATCAACGCTGAACTTTTCACAAAAAACATATTGTGGAGAGCGCTTTGCTATTGCAAGGAAACGGACAACTATCCGTAGTTCCCAAAGAGAAATTCAGTGGCGCCTCATTTGAAACGCGAAGAACATATAGACAATAATCGTAACATTAACATAAAATAAACATAGATAGCCGTTAAGCAGCTGATGGAATAAGACTGACGTAGATTATGTCACCGCAAGTGTACGAGCGTGGCGATTTAACAAGACTCGCCGCGCGCCGCAGCGGTGCGTGTGAGTGAAATGAATCGCTTACTTTCACGGGTTACTTATGAAATTTGCGATTTACACGTTATGAGGCGTATTTTGCGCAAGAGTTGGCCGCAACGCCGGCGGGTGCGCAGCTTACGTCACCAGCCGGTGCGCATACGTTTCCCAACTCGCTAAGGTTCGTCTCTATAATAAAGAATAACACTTTGTCTTTTAATTAAATCGTTACCTATTATTATTATGTTGTACTACACAGAATATTACGTATATCCGAATTAAGCGAGCAATTTCCTACGCTCCAATTGCGTATTCTAATTCAAGCTATTAAGTGCGGTATTAATATTATACAATGGCCGCCTAACCTAATAATGACTAGATGAGAATCTGCGAAATTGCCTTTGGCCTATCTATAGCAGTTTTGCACGCGTAGTATGGCGATTCTATCTCTATTCTACCAAGAATAGACAAAGCTTTTTCCATACAATTTGACATTAAATTTTGCTACAATCTGTCATTTTGTCGATTCTTCCGTCGACAAAACTCGTTTCTACGGTGGCATGCTAGGCGACGTAAGTAATATTTTAACTAGTAACTACCATAGCATGGATAGATATATTTCTATTTACTTCATACCTAATTGTCACATTATAATTTATGTGCTAAACCTCAATATGCAATGTTTATAAATCTAGAATTTATTCGTTTCGCGTTACAATTCCATCGATTGTTTGTGAACGGAACCGGTTCATTACAACATGCGACAGCTTGAACCAAAACATTCGCCGACTAAACCACTGAATGGTATACCAGCTTTATATTTATCCATACAGCTGATACAGCTATTTAGTATTACAAAATCGACAAGTTATAGAAGGAAATTGTTCAAGATAAACTTATGGCCCAATAAGTCCAAAAGCAGACGTCTCCGTTAAGAATTCAATTCATATCGTGGATGTCTGTTTTTGGACTTGATTTTTAGTGACGTGAGTTTTAGCGAACCAAATTGCTATTTAAAATAGTAAAAGTATGAAAAATACGGCAGGAGATAGCGGGACGAACTGGATTATTTTCGCAGGGATTGGCAAACCGGAGCACTGGATAGGGATAAGTGGAAAGAGGAAAGGGAGGACTTTGCCCTGCAGTGGGACACAAATGGCTGATATTATTATTATTATAAAAAATACAAATGATATTTAGGTAGCCGTTAGCCGTTTTTCCATTTTCGAAAAATTAAAAACGCAAAAGATATCGAGAATACTATGTCACTATTATATTGCTGAAAGGCATTGCAGAACACAAAACGCTTTGAAAACGAATGTCAGGAGTGCGATAAGTATCGGATATTAATTATGTAAAACAAGAGCTCATTTACGGCATAAAACGAATGCTGCTGAAAATAACAGATAAAGCAACATATACTAGGAATGAAGGTATTAACGAACTCAACGGTAAACAAAGAGGTGAGGCCCGTGATGGAACACTTTGCATTATTCAGGCATTAACAGACTGTTCCCTTTGTGTCTGCCGAATAGCTCCATATGAGAGAAATGTCGGTGTTTCAATAATACCTCTAATTAAACATGAACGGGTTGTGGTCTTGTTATTCGGGAGTCGGTTTATCGATGTTTACTACCTAATAACATTTCGTATATCTTGGGGTACGTAACTTGGATATTACAGTTGGTTAAGATCATCCTAAAATACGTAATCCTTTATCGTGTGGTTAGTGTGCCTAAGCTGGTGTCGGAGTTTTATGCCTTGACTTGGCTTGGCCAAATATCTGTTAAGCATGTTGGTTTCCTCACGATGTTTTCCCTCACCGTAGCAAGTGATAATAATACATTAAGCACATGAAACTGAAATATCGGAGGCGAGTGTCTTGGGTTCGAACTCGAGACATATGACTTTGCAGTCCGACAGTCACACCACTAGACTATAACTGCTCGTAATGAATACTTTAATACAGTTGTTGTAGAAATATGTTCACTATTTTCACAGTAACAGCAGGTGGATAGCAATATTTCCGAATAACTGGTGAAAAGTTGAAGCTTATTACCCTTCAGCTAATGTTCGCTTTTGTTTAAGAGATACTGTCACCGACCAAAGTTATTTATTTTTTGTTTTATATATTTTTAAGTGACTATATTCTGAATACAATGTGTTACTGGGCGGTACCACAAGGAACAAACTCAGCGGCGCATCAAGTTGAAGCGCGCGAGAGATGCAGGGGCACGCCGCGTTACATCTCACAAACACGATCATCTCCACGAAATATGCGGCAAGTAGGTCGCTCTCATAATTTCATTCATAACTGGATACCTACGTAAACTAGTTCGTGTATTATGTAAGGCATGTACCTAACCTGTACGTCCACCTCAGCGGCAAGTTAAGAAACTTACTCATAACATAACATCACGCCTGTAATCCCCGAAGGGTTAGGCAGATGTGTACTTAATAGGACACTCATATTTCGCCAGCTACGTTCAAGTACCATGTAATAAGAGGCGAGCCGTGAGCCTATTGCCATGGACCGTGCAAAAATGCAGACACCGTGGTTGCTACTGAGAAATTCCTGATGGAAAAGTCCCAGTAACACTTTGCCCGACCGGGGAACCCAGGAGCTTGATGCTCAGCAGTCGTGATTGACCCCTAGACCAACAAGACAGTTAAGAAACTTATTCTCACTACACCGTTAATAAGCTAACCGAAGTTCGGTAATATTTACGCGGATATCGGGACGTTAAAAGTGGTATAAACGGATATCGACATGACATATCGATGAATTTTGATTTCACAACATTCAATAATATAATGTTTAACATAGACGTAATATTGTAAAAATCAAGATGTTTTTGTGAATAATGCCAAATAAACACAATTTTCTTTCTATTGTATTTCATAACGGGCTTGGTAGAATGAATGTGGACGAGGCATAAGGAGTGTGGAAGGGGCGTAGCAGGTGGCGTTCTGGGGTTTCTGCCTACCCCCATGCGAAAATGACGTGAGTGTATGGCATGACAGGTGTCCGCAACTCCACGTCCAAAGCGCGTATTTTGCGTACGGGTACACGTAATATTACAAGGATTTAAAATGTAAGGATGTGTTATGTTAATTGAAATCCAAACACATTTAAATGTGTAATATTTGTTCCGTGAACATTTGACTGATTGTGAGACGTCTGTTATTGCAATCTGTCTAAATATTGACGGATATTATGAAGTAGATTTACACCGAGAAGGCCGGCGTGAAATTAGAAAGGGCATAACGGATCTGTGTATTCGGACGTATTAAATCAATTTCACCGATTGACGAAACTGTTTGTTTCGAAATACAAGAAATACCTGGGAAAACGATACTGAGACGATCGTACACACAGATATTCATCAAACCTTATACATTACCAATATAACATAGCATTGCTTTGTCAAGATTTCCCGTACAATGACAAATTTAAAACTGAATTTGAATATGTAGTGAGTTTGGTGGCTCTTTGGTAAATTGATCCCATTCAGATGGGACCCGCGGGATGAATCTAACAATTGCATTATTTACATAACTTTTCTTTGGTCGATTGGTCCCGCTGTTAAAGATGAATAAAAATTTGCATCGAATTTCGAATTTGAGTACAAGCGTGTTGAAAAATGTAAGGAGGAATAAAAATTATACACCATTTTTAGCCGATGTCACCGAGTGTACTTCGTGAGATTTTACAAGTCATTGACCTGAGCAACAGGATTCATCATACATCTAAACTAGATTAAGAAACAGTCTTACCAAGGAAAGGGTATTGCCCGTCGGGGCTGCAGGTTGTTCGCAAGAGATACCGCGGCCTCAACGTGAAGGGGTAAGAAGGAACATGGGTGGTTTTTAGTCGGTAGAAGTCTGACACTCCCTTTCGCTCTGCCCAAGAGCAGGAGGGATTATTTGATGATTTTCCAGAAAAAAAAAGGGGTATTAGCCAGGCCCAGTAAATAAGTTGTGCAGTTCAGACAGGCAGTCGCTCTATGTAAAATACTGCTATTCAAATCCTGATTGACTCCATAAGAGTTGGGAAAATGCCAGGCAGGTTCGAACAAACTAACACGCTTTAGCGTCACATAATACTGCAATCTTACTGTTCTCATGTCCAAGACAATCAGTGAAGGAATGCGAAGCTCGTGCAGTACAGAGAACTTTCACTGTCAGACTAGGTGAAGGTTATATACATTTGTTGGTGACATTTCAAAGTTCCACCAGCTCCAGTTTGTTTTGTGCCAGAAACCTGCTGAAAATAATTGGGTATAATTTAGACGGCCACCAAAAATATTTTTAAGACTCTAAGCCTAGGCACCAAATAAAATTTTTGGTTCCTAAAATGGATCAACGGTCACCAAATTCTATCCAACTCAAAGATTAATATTACTACCAATTTTTAGGGGCGGCATGGGCACCGGGCCGTAGGCCGACGAAGGAGGCCGGCGGAGGCCCGGCACTTCGGGGACAGAAGATATTAGTGTTATTTAATATGCGAGCGAAGCGAGCGCGCGTTGAAAAAGCTTTTGCTTTAGGCGACGTACGTTCGATGTATTTGGTGACCATTAATCCATTTTGGTAACCGTTTAGAATTTTTTTGGTTGCGAAATAGGTACTTTTTTGGGCGGTGTTTAAACACAAGCCAAAAAAATAATTTACCGTTAACGTGAAATGAGCCAGTCTTTCTTTCCTTATACCGAGGTTAGTGCCTAATGATCCATGGCTCGACCTCGCCAAGCACGGCTTAACCTTGAAGATTGACTCGTGCGGCTGTTATTGTTTAGCCACGACCTCTTCAGGCCTTATTTAGCAACTAATAGTATTTTGAATGACAAATTAAATTCATAAATCACGTTTTTTTTGCAAAGTGCAAGAGAAAACAAAAGACAGTTACTAAAAGATACCAAAATAACCTAATGCAATTAAAAGTTTAAAAATAATGCAAATGTTGACCCGTTAAAATGAATGAATATTTAAATAAACAGTTTAAGTGCCATGTTGTTTACGTTCAAAGTTTTCTCGTATCACAAAGGGGCGTAAATTAAAAAACTAATCTTCTTTTAAAGCCGAGTGTCCTCTAGTGGGTCTGTTCGGTAAATAATTGCGAAATAAAGGTGAGTATAGGCCGTGAACCCCGAAGGATTACGTGCATTCAGTACCCAGCATTACCTGACCCTTCATCCCACACCACTTGCTCTCTTCTTCGAGGGGTCAGATAATGCTGGGCTTGACTGATTGCGTCACAAGTACATGTTCACGATACCTAGGACAAAGGTTGTCGGTAAATAAATTACACATCGGGCCGTTGCCGCCTGAAACCGCACGACTTCAAACAGATGCTTCTCGTATACATATGTAGGTACACATTGGTGTCTTGGAATTATTAACTGTAGTAAATGGAGAATATCTACTGAATGTAGGATTTTATTATTGAAGTACCTATACAGGGTGGTGCCGACAATACGACAATAAATGAAACCACTGGGAGTTCTAGTTCATAGGAAAATTTTTAAACTATCAAATAAATTTTAACACCGTCGTGGTGCCGACGATACGACAACAACCTCCCTAAATGTCTTTGCCAAATTCGTTTGTTACATTTTATTTCCACACGTTAATCGGTGCAAATTATTCCTAAGGTTAGTAAACCAATATTTGTTTGTAAATTGTAATGTATTTCGTTTACAGTTTTATGCTACTTAGTTTTATTGTTTTATTTTCAATTTTTTTATTTTGGTGTTAAGATTTATATATTTAATAGTTTAATAATGTTCCTATGAACTAGAACTACCAGTGGTTTCATTTATTGTCGTATTGTCGGCACCACTCTGTATAAACACAGCCTCGTTGGTCTAGGCCTCTAGGGGCATGAAGCATGAAGTCCTGGGTTCGATTCTCGGGTCGGACAAAGTGTTATTGGGTTATTCCATAAGGAACTTCTCAGTAGCCGGTTGATGGCAATAGGCTCGAGTATAGGGGCGAGTTATGTTTAAACATAACTAACCAAATGTGGGTGTAATTGTTAGGTTCACCCTTCGAGAATTATATGCGTGATGTTATGTCTTACGACGATCATTCTTAAAGTAGAACCTCTGTAAATAAACCTTCAGTAGTACAAACTAAGGTACAAATTGTTAAGTCAAGTGTCCACACAAACATTGCGACCACATAATACAAACACTGAAACGAATCCACGAAAACTTACGCTATGAGATAATTTAACTTCGTAAACTGTGAATCTAAACGTGTTTACTAGACACTAAAACATTGAATAGATTCCCGTTGTGTTTGTTTCTTACATTAATACAAGTAAAACATTTCTGCTCGGTTTTATGTGGGTCTTGTTCTGTTTGTAACTGTCATTGTGGTACCTTGGTGAAGGGACTTCAGAAGCTGCTTTTTCTTGTGATGTTTATTTTTCACTTTTTTGTGTTTTCCGTTTTTGTGTTTTTCACTTTTTTGTGTCTTTGAAGTCGGTTTTTTTTTGGGTTTGTAAAAGCTAAAGCAAACGACATTTTTTTTGTTTCAACTTGGTTGTTTACTTGCAAAGATGACCCATGAATCCCAAATTTTTGACGTGATTTAAAAGAACGAATTCACATCGCTCCTTAAATATTGGTATGGCAATCAGCGTAACAATGTCAGGTGGGCGGGATCACTATCGGATGCGTATAGGTTGGAGTGTGGTGTAAGACAGGGTGGTCTGACGTCGCCCAAGCTCTTTAACCTGTACGTGGATCGACTGATCCGTGAGCTCAGCACCACCCAGGTAGGCTGTTCGATCGACGGAGTTTTTGTTAATAATATTAGTTACGCCGATGATATGGTGCTGCTGAGCCCATCGATCAGTGCCCTCAGGCGCTTAATAAAGGTATGCGAGTGCTATGCGGAGGCCCATGGGCTCAGGTATAACACGACCAAGAGTGAGATGATGGTCTTCAAGTCCGGTACGAAGAGCTATGACACCGTACCTCATGTCACTTTGAACGGCAGTATTCTCCAAAGAGTGGCTCAGTTTAAGTACCTGGGCCACTGGGTCACCGAGGCCCTCAAAGATGATGTAGATATTGAAAGGGAACGCAGGGCATTGTCAGTCGCGGGCCTGTGGACGGTGAGTGATGGGTAAGCTCGCCGTCCGTCCGTCTAATGACGACGACAGGCCGTGTCGACGGCGCGTTCGTGCTCCACGCGCGCCTCAAAGAGATGTCAGCAACACGGAAGGGGCCCACAAGGGCCGACGCCTGTCGAGGCTGCGGGATGTCCGCAAGGGATACCGAGGCCTCGACATGAAGGGCGAAGAAGGAACATGGGTGGTTTTTAGTCAGTAGAAGTCTGACACTCCCTCTCGCTCTGCCCAAGAGCGGGAGGGGTTATTTGATGATTTCCCACCCCCCAAAAAAAAAAAAAAAAAAAAGGGCATTGTCAGTCAGAGCCAATATGCTGGTCCGTAGGTTTGCACGGTGTACTGCACAGGTAAAAGTAACCTTATTCAAGGCGTACTGTCAGGCTTTTTATACGTGCAGCCTATGGGTCAAGCATACGCAGAAGACTTACAATGCCTTGCGTGTCCAATACAATAACGCGTTCAGAATGTTGATGGGGTTGCCACGCTTTTGTAGCGCATCAGGTATGTTTGCAGACGCTCAAGTGGATGGCTTTCAAGCGATACATTGCAAAAGAATAGCTTCTCTGATGCGCCCCAACAGCTTTCTGCAGCTCATTGTGGGCCGAATGGATGTAGATTGCACCTTCATGGAGCATTGGACAAGTTTGCATGTACGGGCAGTGTGGTCTTAATTTGTTTCCTTGTGTCTGTTTACTTTGTCCATTGTTTTTAATATTGTGTTATGTTTTATTTTTACTTTATATTATTATTATTTTAAAAATTGTATATGGATGATTATTATGCATAATTGTGATGTAATCTATCTGATATAAATAAATTAAATTGAAAAAAAATTTAAAAGGTATATCCATAAATTCTGGAGTGTATTCCCTTAGTTTCAGTAGAGCTTCGTTTAGTTGTCAATACAAGCTGTCCTCAACGAGCAAAGTTTCAGGTGGGCGAGGGTTAACTTCACAATATGTCGACTTGCCTGATTTATGGACCCCAATGTTCGGTAAACCGGTTTATTTCCACCGAAAATAATCATATTCGTGTCTTGCGAGTAAACAAAACTCGAAAAGGTTTCATAAATCTCTCAATTGCTCGTTTTTCCCCTTTTTAGGGTTCCGTACCTCAAAAGGTAAAAACGGAACCCTTATAGGATCACTTTGTTGTCCGTCTGTCTGTCTGTCTGTCTGTCTGTCTGTCTGTCAAGACCTTTTTTCTCAGGAACGCGTGGAGGTATCAAGCTGAAATTCATATCAAATACTCAAGTCTATGGTCTCTTGAAGCTGTGAAAAAATCAAACTTCTAAGTCAACGCGATCAAAAGATACTCCCGTTTATGCCGCAAATTTTCGACACTCGCAAGGGAATCAAAACCTACAGGGTACTTCCCGTGAACTCAGAATCTTGAAATTTGGTATGAAGCAACGTCTTATAGCAGAGATATAGGAAAAATTGCGAAAAGTATACATTTTTAGTTATATCATATAATAAAAATATTTTTAATAATTTTAAACTTACTACCCCTTTCCTCATGAACGCGTAGTGGTATTATATTGAAATTCATATCAAATACTCAAATCTATAATACCTTTAAGCTGTAACAAAATCAAACTTCTATGTCAACGCAATCAAAAGAAACAGGAATTAAAACCGCATATTTTGAAACTCGCCACTACTCGCAAGGGAATCAAAACCTACAGGGTACTTCCCGTGAACTCAGAATCTTGAAATTTGGTACGAAGCAACGTCTTATAACACAGATAAAGGAAAAATTGCGAAAAGCATAAATTTTTAGTTACATCATATAATAAAAATATTTTTAATAATTTTAAACTTATTACCCCTTTACTCATGAACGCGTAGTGGTATTATATTGAAATTCTTAACAAATACTCAAGTCTATAATATCTTTAAGCTGTAACAAAATCAAACTTCTATGTCAACGCAATCAAAAGAAACAGGAATTAAAACCGCATATTTTGAAACTCGCCACTACTCGCAAGGGAATCAAAACCTACAGGGTACTTCCCGTGAACTCAGAATCTTGAAATTTGGTACGAAGCAACGTCTTTTATAACACAGATAAAGGAAAAATTGTGAAAAGCATAAATTTTTAGTTACATCATATAATAAAAATATTTTTAATAATTTTATTATAAAATTTTACACAATTCCCCATAAAAGAATTTCGTACCTTAGCCAATCTAAACCGAGATTGATCCAAATTGTGCCTATTTCTAGTATTAAAATTATGTCTATCACTTCTCTTCTTAAAGAGATGAAGATTTTTCCGAACATACATAATGTTTTCATATATGTATTGACAAGGTACCGTCAGCTTTCCACATTGTTATGTTATGGATTTCATTTAGCAATAAAAATACCATAACTTTTACTTATATACCTACAGGTTTGTACGGAACCCTCGGTGCGCGAGTCTGACTCGCACTTGGCCGGTTTTTTTTCTTTCTCTTCTAGAAGAGAAAATAAATAGTTTGGGGTAATATAACAATCTAATGGGGCCATTGCATTCATATTTATAGATTTTGTGGTCTCGGCTTTCTGTCTTCGTTAAAACGACGCGGACGTTTTGGTGGTTTTGAGTTTGGTATGAATTTATTGAATAATTGAGTAACCAAAATGAGCTTGTTTGCATTTATGATTTTTGGTTTAAGTCTTTGGTTGGAGCTAACCTACTTTTGTGTCTGACTGTTTAGCGATTTGGTAAGATGCAAATGACGTAATTTTTTGGTAAAACGGTACTACGCCATCATGCCAAGAACTTAATTGCCCTGTTTCCCGATTTACCGCCCTCCCGTTTGTGAAATAGGGTAATTTATAGGGACATGTTAATTTACCCGAATCAGTATTGCGCATTGTTCAACAGTAGGTACACAAACAAACAACCGTGTTAAATAAATGAGATGTTCGCCGTAAAACCGCACAATAAGCATTATTTCCAGATAGTTGTACATTTGCTCGAATGGGCGCGCAGCATCACCTCGCCTATTCATTTGTCTGAGCACACTCATTTAGCTTCATTTACTGCGGACCGCTTCCCTGAAATCTTTCCCCGCTGTGTGTAATGTGACGTAATAGATTCCCCACAGTTCCTTTTGTTGTACATTGTAAAACCGTGTAAATTCACCGTAGGCACCAGGTGGGAGATACAGATTTAATTTCGCGAGAATGAGTTCTCTGTTCCAATAAATTCGTTTCGTACTCAGCCAGTCAATTTATATCCATTGATGCACTTATACGAAACTTATATTAGATCCGCGCCATTTACAGCGATGGACGCAATTTGCTGTCCGAGATAATGTCAGTTGAGGCATGATGCTGCAGAACCGAGATAACCCGAGTTTTACACGTTATTTACAACCCTCTTAACTATAGCGTGGTAGCGATAGACGTAAATCTCAACTCTCCAGACATTGGCTTGCGCTGTCTTGCGAAAGTACTGAGTAGAGAATTTATTGGAATTTGTAACAAGAAACTAGCCACGTCACGAATTGACCGAATGATTGGAATCTAAAGATTCGCTGTGAATGATTGGCAGTCGATTAAGCCCTCCCTGGCTCTGAGTGAGGTCTCTGCTTTCCCCTCGAGCGAGGCAAGTTCCGGACTTTAACGCTTGACTGTGTTACTAATGTTCCGTTATAATCACTGATACAATCAGAAAGAACATCAATCTAATCCATCTCTGAGATTATTTTTATAGCTGCATGTACCTTGATTATTTTAGAGGAGCTCGTGGCTTAATAAGAACTGCCACTCGGGTCGATCTTAAGGTAAAGCTGTGCTTGCCTAGGTCGGTCTGTGGATGGGTGACCGCCCGACATACCGAGTTTCCTCCGTGCCTCGGAAAGCACGTTAAGCTGTTGGTCCCGGCTGCTATATATAGATCTTTGGCAGTCGTTACAGGTAGTCAGTGACCTGAAATTCTGACATCCAGTCTTACCAAAGAGTATCGTATTACCTAGTATTAACTGGGTTGTGGAGGTCAAATAGGCAGTCGCTCTATGTAAAATACTGGTATTCAGCTGCATCCGGTTAGACTGGAAGCCGACCCCAACATAGTTGGGAAAAGGTTAGGCAGATGATGATGTACCTTGATTATTTTACAAGTGTGTACAGAAACCCGATTTTCTCGTGAAACAACAGTTTCTACTTTAAGATAAGACCTATTTCGTAATAGTTGAAGATCGGAAATATTATGTCGAAGATAACATCAATACCTACAGTAGGTACAATTTTGTAAGGGTATAAAATATTAGGCCATACATGACGTTAGCATGAAAAATCTTAACATCCCGTAAATCCACGTCTCTGTGGTTACTAACTTTATTGAAAATTAAATACATATACGAGATCACAGATGGTAAACAACAGTAATATTGCAGCCGTTTTGCTTCCATGGTGAATCTCCCTTGATCCCAAAATAACACAACGACAGAATATTGGCAAATAGTCGCTGAGAGACGGTTTTCGCAATAAACGGATGTTTATTTACTTTGTCGTAGGTTTCTACTAAGAATATTACCATATACTCTGAAATATTAAGCTAGAATATAGCTGCTACTCATCATTATCTGGTTAGCCTTTTTATTTATTTATTTCAACTTTATGCACAATACATAGGCGGACTTAATGCCACAAGGCATTCTCTACCAGTCAACCTTAGGGTTAATCAAGACAACATTGTGGTAGGGTACAAAATAACTAAAAAAGCAATATCAACCTTAATAAAAAAAAGTATAAACTTATATTAATACTAAATACATATAAAAATAAAATAAACTAATAAATATTTTAACAAATACCAAATTAAAAAAACAACGAAAAACATAACAGGTAATTACTATGACTCGACTTGTAATAATTGAAAGCTATGCTATTTTTCTATTTTTCCAACTATGATGAGGTCGGCTTCCAGTCTAACCGGATGAAGCTGAATACCAGTATGTTACATGGACCGACTGCCTATTTGACCTCCACAACCCAGCTAATACTGGGTAATGCGATACCCTTTGGTAAGACTGACTGACGTCCACTACTACTAGCTACTGCTTTTCACCTTCTGGTTTAACTTTATTATAAAACTAAAAGACTGTTTGAGTTCGAACTCAAACACTCTTTGAGTTTTAGACTTTACAGTACTTGACCTTTCAGAAACTTCTGCATGGAATGTTTTAAAAGTAATTTAACTCGAAAAACGCGAGTGCTGTAGGGCAATCTTTAAATTAAAACGCCGTAACAAAAGGCCCTGGTATAAAATTATTTCACTTGTTTGTGCCTGGCAATACAATTAAGGTACACATCTGTTTGCTCTGTAATTGTTTTTCCATACTCATTGCTTGCAAGCATTTCTGTGTTACTAACAATTTCTATGGATGTAATATCTGAAAATAAATGAATAATAATAATAATTACTTGAAAGCTTATTTGTGAGCCCTTAGATACGAGTATACTAGATACAAGAGAACCAATTTCAGTCATATTTACGTAGCTCGTAGGTAATAAGGTAAGTAGCTACTTGTAATTTAACACCTCGCCTTTAATCCTCGAGGGGTTAGGCAGAGGCACATTTCGCCAGTGTTTTATGTTTAAATCCCATGAAATAGAGGCCGAGCCTATTACCATCAACCCGGCACGATTCCAGAGTCCGTGGCTACTACTGAGAAATATACTTATCTTAAAGTGGTTAAAAGTAATCTAATACACATAGAACAGATAAAGGTTCCGTTATGATTAATAACGTTTACGAAACAAATGATGAATCATTTACAGTGAGGGAAGGTTGTTTGGTCTGTTACGTTCAAGATACAAGATGAATGAAGCCAGTCAAGAACCCGATGAGAGTCCATAGAGCTGTGATAAATGATATTGAAATCAAACAGTGACCGTGACGAAAAGATATGATCCTCATTTCGGTCACGTTCAGTGGAGATTCAAGTGGTCGGACCATATTTACGACTTACGAAGGGTGCTTGGCACAGACAGCGAGGGAAAATTACCCCACAGCCCAGTTACCATTACCTCGTAGCCAATAATCTATTGGCTACGAGGAAATGAGAAGTTCCTTGTACTCAAGTTATTTCAAGCTGTTGCATGTCATTCAACTTTCCGATATAAAAAATATTCCCATCAGAATTCCAATAAACATTCACCGCCTGTTAAATATTAATACGATTCAAGATTTATTCCAGAATACATTTATGCATGATTGGTGAGGATGAACGGACAGTAATGATCGGATGTGATGCGAATGAAAACATCGCGTCTGCGCCTACAAGGCGGGGTCTACTCTGATTCCTAATAATTCGACGAAGGCACACTAAGGATACTATACAAACAGAAACCCCAACGTTTCCTGAAATGTTCTGTCGGAGAAGTTCTTATCGTGGAATTAAAACCGGCCTCAGTGAAAGAGATTATCCCCTATTACTTTCGGATTTAGCGCTGCCATTAGCAAATTGTGGCTGCATTTAAAGGGATTACAAGAATTATGGAATTGGTCCTAAATCTATGATAATATACATAGATTATTGGGGAAATGAACAGAAAAGCTACTCCTTTTTGAGCACACGAAGATAATTCAGTGGGTAGATATTACATTTGCGTGGACAATGCATAAATGCATAATATTATCTCTCCCAAAAATGTAAAAGTGTAATTTCGGAGCTGGAATTTCATATGAAACTTGTAAGGTATGCAGCGACCTAGATGCAGCATGGCCAGGGGTGCGGGGGGCGGGGGCTTGTCCGCTGCCAGCTGCTTTCTTTACGACTCTTATCTGACGCTTATGCAACTGAAGTGAGGAGCCGACTTGACGAGAATACCACAGCCATTACAAACCAAGTTAGCGTTAATAGTGCAATTTGTTTCAATCGGTAAGACTATTACATTAGTTACGAATATGATGGTTTTTTGTTACAATATAATAAATAACCCATTTGTCACGCATAACATATAGGTAGCAAGAAAAAGGCATTAGAAATAAATTCCATTTCGTAAAAGAAATCCGCCAAACTGTTTTAATTACGACTTCATTTTAATAAGATTAACTTACTTTTCGAAGCCCACAGTTGTCCATCATTGAGCGCTGTCAGGTAGGTCCTCAGATCTGTCTCACATTTCTGAGGCAACGCCAGGCTGCCGTTGTTGATGTACTCCATCCAGTTGTGATGGTCCATCAAGGACTTCATCCAAGCCATGCGGGATGCCCCCGACACACTCGTATTGTTCACATTTGCACCCACAACACTCACTAACACTAGTACCGTCGCGATAAACATCGTTCTTGAACCAATTGTTTTTACACACATCTTAGAATTATCACACAAACATTCCTTTGAACACAGTGCTTTAATATTTATCACTTGTTCACCATACTGCAGTAATACCTGAAACCAAACGAAATTCATATTAAATAAACGGATTCATGAGAGAAAATGTCATCAATTATAAAAATCTAAATTATAAAAGGGATCTATTGAAGGAAGTGCAAACGCCACGAAGGCTCCAACGCAGAAACCCACAAGATCTGTTATTGTGACTGCAAAATTGATGAAGCGGTATTGTTAGTGAACAATCTCGCACAAGACCTACAAATACCAACCTAATGCTGAATATCGCCAGATAGATTGCATTATTTATTTATATAAAAAAAAAAAAAAAAAAAAAAAAAAAAATTATAAAAATTCACGCTTAATTTTAACGTACTGAAATGTTTTTTTTTTACATTGAATAATCCCGAGGCACTGCAGCGCATTTAACATAGTTTAATTAAAAACTCGATTCATTGTGGAATTTATATTTCTCATTTCAATTTTCCAATGTATCTATTACAATTTGCCTTTTTTTTTATTTATTTTTTTTATGGTGGGTGGAAAATCATCAAATGACCCCTCCCGCTCTTGGGCAGAGCGAAAGGGAGTGTCAGACTTCTACTGACTAAAAACCACCCATGTTCCTTCTTAGCCCTTCATGTCGAGGCCACGGTATCTGCGAACAACCCGCAGCCCCGACGGGCGTCGGCCCTTGCGGGCCTCTTCCATGTTGCTGACATCTCTTTGAGACGCGCGTGGAACACGAACGCGCCGTCGACACGGCCTGTCGTCGTCATGAGACGGACGGACGGCGAGCTTACCCATCACTCACCGTCCACAGGCCCGCGTCTACGGTGGCCGGAAGCCATCACGTGGCCGCCGTCGCCCGGAGCGCCTCCCGCGGCGGCTGGGACGAGAGGTTCTCTCCCTCTCACGTTCCGACACCTCCTTCGCTAGCATCACTATTATAATTTGCCTCACCTATAATTAACAGTCAACGGAACGAAATAAGCTTAAAACGAAGACCATACAGAACTATGTGATGTATAATAATATGTATGTACATATATTAAAGCTGTTGGATATGACTGTCTTGTAAGAGGGTAACCAGCTCCTTCAAACGCTTACAGATGTAATCCTCCTGGTTGAAATGAGACTGTGTGTCAGTCCTAGTGTGATTGACGTTGTTTTAATATTATGTTATACTTTGATTCGAAATCCCTGTGCATTAAATACAAGCAGTCGTTTAAACCCTAGAAACCAGAAATGAACTCAATTTACCTATACCTTGTAACCAGACAAAAGTTAAAAATGGTTTTACAGCTCACTGATAATGTCGGCAATGGACCTAACACCAAAAAATGTTCGCTCCTTCCTTGCGACTTCTCAAAGAAGGTTTCGAATGGCACAAAAAAACTTCGGATTCAGCGATAAGAAAAATGTACGTATCTTTTCCTCCTTACATTACGTGGAATCTACTCCACTAATGTCTTCCACGCTGTCCAACGAAGTACTTATAATTCAACAACAAACAAGCCCTTTTATTGGACAAATACGAGGGCGGCCATAATTTTGTTTTGCGACCAAATTAAAATTTCGCCAACATTTTATAGGAAAATTGCGTTACCCGGACAACATTTACTGAATATTTGATATTGACTGTCGCTGTTATTAAAAATATTAGGATCGGGGAAACTGACGTTCACATGCCTTCATAAAATACTAATGACAAAGTACTTTCGATAGAAAAATACGTAATTTCGGGCTCTCTTAGGTACATCCCATTTTAATTAACGACCTTTTTGAGTTGAAACCATAACAATTAGTCTATCCGACCGTATTTTCATCAATCCAATCAAATCATCAATCATCCTAGAAAATTCGGTTTTAAGTTAGAATTACAATCGGGGAGGATTGTAATTCTAACTTAAAACCGAATTTACTAGGATTTTCTTGATGTATTGATGGAAAATACGGTCGCAAATGTTTGTAAAACCGTACGAGACTTCGAAGCAACTTGGTGTCCCAGCATTTACCCTTAATTAGTTCCATGTAATCTATACTTCTATACTAATATTATAAAGCTGAAGAGTTTGTTTGTTTGTTTGAACGGGGTAAACTCAGGGTTGGAATTGAAAAATTCTTTTAGTGTTGGATAGTCCATTTATCGAGGAAGGCTTTAGGCTATATAACATCACGCCACAATCAATAGGAGCGGAGCATAAATGAAAAATGTTGCAAAAACGGGAAAAGATATTCCCTTTTGAGAGCTTCCGTTGCGTGCGCTGCGAAAACGGTTTAAGTTACGTAAATATCATGTATGAAGGAATTGTTCCTCTTTAAAAGTTCTAAAAAAAAGTCCGCGACAGCATATGTTTATCTTTTACGATTGACTCACTGTAATCATTTTTTTATATTAAAATGTTAGGTTAAAAAGAATTATATTTTGCGAAGCTTATTTAACCCATATGGTATTAATCTATATGTAAATAAATGTGTTTGCTAGCACGGAAATTTAATATAGAATATTTGTGCCCTTCAATCTATACAGTTTAAACAAATATCTTAGAAGATATCGCAATGTAAAAATATACGGGCGACAAAATAATTAGCGCGTGGCAGTCATTCGGTCCGTTGCGGTAGGTACGTGGGGATTCTGGCCTCTGGGGGCTCCGGAGAAATTCAAATTCAAAATATTTACTGCACCATAATGTTTACAAGTACAAGGTGTTACTGTATGTTAAACAGTAAGAGATAGCTATAGTAATTGTTACTTTAATAATATAATCGAAGTCAATCTAAACTAATAGGTATAGAGAAAAGGTAAGATTTTTTGTTTGTTACGAGTACGATATAGCTCAATTTAATAAGTTGGATAGTCGATTTATCTAGAAAGGTTATAAGCTATATTATGTGTTGCAGACGAAGTTGCGTGGGTCAGCTAGTTAAATATATGAAGCCTCATAATTACAAGGGATTTAATTGTAAGGGACCGTCTCAAGATGTTCTGAAGAAATTAATTTATTCTTAAAACAAACATAATAAGTAGCGCCAGAAACAAAGTAACATACTCGTATATTATATTTTCCGAAGTACTTTTATTATTACATTTTCCTGTCAGGGTCTTCACAAAAATGTCGTAATAAAGCCAAGGGTCGGGTAAATAGAGGAGGACAATGGGACCTGAACAATCGCAGTGCGTTGATTACCGACACAAAAGCGAACCAAACCGAAGGCAATTAGACCCTATTGAAGATGCTTTTTTGCATAAACATGGAGCGTTCTGGTGAATACGTAATTATTCTGATTTGAGTGGTCTACGTGCGTCCGCTTTGAGTGGACAAACAAACAATTTCGGTTTGTTATTGTTAGATAGTTTCCGAATTAATCAGTTGGTGGATTTCGTGGGTGAATTATAATTATTTTTAACACAGTTGCTCATAAAATGGCTCTAATTTCACTGCAATTAGGCACATAATGACACCTGCAATCAAACTGTGACTTTTTCAATGCTAATATTCACAAGTGAGTTATAGGGGTTTTTTTATTGGTTGAGTTGCTTTGTTCCTAAAAAATGTTTCGATACAAAAAATGATCGTGTTCAATAATACAAATAAATTAATGTGCCTATTGCTTGCTCATTTCATGCAACTTCTAATTTAAATAGATAATTTCAACTTATACGTTTTTAATAAATAAAACTTTCATTCAAATATACCTAACTTTTATTTTCTCTGTAATAAAGAAAAAATTGAATTCCCCATTTTGTACGTGGCTAAAACGCTATCCGCGAAAAGCCAAAAAAAAGAAACCTCATTCTTTTAATCTGTGGCCGATTTGTTTGATTGTTAGATGCGTGCGCATAGGAAAAGTGATATTTTTTTTTAACTCGTTTAACTGTTGAAAATGTTTTTTTTTATTATTTTCTTCACAAGTGTGTTGAAAAACGTATGATACACATGTGCATTGATGATTACCGTCCTCGGCTCTTAAGACCCTCACCTAACGGCTCAGGTCTCAATGTTGCCTCACGAACATTACACACTTGTACCATAATGTACTATTGTTTTGTGTGTGAAACAACACAAAATATTACCACTTTTAAATTATGTTTTCTGTCAATATTCCTGAATTCTAAGAAAATATTTAAATCATTAGATTTAAATATTTTCTTTGCTTTTGGTATATTTCACTTATTGCATATTATTCTTTCATTTTCCTTAAGAACTTTCCTAATTCAGTGCAACTCACTACTGTTCCTCGCGCTAATAAATGACGGTTTGGAGCGCCAGAAAGGGATGGAACCATGGAAAAACGCAATTCGGTACTGATAGGTGTGGTTCAACCCGCATCATTCCAACTGCTGGACAAAAACTGTTCTCTATGAGTTGCAGTTTTTTCGACCTAACTGAACGGCTTACTAGTAAATACACAATGAAGAGTTACGAGTCTACCAATGTAGTCTACAGAGTTGCTTGAGCAGGAAGGTACTTTTAGTGTTTATATACCATCAGCACGTTACTGTGTTAAAGATATTTGGTTCAACACTTTGTATTAACGTAGTTTGGTGTCATTCTGCAAACTTTGTTGTTACCTTACAATTTGTTAAGAAAAGCAACGAAACGGGTTCGCAAATAATCATGCACTTTTTCAGCGAAGTCTATTAAAAGAGGCTGTATAAAATTCTATGTTTAACATACCCATACAACATGTTAGTCACCATTTCGTTATTTTTTTTTAGTTTTTTCTGGAGCTCGGTATCAAAAATTAACGAGCCAGTTTTTTTTACCCGCATGCGGTTTTACCGCACACACACACATATACCTAGGTCTGCATTCGATGCGGCTAACCGCGCAGCAAAACATTTGGTAAACCGCTCTGATGTTATGAATGAATGTTTTAACAATAAATATGAATATTAAAACAAATAAAGCTTTCAATACCAACCGACTGTTTGTTTTAGATATACCTACCTAACATTGATGTGTTTGTAGCAATAATTTTACGCAATTAGCTGTGTAAGTATACCTTTTAGAATTCAAAACAAGTTATTTGAAATAGACTCGTATGTATATTGATTTTAAGTACATAAGCAATTGTGCAAACGAACAAAACTTTTCCATGCGATTTCGAATGTTATTATTCAGACCTAGTTAAGCAATAGGTCACAGGCAACCTATCGCATCGGTCTGAATCAAATTTTTGTAACAGTTCAGTAAAAAACGGCCCACACGATTGTTGCTCGCGATTTAATGCCGATTAGTTTATGCAATGTATTGAGTAACGATTATAAACTGGTGATTACATTTCCCCTCATTATTCATTATGTTATTAGTTTTCAATCTTATTTTTCTGCGATGCTGGGTTAGTTAGACAACTAATGTCAGACAAAGTATGGAATAATAAAATTCCCTACTTTAAGTTTTTGGTTTCCGTACAACTACCTCAGGTATGTATGTACCAAACTATTCATTGAAATTGCCTCATTAACATCATCATCATTTCAGCCAAAAGACGTCCACTGCTGAACATAGGCATCCCCCAGATACACCATTAACAACTACAACCTATAACAAATCTTGAAAACGAAAAATTTTAAATTAAAATCCTCCTTCTTAGAATTTATAAGCGGCCTCCTACACACACAATATCGCTCTGAATATCGGCTGAAATATTATACAGCACATACGAAGGAAATTAATGCAAACGAAGCGAAAGATCTCTATCATATGTAATAACACCATTTCATTTTAGTCTGCTCTTTTTACCCAACAATTACATTATAACAGATCGTATATCTGACCATGGCCTCCTATCAAACAGGCAGGTGTTCTTTCATCGTAGTAACAAGCACCCACCCGTAGTAAGTAATACGTAACTACTTATAGTTACATAAATTCACATAACAGAGGTGCGTAGTATCGCTAATTCATTTAAACTGTGGGAACGGAATAATTTGTGGTCTATCGCGGGATTGCGGCTTGTCTATGATACAAGGCAACATGGCTGACCCAGATAGCTGGAGGGTTTCCGCGTCAAGAGCCAGGCTCACAATCTGCGGTCCACACTCCAGAGTACCGGTGTCAGTGGCCGTCACCACAACGCATTCTCCACATTCGAATACTGTGCTGATTCGATAATGTCTGGCATTTATGTGAACCGATTTTCCTTTACTGATTTTGCACACTGATGGTTGGTGGTTGGATGTTTCCTCTTTTAGCTTTTGTTTAAGCTTTAATTAAAGACGAATATGTCTACGCGAAATTAGTTTAAGATCCTGATTCTGTTTATTCACAGGCCCCTAAAAAATCAATTCGAACTGCGTGAAAAAATCGACTAAGTTTCAACTAGTCCT
Source organism: Diarsia brunnea (assembly GCA_949774965.1). Lineage (NCBI taxonomy): Eukaryota > Metazoa > Arthropoda > Insecta > Lepidoptera > Noctuidae > Diarsia > Diarsia brunnea. The sequence goes on along the minus strand of OX458998.1, from coordinate 8,228,585 downwards.
ATCTTCGCACTTAAAATGTTATAGAACGAATGAAGAAGATAACATAATGAATCTCCATTAAGAAGGTTTAGTGTAAACATTGTTCAGTTAGTTATTGTTCAGTTATGTGACAATTTCTTCTAAGAACAAAATGTATCAGTGTGTCCATTACCTACACAATATCCTTGATCCGTTGTCATGCTGTTTATCATGAGCAAAGTGATACAAAAAGCTGGTGTAAATGGTCTCACTCAGTGGGGCCATCTAACAAACGGCTCTGACAGATAGCATCCTGGCAACGCCTTTCTTTCTTACCGCAAAACCAAGTGTTGTAATTAAGCTTACACTAACACTTTCAGCGGAACACTATTCGGTCTCTAATAGATTTAGACGATTAGCTTAGTCTAAACAAAAAAAAAACACTCAAAGCAGGTTTGTTTAGCAACTTTTTCTTCTTTATTGTATAGTAGTAATAGTCAGTCAATTAAATCTTTTTGTCAGCTACTTATCGATTGACAATCGATATTACTGGCCATAGTCGGTATTGTCAGCGAAGTGGAAACAATTTCAAATTTCGAACGTTACGTCACATTCGAAGCTCGTGTTTCGCATGACTTTCATTGTTGTTTGAAACAACATTAATATATCAATCGTACGCCCGCAGCGTTGTGCTACCGACCGAGCTTGTGTTGTGTCTAGGTATGAATAACATTACGTTCGATGAACATAATCAATTGATTTTTTGATGAACGAAAATAAAAGCAACCTCGTATCCCTTTTCACTTTTTCCCGGCGTGACTGATCAATCAATATCATCAATCCAGTCTTTTTGCCAAGCTTATTGGGATCGGCTCGCAATGTAAACAGATGCGGCCGAATATCAGTAATTTGATCTGATTGATCGGGGAATAAGTATACAAATAGACTCGGATATGAGACACAATATTTGTATTACTTCAGGGGTTTGTATGATATCGTACAGAAACATATTAGTATATCATTTACGTTCTTTTTAAACTGTATGATCACGCGGTAAATACGTCATGCTCACTCAGATTTTATTGAGTTTTAATCATCTTACATAATTGCGTTAAAGTAAAATTTTCCATCGTCATGTGCACAGATAAAATATCAAATAAATCCGAACACTACATAAGAATACATTGGTAATGTAATAGTTTAGACACGTACCTACACATTCCTATTTCTGACCTCTAGAGAATAAAGGCCAATGAATGACTAGGTACAGAAATAGAACAACAATAATAATGCTGTCATACCAAAAAGGGTCCAAAAAGGTTTAGTACAACATGGAGGATCGACGTGACTGATTTGACAAACAGAGGAAGGTCTCATCTTATTACTTTAGGCGTATCAGACGCGTGCTATCAGCCAATGAGGCGCCTAATCGACCACAGACTACGCGCCCAAAAATGGAGCAGATTAAGCTCGTAACAAGCTTTCACGTCACTACCAATAGGTAGATTCTGTCTCGATGGTCTAGCTAGTGTTTAAAAGTGCGACTGTTGTGGCTTAAGGTCCAGCTTTAGATTCCCAGGTCTGAATGTTTATAGCTACTCTCTTAGTCCACACTCAAAAGTCGATCATGAAGTTAAAAATGAGTAAAATAAGTGTGTATCAATTTTCCACTATCATAAAGATCTCGTGATCGATCATGCAACGCTCCGATTTGTAAACTCGATTGTCAACTTTTTGCTTTTGACTTCAGTCATAAGAAATGAGGCAGATATGGCTTATCATCAAAGAATAATATCGTAATAACATAGCTAGCTGCACTGATATTACTGCGTAAGGACTGGGCGGACCGCATGTTAAAATGACGCCTCGAACTTGGTCCTAAAACGGTCTTTCCTAAGCCGAAGTGAACTAGTCCAGGATCGGCTCTCTTCGGGTGCGGTCGTAAATTTTATTAAAAGCTTTATTTATGTTCTGTATACCTCGAAAATACCACGGCGTTTATTTATACAATGTTACGTTAACGAGCAGACTACACCGATTCTCTGTATGGCGAACGCGTCGAGCAAATGTTCGGACGACCGTATCTTTAGTTTTTATATCAATGGCTAGCTGCCAAGTTATTAAACAGGAGTAATTTTGGAGACTTTCTCCAAATTTAGTTAATAGCTGGATAATAACTGAAATGACTCTGTATTTTGCCCTCTTCGCACGTTGCGTTTCTAGATTGATTTTGTTTCTTTAACAATATTTTCAAATGTATTTCAACTTTACTGTGGAAACAGGCAATGAGTAAAGTTTTCGGAGTTAAATATAACCTACGCTTTAAAAACATAATGAACCAAACAAACTGTTGTATAACGATATAACACTACGTAACTGACAATACGGTCGTATATGAGCCGATTAGATCACAGGCTCTGCATACAAAGGTGCCTAACTTTTGAATATCAAAGGCTTTCAGGCCTTTGAAAGCGTTTGTTAGAACTTGACGAAGTATACCTCTCCAGTTCAGTCGAATTTATCAAAGCCTCATTTCAAATATGTGACCAGGTATTCAAATGTGGGTCGATTGTGCTCATTTATAATTTAATGCTGAATTACCAAAGATAATAATAGAATTAGGTGTGATTATAATTCGATTAGTAGAATTTTCTAACAAAGCAGCCCATGAAAGCTATCAGTTGGCTAGAAAGCACCATTTTTCGCCCAATACTATCTGATTAGAACAAAGATTTCAGAAGGTGAATAGTTAACTCATAGAAATGTAGAAAATGTCAAGAAGGACAAGAGGAGGTATCTCATGTTTCTGCGATAAATCAATATTTTTTCATTTTCTTTTCTTTCTATCTGAGATAATTATGACGAATAACAAAGATGTATGGAAAAAAAGACAATGCTGTGCCGAGCCCAAATGACTTGGGATAAGAACAAGAATTGATGAAAAGAATTCCAAGTAATAGAGGCAAGGAAATGCGACGTCAATGGTGACAGAAACCCTTAGTGTATTCCCTAGATTTGCAACAGAAATGGTTCAATAAACAACGTGCTTAGTTCTACAAACTAGTGCACTCAATTAAGTAGAATGTTTCAGGTGCTCCCTTGTATGTTGTGTACAGTCAGCATCAGAAGTAGATTGACACTACACAAAGTTTCAAAGCTGGTTTTTTTATAAAAACTTTTTAGATATTACTCGTTACTGACAAGGTATTGAAGAGTAAGGAATATCCAGTACATATCAAATAATTAAAATTTTGAAATGTTAAGCTACTTCTGTTGCTGACCGTACCATCCCGACATGTCATGTTATACGGAACTACGACTTATGTAAATTACGATTTGAATTCAACACGTTATTGCAGTGTATGGCTGCAGTTAAGCTGAAACTCATGTTCATATTACTTCAAGTTATGTTCTACGTCAAGACGAATACCTACTGAATATTACACATGGGTGGAACTATTGTTACTAACAATTAAGCTGCGAGCTATTTCTGAATAAATGATAGATTATTTAGCAACATATGGATGATTTGATTACTATAACAATGATTTTAATTTAAAGCCTCGACCAACATCTGAGGAGGGTCTCGCTTGGCAGCTGGATCAAGGGCTTGATTCAAAAAGCAGTGCTTCTAGACACGGTGTATTGTTAGGAGGTTTCTCTCTCAAGAGCCCTGGCCACTGGTAGTTCGAACCCTGTTCCCGATGCCAGTAGGCTAGTATATTTTTATATTTTAAAATGCAATGAGGTTTTTTATAATTAAAAAAAGTAAATTATATTTAAGAAATATAATTTAGAAATATATTATCACTACACAGTATAAAATAAAGTCGCTTTCTCTGTCCCTATATCCCTATGTATGCTTAAATCTTTAAAACTACGCAACGGATTTTGATGCGGTTTTTTTTAATAGATAGAGTGATTCAAGAGAAAGGTTTTAGTATATAATTTGACCGACATCCACGCGGGTGAAGCCGCGGGCATCAGCTAGTTATGTATAAAGATGAATAAACTCAGCCTAAACCATATATGAATTACTTCTGCAATGTAATTGCAGGTCGGGTCAGGTCACAGAGACTAAAAAACTGTTGTTTTATTTCCGCGTGTCTACTTAGTGGTTTGGCACAGCTAGAGTGCGTAAAACGAGGAATTGAGAACCGTATTGTGGCGAAATCTGTGCCAAATCTGTGTGAGCGTACGAGCTTTATGACTTACGTGTTTTCGAACTTTGTTTCAAAATATTGTAATGTTATTTTATTTACGTTATAATCTAAATACCGTGTGGCGTGGGGTGGAGTGATAATCTGCTGCAGCTGCAGACACCAGTCTTCCACAATCTTAGCGAGGTACTGCTGTAATTCTAAGGTCTATACACATAACAAGTCATATTTGTAAAGAGATAATAAATTATTAAGTTTTTCTTTCAGATTGATAAACTCTATTGTCTGCTGAAGAGTGTGAAGAGTAGCTACCGACATGTGTCTATTTGTCAAGAGGGTTGCGGATACATCGTCAATGTTACAGATACCACGTATCAGTGATGCAGTTAGGTTGCCCTTGGAAAGGAAACAGAACACCAGTACATCTTCAACTGATAGATAGATAGTGTATTTTCTTAATTAAATACCAAGGAGTTTATCTACTGAATACTAAATTCAGAGATTGTCTGCCTAAACTCCGTAGATTAGTTATTAATTAAATCAATCAGCTAGAACAAGCAAGGGTTGTGTAATTGCGAACTAATATAATTTGATCGGGGCCCAATATCAGCGCTCATCTGTTTCGGAGCTGTACAAGTGTACATCCCTTGTCAACACACTGAGACTCAATAAGGCACTAATTGGATATAAATATTATTTGTATCGGATGTAATATTGGGAGAGAAATCTTCTACTAGTACAATAATAGACAAGACCTTTTACCCTTCGGTACATAGGATTTGGTAAGATTGACTAGCATTGAAGAATGGTCAAGAAACTACATGGACACTCTTTTAAAGAAAAGAGTGTCCATGTAGTTTCTTGACCATTCTTCTCCATGGAGATCTAGGTTCGCTTTGGAATAGGCAACTACGTTAAAGCACGTTAAGCCGTTGGTTAAGCCCTAGCCGATGATGATAATGATCTAACTAGTCCTACCAAAAGGTATCGTATTACCCGGTACTATCTGGGTTGTGAAGGGCATTTAGTTGCATCCAGTTACACTGGAAGTTGTCCCCAACATAGTTGGGAAACGGCTATACTATCTTCTTTTTCAAATCTCGGATTTGATCTCGGATTTGTATCTTATTGTTTAATAGGATACAAATCCGAGATCAAATCCGAGATTTGAACATAAAGTAAACTTTTTTATGTTCACTTTATGTTCAAACCCTAAACACAACTCTAGCTACAACTTCCTTTATTAAAAGTGATAAAACAAGCTAAAACCACGAGCTTGAATAATAATTTATATGTCTTAATTATGGATATTAAACCAGTGTTAATCTACGGAACCCAGCCGGGTTTAAACTCGACTTAGTCAGATAAATGAATGTTTCATGAAACTGCAGGGTATGTGTCGCCGTCTCATCTTTTCATTAATGTTACGCAAATATCTCATGGATTTATAAAAAAGATTATTTGATGATTGACTGTTAGGACATAGGGTTTTTTCTTGTATATTTAGCAGTTACGTAGAAAGATATTTGTCTGGTTTTTGCACTCGCCAAAGATTGGAATGGTGGGACCGCTTTGCCGGACCCCAAATATTGATTGACCGCATAAATGTTTGTTTTTTTAGAACTTGTGCCCCCTATTGACCGAAAGCTTTCTCGATGGAGCAGATTCTAATAACACAACAACTAAAAAAACAAAACGCAGAGCTACGAACTGGTGTACAATTGCCACTTATTAAGATTGCTACAAATATCGAGCACCTAAGGGCTTCAGAGGCTCCGTTTGAGACCATTGTGAGGATCAACCATTGTGAGGATCGGCCGGAGGACACGGTGGAGCACACCGTGGAGGTGTGTCCCGCTTGGGCGGAGCCCCGCCGTGTTCTCGTAGCGGCGATCGGCGGCGGCGACCTCTCGCGTCCGGCCCTGGTGCAAGCCATGGTCCGGGGCGAGGAGGAATGGGACGCCGTAGCCTCCTTCTGCGAAGCAGTGATGCTAGCGAAGGAGGTGGCGGAACGTGAGAGGGAGAGAACCTCTCGTCCCAGCCGCCGCGGGAGGCGCTCCGGGCGTCGGGGGCCACGTGATGGCTTCCGGCCACCGTAGACGCGGGCCTGTGGACGGTGAGTGATGGGTAAGCTCGCCGTCCGTCCGTCTTATGACGACAACAGGCCGTGTCGACGGCGCGTTCGTGTTCCACGCGCGCCTCAAAGAGATGTCAGCAACACGGAAGGGGCCCACAAGGGCCGACGCCTGTCGAGGCTGCGGGATGTCCGCAAGGGATACCGAGGCCTCGACATGAAGGGCGAAGAAGGAACATGGGTGGTTTTTAGTCAGTAGAAGTCTGACACTCCCTCTCGCTCTGCCCAAGAGCGGGAGGGGTTATTTGATGATTTCCCACCCCCCAAAAAAAAAAAAAAAAAGGCTCCGTTTGAGTATGATTTGAGACCAGCAAGTAAACCCTCATGGACAGATTCCACAGATAATAGGGATGTTAACTGACTAAAAAAAATATGATTCTAATTAGTCCGTCTGTTAGATTATCGAAAAATATTGGATACGTATTTTTTGTTTTATCAAATCAATAAAAATTGACGAAGATAAAACGCGTCAAAGATTTGAGTGGGGGCTTGTGACGTCACTCACCGGTAAAAAATGTCATACTAATGTCTTAGAATATGACGTCACACGACTTTTCAAAGCACTGTATCGTCTTCATTCTTTGTTTACGCGAAAAAAGAAAAAATACGTGTCCAATATTTTTTGAAAATCTATCTGACGGACTAATTGGTTTTTTTTTGTCCGATCCCCTATTACACTTATACAATATTTACATTTTCTTACGCGTGCAGTTAACCAACAACGTATTATTTGTTATTAGCCATTTTAGTCACACAAGGCAAAGGCTTCCTTTCCCTCTTTCTCCCTCTCTTTATCCCTATCCAGTGCTGTTGTTCGCCAATCTCTGCAAAAACAGTCGAGTTTCTTCCACCATGCCCTTCTGACCAACGTAAACTACAACGACCTACCTATATATTGTATCTACTAAATCCTCAAACTTAATATTTCATGTCAAGAAAAGTATTTCTTACTTTTTTGTCTTACTTACGCACAAGGGAATTTATTTGCGGGACATTTTTAAACGAAAGTACCCTTATTATCCTGTTGACGCTTGAAATACGGCCATACTGAATAAAGAAATGTTTATGTCGGGTACATAAGCATACGCATTTGTCCACCGGGAACCCTACTAATCCGTCTTAGCTGCCCGAACGGTCAACGGATAATTTCTTGTCCATTTTCGCTTTGTCAAGTTCGGGGATTTATTTTGGCAATCTGTGCGTGTGTTGATATCATGTATTGAAAAAAAACCTCTTAAAAAATGTAATTAATACATCACGCCGGTAGTCCCCGAAGGGTTAGGCAGAGGTGTACTCATTAGTACCTACACCCACATTTCGCCTATTATATCTAAATACACAAATCCAGACCAACCACAAATCCACACTCAGTGGCTTTTACTGAGAAATCCCTGATCGGCCAACCCAATAGCACTTTGGGTATCGAACCGAAGACCTACTATACAGCAGTCGCGCTTGCAACCACTAGACTAACGAGTCAGTCGAATTTTATTCCTATTAAACTATTTACAGGCCCGTTTAAAAGCACAAGAACTCTATCAGTCATAGAGTTGAAGCTACTGAACCATACAAAACAGTAACTTCCAATGGAGAAGAACCGACAAGAAATATCAATCAGTACTGGACCGGGCTAGTAATCAATTTAAACACCGATTATCGTCAAACTGCAGAGTAAATCCCGGCTCAAACGCATTCAGGCTTACTTGTCAAAATTCGAATTCCGATAATCATTAGGCTCCATGGATTCTGATATGAATTCGTCATCCAAACATAACATTACACCTGGAATCCCCGAAGGGTTAAGCAGAAGTCCACCCATTACTCACATTACGCCAGTTCTGTTTAAATCCTATTTATTACGGGGCGAGCCCATTGTCATCAACCGGGCACAAATTCAGACGCCCGCGTGGCTGCTACTGAGATGTGGCTGAATTAGGACTCGCAGTTTATTTAACTTATACAACGATATTAGCTTTGAGAAAGCCAGTGTTCTCGTTAGGAACATACTAGGAGGTTTAAATGCTTTATATGTATGTTCAGGAAAAGCAGCTTTTAATTAAAGCCAACTGTCACCTTAACTCACACGCCTACATAAGTTTTGATCCCTCAGGAGTAGGTAGTTACATAGTACTTAGGCAGCCAAATGGAATTTGCAGACGACCACGTAGTACATACTAAATTGTACGAGTAACACATGTTTAATGTAAACATTCGCTTATAGTCCTACATTTACCAATCTTAGTAGATAACTAGCGCCGCAAACTTCGTTTAAAATTATTATAAAAATCAATTTCAAGGGATTTATTTTTTTGCATGGAACCCTAATACGTTTTTCTAAAATAAAAGTAGTCTTAGTTTACTCCATATTATTATGTCGTTTAGCTATCGGCCAGTAAAAGTCCCTACAATTTTATTTATTTGTTTAGATAATGAAATACGAATTTAAACTAGGTACTTTCTTTTGTTTATATTCTTAGACCAAAGAGGTTGTAGTTTTTTTTTAAACCTGTTCGATATGTTTCGAATCATAATTTGGCATCACATGATAATGCCATTAGAATCACGTAATCACTAGAACACAACAGCAGACAAAGATAGTTTTGAAACATTACAAAATATGTTTTCGTCAAAAATATAGTTTGTTGTATAAACATTTAATTAGTGGAGCACTAGGTAATCTTGCAGAATTTTAGAGCTGCAAGAAGCGCTGTCATCATTCACAGTTTAGCAACGCTTTGCCCGCTTTCTATGACAACGGCGATGGCACCTTTTCTTTTGCACAAGGTCATGCGAATCTAATCTTACCGTTCATGTTGTTACGGTACTCGTTCGCCTTCACGAAACAGAAAGGATTGCCTCTAAGGTATTATGTCAATAATGGAAAGTGTTTGTGTTAAAGTATAAGTAAGCTGTTTATCATCATCTTCGTTAGTCATCATTTGCCTAGCCTTTTCCCAATTGTGATGGTGTCGACTTCCAGTCTAACGGGATGCAGCTGAATACCAGTATATTATATGGAATATCTATCTGAAATCATCAAAAAACCCCTCCCGCTCTTGGGCAGAGTAAAAAGGAGTGTCAGACTTCTACTGACTAAAAATCACCCATGTTCCTTCTTAGCCCTTCATGTCGAGACCGCGGTATCTCTTGCGAACAACACGCACCCCCGACGGGCAACGACTGCCTATCTGACCTCCACAACCGAGTTAGTACTAGGTAATACGATACCCCTTGCTCAGGCTGGTTTTCGGGCCACTGTCAAGGATCTATAAATGACAACCGGGACTAATGACTTAACGTGCTTTCCGAGACACGGTCAATAATAGAAAGTGTTTGTCTAAAAAAATATAAGTAAGCTATTTATCATCGTTCATCATCTTCATTAGCACCTAAAAAAACTCGCGTTAGACGTGGTGTTATGTGACACCAGACCTGTATAAAATATTTTTTTAAATAATAAATAAATATAAAAAAAATATATATATATATATAAATAAACTATAAATAATATATCTATTAAATATATAAAAAAAAATCAAAATAATAAAATTTGAAATATAAAATTTAATAATTTAAATATGTACCTATATAAATTAATTAATAATAGAGCCATTAAAATTTAAAAAAAAACTACAATATAAATCATCCTTGTCAAGAATTTAGCTAGACTTTACATAACGAAAAGTCAAAATAAAATTGTCAAGAGACGTCTCTCCGTTTACAGGTCAAACCGCAGACTGTGTGCCTTTTGAATTAACTGGAGATCTGTTAGATCTGCTGGGATTAAACTGTTAGTTAATATACTTAACTGCACAAAGAACAAAGATAGGGAACAATTCACTCCCTCTTAATTTAGCACTGTACCTATAATCTGGCCAAATGGGGTATCGCCGATCCATTCCAAACAAATTGCCAGTATGGAGCCCCCTCTACACGATATGCGCCACCTCCTATTCTGCCCATACATCACAACCACTTGCACCTTTCAAAATTTACTCGAAGCAAATGATAGAACCTAACACAATTTGAGCTCATCGAAACGTAAAGAAAATCATTGTACCAAAAGATTGCAAAAGCAAAATTAGCGTCAGTCGAAAGTTAACAGTATGTAGTTGCTCATACTTTTCTCATGTAGGTACTTAGTTACTTAATAATTTAGTACCGGCACTGTACCAGAACATGTTCGTGTACTACATTACATAAACAATACGTACATATTACCAACTTCTGTAATTAATTACGTACATAATTAATAATCTAGTTCGTTTACATCGAATATCTTGGATAGATATTGGTCTAGTGGCCGTAAGCGCGACTGATTATGTGGTCCTAGGTTCGATTCCTGGGTTCGGCACAGTGTTATTGGGTTTTTTCCATTAGTAAATTCTCAGCAACAGCCACGGAGTCTGGATTTGTGCCCGGTTGATGGCAATAGGCTCGACCCCTATACAAACATGACTGAAACCAATATATTTGTGTACTATTTGGTACACCTCTGCCTAACCCTTCAGGGATTGTAGGTGTGATGTTATGTTTTATAGATACATGTATTTTAAATCAGAAACTTATACATCGTATTAATATTTAATCCTATGCCCGGCGGAGGTACTAATGGTGTTCTAAGCTCTAAAGCAGGGCACCTATTACTGCGGCTTCGAAAGAATAATGAGAAAACTGAACGAAAATTAAAATCCGTGTTTATTTTATGAAGGTACTTAAAGTGGAATAAAGACCATAAAATGTAAAAATAAACATATTTACAGCAGTATCCAACTAAGCCCTGGATTTCTGTCCGGTTGTTGGTAATAGGCTCGCCCCCTATTATAGGGACTGAAGCATAACTAGCAAAATGTTAAAGCACTGTAGTTACACCTCTGTCACAGCCTTCGGCAAATACAGGCGTAATGTTTTATTTTTACAATATTCTTATTAATTTCAATACAGAAAACTTCCCTTTTTACATCATAGTTAGTAACAGCTTATACAGCGACTAGTTTACAAGTAATTCTGAAAGAATCATCGCCGGAAGGAAATATTTCCTCATCCTCCTCATATACAATTTGGAGACACACATAAATGTCTCTTGTTTATGTATTGTCCTTCTAGTTCCAACGTACTTACATATGTTTTTTATTGGTTTTGTGTAGCTTTTAGCTGTTTATTACCCTGACGAAAACGCTTTAGTTTTTCTTGAAACGAACTGTGAAAAGGGATACGTTTTCGAAAGTTTTATAAGTGGTACGAGAAAACGAAATAGTTGAACTATAACTATATCCGTTCGGAATGGGCTTCGTTCTGTTGAAGTAGTTTAAAAGAGTTATACCTATTATCTATCTTTATAGGGATATAATTCAATTGCGACAGTATCGATTACGCAGTAGGAAAGCCTCCACAAGAAAATTACAATCAAACAAAGAAGTGTAGATCATACTCATTGCAACGATCCGATTAAATAAAATATACAAACCAACTTCTGAAATATGGAACATATTGCCGAAATCGAATTCGATTCTATTCGTTTTTCGATTTTTGAGTTCGATTTTCGTATAGTGTTCGCATTTTTGCCGGTTGCTTTATCATTGGTATTCATCGAAGCGCAGTGCACGTGTCTGTGCTAGTGTTTTATGTGACTCTTTGTGAACCAGGTTATCTTTGCGATCGCGATTTATTTGCGTGTTTTTATTTTAAGCGGTGTGTTGTTGTGTTTTTCCATCAAGAAGCCTCAGAGTTAGGAGTCCTGGTTGGTGGCAATAGGCTTACCTCCCAATACGTGGGACTTAAATGTAACTGTACTAATGGTACACACACTATAATACGCCTCTGCCTAACCCTTCAAGAAGTAATGTTATGTCATGTCATGCTTTATTTTACTACATAAATAATGTAAATATATTAAATTAACTAGCTGACCCACGCAACGACGTCTGCGTCACATAATATAGCTTTTAGCCTTTCTCGATAAACCGACTATTCAACATTTATTATATTGAGTTTAATCGTACTCGTATCAAACAAAAAAATTTACCTTTCCTCTTTATAATACCTATTAGTTTAGATTGGTTTCGATTATATTATTAAAGTGACAATTACTATAGGTATCTCTTACTGTTAAATATACAGTAACACCTTGTACACATTATGGTGCAGTAAATATTTTGAATTTGAATTTCTCCGGAGCCCCCGGAGGCCAGAATCCGCACTTACCTACCGCACCGGACCGAATGACTGCCGCGTGCGTAATTATTCTGTCGCGCGGATATTTTGATATTGCGATATCTTCTAAGATAATTGTTTAAACTGTATAGAGTAAAGGGCACAAATATTCTATATTAAATTTCCGTGCTAACAAACATATTTATTTAGATATAGATTAATATCATATGGGTTAAATAAGCTTTGCAAAATATCTTTCTTTTTAATCTAACATTTTAATATTAAAAAATGGTTACAGTGAGTCAATCTTAAAAGATAGACATATGCTGTCGCGGACTTTTTTTTAGAACATTTAAAGGGAAACAATTCTTTCATACATGATATTTGCGTAACTTAAACCGTTTTCGCAGCGCACGCAAAGGAAGCTCTCAAAAAGGAATTTCTTTTCCCGTTTTTGCAACATTTTTCATTTATGTTCCGCTCCTATTGGTCTTAGCGTGATGTTATATAGCCTAAAGCCTTCCTCGATAAATGGACTATCCAACACAATAAGAGTTTTTCTATTCCAACCAGTAGTCCCTGAGTTTACCGCGTTCAAACAAACAAACAAACAAACAAACAAACAAACAAACAAACAAACTCTTCAGCTTTATAATATTAGTATAGATGCACACACTTAAGAGTTATTCTGTCTGTTAACCAGTCATGCCGTGTAATTTCAGTTTCAAAAATACAAGAAACCGAACCAATATCTGCAAATTTTTAACCTATTCTTCATTGAAATTCTGTTTCATTCCAAACCTACAAACTTTTTTTAAAGCTTGTGAAATGTAGGAAGGAATATTCTCAAACAGAAGCATAAAACGGGGTTTAGCTCACAGGTAACATTAACGAAGCCATAACTCAGGTAGCTTACAAAAATGAAAAAAATGTGGACTCATGACAATTGAACTCGCTATAACAGCGAGCGCGTGGAGCGAAGCCGCGTGGTAACACGTGTATGTAGCTACAGTACAGTCTGATCCCAGTATTACATGACCCTTCATATAAAGAAGTGGGGAAGTGGTGTGAGAAGAGGGGTCAGGTAATGCTGGGTACAGACTGTACATACTTAATGTTGTTGCGATACACGTATGTATGTATGTATGGTGTGGACGAGGGGTTATCATTAACCCAGTTGCTCGCTTATTACTCTCTTACATCACAAAAAAATCACATGATTAAAACTAAACACAAAATGACACCGTATCCACATCCACTATTGTTGGGCAAATTCCTAAATTGCTACAAATGCTGTTTATCATTAGAACTCAGTGAAAGTCCACAAGGAGTTGCGAAACGCGATAACGAGCTATTTTGGAAATAAGACGATTAGTCCGGGCCGTTTGCCGTCCCCAGCATGGCCATCCGACACGGATTATTAATCTGGCTAAGAAAACACTGTAATAAATGAATAAACGAACCATTAGTTTATAGTCTCGAGTTACAACTTGCGAAATAAAAGAATATTTAATAGAAGACTCACTAATCACACAAACGGTTTACAGCGATAATCTGCATTTTGATTTAAATATTAATTAACTTCCCGTTCGTTCGTCCGTTCGTGCCCATCGTTCAAGTGAATTTATTGTTTAAAAAATATTAGGTAGGTACTCTATTTGAATCGGACTTCACGGGTTTTTTTTTATTTATTTTTTGAACAGAAGTCTTCTCTTATTTAATTTTCTTCTGAAGTAAAAGAAGCCTTACTTACTCATTGTAACATCTGCTGTCGGCCAGCAAAAGTCCCGACAAAATCGATTCAGCTGTTTAGGAGATTAGCGGGAACAAGCAGATAGACAATCAAAACTGTAATAAAAACGTGTTTATTTTATAAGCACCGTATGTACTTTCAGAATTATGATTCATTTAAAAGCTGTCACTTTGATGCTACAAACAGACACTTCAATTTAATTTATTTGTATAGATACCTGAACTTAAGTAATATTTTTGTGTAGAATTTTTAAAACATTAGGGTAGAGGCTTAGTGTTTGTAAAAAAAGATACAAAGTCCCCAAATAATTTCTTCGAAACACTGGTTACATCTTAAGCCGGAACCCAAAGTTTTAATTTACCTTGTAATCTTTTTCAGATTAGTCTTTAATTAAATTGTGAACTTAGTAAACCAATTACTGAAACTCAGAGCCGAACTCTGTCGCAAGAGACTACTTAAACGGCTAGATATTATCGCAACTGTTCGAAACGAAACTTCGAACAAACGATCCATTTAAAAACTTTGATAGTGTGGGATTAACTGGGATAAATCATCATCTGCCTAGCCTTTTCTCAACTTTATCGGGGTGATTTTCCAGTCTAACTGGGTGCAGCAAATTACCAGCAAATATTTTACATTTTTTTTTTTGAAGAAACTTTGCCCCACACTAGGAATTTCTCCTGTATCGTGGGTGCGTTCACAAACATTTAAACTCACATACACAAATACCCAGACCCGGAACAACTATCTGCAGGCCATACAAATATTTGTTCCGTGCGGGGATCGAACCCGCGACACGCAGCGCAGTAGTCCATTACTTGAGCCACTGCGCCAACCGTGCCGTCTCCGTACATGGAGTGACTCTATCTATCTAACCTCCACTACCCTGTTAGTACTGGGCAATACGATACCTGTAACGACTACAAAAGATACAAAAGATATGGCAACCGGGACAAATGGTTTAACGTGCTTTCTGAGGCACGTAGGAAACTCGGTATTGGGTGGTCGCCCACCCATGGAGTAACCTTGGCCAGCACGGCTTAACCTAAAGATCGACCCAAGCAACAGTTATTATTAAACTACGAGCTTCCTCAAACTGCGATAATTCAATAACGTAATATTTTCAGGAGAACCTGTCATGAATTCAGAAGTGAGCAAGAAAAATAAAAAAAAAATTTTAATGTGGGTGCAGAAAAAACACAAGTGTGTAAAATAGAGAATTTACTCGCAAAGGGTAAACGACTCTGCTTAAATATTGCATGGGCTAAGCTCGTGTTTTGCCTGTTCAAGGGTAAAAATACGATAGCTGTGCAGATTTCCCCAGGTAACACCAGGTAAGTATGAATTTATCATAGCGCCTAATGAAAAGTTAAAAGAAATTCTGACGGAAAATTGTACCGCTTCGAGCGACAACCTTGACTCGCTTTTTGGTGTCAACTTTATGATTATGAGATGTTTTAATGTGTTAGGTTGAGATGAAATGCCCTGATGTCATAGACATAGAGCTCGGTAGGTTGGTATACCAATAATAAAGGCGGAATACTTTTGGTTTTCTCGGAGGTTATATTTAAGGTCCCTCGCCCACGGCAACTTTTTGTAGCGATGCTAGATCGCACTTACTAGAGTAACCAATTAATACAAAAATCAGTTTAGGTCAAATTTATAAAATTAACAATTTATATATTATGGTGTCCTAATGAAAAGAGTGAAAATTCTGTTTTATTTTTATTTTCACTTCCTGTAAATATACTTAATTTCATTCGAGTTGCGGAAAACTTTGCGATCAGTCTGCTGAATTTTGGGCAAAACATATTTACACGCTAAGAAGAAGATGCGACTAGCATAGTGGATTTGATTAATTGCTTGGACTTGGGAACGATCGCCACCGAATAGGGTCAATCGTTCACACAAAAACCGATCCTCTCCCTCTCGATAGGATTGAATAGAACCATTAACTGATAAGAAGCTGTGACTGGCGTCGCTCGTCATGCTATCTATCTACACTCACCGTGGAATAAGTTATACACTTACATAAAGGTGTGCGCGCCTTGTTAGTGACATAAATGTTGTGACGCAACCTGACATCTTTGTCGGAGGAGCAAAACTAACAAACGGTGAAAGTTCAGAGGCGAGCATGCCACAGCGATCTCTTATTTACTCATGGAGATGACTCCTGTTCCCAAAGTTTTATCGGTTGTTCAAACGTCGATATTTGCTAGAAGCCACTGCCAGTCACTACTCGGCTCGGCGCACAGCGCATCCGATATTGCGAAGGGTATAAGGCTATATAGCTTCAAATGCTCGATGTTTTTCCACTTTCATCGTGAGTGCGTATCGTATGAAATGGAGCGGCAACTTAGGACTGGTTCTTTTTGTTCCACTTTACGCAAGTGGTCGATGCAATAATATTGCCTGAATTCCGCGGCTATGATTAAGTCGGTTATGATAAACACTACCTACGTTTTAACAACGTGTGCATTTTAATGAATCGAATGCCGAAATTCGAATGTTCAAATGTAATGTGAATAAGTACCTACTTATTGATTCTGAAACTCTTTACAGGTTTGTGTTTACAGTGGAGTTAATGTGGCGCGTCGCTTTGTTTACGGATGGTGCTCTAGGGAGAATCATGGCTGTCAATTTATTCCCGAACTTCCTTTCAAGATACAACCTTACGTTTTTATTTAAGTTGGAGGGATAACTGACATTCCGAGCCATAAACTTTATTTATTTTATGTTATACTTTGAGAATATGGAGCATAATATACCTACCTACCTGTATCAATATTCCCAAGACGACTCAGATAATAAAATCAAAACTTATAATAAAGTTGGTAGTCTGTAACCTCTAGATATCTGCTATTACCGATATATTGTTAACGAAACTTTCAGCTGTGGTTTTATTTCGATCGTAATGTTTCACCACCGAATTAAGATGGATCACTTTTCATGAACATTGATTAATTGGAATTGTGAATTGGTTTTTATAGATATTGAGGGCGTAGATTTTATTTGGTTTCGTACTTCGTTGGCTCAATGGCGGGCTATTATAGTCAGACAACGATAATTAAATTAAGTGATTGTTTTTCTTTTGGATTGGCGGAAAATTGTTCGCTATTTAATTTATTAAAGACACTGTGTTCTATAGAGGTGGGTAATGGTTTCAGGATAATACCTAGAGTGTTTGCAGCTGTTAACTGAGTAGTAACTGTAACCATTACACTAACTTGTCCGGTTACAGTGAGCTTGTCGACTAAGTTAGGGCAGTCAACGCTTGCGACCACAAAGGCAGTAAAGCTTAATGACTTTAGTGACAATCGCGATTACAAAACCTGGATTTACCGAACGTTTAGCAATCAAGTTTTAGTGCTTTAGCTTAGCTAAGCGTGTGTTGGCACATCTCTTGAGTGGCTATTTCACTTTCTCAGGTTGGTGTTTCGTGAGATTGTTAGTGTAATTTGAGACATTATTTACACGCCCGTCGGGGCAGCGGGTTGTTCGAAAGAGATACCGGGGCCTCGGCACAAGGGCTAAGAAAGAACATGGGTGGTTTTTAGTCAGTAGAAGTCTGACACTTCCTTCCGCTCTGCCCAAGAGCAAAAAAAAAAAAAAGTATGTACACTTTAAAACCTGCGGTTTTCACTGTCAGTTATCACAATACAACTTCAAACTTTCGTCTGTGACCTCTGGGTCTACTTTAGTTTGTCGTAACGACACTTTCTTCTGTACTAAAAACAGTGACTACATGGTTCTAAGTTCTAAGTGTAAGTTAACTCGTAAGTAGAACATTACTGACTAGTGACTATTGTCGTTTAGAGCCGCTCCTTGTCTCGGGACACGCGTTATACAACCTGTTCTACTTTTCACCTAAATGTGTTGTTGGCATTTGGTTTTAACCGACGTAAACCCACGTCTGGATTATTATAAGCAGTAAAATTATTTTTTTTAAATTTCCCAATGAAATACAAATAAAATACGAACCTTGAATTTGGTGGGTTTATATCCCGTAATAAAAATACTCGTTATTTAAAAATTCACTACAATTCACTGTGTATACTTCATAAGTTTTCTTTGAAGACGTTTATCCGATGCGGGTAGAACCGCGTTGCTTGCTCAGCGGTGAGCGGAGAGGTCGCGCGTGCTGCGCAGGAGTCGACGGTCGTGCGGACACTGCGCCAGCGCCGACCAACACCCGCCGACCGGTATGAAAGTGTGTTACATCAAATTAATATCACTTACAACGGATTGCCTTAACATTTGCTACCTATTATGTCAACGTGAGATTTTATGCGTAGACGAAGGCCCATCTCTACTTATTTAAACCATGCATTTAGGTAGCACCGATCTTATAAAATAAATAAAGCTTTCATTTAATTCCTTACATTTCATTTTCATGCTAATCAATTTTGCATAAGTATTCATTATTAGTTTGTAGTTATGTAGATCAAAATAACAATTCAGAACACATAATGTACATTACATTAATTAATTAAATTCATTATTACACATTGTTCTTCAATCATGTTTATCCATTCATTTATAGAATTTTAATGTAAGGATCTTATAAACCTATCGGTAATTAAATCTCATCATCTCTAAGTAATTAATATCGTTGAAAAGCATCCTCTATTAACAATTAATTTAATTGAACACTTTCTCATTAAGCGTGAGAGAGCGAGGCGGGGATAACAAAGAACCGTGATGATGACGGGAGCGCCTAATATTTAGGGGCTGACAAATTACGCGCCCTTAGTATTCACCGCCGCCGGAGGAAAGTCGCATTATTACTCGTATATTACGAGAACATGCCTCCGACGCACCGCCCATCGCATAAATATCAACCCCTTCTGATGTCATTCCTTTCTCGAAACGAACACGAGTTTTCTTTTCGAAATATCATATTAAACTAGGTAACCCCGATTTCTGTTTGGATTACTCAATCAAAAGGATTTGAATTCTTTTAGTGGGTCTTGAATTAATATCGTGTCGAAAGACCCTAACCGTTGGTGGAATGTTTGCGGTTGATGAGCAGTCGAATAGTAGGAGAATATTCTAAGAATTTGGCTTATATAACCTATTTTATTTTAATTGGTAGACTGCCTCGTTGGTCTAGTGGTCAAGCGCGACTGTTGAGCATGGGGTCCTGGATTCGATTTTCCGGGTCGGGCAAAGTCTTTTTGGGTTTTTTCAGTCAGGAATTTGTCAATGCCAGCCATTGCACGGAGTCTGATTTTGTGCCCGGTTGATGGCAATAGACGCGACCGACATATTATATAGGTGACGCATCTTAAAATCACTGGGCGAAATGTGGTTGTTCTATTAGAGTACACCTCCACCTAACCTTTAGGGGATTACAGGCGTGATGTTATGTGCGAATAGCAGGAGAATATTCCATGAATTCGGCTTCATTCCGGTTATTCGTTTATTATTTTCTATCTCCATGTTTTCCAGTTTATTTATAGCCTAGTTCTCGTCCCTTGTTTGCTGGGTATTGTTTCCTATTCGTACATTAGGTGGGAAGGTAATCCTCGGTAATACGCATTTGCCATGAACGTGGCATGTTACCCCAGGTGTGACCTTTTTCCCCGGGAAGGGAAGCTAATCCGCTGCTCAGGCTGCTCTGCTGGCTTACCAATGAAACGTGGTTAGATTTAATGTGATACGATATAGTTTCACATGGGGCTGCCGTAGTATTCTTGTGTTTATCGAATATATATATATTTATATTTACATATATAAATATATATATAACATGAGAAATCCCAAAGTTAATGTGCCTGACAGGGTCCATATTGATCTTTTACTTTGTTACCATCTTGTAATACATATGGAATGCAATAAAGAATTGACTATAATAATATGTAAATGTTCCTTATTCAATGTACAAATTCATGCATTGAACGGAAAATTCAATTTTGTTGTTTGTATTATGAATTTAATTAAAGACACGTTTCGAAAAATAAGGGACGCGTGACAAATATGAATTTACACGTACATATATGAAAAACATGGAACCAACTCAATTATGGTTTAATGAAATTATCTGGCGGCGGCTAATTGTCAGTTATCGTTGATGCGAATCAACATATTAAATTATGCGTTGTATTAAACACGTAGGTAGGTATGAAGTTATTTAATATAAACGATTTTGCAAAAATAAATTGTACAAAGGTTTGTGTTTTCTTTTTATTCAGTACAAAAATTTCATGTTCGCCTATCCCCTATTTTAGAATCGGCACAGCATCCTAATCTTATTCTTCCATAGATCTGTATCAGCCGTTATCACAGTATTCCCCCCTTTATGGCCATAATATTATCTTCCACACATTTCGTCCACCGCCACCTTGGATTTCCATTATTTTTATAGCCATCGTAAAGTCAAAATCAAAGCATTTTCTTCAAGTAGGCCAGTTACAGGCAGTTTTGAACAGTCGAAACAAATACAAAAATAAAAAAAGTAGTTCAAAAAGACCAGTCATGTTTTTTAGTTTTTTTAACTACTTTTTTATTTCCATCTTTTTATTTGGTCACGTAAAATACTTCGCAGACGATTTGCTTTTTTTATACGATTTGTCACTATAAATTTCTTTATATTATATACAACTTATATGTTTAAATGAAACAATAATATGTAGGTTGGTGTTTGTAGGTTTATTAATTTATGTTAACAAAATTTCTCCAAATTTATTTATTTTATTTTTTTTATTTTTTAAAAACGTTGCCCCACACTAGGAATTTCTCCTGTATCGTGGGTGCGTTCACAAACATATATAGTCACATACACAAATACCCAGACCCGAAACAACTATCTGCAGGCCATACAAATATTTGTTCCGTGCGGGGATCGAACCCGCGACACGCAGCGCAGCAGTCCAATCGCTTAGCCACTGCGCCAACCGTGCCGTCGAATTATATTTGTACTCTACCACAGTGCTGTCCTATTTGACCCTAAGGTTGGCTGGTAGAGAATGCCTTGTGGCATTAAGTCCGCCTACGTACCACGTTTGTGCATGAAGTTTAAATAAATAAATATTTTTATTTTTATCTCCTTTTAAAACCCTTCATTTTGATACCCTACTCGATGGTAATGGAATTTTCTTTTTTTCGAACTCCGCGTTTTGGCCCCCAAAATCCGGAATTTTTCTTTGTGTTTTAATGTTCATGTAGCCAGTGACACTCACGTCACCAAGACGAATCTAACGACGTATATTTTATTCAAATCCGTTCATCCATTTAGGAGGGAACAAAGAAACGGACAAACATACATACAGGTCAAACACGTAACCCTCCTTTTGGGCTTCGCCGCAGTCGGGTAAGAAATAGCTACAGTCCCAATCACAAGATCACTAATTTTTCACGGTGACACATGGATCCTCAGTAAAATTTAACCTTACCTAGTGCTATATTTATTTAGGGTCACCTTACATTAGTATCACTACTAATAGTCTCAGTGTTAATTATACAGGGTGTAAATCAACCCATCACACAGCCGTTGTTAACCAAGCTTTCTGTGCATCAAACTAAGTACCCCTACGCAAAAAAATTTGCTGGGAAACGACTTGTTTTTTGGGATGCCTTGAATAATAAACGGGTCATGGAGGTAATTTAAGTAAAGTTATAACCTGAAAAACTAGTATTTACAAGAACAGCTGTGAAAAATTTGAAACTTTGACCCCTAATATCTCCGTGTTCCCAGGTATGGTCTAGAACAAAAAAATGATCGCAGTGGTGGGGAGAACAAGTGCCCTACGTTTGCGTTAAGGGTACTTTTACACCCTATATAACGAAACTTCGAGATACCATTCATGTCTGTGTCAATATTATAAGCTAATAGCTAATTATTATCTACTATAGCTTGTGCCAGCGGCTTCGCCCGCATGGAGTTCGATAACTGTCCCACGAGATCATGCTACCATGATAAGAAGTATCCTATGTGTTTATCCAGGTTATAAACTATCTGTGCCCTAAATTTCATCGACATCCGTTCAGTAGTTATTGCGTGAAAGAGTAACAAACATCCATCCATCCATACATCCTCACAAACTTTCACATTTATAATATTAGTAGGATGTCTACATCTAAAAGGTCCTCTGCCTAACCTTTCGGGGATTACCTACAAGCGTGATGTTATGCTATGGTTTATGTACTAGTAAAAATAAATAAAATGTAATTCTAATTCTCAGCACACTCTATGTGGGTGGTTTTTATTGGAGCTTTCACTCTTAGTGATATTACGGCATTGCGATATATTGAGTAATTCAGTTATTCAGTGTTCAATATTATACTCTATTTATAAGCTATTTAAGTTTTATTAATTAATTATTAAATAATTATCGTTATAGACGCTACAACATAATTAAAACCTCCTAATAGATACATTTTTTTTATTATAATTTAAGTCTCTGAAATATTGCTGTCTTTCTTATATTTATTTATTTTTATTTATTTGTATTTCCCGGATACAAAAGATTTGTTTTAAATACTCGAAGGCCCGACTATCAAAATCGTGAATCGTAAAAGTTCTCTAAGTCCTACCGTCCTATTTACGAAAGAGATGAAAAGTGAATTTACAAATTGATGACAGTTATTAAGTAAATGACTTGTGGACTCATTAACGACAAAAGACCTCTTTAGGTTAGGTTAGGGGTACCATCCGTCTGTGTTTCCTCGAATTTGTGCTAGTTTGGGGGGCATCCGGGACCGTCAGGGCGGGGTTTCTAAAAACAGTCCGGTAAACTCCGGATACTTTTTGTGACAGTGGAATGGAATCCAAACCTGCTGAAACGAAAGGCGTAAAAGATTTTATGATTGTATACAACACGCCTGCGACAAATTTTTATCGATCAGAAAGGGAAAAACAATCGAGCAATGTAACATTCTGCGTGAATGGTCAGATTTAACTACCTTTTTCAAAAAATAAAAAACTTTTTTTCAAAAAAAACAACCGACTTCAAAAACACCAAAAAGTGAAAAATAAACTTTTGAAAAAAAGTTTTTTATTTTTTCATTTTTAGTTGTAGTATCCTACACAAATATTTACTATGCTATAAACATTCAAACAAGAAACCTAACCCTTAACATTCAAGATTCCCTTATTATTGCTTTCAACTCCTAACCTCCTAATCGGATCATAAATCTCGGCGTAATCGGTGTACATACAAAGAAAAAATCCCCAATAAATGGAACATTACATAATATCTTACTGTCCAAATCTGGGTGTACACATCTGCGTACCCCCTCAGATCATACAGGCGTGATGTTACGTCATGATGTTGTATAAACAATAAACATCCAAGCGATTGCAGCAATCACGACAGATTTGCCGTCAATTTTTGAAGAGTTCTATTGTATATCTCCGAAGATCAGGATCAGATCTTCACCAAATTTAAATGGGACCACCTCAGGAGTATACTCTTTCAAATAAAAAAAGAATTTTGAGAATCGGTTCACAAATGGAGGAGAAATCAGGTAACATACTTAAAAAAAAAAAAAAAAATACATACACACGAACATAGAACCTCCTCCTTTTTTGAAGTCGGTTAAAAAGATTGAATTTCTATAATAAATTAAAATAAAACATGGTTAAAATTGTCTCCTGCCACTTACGATTTTGTTCTCTATATTTGGTTTTCTTGAAAACTCCCCTAAATGTCTGGGGTTTGAATATTTTATCCGGTATTGTCACTAAAGGTCATGACAACCCTAGCTTTGGTGCTATGATGGAAATACCGGCAAATTCATTTCCACAGAGAATTTCAAAACATTTCTAACTTTCCTTCAACCTTTTTTTTTAAGTAGAAAAACCTAGGCTTTTGGTACGCTATCATCACACTATGTTACATAATAAAGGAAGATAAATAATGTGGGATTAGCCAGACTTTAGAATAACTTTGTTGAAGTAATGAGGCCATCAGTTCTCCCGGAATTCGTCCTCATTTAGGATTCGCTGGGGATGTTGTGGACTTTCAGTTTGTTAGAGGTGAAAGGAAGCCAATTATTTAGGTCCCTTCATTAATTAAAATTTTTATGAATATTTTGAAGTACTAAAGTAGGTATATATAATATTCTATCGCAATCTTTAATCATTACGCAACCGGGTTGTCCATTATTGATTCATCTTCGGATTTATATAGGTATACAGAAGTATTTTTTGAATGTTTTTCTTACATATATGCCCACTTTCTTGTGCTGTTTCTGTTACCTACCACTAGTATTAATGTGAATACATTAGTTTACAATTAAACAATTAAATGATCCTAACTTATGATGATTTTGCCATCTAGCGCTGTAGTTAAACCGTCCTTGCAGTTACGGACTAAGAATCTTTTGAGAGTTTTCATCGTGTTTTCAGTGAGCTTCAGACATGGTACACCTAAACTATTTATATAGGTCAAATAGGTAATTATATGAGTTACTAAAAGGCGCAAAAGGAGTAAGTATATAAGGATTGTAGCAGGTGGCGTTCTGTGGTTTCTGCCTACTCTCATGGGAAAAGGACGTGAGTTTATGTTATGGGTTAGTCAGGATCAATTTGTATTTGTGCTTCCTATACAAGATAGCCTATGTTGTTGAGTGACAAATAAGCAAAACATAATACAATCTAACGACAAAGCAGACAGACCGTCAATGACATCACATAAAATCTAAGGTCACCAATGAAATTGTTCGTTAATCCTGTAAATTATAGGTACTAATTTTAAGACGGACATGTTTTGCCGACACTCGGTTGGTACTTTAATCTTGCTTCATCGCGTGTTGTGGCTAGGTTATGCAGATAAAAGAAGTATTTCCCAAAGCACTGCCCACGGGCCGTGGGAACCTGAAATATCGTCGCAAGTCTGCGGCAAATACTTATTTCAACGGTAAAGATTACTATTATAGGTATTACTATCCCGTGTATAAGAAATAGTAGATAGGTGCTTTTCTACGTAAGTACTAGTTTGTGAGATTGTAGCACAACAAGATAAAGGTCAGATTGACGTTAATTATAATTTATCACAGCATTTTGACTTCTATCGAGGATACAATAGGCCTCACTTTAACCACTTGTAAGTCAAAACCCTTTACCTACAATCTTAGGAGCCGTTCTCATGCAGTATTATGAGATTGATGTCATAGTACCTCCTCCTAGGTATTTCTAAGTGGATCCTCTTATCTTCGTGGATACTACTACCAGACCAAGCGCAATTCAAACTTGAGCAGCGCACAATTTTATTTCAAAAGCTCTTAACCCTGTTCGTGATCTCGTCTTTTATTCGTATAATGTGGAGATGCGAGCAGTTCACGAAGCGTACTTGCTACGAACTTCCCCGGTGGGTTGTGAACAATTCTGCAACTAACCGACCGCAGCAAACGGCTCATTGTCTGAACAATCGGTAGTTGGTCGTTCGTTGGTCGCAGTTCTCGCAGTTCTCGCAGTGGGTCCACGGATGTTGTGTGGCACGTCTACGACCAACATTTCACTTATCTACGTAGTAGTACTGCAATGAAAACCTGTTGGAGTGGTTTAACAGATGGAAGGGTTACATAATACGTTACTTCAACAAATACGCGCTCGCGGACCGTGTTAACTTTTAACTAATCAGTTATCGGTCAATCAAATATTAGATTAACAGATGCACTTACCGTAACTGTATTATTTACTGTAGGTACACAATAATCTGATTTTCCCAGATGTTTTCCTGGGGAACAGTGGAGTACCTACGGTCTACACGTGTAGTCTGGACTACCCCATACAAGAAATGTATGTAGGTATAATGGATACAAAGCCATGCCCTAGTTTTGTTTTTATATGGAATAATCAGCTACATTAGCAAACTCCCGTCATATTATTGTCCCATTTTATATAACTGAATTCGAATTGAAATAACAAGTTTGAAAAATACATTGATATTGAAATAAGAACCTACCTATCTAGTTCACGATAGATGATATATTTTCATCGTCTTCTATCGCCAAATCTTCTTCAGAGAACACTCATAAATAAAACTGCAATTTTGCACCATAATGGCTACTTTTGTAACTAAATCATAACCTGAGAGACAGTTTTTATTGAGCCATTAATAAAAGACGGTCGGTAATTTACATACTCTTTTATGATTTAAATGGATAGGCTGGTGTCTGCTGGTGGCGCTTAGTCTCTCTCTCTCCACTAATATTGGTAATGAGGTTAGAAATCCGTTTAGACTGGGAGTCAACACCAACAAGCACCTTCTGGACACGCTCGTTCCATCATACTCATCCATCACTTTCCATCAGGCGTGATCGAGGTCAAGAAAAGGCCCATTTAGCAATAAAAACCTCATCTCAGCTAGACAGATCATGCGTAGTCTCTTCTCTTTAATACTGATCTAGGTCGTACTTAGCTACCTTAGGACCTTATTCAATGAGAACCTGTTCAGGTTATATAACTTTCTCGGCCTACTTTATCACGTGACATTTTAAAATCAATTAATTATGGTTCAACGATCTGTCTCAATAATTTTCTCCAAAATTCCACATTCCAATGATAGGTTCAATTTTTCTCCCAGGATAGTCGTTATACAACATCCCAAGCTATTTCAGCCGCAGTAGCAGGAAAACCATTTAAATATTTGCACAATCCCCGACCTCGGGATAGTGTACCCGGAGTTCCCGCAAAACTCGTTTAGCTCGGGACTTATAGTGGTCCAGTTATGAAGTTAAACTCGCTGAAGCTGATGTACATCGGCTAGTAGTTATGGTGAATAGCGACGGGAGGCGCTAACTACTCTGCAATGGTTGTTTAATGCGTGTAAATGTGTGATGGTTAGCGAATCCAATTATGCAATGATTGCGTGGCGAGACACGGAAGGCGGTGCAGTCGGCCAATGGAGCAGCGAACGCAATGTAAGCACCTTGCGTCTCATGCGAACATACACGATGAGGGAAGTTATTTTTTTAATATAAATTGGCTAATTAAATTGAGTACCTATTACATTAGTTTATCAATCGATATTTATGCGTTCCGTCGTGTCAACGGACGTTCTGTGATTCCAAATGTTTGTGACAAAAGCCATTGTTGTGAAGCCCGATTCAGTGAAACTTTTAATCATCTGTCACGTTGTGCCTAGTTTTCTCTAAAACGTGAGGATTATGTCGAGTGGTGACGGTTGCATAAAATATGTCTTTTAGTGACATGGAAGTGAAAATGTAAAAGTTGACAACCGTTAGTACCTACGCAGCATAATTTTGATCTTTTTGGCGATTTCTATAAACGGTTTGAATCACTTAACTCAATTAGTGTTCATCTCGAACTAAATGATGGCGAAGGATTTATATTGGGTGTAAAAGTAGGTACCCTTAACGCAAACGAAGGGCACTTGTTCTCCCCACCACTGCGATATTTTTTTTTTGTTCTAGACCAGCCATACTCAACCTTTTTTTACCCTGGGCCACATAATTGCTACTGTTTAATCTGGCGGGCCGCAATAATCTACCTACCTACCTAACATATAAAACTAGCTTTTGCCTAGTCTATCTGTGTACCAAAATTTAATCAAAATCGATCAGTGGTTTCGGCGTCAAAGCGTAATACTGGCACTGCACTTGGCGTATTTTCCCAAACATTCGTGGCATCTTAGTAATGCAGAATATACCGTAAGTTGAATGCAATAAGGTTCGTAAATATTTGTACAAATACGCCAAATGTAGTGCTACCATAACCGACAGTTTTTTAAAAAAAAAAGATTTTGAAAAAATAACTACATATCATAATAAAAAAATAAAGCATTTATTTAAAATTAATGTGATTTTTGACATTCTTGTAACAATTTTTTGTAAATTTTTGATAAATCGGGCACATAATTACTACTACTTATCTGTAGACATTTTTCGCATATTTCATTTTTGAATATGAAGATTCAAACAGGTATGTTGATGCAAACAATGTCATGAGTAAGTGTGCACAATTTTTTAACGTCTCATAGCTATCCGCTACTAATTTCCAGAATTCTTCATGTTGATGTCTTTCTTCTCTCTTTAAAAATCGCCTCCAGATTGGAATCATTTTGAAAATCAATCAGCTCATCAGATAATTTTACATTATCAAAACCCAATGTTGCAAGCTCTGTTATAGTGGCTACTTATAAGTGCTAAGGATTTTCAATTATTATAAGACATTAATTCTTTATTTTACGTTAATCCTGAAATCGTCTCTGAAATTCGCCGCATAAGGAAAGTAAATAATTAGAAATGTAATCCAGATTTTCTGAGGACACAGGAATTCCATCCTGTTGATCAATGTTGGAAAGATATGAAGTATTTTATTATTTATTTTTTCGATGTACATAATTATGAAGTTTATCTTCGAAAGCAAACATTTTACTTGCCATTTGAGAATAAGTTTATGCTCACATTGTAACCGACGATTAAGTTCACCCCAGCCGCATAGTAAGTTAATAGTACCTAATAGTGTTCTGTGTTTACTCAATAGGTAAGAGAGAAAACAAGAGTAAATGAGTGAATTAATTAATACGTTATTATTGCGTATCTAATGTTGAACCCTTATTTGTAATACTACTCTAAAATTGAAATACTGGGCTATGCCGCACGTGGCTCGGGCCGCATAAAAAGGGCAAACGGGCCGCACGTTGAGTATGGCTGTTCTAGACCATACCTGGGAACCTCCTAGTTACGGAGATATTAGGGGTCAAAGTTCCAAATTTTTCACAGCTTTTTTTGTAAATACTAGTTTTTCAGATTACTTTACTTAAATTACCTCCATGACCCGTTTACTATTCAAAGCATCCACTAGCACGATGTTATAACAATGCTACATTGAGTTTTACCGTTAAATGTGATTTATGACCCAAAATAAGAAAAGTCGTTTCCCAGCAAAAATGTAGGTACTTAGTTTGATGTACAGAAAGCTTGGTTGACGGCTGTGTGATGGGTTGATTTACACCCTGTATAATGCCCGGTTTCCACCAAAGCGGAGAGGAGCGGAGACGAGAAGAGATGTGCGGAAATTGGCCAATCACATTAGTTAAAATTTACATCTGGTCTTTCGCCCTTCCTGTGATTGGTCGATTTTGACATATCTCCTCTCCGCTTTGGTGGAAACCGGCCCTAAAGGGTGGGAGGAATATTTCATAAAAAATAAAAACAGCTCCTCCATACATTTTGATCGTGCAGATTTTTTCGTCGATGTCCTTCTCGGGCTGGAAAGGACATCGACGATTATTATTATCTACGTTTACCTTCCTACCCTACTTACAGCTACATAAAACTAATGTCCTGCCTAAGAATCTGCCTAAGTTCCTATCCTTTTCGCTTTTCTTTTCACCAACCCATCCAGTCAAATTGTGATCGATTCAGATTAATGATGATGGTCCTATAGTTGTAAAACAATGTATATACCCTTAATGGGCAACACATAGCGACATCTATGACCAACCTATAATGTTCCCTCTGTCGGGACCTTTGGAAGCTTGCCTGTATGTATAGACAAGCTTCCTTGCTGTGGGTGCCATCTATCTTAATGAACACGAACTAAAGAACCGAAATGAATTAACACACTTCAACCTACTAGTCCAATCAAATTAAGCAGAATATGGGCAATCAGGGAAAATAATTCATGTAGTTTTGAAAATTGGTAGTTATACCCTGTGGTATCTAGATGAACATACTAAAAGTCCTCAAGGGTGAGGGGTGTCTGCCGTCGGGGCTGCGGGTTGTTCGAAAGAGATACCGCGGCCTCGGCGCAAGAGTTAAGGAGGAACATGGGTGGTTTTTAGTCATTAGAAGTCTGACACTCCCTTTCGCTCTGCCCAAGAGCGGGAGGGGTTATTTGATGATTTTCCAACCGCCAAAAAAAAAAGGGTGAGGGGTGTGCTGAGGGTGTAAGGGGGGGTTGAAGGAACCTTTTTGCAGATTTTTGCTCATATCTCGAACAGCATTATGATTACTTCTACCAAAAGTTTACAACCTAACTACATGAATGATTTTCCCTGATCTTATTAATTTTCTTGGACTAATATACTGTTTGTTTATGAAATACTGGTATACAATAAACAGTACTTCCCAGTACCTCCATGACTTCGCCTTTCTGTCTAGGAACATTAAATTATTTTTAACGGGGAGCAGCACCCAATTATTTGTCCACCTTTTATACTGAGCTAACAGGTAGCCTGATTCACTAGCTTATGATAACCTCTGGCTATCTTATTTGGCCGATATTTCATTTCCTTCAAATTCAGTTCACTTTTTCCGGTCACTATTGAACACGCTGTGTCCAAAAAGACATTGTATAGCTACACTTGTCAATGCATTCGTTGTTTATGCAAGCTATAAACGGATCCTTCATGAAGACTGCAGCCATTATTTGCGTTGTCATGCCCACGTTGCATCAGTACTTTGAACCTAGAAGCATTAAGGTCGTGGTGGTGTAAGGCCACCGCACACTGGCCACGCTAGGTCGGTGCCCCGATTAGAAAGGAACTTAGCAGCGTTCTTGCACAATCGGATGACAAACCTCCATACACACCGTTTGTATGGATGGACTCGTGGCGCGATAATTAGTTTCTTCCACTCTGGTGGTTTTGTAAATAGGGTAATCTAGTCTTCAGTTTTGTGTTACTGCCATGGAAACACGAAAATGATGAAGAACTATTCCGATTTTCATTAGGGTTTTCACATTCCGCCTACTAATTTCTTAATAAATCTTTCCCTTCTGCTCAAAACACTGCAATCCTATCGCGATGCTGACAATAGAAAATCTAATGTTTTTTTCAGATTCGCGATGATCTTGCGTTCTAGCCGATTTGAGATACAGCGGCTGCATTATATGGCTTTCTAAAGCCAGAGTGGCTTTCGGGAGCTTTGGTCGGCTGCTCTTTTATGCACCCGTCAAGTGATTAGCTAGCATTATTATCCAACTTGGACTGAAAAATTCTAAGCACAAAGCGGACTTGTCAACCATTGACCACCTTGTTGACCATTGAAGACATTGTAAGTAATAGCTGGGGATCTAGGATTAAGGTCATCAGGCACGTTTTGAGTTTAACTGCGACCTTCTTCGACCGTTTTCAGATTACTGCACTAATGGCTCGAGCGTAATTTTTCAAATCGATTAACCAGTGTTTCTCTACTGAATAGAATTTGTTGCAAGGTCAGGGTCGTACAACTATAAAGACGTCTGCATTTATTTTTCTTTTACTGTGCTATTGAGTACCCTTTTGGACCACTTAATTTCACACAATAGACTAGTTTGTATGAGTAAGGCCAGCGACCTCGCTTTAATCGTTTATTCGTGGTGTGTTGTGTATGGGATAAGTGTAGAAACAAATCAAAGAGCTTTGTGATTGTCGCATAATTTTATATTTGTAGAAAAATTGTATGCTTCACTCTCATACATCATCTCACCTAAATATAAATACATGAACTATATATACGTTCCCGCAAACAGCGTATATTCAGAAAATAACATCGGCTAATCGTGACTTTTAGCTAGCTTTATTAGATATTATCCTATATAAAATTCAATTAAAGTAAGTATTATACAATACATCGCATGTGATAGTTGACACAATTTCCATATTACATGTTATTCATAAATCATTATAATCATATAATATGTCGATAGCATTTGAAGTTGTTAAGTCTAAGTTTACATATTTTACACATTTCATAACACCTACACTTTATCTATTTTTGCTATAATTTCAAATACTCAATGGCAAATAACATAAAAGCAAGATTACAACTATCATAAGTACGAAATATAAACTTATTACGTAAACAGCTGGCACAATGAAGATCTAGATGAGTTACACCACATTACAATTAACATTACGCTATTACGGTATACTTCATACATGAAAATATGTATGCCATAAACCAACAATATACACAATAAATAAGATCATGGAATGTTTCCGTTTTTGTTCAATGGTGGCCTACGCCAGGATAACAATCGGAATAGAAAGAACACGATAAAAAAATAATGCGAACATTTTCGATACGATAAATTATAGCAAAAATACTTGTTACTATATAGGCCACAAAACATTTGAAGGTATGCGCGTTGCGCGTGCGTGCGCGGTGCGAGCTCGGGCTCGCGGCACTGACGTCGTCAGCTTGCCGCCGCAAGCCCGCGTGGGAGACGTGACTTCTGAAACAAACACCAGCGTTACAAACTTCGTGTTACCGAACACTACGGATCCCATTATGTACAGTCAGTGCCTAGTATTACCTGACCCAATCAAAGAAAGCAGAAGAGGGCAAGTGGTATGAGAAGAGGGTTCAGGTAATGCTGGGCACTGACTGTAAATGTTACACTCCACGCAACAAAGAGCCTAACTTTGAATAATA
Source organism: Diarsia brunnea (assembly GCA_949774965.1). Taxonomy (NCBI): domain Eukaryota; kingdom Metazoa; phylum Arthropoda; class Insecta; order Lepidoptera; family Noctuidae; genus Diarsia; species Diarsia brunnea. The sequence continues at coordinate 8,196,097 of OX458998.1, read as the reverse complement.
TTTTGGTTTCGAATATCTCGGCTACGCACGTAATTATCCCACGTGGAAATCGCCGTAACAACTATTGCGATGAGCCTCTTCTTCCAATAGATCTTTCTCCTGTCTTTGTTAATTGCTTAATGTTATATTATACTGGTTTGAATATAATAAAAGAAAATTATTTGGTCTGGATTTGTGGCCGATTGATGGCAATAGGCTCGCCCCCTATTACATGGAACTTAAACATAACTGGCGACATGTGGTTGTACTAAATAGGTATACCTCTGCCTAACCCTTCGGGGATTTCAGGCGTGTCGTAATGTTATATTATGTGTATAATAATCACCAGCTAGTGCGCATTAGCGTCGGCATAAAGCGTGGTGGCGATGTAAGTGGTGGGCACGAAGCCCTCCTCGCGCGTGTGATGACGTCGCACGCGCGTCCAGCCGTCGCCCGCGTCCGTCTCCAGCACCAGCAGCCGCTCGCCGCACTCCATCTTCATTGTGGAACCGCTGCCGATTCCTGGAGGAGGAATGGTTTTATTCGATTATTTTTTACTTAGGAGTGGCACCAGAACAGAAGGTCTACTTTCTAAGCAAGATAACCGTAATGTCGGCCGAAAAAGTTTCCTAAACAGTATTATACTAACTAACTAAATGCGGTACTCAGAGATATTTAATGATTGATAAGCCGTCACTTAGTAAAGATTTGACATACTTTTGTATAACAAAACTGTCAAAACCTTTACTAAGTGATGGCCTAAGTAATCATTAAATCTCTCTGAGTACGGCAGTAACTGTATTATTATTGTGTATTGTGTTAGGGTGCTTAATTCAGAGACCCGAACAAAAACATAACACTCTTTTTTTGGGGCAGTCGTGTAAAAATGAATGACAACACGATTGGACAGTTGTTCCTACTACGGATGTGTTTTCAAAACTCATGAATCCGAAAATAATAGGGAGTAGGTTTAATTTCGAAGTTTCGAGCTACTTTCGGACGGGACTGCGACCGTATCTTCGTTGGCAGACTTAGAGAGTGGATCCCCTGATAGATATGACATAATGACCTAGTTTATCTACAGATAACGAAAATAAACTTTGTGTTCTATTCTATTTTAATGTAAAGCCAATCATGTGCCCTTATACAAAAGACAAATAGACAACCTGATTTTAATTTTAATCACACGAAACTATTATGTTAATGGCGAGAGATGAGAAAAACAAATGCGATACTTGATCTTATCTTTGATGTGCTTGAGCCGGTCACTGGCGTAAAACCGTTTCGTCAAGTTTGCGAATCGATACTAATATACACTTGGGAGCAAATAAATCGAGCCACTACCTTTTTTCACGTAAAATGGTAAATATTTTTGGTAATATGGAACGTATCAATTCGAACTATATATCGCCTAAAAGTTTAGTTAATAACCTTTACAATGAGGGTAAATTATTGAATAATAACCTTATTGAATGATAAATTATTGGCTCTGCAAGAAAAATGGTAATTTTGATAGAAAATTTAGTAGGGCTAAAACAGTCCATAAAAACAATAAAAAACAAAATTATTGCAAAAAAAATATTCTTAATAACTGGTATTACCCCCCCGTGCCCTGATACATTCTTGTAGCCTATTAGTCATCGATCTGATCAGCGTTACGATGACATATTGTGGTATGTTCTCCCACTCTTCAAGCACAGCGACTTTAAGCTCGGGAATGGATGAAACAGCGGGAACCCTGGCTCGGACTCTCCGTTTTAGCTCGTCCCATAGGTGTTCGATCGGGTTCAAATCGGGACTTCGTGCTGGCCATACCATTTGTTAAATCCCGATCGCAGACAAGTATTCCGTAACGATCTGCGCGGTATGAGGTCTCGCATTGTCATGCATAAACAAGAAATTTTCTCCGACAAAACCAGCATACGGCATTACGTGGTTTTCAAGAATGTCAGTTATGTATCGGTCAGCTGTTAATCCACGTCTACCACTGCCATCGTTGGCGGGGTTGACGAAGACAAGTTCCGTTTTTCCGTCTAGAGAAATTCCTCCCCACACCATACAAGAACCACCACCAAAACTCACAGTTTCTCGAATGCAACATTGGGCAAATCTTTCACCAGGACGTCTATACACTCGGTTTCTCCCGTCATTGCTAAAAAGACAGATTCTTGACTCGTCAGAAAACAAAACTGACCTCCAGTCTTCTAACGTCCAATTAATGTGTTCTCGAGCAAACTCCAAGCGAGATCGGCGATGAGCTACAGTCAATTTTGGGCCAGTTGCTGGTTTGTGTGATGTTAAATTTCGTTCTTTTAGTCTTCGTCTCACTGTCCACCTACTGATTGAGACTCCTCGAACGTCACGTAACGCTTGCTGTAGCTGAACAGCATTAAGTCCACGGTCGCGCAACGAATTGGTTGCAATAAAGCGGTCGTCACGTTCTGTTGTTGCCCGTGGTCGGCCAGTTCCAGGTCGCCGAACAAAAGCACCAGTCTCCAGATACCTGCGGTATACCCGCTGTACCTTTGAACGACTCAAATGAAGTCTGCGTGCCACTTCACGTTGTCCGTGTCCAACCTCAAGTAAAGCTACAACTTGGGCAGCTTCCGTCGGTGTAGTATCCATTTTATCAGGTTATTTTGATTACACAGACACAGATAAAGACAACAATAACAAGTAATATGGGTATGATTAACAAAAACCTCAAATTTAATCTTTTCTTAACAGAGTACAATAAAAATGTCATAAGCAAATTAAATGCGATAATTTTATTCTACCCTTTAAACTTTAATTTAAATTAAAAAAAAATGAAATTTTGACAACTAACTACCCTCTTTGTAAAGGTTATTAAATACCCTTTTAGGCGATATATGTTTCGAATCGATGCGTTCCATAATACCAAAAATAATTACCATAATGCGTGAAAAAGGAAGTGGCTCGATTTATTTGCTCCCAAGTGTAGTTTGAGGGAATAAATCAATGTATGTTAGTCTGTAAGGTATATATATCTATGGGCTAAAGTTGCCTGACAATATGCAAATGTAATGTTATTTCTTTAGGTAGATAAACCAAAGGCAACTCACCTTCAAAAGCATATAACGCCTTGCAGTATCCCACAGGCTGCAGATCAGGCTCGCAATAATAATAATCAAAGTCGGACTCATGATCGTTGTCATGGTCATTGTCTTCAGGGTCATGGTCATGGTCGCCGTTGGCATGGTCGTGGTGTACCGGGGCCAGTTCCCCGCCCAGCCCCGACTCGGGCGAGCCGCCGGCTGCGCGTGCGCCGGGCCCGGCCGTGCCTGTGCCTGTGCTTACTGAGGACTCCGATGCTGACCGGGATAGGGATTCGCTGTTGGAGCCGATGCTGAAAAAAGAGGTCGGTTAGGAAGATGTTCTAAGTGGATTTTGTCACTATTATTATTTGGTAAATAACTTTTCAATAGGTTTCGGAAATGGATATAAAGTATTATAAGAAAATGAAATCCCAGTCGGGTAAGTTTATGTTTTGTGTAGACTCATTTGTTCTATAATCGATACCGCTGAGCGCTTCTGGGTTTGATATCCGGATCGGGTATTATATTATTGGATTTAACCACTCAGATATTTCCCAATACTAGTCTGAAATAATAGCCGGTTGATGATTAAAACAATTTCATCTATCAATAGGAATAAACATTCGGACAGGGTCCACTAATTAGCAAATTATTTGATTTGTTTAGCTTTTCTCGACTATGTTTTTTTCACAGAAAACTGACAGTCCGCTAGTAAATTCGTTTGATTGTAAATTCGTTCTCATAACCTGATAAATTATTTCTCATTACCTGGTAGCCTGCGTGGGCGCTTGTCCGTTAGTCCGTGCGGTGGGGTGTAGCGGCGGCGCGCCGACCTGACTGTTGGCCTCAGCTAACAGCTCCTCGAACTTGTTCAACTGGGCGCGGAGCTTCTTAAGCTTATCGCAGCACTCGTTTAGTTGACCTGGTGACAAAAGTGATTATTGAAATGTTTGCCGAAAAAATGTATTAAGACAGAATGTGTTCTTCTTAGTGTGTCGATGATAATTTAAATTGAGTCAGCCCAAAATTAGGATAAGAGTTTAGTTTAGAGAATCGGCTATTGTGAGCAAGTAACAGGACAGACAGTACAGGATATAAAGTGTGTCATTTTTGGAGGGTGGGAAATCATCAAATGACTCCTTGCGGTCTGGGCAGAGCGGTACGGAGTGTCAGACTTCTACTGACTAAAAACCACCCATGTTCTTTCTTATCCCTTTGTGTCGAGGCCGCGGTATCTATTTCGACCAACCCGCAGCCCCGACGGGGTGGGGCAACCCCTTGGACAGCCGTCAGAATTACATCCCTGTAACCCAAGAACTTCTCCACAAAGTGTTTTAAAAGAGATGAATGCAAAAATATGTTATGGAAGTGTTTTATTTATTATCAATTTAATAACTTTAAAGCGAAATCATCTTATTTTGCTAATGTTCGTGCGTGTAAGTGTGTCACTACTTTATTAAAAATTAACAATCATACATTCAATATTGAAAATAATAATACAATAATTGCTATATTGGTTAACCAATATTTTGTTTTGAGTAGTTACTTGATTACACTGTTTTCACATAATGTATTACTTCACCACGAATAAAATAATATTTATGGAGGAAAACTCAGGGGTATTTGGCGGTAAGTAAGCGGTCATGAAAGAAGTCGTGCAAGAATGAAAATAAAATGTACAACGTCTTTTGTGTCAGACTTAAACAACTCAGCATTACTTCTCCACGATGAAATATTTCACATACGTCAGGTTTTAAAGCTGATACCTTTTCAAGACTTGTTCTCCTGGGGATGTAATAAGTCTATAGCATTCCCACAGCTGGGGCTAGGAGCCCTCATTAGGCCTCTTCGCCGTGAGAGAGAGTGAGCCCAAAGCAGATTGGTGGATGTCAAATGTCTTCGATTTTTTGTTCTAGAACTGCCGGTTACTATCCGATGTTTTTCTTTACTGTTTTATACACATCATCATTCTCCTATCCTAATCCAATTCATTTGAAGTCGGCGCTGCATGTCTTGTCCTTACATACTTCTCTATTACTAGTAATTTTATGAGACACCTCCTTTGTTGCCATATCATCCTTTACCCAATCCGTCCATCGATTCGTTAGTCTTCCTCTTATCCACATTCATACATACTCAAAACTTTCCTGGCGACCTCATTCGTCCGCATCACATGCCCATGCCACGGCAACCGATGACCGTTTACGAGTTCCGAGAGGTCATGGCGAAGTATCTATTGAAAAACTTTAAATTACCTTCTACAGTCATGGGATCTCCAAGCGCAGGGCTCGTTTCGTAAACTCCTTTCATTTTCATGAGACCTTCCATCGCCGCTTGCTCTTGTGCCACCTGCAACAAAATTAACCACATGAACAAATGTACAAAAATTTAATAAAAATAATCATGGGAATCACTAGGTGGACCGATGACCTGGTGAAGGTTGCGGGGATCCGCTGGATGCGAGAGACACGGGACCGGTCAATGTGGCGACACTAAGGGGAGGCCTATGTCCAGCAGTGGACGTCTTTTGGCTAAAATTATGATGATGACAGGAATCATCGACACGAAGAAGAACAAACGTGCGAAGATAATCGTCATTTTAATCTATGATTCTGTACTATAAAGATCTATAGGGGGTTGAAATATTTTTGTATTAAACCTGCTGCATGCTTAACTTTTGCATTTAATTTTATTTTTAAATAGCAGCGTCCGCGTCGTATAAAAGGATGCATTGGATTCACAGCTCACAGGATGTGTTTCTTCGCCACAGACGGCCATAAGCTGGTCACCCACTAAACTATTATTATAGTTGGAAGTTAGTTCTTTCTTCCAGGAAGTCAGTTCAGGATAAAGAGAGTTCTTTTTGCGTTTCCTACTACTATTACGATTTTTTATTACTTGTCTTAATATCAACAGGTTAAAGCTGCCTGCTACGTTCTAAAAACATTTAACAGCAAAAAGTGACCTCAGTTAGACCTTAAAAATATACTACAAAATGTTTTGATGAGATCACATGCTATGAAGGTCGTCTCAATGAATACTGGATTCCATTAAACAAAAAACATGTATATGCGAAAGGCGTTTTGCTCAAACCACGATGATTTTATGTACGTATGTATTTTATTAATTGTAAAACTCTACCCGCTGATTACCGCATAAAAGGAAAACATTAATTGCAATCGAGTAAGCGAAACGGGTTTTTACGATGTTGTTGGTAGCTTTACTATAGGTACTAAATATGTATCAATGTGTTGGTAAGCTATAAAATGGACCTAAAAGTGTGATAAATAAATATCCTTTAGTTTCGCGGTCCCAAACGCGACTTCTGAGCGTTGCGAGTTCTGAATTCTATTCTCAAAAACTGATATTGGGTTCGTTTCCATTACGAACTTCTCAGTAGCAGCCAGGAGTTGGTGGTATAAAACCTTGTGCTTTTTTTTTGGGTGCTGGGAAATCATCAAATGACTCCTCCCGCTCTGGGCAGAGCGGTAGGGAGTTTCAGACTTCTAATGACTAAATACCACCCATGTTTCTTCTTAGCCCTTGTGCCGAGGCCGCGGTATCTCTTTCGAACAACCCGCAGCCCCCACGGGAAAACCTTGTGCCTTGAGCGCATGTTAAAACGTTAGTCCTGAGCCTGATCTCTCCGGTCGTGTTGAATTGCCGTCCCTGAAGACTATGAGAGTATGGGGAGCGAGTGTGTACCATGTGCTTGTAACACACGCCTATACCATAAAATATCGGGCACTAATCTCCACTGAGATTACGGTTCTTCCCAAAACAGTATTACAATTACATTTAATTCGCGCAATTTGGTTTTAGAACTGGTTTGTCAACCGAAAGTGCAATCCTGTGTTTGAAGCAAACTGTCCAGTACTACACAGACAGAAAGACACCAATGTATGCTTGTTTTCTGGATCTGTCAAAAGCTTTTGACCTAGTAAATAATGAGATTCTGTGGCAAAAATTGTCGGATGAAACGGAACTACCAACTGAGCACATAAATTTATTTAAACATTGGTATAAAAACCAGAAGAATTGTGTTAGGTGGGCTGACTCTCAATCGATGTCATATGGACTAGAATGCGGAGTGAGGGAGGGGGGGTTGTCCTCACCCAGTCTTTTTAACTTGTATATTGGCAAGCTGGTTGATAAGCCGAGTGGCACCATATAGTTGGCTGCTCGATAGATGGCAAGATGATTAACAACATAAGTTACGCTGATGATATGGTACACAGGTTTATTATGTTTATAATTAATACTAGCTGATGCCTGCCTGCGGCTTTGCCCGCGTGGATGTTGAACTTGAATAAAATTATATTAGACCGCAGATTGATGGGCTGAGTAGCACCAGCTACTCAGCCCATCAATCTGCGGTCTGAGAAAATTGTTGATTATGTGTGAGAGTTACGCGATTTTTTTTTAAATTTTTGTATATAATTTTATTCAAGTTCAACATCCACGCGGGCAAAGCCGCAGGCAGGCATCAGCTAGTATTAATTATAAACATAATAAACCTGTGTTTACATTAGCAATCTGAACCTGTAATTAATGCAATATAATAATAATACGGCGGTTAATGTGTCATCAGCCAATTCGAGACGCATTTGTTTATGTAAATGTTTAGCATTCAAACTAGTACATAATATTATGAAAACTGTAGTAGCACCATATACCTAGCATTGCATTGTGTAGTTAAGATTCAAAACATTATAAGCTACAATAGACTCAAGTGTCCAACGTTTAAAGGTCGCATTTGACCAACAATGGCGACAATAATCGGTTCGAAACAGATCGGCGATATTAGAACATCATTCTGAATACATCAAAGACGATGTCCCGCAAAAAAATCCTACAGAAATCGGTGGAACTATGATCAAATAAAGCTGAACAAAGTTTAGTTGATACTCGAGGCAAGGACGCCTAACACTAGTGCAAACGCTCTTATAACGGTAATAGTAACCCCTTGTTATAGGGTGCTGACTGGTTAATACTTATCCGACTAAAATATGGTTTAAAATCGGCGATTAAGGTTGATTTTTATTACAGAGCAATATTTGTAGTAGGTTTCATTGCGATCGTCCTAACGTTTTTCAGTTAATTTCAGCGGATACTAGCCATCGTCACAGGGAATGTTTTAGTACACAATCAGGTACGGTCAGAAATGGAAGTAGCTGAAAACGATTTCGGAATTTTAATTATTTGATGTACAACACTAGCTATTATTTTTACTGTTTCAGAAGATTATACTGTTAAATATTCCTTACTTTTTAATAACTTGTTAGTAACGAGACTTATCTAACAAGTTTTTATTAAAAACCTGCTTTGAAACTAGGTAGTGTTAAGCTACTTATGTTGCTGTCCGTACCATGTGCATAAAAACACCATGCTCTCTCACTCTTCCTTGACTGTTATAGTCCGATGGACGGCTATGCGACACAAACTGCCTCATGCTTCACAAGTTATATTTATAGTTTTCCTTGTGCTATCACATGAGTAACATGCGACAGGCAAGTAATACCATAGCTAGGCATAATTATACATACCGCCTATTCATTATTTTCTATAGTACACCCAAATTCCGCCAGTTATGTTTAGTCCCATATAATAGGGGACGATCTATTGCCATCAACCGGGCACAAATCCAGACTCCGTGGCTGTTACTGAGCAATTCCTGATGGAAAAACCCAATAACACTACAATATTAAATAATATAACTGTATATAAAAGTAAATAAAAGAGATACTGACCTGCTTACTCAACTCTGCTACCTTTGCTTGAAGTTTCTTTTTCTTCTGGTTCGGTGGCAAGTCTGAATAATCCTCCTTTCCGTCCATAGACATGTTATTCTGTAACGCAAACCAGGACTTTAATACTCAGTTTTCACTCTTGAGCAGTGCAAAATGCAACCGTACACCACAAAATCTGCTAACTCCACTAAAATACCACCCTGTGTCAAAAATATATGTAAATAAATTCTGTAATTATATATCCTTACTTTATTTTTACCCTTGAATAATGTTTTAAACATGCTGAACGATCTACGATCACTTATAAGTACTTATAACTCACTGACACTCAATTAGGTTCTAAACTATTAATTAAACCACATAACTCCGTGGAACATAATAGTCAACTGTCGGACATTTACGGTAAACGGTCATTATCCGGTCAAATACAATCAAATTACTATAAGCGACCTCATTTAATTCATGTAGCTATAAAACCTAAATATAAATAGCATAATAATTATTCGTATTGTATAAACTACACAAATACTTAGTCACAACATCTATCAACAAATTAATATAAATAAACATGAAAACAGAATGCGAGTGCGTTGAAACCAATGGTAGCCGTGCATGCATGGAAGTTAGAACAAGCGATACAAACCAACCAACTGTGTGCGAAAGAGAAAGTTTATTGGTCATCTCATGAAAGAAACACATTACTCATTTACACTGTTCGTAAATATATCAACATCGTGCTATTGAGAGCAGTTTGTGAGGAATTTCACGCAAACATTATACGTCAAAGACTAATTTATTGTATTGTTCTCAATGTATGCATCTTTAGTCAGGCTGTAAAAATTCTTAGTCAAAGATACTTATAAGGAAAAACCATCTTGAAAAATGCTGGTGTTAATTATTCAACCTGGGTATAGCGTAATTAGGCTATAATGTTCCCACTGTTGGGACACAGGCCTCCTCTCTATGAGAGGGAATGGTGGCTATAATCTACTTCGCGACCCAAGTGCGGGTTGGTAGATGTCACACGTCTTCAACTTTTGGTTCTTGGACATGCCGGGTTCCTCACGATGTTTATTTTCACCGTTTGACAGCACGACTCGTAAGTCGGGGTCACCAGCATTGGGCCACCGCTGCTATCAATATGTTCACGTGTAATGTTCCGATAGCCATGACACGACACATGGCATGACAAAGTTCTAACAGAAGCATGCTTCACATCTAACACACAAAGAGGTTACATACATCACACAATACTCCAATCAAAATAAAACAAACCATAATCATAGTAAACAAACAACATTGTCAAACTAACTATTAAACCAATAAACAGTCTCACACACATCACCGAATGCAGTACGACACACGAGTCACACCGGACTGACCTTGATCGAGTTGCAGGCCTCGACTATCTTCTGGAGAAGCGCGCGGGACGGGGGAGGCAAACAAACAACATTAACATGGGGTAGAAACACACCGGACGGACGGACCGACAGACCGGCCGCAACAGGCGATATTATGGTAGGTGTATATGTAGAACACGCAACATAAAAGTGTTCAGTTGATAGTGTGTCGTAAAATTGTGTTTGTCAACGTTATTTTATGAACTTTAGTGCTAGTTGCAGAAGGTCGACTTTAATTATTACTTGAACTATTAAAACCGTCCTTATTGCTAAGCATAAAGACGTTATCACTAGATTGACTAATAAAATTTAAATTTTTAGGTGACTATCAGTTCATTTCTAGACATTTCACTCTTAAAGCGCAAACTGATCACCATGACCGAACAGAAAAATGTGGGCAAATAAAAAAAACCGCGCACAAATTGAGTCATAAAATAACGTTTATAAATAACAGACAGATTGTAAAAAAGAAAGTAAAGTAATTGTATGAAACATTGTTTAAGACGGTGTTATTCATAATAGCTTGTTGTTTATCAACAGTAACAGAAGCTAGTGACTCATGCTAATGACTTACATCCCCACCACCGCGGGGCGACTTACTTTTTCCACAAGACATGGCACCAACGCAGACAGCCAAATTAACAATTGGTTGTTATTTGTACCCATGTTAGGTAGTTATCGAACAGGGATTGAAAGATAAAAATAAATTAGTACCTCCAACATACACAATAAAAAATAAAATAAGAACCTCACTGGCGTTTAGTCATTGTTTTCAGTTTTCCTCATTCAATTGATTTGATTGTACAAAGTTTCATGACTATACGCCAGCTGTGTAAATAAATTAACAAATGTAATAACATAAAAATGATATAACATCAAATTGTATTGTACAAATTAAATAAATAAATTATAGAACCATGCATTTACGTAATAATTATTGAAAAATTCATGACAAATATTAAGCTGATATGAAGCTCATACATAATTTCAAGCACACAGCCCCAAAACCTTATAATTTGCTTCCAAAATAAAAATATAACGTATGTTTGAATATACGATAAGATAGCAGCTGTAACATAATAAAATAATAATAATCCTAACTACGTTATGAAGTCAGCATTAGATCTCACACATGCGGCACATTATTATTATTATACAATAACGGTAGATGGCTAATCTTGATAATAAAACTGTGCGAACATTTATCGGAACAATGCTGTCTTCATAAAACACTAACTATAATTATTATAGAACTAGTGACTACTGGAACCTCTATTGAATCTATCCACGTTTATGGAAGTAGTAGACAACCATGACCAAATAACCCAAAGCATCTCTGCTTGTCACACTTGGGCTACATCAATAAGTTCATCTCACCTTATTGGAGCTGAAGATGGAGAGGAGGCCTCCTCTCTTCTTGATCTTGTTCCCTGAGACGGTACCCCGCGCCGCTGTGAGGTGGTTGTGTGGGTGGTGGTGGGTTGTGGCTGTGTCTGTGGTGTCAGCCCCAGATGCCGTCTCGAAAGCGAAATCTTCGGGCGGCACGAAACCTGACTTATACCTGTCTATAACTAATTTTGTGTCCTGTAAAGACAATTGCATCATTACTTATGGTTTTATTTTATAAACAAAAATTCAAACGATGCCAAGAATTAATTGGCACTAGTTTTTAGGTCGCTCTAAGTTGTTAGATCTCGATAGGCTATAAAATTCGCCATAACTATTATTGTAACCCATTTCTTAGTTTAACGATCCTTATAAAATGTTTAATATGCTGCTAATAAACTATTTTCTACGAATCATTAAGCGGCAAACTATGTATCATGAGAACATCACGACACTTGACTTAAAAGCTATTTTAGTCAGCGTTGAGTTGACTAACAAACCATATACAATATGTGACACCAATTCTAATGTTATGTAAACTTGAAAGATGGTTGCGACCAGTAAACAAAATATACAATATTCCCTCCGCGTGCATAACATAAGTGGATATTTATCTATTAGAATATCAATACCAAAATGCGACGCAATATGAAAAAGAATGTAATTATCTCGAGTTTCAGATTAAGGTGAAAGATACAGGCTGCTCCCAGCCATTTTCCCGCTAGATGGCGTTGAAGTCAACATTTTTAGTTTATTTGTGTTTTTGTGTAATTGGAAAACTATTAAGTCGTAGGAGTAGCAATTGCGGTTATCGGACATTACGTTTTATCGAACTGGGTCACATCATTGTCATAATATCCACCTAATTCGACACAAAGGTGTAATTTAAAATCTGCCATTGAATATAGCGTCGTTTACACACACAGACGTAGACGTGAGCGAGTACATTTACGAAGATTGAACACTAGATGGCGTGAATGAAAAAAAATGTTTTTCATTTTTCTTTATGGGTAGATTGGGTTGGCAGAACTACAGAACGCCACCTGCTACGGTATATCATCATCAGCCTATAATGTTCCCACTGCTGGGACACGGCCACCACGCGGGCCCAGTGGGGTAGATGTCACGTCTTCAAATTTTTGGTTCTAGGACATTTCACCATGATTTGCTTCATATTTATTGAGAGCATGTGGTGATGCAATACATTCCACAAAGTAATGCGCCTGTCTGGATTTGAACCCAAGACTTACTGTTCGTGAGTCGGTATATTTTATTATGTACGATTGTTAAAAATAAAAGGTATATTTGTTGGTGTAAACTATTTAATTTTGGGAAATAAATTATGTCAACAATAATGACAATAAAACGCAGTTTTATTTTACTCAAAAAAATCTAAATCAAAACTCATTTATTCAAACTAGGCTGATAATCAGCACTTTTCGAACGTCAAAATTTACTTTACTTTACTTATTTACAAGTGACAGTCCCCCAAAACGCCCACCCTTCGACACTTCCTAGTGTTTTTGCTGGAAAGAAGAAGTGGCGGAACAAACTCTCCAGCAACACATCTGTCTGTTTGGTTAGAAGAACCAGACTCGATACAATACTATGGTGTAAGTTAATATTACGATTGACTACAATCAATAATAAAAGGTATATAAAAATAAAACATAAAAAAGACATAACATATTATCAGTAAACTAATTTAGGAGAAAGAACATAAATTACAAACATTGTCTTGTGTTCAACTCAACGACCAGCTATTCTTATCATTTTAGTAGTTGTTAATGGAATAGTAAGCTTTTGAACAAACTACATTAGGTACACTATTGATTTTTTTATCAAACCAGAAGAATTTGAAGTAACATAATTAAATGCTGATACATGCATAATCACTCAAAACTAATAACACTTATGATTAGTAACAGTACCAATTATTACAATAATTATACATTTCATAACACGTAAGAAACTATAATTCCTAGACAAGAGCTACAAATCTAAAACGATTTATTATGAGATAATAACAAGGAAGGTGAAAAAAATATTTCCTAATTTGGAAGCACTCAACAAAAGCATATAATAAAACGAAAATATAAAGCTCTTTATATGAAGTAAGTATACCTAAGAAGTATTATTTCACCTTTTGATACAAAATAAAAAGAAATATACAATGATAATGTAGATTCTAAACAAACTACTACCATAATACAATTAGAACAAAAATCATTTGATTTGTTGATTTCGCCCACTGCCTTGAAACTTTCTTTGAACCAACTGCTACACTGCTGCTGCAACAAAGAAAACATACTTAGCATATAATTCTTACTTTTTGACCAATATTATTTACCATTCACTTCAAAATATTATTTACCGTCAATCTCCAAAGCTGCTCTGAAATAAAACTTTACTTCTCTTATTTGCTTGAATTTCTAACTGATGTTGATGTTGCAGAAGGATTTGAAGCCTTCAAAGCAATTTTTTCATTGGCTGCATAAATGAGAGCCCACACTTCTGGAGCAGTATTTTTCAAACTTTCTACGAGATCTTCTTCCTTCTTTTCAGTTCCATCTGTCTATGTTTTATTTACATTGCAGTAATAATCTTTGGCTTCAAAATATTTCGCCCAGAAAGAAGGAGCTTAGTGTTGGCCAAGATCTAAAAAGAACAAAATATAAATACAGAATAATATGCTTCACTGATCCTGGGATGACTTACAAATTTGATTTATTCATTTACCTTGTAGAGTGCACTGGTATAGTTTTTGATTACGTCATTCTTGCATTAATTTTTTTTTATTTTGTTCCCATATGACACTTTCTCTATCAATTTTGCAAACACAGAGGAGTCTCCGTCACCAATAAAACTCAAATAGCGAAGTTGATGTATTTCTTCACTCTTTTGAAAGCCTTCCACAATAATTTCCGATTCCATTGCTGTAGATGGTCCAGTAAAATTTTTGCAGCAATTATGTGCTTTCATATCCATGTTTCTCCTCCCATAATATTGACATGTATAACAATATTTGTTTCTAACACCAAGAAGCAGGCCTGGAAATGAAAAGCAACACTTATAAATAATGCACATAATAACATACATACATAAACTCACGCCCTTTTCCCATGGGGGTAGGCAGAAACCACAGAACGCCACTTGCTACGATCCTTACATACTCCTTTTGCCTCGTCCACATTCATACATCTGGTCATACACGCACGCCGGTTACGAGTACTACGCACCTGTCCTTTCAGAAGAACGGCACCAATATGATCAGTGTATGTCTTTCTAGGGCGTCCCCTCCCGGCATTACCACTCACTTAATAAAAAAGTCATAAAGAACCAAATTTGTTTTTAGTAAAATATTAACTTACCATACCAGATGACGAGTCAAAGTTATGCCCGTATGACCTTTTTGAATAGCAATTGATCTTTCTTGTTCACCAGCAATTTTAATTTCCTCTGTCAAATGTTCTAACCACACACTGCCTTATTTTCTTTCAACTCGACGAAATTTATTGGCTGACATTGTTGGAATATCCATAAGACTTGTTATGTGAGCTGCTTGAGTGTAAAAGCTACCAGAAGTCACAGTTGCCCACACAAATGCAGTTTTTATTTTATTACTGCTACCAATGTTTCCACGCTCGATCACAGCACTTGAAAATTAATTCACTTCGAAATCCATCATGTCTTTCACTAACAAATTCAATTTGTGAAGATTCACACATATTTCAATGTCTTTCCAGAAGAAATGCCCACTCTATTACATGCTTCAAGTCCACTATGCGATACCCAGATATCTCAGACAAGCCTTTATTTGGACCAGCTTCCACAATCAATTGAAAATGATCGCAAGTGCAGGAGAAGTGCAGACGGATTTTCCTTCAACTCTCAATGTCAATTGGGTTGCGTTCAAAAGATGTACTATAGTCGGGGTGGGTCAGTTCTTAAAATAAAGCCTTGTTCACGGTTTAAACTTTAATTAAAACTCAGGAATAAACACATTACACAAATTAAAACTCTGCCATCTCAAAAGTATCTCTCTTACCCAGTGCCAACATTTTAGGTTATAACATTCAAAACAACATTATCATAAGAACTTAAAACTATAACGCTACGAAAGCCAATCAGCGGCCGAGTAGCGGCGCGACGACAGATCAGTGATTGGTCGGCGCGAGGCGCGGGAGCAAACATGCTAGCGCGTTGGTGAATATCTTTGAGGCGGCTGTCCTCTATTGGCCCTCTTACGGCCAGAGAAATGGGAGCGTTCGGAAACGTTTTCCGCTATAGTACGTAATAAAATTTTACTTATCTTTATATTTCAATGTTACCTTTAGATTCCTCGTAGAACTGGTCAACGAATAAGAAAAAAAAAACAGATTATAATAACTTGTTCAAAATAAAGCACGGAACAGAAAAAAAACAGATTGTAACTGAATTATATTTGTTTCTGAACGCACCATAACAAATTTCGACGTGAAAAAGCTTGGTAGGTATCTACTACAAAATAAAACAAACTATAAATATTTAAATATGTGTGTCTGTTTGAAACTGTTTGCAAAATGCGTAAAAGGTGACGTAATCCGGCAAAACCATATTTTGCAAATGTTTGCAAGTTTAATTTTGTGATTACCTACTTTGGTAGTTTACCGATTTAAAATAATTTTATTTATTGTTGACCAAAAACATATTATTCAAATAATACTAAGAAACACTGACTTTGTACTCATCACTGACACGTATGACGTAGGTAATTAGTATTGTGACGAGATTTCATAAAAATCACGGGCCAACTTGATGTTTCTAATACCACCGAAAATAGAATTGTGTTTTTAGAATATTTAACTATTATACCTACGATAAATTAGAATTACAATAATACAGTATAATAGATAATATGAATCAAATGTATACTGAAGAAATATTGCAATTAAATCAATGAAAATGCATAGCATACAAAATAATAAGTACGCAAGAACTTCCGCGCGCAAATCATATAGCGCGGGACAACCGAGCTAGGAATGTATTTTCTAAGTTTCTAACAGTCAAACAAGTGAACGAAGTTTGGCAACGCCTTTTTTTCGTCCACATATTGCATGTAGGTCAAGGTTACGAAGAACGGCATCGTTGCATAAAACCTTCCTACGACTACTGGTATTTATGTTGCCATACAACAATAAAATTGTTTACATTAAAAAAAAAAACATAACATTGATGTCATCAGTTTTATGTTATTTTATATTGTTATTTTTTTGAACGGTTGGAAAGGAAATAATTAAAACTAATTATTGATTTAACAGAATTATTATAAGATCGTCTGCACCTGCACGCCATCTAGCGTGCCATAGTCTAAACAAGTTTACTTGTCATTATTTGTCAAAAGTCACGCACACTACTAAAGAAGTGTCAAATTTTGCCGGGATTTCACTATTGTTTTTCTCGCTAAATAATGTAAGATAATGCCCAAAAAGGTCGATTGCGGACACTTTCCATTGTTGAGAAGTGATAAAATGATAAATTTTAAAGAAAAAGTCTCTGTGTGTCGTGTAAAGGTGTATTTCAAAAATGTATGGAGGGTCGCTTGACACATCCACCTTAAACAATCTTATGAATCACTGTAACATCTACCTAAGTCATGAGTATGCGTGTCTGGGTATATGATCGAGTGAAGCATGGTGCAGGTTTCACTATTTGACATAAGTCTTACATTAATCTGAATAAATAATAGATCAAAAATCATTTTTAATTGGTTTTACTCTAATAGTCCTACAAAAATAAGATAATCTTACCTCTTTTTCATTAATACTATTTGCTGCAGTCTCCATACCGTCGAGACACTGCATGATTATCGGAAACACTTTCCGTTCCACGTCCACAGAACTCAACATGAAGTTCTTGATATTCTTTATCCTTTTCTCATCTAAGTCCTGCAAACATAAAGATTACTTGTTAAAAGAATAAACATGTTTCCGCATAAAATTATACGAAAATAGTGGCCGTGTTTTATGCATGTCTCTCCCAGTTGACCTAGTTGGCGTCCTGCCAGAATGCACCATACAAAGTGGTTGCACTATTGGGCCCAACATTTTCCTGAATTTCTTCAAACTCACACAATGACTTATTTACGTCTAGGAGAAAGTTACGACTATTATTAATTCATAGAAAATCTCATAATAACAGCGAGCATCTTGTAATCGAACAATAAACATGACAGATTTTCATTAGTCAACTTGTTAAAATGTCGTGAATTATAATTCAATTTTCTTGACAAATGCAATTAAATAAGACTAATAAAGTTCTTGTGTTATTGGAAGAAAAAAGTGATAAATTGGAAAGGAACTGGGTACCTATAATATTTAAATATGGTACATTATCGTTCGTGACAGTAAATCATTAGCATAGTAATTTATTGGTTGAGTCGTCGCGGTCGTGCCGGTTGTGTTTCTACAAGATTATTTTAGGCTATACGATAGATGTCGCAGATTGTGTCCCAACGGTTTTTGTAACTCGATACCAAAGTGAGATATCCTAAACTCAAAAGCGGTTTTATGTATGAAATATGGTTATTCATTAAGGAAACCTAAAAGCGCCGTTGTATTAGCGCATGTCTACTAAGAAACTGTTATTTTCGATTACTTTATCTGTCGGATAAAGCCTATGTTATATGTCAATTTTGAAAATTGAGAAGTAGCACCTATTGAATAATTTAAATAAGACAACCTCACATACATAACACAAACGTCATCAGGAATTAACGAATATTGCGGCAGAATATTTTAAAATTGTTTTTTATTTCTGTTCAGGTTAATCGATACAATTGCCCCTGAGGAAACCCATAATTTAGTCCTGAGCCAGATATGAATTAGCGGGATGAACAGAATAGATTCAACAGTACGGTTGCAGAGTGACTAAGCAATTGGCTGATACGCCATGTCGCAGGTTCGATCCCCGCACAACACACATATTTGTATGACATGTCTGGTTGGCTGTGTTCGGGCTGTTTGTGTACATGACTTTAAAAATCTGTAAAACCATCCACGATACTAAGAAAATCCTAGTGTGTAGCAACTTTACATAAAAAGAAAAAAAATAAAAGCTTATGGCAGTCTTTGAAGGATGCCCAAATCCAGCTATAGACGTGACGACGATGAAGAAATAGTCGTAGTAACTCACCTGTAACTGTTTAAAGACATGTGGCAGCCGCTGCTCATAGTGTTGTCGCTGCGCATCATTTGTTTTGCGCAGCTGATCCATGTATTCCTGTTTCGCGTCTTCGCACGCTTGACTCCGGAGTTTCATGTTCGCTTTCTGTTTTTCCACCTCCGCTCGACTGCAATTCAATGGTGTTGCGATTAGAATCATCATCATCATCTGCCTAGCGTTTTTCCAAACTATCGGGTCGCCCTCCAGTCTAACTGGATGCAGCACCAGTATTTTACATGAAGCGACTGCCTATCTAACTTCCACAACCCAGTAACTGGGTTGGACTTGGTGAGACTGGATGTCAGACTTACTTGTGGCGATCAGAATCATTAAAGTTCATTTTTAACCGACTTCCCAAAAAGGAGGAGGTTCTCAATTCGATCGGTATGTTATTATATCATATGTATTAAACACTAAAATAACTGGTCCCAAAACCTAATGGCTCATTTCCGTCGCAGAAGAGACCATCCCTTGTTCTCTTAACGTGTCGTAAAATGCGACGACTACAATAAGGAGTGTAGAACGGCTAGCAGCGTCCCCCAGATATTTTAATGGCTGTGTTCATTAACGAACTCATTAAAACAGTAGACGTTTAGTGGAGCCGATAAAGTATAGGTCTAGTCAGTAAAATATATGTTCTCTAGGTTAACCATCTGACCGCAACGGTAACCGGCAGCGGTTAAGCTGATGGTATCCATTTGGCTCATATATCAAGTGAATCACCATCTTACAGAGCTATTAAAGTAAGCTTCGTTCTAGCCACATAATTCATGTTATTTATTTAAGAGCTTAAAAGAAAAATTGGCATGAATAGTACAGACACTGGCGTCCTCAACCCCATAAGGTTTACCCTTGCTATTGTGCTGTATTAAGTATTGAACCCATGCCAACACGTCATTGTTTATGAGGTCACGAATACATTATATTTTCTTGTTGCCAACTTGCGCACATACTGATAAAATATGTATAAGTAGTATTATTTATGGTATGGAATAAAGACCCCCAGAACTAATTCAGTTAACAACGAAACCAATGTTAACATTGAAATAACACAGCATTAAAATTCGATTACCACGGCGTTTACAATTCGCTGTACACTTTACGCACTGTTTAATCAGCTGTAGAGTTTGTGGGTCAAGTCAGTAATCGGTGGAGTGAAGTAAGTAGTAGTATTAGATAATCACCTCAGATTAAGGTCGGCGTCTGCCTTTTGGAAGGTCTCCAGTGCTCGCTCCGATTCCCTGGCCGCTCGCTCGTACGATCTCCGCGCCCGTTCCAAAGAACCTATCGATGAGTTCAACACTCCCATTTGTTTTGCACCTTCGTTTAAATGTTGCTGTAATTAAACACAACATTTGTTCATCAAAAGTTTCAAAGGCAAACAACAAAGCAGCTTCAAGGAAGACAATCAAGATCAGAGTTATTTGAATCCCAAGATTCGATTTTGAATTATAACTATAAACGAGTCGGTGTAGTCATGTTTATTTTTAGAAGCCCTGCGTTAAGGTACCGGCTACGCCATACTGTATTGTGGCGTCTCAGAACTCAGAAGTATGTTCAATAAAACGGCTGTGAAATAAACATTCAGGTCGTTTAAGATTAACCTTTAATAAATTGCATTAAAACTCAAGTTTACTACAGCAAATAGAACCTAGGAAAGGTGATAACATCAGGTGATAATTACAGCATAGAGACAGATGTCTACGTGACGATTTCCGTTGACATATCCCGAATAAAAACAAACATGTGGTTTTTCTGTAAGTTGCTGCAGTTTTTTATCAAGTTACCAGTCGTCATACGTGTTAATTATATTTTTCCTTAATAAACATTAGGTATTATGATCACACAGTTTCTGCACGACTTTACTTTGTTGTAGTTCATGCTGTGCCATTTTTTTTATTATAGTGAAAAACAAAAGGTTAATTCTAGTATTTTTCCTGATATTTAGCATGTTCCCCGGATACTTGGGTCTCGGGTAGCGAGACTCAAACCAAGACTACATGGTTCACAGCCAGGCTACTGCTTGTAATTTCCGAGTATCTCAACTTGGTGAACTGTTATTTTGCCATACTAAGGAATTTAACCTCAAATGCGCAGCCGTCTAGACGACCTAATCGAAAATATTCATTGACATTTACAGAATAAACTAGTGAATGTCCTCCTCGTTAAAATAACAGATGATTTCCTCACCTTCCTTTCTTCTCGCAGCTCTTTGGCGAGTAGATGCAACTCTCGTACTACATTCGACTGTAGGTTTTCCGCGACCACCTCCCGTTGGCCAGCGAAATCGTTTAACTCTTGAAGTAAATGTTTAAATGCTTTACATGCCGTATACCTGAAAATTTAATGATGACTGTTACTTATTTGTTGCAAGAGTCGTAAGTTTTATGGGTCTAAGATATATTTGTGGTTGAATTTTCCCATCAGACGGTTGTGGACAATGAAATATCAATTAAAAAACCCTGAAATTCTTCTCATCATAATCCCCAGCCCGATTTCACCTACTACTTCCACTAGGTCTTTCTGTTTGTCCCAATATTAACGCCTCTAGAGGGTTGTGTAAAAGATGATATGGCAAGAGCGTCTGATGAGACGACGAGTAATAGACAATTATGGAAGGGCAAGAGAATGATGCCAGCCTTTTTTTATTTTTTGGAGGGTGGGAAATCATCAAATGACTCCTCCCGCTCTGGGCCGAGCGGTAGGGAGTGTCAGACTTCTACTGACTAAAAACCACCCATGTTCCTTCTTAGCCCTTGTGCTGAGGCCGCGGTATCTCTTTCGAACAACCCGCAACCCGAATGATTTCCTCATCTAGGGTTTTCTGCGATGGCAACAGTGTAAGACTAATAGGTACCAGTGAGTGAGTCCCTTCGAAATATGGGTTTTTTTGCAGATCGAAATCAATATAATCATCAGTTAAGCACAGTTAACAAAACTTCCTTGATCTGGTTTCGGCCAACAGAAACCAGTTTTTGTAATGCAAAATATTGTGAAACGATATTATAGCGACATAATCACATAAGTTAAGCGTCATCAAATATACAACCGTAAAAATGCTTGGCCGTACGATTGGCGTGCCAAATTCAGTTTCCCGATAAACTGCCTTAGGGTAACATGGCATAAAGTACTCGTATATCATGCATGCTACAGTACAACGTTACCAGTTCCATGTTTATTTAACTTTTCTTTTATCGTTGGCGTTATAAAGTTAAGATTAGCGATGAATCAACGTCCTTGCAAAGGAAAAGTTCAGGTATTTGTGACGCTGGTCGGTAAATAAGACGTTCTTGGAAAAAAACTGCATGATTTATATCCGGTACGAAGCTCGATAAAATTGAAATACTCACTGGTATTCATCTTCTTCTTTTCTTTTTGGTTGATAGTTTTTGACAAGCCTCCTGTGAACAACAATTTAGTTTGAATAAGATCGAAATTTCTACGTGCTCGATAAATAACACTGTTATGCATGCTATAAACAAAAACACGCTGTAAAATTAGCGTAATAATCGCAATCGCAACAGTCATCGTTATTTATGAGATAATTACGATGATACCATTAATACCAGCATGATAAAAGTAACGTCTTATCGTAGTTTTAACAACATTGCATCTAAATCGCACAATAAGCTGGTTTTGATCTAGCTATTAACAGAACATTAAGTCGCCTTTTAAAAACGAATACAAAAAATAATGCTTAATTTGCATGCTTAGTTAATGAGTTCATTCACCTGAGTTTTCCTGCATATTCTAGTTCAATAGCACATCTCTCCTTAACGAAGTTTCCATATTTGTCTAAAAAATCAATTCCTTTATGTGTATGGGCGGCTAAGTTATCATACTGATCCTGTGAACAAAGAAAAACAATATTTATAATTACAGTACTTCTAGCTTACAGTTTAGTCATAGTTTTAGTAATAACGTTTTACTTCACATGTGCACAACGAAAACAATGAAATAGGTACCCGATGATTATAAAAGTCAGAGGAAACGGGAGGCGATAGCCGGTCATCCCAGCGGGAAACTGCGAGTAATACCGATAACTGCTATTGTTTGACTAAGGTTATTCATACTCATTACTGAATTTGAAATAATTAACTCCTTATTTTCACTAAAGTTCTGAATTTACTGTGGGAATATGATTCAGTAATTTCAAGTTTTTAAATGAGTGTATTTTTGCTAAAGGCCTTCCCATTCCCACCGAGGGCGAGGGTGATGAGGCGGATGGAACTATAGTGATCGCGTGCCGTGATGCGCACGCGACTCCACTTCCCAGTCGCCCTTGACTCTTCAGCTACGTACACCGAGTGCAACGACACTGCTCTCACTTTAAACACCTGCAATCTAAAAGCTCATTCCTGCACACCTCATTAATATTGCATTATGAATGACTCGTGAACAACATAATATAGTATTACTCCAGCGTTAAATACACGCTCAAACAAATAACGGACGTGATAATATTTGGCGTCTAATAGCATTAATTGAATGTGTAGCGACACTACTCAGCTGCAACGAACGTTTTGTGGGCACGCATAAAATGAAATGTGAATAGAATATTTTTAGACATGACACTGTCTCGCAAAACATTTATATTAAAAAAAAAGTTCTAAAACACTGGAACGAAGACGATTAAGTATCTCGGTCCCGCGTGGAGAGAGTCAAACAGTCTGAATAGTTGATGAATTAATAAAAGCGAAGTGGGACAATAAAGAAATAATAGACGAGGAAGAATCTATTGTACGCTTGCTCTGAGTAGACTAAATTGAAATAAATTAATGTGTTTATCGTAGTCTTCATTCGCGCGAAAAATCACCTCCAGTGTTTTAAATTTTCGAGCCCACTTTTTTCTTAGCCGTAGAACATAATTTGATAGTTGTTGATAATTCAATACTAACTGCCGCACTCAGAGAGCTTTAATGATTACTTAGGCCATCACTTAGTAAAGGTTTTGACTGTTTTGTCATACAAAAGTATGTCAAATCTTTGCTAAGTGACGCCTTAGGTAATCATTAAATATCTCTGAGTACCTACCGCAGTAAGTATCGATTACATGGGACTTAAACATACCTGGCGAAATGTGGGTGAAACACCTCTGCCCATCCCTTCGGGGATTTTAGGCGTGAGTAAGGTAGGTGAGGTAAGTATCTAGTAAATATCCGTATTCAGTACAAATAATAAAATTATTATACTATGACCACTGGCATATTCCTGTGGGCAGTAAACTATTGTGACACCTAAATTGGCATGGCGTTTACTTGCAGAGCCTACCCTAAAGACATTACTTTTTTTAATCAATTTTCAAATTAAAATGAGTCGTTCTCGTACCTTTAACGTAACGGCATCAAACTATACGTCTGAGACCCAAGTATCATGGCAGAGAGCGTAGACAAAGGTGTTTCTTATGATAATATGCGGTCTACAGACCAAAGAATGTACCGTTGCGGTGAAAAGCCTGTCATTAGCGTTTTACCTTAGAGATATTAAATTAAACGTCAAATATGAATAGCCGATCATTGGCCACACGTTACGTCGCAAATTAAAAAGATATCTTATCTGATACTTATGAACTTGACTTGCGGAATGAGTGAAGTGTACTTGACTGGTATTGAGTGAAAATGATTGTGTACATTTTATCAATAATAAATTACCAATGTCTCTTTACAGTTAAGAAATGAATGTATGCCGTTGTCGTTGGAATAATAGGTACGCAAAAAAATACAATGGTTATGTGTCAGTGTGGTGGGTCGGTTCGTTAACCCTGATGCTGGAGCGACATCACACAGTCGCACAAGTCCGCGCGCCAGTGCGAGAGTGGCCCGGCTGCCTCCACTGGACGTGGGAGAACCTGATTTGTGGTGACAACTGTGATACGTTTGACGTACGTTTTAGTGCGAAACATACGCCGCGCCTTGTGCAATTACTTTAGGTACTGATAATCACTGGAGTAATTTGCTTAATTGGAGGTATAAGTACGTGTTGGGTGGCGCAAAAGTAACGTCGTAATATGCTAATTTAGAAGACAGAGGGGATTAGAAATGGCCACATGAATATTTGCCAAAAAATATTCACATAAATTAGCGTTGTCGTCAGATCTCTTAATGGACTTAGCCTAAAAGCAGTTCTTACGTTCTTAGCCTAGAATACAGGGTCACCTAGTATTTTCAATCTTAGAAATGCGTGAACCAGATAGCAAGTGGCAAATTATCGAGAAGCGTTGGATGGACGTGTGGTTGGTCCTGAACACGAGTGTGGTTCAAAAAGGCGGTTGGTGGGCGGCGTCGGGGCAAAGGAATGCGCACACGCAATGTTCAGACCATGATCGCAGTCATCAGTATGCAGAGCACACTCAGCGCGGTTACCGACACGTGTTCTACCGACTACCTTGGCTAATTACTACGATTCAAATTCATATTTGACAGTCGATACGTGACTATTTGCCATATATGCGTTGTAACATTTTTATTTAATGTTATAAGTAGTCATTGAAACAAATTTATGATTCGTTCACCATTAGAGGAACAAAGAAGCTATCCTACTACACGATATTGTTAGTACTATCAAGGCTTATTACTTCATCATCTTTCAATTTTATTTAGGTACATGAAATAATTTACATGGGCTTTATAAGACATTCCATAAACGGGTCATTTATTTCTAACCCTCCATATTCTCCTCATTTTTCATTTACATTTTGCTATTTTCTTTTGATGCTACTATGCGTCGTATCAATCGGCGAAGGGCTTGACTATTTACTTAAATAATTTTACAGTAATTTATTCTAATTCCCATACAGTATACAATGTATGTCATATTTGGCAACCGGGGCGGGTGTCAGTGAACCTGTGTCATGGCGTTCGTGCACAACTGTGGCCCGGTCGACGCCATCAATACTCGGTAGTGTTGCCCAAATGCAAGAACAAGACGAGACTTAGCCAGTCTTGGTCTTGGTCTTGCGCCAATACACCTGGTCTTGGTCTTGCGCTCCCAGTCTTGGTCTTGGTCTTGGTCTTGCAGCAAGAGTCTTGCAAGTCTTGCAATTACCTATTAGTCTATTACTATTTATTAAAGTTTACTTTAAATCTTAGAAAAACGTATTAGAATTGGAACATTGTGAGCTTGAATTAACATAGCCATAGTAAAGATCAAGCAGATTAATAAATAACTGAAGATTTGATAAGAAATTCGAAAAATCAACTGACCTATATGTCGTTTTCCATGGAAGTAACTGTTTCTTAATAAACATTTATGATTTATAAGCTTACATTTGCTAAAACATGTAAAAAAACAAATTAATTACAATAACTTGACTGTATTTTAAAGAACAATACTTATCTGTCTAGAAAGAGATTGAACCCTCAACTTATAAGAAATTTAATAAAAGAGTTTTACGATTTATCATTTATTTGAATAAAAAATAAAATACAACACAAATCAACAGCTTTATCATTAGGTTATGATACTTTATATAATTTTTTTTGACCAAGAATTAATACAAAGTAACCATCTGGCTGACTCATCACTTAACCTATTTCTATGTTTTCTAATTACTAATGATGCTTTAGAAAATAACCTCTCAGCAGGTACTGAAGTTGCAGGTATTGAGAGAAAATCACGGGCCATTGAAACTTAAGAAATATAATGACTAAATGTACAATAATAGTACCTAAGTAATTAGTTTAAAACCATATAAGTAATCAATATTATAATATATACTTACTAGAATGAATTAATAT
The DNA here is from genome assembly GCA_949774965.1 of Diarsia brunnea. NCBI lineage: Eukaryota > Metazoa > Arthropoda > Insecta > Lepidoptera > Noctuidae > Diarsia > Diarsia brunnea. Next base: position 8,169,587 of record OX458998.1, on the reverse strand, counting down.
GACATCTACTACCTATCCTTACCATTTTATCCTAATAATAATATACTTATACCTAATAAAATAATACTACTTGCGTGATCAGTATAATGTATTCATTTTCATTCTAAGCACTCTGAAACTTATTTATTCTTTGGAACACCTGTAGGTACTCTACTAGGAAATTATTTTGCATGAGTATACCTACGCCCTATGGCGGCAATCAAATAGTGTCAAATGTTATGATTTCGGCGTGGCGGCAACGGTTGTTTTAGATTTCAAAAGAAGCCGCCGTCGCGTGTATCATAACCATGTACTTCCGAAAAGCGGCAAATTTCTTTGAGAAGTAAGTACAAAACCTTTGATGCCGCATTATCAAAGTGCCGATGGTTAAAACATAACTATGCATGCACTCAGTTTGATTTTAATAGATATTTTTTTATTCGCTATGTTTATGGTATTAGTCGTAATGCGCATAGGTCCAGTTTTTCATATTCTTTGATACAGTTTTTTGCGTCTCATAGAATTCCTAAGCGTACCTACCTATACACCGAACTGTTACACCTAACTACTCAGTGAAATAGCGCTAAGTCCTAGCTGCAAGACGCAAGAGTCTTGCAGGCTATGTCTTGTTCTTGCTCAAGTCTTGCACGGTCAGTCTAGGTCTTGGTCTTGCTAAAAAATACGCGGTCTTGTTCTTGGTCTTGGTCTTGCAAAAACGCAAGAACAAGACCAAGACTGAATTTGGGCAACACTAATACTCGGTAATTGGCACTCTCTTCACGCGATAACCAAATATTGTTATAGCTACACAATATCAACAACGTCTGCCACACTAATCTGACCCGTAATCATTACACGGTTCAGGTTGTCTATGCATAATATAACCATCTTGAGATCAAATCAAATCTATTAAATTTAATTGCCTAACATGATTTTGTCATTCTACAATTTCTAGAGCCTAGCGGTAGACTAGCTTGCGAAAACCGGCTGTATCATTTTCTCGAAATGAATTTAATAAAGCCATTTGGTTAGTGTAAAAAAATATTGTTAAAATGTTAAAATACAATTAAAGTGCTAACGGGTATGGCAAATGACCTTGCGTTCTAGGTATCTGAACGTCTCACCTGAATGCCAATGTCACGCACACCTCGACAGTCAACAAGTGTATCGTATAACACGAATGGTGGACGAGATTGCATCTCGTATATCTTAGTTGGACAGACGTGTGAAGAACTAAACACTTGTATAGCAGCACGTATGTTATTGATGCAGGGAGTTGGAGCTTGTAAGTTTTCTCATGCATTTTGCACTTCCGGTATGTCTCGAACTCATCAACATTTATTGGAAGTGTAGTCACACCGGAACAGTCTGGGTCGGTCGGCGAACAGATTTGTTTGATCGAATGGTCGTCGGTCGATGAGTCACGGTGGAGGAACGCCCTGGCCCTGTCCTTTGCTGATTAGCACTCATTACTCATCGTTTGTTAATCGGACAACAATGCCCGCACGACTAGATAAGATTATGTGGAGTTTATGGAAATATCAATAAATGTTAAATGCACACATTTTTACTCAAATATGCTAGTTGCTTTTAGTTTCATCATCATCATTTCAGCCAAAAGACGTCAACTGCTAGACATAGGCCTCCCCCAGGTGTCGCCACATTGACCGGTCCCGTGCGTCTCGCATCCAGTGGGTCCCCGCCACCTTCACCAGGTTTTTAGTTTAAATCGTTGTTATTTTGATGACGATGATGTCTACGTATTTCATTAGAATTATAACAATATGTTGGTTATTCCCAATCATGAAGCATGGTTATTTTATTGGATTCAAAGTTCACCATAAAACTGTAATGTTTGATAGCCAAAAGTATAAAATTTATTTTTTCTATGACTCAATTTGGTACAGACTTATTTAATTTAATGCACAATACCAGAATTCCATGAAAATACGCTTAAATTAATTATTGTAATAATTATGTATATGGAGTTATTTACGTCACATGAAAACGGGAATTACATACTTCTTTATTGCATTTATGTGCATTTAGGTAAGTAACTAAATGTGCTAGAGTATATGTATTTCAAAGAATCAGCGTCAGTAAGAATACGACCTGGCTCGTAAAAAAAATTACAAACGAATTATGGCTATCTAAAACCAGATTAACATGTTTTAAATCTAGTTTAGGCTTAGACTAAAAAAAACCCCATTAGCCAGCAGCTAAACAAGCTGAAAGCAGGAATGCGAACAAGTTCGCAATAAAAAAAACTAGTATTTCAATAAAATTGAGATCAGGCAACACTATTAGAGCCTTATTCATTAAAATGCACATGAATTATACGAAATATACACTTCATATGTTGATCGAAATAGTATTTATGATACTCTATAATAAAATCGTTTTTCTGCTTTATGTGTCGACGATACTTTCTTAAATCTCTTAACCCAGTATGTGCCGCATTAATTGCAGCATCAGTGTCTAACCGAAGTCATGAGAGTTTTAGTCGAAAGTAACGAAATAAAAGTAGTAATAAGTACCTTAAATTAATTATGGGCATCATCATAGTCACGACGAAGAAGAAGCGGTTAACAGAGTTCGTATAATTATCAAGATAATTATTTTCTTCGATAAGCATATTACACTGGGTCTGTCGAATTTCACTCAAACCGCTTTTACTAATTTACGCACTCGAATTCAGTTCAAGCATGGTGTTTTGTTTTGAGTATTTTCTAACTATTACTCTGGTCCTAAAACGTAAGTAACACATAACAAACATTTCCAACAAAAAAGGAACTGAAAATCTGTTAGTTCGAACACATTATATTAGATAGATTATATTTGACACATAATAATATGATAAAACATCGTGAGGAAACCAACGTACGTATCTCACTGATATTTTTTGACGGGATGGAAAGCAAAGTCAAAGGCCCCCATGGACCATGGGCAGCGTAAGAACTCTGACAATTGGTTAGGCACTAACCACACGATAAAAAAGAAGCTTTACGTTACAACTACTACAAAGTCATATTTTAAACGAAATTCAGTATAGAGCTCCCGGAAAATTCATGAATTATAATAAGATTAATCAAATGAAATTAACTGTTCAATAAATATGGTTTCAGTGACTGTTGAATCGACGCAACATTTGCTTGGTAATGCTAATAATTTCACATTTTCGCATGATTCTAGAATTATTACGTTTTTATCATTTTACGAAATGAAGAATGTGGATTCCGTGTTTGCTGCTTTACTGTTCCGTCTTTCCAATGATTGATTGGATGAATACAAATTGTTCTTGGCATACTTTTAATATTATTGATCCCAAAACGAAAGAATTTATAAGAACGACAGTGGAAGTAGCTAAGTCAAATAATTATAACTAACAAATAAATTCAATTCCTACGCTGTTATACTTATTATAACAGCGTTCCTGAATGTTCAGTCCAGCAGTGGACTATAATACAGATATTGCTCGTTTTGTAATCATTTTGGTTTTCGCATTATTTTACACATTTCTTTATGGTAGAATATATTTTAATCGAACTAGTCATACCCAAAAAAAATGAAATTGAGAATCTTCTTCTTAGCGTGTCGATGACAATTTAAATTGAGTTAGCCCAAAATTTAGCGACGAGTTTGGCATTTTCAGTTCCGACCATCAGCTCCTGTGATGTGCAAGTAACGGGGCAGGCAGGACACGTTATCAAGTGTATGATACAATTGAGAATGATCTAATTTGTTATTACATTTTATTTTTAACGATATGTCAGTAAAACTCTATAATAATTAATAACTCTAAATCCATAACCGTCTCATTGTCATATTACCAACAAAGGTATTGCTAATGGTTTACATTACAGCCGCCATATTTTAAGCTAAATAAGGGATTATTTTCCTACTGATAACTCTGAGTGTCGTCACCAGGTTCGATGCATTATAGTTTATATTTGATTTTATGATCACACTACGGCCTATGTAACACTGAAATAAAACAGATAGTCTGTTATTCTATTTTATCTTTACTTAAATTTTATTTTATTATACAGTCCCATGCTACATAGGACGAGCCTTTTACCATCAACCGGGCGTATATCCAGACTCCGTGACTGCTACTGAGAAATTCCAAAATCAAAATATTTTATTTCACATAGGCCTTATAACACTTATAACACGCCGAGAAACAGGTGCACGGTTTAAATTAAAATTCCAATAACACTTTGACCAATCCGGGAATCGAACCCTTCATGCTCAACAGTCGCGCTTGCGACCACTAGACCATGCGTAATTTTATTTTATTAGATGTACGGTATCAGTTTACTTGATCAATACTGTTAATCCTTGCTATCGACGTCAGTCGAATTACTAACGCTAAAACGATTAGCTCCACAATAGTCACGTGTCAAATTAAAAATATTGCTTTGTACACAGAAAGTCAGAAATGGAGTCCCCAGTTCACGAGGCACCCCCGCCCTTTGATACACCCACGGCATTCAGGTTCTGCACTTACTTTATGTAATTGAAGTAGGCTTGCATAACGACCCACTACAGGTGACATAATTTATATCCATGATACGACAAACGCCAACCAACCCTCCCTACTACTTGCACTTTCCAATACCAGTTCCGAGTTCGGCTTTGCTATAATTAATCAAGATTGAAAACGTAAACAAAAACGTCATATATTATGTTGTAACATTAATTTCGGTGGTTTATGTAAAAAAAAATATTTAATACGTTCTGGTAATTTATCTTCATGGTCTGCTAAGTAACAACATTCACTAAGCTGAATTCATTGTGTACCTATAATCTGAAGAGTTCAGAAAACTCTAACTATGCACCATTTACTATTTCATTAGAGTATCAGCCTACATACTGATTGTTATTTTATCGCTATGTTTTTAAAAACTAATTTGTAAATGTGTTGAGAGACCTAATGGCCGACGACATAGTCCAAGTTTGTTTAACTAAGTAACTAATGTGACACATACTTTTGTCTGGCTTGCGCTGTAGACTGCGGTTTTAATGAAATACATAATTATAATGATTTTTTATGAAACCATCACGTCAAATTCATCAAAGCAATAAATTCATAATGAAGGTTTTTAGAAAGCTTTGAATTATATATAATTTACGACCATGATCTCAAATTGATACGATATCTGACATTTTCAAGAGAATTTTGAATGATTATATGATATCACAACTTTGCCGCTTAATCTATACAAATAAACAAAACTGAAGTGTCTGTTTGTAATATCAAATTAACAGTTTTTTACTGATTGTGTATGAAAATATTACATACATTTATATGTATGTAATATTTATTACCATAATTATTTATGGTGCTTATAACAAAAACCCATTTTTCGGTCTGTCTGTTTGTTCTGGCTAACGAAACGGCTGGACAGATTTGGACGGGACTCTTACTGGCAGATAGCTGATGTTATAAGGAATAAGTATAATATACATAATAAAGTATAATACTAAGCATTTAATAAGAATTAGGATTCTGTACAAATAAATTAAAACCCTTGAATTCGATAACAATATCCGATTCAAAAAGGGATTTAATATATTTTCATGCTAATTTCACTCGAACACAGGTCGCGAGCAACGGATAGTTCATATTAAAATTGTTAGCCGTCATCGTCAGCCAGAATAAACTTAGAAAGGGTAAAATTACAATAAAACCTGACGACTTCCTTTCTGAGTGTTTCTCATTTCATTTGCAGTATAAACTCGGCCCGGTACTTCGGTTCAAGCGAGGTGGAATCCTATATTGGTAGGTGTGAGTCACGATTGATGACGTCATGGGGTGTCGGGGCGCGCACCCCGCCTGCGTCACCCTGCGTGACTCAATGTCGCGCCCCCGACCATTCGCCTTGGGCCAGACAACCGCTCAGACACAAATAAATATAAATTGATACCAAAATAGTACGTGACATTTTACTTCACCCAATATACTAATGTTAGAAGTTTTTTTTACCAAAAAAAGTGTTCATCAAATATTTCTCTGTAGACGTAGGCTTATGTTTTACTAAATAGATAATGTTATCTTCTCATACTTTCGGCCGATTTCCGGCGTTATCAATATAGGTTACGGAAGATCTTCAAATTCTTTATTTATTTTTTACTCTCTGATAAGCATACAAATACGAAGCATCGTATTATTTAAATAATATCCAGTTTTAATAGGAAAGTATTGAATTAGACTGAATCGTATGGCATGAATTGCTTAAATGTTTGGTGCGGTATTTGCAGGTTTATGCATTAAACATAACTTATGTGCAGAGCTTTCTTTTTATGAAGGTACGTTCTCCATATAAATAAATGCAAGCCACGTCCCAAAATACCTCAACGCGTACGTAACAATTTCACTTTCATCTTCACTAACAAAATATAAATTAACTTGCACAACAGCAGGAGATTGTTTGGTCGTATAATCATACAACTCCAATAGGAATTTCCATATAATTTCCGATTTCCAACACATTTCATCACTCAATTAGGTTAAGGTTTGCACACACCTACGTTTAAATGAATTACACTATATTAAATTTGAAAGTAAATATTTCACCACTGCAGGGCTACCAACGTAAACACAGACATTAACAAAATATCATGTAGCAGAGCAGTGAAACAAACTCTTTAGAATGACTCCCAAAACAAACACTATGGGTGAGAAGTTTTAAAAGACTATAGAATGAAAACCGCGACATTTAATGCGAAACCTTGCAAAAGACTAAACCAAACGTGCCATTATTACGGACCAACCAGCACCTTCATTATATATTTCAAATACAACGAGCACGTACGATCTTTTACGGCCGTAACTTTTGGTACTTTCTACACTACACTGTTTTTGTTGTCTACATGTTTAGGCAACGCACTAAAGAAAATTAATTTGCTATCAAAATTCCTTCAACCCTAAAAGGAAAAGTTTTGTATAATGTAATTGGAATATATTATTGGTTATTTATTCAATCAAATAGCATTAGTTATTGCTAAATAATTCACACATAGACTTAAGGTTCTAGCTAAGGATGGGATTCCATTGAAAGGTTGAAACATATTTCGAACCAGAAACCCATGAGAATGTTGACCGTGCGTGTAAGGGACCCACAATTGGTAAATGTGGTGGAAAGCTGCTCTCGCGCCGGTAGAAAGTAACACGAGGACACCGTTTCTCATTAATAACGATGATACAAAATTTTCATATTTTCACACAGCACAGCACAAACTAAATACGTGTTAATATGGTATCAGCCTTAAGAAGTAAATATGGAAGATCGTTCAAGGCGCATGCACGGACAAGGCCTTCATAACAAAACAGTTAAGTTGTGAAAGTCGCACACGAGATCTGCAAAGTGCAACGACTTGAACCAAAACTGTGCCAAACACAGCCGCTCCATTACATAAGGAGCGATCGATTCGTTACAAAATCAATACCCACAAAACCTAACTATTACCAAACCACAGGTTGGGTGCCAGACAATTACAAGTTTACATGTAGGTTACGACGAAGATTCCAATGATTCAAATGTCATTGTGTACGATCATAGACGGTCTTTCCTTCCAATGAATTCAGCACTAAATCCGCTCGAATAAAAACCTTTTTACATAGTAATTCAAACAAAAACTCAATGAGGTGCTGAAGTAATTCACACTTTACCGCATGTAATAGGCTTCCGAAATTGTAAAACAGTACCACCATCGTTCATGTAGCCTGAAACTTCATAGACGGTTTTTGCATTCATTCCTACAACGGACAAAGGCTTACACTGTGTAATAACGCAGTTTCAAAATAATCCTTGTCTGCAGTTTTATGGTCCGACCACAGGCGAGAAAAGTTAGTCAATTGTAGTTTCGCCAGACCGAGGAAAAAAGGATTGAAAATTTTCTCGTCGGCCGAGTTCTTCCGCAACCGCAGTACGCATCTGTAGATGACATCCAATTCTAGCAATCTGCCATACTGATGCAGTTTCTAATATTGTACCGTCTAGATTTTTCACAAAAGTCTCGATCCTTATTTGAGTGAGTTTAGAGAGCCTAAAATTCGCACGAAAGCAGTTCAAAATGGAGATCCTTCCCTATTATTTTCAATTCTCGTTTCGCATACTGCAGAAATAAGTTCCATCTCTCCTTTAGGAGATAATTACATGTTAGCGACGGTCTACGCTCCTTCCAGTAACAGTAGAAAAGTACGTGGGAAGGCGGACGAAGACAGCCCGCGGGTGCATTGTGCAGGCCTGGATACTAAAAAAGTTTTTGTCATTCTATTGCTCATTGTTAAAACACAAAGGGCTTGTTTCCTGCTATTAAGTTTATTCTCTGCACATTACAATAGGATGAGCATTATGATAGTAGCTGTCGGTGACATTTTATTTTAGGATAAACAAAATTGTGGCGTATTCGGCAGGTACTCTCCATTTATCCCGAATGAACTACGATTCTAAAAAATATATTCCGTCATAAGCTCCGTAGTCTGTGGTGAATATCTGACTAATCCTGGGAAAAAGGCCAGCATCCAATTTAAGGAGTGTCAATTGGGCAATAAATCATTCCAAGAACCAGCTAGATATGATGCCGAAATTCTGCTAATCAAGTTTTGGTTTCAAAAACTTATGGGTTTTTTTAAAAGCTTTTGTAATTGGTTGACCGATGATAGCGGTACTTTCATTCATGAGAATGCTGTGGGAAGATTGTATGGAATCAAGGCTACTACTACAAAAGTATCGTAATATGTTAACGACATCACGAACGACCCTACAAGAGGGATGTGTTATTGGATTAGTAGCCCTAAGATTGTGTACCCCTTCGTTTAAGGGAGAATGCGAAAGGAAATCGAAATGCGTAGGTACGGTATCGATTATTTTCGAGCACACTTATCGCAAGCACTCTTATATTTGGATTCCTACAATCGTATGGGTAAATTCCAACCACTTGAATGGTTAACAAAACAATGCCAGGATTCGTAATAGTTTGGTCCGTAACATTAGTTTGTTTGGAATTCTCCGTTATGTCAATAACAACGTTCCCGAAATGAGCCCCTTCGTCATTTGTAGTAAGTAATCCGTAGTTCTCGGAATAATATACAGTACAGGCGTAGAATGTGGTTCAGCACGAGTCTGTGCCATTGTTGAGACACGCGCGTTTCCGCTTTCTCGTGGAAAAATGCAAGCGCATTGTTGGAAAGTAAACGTAAGCACCCGAGGTGATTTCAAGAACATAAAAAATAAACATAATGCTAGTTTATTCCTCTTGATATTGTATGGGTTGCTTGTCGTTTCTTTTGCTGTTGTTATAATAAGGTCTTGGCGTGCTAGAGCTAGGAGATTAATGGTCTAAGGAATATGTGCTTTCGGTTGTAGTGAATACGGGTGTGCGTCAGACAGGCGCCAGCTAGTCGGTCCGCCACAAGAGCCCACTGTTCTTGACGTTTCAATGTGAGTAGTGCAATTACACTAACGTATTTACCCGACCGGTCGATCAACCACGGACTCAGTTCCCAACGATACGCACTTTTATGTTTACAATACAACTAAATGACGTAGAGATCTACTTAAAACTCTCAGTATCAGCACAGTTGGGATAACAAAAGTGTGTGATCCTCGAATTATTGCCCATATTGACTTACTTGTAAAGCATTATATTCTATTGATTTTTTTAGTTCACAAAATCTGATAATTACATGGCATGGCATTTTATTACATTGAGCAATGTGAACACTTTTTGAGCCAGTCCATCATCCCCCTCTGGGTTAGAATAGAACGACCTCTGTTATTTCAGTCTCGTGATGCTAGCTTGGCCAATTCTAACGATGTATATATTAAATGCTGAACTGATAAAACTGGATAAATGTTAATCAGTCTTAGCATTGTCAAAACAAAGAAGTTTAAAAAAAAATCTTTAGTATTCCAATTTACTTTTATAAAAGTAGGGACAAACCTGGAAAAAGGATGCACGACCTTGAGATGTGTAGTATCCAATCATAAAATTGCGTACAAAAGGCATATAAATGAAAATGAGATACTATACAAAGGTTGTGAACAGCAGATGTGCATAATTTCACAGTAGAACGGACGCGGGACCGGTCAGAGGGGTCGGCTAACCGCAGCAGGTGTAATGGCATCGTCCGACCATGTTGCTAGGGATCGTCAGTGCACACGGACATCACTTTATAATTTACAATAATACAAAAACTTTACATCTATGCCTTAGGAAAGAACACAGCTTACTTTCTTTAAAAGTAGATAATACTTATACTTGGCTTGTAAATATTGAACTATAACATATCTTTTGAGAATCTTATGGTTGTGTCAAGCGAGACCTATAAGTACGTCCCTATAAAACAACAGTTCCGTAACATTGTCCAAATGGCTCCGTATGACGTCAGCATTTGCCGAAAACTCGCCGGAGTAGCTATTTTGGTTTCAGCGGCGCCCGTATTATTATGATGACTGAACTGGCAAAAACGTTCGGCATTTCAAGTGGTCAGAATAGACCGATTAATGAACAATCGATGCTAAAATTAAACGAAACAGTCGTAAACATCGCATGCCTCATTAAAATACCTCTATCAAAGCTGATGACGCTTCAAAAAGTGATTTATTGTTTCTGGAACATAAGTAGGTACTTGCGTACCATCTACTGAAAACTTCCCACGAGAAAACATTAAGCTGATTGTGTCATGTATTAAAGCAGACGCATTAGTGGTGATCGAATGAAACAATGAGTCGTTGATAAAAAATAAACGGCTGTTAGGAATAAACGTAAATAACACAATATCCCCATATTAATTCAACAGCATTTTTTATACCGGGAAGGGAGCATTAAAAAAAAATCAAATGAAATCAACCCGGAAGAGTATACAAGGAATTGGATGAGCAAGAGTGCGTTCACCCAGACGATGGACGCTGCTCACAATAATATGGACTAAATGTGTAACACGCAGGTTCCCTCGCCACTGAAAGATATCGGAGTAAACAAACCAATTTAAAAAGCGTAAAATATATTTTAAACATTACATCTCCTGTGCATAATAAAACACATGAACTTATTGATGAAGTGCTTATGTATCGCAAAAAACAGAACGGCTTTGAAAAAACTTATCCTACAAAAACTATTTAGTGTCAAAAAAAACACCGGTATCTACAATATATCTAGTGTAACATGTGGCTTGCTAACAGGGAAGGGCTTCCGATCGCGGTGCATTCATTATAAGCACGTGTCATGCACACACGACAAAATTATACAAAAAGTCCCAAATCAACCATATGCTCAAAAGAAACACGAACAAAACGTTTAACCAGTGTTAAATAGTAACACTCAAACGTTATCGTGAATAAAAAAAAAGCAAACTAGAGTTTAAAATTATACACTCTTTTCAATCAGGAAAGGTTTCCAATGTACACTATGGTTACATCGATCGATGCAATATCCATTCATACGGACGGCTGAATCACAAAACAGTACTGGGAGCATGTAACGAACAAGTGACGCATACAAACCTTTCAACCTGCCTCTATGGAACAAGTTTTTTATGATACCCTGCTTCGATAGTGCATTGAAGCTATGTAAACAACGAAGATAACAATAAAAGAGAACCATGGTAATGGATTTTTAAACAAATAAACGTTGTTAGAAAAACCTAAAATCGGTTACTTATCTGACGTAGATTCCTTTCACAATTGAACCTTGAAAACGTATAGTGTTAAGCAGCTGCGCGAATAGACGTTGAGTTGAGCCGGCAACATCGTGCGAAGGCAAATTCTCACGCGGAATGCGCGCAATCATAACCTTACAGGGAATTCACATAGTCGTCGACAGCGATGCATAAGACGTATTGTTCACAAGAGCAAGGGGAACTTTTCTATGATGCGTTCCACTAATGACATACATTTGCATCGAAATGAAAATATTATTTTCAGAATAATAGCGGCGCAGACGGGCACAGAGGATGAATTCGTGGGCATTTAAATGACAACCAACTTTATAGAATTCATGAGGAAAAACTGGCATGACTAAAAACGTCCTTTGCACGTATTCTTTAGAGATTAAAAGATAATGATATTCTGCGTAGTGCTTCACTGAGCAAATCTACCATTAATCCTGCAGATCACTTCCTCAATCCCGCCTGCTACGATAACTGCCTACACGATATAATACAGTCCACTTTACCGTTTAACAAACGCTATAGAGCGGATGGGTTCCAAGTAAGCGTGATGAGAACAACAACAAAGTTAAAAGCCACGTTCACCTGCACTATGGAATGTGAATGCATGAACCTAACACTATAGAGATGCTATAGTATAGTCATTTGATTGACAAGACCAACAATCATTGTTGTTGCTAGGACCTTTCACTGAAACATCAAGCGTGACGTAAGAATACATTCGTACAGCAAAACTTCGATTGTAGAAGGTAATGTTGAAAACAATTTTCAAAAAAATTCGTAGTTAACAATGCGTGGCCAGTAAATTAAGGTGAGTAGCTAATCTCAGGCTGATATCACGGTCGAGTTTGCAATAATAAATATGAGAATTTCTAGGAAAGCGAGTCAGGTGTGACGGCAGTTGTGGAGGTGGAGCGCGACACATCACCCACTTGCGCGAGGGAGGTCCGGTCCGCCGCACCTCACCTCGACACTTTCGCTCACCATCATCACTGTTATATCAGAACTTGATTAAACAACTCATAGACATAAATTATGCAAAATATTATATTAAAAATATTCGCTTTCTACAAGGCAAAAAAAAGTCATAACAAGTCTACAAAAAGTTAAAGCAACTGTTCTACTGAATCATCAAGATCAAAATCAAAAGTCATTTATTCAAACTAGGCTGATAATCAGCACTTTTCGAACGTCAAAATTTACTTTACTTTACTCATTTACAAGTGACAGTCCCCCAAAACGCCCACCCTTCGACACTTCCTAGTGTTTTTGCTGGAAAGAAGAAGTGGCGGAACAAACTCCCCAGCAACACATCTGTCTGTTTGGTTAAAAGAACCAGACTCGATACAATAGTAAGGTGTAAGTTAATATTACGATTGACTACAATCAATAATAAAAAAGTATATAATAATAAAACATAAAAAAGACATACTCGTAACATATCAGTAAACTAATTTTGGAGAAAGAACATAAATTACAAACATTGTCTTGTGTTCAACTCAACGACCAGCTATTCTTATCGTTAATGGAATAGTATGCTTTTAAAAAAAGATTAGATTTTACTTTGGCTTTAAATGCATTAAATGGCAAGTCTAGAAAAGAAGATGGCAGTTTGTTATAAAAAGCAAGAGTCGTTATTTTAAACCAAAGAAACTAAATCTAGAGGCGACGCCACATGACTTCAACATCTAGTACGCAACATGACGCTGGAAAAGATCGACGCACTCAAAGGCATTCGTTATAACGATAATATCTTTATAGCAGCCGGTGTTGCGAATACGAATAAGAATGAACTGCCACAAGTATCATACTTGTACGTACTAGGTATGTAGTAATGTGGCCTTGCTGCCGCGGAATATTCTGTTATGACCAGTATATTATCATGACCTATTTGCTAAGCATCAGGAAGTATGCAAATTGAACTGACGAGAGCATAATGAACAAAACAACGATGATTACAATTACAAATGTTGACTCACAAGATTGAATAAGTGATATCAATATCGATGCGTTTCATCTTCAGCAACTGCATCATGCTAGACTACGCGAAACCGGTCGTCTATCTTTAACCTCTTGCAGCATCGTAAATATGGAGAAACACTCGGAACGAAATAGCACCCACATCAACGCGCGATGAGCTTATACCACATAATCAACAAAAAGTACGCACTAAGCCACGTTGCCGATTTAACAGATAACTTTTTATCTAATCAAACAAATGTGGTTTATCTAACGAAGATTCTCACGATCAGCGAAATGTCGATCGTTTCCTTGAACGTGCTATATTTAGTATTCAAACATGTGGTGATACTAAACAGTTTGACTGATAGGAGATAAAAGATGTTTACTATTTATTGTTTGGGTCGTTTCATCGTTTGAACTCGAGTTCATGCGATCATCATAATGTTCCTATGTGTGTGTGATGCACCGCCGGTTGAATTGAAGCAACAGGAAATCGATCTAATGCCAGAGGCTAATGGCTATGTAAACACCAGTAATGGGCGCAGGACGGGCCCTTCGCATCCAGTTACGATCGATAACGAACTTTATACCAGTTCATTTGACTGTGATCTTGTGTTTTTTTATTTCAGTATGATAATGGATTATGAATGAACAGGTGACGAATATTTTTTATTATCAAATAGCTAGCAACTGATAGTTATCTACCAAACAAGATCAAAATGCCTTTGAACATAACATTCAATTACATCACTAATGTAATGCAACCCGTATAAAATTAATATCTGCCTATCAGTGTTGATCGACACTGATAACTGATAACTCGCTAATTACGTCAATGATGGTTTAAGTGAATCGTTACCTGTTAAGGGGTAACGTGCATTAAATTACGTAACAATTGCCTATTCGCATCAAACAAAAACAAACGCTAATTAGTACGTTTATGCTGATTCTAATTGGTAGCGGAAATCTTAAGTCTGCAACTCTGCACGGCTAGTTCGTTTCCGCAGTTTTTCTGTGTGATCGCATTCGTCCTTCAGAATAATTTAAGATTTTCGATACTGTCATCATCATCATCATCTAGTCTGAATTCACTCACTGTTGAGTATAAGCCTTTCTTTTCTTGTGCCAGCCTTTTCCAAGTTTTTCACCCGATGACAATTATATCGGTTGACCATCTCGCCTCGCCAATACTGTACTACGTATAAATGAAATACGTCTATTGTTTTTATCGTAAAAATAACAAGAGCTCGTTGGTCACGGCACCTGCAAGTGAATAACCTCGAACTTGAACGTAGAAACAGTTGCCACATGTAAACAGAAGCGCGGTGTGGCAGATGAAACTCTTATTGACGAAAGGTGCGGCAGCGGAGCGTGCGTTGACTAGCACGTGCCGAGCGGAGAAATCCTGCGGTACGTACGATACGAACCACACTGACACACACATGCTTATTGTGCCTATTTCTATTTTACTCTACGAGGCTACGTACAACTATAATTTGTATCCACTTTTTTATTTAAACGCTTTTATTATGTCCGCCTACTCTACGCAATAACAGTTCTACGCTCCGAATGCAGCGGTATCTTCTTTGAATGTGTCAGGAACAATCTTCAGCAGAATCAAGTTTGAAATGCATAACTTTTTGAATCAAAAGATAAGCAGCGCATCGAAGGCAGGAAAGCAACACGATCTGTCTTACGAGATGTCGGGATTGCAACGTTGTGAGTTGTGAGATAACCCGAAGTAATATTAACTAGTACTATTAACCCAGCTAGTTAGTTCACGTGTTTGAAACTTCCTGCTCCAAGCTTACCGTGCAATGCGTCACTAACGGTTTTGCAAGAACTGCTTTTCTTTACTGCGTAACGGCAACATTCCGTTAATTTAAAAATAATGGGATAATTCCTTTTACCGTACAAGCGAATACACCAAATTCTTGGTAACTTGTCTGAATTTTGAAAATTTTACGGTACAAATCTCTGCGGTACCATACTAACATAAATTCTGTCTATGCTCATTCGTCTCACCGTTGATTGGTCTTGAAGCATTTGACAGTCATTTCAATGAAACAGACATTGACCTTCGAATTCTGCTCAAACATTGGCGTGAGAAATTAATTTGCTACCAATTCCTATCGAGGTATAAAATTACTTAATATAAAGTGTTTTAGATGGTAATCAAAGAACAATATCTAATCGTTATGCTATTACTGACTCAGCTTTAAATACATTGAGATTTAGTAACGTAGATTGTAGATGAAACATTCAAGCAGATTTGTTTACTAATGTGTCTTTCAGTCCAAACCTAGGAAGGATTCCAGAAGCTTGAATCATTTTAAGAAACGTCAATATTGATTTATCAACGCAGTGCCTAAAAGAAAATGCAATTCTGTGTCGTTAGATGATTAGATCCTATAAAAGCCTACTCCAACATAGTTGGGAAAATCCAAGACAAATTAAGAAGTTTCTGCAAAAGTGCTTAGTTGTTTTACAAATACATAGGTCAGTATTTATTTATTACTAGCTGACGTCACGCGGTTTCACCCGCGTAGTTCCCTTTCCCGTGGGAATACAGAGATAAAAAGTAAGTAAGTAGTAAGTAGTAGCCTATGTCACCCGGGGATAGTGTAGCTTCCCAACGGTGCAAGAATTTTTTAAATCGGTTCAGTAGATCCCGAGATTACCCCTTACAATTTAACAAATATACAAACACACAAACTTTACTTCTTTATAATATTAGTATAGAAGTAGAAAAAAAAATAGGTGTCATTGAAACCCAGCCAAGTAGGTAATGTTCTCAGTTCCAAGCTTAGATTAATCATACTCAAACCGCAGCGACTGGCAAAATACGTCATTAAGAACTACATACGTACAATAGAGATTCCTTCAGGATGACAGTGTTTCACGATACATAAAAATCAAAACAAGAATGAAACAATTTAACTCATCAATTGAACGTAGACAGACATAAATGCCACTCGTACAATAAATAAATTCGTGCATGATTTGATATCACAACGACCCAAAATAGTGAAAAGCAGAACTTTCACGCTACGATTTGGAATGTATTTATTAGATTTGACATTATGTAAGCGTTCTTTTAGTATTCGTTCAGTTTTAATACTTTAATTGTTAACGATAACCTCCATTATATTTTTAAAATCACTTCCTAATCCACTTTTTTATTGCGTGTGCACCAACGTTTCAGAATTGCATTTAGCGAGTGAGCGTCCGCGTCCGGAGACCAACAGACTGGAATTATTTCGTGGGCTTCTAATTACTCCAGTGCTTCACCTCAATCAGACCTCATGGGGCTTGTATTGTTCTCCTCATGGTCTTGCTAGCAAGCTGACTTTTGATTCGTACGTTAACTTCCCTCTCTGTGGGAACATTTTGGATTTCGCGTGTTGTCTTTACGTAACGAACACACCTTTCAATACATTCGTCAAGTATAGTCTTTACTTGACTTGCGACATTAAGTTTATTGCTTTTTATCATCATCAAGAACAAAGCAATGCTACGTAATTTTATGTCTTAGTGTGCTATGGCAACTTGAATAGGTCGTGACATTTACGACTGACTTTGTGGCTGCGGATGATACTTCAAGCTTCACTCTTCTCGTCCCGACTCGACACGACACCGAAGATTATCTCAACCGATACATTTAGTTACACTTTCTCGTAATGTGCAAATTCCATATGTTTTAACTTTCGCGAAGAACGTAACGGCCCATGAACACCAGTTTCCATACGAAATGAATGGATTTTTGATGGGTTTTGAATTTGAAATAGCTCAATTTAAATGATTACGTCAATATTGAAGTAACAAGCCATGTATTGATATTGTATGTGGTAATATATTACTCTTACTTAACGGACGAACCGCGGCTTTACGTAGAGATGAGCTTTTTACAAAAAACAGAAATACATAATAAATATGAAGAAAGAGTCACGTCAAAGAGCGGTAATAACCAGGGAGGATACATACGATTCAAACGTATGGGATCTCAAAAATAACACAGTTCGCAAGATGCTAAAACTACTTGACGTTCGTTGGGTCTGTCATAATTTAGTTATTTGAAACCTTATAATGTCCTCCGTAGAACTGTTTTTTGCTTGAATTCATTCACGTTATACTTAGCCATTATTTGGCGCGGTCCTGCTTATTCTGGTCGAACCGGTTCTACGCCTGGCTTTGCGACTGGACCTGCTACCACTCGCCAAATGAGTCGTGCGCGCGCCTACGTCGCAAATATGTTATGGCAGCATGTATTCAACGGATCAGAAGTTAAATAAACGCACAAACACTATTCCCTAATTCTAGTAACTAACATCAACCAAAGTCCAAACGACCTTGAAATGTCACTATGAACTTAGTAAAATAGAACAGCGCAGGTGTGGCAGTCATCAAGATTATTGAGGGTAGTGTTTCTAAAGGTCACCACCTAAATGTAATTCGAACCTGATCCAATTAAGTTGGAGCAATATACCGGCTCGCCCTGCTACAAAGAGAAACCTGCATTTTTAAAACCTTGGCTTCAAACATAGCACAAATACAACAAATTATTTATTTTAAAATATTCTAGTCGACTTTAAAACAGAGCTGGCTTCTATAAAACTTTATAGGCAGTAGTTTTCATCGGTTTGAACGAATCAAACAAATTGGTTGAGTTTAACGGTTTCACTTTCAGCATTTTTTACGACGATCATTACTATTGGAGAATTTAAGGTTCTTTTATGAGAGGCATAAAAATATAAAATCATACTTGTTATAATACCAGACCAGTTCGAGTTTCCTAGATGACATCTGATATCTTTCTTTTTTTATAGTAGCTCTAGCTTTTAGCATTAATTGCTAAAATGTTATAACTTTTCAGCCGGCGCGGCGTCCAATTTAATCTGATGTCGTCAAACAATCTACGTTTTGTCGTAGTAAACAATATGAAACATTTTTATGATGACATCATCGCCCAGCGAGGACCCCATAATAGGTAGGCTCCTTTTTGCGTTTTGGCCAGCCCACAATCGGAAACTCGTTTAGATTTAAATGACTTCGAAAATTGTATTTTTATATTGAGCAGAATGTTCTCAAGTATGGCCGTTGAAGTATGGAAGTGTTTAAAAGAAGACGGATGTATGTGGCTGACTTTATTCTTCAATAAGTTGTTGCATGAAGGAGCAATCCCAGAAGAATGGTGCAATAGTTCGCTAGTGCCCATTTTCAAGAATAAAGGTGATGTGCAAAACTGCAACAACTATCGGGGAATAAAGCTCATGTCACATAGTATGAAAGTATGGGAGAAAGTGATAGAGAAAAGAATAAGAGAGGAGAGTGAGATCACCCAAAATCAGTTTGGGTTTATGCCAGGTCGAGGAACAACGGACGCCACTTTTGCACTCCGCCAATTGTGCGAGAAGTACAGACGTGCACACAAGAACTTGCACATGGTGTTCATAGATCTAGAGAAAGCGTATGATAGGGTACCTCGGGATGTGTTGTGGTGGGCCTTGAAAGAGAAAGGTATACCAGGGAAGTATGTAGAGTTAATTCGAGCTATGTACAGTCAATCTCGTACCTACGTTCGGTCAGCTGCTGGCAACACCGATGAGTTCAGTGTGGCTGTAGGCTTGCACCAAGGGTCGGCTTTAAGCCCTTACCTCTTCTTGTTGATTATGGATGCTCTGACGTCGGACATACAAGAAGAGGCACCCTGGTGCATGCTGTTTGCCGACGACATTGTTCTTGTCGGTGAAGATCCAGAGCAGATTGGAGAAATGGCAACAGAAGCTGGAGAATGTTGGCCTGAAAATCAGCAGAAGTAAAACCGAATACATGTTTTGCGATTTCGGCGGTCTCTCCAGTTCTGGACCCATAGCGCTAGATGGCGTGCTTCTTCCAGTTTGCTCCGACTTTCGGTATCTCGGTTCTCTCGTGCAAAGCGATGGCGAAATAGATCGTAGTGTAAAGCATAGAATTAGCACTGGATGGATGAAATGGCGGCAGGTCACGGGAACAATTTGCGACTCCCGCATTCCCCTTAAACTCAAGGGGAAGATTTATAAAACCATGGTTAGACCTGCTGTCGTATATGGATCAGAATGTTGGGCCACAAAAGGGATAAATGAAAGGCAATTGCATGTGGCTGAGATGAGAATGCTAAGGGGGATGTGTGGTGTGACGCGAATGGATAAAATAAGGAATGAGTACATAAGAGGAAGTCTGAAAGTGGCGCCGGTAAATGAAAAGTTGTGTGGTAATCGATTGTCGTGGTATGGACATGTGATGCGAAGGAATGAAGAAAATGTTGTAAGAAAAATGTTGAGTATGAATGTAGATGGCTATAAGAGTAGAGGAAGACCAAAGAAAAGATGGATGGACTGTGTGAAGGATGATATGGCTAGAAAGGAGGTGACTGCTGACATGACGAGAAATAGAGAAGTATGGAAGAAGAAGACATGTTGCGCCGACCCCAAATAAATTGGGATAAGGGCAGGAGAATGATGATGTTCTCAAGTATGGCCAAATAACATTTTAAACACGGCTTTATTTGCTCAATGTAATACAGAATTGTGATTAAATGGTAGAATATGGTTAGAATTAAGTTTTAAGTATGTTCTATTTAATTAATTAAATATCAAACTATGGACCTCATTGAGGAAAGTCTCTGTGTAATATCTCAATGTTGTATAGGTAATTACAATGGTCAGTACTGTTGTGTGAACGTGTAGTCGGCCGATCAAATATCGCGTAATAATTTTAAGGAAAACTGATGCTTTTCAGCGATATTAAAAAAAACTTGCCGTAATCATACTTTTGCAAAAAAACTGCAATATTTTTCCTTTTCAACGGAAAAATATTGTGAGGCAAAACGTTCCAATGCCACCACTCGTTCGTCCGGCATTTGAAGTTTTTGTAAGTCTACAGATAACTTTAAACGATTTCCGGATGATTGACAACTTTGTATTGAATCTGTAAGTTCGTATTGGTATCCTGAAATAGGATCAGTTGAGGTTCGATTACAAGCGGGTAAAAAATTTTTCAATAAGAATCGTTTAACCTATTTGTTAAATGTTTATTGAGCCTTTGGTTTCTCATTACAACCCAGTGCCCTAGTAGCGACGTGTCAATAGAAGCCAATCAAGCGCAACGTCTCTCACCAGTTACCGAGGACGTAATGACATCAAATTATTGCCCGACAATCTACGCGTAAGTATTGAAAAGATTTTCACTACTGAGCTTAAAACCTACATACTTTGTAAAATAATTAAATGGTATAGAGACACGTCCGCAATAAAAAAGACATTCGAAACTACAATTACATAAAAAAGTAACTGTACCTATTAGAATTATGTAGATTTGCTTCATCATCGGTCATAAAAATGGGAAGTACTTCGTAGAAATCGTAGATGATGGCAGAGGTAATCAATGTAACTGTATAGAGAACCTCAAAATCGAAGGGCGTTTGTTCTGATTGATGTCTGGCTGTTAATCAGATAAGTAATCGGTCGAGATAAGATGGGGAAAACTCGTAGGGCACCGAAGCAAATGAAGCAATGCATATTTACGTGCATCGTTGAAAAACTAGTGCTGCCTTCGGTCGTTTAGTTTATGTATTCACGGTATAGGTTAATGCTTGCTAATGGTACTGGTATATTAAACGCAATTACATTCAGCATTACGTTCTAATGGTACAGGTATCCAATGGACCCCTATAAAGGCGCTGCGGCAAGTGCATACAAACGAGCGGTTAGTGTTTACCAGAAGTCAGAAACACAAGTTCTGCAGCCTCTCTTAGAAAGCTATTTATTTTTGTATAATATGACATAACATGTGTTAAAGAAAACGCATACATTATCGGTAAAGATATCCTAAAGGCGAAAGTTTCTGCCTTGAGAGTGTATGATAGAGTATAATACGTGACTGGATTACTAAGTAAATATGCAACAACGAACTGAAATATTGATTTTGTGCGGGATTCAAAGCCTGGGCTGTTGAGCAGGGCCATATTCAGGGTTGTCAGGTGACATAAGTTGAAGAGTCCAATATTATTTAAGTCTTTCGGGTGTCTGGGGCATTTGATTCTATCTTTTTGAAATAAAATAAAGATATCTTCGACACACTGACCGCGTAAAGAATGGAAGACGTTAGCAAGTTCTTTCGCCAGTTTTTTAAAGCAATCTAACAGCCCTGGGCTAATACCGTGCTAGTGTTCGTTGTGTCTGACTGTGGCCGCTATCCAGGTCGCGTTACAAAACGTTTACGAACTAGTTCAGGGACAGCAGTGTAATTGAATTGTACATGATACTGGCTACTGACTGCTCACTAATGTCAATTTATCGCTATTTCACTTTTTTATGCTCTACTACTGTTTCAAAACACATTTCGTAAATCTTCAGCTTCGCTACTCGGAACTTAATTAGGAAACATTCATGTTTAACATGCGAAACTTTCTCTCAAGTAAGAGAGCCACTAAAATGAATATTATTATAGTCGTTACCACCTAATTAGCACCAACCTTGCAAGGTGACCGGCTTTGTAAATCTGTTTCAAAATACGTAGCCAAAATATTAAATGCTCAGTTTCGTACTTTTGTGAAAATGATGTTAAGCTGCTGTTTTTTCGCATCGAGAGACCATCTACATAATGATAGGTAGGTGCAACGAATGGACCATTTCACAACTAGGCAGCAAGTCGAGCGGAATGCGGGCCGCCACCGGCCTTGCAGCTTGCCAACACTGACCACTCTCGCACACTCATAGATCCAAATAGATACACTATCAGCGACACAGTGTTGCTGTACGCGTACAGAGTGCAATGACCCTAATGTCAATCTTCGCTATTTATTAGCGACTCAAACAGTCGGTCGGTTAGGCCATTAAAAAAGCTATTTTTTTTTTATTGGGACAAGCCCGCCACACTATTCCCAAACCACTGTAACTTCTGTAAAAAGCTAGCCGACACCATTTGTGTCGGCTAGCTTTTTTATTGGCCTAACCTAACTTCAATAGGTCTGAGGTCCTCAGACCTATTAAAGTGGGATTCCAAACCGATTCGCGGATGCAAATTTTTGTGAAAGAATGTCGGCCGAAAAAAGGCGCGTTTTCCACCTGTTTAGCATTTCGCGTTAGACGAAAGCCAAAAAATTTGAATGTAGACTTTTATATTTTTGACCTTGATACATAGTTACATATTTATTCAAGTAGCTGTATATTCTAAATGGTCAAATAATGCCTTAACGTACTAAATTGTCTGACAACGATTTTTCATCAATATTGAAAAGTCTGATGTCAACATATTGAATGAAATTGATATCAATTAATAAGTGGCTACACACATCAACCGGGTAATTTAAGTGATTTTTTAGGATTTGGTTTCAATGGATGACATGGAACCTTGTAAGGCTCTATATGCAGCCAAGATAATTAGCACACAATATACTGGGTAGACACATCATGTTTCAACTCCAACCACTACCCATTGTTTGCTTGAGGGATCGAGAACAAACTAGCCAAGTATGAAAAATGTAGTCTTTGATTTTTGTTTGTTTGTTACAGTACCTAATCACCCGAATTCATTAGATTAATCATTATTACTGGTAATATAATTATTCTTCCTTGTAAAATAACTTTAAGACAGGGAACTAATTATAATGTTGTGATAACCTGGATCATAAAAACTGTTGAGATAATGTGAGTAATGCTTCCTTACAAAGGTCTGATAATTTATTGGTATCAAATACATTAAAATTGTGAGTATGAGGCATGGCACAACAACATGATATCATGTCACATCCGAACACTGACCCAGTTATCAAGATAGAATATAACTCAATAATGTCACACTGAAATGTATTCTGTGAGGAATGATATGAAAGAAAATGTTCAGGAGTAAATGATAGTCTGAGTGCACTGTAAGCATTATAACTTGGTGACACACAGTGAATCATAATCAAATATTTTTCTTCTATTTAATTATTCCACATACACAAACTGTAATGAAATCTTTAAGAATGATTGGATGCATGAATCATTGTAGGTAATTAAGCAAATTCGTTAGAAAATTAATAGGAACCATAATTGCCCTAATGATTACTTGGGAAAGATGATTTGGCCATTTAGAATGAGTTCTCTGGATTTTTGAAAAATCTGGTATTTGCCAACAGTACTTACCTGATTATAAAGCAAACTTTTTTTTAAACAAAAAATATTTAAAGCATCATCCAATATTAAGTCATTACCAATGGCAGATAGATTGTAATTGTATAATGTAATTTACTGAAATATGTTTCTTATTCAATTTTAACTACTTCATTATTATCTGTCCTTATCCCAACTTATTTGGGGTCCGACAGCATGTCTTATTCTTCCATTCTTCTTCATTACTTGTCATCTCATTAGACACCTAATGATCATTAATAGTTTATAGAACAGTAATAGAATATACTTATAATACAACTCAATCTAAAATTCTTACAAATAAATTGCAAACTGGACTTATTCCAATTATACTTTTTTACTCTTCAAACATACTCATAAATAATAGAAATGTGAAAGTGAGTCTCTCTATATTTATGCTGTTTGCACAAACTACTACTAACATAATTGAATTTAAGAATTTTTGAGTCTGATTTTGTTAAGGATTTGATGGGTTTTAATTTTCGTGCAAAGAACCCCAATTCCTATTTCTAAAATAAACTACCAATAAAATTCCAGTAATTTCGGAGATTAGCCAGAACACACAGATAGCATTATTTTTGTTATAAGTACCATATACATTCATATGCTTTCAGTTATTATTTTGAAATTACAAACTTTTTTTTTCTTAGCCTTTAATGTCCCACTGCTGGGCAAAAGTCTGTCCATAGCCTTCCACTCAAACAAATTCAATTTTTTATGATTAGATAAAAGAAAACAAAGAATGGTTACGTTAGGAGCAGAAAATGTGACGCCTGAATTCGCACAAATAGATTTTTAGATGGTAATCACTAGCAAAATTGTTCAACTGCTCTTTTCTGAAGCTAAAATTTATTCTAGAATCATTTATAGTCTGTTCAATACTTTGGTCATCTCAAAAAACATAGTTTTTGTTATTTAAATTAGACTTTCAACTACTTATTTTGTTACCCAATATTAGCCATTTCCCAGTGAGGTCTTGAACAAAGGCTTTTAATCAGTGCTAACAGATGTTTTGTAGTAGCGTTTAGTGAGTTATTAAAATAGTCTCATAGTTAGTACCAAAAAACATAAGAATGTATTTTGAAATTAATTTTATCTGCACTTGTAGAAAGTTTGGCAAACTATTTGGACATCCTAAAATGAGTGGAAACTTACCAAACCAAAAAGAGCTTTTATATTTCGCAATATTGCTAAAGATATAGCATAGAAATATTTTAATTTATGTTAATTTTATTTGCAAATTCAGCGAAACTATCATCAAACTTTCTACTTCCGAATATCGTTCAAGTTTTGCACAAAAATGTTTTATGTACATTGTTTAAGTATCTAAAGACAATAGATTAATAAATAACGGTGCATTATAGTATATGTTCTAAGTACGTTTACTCCTGACAACAGCAGCTATACAATTTACAATTTGCTGTCTAACCGACACGGAATTTTAACGTCGTAGACACTTACCCAAAGCTCAATACCCCAATTCATTTTCACGGCAATAGAATCCACACTTACACAAGAAAACACATCGAAGCTTCACTAAAACACTATAGTTGATAACAAGTAAATTTACGAAAATATTTCCACTAATATGTTGTTTTTTATCACTACCACCATTTCAAAACACATTCCATAGAAATAAACATGGCTGACTGACATGACATTTCGAAAGACTGGCTACATTGCACTGAGCGACTGACGGACGGAAGTGTCCGAAAAATAGATGTTTTTTTGTAGATTGTCTATGGAAAATGTTGCTAGCTTTTTAGGATTCCCAACAATAAGAGGTAAATAAAACTCCAGGGTACCTACTTAAAAAGTGTTTTATTTTGTGTTAAGAAACAAAAATTTTGATATGTCTTTGCGAATTTGCACTGCGTGGTTGCAATAAAGAGCCGTCAGATCCTCGACGTACAAGTGCTGTCCGCCGAACTTCCTAAAATAACAACAATAACAGATTTAAAAAAATGTTTTCTTGGATAGTTGTGTTAAGCCCGAAAACTACTGCACTGTACTCTAGAAATTTACTTAAAATTTAAACAGTGCTATTCCTTGTTGTTGCCAATTAATTATAATTTATATTATTTAACAAAATGCAACTGATTGTGATTGGCATAAATTTTTAAAAAGATTTGGATTGATCATTTTAATACACTGTTTGAACGAAGTTTTACTTTTATTAGTGGAGTGCCGTAAGATTTATACGTACTGTGTGAAACATGAGAGGGACAGGGGAAGAAAAAATGTTTAGAGCTAATAAATAATATTTGTACCGTAACTTTAATGTTAATTTATTAATATTTCGCAAAAAATAACGAGTTACAACAAAAAAAAAATTAAAACGTATCTATCCAATACCCTATTACGAGCAATTCTTGTAATATAGTATAATCTGAATCTCGGATACGGCTCCAACGATTTTCATGAAATTTAGTATGCAGGGGGTTTTGGGGGCGATAAATCGATCAAGCTATCGTGTTTTTCATTTAAAAAAAACACGATTTACTAAAACAACCAAGCAAATTTTGGTTATCCAGGTACTATACATTAGGATGTCACTGACATCTGGGGGGGGGGGAACAAAAGGACAGGCTGAATCTGAGAGAGATTATTTAGGGGCTGGTTTAATACAGTGTCTCAGCATCGCAGGCTGGTTCTAGCAAGGGTCGGACCGCGGATATCTGTATTTCTCCTTTCTAAGTGTACTGGTTTCCCTACTACTTAGAGCTCCGTACCCCACAGGAGGTGCACTTAGCGATTAGTCACTTATAGTATATCAGTTACTAGCTTATGACCGCGGCTTCTCCCGCGTGCAGTTCGATCATGGCCCCACGGGATCATACTACCAAGATAAATTGTATCCTATGTTTTAATCCAGGTTGTAAACCATCTATAATATGCGATATTTTTCCACCAAATCCGTTCAGTAGTTTTTGCGTGAACGAGTATCAAACTTTCGCAATTATAATATAAGTAAGATATGCCTCTGGTAGGAGGCCTTAAACTCAAGGCATCCTCATGGGTTTTTTTTGTTTAGAATGCTTTGGTTGCAGCGATGCAGCGGTACTAATCCTTCACCAACAATACACCAATAATGTTAAAATGTATAGTACCTGGATGACCGAAATAGCTTGATCGATTTATCGCCCCCAAAACCCCCTGCATACTACATTTCACGAAAATCGTTGGAGCTGTATTCGAGATTCAGATTATACTATATTACAAGAATTGCTCGTCTACAGGTATTAGATAGACACGTTTTTTTTTTTTTTTTTTGTTGTAACTCGTTATTTTTTACGAAATATAAAAAAAAATACATTAAAGTTACGGTGAAAATATTATTTATTAGCTCTAAACATTTTTTCATCCCTTGTCCCTCTCATGTTTCAGTACATTGTTGAATTGAAAAAAAAAAAATGAAGAGCGCGCAAATTTTTGTTTTTAACTTCTTTATTTGGGCTTTTACCAATGCAGTCCAAAAGTTTTTATGAAGATTCATTGACCGGCCCTGGATTCCGAGATTTTACAATATTTATGCCTTACGGCACTCCACTATATAGTATGTTCTGAATTTTTATTTTAAAAATAAAATAAAAATTACTTTGACCGGTTCCAAGACACCATGATGACTTGACCTTCGAGATGAAAGTGGGTCTGTTATCGAAGAAGCCCGTGAAGATGGCAGAAGTGTCTGTAAGAATAGATTTTGTATAAAATAAACCTTAATAATTAATTAGTGTAGGTATTTTTTTTATATTTGGATACGGTAAATTACCTTCAAAGCCGGTATAAAACCAAAATCGGATGGTAAAGGTTGAGTTAGTATGCTGTGCATTCCTTCTTCCGACGCTACGGAGACTATAGAGGGTCGGGCTGATAGCTGCTGAGCCAATAATAACGGATCCGCATCTAAAATAAAAGATTGTGTATTATATTCATTTATAAGTCGACAATGCTTATTTTCTTGGATTTATCGTGTTGGATTTACTGTGTGACCAGAAAAGTATTATAATTTACCTCATTTGAGTCCAGTCTGTTGGAGAGGAACTGATTATACCTGGCCAGAGTGAAATTTCGATCAACTTAAGCTGGCAGTAGAGTCAAAGATTACCATATTGGCCACTGCAGTTCATGGCCAGAGAGTAATTGCTCAACAGGTGTCATAAAGTTTGAAGATGTAAGATATTTTCATACTATTATTTTTAGTTATGAACGACAGTGAAAGATATTTCTATTATTTAACTGACTTACCAATATTCATGCCTTTTGCAACTCTACTTGCTTGTACAAGTTTCCCTGCACTTCTTCTGAACCTTATTCCTTTTTCAGCTTCTCTTCTTAATCGTTGAGCAGCAGCAGCGGATTCTGCTATAGCTTTAGCCATTGATCCCATTCCAGACCTTTTCAAATTTAAATCTACTATGTAACTTAGACATATAGCATTTGACAGGATTGCATCGCTTGGCTGAAATATGGAATAATAACTTATAAAAATATCTTACTGCCGCACTCAGAGAGCTTTAATGATTACTTAGGCCATCACTTAGTAAAGGTTTTGACAGTTTTGTCGTACAAAAGTATGTCAAATCTTTACTAATTGACGGCTTAAGTAATCATTAAATATCTCTGAGTACCGCAGTTAGTGTATTTTTTGTACGATTCAATTTATTTCGACTCAAGGTAAGGCAAGGTAAGGTGAGGTGAGGTGTTGACTGTAAACTAAAATAAGCATTATAAAATGACAAAAGTAAGAAACACAATACGCACGGAACCAATATCATTTACACTTATGTCGAGTGAACGTAAAGGAGTTTTCACTAAACCAATCGCTCGTGCTAATAAATCGCCACAAGTTGGAGGATTTTCTGCACTCGTTGTGGACCATACTCCTGTTGGTGGTTTCAATAATGGTCCTGGTGTTATTCCACAACCCGATATATTTAAGCTGTAATTTTTTTTTTAATAATTAGAGAATTCAAAAAAACGGTCCAGTACAAAATTAAAAATCATTATTCATTACCTGGTTAGATTGCATCCTCTTGCAATAGATACGGCGACATGAGCGATTCCTTCAGAACCAAGTTTTGTGTTAAGCCTTAAGTCTAGTGTGCGAACCCCGCATCCAGAATGATTAAGTGCATGTGATATACTTTCAGCACCAGCTGGACCTATAAAGTAAGAAATTTTCAATATTTTACTAGCCATTGACGTATAAATAGACACCAAAATAAATCAGTAATTAAACACAACGATTTTGTTTTTACTTCAGCTGTTGTTTGTTGAGAAAGGTGAATGTGAGATGGAAAAAATGGACTTTAACATAAGGGTTTAAGTCCATTTGTGAATCAATAAAGGTCCTCAAACTGAACTTTGTGTGTGTAGCGTGTTTTTTAGTTAGACCATCACTTGTTGCGTTAGATTTGTATTTTGTTGCATAAAATATTACCAAATATGTTATCCACTAATGTGAGAATTCGCAAAGCATCACGTCTAATAATAAATTTTCCAATTGACGAAGCACCATCATCACCTATTTTGCAATGACTGAAATCCATTGTTTCTAAATTCATGTTGTCCGAAAGCCCCCGAAGTATATATTTAACTCGTTGACAATTCATATCACTTCTTGTTATTCTGAAGGTATTAATAAAATAACAGTTAAATACAGTTTAAAAAAATGTCTAACTATTGGAGGTACGATGGAGACAGAAATTATTACCTTAAAATCCTCAATTGCGCACATTTTTCTAAACCACGTGACAATTTTTTAGCATCGTTATTTGTGAATTGAAATTGGTCTGTACGGTAGTCAACTCCAATAGACCGCAGTTGATATGTTATGTGCAATTCGACCAAGTTGGTCAAACTGCCCAAAGCAGCATGGAGGGAAATATGATCTGAAAAAGTGAACGCCTCGTGCCATGTATGGGTTTGAAACAATTGGCAAACGATCAATATTATGGAAAAAAATATATTAAGTTAGAAATGAGACTAAAATCAACAATAATTTTTAAATAGCTATGATTTTTTTGAGTCAATATTTATAAATTAAATAAATGCAATATAATCATTTGTGTTAATTTATTGATTTGTCACAGGCCCACTTTTTATTTTCTTACCTCTCGAGATTACTTCCTTATCTTTATCATGCTGTTTATTTCCATTTTGCCGCTGACTTGTTACTAAGTGAGCCAGTTCTGGTGAAGCCATTCTCTGTACTGGAATATCAGTTGGTATCAAGCTACGAATTGATAATTTTTGAATGTATGGGCCGCAAAGCTTCACTAAGGTGTTCACCTAAATAATAAAAATAAAAATTTAAATGTAGTAATATAGACCTTAAAGGATATTATGTTAGATGGATGAAATGTTACTCGAGCTTTGTTATTATGGAAATGTGAAATTCATCATTGTTTCAGTTCGAAAAAAAAAATAGGTTTAAACTTTCTTCAACTTGTTAACATCCTAACTTGGATCACGTAAAAGTGGCTTATGGGTTATGTTTAGGGATTTAAGGGATAAAGCATTAGCATTTGGCTACTTTTTGCAATCAATCGGCGTTAAATAATCCCCTAAAAATGGATCACTTCTCACACAAGTGTAGATTACACATACACAAGCATACGACAATCAAACCACAAGCATACGATAAGCATACCACAAGCATAAACTTGAGCAACACTCTAAGCTGACCTTTTCAGGATCGTATTGCCTGGGATTCACGTTTTCTAAAATGTCAGCAAAATGCCGTTCCATAAAAACATTGATCCATTTTTTATTTTCCGCCAAAAGAGGTGAATCCGAAAATTTTGAATGGTAGCATCTTTTCCAGAATATGTCACTTTTGATATTATCCACTAAAATTTGAAGTGGGACCTCAGTATCCAAGATTTGCAAGAATAGTTCACGATCTTTAGCAATCAATTGTTCTAGCTTGGGACAACCTGCAACATAAAATGTGTTATATGTAAATGTTGATTGTCTTAATGCGTAGAATTTATGTGATTTATGTTTTTGTTATGGCTAATGTGGTTAATTTAGAATCACTATGATAATTCGCCAATATTCATTTGAGCGTTCAAAACGCTCTGTGTGGAAAAGGAAACTCATGCAAGAAAATTTTGCTTGTAACTAAGCATTACATTTATACAGAGTAAGAAATTAATATTTTACATTTTTCAATTAAATATTAAATAAATATATAAAAGTTTTCAACATTTTTAATTACTAACCCATCCAATTTTCCGTTAATTTTTCAATGCAAATAGAAACGAGTGACTTTGGAATATTTGAATCCCAATCGAAATCTTCTGATTTAATTTTTCTTTTAGGTTCTGATATTTTATCATGCTTGTAAGCCAAATAAGTAGAGAATTTTACACTTTCAGGAAACTTCATAGTTCAATAATCTAGATATTTTAACCTTTTGATTAAAATTACTCGGTTAGTCACTAAAGAAAATAGAGGACCGATTATAATTATTTCAGTAACTATACAATTAACTATACGAGTCGCTAGCAACAATTAAGATTGCAACCATAGAAACAAAAGTTTTGTTTGTTCAATATCTACATGATATTGTAAACCCGCGATTTTGAAGGCATGGTTCAACATAAGATTTACCGGAAGTGTTGTTTTATTCATAGACACATAAAACTTGGGAAAATTTTATGTCATTCTTGCAACACCCTACACTACCCACCGGCGCAGCGACCTGTTGTAGGTTTTGACTAATTTTATAAGATGTTTTTTTTCCAGATATTAATTCATTGCATTGATTAGTATAATTATTAAATAATTAATCTCTCAGTGAATTATTAAAACTGCTCATAAATCTAACTCCTTCATCTGACAACATCATTCATTCGCTTTCAATCAATTTGACGTTTGTGGAACTCTCGGAGGAGATTCTGTCATTATTTATTTTGGTAATTTAATGTTTTGAAAAGGAAAGTTGAAGGTTTTAATAGTTTTCTTTCCGTATTCAGAACCAAAAACTCGTTAACAATGGATAAACACAATAGTTCTGAATTATTAAATTCAGACTTTTCGTTATCAAAGAATGCCAGTTCCGACTCATTGGACTCGGACTCCAAATCGAGTTCATTGAATTCTAAACACGGACAAGACTCCGTAAGTTTCCTAAAAGGATTAATTTATTCTTATTGAATTATATACCAGCCGCTTCCTTGCTTCCTGTAACTTAGTTTAAGCTCGCGATTAGTCACTGGTGTGCATTGCTATTTGTCTGAGGAACCAATTGTTTTTTGGTTTTTCCCTGTTGCAATGAGTAGAAATAGGTCTATTCATATTTGCCTATTTATTAACTGCATCCACAATCATAGGCAACAAGAACTGTCCAAGGCTGGTATCATGTTGGTTCACCAAGAATGGTTTCTGATTTATTTGATTCTGTATATATTCAAGTTCATGTTTCTTTCCAGCCTCATGTTTTGGGGGACATTCAACTTCTGGATGGTGAGAAAGTGATGAGCTTAGCCCGGGATGTAACGTACTTGTGCCCATACAGTGGTCCTTCTCGGGGCGTTCTTAAAGTGACTAACTATCAGCTGCACTTCAGACCTACAGACACGGCTGCATTATTGAGTACTCTCAGTGTGCCTCTTGGTGTTGTAAGTTGTGTTTTTATATAATCTAATGGAAAGTACATTTTAAAACTAACATAATAATATTTTGTTAATTGAATGAAAAGAAAATTTAAGTACTATTAGTACAAATTCAAATTCAAATATTTATTGCTCAACACAGTACATAATATTACATTCATAGATGTCAAGTGAATGCGCAGTTCACTGTGATGTACCAAATTAGGCATGCAAAATTTATAGTTAAAATTATACACATTCTCAACCAACTAAAATAATATCAATTAATACCATAAAACGGGCATACAAATATTGTAATTTTTTTTCCGAAGAGTGTGGCAACTTACACTTTGACTCGAGAATTTTATATAATAATAAATAGATTTAGGTGTTGGGTAGACATTTTCGGCACTACCAAATCAAGTAATATAAGAGCAGGAGGATAATGACGAGTAGACCTACCATATAAGTGAACACAAATGATAAATATATCTCATTCCAGGTATCTCGTATTGAGAAAGTGGGTGGAGCTTCATCAAAAGGAGAAAACTCATATGGCATCGAAATATTTTGCAAGGTAATAATTTATTTTAAGGAAAGAAACATGCAAAGTTTTAAGATTTTATGATTAATCATTCTATATCTAATTATTTCAGGACATGAGAAACTTGAGGTTTGCACACAAACAAGAGAATCACTCAAGACGAGGAATATTCGAGAAATTGCAGCAGTTAGCATTCCCGCTGTCACATAGACTTCCTTTATTCGCATTTAGCTATTCAGAGAGTTTTCCGGAAGATGGATGGCATGTGTATGAACCTATTGCAGAGCTCAGGCGCATGGTAAGTAAATTTCAATTAGGATATACATTTATAAACTTTATTTATTTACTTTTGAAGTAAAAAGCTTGTTCAAGTTCTTTAACTTGCCAAATATAAATTTTACAGGAACACCAGAAGCATTTTGCTGTAATATATTAACATTTTACTGATTTTCCGTATACAAACAACAAGCTATAGATATTAATTTAAATACTTGCGTTGTAATGATCCGTGTGTGGGAGTGTGGAGTTTCATGGAGTGAATATTGAACTGCTCCATTGCATTGCATTGCTTGTACATATGCTTTGACTGTAAAGCAGATCTAGATAATGCATTATTCATAATATGTTAAACCGTGTATCGTCCTAAATCTTCTCTTTGGTCACCAGGGCGTTAACAACGACATGTGGCGGATTGCCCGCATCAATGACAAGTACGAAGTTTGTGACAGCTACCCATCGGTCTGGGCCGTGCCAGCAGCTGCCGGCGAAGACCTGTTGCGTGCCGTGGCCACTTTCAGGTCGAGGGGAAGGATACCGGTGTTGGCATGGATACATCCCAGCTCTCAGGCCACTATCACTCGGTGTAGCCAGCCATTGGTTGGGGTGAGTGATTCAATTTTTTTTTTAATAATAGTCTATATGAGAAATAGTAATAAGGATTATAGTTACTAAAAGCCTGACTTTAGTCTTCTACTCCCTGGGGCCTTTATAAGGCCTCTTTAGCAGAATCATAATAGGACAGAACACCATTGCATTTCGTAAAATGGTTTCAGATTCAGTTAATAGTATGAATTGTCACCTTGTGGCCATTCTACGAATTGTACTGTAATTCATATTATTATCCTATTGTGATTCTGCTAAAGCGGCCTTTTTAACCCCCCTGAGCCATGACCGACATATGCAATAACTTAATAAATCATACAAAATACAAAAACAAAACCAATAAATGCTCTCCTTAGACCACCACTACAGCATAAAAATTGCTCATAAACGTTATGTGTTTTGTTACAATGTTACTCTGAAAAGTATAATTATTTGGTTTTATCAGTAGAACACTCATGCATTAGATAAATATTGTAACTACTATGACTAAGCTTAGATTTTGAACAAACTCGTTCATAAATCACTTGTCTAAAATTTTGATAGATGTATGACGTAATCCAGTTTGTTACGATGTTCTAGTTCACTAGTCATAGGGAATTTACCAATGATCTTAGTAGGTCGATAATTGACCCTTTAGGCTTTAGGCCAGTCATTCAGTTGGTCATTCTTATACAGTGAATTTAAATTGTCATTCTTGTCTTAGAAAGTGGACACTGGTTTTAACCACATAATAATTGAATGACTAAAACTGGGTCAGGGATGTTTTTTCCTAAAGGTGCTTCTACGTCACCTTGATAGGCCTCGACGTAGTCTGGCCCTGGCTCGTCCAATCATTAAACTTATGGACACCCGTTTGAAATGCAGTTCCATTTTATATATCATCATCATCATCAGCCTGTAATTTTCCCACTGCAGCTGCTCCGGCCTCCTCTCTAGGAGAGGGATGGGCTATAATCCACCACGCAGGCCCAGTGCATGTAGGTAGATGTCACATGTCTTCGATTTTTTTGATTCTAAGACACGTTTCCTCACGATGTTTTCCTTCACCGTTTTGAGAGAGCAGCGGTAATGAAATAAATTACACAAACTAATGCGCTTGCCTGGGTTCAAACCCACGGGCCACGGCCACCGCTGCTCTCTATTTTATATTTATTTACCCATATTAATAGAAACGTGTATTTAAACGTTAAAATTATAAAATATTTTTGCATGTTCTCAAAATTGACGGCAAGCTGAATGGATTGAAAAACGTTTTATGGACGTATTTGCAAAAATGATAGGCATAGAATTGAACTACTACATAGACACGAGTCACACACACAAGCGTTGGCTTGTTAGCTGCGGGAATAAATAGTCAAGTGAACTAATTTTGATACGTTGAAAATTTTTGTTTTTTTTTTGTAATACCAAGTAATACGTACTTGTTAGCTAAGATGAAACCTCACCTGCGAACTTGATGGAGTGACCTGAAGGTCTACATCGCTGACTGCTACTGGAACTCCTCGACGGATCGAACTAGATGTCCCGAGTTTAGGCTCAATTTGTTAGTTATGATGAGACCTTACCTCCGGACTTGATGGAGTGACCTGAAGGTCTACTTCGGTTACTGCTACTGGAGCTCCTCAACAGATCAAACTAGATGCACCGAGTTTGGGCTCGATGTGTTAGTTATGATGAGACCTTATCTCCGGACTTGATGGAGTGACCTGATGGTCTACTTCAGTGACTGCTACTGGAACTCTTCGATGGATCGAACCAGATGTGCCGAGTTTGGGCTCGTTTTGTTAGTTATGATGAGATCTTACCTCCGGACTTGAAGAAGTGACCTGAAGGTCTACTTCGGTGACTGCTACTGGAACTCCTCGATGGATCGAACTAGATGTGCCTAGTTTGGGCTCGTTTTGTTAGTTATGATGTGACCTTGCCTCCGGACTTGATGGAGTGACCTGAAGGTCTACTTCGGTGACTGCTACTGGAACTCCTCGACGGATCGTTCTTGATGTGTCGAGTTTGGGCTCGTTTTGTTAGTTATGATGAGATCTTACCTCCGGACTTGAAGAAGTGACATGAAGGTCTACTTCGGTGACTGCTACTGGAACTCCTCGATGGATCGAACTAGATGTGTCGAGTTTGGGCTCGTTTTGTTAGTTATGATGTGACCTTACCTCCAGACTTGATGGAGTGACCTGAAGGTCTACTTCGGTGACTGCTACTGAAACTCCTCGCTGGATCGAACTATATGTGCCGAGTTTGGGCTCGTTTTGTTAGTTATGATGAGATCTTACCTCCGGACTTGAAGAATTGACCTGAAAGTCTACTTCGGTGACTGCTACTGGAACTCCTCGATGGATCGAACTAGATGTGCCGAGTTTGGGCTCGTTTTGTTAGATATGATGTGACCTTACCTCCGGACTTGATGGAGTGACCTGAAGGTCTACTTCGGTGACTGCTACTGTAACTCCTCGACGGATCGAACTAGATGTGCCGAGTTTGGGCTCGTTTTGTTAGTTATGATGAGATCTTACCTCCGGACTTGATGGAGTGACCTGAAGGTCTACTTCGGTGACTGCTACTGGAACTCCTTGACGAATCAAACTTGATATGTCGAGTTTGGGCTCGTTTTGTTAGTTATGATGAGATCTTACCTCCAGACTTGAAGAAGTGACCTGAAGGTCTACTTCGGTGACTGCTACTGTAACTCCTCGACGGATCGAACTAGATGTGCCTAGTTTGGGCTCGTTTTGTTAGTTATGATGAGATCTTACCTTCGGACTTATAGAAGTGACCTGAAGGTCTACTTCGGTGACTGCTACTGGAAGTCCTCAATGGATCGAACTAGATGTGCCGAGTTTGGGCTCGTTTTGTTAGTTATGATGTGACCTTACCTCCGGACTTGATGGAGTGACCTAAAGGTCTACTTCGGTGACTGCTACTGGAACTCCTCGATGGATCAAACTAAGTGTGCCGAGTTTGGGCTCGTTTTGTTAGTTATGATGAGATCTTACCTCCGGACTTATAGAAGTGACCTGAAGGTCTACTTCGGTGACTGCTACTGGAAGTCCTCAATGGATCGAACTAGATGTGCCGAGTTTGGGCTCGTTTTGTTAGTTATGATGTGACTTTACCTCCGGACTTGATGGAGTGACATGAAGGTCTACTTCGGTGACTGCTACTGGAACTCCTCGATGGATCGAACTAGATGTGCCGAGTTTGGGCTCGTTTTGTTAGTTACGATGTGACCTTACCTCCAGACTTGATGGAGTGACCTGAAGGTCTACTTCGGTGACTGCTACTGAAACTCCTCGCTGGATCGAACTATATGTGCCGAGTTTGGGCTCGTTTTGTTAGTTATGATGAGATCTTACCTCCGGACTTGAAGAATTGACCTGAAAGTCTACTTCGGTGACTGCTACTGTAACTCCTCGACGGATCGAACTAGATGTGCCGAGTTTGGGCTCGTTTTGTTAGTTATGATGAGATCTTACCTCCGGACTTGATGGAGTGACCTGAAGGTCTACTTCGGTGACTGCTACTGGAACTCCTCGACGAATCAAACTTGATATGTCGAGTTTGGGCTCGTTTTGTTAGTTATGATGAGATCTTACCTCCAGACTTGAAGAAGTGACCTGAAGGTCTACTTCGGTGACTGCTACTGTAACTCCTCGACGGATCGAACTAGATGTGCCTAGTTTGGGCTCGTTTTGTTAGTTATGATGAGATCTTACCTTCGGACTTATAGAAGTGACCTGAAGGTCTACTTCGGTGACTGCTACTGGAAGTCCTCAATGGATCGAACTAGATGTGCCGAGTTTGGGCTCGTTTTGTTAGTTATGATGTGACCTTACCTCCGGACTTGATGGAGTGACCTAAAGGTCTACTTCGGTGACTGCTACTGGAACTCCTCGATGGATCGAACTAAGTGTGCCGAGTTTGGGCTCGTTTTGTTAGTTATGATGAGATCTTACCTCCGGACTTATAGAAGTGACCTGAAGGTCTACTTCGGTGACTGCTACTGGAAGTCCTCAATGGATCGAACTAGATGTGCCGAGTTTGGGCTCGTTTTGTTAGTTATGATGTGACTTTACCTCCGGACTTGATAGTGTGACCTAAAGGTCTACTTCGGTGACTGCTACTGGAACTCCT
The DNA here is from genome assembly GCA_949774965.1 of Diarsia brunnea. Lineage (NCBI taxonomy): Eukaryota > Metazoa > Arthropoda > Insecta > Lepidoptera > Noctuidae > Diarsia > Diarsia brunnea. Next base: position 8,131,625 of record OX458998.1, on the reverse strand, counting down.
CGATGGATCGAACTAAGTGTGCCGAGTTTGGGCTCGTTTTGTTAGTTATGATGTGACCTTACCTCCAGACTTGATGGAATGACCTGAAGGTCTACTTCGGTGACTGCTACTGGAACTCCTCGATGGATCGAACTAGATGTGCCGAATTTGGGCTCGTTTTGTTAGTTATGATGTGACCTTACCTCCAGACTTGGTGAAGTGACCTGAAGGTCTACTTCGGTGACTGCTACTAGAACTCTTCGATGGATCGAACCAGATGTGCCGAGTTTAGGCTCGTTTTGTTAGTTATGATGTGACCTTACCTCCAGACTTGATGGAGTGACCTGAAGGTCTACTTCGGTGACTGCTACTGGACCTCCTCGACAGATCGAACTAGGTGCACTGAGTTTGGGCTCGATGTCCAGTCCGGAGGGACTTGACGGAGTGACCGATTTACTGACTTGAGGATGTACAGACGCCAGTATAGTGATGTGCTGGCCTCTTTAGTTAGATAATAATTAAAAATAAAACAAAAATTTAAAAAAATATATATAATTTATTTCAACTAACAAAACAAGCCTAAACTCGATACATCAAGTTCGATCCATCGAGGTGTTCCAGTAGCAGTTACCGAAGTAGACCTTCAGGTCACTTCTTCAAGTCCGGAGGTAAGATCTCATCATAACTAAGAAAACGAGCCCAAATCGGCACATCTAGATCGCTCCATCGAGGAGTTCCAGTAGCAGTCACCGAAGTAGACTTTCAGGTCTCTTCTTCAAGTCCGGAGGTAAGATCTTATCATAACTAACAAAACGAGCCCAAACTTGGCACGTCTAGTTCGATCCATCGAGGAGTTCCAGTAGCAGTCACCGAAGTAGACCTTCAGGTCACTTCTTCAAGTCCGGAGGTAAGATCTCATCATAACTAAGAAAACGAGCCCAAATCGGCACATCTAGATCGCTCCATCGAGGAGTTCCAGTAGCAGTCACCGAAGTAGACTTTCAGGTCTCTTCTTCAAGTCCGAAGGTAAGATCTCATCATAACTAACAAAACAAGCCCAAACTCGGCACGTCTAGTTCGATCCATCGAGGAGTTCCAGTAGCAGTCACCGAAGTAGACCTTCAGGTCACTTCTTCAAGTCTGGAGGTAAGATCTCATCATAACTAACAAAACGAGCCCAAACTCGGCACGTCTAGTTCGATCCATCGAGGAGTTCCAGTAGCAGTCACCGAAGTAGACCTTCAGGTCACTTCTTCAAGTCTGGAGGTAAGATCTCATCATAACTAACAAAACGAGTCCAAACTCGGCACATCTGGTTCGATCCATCGAGGAGTTCCAGTAGCAGTCACCGAAGTAGACCTTCAGGTCTCTTCTTCAAGTCCGGAGGTAAGATCTTATCATAACTAACAAAACGAGCCCAAACTCGACATATCAAGTTCGATCCGTCGAGGAGATCCAGTAGCAGTCACCGAAGTAGACCTTCAGGTCACTTCTTCAAGTCCGGAGGTAAGATCTCATCATAACTAACAAAACGAGCCCAAATCGGCACATCTAGATCGCTCCATCGAGGAGTTCCAGTGGCAGTCACCGAAGTAGACCTTCAGGTCTCTTCTTCAAGTCCGGAGGTAAGATCTTATCATAACTAACAAAACGAGCCCAAACTCGGCACGTCTAGTTCGATCCATCGAGGAGTTCCAGTAGCAGTCACCGAAGTAGACCTTCAGGTCACTTCTTCAAGTCTGGAGGTAAGATCTCATCATAACTAACAAAACGAGCCCAAACTCGGCACATCTGGTTCGATCCATCGAGGAGTTCCAGTAGCAGTCACCGAAGTAGACCTTTAGGTCTCTTCTTCAAGTCTGGAGGTAAGATCTCATCATAACTAACAAAACGAGCCCAAACTCGACATATCAAGTTCGATCCGTCGAGGAGTTCCAGTAGCAGTCACCGAAGTAGACCTTCAGGTCACTTCTTTAAGTCTGGAGGTAAGATCTCATCATAACTAACAAAACGAGCCCAAACTCGACATATCAAGTTCGATCCGTCGAGGAGATCCAGTAGCAGTCACCGAAGGAGACCTTCAGGTCACTCCATCAAGTCCGGAGGTAAGATCTCATCATGACTAACAAAACGAGCCCAAACTCGGCACATCTAGTTCGATCCATCGAGGAGTTCCAGTAGCAGTCACCGAAGTAGACCTTCAGGTCACTCCATCAAGTCCGGAGGTAAGATCACATCATAACTAACAAAACGAGCCCAAACTCGGCACATCTAGTTCGATGCATCGAGGAGTTCCAGTACTTCCAGTAGCAGTCACCGAAGTACACATTCAGATCACTCCATCACGTTGTTGACGAATAACCATTTGTTTTGGCGAAATAAAATATTGTCATTTAGAAATTAAAATCTCACCTTGTCAAGTATCAAATTTGGTTTATCGAATATTTCGTATTTATACAGCGATCTTTTCAACACAAGCCGCTACTAACAGGCGACACAGCGTCCACTCACAACGGCACCCGAGTGCGGACCACAGAGTACATTTTTATATAGGGTATAGAGTCGTCACTCATGTCATTTTGCGGAATGTATGGCGTGTGGCGCCATCTGGTGCTTTGTGCAAGGTACTTTCGCACTAGGCACTTTTAGTACTTGTACGATTTTTAAAAAAATGGCATTGTGATTGTAAATTAAATAAAACGAAATAGATAATACAAAAATCTGTTTTATTTTTTACTTTTCTGCCATTGTCACTTTCGACTTTGAAGATTTTATATTTCCTTATTCAATGCAACCACCTCACGATTATACAAAGTAGTCCTCTTCAATTTACCTGTAACAAATATTTTTAATTTATCATCCAGTCATTTTATTATGTACTTAGAAGACCAAAATTAACTAATCATAATATATTGGTTGTAATATTAAATGCACTTACGTGTTTTGCTGCAGGCACAACATCTTTTCATAGGCATGGTCGACAATTCAATTCACAAAGCAAAACAGTGAGTCCAAATTGTTAGCCACAGGTCAGTCGATGATAGCGGTATAGCCGGATCGTCATTAAAAATTTACAAAACATAAGAAAAGAATTTAAAGAATCCATTCACCTCAAAAGTAAATACGGATTGGAAAACAAACAGTCAAATGTCAATGTCAATAACACGTTCCATTCCCAGATGAATCACTGTAACTGAAATTTATTTCAATAAATAATTAACATTTTCTGTTATTAGTAGTTATTTTATTATCAATTTTTTGTAAATAAACTACAAAATTTAAAAGTATTTTTTTTTTTGTCTGCTTTTGTTTGAGAAGTTTTTTTTTCTGCCAAAGATAATGGAAATACGTGTCTGCGTCATCTGCGTGAAAAGAAATAAACACATGACAACGATAGTGTGTTGTAGCCATAACAAAAAAAAACCAGTAATACCAGTGTAATAAAAATATTTATATTTTAATGTTTAAGTAGCGCCATCTATTGATCTGTGCAAAGAAACTTTTTGACGATTCTATCAGGTTCTTTGAAGTTATGACACCATGGTGCGGACTGAGATTTCATTCGAAATGTTTGTGCAATAAATCAAAACAGGGATAACAAATAAAATAACCCTTATTGCAATCAATTAAGATTCACCCATAATAGCAAAATATGTGGAAAAGTTAGTTTCGGCATTTATTTTTTCTGCGAGGATTTGTGACACTGTGACATAATTTTTTTTCTCAGATTTACAACAGACTATATTTGCCTGCTTACAGTATTTTTAGAAATCTTAAAATATGTTATTAGTAGAACAAAAAATGTACCTAAACACAACACTGTCTCGAAAATATTGTGGTTAATGGCAACGACAGATCGTTTTTACAGCATCAAAAACTATAATTTTCAAGAAAAACGTTTCTTGCGTTTGAAGATAAAGAACCAATCTATTTGTGTTAGTTACAAGTTTTATTTGATTTGATTCAGTTTAGTCAGAAAATGTACTGTAAAACAGCATAATTTTGTCCGAATTGCAAACGCGCCCTTAAAATGGGAAATTGCCTTAAAAAACACTGCCAAAAAATGGTTCATTGTTACACATTCTTTGTTCTAGCCCCTCAGCCCGCAAACAAATCAGAACGATGACGTGCGATAAAGGACTCCGTTCCAAAATAAATACTGCGAAGTTTGATTTCCGATAACCCAGGCCAAAAGCCTGATCGACGTGATGTATAAGCACCTTAAAATCGATCATCGGTCTAATGACTAGAATAAATTATCATATCATTTCTTGATTTATACTTATGAGTTATGAGTTCACCGCCAAAACCGTTTCCGGTTTTGCATAAATGCCCCGTCTAATTACAGGATTTCTGTGTAGGTGTAAATAAAAATAGCACGGAATTGTAATTGTTGATGTTCTATATTGTTTTTTTTTTTCTTAGCATTGTTGTTACGACGAACAAACTTACGTCATAAGACTGCAATGATCGTTAGAGTAATTAACACATGTCTCGTTTGCTGGAGAATATGTAGATTATTGTAATATGAAACGATTGATGGACTGTGTAAAGGATAATATGGCAAGACAGGAGGTGTCTGATGAGGTGACTAGTAATAGAGAAGTATGGAAGAAGAAGTCATGTTGCGCCGAGCCCAGTGGCGTAGCGTGTCTTGGTGGGGCCCCTTATAAAAATTTGTTTGGGCCCACTTATGAAGGGTAAAAATTTCTCACAAAAGAAAAAAAATAAAAAATTATTCATCATAATTATCTATCTGTCAGTTTTTCCAATTTTTTCCCAAACAATTCAAATTAAATACTCTCCTTGCCTTTTTTTCGGCAAACTGATTTATTAAATCATTTATAGCTGATGATGAATTTAGGACGCACGATTTACGCGGGGAAAAAATCCTTTTTTTGACTTTTGTCATTTCTGAAATTAAAAAAATTGGGAAGTTTTTATTAATTTTTGCAGCACGTCGGGGGCCCCATGGCTCGGGGGCCCCGTATAATTGACACGGCAGATACGGCGGTAGCTACGCCCCTGGCCGAGACCCAATGAATTAGGATAAGGGCAAGAGAATGATGATGATGTTATACCCTTTCGATATTATTTAGTAAACTATGCAAGTTAGGACACGACCTCGTACTACTGTACAAAGTGTTACGGAAAGTAGTCCTATTTAAAGTGCCGACAAGCCCCAAAAATATGAACAACTGTAACAAACATACGGCGCCATCTGGTGTAACTTATCCAAAGCACTATCATGACCTGGTCAATAACATAGAAGAAACAACTACAAACAAGTGACGCCATCTTCAAACCTCGTATGTAACAATCTGAACCAACGTCGATGTAGGTCTTATCAGCATTACAACTACAGACGACTACTTGTTGATATTGTGTATACACGTACCTACAGCTAAACAGCTTTATAAGCAGAGCTGTATTCGAACAATTGTCATTCCCTCCCCGACTCTTGCTCGAGTCAGAGGTTGAGCCTGTAGATTCAGACTAGCCCCTCAATAATGATATCACTCAGATCCAGCCTGCCCCCTTGCTGTCCTCCTCCAGTGACGCCCTAAGACGAGGCTCTTACCTTACAGGGGTTACCCTTAGCATGTAGTCGCTTAGTTTGTAAGTTTTTTTGCGCTGGCTGGACACACTTACACTTACGCATCACAGGCTAGCAGAAGCCAGCGTCATAGGCTGACCTGCGACAGGCATCTCGCTCTCTTTCTGCATGGCAATGCAGAGAGAAAAACAAATATGACTCACTATAGCTCTAATCTTTTAAATCTAGTACCTGCTTCGATAGCCTAGCAGTAGTCACGAACAGCTAGGGAACGTCTGAAAGGCGATAGCTCAGCAGTCGCTTTCATCCCTCCACTTAGGGTTGCCACTATATGAACTTCTAAAACTTCTCGCGCCACTTCGACCGTAAAAATAAAAATAAATTGTGATACATCGTCTAATATGCATGATATAAATATAATTTATAGCTTATCTATAGCATCCACGGTTAATGTAGTTTTTTGCCAGTGAAGATTTTTTTTAGAATTGAATTATTAGTTCCAGAGATCCCACATACCTACAAAGTACAAACTTATAAATTTTAATAATACTGGTGTAGATGAACAAGTTACAAAGTATCACCAAGTTCAATGGGGCTTTATTTTCACTAACAGCAACCCTACACAACTTTTTTGTTTGAGTAAAGTCTGAATCTAAACAGTTGTTTCAGAAATGATCAGTTAGTAAACGGTTACCGAGATTATTTCTTAACAATAGCCAACTATTTCAAAATTGCCTCCGCCATAATATTGATGGATGCACTTACCTTTATCCCCAACAACATACCACTTATGACGGCTTTACAGTTTAACATAAATAAAGTTAATCTTTTACAGGTAAGTGGTAAACGTAGCCGCGAAGATGAGCGTTACATTCAACTCATAATGGATGCCAACGCCCAGGCTCATAAGTTGTTCATCATGGATGCTCGACCTACTGCCAATGCTGTCGCCAACAAAGCTAAGGGAGGAGGGTGAGTGGCTGAGTACTGAGTTATATTAACCATAAACCGTTAAGCCGTTGATTCTGCACCTGATCTCTCCCGGTCGTGTCGGATTGCTGTCCCACTGGACTATAAGTGTATAACCCTCCTTTTGGGCTTCGCCGCAGTCGGGTAAAATGGAACAAACACTGGACCTGTGCCTGCGCACACGCTGATAATATCTCCCGCGCCGATGCCTACTCTTCGTAAATATTGGCCGCCTTGGCTGAAAAACGGTCAGGAAGACTATATACTAATAAACATATACGGTTTCTTCTTTTAGAGTCGATTGACTTATACCTAAATGTTGTCGGAACATTATGTAACTATCGGGACAGCTCTGTCAGTCATTTGCCTCGTTCAAATCCTGGAAGGAACGTAACATCACGTTTGTAATGTCATGAAGGATTAGGCAATTAATTAACTTTGATCGTTCGATCCAAAAATCTGATACTCGAAAAAGTGTCACGATCGATTCGACTTTGATTCGATTGTTTGTGAGTGCTCTGGATCTTAGGTCCATCTTCTGATATTATACTGCCTCATTGGTGTAGTAGTGGTCGCAAGCACTAATATCTGGTGAAACGTGCACACCACGCGTGGGTGTACTTATTTGTAGGTACACCTCTGCCTAACCCTTCAGGAATTACTAAGGCCTGATGTTATGTTAAAATTCTGATTCTTCATAATATACTTATATTCTTCAGATACTCATGTACGGCGGTATTCACTTCGAATTGGGCTTTCCGTTTACTTGCAATCAAATAACACAAAAAAATTAATAATCTTTCACAGTTATGAGTCAGAGGACGCGTACCAGAACGCCGACCTAGTCTTCCTAGACATACACAACATCCACGTGATGAGGGAGAGTCTACGCAAACTGAAGGAACTCTGCTTCCCGCAAATAGACCAGACGAGGTGAGCGACCGCCATGTTTTACATGAAGTATATTCTTAGCGAATTGAAATTTATTAAATGTAAACATTTCAATTGATTATGTTTATGTTAAATGTGGAAGAGGTTTATGTTAAGTATGATGTAGTCGGACAGAAGATTATTGATCCGGTATTCGTAAACATTCTCTACTAGCTGTTGCCAGCGGCTTCACCCGCTACAACTCGAATCCCACGGGAAGATAAAATCGGGATAAAAACTATCCTATATGTTAATCCAGGTTATAAATCTGTGTACCAAATTTTATCCAAATCCGTTCTGTAGTTTTTGCGTGAAAGAGTAACAAACATATTACACACTCATACTCATATTAGTGTGATAATAAACTGATACTGTTAGCCTGCGTCATCCTACTGATGGAGAAAAGCTTCTCCCAGGACTTCCAGTGATTTCAATCCAAGGCCATTGTGGCTGGCGCTAGTCTTGTCCTAGTCATCCCACCATCTTCTACGAGGTGTGCTGCGACGCCTTCTGGCTGTGTCATGGCTCCAAAAAGTGGCTATTTTGGCCCATTGGACATGCGGCAGATGTGGCCAGTCCAGCCCCATTTCAGCTTAGCGGCTTTATGAGTAACGTCAGCCATTTGGGTTTTGTGTGTTGCGTACACGGTCAGTTAGTTGGAAGCCTACTATGCTGCGCTTCATTGCACGTTGGCAGACCTTGAATTTGGTTTTTTTGAATGTTTGTTAAAGACAAAGTCTGGGATCCATAGGTCAGACTGGGAACTCTTTATCAAAAAACTTATTAAAGGAAACCTTTCATTGTCACTAAAGTGAAAAATCATTAAATGTTTGTCTAAAATTGTTGATAAATTTTAATTTTCAGATGGTTTAGTGGCATTGAAGCTAGTTGCTGGTTAAAACACATCAAATGTATATTGGCTGGGGCTGTTCGTATAGTTGACAAGGTAATGGTTTAATTATTAATATTATTACTATTAATAACTGACTGCCTTGTTGGTCTAGTGGTCGCAAGCACGGGGTTCAATTCCCGGGTCGGCAAAATGTTTTTGTGTTTTTCCATCATAAATTTCTCAGTATCAGCTATGGAGTCTGGATTTATCCTGTTTGATCCCAATAAGCTCAATCACAGACGTCATGTAATTTTATTTACGTAATAACTGACGTACCTAAAACTCAAAGTTATCAATTCGACCTGTAGGTATGTAATATTTGTCGAAATTGCACAATAATTTTAAATGTTAGTCTATATGGGCTTCCATGCACGTGTACCAAAGGACATCAGACATTTAGTACCTAAAAACAAAAGTGACGCCCATAAAAAAAAATAACGATTTTCTTATGGGATATATTTTCTTGCCCATTATACCTACTTGCATATTTTGCGTAGTAACTAAATAGTTCTCATTTAATTTAATTTTGTTTATTTAACTTTTTGCATATACGCAACTAAAAAAATACTGTGCTAAGGAGATTATTTTTTTGCACGGAACCCCGTTTTTCAAAAATTTATTGAACCTATGTTTGACCTTACAACATCAGCAACCTGCCAGAAAAAGTCCTGTCTAAATCGGTTCAGCCATTTCAGAGATTAGCCAAAACAAACAAACCACAATTTTTTTTTTGTCTGTCTACAAAAAAAAATTGTGGTTTTGTTATAAGTGCCGTACCTACTTTCAGTAAAACACTATTATTCTGATGTTACAAAAAGACACTTCAATTTTATTTATTTGTATAGATAAAAAAATTGGTATATACACATACAAAAACATTAGCTTTGGCTCAGAGGTCAGTCTGACTGACCTCTGAGTTTGTTTTGACTATTTCTTCTCAGAGTATACATACAGGGTGGTGCCGACAATACGACAATAAATGAAACCACTGGTAGTTCTAGTCCATAGGAACATTATTAAACTATCAAAAAAGTTTTAACACCAAAATAAAAAATTTGAAAAAAAAACAATAAAACTAAGTAGCATAAAACTGTTAACGAAATACATTAAAATTAACAAACAAATATTGGTTTACTAACCTTAGGAATAATTTGCACCGATTAACGAGTGGAAATAAAATGTAACAAAAGAATTTGGCAAAGACATTTAGGTAGGTTGTTGTCGTATCGTCGCGTCGGCACCACGAAGGTGTTAGGATTTATTTGATAGTTTAAAAATGTTCCTATGAACTAGAACTACCAGTGGTTTCATTTATTGTCGTATTGTCGGAACCACCCTGTATACGAAACGCTGGATTCAACCAGTTAAAAAAAAAAATTTGGAAATGTGAAAGTGTATGTAAAAACCAATTGACAACTTTTCTTTGGCCAGAGGCTAAGTGTTGCCATTCAACGTGGCAACACTGCTAGTCTCTTGGGCACTGCTGACAGCGTTGAGGAGGAGTTTTTCGATGCCCTTTTATAGTCGGTTGTTAGTTTAGTTTATATATTTTGTTGTTATGTTTATCATCATCACTACATAGTATAAAACAAAGTCGCTGTCACTGTCTGTCCGTCTCTATGTATGCAAACCTACCTACCTATCTTTAAAACTACGCAACGGAGAGAAGCGATTTTTTTTAATAGATAGAGTGATTCAAGAGGAAGGTTTTATGATATAATTTGACCGACATCCACGCGGGCGAAGCCGCGGGCATCAGCTAGTTACCTAATAAATATATCCTACAATTAAAAAATAAACATAATTTTCTCATTTATGTCACATACAGGTGGAGAATCATAAGACGTCAGTGCTTGTCCACTGTTCGGACGGATGGGACCGCACCGCTCAGCTGACAGCCTTAGCCATGTTGATGCTAGACCCTTACTACAGGACCCTCAGAGGATTCGAAGTTCTCATCGAAAAGGAATGGCTTTCCTTTGGACATAAGTTCCAGCTGGTATGTTTTATTTATTTATTTTATTTGTTAACAATCGTTGCCCCGCACAAGGAATTGCTCCTATATCGTAGGTGCGTTTACAAACATTTAAACTCACGTACACATACTAAAGACCCAGACCAACTATCTGTAGGCCATACAAATGTTTATCCCATGCGGGGATCGAACCCACGACATGCAGCTCGGCAGTCGATCGCTCAGCGACTGCGCTAACCGTGCCGTCTCACATTATCCCGTATAAAAGACGACGTGTTTGACGGCACGGTTGGCGCAGTGGCTGAGCGATTGGACTGCTGCGCTGCGTGTCGCGGGTTCGATTCCCGCACGTAACAAATATTTGTATGACCTACAGATAGTTGTTTCGGGTCTGGGTATTTGTGTATGTGAGTTTAAATGTTTGTAAACGCACCCACGATACAGGAATTCCTAATGTGGGGCAACGCTTTTCTTAAAAAAAAAAAAAAAGCATTCTTACAGTACCTATCTGGATGTTTTATGCCACAGCCAGTTTTAGGAGAATATTGTCACTGTTAAGGTAGACTGCCTCGTTGGTCGCAAGCGCGACTGCTGTGCAAGGTCCTAGGTACGATTCCCAGGTTGGGCAGTGTCAAGAATTTCTCAGTGTTTGACATTATCTGCCTGGCCCTTTTCCCAACTACCTTGGGGTCGGCTTCCAGTCTAACCTGATGCAGCTGTATTACTTGTATTTTAAATGGAGCAACTGCCTATCTGACCTACACTATCCAGTGTGTACTGGGAGACGCGATAGCCCTTGGTAAGACTGGTTGTCAGACTGTCGGGCCACTGACGACCCGTAATGGGTGGTCACCAATCCATCGGACCCGAGCGGCTGTTATGATTAAGCCACGAGCTTTCCATTATGTTTGTGAATGGACGGTAACGACATGGAATGCTTAAAATAAATCTATATCTACTCAATGACGCACATTACAATCTAAAAAAATAAACAAATTTCAGTTATCAAAGTATGTTTTGACGGCGACGATATTATTAGCCTAAATAGGTATTTAACAAACGTTCAACCTCGGAGCTTATCATTACTTTTGTTGTTCAGGATTCAGTCCGACAGAATATAGGAATATTTCATACCTACATGGTTAAAATTTATGAAACAACTGTTTTTATCAAAATCAAAAGTCATTTATTCAAACTAGGCTCATAATCAGCACTTTTCAAACGTCAAAATTTATTTCCAAGAGACAGTCCCCCAAAACGCCCACCCTTCGACACTTCCTAGTGTTTTAGCTATATTACAGATAAAAAAATCTATGTAACCTCACATAGAAATTTTTAACCCTGTTTGTTACTATTTAGGTTGTAAAAGTACCCTTAACGCAAACGAAAGGCACTTGTTCTCCCCACCACTGCGATCATTTTTTTGTTCTAGACCATACCTGGGAACCTCCTAGTTACAGAGATATTGGGGGTCAAAGTCCCAAATTTTTCACAGCTGTTTTTGTAAATACTAGTTTTTCAGGTTTTAACTTTACTTAAATTACTTCCATGACCCGTTTACTATTCAAAGCATCCACTAGCACAATGTTTTAAGAGTGCTACTTTGAGTTTTACCGTAAAACGTGGGAAATGACTTTTTTTTGGGGTCAAAAATTGTGATTTTTGACCCCAAAAAAAGGTCATTTCCCCTGCAAAAAATTTTGCGTAGGGGTACTTGGTTTGTTGTACAGAATGCTTGGTTGACGGATGCGTGAAGCGTTCGTTTACACCCTGTATACTTGATTACTTCATTAGTCTAGTGGTCGCAAGCGCTACTACTGAGCATAAGGACTTGGATTCGATCCCAGGGCAGAGTGCTTAGAGCCTCTTCCTGATTTGATTATAAGATTTTTTTTTGAAGCGGCTCGAATTCTAAATGAGTGCCTGGTTACAGTCTATAATTATGGTGAACTAGCTGACCCATGCAACTTCGTCTGCGTCACATAATATAGCTTATAACAAATCATGTCAACATAAATTGAGTTAAATCGTAACAAACAAGAAATCTTATCTTTCCTCTTTATAATATTAGTTTAGATTATATTAAAGTGTGAATTACTATAGGTATCTCTTACTGTTAAATATACAATAACACCTTGTACCTTGTAAACATTATGGTGCAGTAAATATTTTGAATTTGATTTTTTTAATAATTAAATAAATAATTTAAACCACACCGGACCGAATTATTATCACAGTACGAGAAAATCGCTTTTAAGACCGCTTTCACATTAGGACGTTAGTAGCGCGACTACAAACAAATACTAACGGGTTGTTACGGCTCTTGTTATAAAATGTGAAGGAATTTGCTTCTGCCGCGCGACTGTCGCGCTGGTAACGTACTAATGTGAAAGCAGCCTAAAATTTGCTTCGTATGTAGGTACATGTTGCTGGTCGTGCATATTAGCACCTCTACTTTACCCTTCGGAGACAAAATGTTTCACGTTATGTTTTTCATTACAGCGTATCGGTCACGGCGACGAGCGGCATTCAGACGCAGATCGTTCCCCGGTCTTCGTTCAATGGGTGGACTGCGTGTGGCAGTTACAGCAACAGTTCCCCACCGCGTTCGAGTTCACAGAGAGACTGCTCATCACGATCGTGGACCATCTGTACTCTTGCAGATTTGGAACCTTCCTGTTCAATACTGAGAGGGAACGGGTGAAGGAAGGTGGGTAGCTAACTGGATTTTTTTTAAATGAAATACTATAGTGTTACTGTTAGCCTGTCTTATCCCACTGCTTTGCAAAGGCACCAGATGACTTCCAGTTGCTTCGATCCAAGGCCAATGTGGACCACTGATCGTAGTCTGGTCCAGATCGTCCCGAGGTCTGCCACGACGCCTTCTAACTGTGTCAGGACTCTAGAAAGAGGCTTTTTTGACCCACAGCTCATTAGGCATATTACACTCCTCTCATATTTTACTTAGGACCTCGGGGTCCTAAGAAGGGAGAACAATGAGAGATGAAGAAGATATGAGAGAAGAAGAAAGATATGAGAGTATGAGAAAAAATTCCATAATGCGCGTGAGGACTAATCTTCACGCGCATTATGGAATTTTTGACGTGGGGATTTTATATCACTCACTAGATTCTAAACCCTTACACTTAATAACCTAACCTTAATACCCTTTTTTTTTTTTTTTTTTTGGGGGGTGGGAAATCATCAAATAACCCCTCCCGCTCTTGGGCAGAGCGAGAGGGAGTGTCAGACTTCTACTGACTAAAAACCACCCATGTTCCTTCTTCGCCCTTCTTGTCGAGGCCTCGGTATCCCTTGCGGACATCCCGCAGCCTCGACAGAACCTTAATACCCTTAACAATAGTACTAAGCGGGTTTATTGAAATTTGCGCAAAATCGCCGATGGCCTACGCAAAAAACAGCATGGCTACTCTCCAACCAACCCTATTAATAATTACTTTATATCTCTTTACAGAAGTCAAATCCAAGACCGTATCCCTATGGTCGTACATCAACAGCCGCCAGGACTTGTATCTGAACCCTCTGTACTGGGGTCCGCCGTCATTCGGCGCGAGTTCCCCTCCGTCCCCGTACTCACGGCCGCAAGTGGTGCTGGTTCCTGTCGCCTCGCTGAGGGTCATCAAGCTGTGGAAGGCGCTGTACTGTCGGTGGAACCCTACGATGAGGCAGCAGGTTGGTTTCATGTACAGTTTAAATGTGAATACCTTGATCTCATTTACAACCTTGTTGCATTTATATTATTTAAACATAAAATAATAAGTCTATGACATTCTCATTGGACTCTGGGCCTTTGTGAGAGAGTGCAGGCTTTAAACGGAGGGCTGTGTGGTTGCAAATATGTAATGTCAAAAATGACCCGCCACCACGCAACTGTAATATTTATTATTAGTTATGCTTAAGTCCCATGTGATAAGGGGAGCCTATTTATTACCATCAAACGGACACAAATCCGTATAAAAAAAGAACATCATACAGAAATTACCTTTTGAAAATTTCTAAGAATTTTCGAATCCTTAACTAATTATAAGTACCTAACTACCTATGTATTGTCAATAATCTCAAACGTAAGAGTTAGTTGTAACCATGATAAACACGAGGTGGGAAACCATTTTGATCCAAAACCAAATAGTTACACACAAATTCTTCTACTCCTCAGGACCCCATATACCAGCGCACCCGCGAGCTGGTGGCCATCCGTGCCCAGCTGGAGGCAGCCGCAGCGGCCGCGGCCGGGGACCACGCGGCCCGTCAGCACCGCCTGGGCCTCACCCCGCCCCGGGTCGCCAGCCCACACCATGTATGAAACGAGGACTTGTACTTCTACGACAGCCATCTGTCTGTCTGAGAAGTCGACTTAAAATGGACTTTATAGCCTTGTGATACAGATGAACTTGAACTGCATAGCTATTCACAAACAACCGAATCGAATATTTCGTAAATATGTCTATCTGACTCGCTCTCGTAATGTCAAGAAAAAGAAAGACATTCGACATATTCGATTCGGTTTTTGAATAATTATCGTGAAATTTGTGAACTTAAAATATCGTGTTTCATGCTCGGTGGTGCTTGGGCATACAACGCCTTGATTCTTGTCGACGTATTCAACAAAGACTACTTCAAGACAGGTTGGTTCGGTATGAATGCACAAGTTTTGCATTGATGAGGGAAGGAATTGATTCGTCGTTAGGTCTTGCGCGTTTGTGCGAAATTTGTTCATGTCATGTATTAGTCTTAATTGCCTTAATAACTAATATGTAATCATTTTCCATTATTACCCATGAACTGTGGGAGTTAAATCCAGAAGCATAGTGATTTACGGCAAGTGTTAATGGTCTCGGGATTTGAATTTGTGACAGTGACCAATATTGAATGCATCTTTGAAGTGCCGAGTAGGACATGCAACAAAACTCCCAAGCAGAAAATTGCATTATGATTATACGATTGGACAACTTTTTTAAAAGACTCGAGTCAAGTAATTTCTATAAAAATATACCAAAATCCATTTCAATACACATATTATTTTTTCATGTCACATTTTGTGTGAAAATTGAAATTTGAAACCTTATTTTAAGTATTTGTTTATAATTTAATGAGTATTAATGATTTAGATATTTACCTTATGTTAACTTTTATATCGATGACGACTTTTAAAATGTTATTTTCGTGATTTCTTAAATACAACCATTATTATTATTATTTTATCAATGTGTAACAAATAAAAGGTGCTTGCGACGCTGGAAAAGTAGTTAAATTGAACATTGTACAGTGGAAGTCTTTTGGTCAAAAATTATGTCGACTGCGTAGGTCGGCAGGCTGCAAAGGTAGGTATAATATTATTATGGACTATTGTAGCCTTAAATACATGATGTTATGTTATAGTTTCATCATACACCCTCTGAATTTTGTTGAAACAAGCATTCATACGTTCTTCAAATAACACCGTATTATTCTATTTGCATTACCAGCGATATATATTAAATAGTTGTACTATATTTTGTTACGAATGGTGTGTCTCAATCCCTTGAATGTATAAGTGGCTTCAGTGGTGAATTAGAACAATTTATAGCAAGTTGGTCTGGGAGGAAAACATATTCCATTTACTTAATGTATTAATTATATTTGTGTCGCATAAAATATGTAGCTAGTTGATATAATGTGACGAATGATGTGTAATGTAAAAGTAATGTAAGTAAGGATTATGAAGCATTTAAAATATATATAGACTACTACTATAGATTGCCTCGTTGGTCTAGTGGTCGCAAGCGCGACTGCTCTGCATGAGGTCCTGGGTTCGATTCCCGGGTCGGGCAAAGTGTTATTGGCTTTTTCCATCAGGAATTTATCAGTAACAGCCACGGAGTCTGGATTTGTGCCCGGTTGATGGCAATAGGCTCGCCCCCTATTACATGGGACTTAAACATAACTGGCGAAATGTGGGTGGTACTATTAGGTACATCTCTGCCTAACCCTTCGGGGATTACAGGCGTGATTTTATGTTATGTTATGTTAAAATAAATATTTCGTGTACTGATTTGCAAGTTGTCATGTAAAAGTTTATAATGCATGTAAAAGTATCCTTAACGAAGTCGAAAGACACCTTTTTCACTAAGCATTTTATTTTGTTCTAGTCTATACCTGGGAATCGTCTAGTTACGGAGATTTTGTAAGCAAAGTTCCAAGTTTTTAACATGTTTTTTTTTTTAATGTTGTAGCTTTACTTTTAATACATTCACGCCAACACTCTTCAACACATCCATCAGCACAATGTTTTGGGTGCGTTACTTTGAGCACCTCAAAAAGAAGTACTATTTTTTTTACTAGTGATCTGGAAACAGTAAATAAAAAGATAGGCAAAAGTAAAAAAAAAGCTAGTGTAATATTTAAAATAAAATGGGTTCTTAGTTTTAACCGATTTAAAATGACTTGCTAGACAAAAACAGCGCTATGGAGATGTGACGTCATAACTCATACCGCCATCGTTACGTAGTACAAATGGCCGTTTTGCGCGACAAGAATAGAAAGTGCCCCCACCAAAAACTTCTAAAGCATGTAGCTAAGTAGCTATTCCATTTTTTGATCGATTTTATTACTTTTTTTATACATCGTATTATTTCTGTTAGTTCTTTAAAATAACATAACATTTTAGTAAATTTTTCAATATTTGCGTAGAGTTTGATGCACAGAATGCTTGGTTGTCGGCTTCGTAAAGAGTCCTTTTAAGCTATGTTTTTTTTTATTAATCATAAGAAATCATAAATATTGACATACTACTAAATGTTCGCAAAGAAGCTGAATGTATGTGTAGCTCTTAGCTACATGATGTATTATAGACTTGGCTTTTAAATTGAGATTTTCTAGTTATACAGCATGTATTAGAAGAATGAGGTCATGTATATGTATGTGGTATAGACCATCAAACCTCCATGGGACCACAATCGTTACCAAAAAGATAAAAATATCAGCTGTCCTATACAAAACTTCTATACCTAATACCTATTCGATCTATGAGAAACCTAATTTAATAATGTACGGTCGGTAGCGCATGAAGTTACCACAAACTGTCAAATTTATCCAAATGATTTTGAAAAAAATGATGGTGGTTAAGTTCAAAATCAAATTAGAAAAGTGGACAGTTTGCCGTAACTTGATGCGCTAGCATATGACCAAAACCTTTTTGATACACGCTGTAGAAACAAGTATTAATGCAAAATTAGCTTTTGTATAAATAGTTACATTGTAAACATTATTAAACTATATCTACATGTTATTACTTAGCCAATGTTATAAGTTGTAAAAACAAATGTAAATATTTAAGAAATAAATGTTTATTATTGCTATTTTCCGTTTCAATAATTCCACTTTCTGACCGACTTCAGAAAAGGAGTAGGTTCTCAATTCAACTAGGTTTTTTTTAAATCTTGCGCTCGTTTTAAAAGACAAACAAAATAATCGTCTTGATAAGAGGTTCGAAATAATAGCTTGAACTCTGATAACTTAGAGATGATAGTATATATGAGGCGGTTATCAAAACTTCATTGTGTAAATGTAAAGCATTCGTAAGTGGACAGTGTTCTAGTCAACATTTCTTTCTTTATTAAGTTTATTTTTTAATTAGCCTGTTCTGTCCTATTGCTGGGCAAAGGCCTTTAAGTAGTTTTAAAAATGTTTAAATTAGTAAGAGATGGAGCCATTAGAAGCAAAGCGTCGAGCTATTTAAAAAACTTCAGACATGAAAGGTGTCTCGCTACTAACCAGGAAGTTGTGTCTTGGGCTGATGTTGTGATCATCGGTAAGTTTTTTTTTAATTTAAAGATTTTTCCTTTTTAATTTTGCCTCTTGTTATTTGTCTGTTTTTTAAATGTGTTTGGTTGGCTATATAACAACACAAAAATGTATAGTGAGGCAATTAACGATAAGCCATTTATACACCTCCACAGTGGGCCTTATCCCTACTAATATTATAAATGTGAATGTAAGTTTGTTTGTTACGCTCTCACGCGAAAACTACTTAACCAATCATCATGAAACTTTGTATGCATATTTTTGGAGGTATTAGAAGTAACATGGGATACTTTTTATGAAAAAAATAAATAATAAATCTTAATTAAGCTTTACTAGCCGTATTGTAGTTAACTCCGATCTCGGGCCTTCTTTCTTTTTAAGAAGTTCGTCAGCGGCGTTTTCGAAACTGACATTACTGATCATGATGTGTCGGTGATACTCGAATTAAATGATTTTATTATTATACTAGCTGTTCCCGGCATGCGTTGCAATGCCCTTTTTCCTACCTACTACCTGCCTGTGTACCAACTACCTACCTACCTACTACCTCCTACCCTACCTACCTACTACCCTACCTACCTACTACCCTAGCTACCTACTACCCTACCTACCTACCTACTACCCTACCTACCTACTACCCTACCTACTACCCTACCTACCTACTACCCGACCTACCTACTACCCTACCTACTTACTACCCTACCTACTACTCTACCGACTACCCTACCTACTCTACTATCCTACTTACTACCCTACCTACTACTCTACCTACTACTCTACCTACTACTCTGCCTACCTACCTACCACTTTCTCACCTTTCAAATCTTCCCTGGACTTCCACGAATAATTCAACACTATAATTAGCCAAATCGGTCCAGCCGTTCTCGAGTTTTAGCGAGACTAACTAACAGCAATTAATTTTTATATTATACGCAAACACCATTTGAAAAATCGTTTTTCTATTGGGAAAGAAACAGTAATTATTTGTGATTATTGTGATAATGTCGTATGGTCTGTTTGAAGTTGTCATTCGTTGACTGAACAACTGAACGTCACTCAATTGTTTTGCCTTCCCGGAACCTCTCCACTAACACTTGAAATTTATAGTACGGTATTAAAGCTCAAATTGATTTGACGTTTTAGTTAGAAAACGTTTGTATGGGAAAAAGAAAAGGGCTGTTTTTAGGGCTTTTCCGGCCATTATTCGAATTTTTCTCGCCGTAAAAACCATCCTTGAACTTCAACGAACATTTAAAAAAAAAATCAGCCAAATCGGTCAAGCCGTTTTCATGCCAAGTCGTGACAACGAAAAACGGGTTTCATTTTTATATATATAGATTATTATTAGCCGTATCTTACTACTATTTTATATGCGAATGCTTGGGTGATGAATGTTTGTTACTCAATAACGCCAGAACCGTTTAACGAATCTGAATGAAATTTGGCACTGAGACAGTTTATAGTCTTGAATAAACTCGACGCATTTATTTCATTACACCATTACAGACACTTTTTAAATATCAGAAAAATAAAGAAAGCGAGACTATATAGTCAGTCACAAGGTTTAATAACTTGTGGAAGTTAGTACTTTAGTTGACCATTCTAAAGCTGCTATGGAGAAGAATAGGCAAAAAACTACAATTTACAAACAATTTTTTAATAACGATAGCACATGGCTACATTTTTTCTCACAAATATACTTCATAATTTCCACGCAAACGAAGTCGCGGGCAACAGCTAGTATAGGTTTAGATTACCAATTAAGCACTCAGTTCGCTGTGGCTTAGCCGCCGTTGGCCATAGTCTAGTAACTGTTCACAGTTAACTTTTAGAAGTTATGTTTTCCCTAATCCTTCGCTATTCTTTTCTGATTATTTTCTTTGCGGGTTCCAAGACAGTTCAACTGTCTCTTTGGGACTTCGTCGAGCTTCGTTGTCTCGGCGCTTTTCTGGTGGTCGCGACTGTTGGTTCCGGTTTTCAGAAGTTGCAGTAGTTTGGGAATTATTTGAAGAGTTGTCTCAAAAAAAATTGATTGGCTTTTGCCTTGGTCAGAGGCCAAGTGTTGCTATACAACGTGGCAATGCCACCAGCCTCTTGGGCATATTACCAGCTGACAGCGTTGAGGAGCGGTTTTTTGATGCCCTTTTATAGTTTTTTGTTAGTTTATTTAATAGTTTTTGATTAATAATGTAGTTAGTTTACTCCAATGACTGTAAAAAAAATACGTAATTTGGTTTGTGTTTTGATGTTCTTAGGAGGAGGTATAGCAGGATGCAACACACTGTACCAACTCAGTAAGCGGGGCGTGAATGCTGTTCTTCTGGAGAGAGCCAAGTTGACCAGTGGAACGACATGGCACACTGCCGGTAAATAACTCCTTATTTATTTAAACTTCATGTACAAGAGTGGTACATAGGCGGACTTAATGCGACGCACAAACGATTACCACTTATTGTAGACTGTAGTACATAATTCCGAACCCTAATAAAAACTACTGTTTGCTAAGAATCCTTCACGGTCAAAATGTATAGAACAGCAGTCTTTTTTACATTACTTATAGATGAAAAATTCAGGCGGGGGTTTGTAATGATGATTACGTACGGTAACCGTTTGTGCGGTGGCCCTTCCACCCTGTATGCTCTTAATCTTCAAACTCTTGATCTCTAATATATTTTCAATATTTTATAGGTCTAGTATGGTCACTCAGACCATGCGATTTGGAAGTGAAACTGTTGCGAGATTCAAGAAACGTATACAGTTCCTTGGAAAAAGAGATAGGCGATCATGCTGGCTGGACCAACAACGGTGGCATGTTTATATCGCGAAGCAGGGTAAGCAATACTTCCATCTAACTTTATAAACTGATTTTTCACAACTTTATAAAAGGAATCTCAACAGACTTATACATAATTAGTATAATTACAAACACAGATAAATATTATTTAAAATATATTTTATTGCAATCTTACCAAAAAGCTATATTATGTTGTAACTGATCTCAATAAAATTGAAGTTATAATTTAGTTAATTAATATTATGGACATGTTTTAAAATTGTTATTTGATTCAGTATTTATTTTATTTCGCACTTTAATTTTATACTTTGTGCGTGTACCCTACTGGGACCGTAATTGTACCTTAGGTTTAAGCCCATTGTAAGATCTTCACAGATTATGGTCTGCAAATAAAGATATGAATATGACGCTTGTGGAGTTTCGCCAGCTAACTTATAAGGATTAAAAAAAAAACTAAGTATTTTAAAAGCTCAACAATTTATTATAGATGACATTAAAATCATTCGAAAAATATTTAAAATGTTTTCCTTACAGGTTCGAACACAAGAATACATGAGACTCCACACATTAGGAAAAGCTTTGGATATCCCCAGCATAGTCATGGACCCACATGAGGCTCAAAAGAAGTTCTCACTCCTCGATCCAGCAGTATTTGAAATGGCGCTGTACGCTCCTGAAGACGGTACTATTGACCCGTCCATGGCGTGTAATGCACTTGTCAAAGTGGCCACGAAAAATGGGGCAAAAGTAAGTCATGGGTTTTTCAAATCTGCTTGTGTTGAATGAATCAGTTATTTGAAGTAGAATTATACATATAATCGTCCCATTTATATCTGCTAGATATAAATAGAGTTTGTTTTCCATAACTTAAACATGTTGTTTGCAACATTGCATACAATGTTTCATGTTGCTGCAACATGGGTCGGTGACTTCTATTTACTTTGAAAACTTTAATCGTCTTCAAAGTGAAAGTTTTGGTCGGATGTTTGTAATGATAAGTATACCAGAACACAGAAATATAAAACTAGAGTCTGTCAGAAACGGTAGGTCATAAAATAGAGATGGTGCGTAAAAAGCACTACACATTGCGAGAAGCTATTGTCGGCATTCAGCAGCCGATTGACAGAGCTCCCAAGTTCCACGGTACATAACACCCCTCCTGCACCACGCAGCTACTTCAGGCACCGTATATCTCTGGGGATGTACCCGTATATCCCTGGGGATGTACCCGTATACCCCTGGGGATGTACCCTATATCAGTGGGTTTGTAATCATTTCCGTATCAATACGTAAGCTAACAAAGTAATACTCTCACAGGTGTACGAAGATTGTCCAGTGCTGGACATCCATTACAGTCACAATTCGCTGGGCAACAAGGAAGTCACAGCGGTGCACACTGACAGGGGAGTTATCAAGACCAAGTGTGTGGTTAACTGTGGAGGTAATTACTATTTTAGATTTTAAAATCATCATCATCTATTGTTTAAGGGAGACTTGGGCGCTCAAACATGGCAGCTTGGGTTTCTGAGCACAATAGCACATACGCTACTTTTCGCGATTACTAACGCAGTTTAGCTGATAGCCTGACTGCCACAATGAGCGGAGTACGCGTTGCTGAATTTAGGCTCAAACATTTTTTAACATTTCATCATCTGTCTAGCCTTTTCCCAACTATGTTGTGGTCGGCATCCAGTCTAACCGGACGCAGCTGAATACCAGTAGTATCCCGCTATTGATATATTAAGAAGAAGATTTAAAATAACATGGAGATCGGCCTCTTATCTCGAGTGCTTGTGTTGATATGGTTCCAAAATCAAAATTAATAACTAAATACATACATAAACTTCTCTTTTCTATGAACGAGGGTAGGTAGGGTAGGGGCTGCGGGTTGTTCGCAAGAGATACCGCGGCCTCGACATGAAGGGCTAAGAAGGAACATGGGTGGTTTTTAGTCAGTAGAAGTCTGACACTCCCTTTCGCTCTACCTAAGAGATCTTATTTGATGATTTTCGACCCGCCTAAAAAAAAAAGGGTACATATTCTCGCATACTCGTTTTGCTACATTCACGTTCACTAAAAACTATTTCTTTGTGTAACAGGAGCATGGGGTCCACGCATCGGCAGATTCGCAGGGGTGCCCAACCTGCCGCTCATCCCGTTCAAACACGCATACGTAGTGTTGGATGCTACCCCCGAAGTCAGGGGTGGTCCCAATATTCGTGACCACGACGTCGACTTGTACATCAAGGTGCAGGGAGAGTCCTGCCAAGTCGGAGGATATGAGAGCAACCCGCATATGCTCGATCAGGTAATTTATGATAATAGTTACTTATTGAAATCACATCCACTGCTCTCGAAAGGTGAAGGAAAACATCGTGAGGAAACCGGCATGTCCTAGATTTTCCAGAACCAGAAATTTGAAGACATATGTGACTTCTACCAACCCGCACTGGCCCGCGTGGTGGATAACAGCCCATTCCGTCTCATAGAGAGGCCTGTGTCCCAGCAATAGGAACATTATAGGTTGATTTCGATGATGATGATGAACATAATGATTCAGAAAGAAAAAGATCCAATAAGATATCTTCATCGTGATTAGATGTTACGGTAAGTTCTTGGCTTTTTATTTCACACACAAGGTGGTAACGAGGTTGACTGACGAAATAATCAACCGTCGATGATCTGTACCACAAAATAGTTAAAGACATTGACAGGGTCTTGCCATATTTTTGTTTGAAACAATTTACAAAAAGAAAACTGGCCAAATGCAAGTCGGATTTGCACATGAAGGGTTCCGTACCATTGTCGCCGATATTGAGAGATGTTCCATGTTATTTAGCACCATAGACTTCTTAAAGGTTTTCCTGTAATCTATAAGTCTTGAACTAATTTCTGTATTTTTTTCAAAATTTTAGGCTCGGTAGTTTCGGAGATAAGGGGGGGGGGAATGGCCAGACTGACAGACACACGAGTGATCCTATAAGGGTTCCGTTTTTTCCTTTTGAGGTTCCTTTTGGGCTGCGGGTTGTTCGCAAAAGAATCCGCGGCCTCGACATGAAGGGCTAAGAAGGAACATGGGTGGTTTTACCATAAAAAAAAAAGCTACGGAACCCTTTTTTTTTTTTTTTTTTGGGGGGGTGGGAAATCATCAAATAACCCCTCCCGCTCTTGGGCAGAACGAAAGGAAGTGTCAGACTTCTACTGACTAAAAACCACCCATGTTCCTTCTTCGCCCTTCATGTCGAGGCCTCGGTATCCCTTGCGGACAAGTGGACAACCCGCAGCCTCGACAGGAGCTACGGAACCCTAAAAACAGTATGTTATCAACACTGGTTATTGACCTGATAACGAGTGCATTAAAATAACCATTACGAATAGCGATACCGAAATCAGGCTTCTATCTTAATGTTTTAAGTAATTACAGATATATTTTAACTGTACCTATTCCGAGTGATATTAAGTTTTTTTTTGCAAAAGCTGAATTAAGATCCTTTACCCTTATCCCAATTCATTTGTGGTCGGCGCAGCATGTCTTTTTCTTCCAGAGTTCTATACATCTCAGCAGACAGCTCCTTTCTTGCCATTTCATCCCTTTCCACCGTCCATCCATCGTGTCTTTGGTCTTTCTCTACCCTTATAGGTACCCCTCGGCATCCATAATCGAATTTAATTTAGAACCACCTACTAATATAAACTTTCCTCGTCCTCTAGGTACCAGACCACCTCCAGTTCCATCTATACGAGTTAGACTGGGACGTGTTTGGTGTCCACATGGCCGCCGCCACTTCCCTGTGCCCCAAGCTTGGAACAGTCGGCGTCAAGAGTACGGTGTGTGGGCCCGAGTCGTTCACGCCCGACCACAAGCCGCTGCTCGGAGAAGACCCGAATGTATTCGGTAAGTTTCGAGATTTTGTTGAATAGAGTTATAGTATAGTATAACAGGCTGCCAGGCTGGTGTCCGCAACTCCACGTCTAAGGGCCTATGCACACCACGTTTTTTTAACGCGCCGTCGACGCGCGTTTGTAGCGATACAGACGCGATACGCACGCAAGTCAGACGCAGCCTGTAGACTTTGGCACACCTGTATAAATACAGACGCGCGTGTGTAGCGATACAGACGCGATGCAAACGCGCGTGTGTAGCGATACAAACGCGCTGGCATTTTGCGTTTTTAAGCAGAACCTCGTCAACAGTAGCAAGATGGCGTCGGTCGAGACAGCATTGATTACATGCGCTTTATTATGTGCGGTGCACCAAATCGCTCGATTGCTACTAGCGTAGATTCACACTTCCCTTTCCCTCGTTGCGGGGAAAATCCCGTCCGTAGGGAAGGCGCGCGCGCTAGCGCTCGTATCGGTGTCGCTCGTTTGAATCGATACAGACGCGCCGGTGCCGCGCGTTTGTATCGATACAAACGACAACAAACTGCTCTGCAGGATAAAAACGCGCCGGCGACGCGCGTTCCCAAAACGCGCGTCGACGGCGCGTTTAAAAAACGTGGTGTGCGCAGGCTCTAAAGCGCGTATTTTGCGTAGGGAATAGAGTTGCTGTCTTAATGTTTTTACCCCTACACTTTATTATTACGATGGCATGTCCAACATCGGTGACTTGGTGAAGACCGCAGGGAGGGATCCGCAGGATACGGGGAGCACAGGATTGCATTGTTGCGAAACTTTACTTTTGGAAGTCGGTGACTTGTTTTATTCATTGACTTTTTTGCTACCGAATATCGGGCAGTAAAGTTATTTACCACTCTTTAGCGTTTTTAATAAGAAATTGTTTTTTTTTTTCTAATTATTTTCCTGTTTTCCGTTGTCGAGTTTTAGCTCAAATTTCCATGTTGCAAACAGAACCTATTTAAATAATTATGCAGAAAATCATTAACCAGTACGAAAAAATTTTTTGCAAGATAACAAACAAAAATATGAAATTAGCATATAAACTGTCAATAGGACAGCAGGTCAGCCGGTCAACGCACTGGAATACTTCTGTTTACATTGCATGTACGATCTATTTATTTTATTGATCTGACGCAACAAACTGATCATGATAATTTACACGTAACTATTTCTGTCGCTTATGTCACACATGGACATGGCCGTAAAAAATATTTGTATACCTAAGTGACCACGCTTATCGACGTGAAAAATTAGCTTGAGGCACTCGAAAAGAGCCTTAACTATGTGTGAGCTTAGATAATATTACTCTTTAGTCCTTAATCAACCCATGCCATCAGGGGAAGTGAAGTCAGGAGAAGGCCCATTTAATATTTAAAAAAAAAACTTTATTTATTGCCCACTTTTCTTTTTTCAAATCTAATAGAAAAACCAGATATATGAAAGTTCCATTCGATTCGTCTCCTGTCCTACGCTGAGCAATCTCTTGCAGTTATCCCAAATTATTTGTAGCCGACGCAGCGTGACTTGTTCTCCAATACTAATATATTTACAGCGAAACAGTAGTACCTAAGTAATAACATGGGTACTTTATACTTCTTATTTGATTCAGGTCTGTACCACAACTGCGGTTACAACTCAGCCGGCATGATGTTCTCTGCGGGATGCGGTATACAGATGGCTGAGTGGATCGTCAGTGGGAGGTGAATACTTACATTATTTATGTACCGTCTCTTTTCAGCACCAACGATGAGATACACCACAATTTTGGCAGTTATTTTTTTTTGCAGAATACCAGTTCTATAAGCATTTATTTGTTAGTCCTAGAGACATGACATGGGAAGCGTAAAATATGTTTTTAACTATTCCTCCGCTATTATTTCTTGATTAATTTCGTTGCGGAATTCAAGACAGCTAAATTGTTCCTGTGGGACTCCGTCGAGCTTCATTGTCTCGGCGATTTTCTGGTGGTCGCCACTGTTGATTCGGGTTTTCAGTTGCAGCGATTTCGAAATAGGGTGGCGGGCTTGTCCTAATAAAAAATAGTCCTAGACGCATGTTCAAACGTCTGCAATATTCTGCTTCAGTTTGGCAAGAGAGAGTTTCATAGCAAAACAGCGTTAGCAATATACAACTGTATTGGAACAGTGGTCTAAGAGTCTGAGTTGCTTTGAGAATAGGGTGTAATTACGGTTTTGTGTTCGTGATCGACAGGGACTACCGCACACCCAGATACAAGATACAGGCACAAGCTTTTTTCTCAGGAAAAACAAGTTCAAAGTCTAGCATTTTCTCTATTTGTAAACACAATACCGCTTCTACTACAAACTGGAATGTGAACTTATCTGTTTGATTAAACATAACAATAATAACTTGAGGTTATCACTTTTGACCGTTAGGTATCATTTTGCACAAAACTCAGTGTAATCATAAATTATTATTGATAGTATTTTTATTTACCTATTTTTGTATCAGACTGTTTACTATTTACTATCAATTATTACTCTTCTAATGACGTTGGTTATGTAGTTTATCTCAATGTTGACGTGTACCAATGCAAATGACCGTTTTAAATTGATATAATAATAATAATTAGCAACCCGGCTAAAGTTTCACCGTAATTACAGAGTATTGCATCAGGAAAATTATGGTCCTCTCTAAGGGGGGTTTTTAGCGTTCCGTACCTGAAAAGGAAAAAACGGAACCCTTATAGGATCACACGTGTCTGTCTGTCTGTCTGTCCGACTATTCCACCCCCCCTATCTCCGAAACTACTGAGCCTAAAATTTTGAAAAAAATACAGAAAGAAGTCGGTTAATTAGATCAACACTTATAGATTACAGGAAAACCTATAAGAAGTCTGGTGCTAAAACAACATGGAAAATCTCTCGATATCTACTACAATGGTTCGGAACCCTTTATGTGCAAGTCCGACTTGCACTTGGCCAGTTTTTATTGTTAGGGCCATTTTCAGTTCAACTCGATAAGACTCAAAACTGCTCAACCGGACTATCCCTTAGTGACCTCAAATAAATTTAAGGTCCCCAGCCAGGGCATACAAACTAGGTACAATTAAATGCCCGAATGTGGGCTTCTAACCTCGGCTTAGGGCCTCATTGTTTGGGGGAAAGGGGTGGACAGCTAGGGACAGGCTGGGTCGAATTATTATTAGTAGGGTGGGGCGGTACTAAAGTGGTGATTGTTGACTATGGGCCATTTTACGATGTTAAAAAACATCCTGAAAATATACTACTTATATAGATTGCACATCAACAATGTTCTTTTATTTAGTTTTAAATAATACCTTTGGATACCGTCAAAATCTATTAATCATAGCATTCAGGTCATATACTACGCCCAATTCCACTTCACCACAGTATATCTTTACCAACGTCAAAACTGTCGAATACTCCAACTTTACAAATGTCCCCAGACCACACTACAACATGTTCACATTCGACATCCGTCGCTTCACCCCGGGTCAAATGTCACGCGCCCACTGGATGCGCGAGAGTAGTCACGAAGCGTACGCACGGAACTACAACATAGTGTTCCCGAATGACGAGCATTTGGCCGGACGTGACGCTAGCCACGATGCCTTGCATCAGGAGCTGGTGGATGAAGGAGCGGTCATGCAGTCCAGGGCTGGGTGGGAGAGACCGGCCTTCTTCTTACCTGGAGAGAGGGTGAGTATATAGTTTTTGTTGTTTTTGTTATTTTTGTTTTTGTTCTATAGCTTTAGGATTTTAAGGTAACGCAGTCATTAATCATGGTGTTCCCAAAATGCAATTCTTACACCACAATTTGATCGCCCAGAAAGGATTTGGTAGCCAAGTATTTCGTTTTTATTGAGAATTACATTTTCACAATCTTATGGAATGATTTATTATACTTACTTATTTGGTTTTAAAGTTCTTTATTGTAATCTTTGGAACCACCGCACTGCGCTTGCATAGTGGATTATTATAATAGCCTATTCCACTCACAGAGGGGAACCATAGTATCCCAGTGGGTACATTGGAGGTTTATCTACTTTATCTATATTTCTTTCTTTCTTTATCGTGGTGTTAGTGTCTAACTTGACTTTTATGTAGGCGTATAATACAATGTTTTGTTTCAGGTGCGCGTCCAACCGTACGACTGGGGCGGTGCTGACACAGATTATCCCAGGAACGACGACAAGCGTTACGAAGAGATCCTCAAGGGAGACCACTCCTTTGATTTCTCGAAACACCATAACTTGGTAAGTATTCGATTTCTGCTATTTTACAACAGTTCCTCGGTAGTATAGCGGGTGGAAGTTCGACAATTGATTGATAGGTAGTTTAATAGTTACATTTGGCAAAATACTAGACTGCCTGGTTGGCAAAGTGGTCGCAAATGCGACTGCTGAGCATGAAGTCTCGCGTTCGATTCCCGGCAAAATGTAATTGGGTTTTTCAATCAGGAATTTCTCAGTAGCAGCCACGGAGTGGAGAGCTGTACTCGGTTGATGCCAATAGGGTCGCCCCTTATTACAGGGGATTTTAACATATCTGGCGAAATGTATAAAAGACATTGTGCCCAAATTCAGTAAGCACATAATAACACATAGAGACCAAAAAAACAGCGATTTTTAAAAAGAACAGCCAAACTATACATTTTAACAAGCACGTCGATGTTGTACCCCTATTCTTTACTAACTCAGAACCCTCTTTCTCTCGTAGATCGGTCAAGAAGCCCTACAATGCCGCAACGCAGCTGCCCTGTTCAACTTGTCTTACTACGGCAAGTTCTACCTGACCGGGCCCGACGCGCAACGCACTGCCGAGCTGGCGTTCACTGCTGACCTCAACAAATCTAATGATAGGTATGTTTAATAACACGTAACTAAATGAACCAAAAAAAAATATGATTCTAATTAAGAATCATATTTTTTTTTTGATTCATTAAAGTTCAGTAAACATCCGTAATAGTGCCCAGATATATAGTAAACTCGCTCCCTATTACATGGAACTTAAATATAACTGGCGAAATGGGGCATCTTAAGAACACTTCTGCATAGTTCTTCGGGGATTGCACGGCGTGATTTTATGATGTTATTTTCACTTTTTCTAGGGTGGTGTATTCTCTGATGTTGAACAAGAAGGGCGGCGTGGAGGCTGACTTGACTGTCAGTATACTAGACAGCGGCAGTGGCCAGTTACACGAGCCCATCTTTAAGGTATGTGCGCCGGAGTTGATTCTGATAATATTCATACATTTTAAAGTTATATATTGATGTCCAATCGAATTCTTACTTTATTCACCACATATTTGCGATAGTTTATAATGACCCCAAATAAATTTTACTTTGACTAAAAAAATCTTAAGATGACACCACACATCATTCATACTACAATCGTTTAGAACCCAAATGGTGAAATGTAGGTACCTCGAACCTCGTAAAATGAGGTGTCTTCAATGGAAAGGCAACGGCGTGAATATGCCCAAAAAAAAATGCTTAGTGACCTCTGCGATGCCGTAGAAGTGCCGTTTTTTTCAAAAAACATGCCGCAACATGGAGAAGATTTAAGTGGCACTAGTGGCAGTAGGCAATGGGCACATGACTCGCAGAACGGATGGCCAATCAGGCCAAAAAGTCCTGGAGTGGCGACCGCGAACCGGAAGACGTTACGTTTGAAGGCCTCCCACTAGGTGGACCGATGTCTTGGTGAACATTGCAGGGATTCGCTGAGTGCCAGACACACGGGACCAGTCAAAGTCACTTCGGGGAGGCCTATATCCAGTAGTGGACGTCTTTCGGCTGAAATTATGAAGACATGAAGGAGAAAAGTTGGTCTTGATCTTTCAATGAACTCGATCCCTGTTGAAATACTCACTCTTTGTATTTCTGTGCGTAGGGTCGCGGCTACTACGTGGTTACCAGCGGGTTCAGTGCGTACCACACTCTGGCGCACCTCCGCCGCATCATACAGACACACAAACTAAGGGCCACTATCACTGACGTCACCAAACAGCTGTGCATCCTCGGCGTACAGGGACCCGACAGGTCAGTAAGAACACAGATTTTCAACTTTATCGCTAAAGCATTAGGTTCAACGTTGATTGGGAAAATTTGACAGTTTCCGGTTGCTTGATCTACTGGCGTCCGTGCATAGACAACAAAATAAGTTTTTAAACCACAGCCCTATCATAACAACATGGATTCGTTTAAAAGAAGGTCAAGTACAACCAACCTGGTGTCTTTTATGAACTAGTTGTTTAACAAAATGGACTCGCGAATTCAAGTTGCTACTAAGTATATTATGTAATTATGCATCGACTTCCGCAAGACCTTCAACAAGGTTGACCATTACCATGATGTACGTGGAGACGATCTAATTGCGTCTTGATAGAGCTTTATTTTTGAAAAGGAAAGTGATTTATAACCGAGTTTCAAAGGACTGGAGACAAACTAATTATACTGCTTACTGCAGAGACAAGAACCCGAGCCCTCATAAATTCATAATACCTCTAAAACCTCCATTCCACAGCCGACGCATCCTGGAACGCTTCACAGACTCTGGTCTGGACAACGACGCATTCCCACTGAACACGCACCGCAGCATCGACGTGAGTCGGAACCCGAACTCTCCCGAAGATAAAAAATACCGCTGCCGAGCACTTCGGGTCACGTGGTCCGGGGAACTGGGCTGGGAGCTCCATGTACCGTCCGCTCACGCCATCTCGGTGTACAAGGCCTTGAACCAAGCGAGCGGTCTGAAGAACACTGGCTGGAGGGCTTTGACCTCCCTGAGTGCTGAGAAAGGTAATAATTTAGTGGTTCTCGGTAAGGGTCC
Organism: Diarsia brunnea; assembly: GCA_949774965.1. NCBI lineage: Eukaryota > Metazoa > Arthropoda > Insecta > Lepidoptera > Noctuidae > Diarsia > Diarsia brunnea. The sequence continues at coordinate 8,100,008 of OX458998.1, read as the reverse complement.
TCCCGTACGCACGAGTACCAATCAAGCTATACAAAACCAGTTTATGCACATCTATCATTGTACAGATTTAGTATAAACTGGAAATGTTTTGCTTGATGTTTCGCTGGGTTTACAAGATGAATCAACGACTTTGAAATCTACCATTACCTCTTATTGTTTTAATCTTACTTCAGTGTGCGAAAGAGATGGAGACACAGGGCCCCTAGCTCCAACCTTTTTCCCTTCGTAGAAATTCTCTGGCTAGTCTTTAGCGGCACTGGACTGATTGAGAGAGGCTTATCCTGCCAGCTATAGACATCTTTCGACTGAATAATAATGATGAATATTTTTGTCTATGGCAGTCAATTAAAGAAACATTCTAATAATAAGTAGATTATAATGCCACATTCTTTCAACTGGTACCTAATTGATATTTTCTAATCAAACAAGCTGTAACGCCAAGGTCGTAACCATTCACTTTTCTCTTCTTTTATAAAAAAAAATATTTTGTCTTTTAATTTCAGGATACCACTTATGGAACTCCGATCTGAGGGCCGATGACAATCCGATAGAAGCTGGTATGGGCTTCACGTGCAGGAAAGGGGGTGACTACATCGGAAATGAACACGTCACTAGAGCGAAACTTGAAGGGGTCGCCAAGAAATATGCGTATTTCACACTTGATGAAAAGGTTTGTATAATCAGTGACATACCTACTTAGGGGCCAATCATACGACAAGCCCATAAGGCAAGTAGACTGTTCAGAAAGCCTAATATCATGAAGAATAGTAGTACGTTATAAGGGCAAGCCAAGTTTTTAAACTTGTAATAAGAAAGTACCGCCTCTAGTATGATACAAATAATAAATTTGATAGATGGGTCTGAATAAGGAGACAACTGAACTATATGGATGGAATAGGGGATCGGACAAAAAATCTAATTAGTCCGTCAGATAGATTTCCAAAAAATATTGAACACATATTTTTTCTTTTTTCACGTAAACAAAAAATTAAGACATTACAGTGCTTCGAAAACTCGTGTGACATCACATGTCAGTACATTTTTACCAACAAGTTTCTCAATCTTTGTTTTTCAATCTTTGACGCGTTTTATCATCGTCAATTTTTATTAATTTGATAAAACAAAATACACGTATCCAATATTTTTCGACAACCTAACTGACGGACTAAAAATAATCATATTTTTTCTTGAGTCAGTCCGATCCCCTATTAAAACACACCTCCAGTACAACTACATCAGGATATGGGCAGTAAGATAAAGACTTGTCTCAACTCTCTGACGATAAAGACTGCCTCGTTGGTCTAGTGGTCGTAAGCGCGACTGCTGAGCATGAGGTCCTGGGATCGATTCCCGGGTCAGGCAAAGTGATATTGGCTTTTTCCATCAGGAATTTATCGGTAACTGCCACGGAGTCTGGATTTGTGCCCGGTTGATGGCAATGGGCTCGCCCCCTATTACATGGGACTTAAACATAACTGGCGAAATGTGGGTGTACTATTCGGTACACCTCTGCCTAACCCTTCGGGGATTACAGGCGTGATGTTATGTTATGTTGTCTCAACTCTCGATACTCTTGATTTCTTTCAACGTTACGTTACGCCCCTTCGTCCATCCGCGATTGTATAAACCAAGAAACATTCTTCGATCCTTACTTATCCAACTAGTCAATTAACCCTTTGGCTTGATCAACAAAAACTTTTGCATCTATAAATGATTACTTAATTTTTTTAATCATTGCAGGTTGCCGTATTCGGACAAGAAGCTATATTCAGAAACGGTGAGCCCGCGGGCTACCTAAGAAGAGGGGATTATGCCTTCTACCTCGACAAACCAATCGGTATCGGCTACGTCACTAACAAAGGATCACAAGTCACCAAAGAGTATTTGCAAGAAGGCGTTTACGAGATCGAAGTCTTGGGACAGAAGCACAAAGCGACTTTACACTTTAAATCTCCCTTCGACCCTAACGGTTTGAGATTACTTGGCAACTACACTAACCAAGGCATAGATGCTCATCACCAAAATGAGAGGGAAGGTGGTTGTGAATAACTTTTTTGTTTGTGTAGGCGTGATCTCAATAAATCTTTTTTTTTTGTATATTTACGATTTGTTTTATTAACAAAGTAAGACCCAGTAAGTGTGAATCATATAAAGGACCCATGAACCCGAAGTATATAATAATATGCTAAAGAAATAAAACGGTATAGAAACGTAGATAAATACATATACCCAAAAAAGTGAACATAACAGATTCCTAATGGGTCTGTTTCCTTCAACACAATTTTCGAGTCAGAGCTGGTTTGAATATTATCAAACATACCACCAGTATGAAAGTTATTTCACATGGAATGACCTTGTCAACCATAATCTATGCGAGATAGCCACTACAAGTGACTACATAATAGCCGGGTGCTATCCGAGCACAGTTTTCGAGGCGTCTCTATATAATTGTAACGATTGATCAACCATCCACGGACCGACGACAGACGCCAGCCAGCCAGCGTAGGTAGCTTAATTTTGAATCGACCCGATAGATACGAGATCCTGTTCTTCACCCCATATAATATCTAAAATAGGAGTAGGTATCCTTCCTTATTTATTACACAAGAGAATTTATTCTCCGAGTTTCTTTCTGCCGTTCAACTTGAAACGAAACGCCAATGACTGTTTAACTTTACAGCCTTGACATGACGTTTGCGATGACTTTTACTTCACTGTCACTGTCAGAGTTGGCTACGCTACGGAATTAATTTTAGGTTATTTTGATTTGAAAGTAAATAAAATAGTAAACAATAGTGGACTCACTGGTTTCTTTATAAGAAGTGTTAAGTTTTAAGACAAAATGTCCGTTACACTACATACGGACGTTGGAGACATCAAAATAGAATTATATTGTGAGCAATGCCCAAAAGCTTGTGAGAACTTTCTGGCATTATGTGCTAGCAATTATTACAACGGGTCCTTATTTCATAGAAATATTAAAGTAAGCCCTGGTGCCATTCATTTGATGTAAAAATATAAAACAAATGTACCTTCTAATTTGAACAACAGAGAAAATAAGCCCTAATTTTGTTATTGTTTTCAGGGCTTCATAGTCCAGACAGGTGACCCCACAGGCACTGGAAAAGGAGGCACGTCTATATGGGGTCGAAAGTTTGAAGATGAATTTAAGGAAGAGTTAAAGGTAGAAATTTTATTTACGTATCTCACAGAATATAAATAATATTCGATTATAATTTCGTAAAGGGTAAATATGAATAGCCTTCCTTGATTGACATTAATATTATGTTTTACTTTTACAGCATAATGCAAGGGGTATGGTGAGCATGGCCAATAATGGGCCCAACTCAAATGGTAGCCAATTTTTCTTCACCTATGCAGAACAACCTCACTTAGATTTGAAGTATACACTATTTGGCAGGTAAGTTAAGATGCTGTAAAATGCAACTATATGAGAAGATCGATAAAAACCGTCTATCAACCTTATAGTAGGAAGCACATTGTAGATCTTGAAATAAAAGAGTAGTAAATTGTCGCATGCACATGAGAGTTTTTGCATTTGATAGAGCTGCAAAATGTGAAAAGACTGGCGTAAAAAAGTGATTTTGCCAAAAGTAACACATAAGAAAGAGGTCTTAATTAAAGTCGCAATGACGAAATGCTACTTTGACTTAGCATTGGACACAAAATACTACTAATTCTAATTCTAAAGCAGAACAAACTCCACTATTGACAAAAACCGAAAGGTTGATGATGATTGCATAAAATTGTGTAACTTGAATGACCTATCTATCTACAGCTAAGCATAGGCTGATTTGACCAATTAAATTCCGCTTGTCTACAACCCATTGACTGGATAATACAATACCACTTTGTTAGACATAAATAATCAATTTCAAAGTATTAAAACTTAACATCCAAGTTTATAAAGGTTGCTATTATGATCTGAATCTGGGATGGTAGTTTTTGTTAAACTTACAACAGGACTCAAAGCAGAATAATTATATTACACATTGATTTTGTTTTAATTCACCTGGGCAAACTACGTTTATCATCTACCATAGTTGAATCACATTCACATTAGCTATGCACAAGTAATTACTACTTAATAGCAGTACTAGTTCACTGGTAGATGCCATAGGCTTGCTGCTAAATCATACTTCTTTACCTTTTCCTTAATTAAGTTACGTTATCTTTTGTTTCAGAATAATAGACGGACATGAAGCACTTGATGATTTAGAAAAAATGGCAGTTAACCCAAAAACATTCCGGCCACTTACAGAAGCAAAAATAACTTCAGTTACGATACATGCTAATCCTTTAGCTGGTTAAGACAATAAATATAATATTTTTTATGTATGTAATTTTATTTAATTGCACATCATCTACTTGCCCATATGTATGAAAATGACTAGCTTCATTTGCCGCATTTTCTCTTAGCTCAGCTTCTAAGGGTCGACATTGCCTATAACCTTGGCCTACCAAATGAAGTTTTTCAATTCTCTTCTGGTAGTTTCAAACTCTTCATAATACGAGGTTTATTATACCAATCTGTATTAGTTTCGACTGGTTTGTCCGCGCCGTTTTCGTTATTTTTTATCCCACGGGATCAAAATCCTATATGTACCCGGGTTATAAACTATCTGTGTGGTAAATTTTATCCAAATCTGGTCAGTTTTTGCTTTGACAACAAACAGGACAGAGTTAACTATATTTTAGTAACATCCTATTTTTTTATGCACTAATTTAAGTTTGTAATAAAACATGGATACATACATGCATAGTAATTTCCTTATCCCCAATGAAATACATCATACAGGAGTTATTATGTTATGGACTTGTATGAACAATACTTAATAAGCAATTGCAGCAATCAGTCTATTACTGAAGAGTTCCATTGTATATCTGCGAAGATTAGAATCAGATCTTCACCAAATTGAAATGATGGTCTCGTTATCCTAGGAATAATATACTCATCCAAACAAAAAAAGAATCATCGAAATCCGTATTATAAAAAAAAATTACCAGGTTGGGCTGTTATTGGGTATTTCAGAGTCAATTCTCAGTAGCAGGCATGGTATCATGATTTGCGGCCGGTTGATGGCAATGGGCTCACTCCCTATTACATACAAGTTACACATAACTGGTGAAGTGTGTGGGTGTACTATTAGGTACACTTCTGCCTAACCCTTCGGGGATTACAGGTGTGATGTTATGTTGATAACTTCTTTTGTCTGTTGGTTAAAAATTAATAAAAGACAGTAAATAATTTAATGGACAACATTTATTGCAGATAAATATTTACATCTACCTATTTGCACAACAACGTCACTGAATAATTTGCATTTGGTATGTACAAAACGAATGTTCATTCCGATGCATTATTGAATATTAATTGAACAAGTTTAGTGTTTATTTTTGTGCAATACTGAATAAACATGCTGAAAGATAGACTTGCTTCTCTATTAAGATAGAAGATATGAACAGGGAACTTTTATTACAACAATATTTTCATATTCTAGATTATTTTTAACAAAATATTTTATTTCACTACATTTATAAAGGACAGAATTCTTGTTTTCTTAAATGCATGATTTGTTTCTTTGTAATAATAAAATGTCCATAGGACCTCATAAGAAATGAAACTTAAAAGCAAATAAAAATATTTTCTTAGGATAAAACTCAATTCAGTATAATTATTATATACTAACTAATTAAACAGTCATCATATTATGTATTATATTATTATTATCTAAAGTATCTACAGTAAGTTATC